>JBAIAC010000018.1:0-1250000 GCA_037349315.1 Chelydra serpentina
GGAGGCCCCCCGCCGGCCTGGCGGCCGTCGGAGGCCCCCCGCCGGCCTGGCGGCGTCGGGGCCCCCCCGGCCTGGCCCCAATGGTCGGAGGGCCAGGTGCAACTGGACCCGGTGGCTCCTTCGCCCATCCGCTACTGGTCGGAGGCCCCCCGCCGGCCGCCAGGCCGTCGGAGGCCCCCCGCCGGCCTGGCGCCCCAATGGTCGGAGGCCAGGTGCAACTGGACCCGGTGGCCCCCCGCCGGCCTGGCGGCCGTCGGAGGCCCCCACCGGCCGCCAGGCCGTCGGAGGCCCCCCGACGGCCTGGCGCCCCAATGGTCGGAGGCCAGGTGCAACTGGACCCGGTGGCTCCTTGGTCCATCTGCGGCCGTCGGAGGCCCCCCGCCGGCCTGGCGCCCCAATGGTCGGAGGCCCCCCGCCGGCCTGGCGCCCCAATGGTCGGAGGCCCCCGCCGGCCTGGCGCCCCAATGGTCGGAGGCCCCCCGCCGGCCTGGCGGCCGTCGGAGGCCCCCCGCCGGCCTGGCGCCCAATGGTCGGAGGCCCCCCGCCGGCCTGGCGGCCAATGGTCGGAGGCCCCCCCCGCCGCCTGGCGCCCCAATGGTCGGAGGCCCCCCGCCGGCCTGGCGCCCCAATGGTCGGAGGCCCCCCGCCGGCCTGGGCGGCCGTCGGAGGCCCCCCGCCGGCCTGGCGCCCCAATGGTCGGAGGCCCCCCGCCGGCCTGGCGGCCGTCGGAGGCCCCCCGCCGGCCTGGCGCCCCAATGGTCGGAGGCCCCCCGCCGGCCTGGCGGCCGTCGGAGGCCCCCCGCCGGCCTGGCGCCCCAATGGTCGGAGGCCCCCCCGCCGGCCTGGCGGCCGTCGGAGGCCCCCCGCCGGCCTGGCGCCCCAATGGTCGGAGGCCCCCCGCCCGCTGGCGGCCGTCGGAGGCCCCCCGCCTGGCCTGGCGGCCGTCGGAGGCCCCCCGCCGGCCTGGCGCCCCAATGGTCGGAGGCCCCCCGCCGGCCTGGCGGCCGTCGGAGGCCCCCGCCGGCCTGGCGCCCCAATGGTCGGAGGCCCCCCGCCGGCCTGGCGGCCGTCGGAGGCCCCCCGCCGGCCTGGCGCCCCAATGGTCGGAGGCCCCCCGCCGGCCTGGCGGCCGTCGGAGGCCCCCCGCCGGCCTGGCGCCCCAATGGTCGGAGGCCCCCCGCCGGCCTGGCGCCCCAATGGTCGGAGGCCCGCCGCCGGCCTGGCGGCCGTCGGAGGCCCCCCGCCGGCCTGGGCGCCCCAATGGTCGGAGGCCAGGTGCAACTGGACCCGGTGGCTCCTTCGCCCATCCGCTACTGGTCGGAGGCCCCCCGCCGGCCGCCAGGCCGTCGGAGGCCCCCCGCCGGCCTGGCGCCCCAATGGTCGGAGGCCAGGTGCAACTGGACCCGGTGGCCCCCCGCCGGCCTGCGGCCGTCGGAGGCCCCCCGCCGGCCTGGCGCCCCAATGGTCGGAGGCCAGGTGCAACTGGACCCGGTGGCTCCTTGGTCCATCTGCGGCGGCGGAGGCCCCCCGCCGGCCTGGAGCCCCAATGGTCGGAGGCCAGGTGCAACTGGACCCGGTGGCTCCTTGGTCCATCTGCGGCCGTCGGAGGCCCCCCGCCGGCCTGGCGGCCGTCGGAGGCCCCCCGCCGGCCTGGCGCCCCAATGGTCGGAGGCCAGGTGCAACTGGACCCGGTGGCTCCTTCGCCCATCCGCTACTGGTCGGAGGCCCCCCGCCGGCCGCCAGGCCGTCGGAGGCCCCCCGCCGGCCTGGCGCCCCAATGGTCGGAGGCCAGGTGCAAACTGGACCCGGTGGCTCCTTCGCCCATCCGCTACTGGTCGGAGGCCCCCCGCCGGCCGCCAGGCCGTCGGAGGCCCCCCGCCGGCCTGGCGCCCCAATGGTCGGAGGCCAGGTGCAACTGGACCCGGTGGCTCCTTCGCCCATCCGCTACTGGTCGGAGGCCCCCCCGCCGGCCGCCAGGCCGTCGGAGGCCCCCCGCCGGCCTGGAGCCCCAATGGTCGGAGGCCAGGTGCAACTGGACCCGGTGGCTCCTTGGTCCATCTGCGGCCGTCGGAGGCCCCCGCCGGCCTGGCGGCCGTCGGAGGCCCCCCGCCGGCCTGGCGCCCCAATGGTCGGAGGCCAGGTGCAACTGGACCCGGTGGCTCCTTCGCCCATCCGCTACTGGTCGGAGGCCCCCCGCCGGCCGCCAGGCCGTCGGAGGCCCCCCGCCGGCCTGGCGCCCCAATGGTCGGAGGCCAGGTGCAACTGGACCCGGTGGCTCCTTCGCCCATCCGCTACTGGTCGGAGGCCCCCCGCCGGCCGCCAGGCCGTCGGAGGCCCCCCGCCGGCCTGGCGCCCCAATGGTCGGAGGCCAGGTGCAACTGGACCCGGTGGCTCCTTCGCCCATCCGCTACTGGTCGGAGGCCCCCCGCCGGCCGCCAGGCCGTCGGAGGCCCCCCGCCGGCCTGGAGCCCCAATGGTCGGGAGGCCAGGTGCAACTGGACCCGGTGGCCCCCCGCCGGCCTGGCGGCCGTCGGAGGCCCCCCGCCGGCCTGGCGCCCGTCGGAGGCCCCCCGCCGGCCTGGCGCCCGTCGGAGGCCCCCCGCCGGCCTGGCGCCCCAATGGTCGGAGGGCCAGGTGCAACTGGACCCGGTGGCTCCTTCGCCCATCCGCTACTGGTCGGAGGCCCCCCGCCGGCCGCCAGGCCGTCGGAGGCCCCCGCCGGCCTGGCGCCCCAATGGTCGGAGGCCAGGTGCAACTGGACCCGGTGGCTCCTTCGCCCATCCGCTACTGGTCGGAGGCCCCCCGCCGGCCGCCAGGCCGTCGGAGGCCCCCCGCCGGCCTGGCGCCCCAATGGTCGGAGGCCAGGTGCAACTGGACCCGGTGGCTCCTTCGCCCATCCGCTACTGGTCGGAGGCCCCCCGCCGGCCGCCAGGCCGTCGGAGGCCCCCCGCCGGCCTGGAGCCCCAATGGTCGGAGGCCAGGTGCAACTGGACCCGGTGGCCCCCCGCCGGCCTGGCGGCCGTCGGAGGCCCCCCGCCGGCCTGGCGCCCGTCGGAGGCCCCCCGCCGGCCTGGCGCCCGTCGGAGGCCCCCCGCCGGCCTGGCGCCCGTCGGAGGCCCCCCGCCGGCCTGGCGCCCCAATGGTCGGAGGCCAGGTGCAACTGGACCCGGTGGCTCCTTGGTCCATCTGCGGCCGTCGGAGGCCCCCCGCCGGCCTGGCGGCCGTCGGAGGCCCCCCGCCGGCCTGGCGCCCCAATGGTCGGAGGCCAGGTGCAACTGGACCCGGTGGCTCCTTGGTCCATCTGCGGCCGACGGAGGCCCCCCGCCGGCCTGGCGGCCGACGGAGGCCCCCCGCCGGCCTGGCGCCCCAATGGTCGGAGGCCAGGTGCAACTGGACCCGGTGGCTCCTTCGCCCATCCGCTACTGGTCGGAGGCCCCCCGCCGGCCTGGCGGCCCAATGGTCGGAGGCCAGGTGCAACTGGACCCGGTGGCTCCTTGGTCCATCTGCGGCCGTCGGAGGCCCCCCGCCGGCCTGGCGGCCGTCGGAGGCCCCCCGCCGGCCTGGCGCCCCAATGGTCGGAGGCCAGGTGCAACTGGACCCGGTGGCTCCTTCGCCCATCCGCTACTGGTCGGAGGCCCCCCGCCGGCCGCCAGGCCGTCGGAGGCCCCCCGCCGGCCTGGCGCCCCAATGGTCGGAGGCCAGGTGCAACTGGACCCGGTGGCTCCTTGGCCCATCCGCTACTGGTCGGAGGCCCCCCGCCGGCCGCCAGGCCGTCGGAGGCCCCCCGCCGGCCTGGCGCCCCAATGGTCGGAGGCCAGGTGCAACTGGACCCGGTGGGCTCCTTGGCCCATCCGCTACTGGTCGGAGGCCCCCCGCCGGCCGCCAGGCCGTCGGAGGCCCCCCGCCGGCCTGGCGCCCCAATGGTCGGAGGCCAGGTGCAACTGGACCCGGTGGCTCCTTGGCCCATCCGCTACTGGTCGGAGGCCCCCCGCCGGCCGCCAGGCCGTCGGAGGCCCCCGCCGGCCTGGCGCCCCAATGGTCGGAGGCCAGGTGCAACTGGACCCGGTGGCTCCTTGGCCCATCCGCTACTGGTCGGAGGCCCCCGCCGCCGCCAGGGCCGTCGGAGGCCCCCCGCCGGCCTGGCGCCCCAATGGTCGGAGGCCAGGTGCAACTGGACCCGGTGGCTCCTTGGTCCATCTGCGGCCGTCGGAGGCCCCCCGCCGGCCTGGCGCCCCAATGGTCGGAGGCCAGGTGCAACTGGACCCGGTGGCTCCTTGGCCCATCTGCGGCCGTCGGAGGCCCCCCGCCGGCCTGGCGGCCGTCGGAGGCCCCCCGCCGGCCTGGCGCCCCAATGGTCGGAGGCCAGTGCAACTGGACCCGGTGGCTCCTTGGCCCATCCGCTACTGGTCGGAGGCCCCCCGCCGGCCGCCAGGCCGTCGGAGGCCCCCCGCCGGCCTGGCGCCCCAATGGTCGGAGGCCAGGTGCAACTGGACCCGGTGGCTCCTTGGTCCATCTGCGGCCGTCGGAGCCCCCGCCGGCCTGGCGCCCCAATGGTCGGAGGCCAGGTGCAACTGGACCCGGTGGCTCCTTGGTCCATCTGCGGCCGTCGGAGGCCCCCCGCCGGCCTGGCGCCCAATGGTCGGAGGCCAGGTGCAACTGGACCCGGTGGCTCCTTGGCCCATCTGCGGCCGTCGGAGGCCCCCCGTCGGCCGCCAGGCCGTCGGAGGCCCCCCGCGGCCTGGCGCCCAATGGTCGGAGGCCAGGTGCAACTGGACCCGGTGGCTCCTTGGTCCATCCTGCGGCCGTCGGGGAGGCCCCCGCCGGCCTGGCGGCCGTCGGAGGCCCCCGCCGGCCTGGCGGCCGTCGGAGGCCCCCCGCCGGCCTGGCGGGCCGTCGGAGGCCCCCCGCCGGCCTGGCGGCCGTCGGAGGCCCCCCGCCGGCCTGGCGGCCGTCGGAGGCCCCCCGCCGGCCTGGCGGCCGTCGGAGGCCCCCCGCCGGCCTGGCGGCCGTCGGAGGCCCCCCGCCGCCTGGCGGCCGTCGGAGGCCCCCCGCCGGCCTGGCGGCCGTCGGAGGCCCCCCGCCGGCCTGGCGGCCGTCGGAGGCCCCCCGCCGGCCTGGCGGCCGTCGGAGGCCCCCCGCCGGCCTGGCGGCCGTCGGAGGCCCCCCGCCGGCCTGGCGGCCGTCGGAGGCCCCCCGCCGGCCTGGCGGCCGTCGGAGGCCCCCCGCCGGCCTGGCGGCCGTCGGAGGCCCCCCGCCGGCCTGGCGGCCGTCGGAGGCCCCCCGCCGGCCCTGGCGGCCGTCGGAGGCCCCCCGCCGGCCTGGCGGCCGTCGGAGGCCCCCCGCCGGCCTGGCGGCCGTCGGAGGCCCCCCGCCGGCCTGGCGCCCCAATGGTCGGAGGCCAGGTGCAACTGGACCCGGTGGCTCCTTCGCCCATCCGCTACTGGTCGGAGGCCCCCCGCCGGCCGCCAGGCCGTCGGAGGCCCCCCGCCGGCCTGGCGCCCCAATGGTCGGAGGCCAGGTGCAACTGGACCCGGTGGCTCCTTCGCCCATCCGCTACTGGTCGGAGGCCCCCGCCGGCCGCCAGGCCGTCGGAGGCCCCCCGCCGGCCTGGCGCCCCAATGGTCGGAGGCCAGGTGCAACTGGACCCGGTGGCTCCCCGCCGGCCTGGCGGCCGTCGGAGGCCCCCCGCCGGCCTGGCGCCCCAATGGTCGGAGGCCAGGTGCAACTGGACCCGGTGGCTCCTTGGTCCATCTGCGGCCGTCGGAGGCCCCCGCCGGCCTGGCGGCCGTCGGAGGCCCCCCGCCGGCCTGGCGCCCCAATGGTCGGAGGCCAGGTGCAACTGGACCCGGTGGCTCCTTGGTCCATCTGCGGCCGTCGGAGGCCCCCCGCCGGCCTGGCGGCCGTCGGAGGCCCCCCGCCGGCCTGGCGCCCCAATGGTCGGAGGCCAGGTGCAACTGGACCCGGTGGCTCCTTGGTCCATCTGCGGCCGTCGGAGGCCCCCCGCCGGCCTGGCGGCCGGCGGAGGCCCCCCGCCGGCCTGGCGGCCGTCGGAGGCCCCCCGCCGGCCTGGCGGCCGGCGGAGGCCCCCCGCCGGCCTGGCGGCCGTCGGAGGCCCCCCGCCGGCCTGGCGGCCGTCGGAGGCCCCCCGCCGGCCTGGCGGCCGTCGGAGGCCCCCCGCCGGCCTGGCGCCCCAATGGTCGGAGGCCAGGTGCAACTGGACCCGGTGGCTCCTTCGCCCATCCGCTACTGGTCGGAGGCCCCCCGCCGGCCGCCAGGCCGTCGGAGGCCCCCCGCCGGCCTGGCGCCCCAATGGTCGGAGGCCAGGTGCAACTGGACCCGGTGGCTCCTTCGCCCATCCGCTACTGGTCGGAGGCCCCCCGCCGGCCGCCAGGCCGTCGAGGCCCCCCGCCGGCCTGGCGCCCCAATGGTCGGAGGCCAGGTGCAACTGGAACCCGGTGGCTCCCCGCCGGCCTGGCGGCCGTCGGAGGCCCCCCCCGGCCTGGCGCCCCAATGGTCGGAGGCCAGGTGCAACTGGACCCGGTGGCTCCTTGGTCCATCTGCGGCCGTCGGAGGCCCCCCGCCGGCCTGGCGGCCGTCGGAGGCCCCCCGCCGGCCTGGCGCCCCAATGGTCGGAGGCCAGGTGCAACTGGACCCGGTGGCTCCTTGGTCCATCTGCGGCCGTCGGAGGCCCCCCGCCGGCCTGGCGGCCGTCGGAGGCCCCCCGCCGGCCTGGCGCCCCAATGGTCGGAGGCCAGGTGCAACTGGACCCGGTGGCTCCTTGGTCCATCTGCGGCCGGCGGAGGCCCCCGCCGGCCTGGCGGCCGGCGGAGGCCCCCCGCCGGCCTGGCGGCCGGCGGAGGCCCCCCGCCGGCCTGGCGGCCGGCGGAGGCCCCCCGCCGGCCTGGCGGCCGTCGGAGGCCCCCCGCCGGCCTGGCGGCCGTCGGAGGCCCCCCGCCGGCCTGGCGGCCGGCGGAGGCCCCCCGCCGGCCTGGCGGCCGTCGGAGGCCCCCCGCCGGCCTGGCGGCCGTCGGAGGCCCCCGCCGGCCTGGCGGCCGGCGGAGGCCCCCCGCCGGCCTGGCGGCCGGCGGAGGCCCCCCGCCGGCCTGGCGGCCGTCGGAGGCCCCCCCGCCGGCCTGGCGGCCGGCGGAGGCCCCCCGCCGCCTGGCGGCCGTCGGAGGCCCCCCGCCGGCCTGGCGGCCGTCGGAGGCCCCCCGCCGGCCTGGCGGCCGTCGGAGCCCCCCGCCGGCCTGGCGGCCGTCGGAGGCCCCCCGCCGGCCTGGCGGCCGTCGGAGGCCCCCCGCCGGCCTGGCGGCCGTCGGAGGCCCCCCGCCGGCCTGGCGGCCGTCGGAGGCCCCCCGCCGGCCTGGCGGCCGTCGGAGGCCCCCCGCCGGCCTGGCGGCCGTCGGAGGCCCCCCGCCGGCCTGGCGGCCGTCGGAGGCCCCCCGCCGGCCTGGCGGCCGTCGGAGGCCCCCCGCCGGCCTGGCGGCCGTCGGAGGCCCCCGCCGGCCTGGCGGCCGTCGGAGGCCCCCCGCCGGCCTGGCGGCCGTCGGAGGCCCCCCGCCGGCCTGGCGCCCCAATGCTCGGAGGCCCCCCGCCGGCCTGGCGCCCCAATGGTCGGAGGCCCCCCGCCGGCCTGGCGGCCGTCGGAGGCCCCCCGCCGGCCTGGCGCCCCAATGGTCGGAGGCCAGGTGCAACTGGACCCGGTGGCTCCTTCGCCCATCCGCTACTGGTCGGAGGCCCCCCGCCGGCCTGGCGGCCGTCGGAGGCCCCCCGCCGGCCTGGCGCCCCAATGGTCGGAGGCCAGGTGCAACTGGACCCGGTGGCTCCTTCGCCCATCCGCTACTGGTCGGAGGCCCCCGCCGGCCGCCAGGCCGTCGGAGGCCCCCCGCCGGCCTGGCGCCCCAATGGTCGGAGGCCAGGTGCAACTGGACCCGGTGGCTCCTTCGCCCATCCGCTACTGGTCGGAGGCCCCCCGCCGGCCGCCAGGCCGTCGGAGGCCCCCCGCCGGCCTGGCGCCCCAATGGTCGGAGGCCAGGTGCAACTGGACCCGGTGGCTCCTTCGCCCATCCGCTACTGGTCGGAGGCCCCCCGCCGGCCGCCAGGCCGTCGGAGGCCCCCGCCGGCCTGGAGCCCCAATGGTCGGAGGCCAGGTGCAACTGGACCCGGTGGCCCCCGCCGGCCTGGCGGCCGTCGGAGGCCCCCCGCCGGCCTGGCGCCCCAATGGTCGGAGGCCAGGTGCAACTGGACCCGGTGGCTCCTTGGTCCATCTGCGGCCGTCGGAGGCCCCCCGCCGGCCTGGCGGCCGTCGGAGGCCCCCGCCGGCCTGGCGCCCCAATGGTCGGAGGCCAGGTGCAACTGGACCCGGTGGCTCCTTGGTCCATCTGCGGCCGTCGGAGGCCCCCCGCCGGCCTGGCGCCCCAATGGTCGGAGGCCAGGTGCAACTGGACCCGGTGGCTCCTTGGTCCATCTGCGGCCGGCCTCCGCCGGCCTGGCGGCCGTCGGAGGCCCCCCGCCGGCCTGGCGGCCGTCGGAGGCCCCCGCCGGCCTGCGGCCGTCGGAGGCCCCCCGCCGGCCTGGCGGCCGTCGGAGGCCCCCCGCCGGCCTGGCGGCCGTCGGAGGCCCCCCGCCGGCCTGGCGGCCGTCGGAGGCCCCCGCCGGCCTGGCGCCCCAATGGTCGGAGGCCAGGTGCAACTGGACCCGGTGGCTCCTTGGTCCATCTGCGGCCGTCGGAGGCCCCCCGCCGGCCTGGCGCCCCAATGGTCGGAGGCCAGGTGCAACTGGACCCGGTGGCTCCTTGGTCCATCTGCGGCCGGCCTGGCGGCCGTCGGAGGCCCCCCGCCGGCCTGGCGGCCGTCGGAGGCCCCCGCCGGCCTGGCGGCCGTCGGAGGCCCCCCGCCGGCCTGGCGGCCGTCGGAGGCCCCCGCCGGCCTGGCGGCCGTCGGAGGCCCCCCGCCGGCCTGGCGGCCGTCGGAGGCCCCCCGCCGGCCTGGCGGCCGTCGGAGGCCCCCCGCCGGCCTGGCGGCCGTCGGAGGCCCCCGCCGGCCTGGCGGCCGTCGGAGGCCCCCCGCCGGCCTGGCGGCCGTCGGAGGCCCCCGCCGGCCTGGCGGCCGTCGGAGGCCCCCCGCCGGCCTGGCGCCCCAATGGTCGGAGGCCAGGTGCAACTGGACCCGGTGGCTCCTTCGCCCATCCGCTACTGGTCGGAGGCCCCCCGCCGGCCGCCAGGCCGTCGGAGGCCCCCCGCCGGCCTGGAGCCCCAATGGTCGGAGGCCAGGTGCAACTGGACCCGGTGGCCCCCCGCCGGCCTGGCGGCCGTCGGAGGCCCCCCCGCCGGCCTGGCGCCCCAATGGTCGGAGGCCAGGTGCAACTGGACCCCGGTGGCTCCTTGGTCCATCTGCGGCCGTCGGAGGCCCCCCGCCGGCCTGGCGGCCGTCGGAGGCCCCCCGCCGGCCTGGCGCCCCAATGGTCGGAGGCCCCCCGCCGGCCTGGCGGCCGTCGGAGGCCCCCCGCCGGCCTGGCGGCCGTCGGAGGCCCCCCGCCGGCCTGGCGCCCCAATGGTCGGAGGCCCCCCGCCGGCCTGGCGGCCGTCGGAGGCCCCCCGCCGGCCTGGCGCCCCAATGGTCGGAGGCCAGGTGCAACTGGACCCGGTGGCTCCTTCGCCCATCCGCTACTGGTCGGAGGCCCCCCGCCGGCCGCCAGGCCGTCGGAGGCCCCCCGCCGGCCTGGCGCCCCAATGGTCGGAGGCCAGGTGCAACTGGACCCGGTGGCCCCCCGCCGGCCTGGCGGCCGTCGGAGGCCCCCCGCCGGCCTGGCGCCCCAATGGTCGGAGGCCAGGTGCAACTGGACCCGGTGGCTCCTTGGTCCATCTGCGGCCGGCGGAGGCCCCCCGCCGGCCTGGAGCCCCAATGGTCGGAGGCCAGGTGCAACTGGACCCGGTGGCTCCTTGGTCCATCTGCGGCCGTCGGAGGCCCCCCGCCGGCCTGGCGGCCGTCGGAGGCCCCCCGCCGGCCTGGCGCCCCAATGGTCGGAGGCCAGGTGCAACTGGACCCGGTGGCTCCTTCGCCCATCCGCTACTGGTCGGAGGCCCCCCGCCGGCCGCCAGGCCGTCGGAGGCCCCCCGCCGGCCTGGCGCCCCAATGGTCGGAGGCCAGGTGCAACTGGACCCGGTGGCTCCTTCGCCCATCCGCTACTGGTCGGAGGCCCCCCGCCGGCCGCCAGGCCGTCGGGGGCCCCCCGCCGGCCTGGAGCCCCAATGGTCGGAGGCCAGGTGCAACTGGACCCGGTGGCTCCTTGGTCCATCTGCGGCCGTCGGAGGCCCCCCGCCGGCCTGGCGCCCCAATGGTCGGAGGCCAGGTGCAACTGGACCCGGTGGCTCCTTCGCCCATCCGCTACTGGTCGGAGGCCCCCCGCCGGCCGCCAGGCCGTCGGAGGCCCCCCGCCGGCCTGGCGCCCCAATGGTCGGAGGCCAGGTGCAACTGGACCCGGTGGCTCCTTCGCCCATCCGCTACTGGTCGGAGGCCCCCCGCCGGCCGCCAGGCCGTCGGAGGCCCCCCGCCGGCCTGGCGCCCCAATGGTCGGAGGCCAGGTGCAACTGGACCCGGTGGCTCCTTCGCCCATCCGCTACTGGTCGGAGGCCCCCCGCCGGCCGCCAGGCCGTCGGAGGCCCCCCGCCGGCCTGGAGCCCCAATGGTCGGAGGCCAGGTGCAACTGGACCCGGTGGCCCCCCGCCGGCCTGGCGGCCGTCGGAGGCCCCCCGCCGGCCTGGCGCCCCAATGGTCGGAGGCCAGGTGCAACTGGACCCGGTGGCTCCTTGGTCCATCTGCGGCCGTCGGAGGCCCCCCGCCGGCCTGGCGGCCGTCGGAGGCCCCCCGCCGGCCTGGCGCCCCAATGGTCGGAGGCCAGGTGCAACTGGACCCGGTGGCTCCTTGGTCCATCTGCGGCCGTCGGAGGCCCCCCGCCGGCCTGGCGCCCCAATGGTCGGAGGCCAGGTGCAACTGGACCCGGTGGCTCCTTGGTCCATCTGCGGCCGTCGGAGGCCCCCCGCCGGCCTGGCGGCCGTCGGAGGCCCCCCGCCGGCCTGGCGCCCCAATGGTCGGAGGCCAGGTGCAACTGGACCCGGTGGCTCCTTCGCCCATCCGCTACTGGTCGGAGCCCCCCGCCGGCCGCCAGGCCGTCGGAGGCCCCCCGCCGGCCTGGCGCCCCAATGGTCGGAGGCCAGGTGCAACTGGACCCGGTGGCTCCTTCGCCCATCCGCTACTGGTCGGAGGCCCCCCGCCGGCCGCCAGGCCGTCGGAGGCCCCCCGCCGGCCTGGCGCCCCAATGGTCGGAGGCCAGGTGCAACTGGACCCGGTGGCTCCTTCGCCCATCCGCTACTGGTCGGAGGCCCCCCGCCGGCCGCCAGGCCGTCGGAGGCCCCCCGCCGGCCTGGAGCCCCAATGGTCGGAGGCCAGGTGCAACTGGACCCGGTGGCCCCCCGCCGGCCTGGCGGCCGTCGGAGGCCCCCCGCCGGCCTGGCGCCCCAATGGTCGGAGGCCAGGTGCAACTGGACCCGGTGGCTCCTTGGTCCATCTGCGGCCGTCGGAGGCCCCCCGCCGGCCTGGCGGCCGTCGGAGGCCCCCCGCCGGCCTGGCGCCCCAATGGTCGGAGGCCAGGTGCAACTGGACCCGGTGGCTCCTTGGTCCATCTGCGGCCGTCGGAGGCCCCCCGCCGGCCTGGCGGCCGTCGGAGGCCCCCCGCCGGCCTGGCGCCCCAATGGTCGGAGGCCAGGTGCAACTGGACCCGGTGGCTCCTTCGCCCATCCGCTACTGGTCGGAGGCCCCCCGCCGGCCTGGCGGCCGTCGGTGGCGCCCCGGAGGCCAGGCGCAACTGGACCCGGTGGCTCCTTGGTCCATCTGCGGCCGTCGGAGGCCCCCCGCCGGCCTGGCGGCCGTCGGAGGCCCCCCGCCGGCCTGGCGGCCGTCGGTGGCGCCCCGGAGGCCAGGCGCAACTGGACCCGGTGGCTCCTTGGTCCATCTGCGGCCGTCGGAGGCCCCCCGCCGGCCTGGCGGCCGTCGGAGGCCCCCCGCCGGCCTGGCGCCCCAATGGTCGGAGGCCAGGTGCAACTGGACCCGGTGGCTCCTTCGCCCATCCGCTACTGGTCGGAGGCCCCCCGCCGGCCGCCAGGCCGTCGGAGGCCCCCCGCCGGCCTGGCGCCCCAATGGTCGGAGGCCAGGTGCAACTGGACCCGGTGGCTCCTTCGCCCATCCGCTACTGGTCGGAGGCCCCCCGCCGGCCGCCAGGCCGTCGGAGGCCCCCCGCCGGCCTGGCGCCCCAATGGTCGGAGGCCAGGTGCAACTGGACCCGGTGGCTCCTTCGCCCATCCGCTACTGGTCGGAGGCCCCCCGCCGGCCGCCAGGCCGTCGGAGGCCCCCCGCCGGCCTGGAGCCCCAATGGTCGGAGGCCAGGTGCAACTGGACCCGGTGGCCCCCCGCCGGCCTGGCGGCCGTCGGAGGCCCCCCGCCGGCCTGGCGCCCCAATGGTCGGAGGCCAGGTGCAACTGGACCCGGTGGCTCCTTGGTCCATCTGCGGCCGTCGGAGGCCCCCCGCCGGCCTGGCGGCCGTCGGAGGCCCCCCGCCGGCCTGGCGCCCCAATGGTCGGAGGCCAGGTGCAACTGGACCCGGTGGCTCCTTGGTCCATCTGCGGCCGTCGGAGGCCCCCCGCCGGCCTGGCGGCCGTCGGAGGCCCCCCGCCGGCCTGGCGCCCCAATGGTCGGAGGCCAGGTGCAACTGGACCCGGTGGCTCCTTCGCCCATCCGCTACTGGTCGGAGGCCCCCCGCCGGCCTGGCGGCCGTCGGTGGCGCCCCGGAGGCCAGGCGCAACTGGACCCGGTGGCTCCTTGGTCCATCTGCGGCCGTCGGAGGCCCCCCGCCGGCCTGGCGGCCGTCGGAGGCCCCCCGCCGGCCTGGCGGCCGTCGGTGGCGCCCCGGAGGCCAGGCGCAACTGGACCCGGTGGCTCCTTGGTCCATCTGCGGCCGTCGGAGGCCCCCCGCCGGCCTGGCGGCCGTCGGAGGCCCCCCGCCGGCCTGGCGCCCCAATGGTCGGAGGCCCCCCGCCGGCCTGGCGGCCGTCGGAGGCCCCCCGCCGGCCTGGCGCCCCAATGGTCGGAGGCCCCCCGCCGGCCTGGCGGCCGTCGGAGGCCCCCCGCCGGCCTGGCGCCCCAATGGTCGGAGGCCAGGTGCAACTGGACCCGGTGGCTCCTTCGCCCATCCGCTACTGGTCGGAGGCCCCCCGCCGGCCTGGCGGCCGTCGGTGGCGCCCCGGAGGCCAGGCGCAACTGGACCCGGTGGCTCCTTGGTCCATCTGCGGCCGTCGGAGGCCCCCCGCCGGCCTGGCGGCCGTCGGAGGCCCCCCGCCGGCCTGGCGGCCGTCGGAGGCCCCCCGCCGGCCTGGCGGCCGTCGGTGGCGCCCCGGAGGCCAGGCGCAACTGGACCCGGTGGCTCCTTGGTCCATCTGCGGCCGTCGGAGGCCCCCCGCCGGCCTGGCGGCCGTCGGAGGCCCCCCGCCGGCCTGGCGGCCGTCGGAGGCCCCCCGCCGGCCTGGCGGCCGTCGGAGGCCCCCCGCCGGCCTGGCGGCCGTCGGTGGCGCCCCGGAGGCCAGGCGCAACTGGACCCGGTGGCTCCTTGGTCCATCTGCGGCCGTCGGAGGCCCCCCGCCGGCCTGGCGGCCGTCGGTGTCGCCCCGGAGGCCAGGCGCAACTGGACCCGGTGGCTCCTTGGTCCATCTGCGGCCGTCGGAGGCCCCCCGCCGGCCTGGCGGCCGTCGGAGGCCCCCCGCCGGCCTGGCGGCCGTCGGAGGCCCCCCGCCGGCCTGGCGGCCGTCGGAGGCCCCCCGCCGGCCTGGCGGCCGTCGGAGGCCCCCCGCCGGCCTGGCGCCCCAATGGTCGGAGGCCAGGTGCAACTGGACCCGGTGGCTCCTTCGCCCATCCGCTACTGGTCGGAGGCCCCCCGCCGGCCTGGCGGCCGTCGGTGGCGCCCCGGAGGCCAGGCGCAACTGGACCCGGTGGCTCCTTCGCCCATCCGCTACTGGTCGGAGGCCCCCCGCCGGCCTGGCGGCCGTCGGTGGCGCCCCGGAGGCCAGGCGCAACTGGACCCGGTGGCTCCTTGGTCCATCTGCGGCCGTCGGAGGCCCCCCGCCGGCCTGGCGGCCGTCGGAGGCCCCCCGGAGGCCAGGCGCAACTGGACCCGGTGGCTCCTTGGTCCATCTGCGGCCGTCGGGGGCCCCCCGCCGGCCTGGCGGCCGTCGGGGGCCCCCCGCCGGCCGTCGGGGGCCCCCCGCCGGCCGTCGGGGGCCCCCCGCCGGCCGTCGGGGGCCCCCCGCCGGCCGTCGGGGGCCCCCCGCCGGCCTGGCGGCCGTCGGGGGCCCCCCGGAGGCCAGGCGCAACTGGACCCGGTGGCTCCTTGGTCCATCTGCGGCCGTCGGAGGCCCCCCGCCGGCCTGGCGGCCGTCGGGGGCCCCCCGGAGGCCAGGCGCAACTGGACCCGGTGGCTCCTTGGTCCATCTGCGGCCGTCGGGGGCCCCCCGCCGGCCTGGCGGCCGTCGGGGGCGCCCCGGAGGCCAGGCGCAACTGGACCCGGTGGCTCCTTGGTCCATCTGCGGCCGGCGGGGGGCCCCCCGCCGGCCTGGCGGCCGGCGGGGGGCCCCCCGCCGGCCTGGCGGCCGGCGGGGGCGCCCCGGAGGCCAGGCGCAACTGGACCCGGTGGCTCCTTGGTCCATCTGCGGCCGTCGGGGGGCCGGCCGCCGGCCTGGCGGCCGGCCCCCCGCCGGCCTGGCGGCCGTCGGGGGGCCCCCCGCCGGCCTGGCGGCCGTCGGGGGGCCCCCCGCCGGCCTGGCGGCCGTCGGGGGGCCCCCCGCCGGCCTGGCGGCCGTCGGGGGGCCCCCCGCCGGCCTGGCGGCCGTCGGGGGGCCCCCCGCCGGCCTGGCGGCCGTCGGGGGGCCCCCCGCCGGCCTGGCGGCCGTCGGAGGCCCCCCGCCGGCCTGGAGCCCCAATGGTCGGAGGCCAGCCGCAACTGGACCCGGTGGCTCCTTGGTCCATCTGCGGCCGTCGGAGGCCCCCCGCCGGCCTGGCGGCCGTCGGAGGCCCCCCGCCGGCCTGGAGCCCCAATGGTCGGAGGCCAGCCGCAACTGGACCCGGTGGCTCCTTTGTCCATCCGCGGCCGTCGGAGGCCCCCTGCTGGCCTGGAGCCCCAATGGTCGGAGGCCAGGTGCAACTGGACCCGGTGGCTCCTTCGTCCATCTGCGGCCGTCGGAGGCCCCCCGCCGGCCTGGCGAAGGCCCCCCGCCGGCCTGGAGCCCCAATGGTCGGAGGCCAGGTGCAACTGGACCCGGTGGCTCCTTCGTAGGCCACCCCCACCGCCGGCCCGGCTGAGGCCCAGTGCTTGCCGTGAGGTGTAGGAAAAGAGAGAGTGGACAAGGAAAACTAGAAAAATGTAGTTGTTTTAGAAATGCTGCAGTTAAAGTCATGTAAGAAAAAGCATTGTAACGGGGTTTACTCACCACTATGCACTTCCTCATGGCCAGGAATGGCATCACAGTGTCCTTGTGGGGTAGCAGCCCTTGTCACCGGTCACTCTGGGGCTGTGCTGGTTTCTTACAGATAACTCATCCCTCCAGCCAGGGTATGGTCTTTAGTTTGGAGAGCTGATCCTGGAAGGAACAGGCTATAGTTCACAACTATCTTAATAGAAATAGCTTCCACCCTCTCCACAGCTCTTCTTCGGCAAGGTCCCATTCAGTCAGCGGGGGGCATCCTTGCTGGGCTCAGCTACCCTTGTACCCCACTTCCTCGGGGCTGGCAGGGGAATCCAGTCACAACCTCAATTCTGGGTTTCAGCCCAGGGCCCTGTACTGCACAGCTAAGTCAAATCCTCTACCCATAGTGCAGTTTTCCCTGCGCCATTTCCTTCCTCACAGCTTTACTTCCCTTCTAGGTCTCCCAATCTGTTCCCTGGGTGCTCACTTAAGGCCCTGCAGGCACCTTTTGACTCCCTGCATTCTCTTGCCTCCAGCCCTTCCTCAGCTGGGCCCACTCAGTAGTTAAACCTGGAATCACCTAATTTCTCTCAGGTGGGGCCCATTCTGTGATCAGGCCTGGCTTAGTCAGGGGCTCTCTATCATTATCTCAGAGCTCTGGATGATCTCTGAGTGTTGAGCTCTCTCTCTCTCGCTCTCTCTCCATATATATATGAATTTTATTGTCAGGCTCTGACCCTCTTACACCAATCACTGGGTTATCTGTTTTCTTCTAATGAATTGCCATCAAGATTCCAAGCTACCGTTGATAGCCCACATTTTGCATACATGCAATAGGCCCTCAGATCTATATTTTATATTTCTGGCACCTGGATCTCCGGTTGGGGAGGGCTGACCGTTCCCTCTGGGGAAATCTCCGCTCCTCCATCCCTTTCGTGCATTTCTGTCATGGAGCTGCATGTCTGGGTCTGTCTTCTCCGTGGCATGTCGCTTTGGGAAGACCCGTTGCTCTAGGGTTTCGGTGCCCGACCGTAACCCCGTGCACAGGGCTGCCCTACTCTAGCCTAGCTATTTTGTTGCCACGAAGGAAGAAAAAAAATAAACTGCTCCTTGGACTCCCTGGATTTGCAGGCGGAACCCTTTGCGTGCCTGTTCCCCCTCAGGCAGCAAAGAAAAGAAAAGGAAGGAAAAAAACCTCCCTGTCTTTGCACATTGCGAAAAGGAAAAATGTGTCCTTTTAAAATCCTGACGTCTGTGCCTCTGGTTCAGAATGATCCCGCCGCTCTGCCACCATGTCAATGCTGATTCCCTACTCTGGCAGTTTGAGTGTTTGAGTGGCGGGAGGGATAGCTCAGTGGTTTTAGCGTTGGTCTGTTAAACCCAGGGTTGTGAGTTCAATTCTTGAGGGGGCCATTTGGGGATCTGGGGCAAAAATTGGGGATTGGTCCTGCTTTGAGCAGGGGGTTGGACTAGATGACCTCCTAAGGTCCCTTCCAACCCTAATATTCTATGATTCTAGAAGGTGAGGGTGTGACGAACTAGGACTGTTGTTAATGTTTTCCCTGAGTAGACCAAGTCCGAGAGAGCAAGAGGACTGTGAGAGACGGCGAGAGCCCGAGAAAGGGCTACAGGAGAAGCAGCAGCAGCAGCATGAACTGGCGGTGGTGGAACGGAGAGGCATAGGGGACTGGCCAGGGGTGAGTCGGGATGTGGAGGCCCACCTCACTGCCTTTGAGCAGGCTGGCGATTTGAACCAGGGAGACCCTGCGGAAAAGCCCCGGGATCTAGCTCCCTTGCTGGGTCCCAAGGCCGTAAACTCCATCAGCCAGATGGGTGGGATGGTGGATGGATTTCCACTCCTGGCCCCAACCTGTATGTCTGCGTGGACTCTCCTGGGCTCAAGCCCTACGGATCCCCAGTGGGAGTGGAAGGTGATGGTCAATGGAGAGACATTCCTGGGGTGGCGAGACCCCGGGACGGAGAGAACTGTGGTCAGGCCCCGGGTGGTGCACCCCCACAAGATGCTGAGGGGCTGTGTGACCTGGGTGAGGATCCCAGGGATGGAACCGTTCGCCCCGCCTATGGCCCAGATCCCTGTGCAGACCCAGGAGGGGTCGGGCTGGCTGGTGGTTGGGGTTCTCCAGGATATCAGCTGTAAGGTGCTGTTGGGGGGTGACTGTGTATCTTTGGGACAGGATCCAGGCACTGGCCCTGTAACGGCCGAGGATTTGAATTTGAACCCAGGGAACCAATTGGCTAAGAGGGAAATGGTCAGTGAAAATGCAAACGACCTACCAGGCAGGGGGGAGGAGCTGCCAGGCCCCGGTTACCTGCCTGCCTGTAACCAGACCCCTAGGGCGGGGTGGGACAAAGAGATGCTCCCCGCCCCTCTGCACACTGACGCTGGCTCTGATGCAGAGTGAAGCAGGGAGCTCGCTGCCTGGCCCCACAGGGACAGCCAGGGCAGCGCTGAGCACCGGGAGAGCAGAGACCCCAGCTGAGTTGGGGGACACACAGGCAGGGCAGGACGGCTGCCAACCAGGCTGGCCTGGTCCAGAGGTGCGGCCGGGAAGTGATTCTACGGCAGGGAGGGAGCCACCAGGGACAGGGCTCAGTGGGGCGGTGAACCCAGGCCTGGCCAGTGAGCTGCAGAGGGATCCCGCCTTGGAGAAGCTAAGGGAACTTGCTGGCCACAGCGCTGCAAACCCCCTTGGGGAAGACTGCAGAGACAGATCCCTGTGGGAGAAGGGATTCCTGTGCCGGGAATGGGCTTCCCAAGGGGAAGTAGAACTGTGGGGAATCAGGAGGCAGCCGGTGGGGCCCCAGAAGTATCATCACCGGCTATTGTACCTGGCCCGGGGTAAGGGAGAAGATCCCTGGAGGTCCCTGCCCATCAGAGAGGAACCTTTCCAGAAGGTGGCTATGGATAGAGTGGGGGTCCCCAGTAAGGTCCTTACAGACCAGGGATCCGAGGTCATGTCAGCCCTGCTCCGGGGCGTGTGGGAGAAAGGTGGGGTCTGGCCCACCTGGGCCTCTGCATATCACCCTCAGTCCAACGGGCTGGTGGAGAGAGTTCAGGTTACCGTGAGGCTGATGCTGAGGACTTTTATAAATCAGCATCCACAGGACTAGGACAAGTACCTGCCACACCTGTGGCACAGGGAAGTGCCCCAGGAATCCCAAGGGTGCTTCCCTTTCGAGCTGTGGTATGGGAGGAGAGTAAGGGGACCCCTAGAACCGGTAAGGGATGATTGGGAGAAGGCCCCCTGGTGGATCTCTCCCCTGAGATGGGAGCCCATCCTCCCATCAGGTGTCCCCCAGTCAGAGTAAGTGGGAAAACAGCCCGGAACCTGAAGAGAGAGGCCAAGGACATGCTGGCTTTCGAGGTGATCTAGTCATTCAACAGCCCAGGGCTGGCCAAGGTGGAGGAGATCAGAGATTGGCCTGTTCCCCAGACCAAGAAACACGTCCAGGCCTTTAGCGGGATGGCGGGGTACTACCAGAGGTTTGTACCCCACTTTAGCTCCCTAGCTGGCCCCATCACAGAGCTAGGTAAGAAGGGGAAGCCAGACGAGGCAGTCTGGACCGAGCAGGGCCAGAGGGCTCTCTGTGCGCTGAAGGAGGCTCTAATCCAGGGCCCAATAGATCGAATAAACCCAGACCGGGTCATGCCCTATACAGTGTTCACCGAAGCCTCAGACACAGGGCTGGGCGCGGTGCTGATGCACGCCTATGCGAAGGGGGAGAGACACCCCATCGGGTATCGGAGCAAGGAGCTGCTGCCCTGGAGGCAGAACGGTCAGGCCATAGAGAGGGAATGCCTGGCCATGGTGCAGGCCCTTAAGAAGCGACAGCCGGATCTACGTGGGTGGCGCTTTACGGGGTATAGTCACCACCTCGCCCCGACGTGGCTGCATTCAGGAAAAGGGGCCGATGCCGAGTGGCTGGTGACAGAGACACATGGTCAGAGAGGGGACCAGATCAAGAGGGAGGCTCTTAACCAAGAGAGCCCGAATTACAGCCCTCCAGACTGGAGCTCTGGGAGAAGACCTGATCTCAGCTTGAACCCCAGGGGTTTTGGGATGGAAAAAGGGCACGGGCCGCATAAACCTTCCCACATGCGGCCTGCGGGTGCCATCAAGCACACCCGACCTAAGGGAGGACGTGGAACTGGAACGCCCTGGTGTGACCAGGTTCGAACTTCCCCAGGTCACTGGCTAAAGTGACCCCGCTCAGTTCGGTCTCGAAGGGGGGAGAGATGTGACGAACTAGGACTGTTGTTAATGTTTTCCCTGAGTACTGTGCGGGTGCCTCGGTTTCCCCTATGCGGGGCTTGAGTATCTAGGTGGTGGGACAAGGGTGAATGATTGTTACAGAACCCTAGAAGGAAGGTGTGGGCAGGGGCCTGGACACAGAGAATGGCCCTGTCTCCTGGCAACAGATGGCCCCGACCCCTCTCCTGCAAAGGTGAGAGCTGAAGGTGTTGGAACAAAGGGATCAGGTGACCTCCTGGCCCGGGAAGGAGACAAAGGGGAAGGCGGGGCTGGAGAGTTTCAGTTTGAGCTGGTGAAGGAAGAGGGAGGAAAGGGCAGACAGGGTCTGGCCTCCCTGCCCCCGTTTGGGGCTGTGGGGTGAAATGCAGGGAGCCCCAGGCTGGGGTCTAAGCTCCCTGACCCCCGGAAGGGCCCGACTGAGGGGTCCTGGTTGTACTACAAGCTCTGTTTGGACTGTGTTCCTGGCATCTCTAATAAACCTTCTGTTCTACTGGCTGGCTGAGACTTCCAGTGAATCTGGGGAAGAGGGGTGCAGGTGCTGACTCCCCCACACTCCGTGACAGAGGGGCCCCGCAAGGACTCTAAAAATTAATACTGGCCACTCCAGGCTTGTATTAAACTCCCAAGGTTACAGCTTTTCGCTGACCTTGGATTGGTAGATGCTGCCACCACCCAAGCGCAGAACCCCTTTGAGAGCCCAGGAAGGCGCACTTGGGAATGCCTTCCAGTGGGATACCCTCAAGCCCTTTCACTTCCCCCGCCCGAAGAGCTGACAAAGGAAAAGAAAAAAAAATAGAAACCAGCAGTTGCCACCAGCTAACCAAAAAACATGCGCACAAACCTCTTAAGAAACAAAAATACAATCCTGTTCTTCAAAAGGGTCCATTTTATTTTTTTAAACAAAGAAAAAATACATCTGAAAACTTAGGCTATTGCAAGATTTTTAAAAGAGCAACTAAAAGGATTAAGCACCAAGAATAATTCCCTTGAGGTCCAATAACTTCCCTTAAGGTTACAAGCAAAACAAAAGCAGGTGGGGTTAGCACAGAGGAGTCCATAAACCATAAAAAAATAAAAAGAGAAAAACCTAATTGCGCCTTCCTAGACATTTCCTGATCTACTTACAGATCTGGGGAAGCGACAAAGAGTCCTGTGGCACCTTATAGACTAACAGAGGTATTGAAGCATAAGCTTTCGTGGGTGAATACCCACTTCTTCGGATGCAAGCAGTGGAAATGTCCAGGGGCAGATAATACCTCTGTTAGTCTATAAGGTGCCACAGGACCCTTTGTCGCTTCTACAGATCCAGACTAACACGGCTACCCCTCGGATACTTACAGATCTGGGGTTTCAAATGAGTCATTTTTAGGAATGATACTGAGGTTTTTTCATACCTGGCCCCAAGATTCTTACAGCATAGCTCAGGGGTGGGCAAACTTATTGGCCTGAGGACCACATCGGGGTTCCGAAAGTGTCCGGCGGGCGGGTGTAGGAACGTGCTACTTGTCCTGTACTACTTCCAGGTGCCAGGCCTGGTGCTCGGTGACACACACACACACACACACACAGGGGCCCACGCGTTTGCATCGCAGCCTCCCCTGCACCTGACGCGCTTCTTACCGGGCTCCACCTCTCTGGGCGGGGCCGCAGCGAGCAAACGGGCAGCCCAGCGCCTCGCCGGCCGAGCGGTGCCTCAGTCATCGCCTGTCACCCGGCCCGCAAGAGGCGGCTCCAGCGAGCGCCATGGCGAGCGGGGTAAGGGGCGTGGAACGTTTCCCGGGGCGGGAGGGACGCGCGCGCGCCTCCGGGCAGAGCGGGGCTCGAGCGGGCGGGGAAGGGGCTGCTGGGCAGGCAGCGCCGGGGGGAGGCTGTAGTGCTGGAGGGCCGCGTCCTAGCTCGCCAGCTGAGCTGCCTGGCTGCTGCCACGCGACCGCAGCGCTCTTCTGATCCGCGCTCCCAGCAGGCGGCCTGCTTGGGGCTGGGGTTTGCAAGGGCCCCGGGGGGGCTGCTCGCGCTGGAGTTGCCCGGGGTTTTAGAGCAAGCGGGTGTTTTCCCTTAAATCACAGCGCGGGAAGCTGGACATCGAGGATGTTCTTGCATAGGGTCTGTGTCCATCGCATAAGGTTAAGTTGTACTGTTGCTTTTTCTTAAGCTTTGCGATGCAAGCACACAGCATCGTGTAGAGTACAGCATAGAATGGATGAGCCGTCCCTTCTGATGTGGTAGCGCGCAAAGACCCCAGTGGGAATCATGGGGGCTAAGTGCTGTGTAAAAAGCCATGGTCCTCCCCCAAAGAGCTTATGACCTGGAGTCCCAGTGTCTTCAGTAGACTTGCATTGCACCCATGCATAAAGTCATTCATGTATGCGTTTGCAGGAGTGTGCGGGCCTAAGATGACAAGTAGCCTTGCGCAGATAAGATCAGGGAGAACCACCCATGCCAGTGGCCTCCCCGGGAATTGAAATTAGGGAGGGTGTTCGAATTTACTGGGGAGGGGGTGTCACTAAATTGGCATGTAACTAGTTCACAAAACTGGGGGGGTGTTGGGGAAATTCAGGGGGTGTACACCCCCGTGGTGGTGGTGGGGGGGGGAGAAAGTGTAGGGAAATCACTGATCCACGCCTTCTTGACTTCTAAGAAGTATGATCATTATAAATGTGTGCCCCGAAGAGGTAAATATGTATACACCAGTCTGGAAGCCTGAGTACATAATTAGTTGGGAAACTTGTTGCTGTCATCTGCCCGTTTGCCCCTCCGTGGCTGCTGTGAAAAAGATTGGTATATCAATCTATCTCTCAGGGGTTCTCAAACTTCATTGCACTGAGACCCCCTTCTGACAACAAAAATTACTACAGGACCCCAGGAGAGGGGACTGAAGCCTGAGCCCGCGTGAGCCATGCTCCCCCGATGAGGGTGCCAAAGCTGAAGCCCAAGGGCTTTGGCCTCAGCAAGTCTAAGCCAGCCCTGGTGAACCCCATTAAAATGGGATTGTGACTCACTTTGGGGTCCTGGCTCTCAGTTTGAGAACTGCTGCTCTACAGCTGTAAGATCAGCAGATACTGTTCACCCAGTGTCAGTAAGCTGACCGTTTCACATAACTATTTCAAATCTCTTGAGAGTCTAACTCTACACCCTTTCTTCCCCTCAACTGCATTTGACATCACCAGTCTGTCTGAGTAGGCCAAATAATTAAATGATTGCCCAGACAGTGAAAGCTTGTCCTACCTACCAGCTCTTCCAAGACAAGATGCAACTTCTACAACTGTTGTAGTGGGCTCAGCTGTAAGGGCATAAGCAGAAGATGATTGTGTGTTTGGAGGGCTAGCTTGATTGAATTAACAGATGTACTGTTTTGATGCTAATATCTGTAATAAAGAACAAGAAAAATACAGCAAATAACCTTTTTCAGATGTTGTCTTTGGACCCCTCAATGAAACAACAGAAAATTAAATTTCAGCCGAATAATTTCTTAACAGCACATTGATACCTTAATTTCACTTTTTAATATTCCAGGGGCCTGGATAAATGTTAACTACCTATTATTTCAAGTCTCCTTTATAAAGGCTACACTTTTAGACTGAACAGCATGTTGTAGACTGAGGTGTACTTGGAATGAGCCTTCTGCAACCTCTCATCATATCTGTTGAGTTGTCCTTTTTTTTGCTTTTTATTTTTAGAGGTATTTGTGTAGGGAAAACTAGGAACTTCTACCTTTTTTTATTGTCAATTTAGGAGGTGTAATGTTTGTTTATTGAATGTTCACAGCCAGCTACTACTAGGTCTAAGTCTATTCTGTAACTTTTATTTTTAAGCCTTCTCTTTATTTAAATAGCCTATTATATCCATGCACATTTTGAAAACATTTACTTTTAAATGCTCACACTTAATTTGAGAGAATGAATCCGTTTTCATACTGTGGAAAAAGGCTTAAGTGAAAACTCCCAAGTTATTTACAGGTTGACAGTTCCTCTTGTATTTTGATCCCTGGAAATTGACTAGATTTCCTGGCAAAGTTTCAGGAGTTTAGTCACAGTCTCCCATGTGCAAAGCAGTGTAACTTGTTGGTTTCTATGCAGCTGCTTTCCCAAAGTTAATATATCACATTTATTATATGCACACAGACAATAATGCAAAATAAACTAGCCTTACATTTGTGAAAAGGGCTAGGAAAGAAGTAACAATGCTTGAGGGAAATTGATTGTTATGGCTATTCCGGTAAAGGTAACTATTTTGGAATAGCTCCCCCATGTTGGCACTCAATTTTGGAATAATTACACTGCTCACAAAGCAACAGCTATAGTTATGCCGGTCCATTTCCCTGTATAGACAAGCCCTTAAATTCAGCTTCAAAATTCATTAGAACAGGCCTCTGTGTTATGTGGCAAGCTATTGCATGTAGCATTTCACGGAAAAAGATCCTGCCTTGTGTGGTTAAAAAGGAGAATAATTTAGGTTAACAGATGTACTACCAGCATAAGATTTTTCCATAGCTCTTCCGACAATGGAACTGAAGCTCATCAGACTTTTAGAAAGGGAAATCTAAGAGCAATCCAGATCCTCGTTCTCACAGGACCCAATTCTGCTCTTGGTGACTTGGATGTAACTCCTGCTGACTTCCTCAGCTGGAAGTGCATCCATGTAAAAAAAAACACGTTATTTTTCCAAGAATCTAAGTTCTGTTTATCTTCAAAATGTTTCTACCCTTCTGGATTGAAAAGTGAGCTTCCCTAGATAAATAAATGCAGTGTGGTTTTAGGATGAAATTCATCCGTGATGCTGAAGCCTACACAGAGCCTTGGCTGTGGGCAGTTCTGCTGGCAGAGTGGTCACACAAAACTATCTGTGCATCCCCTATGCATTGCGTAAAGGTTCTCTGTGCTGGGCACGTATAGTCTGCTGCAGCAAGCCACAATGGGAGCAGGCTGGGTGTGGGGCAGCAGACTGACCTCTGTGTTGATCCAAACTCTTATGTGAGACAAATGGCTTAACTACGTTTTCCAAGTTTTGTAATCGTGATTGTGTGTGTACTGCTGGCACTAGCTGCAGAAAAACACCACGTGCCTCACATAAATGCTGATTGTTTATTTTAAAATGTCACTAGCATTATCTAGCATTTTTCATATGACCCCCCCCCTCATTACCACAACATATTGTCTTTGAAGTACTAAAATAACACTTAAAGTCCAGATCTTGGTGCTTTTTGTTTAAGTTCCTGAAAGCAAATGTAGGGTGACTGTCCCTTTGTTCTAAAGTCATTGGGCATTGAGGGTAGGATCTGACCCAGAACTTCATATCTGGGATTATTTCTAAAAATTAGTAGCCTTTCTTTTGTTTGTTCCCTCCAGTGAACAAGAATTATTATAAATGAATAGTGCAATAACTCTGCTCTTCTTTCTCCTTTAGGTTATTAAATGCAAGGCCGCTGTTGCCTGGGAGGCAGGTAAACCACTCTCTGTAGAAGAGGTGGAGGTTGCACCACCAAAAGCACACAAAGCCTGTATTAAGGTAATTTAAGCGAATGTTATTGCTTGCTTTACACTTTGTACTTTGGGAGACCAAGTAATAAAGCTGAATAATTTGTTTGCCCTTGTAGGAAAAAATGTTGAATGTATAGTTGTGACGCTGTTCCCCATAAAACTTTATGGGGAGATGCTTATAAATGTATATATGTAACTAGAATATGTTTTATGCTACATGTGCCATGTAACATATCTCTGTGAAAGTTATGATCTACTGAATCTATTCCTCCTGTTTGTATGCATGTATCATTGTTGTAGTTGAAGTTATGAATATCGGTTGTATTTCTTGAGAAAGGAATGTGCAGGTTAAGTGCCCAATCAAGAAGCACTTAACAGACAATAGAACTTGCAGTCACCAATCCACATTTGAACTTTGCCAGGAATGTGGCTGGTCTGGAACTGAGTTGGGCAGGTGACTGGTCCATGTGACCCCAACTCCATTTGGTAACTGGATGCTACACAGGGAGAGGGAGGGGTGTCCACCCAGAGGAGAAAATCTATTTAAACCCCGAGGAAACCCCTCCATTTTGGTCTTGAGCTGGCTAAAGGAAGAAGCTCTCCACCCCCCAAGGAG
This sequence comes from Chelydra serpentina, assembly GCA_037349315.1. NCBI lineage: Eukaryota > Metazoa > Chordata > Testudines > Chelydridae > Chelydra > Chelydra serpentina. Next base: position 25,873 of record JBAIAC010000018.1, read on the forward strand.
ACCTGAAAGAGACTGAACAGAGGACAAAGACATTAGGGGGGTGAGTGATTGTTGGACCCAGTGAGGGGTTTATCTGTACACAGGGTGATTAGACATAGAACTGCGTGTTCTCTTTTATTTTATTCGGTAATTCACTTTGTTCTGTTTGTCACTAATTGAACTCACTTACATCCTAATTTTTGTACTTATTAAAATCACTTTTTACTTATTAAGTTTCCTTGTGTACGCGTTAGTGCCTTGGGAAAGTGAACAGGTGTGCATACCTTTCTATCTTTGAAATAGAAAGCGAACTATTTATGAGTTTACCCTGTATAAGCTTTATACAGAGTAAAACGGATTCATTAAGGGTTTGAGCCTCCTTGGAGTTGAGCAACTGGGTGTCAAAGGCAAGAGCGCTTCCAGGGGCCTTACAGTGGTAAGTGGGCTTGGTTCGGACCTGGGTCTGTGTTTGCAGCAGATCAGTGGAATCTGGCTCAAAACAGACAGGATTCGGGAGTCCCAAGCTGGAAAAGGCCTGGAAGCAGGGGCAGAAGTAGCCTTGGCACACCAGGTGGCAGCACCAAGCAGGTCTCTGTGGCCCCAACCCGTCACAATAGTGTTCGTGTTACCTGTTTGTTTGAAAGCTAGATAAGACTCTAAAGAAAATGATGGTGTCTGGTTTTTGGGATGGCATAAAATGAAATGGCTGCTGGTCTGAGGCCTAACACTTATTTTTGTCTTGGGCCAAAGCCTAACAATCACTGCCATTCTGAGGGATCAGTGGCAATTTTAAACCGTCGGAGCCGAAAACATGTGCTTTAGCCCAATGGAAACCTGATCTCATTCATTTATTTATTTATTTTAATTTTTCAAATTGTATGAGACATTCAGTGTAATAATTTATCAGACCTTAAACTCATCACTGTGATTAGAATCTTGCATGCTCCAGATCTCAATCTCCCAAACTAATATATGGGATGCAATGTGCCTCTATGCAAAGAGTCCACATGAGGTCCTGTGTGCTGCTTAAGACTTCTATTAAGAACTTGCATTGGATTTATGTGGTGCTTATAATATTATATGGACCCTCTATATGGGGTGATTTTTTTTTTTAACTGTTGGAGATTGATCCCATTTGAAATCTGGGGTACCACATTGTTTTCAAATGGCATAGAGCACTGACTTTAGCAGATCTTGAGCCAGCAGCTGCCAATTTCATGTCAGAACTGAAGGAATGAGAAACAAGCAGAGATCAAAGCAATGTGATTACTTTTTCAGGTCCAATATATATTGAGTTGGCGGAGCTAAAAACATTTTGGTTAAACTACTACAAAAGTCTTCAGAATCAGTGAATTCATCCTAGCGCTAGTCTTGGATTACTGACCAGGAAAAATATTTCAATACCAGTTATCTCTTTAGATTCTCCTTCATTACCTCCAGATATTTCAGATTATTATAATATTCCTTTAGGTTGTTGCCACTGCTGTCTGTCACACAGATGCCTATACACTAAGTGGTGCTGATCCTGAGGGGTGTTTCCCAGTGATCTTGGGTCACGAAGGAGCTGGAATTGTGGAGAGTGTTGGGGAAGGAGTAACTAAATTTAAAACCAGGTAGGAAAACATTTGGTCTTCACAAGCGCTTTTTCTAGTTTCTTTGGAAATCTTGCTTCACTAGAATAAATTGCTCAGACTTGTCCACTGAAAAGCAGAATTGGTGAGCTGGCATGATGTTTTTGTTGGGGTATACCTCCCTAAATTTTTCCTTCATGCGGGTGGTCCAATACTAGCCTAACTAATGTGCTCTTGGTTTACTATTCAGATGAGAATAGTTTACAGGATTATTATCTAATACTTTATGAAGAAACTATTTGACTTCAGTTTGTGTTCTAAAAGTGTCAGTTGTTTTTAACCAATTGAACAATTAGAGATAATAGCTGTCTAAATATGCTAGTTTTTCCATATAGGTTTTACATCTTTGTTCTTATTTGTTCTTGTTTAACTTTAGAGGGAAATTGATTGTTTACTCAGACATGAGATGAATCGGGTATTTTTATACACAGCACTTTACAAAACCTGTACTTTGTCATTCTATATTTGTAAGCGTTTTGGAGTCTTCAAATGCACAAATAAGACTGCATGAATGATTGTCCCCATAAAAATTTCATGGGATTGACCATGTTAAACACATTTGGTATGTGGTCAAGTGTATGTTCTGACATACTGTCCTTTCAGCCTTTAAACAGCTAGTCATATGAAATGTGTCTCTCGTTACGGTCTCTAGGTGACATGGTCATCCCACTGTACGTCCCACAATGTGGAGAATGCAAGTTCTGTTTGAACCCTAAAACCAATCTCTGCCAAAAGATAACGTTGGTGCACTTTCTTCTCGATACACACAGAAGAATAATTGTTCCCTGTATGCTCACTTATGTAACGAAGTTAACTGAATTTGCATCAAATTGTTTTAACTTCACCTACCATCTGATTAAATGCAGAGCAAGGTCACTTAGTTGGAAAGATGCATGTGTTAGGTTTGTCATGCAATACCCATTTCCCGCCCCCCCCTTCAAAGCTTTAGTATAGCTTTTTTTCTCTCTCCTTTTCTGGTCTTACTTAAATCCACTTCTTTGTGTGTGGCTGTGATACTATGCCACGAATACTATCATTTGTCAGGGTATCTAGTAAGCGAGGATGTATTCAAAATTCTGTTTGATTCAAGTGGTAGCTTATCGTAGAAAATTATTGCCCTTTGAATGGGGAAAAAAAATGACTCCCTGTGGTCAATATCTTCAACCCAAGGAACAGTAGTTCTCCCTTTATAAACAAGAATCGCAGTCTGTTTTCTACCCTTTAAAATGTCTTTGTCCTGAAATGTGATGCACTTCAGTTAGCCTGTGCTAAGTTGTCGCGTGTTTGGATCTCAGTCATGTAAGCCAGTGGCTCTCAATCTTCCTAGACCTCTGTACCCCTTTCAGGAGTCTGATTTATTTTGTGTACCCCCAAGTTTCACCTCACTTTAAAACTACTTGCTTACAAAATCAGACCTAAAAATACAAAAGTGTCACAGCACGCTGTTACTGAAAAATGTGCTTACTTTCTCATTTTTACCCGATAGTTATAAAATAAATCAATTGGAATATAAATATTGTACTTACATTTCAGTGTATGGTCTACAGAGCAGTGTAAACAAGTCATTGTATGAAAGTTTAGTTTGTACGGACTTCGCTAGTGCTTTTTATGTAGCCTGTTGTAAAACTAGGTAAATATCTAGATGAGTTGATGTACCCCCTGGAAGACTTCTGTGTACCCCCAGGGCCACATGTACCTCTGCTTGAGAACCACTGATGTAAGCCATTCAGCCAGCAGCAGAGCTCCAGCAGTAATGGTGGCTGCCATTTTAGCAGACCCAGATTAAATTGCAAGTAAACACTAGCACGACCTCATAGTTTCCATTCATGCATACCACAAAACCACTCTCCACTGTGAGGGCATTGGCAGAGGCTGCTCAGCAGAGACTTGGGGTATGTCTACACTGCAATCGCAGGATGTGATTGATTGATTTTTTAGCTCATGTAAAGGTACCCAAGCTAGCTTGATTAAGACTAGCTAGGGAACCGGTAGCACTGAAGCCACAGCAGTACGTGCGTCTGGGCAGGTAAACAAGCCTGCTCTGAACCCTGAGTAGTTACGTGGTGGCTACCCCATGCTGAAGGCTGTGCTGCCTCAGCTTCACTGCTCGGATACCCAAAGTAACTAGAGTAAAGCTAGTTCAGGTATGACTGCACAGATTGCAAATCACACCCCACGATTGCAGCGTAGGCATACCCCTGGGACTAAAGGATCAGAGGATACAGAGGGTCGGGAGTGGGGTGTGTTGGAAAGAGCAGTTATGGTTTATAGGCATTGTGCAGTTTCCTGAACGTCTGTGTCAGAGTCCTATTAGGTCCTGCTTTATCAAACCACTTAAAGTACTTATGTCCCACTGAAGTCAGTGGGACTTAAATGCATTCTTAAGAACTTTGATGAAGAATTGAGGCCTTGGAGCCTGATCCAAAGCCTGTTAAAGTCAGTAGAAAGATTGCAACAGGCCTGTAGTCTCTAACTTTCATGAACTCAAGATTTACTTAAATATCTTCAAAATTTTTACTCTACGGGTAATCCTGTAGATCTCCATGCGCTGTTCAGGAACTGTACCACTTGGTGGAAATTAATAGTCACTTCCTAGACTCTCTCCTATCACTTTCTGTGACACTATATTAAATATCATTTGTTGTATTGTGTTTTTTCAGAGTTACGCAAGGAAAAGGACTGATGCCTGATGGTACCAGCAGGTTCACCTGCAAAGGGAAGCAGATTTACCACTTCATGGGGACTAGCACTTTCTCTGAATACACCATTGTGGCTGATATCTCTGTGGCTAAAATTGATGCTGCAGCTCCTCTGGATAAAGTTTGCCTGTTGGGCTGTGGAATTTCCACAGGCTACGGAGCTGTCATCAACACTGCCAAGGTATGGACTCTAGCTGATCACTCTCTTCCCCGTAACTGTGGCTAATGACATTAAACTGGAGATAAAGTACTGTAATGAAAATCTGTTAAGGCTGGGCTTGGAGAAAGCAAGACCAGAGGAACAGCCACTGAGTGGGTGGAGGGAGAAGGGACATGTCCTCACCACTTCCTTCCTTCCTCTTCCACTGCCAAATTTGACAGGCAGCCGGACCTAGTAGGAAACAGGAAGATTGACCTGGGCTTCCCACCTGTTTAGCCTCAGCAGACGAAGTCCGGTCAAAAGCCCTGTTTTCCCTTCTCCCAGCTCTTTGTGCAGAGTGGGGTAGAGGAAGCATGTCTTGATGGAGGCAAGTGGATGTGGCGAGGAGCCACCTTGAACTGTTCAGGGATTTGTTTGTGGATGGATATTATGGGCCAGTTGGGGTTACCTTCTAGGAAGGGCAGACTTTAAATATCCCCTTTGATACAGTGGTCTCTGCTTCATCCTGTTCTCATGCCACCATTCCATTGTGTCAAGTGCTCCTTCTTTGTTTGCGGGGGGACTTCCCACTGTTCCAGTGGAGACCGAGCCATTGCCCACCTTTTGGGTAAGGAGTAAACTTAGCCCATTACAGCCCTTCAAAAACAATTCATAGACAAGAAAAATCTCTGGTGTACGTCCTTACATCTGAGCGATAACGACTTGCAACTTTGGATTTTTATTCTCTCTTTTTCTTAATATATAAATAAGACGTTACTCAACTTGTGCAGTAACGATGGTTCTTCGGGATGTGTCCCCCTATGGTTGCACCACGCTAGGTGTCTGTGCGCCCCTGCGCCTCTATTCAGAGATTTTTGGTAGCAGTGTCCCATTGAGCCCGTGCATGTGCCCTCCCTCCCTCGTGGTCCGCCTCGAGGCTATTTAGCACTGCACGGGAAACCCCCTCACTTCCTTCTCTACCACAGAGCCCCATAGACGACTCCGAAGTAGAGGGGAGGAGGGCGGGTTGTGGAGCAACCATAGGGAGACACATCTCGAAGAACCATCATTACTGCACAAGGTGAGTAACTTCTTCTTCGAGAGTGTCCCTATGGTGGTTCCACGTTAGGTGACTCCTGAGCAGTACCCACCACTGGAGGCTGGGACTTCGGAGCGGAGTCTTTCAATAGAGAGAGTACTGTGGAGTCGAAGATGGTGTCAGTGGCCAAATGTTCTGTGAAAAAAATATAGACAGAGTCCCCAGACATTGCTCTATCGATTGGGGAGGTAGGGGTATCCATATGGATTGTGATTGAGGTAGGAACTGACCTCATGGAATGCGTGTGGACAGAAGCAAGTTGTGCCCTTGCTAAGTGATTAACGCAACTAGAGACCCATTTGGATAGTCTTTGAGGAGATATCACAGAGCTTTTGGATCTTTCTGTGGACAAAAGGAAGAGTTTAGGGGATTTCCTGAGGTTCTTAGTCCTGTCCAAGTAGAATGCTAATGTCTTTCTGATATCTAATAAATGCCCAATTGTCTCCCAGTTGTCACAATGTGGGTTTGAGAAAAAAACAGGGAGGCGGATCTGTTGATTTATATGGAAAGTGCAGAAAAGTAGGGAAAAAGTTGGGATATGGTCTTAGAGTTACTTCATCAGTGGGAAAAAAGGGCGTGAATGATGGGTGTGCCATCAGGGCTGCTATTTCTCGTATGTGCCTAGCAGAGGCGATGGCAATTAGAAATGCTGTCGTCAGGGACAGGTGTAAGAGAGAACAAGTTGCCCTGCACTCGGAGGGAGGTCTAGTCCAAGCCCTGAGAACTAGGTTAAAATCCCAGGCTGGAGCGGGTGGTGTCACGTAGGGGAAGAGAGTCCCCAATGTCCTTAAAGAATCTACGCATTAGTGGTTGAGCAAACTCCAAGTGGGAAGCCATTTTCGCCATGACATGTACCTTAAGGGAGCGGAGTGAGAGTTTAAATGTAGTGGAAAATCAGAGGGAGGAAAGATGAAGTTGGGTCTATCCGTTTGGAAATGGTACACACTTGGAGCTGTTTCCATGTTGTAGATAGGTATGTGGCGTGGTCAACTTGTGGTTGTGTTGCAACGCATGTTTCAGCTTGTCAGAGCATTCTGCTTCTGAGCCTTGGAACGAAGAAAAAATCCAAGCCTGGAGGCAGAGGACCCGTGGGTTGGGGTGAAGGGTAAGCCCATTGCTTTGAGAGAGTGGGTGAGGAATGGGCTGAAGTCAGAGGAACAGGAGGGCATATTGCCACCTGCGCCGGGTAAGGGAGCCAAACTTGTCATAGTCAAGAGGGGCAATCGGAATAAGTCTCGCTTTGTTTCATTGAATTTTCAACAGACTCTTGGATAGAGTAGGAAAACTGGGAAAGACATACAAGTGAGCCCTGTCCCTTGGGAAGATGAGGACAACTGCTAGTGAATGTTTCCCCAAGGAAATGTAGCCCTGTAGCAGTAACAAGGACGTTTCTTGTTCCGATGAGTAGAGAAGAGAGCCATAGGCCTGGTTCCCCAAAGGGTGGCTATATCTTGAAGCACCTCTGAAGTCCGTATACACTCATTGTTGTGAGAAAATTCCAACGGAGACTGTTGGTTGTACCACTCTGTATCCCTTGTAGAGAGACAGCTGAGATGAGCACACTGTGATGAGTGCATCAGTTCCAAAGTTTGAATGCTGTCTTGTAGAGGGAGGGAGATCTAGCAGCTCCTTGGCGGTTTATACAAAACATACAGGTCACATAAAGTCCATCATAACCTTTGTGTGTTGTTTTTGGTGAAAAGCAGTTTGTGCACAGGGACTCCTGACAGCCCTTAGCCCGAAAGAGTGATATAGAAGGTCATTTCTGTGGAAGGCCCTTTGTTCTGAAACTTGTTGTTGTGTAGGTGAGCTCCCCAGCATATTAGGGAGACGTGTGTCCCAGGGTGGTGAATGTGGGTATTGAGAGGAGGGCTCTCGCGCATACCGCATCAGGTTGGTGCTGATAAAGTCCAGTCATTGTACCGGGATTAGGATGCCACTATAATGAAGTGAACCTTGGAGAATACCCTCTGCAGAGCAGTCTGTACGGATAATGCTGCTGCTCCAAAGGTAAGCAGTAGGAAATGTCCTGTCGATGGTTGTATTGAGATATGGAAGTAGGCACCCTGTAGGTTCAGGGCTAGAAATCACTCTCTTTGCTCTAGAGCTGGTCCTAATTGCTGTGAAGTAAGGTAAGGTGACTTCTGAGTGGCGTGACAGGTGTCTAGATGGCAGCTGACGCTGTAAGGTATCATTGGTCAGGCTCCCGACCAGCTCATCAAAAGTGCTTCTAAGAGGCAGTTTGAGAGGTCATGGACGGGGGTGCAGATTGTTCTCACTTTTGAGCCCTGGGCCTCTTACACTGTGGCCCAAAACCGCACTGAGATGATGAGTATTGGGAAGATTGTGATCTGAGGTGTGGCTGAGAGGTATATCTTCTCTTCTGTTCCACAGTGTCGATTCCTAAGGAGTGTAGTGCGGTCCGAGAATCCTTGAGAATGTGGAGAGAAATCTGTCTTCTCCACAAAGAGTTTGGCCCTTCAAACTGGAAGTCTGTAGCTCTTTGGGCAACCTAGAGAGGTGTGGCGAACAGAAAATCCACAACCCACCTCAGTACTGCTGTCACGGAGACGGGGCGGGCAGATGGAACAGCTACATCCAGTGGAGTAATGTCAATGAATACGCCATCTTGCGAAGCCTGATTATATGGAGTTGACTTGGCATTATGTTGCTTGCTTCATGCATTAACCACATCCACTAGGATAGAATTGACTTGCAGATGTTGAAAACAAAGTCTGCCTCTTTGGGAAGAATGGTTGGTGCGATGAAGGCTGGTTCTGCCAGATGACTTTGGTAGGATCAAGGATCAGGTCATTAATTGGGAGGACAGTTCTAGATGAGAAGGTAGTGTGCAGAATTTCCACCAACTTGTGATGTGTATCTGCCACCTCCTGAAGGAGAATCTGCAGCTCCTCTGCCATCCGCTTGGTAAGATTCAAAAAGTTCTTAAATCTTCACCTAATGATATGGGGTGGGCAGCACAGTCACATCTGGGAGAGATGAGAAGTGTGCAGAAGAGGTAGCTTCTTTTTTTTCCTTTTCTTTTTGCACGCTGTTCTGAAAAAGTCTTCTCTTGTCCTGGGTCAGATGCCAAGGTGTAGCAAACCAGCTGGTGGGCTCTCCCTGAGAGACACCGGGGGCAGTCACGCCATGTGTATATTGCCGATATGGCCTTGGGAGGGAGAGGCAGGAAGGCGGGCACAGGCGGTTGGCATGATGGAATTGGGGACGACCCTTGAAGCGTGGTGGTGGGCCACCGTGAGGGGCCAGGGAATGATCTACTCCTTGCCATTGTCAGATTCATCAGTGGGTAAGGGTGCCGCTGAGTGGGGTATTGGCAGTATATAGCCCAGTGGTAAGAGTGATTCTGGGTGCCAGGAGGTGCTAGATACCGGGATCCTGGTACCAAGTAATGAGGATAGTGGTTCTTCTCCAAGGTACCAGAGCTCATGCAGTACCCAGGGATCATTTAGTACCACAAGGGAGTGTCCATGGTACATGGTTAGTACCGATAGTTGGGCAGAGCACTCCTTAAATGAGAGTTTTGCCCAGTACAAAAAGTTTGTTGGTGGCACTTTTTTAGAGATGGTAGGGTAATTGTCTCTCCTTGGGTACTGAGGCCACAGGTCTTCAGAGTCTTAGAACACATGTGTTAGCATGGGCTCATGTGGAACCACAGAGGAGCGTCTGTAATCAGTATCGATGACTGGGAAGGTGCAGAACACTTCCTAGATGGGAGTTGTGTTGCACCTGGTACCAAAGGGTTTCTCTGTGCTGCTCTTTTAGATATGGTACGGTAACCGTCCCCTCTCCGTACGGGGGCGGCGGGGTACTATTGCCTCAGAGCATGACTGTGGAAGCCTGTGGGGTCTCCCTGCCTGCGGAAGCAGAGTTGAGGGCAGGACTTTCTTGTGCCACTCTTTTAGATATGGTATGGTAACTATCCCCTCTCCACAGGGGAGAGCATCATTGCCTCAGAGCGTGGCTGTGGACGCCCCTGGCACCGTAGCAGCATTGACAGCAGGTTTCTCTGTGCCGCTCTTTTAGCTGTGATACGGTAGGAGCTGTAAGAGCTCCCAGCCAATGGGGCGGCCAGTGGGCAGCTGAGCTCCCGGCCCGGGGTTCCTCTGCTGTTCTTGTCCTACCGAGGTGGCGGCTCTGGGGAGTCCCCCGGCCGGCCAGCTCCTGGGGGACAGAGATGGCCGCGCTGTGGCTGGCCGGGCGCTCGGGTTCGGTGCCGAGCTGGCCGCACTGGGGGACGCGCCGCTGGCTGGCCAGAGCTCGGAGGAGCCTTTCCAGGGGGAGTCTGCAGCTCTCTTCTCCTCTTCCCCACTCGGCCCCGGGATAATCCGGGGCCAGCACCCACCAGCGTCCCCTGCAGGCTGACGTGTTTCCTCCACAGGGAGGAATTGTTACTTCCGCTCAAAGCTCCCGCTGCGGCAGGTAAAGCACTTCAGTGAGGCTCCCCCAGCACAGTGCGGGTCTGGCCATTCCTGGCAGGGGAGGCTCCCCTCGGAGCAGAGCGAGCCAGACGAGCCCCTGGCAGGGGGCTGCCGCCCTCAGCGGGAGGAATGCAGAAGAACGTCCTCTTCACTTTGTATAAATGTCTGTCTGAAGTATATTTTCATTCCATGCATCCGATGAAGTGGGTACTAACTCACGAAAGCTTATGCTGAAATAAATTTGTTAGTCTCTAAGGTGCTACAAGTTTTTCTTTCTTATTTTCATTTTGCTGACACAGACTAACACGGCTACTACACTTAAACCTTTCACTTTTTAAATTTGTTATAAACTGAAAAAGAAAATAATTGAGTCTACTAGATGCCTGGGGCGGGGGGCGGGGAGCGGAAGGGATGCCCCCGGACAGGGAAGGAAACTGAAGTGCTTTTCCTTTCTCTCTCGCTCGCTCTCTGTTTTCAAACCAAAGGACTAAACTAAAGAAGCACTCGCCTAACTACTTTTAAGGGGAACAAGGGTAACAAAACAAACACTACTTATGCTAATGACACAGCTAAGGAAGGGACGACTGCTCCTGCTGTCAGAGGCCAAAGGCGGTAGAGAAGGAAGTGAGGGGGCGGTCCCCCCCCCTGCAGTGCTAAATAGCCTGGAGTTGGACCTGGAGGGAGGGAGGGCGCATGCAGGGCTCAATGGGACGCTGCTACCAAAAATCTCCGATTAGAGGTGCAGGGGCGCACAGACACCTAACGGGGCAACCATAGGGACACTACTCGAGGAAGAAACATACTTTCAACTTAATATCTTAATAGGACCCTTTTTTTTTAACAATGCTTTTTGTTTGCACATAGCATTCCATGGGTAAATGTACATTGACAAGTCCCAACAAAGTCTCGATTGATGCATTGCTCTGCCAAAGACCTTACCTATTAATTTAAGTCTTTGGGGCTATAATATTCACTAACATTTAATTATTTTTTCACGTTTATTATTTCAGTGGCAGTATGTTGATAGATAACGTACAATCTTCTGTCTTTCAGGCTGGAAGAGCAAAGCTTCTGTCCCTAAACTTGTGTCAGACTACATGGGGAAAAAATTCAACCTGGATGCATTAATAACCCACACTTTGCCTTTCAATAAAATCAGTGAAGGATTTGAACTACTGCGGGCAGGGAAGAGGTGAGAGTCATTTATTTATTAATCTTGTAAATACCATTTCCATGAAAAATTCACTGTAACACAATGCAATAAAAAGCCGAGCACTGACAAGAGTGGACTCTAAGAATTTAACCCTGCTCCATTACATTCCTCCACCCCCAAAAATCAAGGTTAGCACCACTGTACTGTAAAGTCAAAAGACAAATGCTAATTCCAGGTTCTTGATCCTGGAGTTGCACCTCGAGTTATCTTCCGTACTCTGTACATTTCCATTCATGGCAAAAAATGCTCATCGGGGTAATTTTAACTTTTTAAATCATGCTGTATTATTGGAGGCCCTCAATTTTTCGGTAAGTGACTTATGTTCCAGCAAGTATTTTATGTTCTCCAAAAGAAGAGGCCATGATCCATCATTGTTCCTTTACAATACAAAATAACAAACACAACTCCTTCCCTGGAAGAGAATTTAAATCACTGTATTCATTTAAAATTCTGTCCTTGTAAGCATATATGAGGCTTCTGCTGGCTTCAAGGGCTCTTGGAAAGGAACAGCAGCAACAAAACCTCATATTTTTTTTATTTCCAAAGGGAGACTTTATGGGTTCTAATATATTTAATATAAACTCATGCTGTATTTTCATGGGAGATGTAATCAGAATCACTTTGGCTTTGGTGAACAGCACCACGGAAATAACGGGAAAGTTCCCATTTGTAGTAGGGAGAGGAACAAACTTGGCAACCTTCATATGACTGGAGCCTCCCCTTTTTCAAGCATTAAGATGTCTGCAAAGCATACACATTTTGAGAATTAGGTCCAAATTCTGCTCTTACGGGAGGTGAGTCCCTTCTAGCTCCACTGAAGAGCGTGGAGTTACTCTGGACTTACACCCATGTAACAGAGAAAAAGAATGAAAGGACACATACTTTAGCTTTATTCAAATGAGCTTCTAGTTCAGGGGTGGGCAAACTATGGCCCGTGGGCTGGATTCGGCTCATCAGGGCTTTGGATCCGGCCTGCGGGATTGCCACCCCCGTGGCGCAGCGGTGCTAAGTCAGGCTCCCATTTTTGTGCTTGTTTTCAAATTCTAAGTCCTAGTGTGGTGGGAGAAATAAGAGTGTTGCATTAATAATAAAGTTAGGCTCACTGAATTTTGACGGGCATTTTCAGAAAGAGGTACGGTTCAGCTGAGCAGTTATTAAATTGTTTTAAAATGGTTAGTTATTAACATGATGCTGAATTATTACAGTGAGCAACTTATCTTTACGAAACGTAAAGGGCAGCCAGAAATAGGGTCATAGCCCAGTGTTAGGACTATATTGTTCCTTCCCCAAATGTGTTAGGGCTGTTTTAGCCAAAGTTTTAATTATCTTCACATACTAATTGGAATTCTTTCCATATCTTGCTGCATCCACCTGGGTACTGTTTTCCCACCATTTAGAAAGGCCCCTTGCTTTTATAGTAGTGTTTCCCAAATTTTTGAAAGCTGAGCCCTGCTTCAGGAAAATGAAACTAATTGTGCCTGCACTCTCTCGTGCCTGCCAACAACCCTGTTGTTGTTGTTGTTGTTGTTGTTGTTGTTAAATACCTACATATCTTAATCTGTACGTCTTCCATGCCCCCTCCTCTCACTCAGGGGTGGCAGATTTGTAGAAATTTTGGTGGTGCCCAGAACCTGCCCCTGCCCAAACTCCACCCCCCCCCCACCTGCCCAAGGCTCCTGGAGGGATTTTGGGTGCAGGGGGCGGAGGAGGTCTGGGGTGCAGGCCCTGGGCTGGGGATTGGAGTGCAGGAGGGTGCAGGGTCCAGGCTCTGGGAGGGAGTTTGGGGGAGTGAGGGAGTGCTGGGGTGGGGCTGGGGATGAGGGGTTTGAGGTGTGGGAGGGGGCTCAGGGCTATGGCGGTGGGGCTGGGGATGAGGGGTTCATGATGCAGGAGGGGGATCAGGGGTGGGGTGCAGGGGGATGAGGGTTCTGGCTGGGACTGGGGATAAGGTGTTTGTGGTATGGGAGGGGGCTCATGGCTAGGGCAGAGGGTTGGGGTGTGTGGGGGGGGTGAAAGCTCTGGCTGGGGATGTGGGCTCTGGGGTGGGGCAGGGCTGGCGATGAGTTTGGGATGCAGGCAGGCTGCCCCGGGACTAGGGCCAGAGAGGAGGATTTCCCCCCAGCCCTTTCCCCACCGGCAGCAACGAGCTCTGGGGGAGAGGCTCCCCTCTCTTCCCGCCCTCCCCCCAGCACACTCACCCCCACCACTGTCACTGCATGTGCTCCTAGGGTCCCTCTCAGATCCAAGAATCTCCCTCGCCTCCCCTGTGATGGGTGCCGGGGGGGAAGGGGGGGGACTGTGTGCGCCTCCTCCCCTGCTGCTGCCCCTCACTGGGGGTGGGGGATGGGGCTGCCCCATGCCCAGTGTGGGGCAGGAGCGGTGACTGCGGGCAGGGGGGGCAGCTGTACTGGTGGAGGGTCCTGCTGGAAAATGAAAGGGTCTGAGGGGGAAGGGCAGGGGCAGTGTCAGTCCGGATGGGGGGCACTAGGACCCTGCGTTGGCAGTTGATGCAGGGAGGCACCATGGAGCTGCAGGGGAGAGGCAGGAACGCTCTGCTCTGGGACCCAGGGAGGTGCACAGGGGCAGCAAGGGGGAACCGGAGGAAACTCGGGCGGGGGGGGGGGGGGGGCAATCCGGCCCCAAACATTGGTGGAGCCGGACCCCTGGGTCCTCAATATTGCTGGAGCCCAGGCACCACAGGAGAATATAACTTGCCACCTGTGCTCTCACTTTAGGAGACACTCCTGCAGCTCTTCATAATATGGTTCTTCTCCTCCTTATGTCTTTTGGCGAGCATTTCAACAGATGGTAACTATTTCACTGAACAGAGCAGCTCAAACCTCAGAGCTACTGTTTTCGGCTCTCTGCAAACTCAGGCAGGCATCTCTGCATTGGTTAAGCTCATGTTTTGAAGGTGTACTTCACAACCATAACAGCTCGAGACTCACTTTTTCTAAATGAAAGCTGAGACTGAAGAACGACTGAGAGGTCTGTCTGCATCCTACTGGCTAGTCCTTTGCCTCTCCCAGGGGGATGTGCCCCACAGTTTGGGAGAGCCAGCTTTACAGAGAGCATGTAGTGTAGAACCAGCAGAAACTGGATTTCAATGTGATAAGTGATAGAGAAAGCAGAACTTACCCTCTCTGGAAGGAAGAGAACCTTTCAGTAGTCTAGTTGAATGTTTACATGGTAGTGTAGGGATATTAAAGAAGGTACTGAAAGTGATTCCCCAAGTGAAAGTAACTCCCCATAATTTGTCCCCCACAATTTAAACCTCATAGCATTACCAAGTAAAAGATCTCTTGGATCCCTTGTTAAACTTACAAGCTACTGTCTGTGTAAACCATTGATTGTATCTGTTCTCAGAAAAATATTGTATTGCTATGAGAAACTTGCAAACAAGTTATTTGACTTTGTTCTTTATGCATGCTTTGTACCTAGAAACAGCATAGAAAGACCCCCACCCTCTTTGATTAAAGGGCAGGGCATCTCAAATAAATTAGTACACACCCCAAAAGTGTTGAAGACAGTATGTCTGCTGATGAATGCTTGGTGTACATGAATGAATGAGCAGGGAGGTGCCAGTCTACGAATTCAGTGACCATCGGCTGAAGGCGGCGTCAAAGTGGGAATGACCATACAACCCCCGGAGGGTAAACTGGGACCCACCCGATCCTCTCAAAGGATGGGAAAAACAAGATAACATCTGACCGTGTGGAGCCACCAGGAATGCCATCAGGAATGTGCCATCTGCTGATTGATTCAGCAACAGCATGATGAAGCAATTCCCATAGACTGACAGAGGAAATAATTCCTATAAGAATGGCCTCTAAATACTGAGGACTTTGAGTCTGGTTCTGCAACCACCCTCCAGGAGCATCAGATGAATCTGACAAGGACTCGGCTCCACCCTCATGCCCAGGTTACCTGGCCAGTAACTTGGCATGAGCAACTTCTAGGCTGGTAACTATGACATCTATGCAGAACGTCTGTGTGTCTGTGTGTATGTGTGTATGTGTGAATGTGAAACTGAATGAAATGTTACAGCTATAACTGACTGCTTACTATGATTCTTTTTGTATTCACAATAAATGTGACATTTTGTCTTATCCCCTTTAAAAAGATCCTGCTGGTTTTTATTTTATTGGTATAACAGTAGGATAAAATACATTCCCGACATGAAGGCAAGAGGATTGCATCTCAGGATTTCATTCTGGAGGTCTACAATAATGACAAAACAATTCCTCTTAAAGGAAGCCACATATTCTGAATAAGGTATGCATAAGGGCTGCAGCACTAGGAAATTCATTCTTGGGAACAGTCATGAACTGGAAAGGGAATGACTAAATGACCCCATGGGGCTTTTCCAGCTCTAAATTCTGCGATGAATGGCCAAAGCACAGATGGTCGGTCTCATGAGTGAACTATGTGGCCCAACAATATCTGGAAGACACAGATGTTACATGAGAAAGGAGTGTTTCCTTATGCGTTTCTATTTAGCTAAATTTGCAATCCGTTCTTTTATAGTTTCACCAATAGCGTGATGGTGGGGGCATAGGCGCCGACTTTCGTCGGCACCTGTGTAGGCTCGCGCCCTGGCCCCGCCCCAACTCCACCCCCGCCCCGTCCCCAAATCCCTGCCCCTGCTTCCTCCCCTGGCTGTGCTGCACCCCCCCCCCCCCGCGGCTTGCAAGTGGGGTGGGGAATGCAGCGGGGTTGGGGGAGGAGGCGGGGGCGGGGCCGCGAGCACCCCCCGCCAGCCCCAGCTCACCTCAGACTCCACCTCTTCTCCATACCCCTCCCTCCCCCGCCCGACCAGCTGGAGAGGGAGCCATGAAAAGCGGTGGGCTGTCGCTTTGCTTCTGGCTCAGGCTGAGACTCCGAGAGGCAGAGAGGCGAGCTGGGCGCGGCGGGGGGGGGCTGGCGAGGAGCTGCCACGGGGCCCGGCAGCTCCCTGCCAGCCCTGCCCCCGCGCCCAGCTCACCTTGCCTTCTCCAGGTGCCGCGGTAGCCAGAGCGCTCAAGCAGCCGCGGGCTCCTCTGGCTCCAGCAGCTGATCGGAGGCAGCACACTCCCCAGAGGCGCTGCCCCTGCGCTTTCCCCCGCCCGCCCAACGTGCTGCTGCCGCCGCCGCCGATCAGCTGCTGGAGCCAGAGGAGCCTGCGGCTGAGTGAGCGGAGAAAAAGCTGCTCTGGCTGCCGCGGCACCTGGGGAAGGCGAGATGAGTTGGGCACGGGGCTGGCAGGGAGCTGCCGGTGGATGCTCAGCACCCACCAATGTTTCCCCATGGGTGCTCCAGCCCCGGAGCACCCACAGAGTCGGTGTATCACGGAGAATGAGGTTATCCTGAATCTTGTGCAATGTTAGCAGTTGCCTGTGGATGTTTGGAACATCAATCGTTAACCTGTCGTTTTTCTATTTCAGTATCTGCTATGTCCTGCTGTTTTAGGATGGGCATGGGGGTTAGCAACAGCATGACACGTCCCATCCAAAATCTCCCCCCTGCAATTTCTATGTTGTGGAATCACAAAACAAAGTGTGGAAAGTCTTGGATGATTCTTTGCTACTAATAGCTGAGTAAAATGGACCAAACTAAAGCTGGAGTCATCTGGATAGATTTTGATTAATAAAGAAGCATCTTTCTCAGCACAGAATTTGAAATACAAACTGTCGTTTGGAGATCTTTTAAATAGAGAGAGGCATACAAGAAGGAAATGGATCTGCTTCCTACCAGGGTATCCTACAAAGGCCCCTCCATTGGTGATTTCTTTAAATCCTTTACACTGTTGCATTTCTATGCTGAATCCTCGCTGTTTAATTAGTACAATTATAAGCATATGCAATCTACAGTACTTGACATCTCAAACACCAGTATGTTGTGAAATGCCTTTATTTTTTCCCCCGATTGTTGTACTGCCTGATTATATATGAGGCGAGAGAGAAATGTTTTTTTAGGTCTTTGTCTAGCATCCTGCAAAGTGTTAATTTTTCCTCAGTTATGGTCCTTTATCCATCTTGAAATAATTTGGTTTTCTGAATATCTAAGAGAGGAAAGTTATTGTTTAAAAAAAGAAAAAGAGAGAGAGAATCCAGGAACAGGTAACTCCAGTGCAGCAGTTCTCAATCTGTGGGTCGGGACTCCAAAGTGGGTGACAACTCTGTTTTCATGGGGTCGCCAGGGCTGGTGTTAGATTTGCTGGGGCCAAAGCTCGAGCCCCACCACCGGGGTCGAAGCCCTTGGGCTTCCCTCCCTGGGGTGGCTCGGGCTTTGGCCTCCCTGTCAGGGGCAGCAGGGCTTGGGTGGGCTCCGTCTTCGGGTCCTCCCCTTGGGGTCATGTAGTAATTTTTTCTTGTCAGAAGGGGGTCACAGTGCAATGAAATTTGAGAATCCCTGTTCTAGTGATTAAATCTTTCAATATATTACATAATATTCAATGGGGTAGTGAAAGAAGTTGCAATGTATGGCATTAATTAGCAGGATATTAGAGAACTCTTTATTTACTAGTTCTGATTCAAGTATGTAATATTTTACACCTCATTCATTATATCTTGTCATTTGCTCAATGCCCTCAACTGCCTCTGAAAGATGGAGTCCTACAAGCTTTCCAAGTTTATTCAAATATAAGTGTTTTAATTTCTCTGTTTTTCTTTCTTTAAACTCCCAACCCTCTCCTTCTGTCTATGGTCACTGAGGTAGCGAGGTTTGTAATGACTGAGAATGCCAACAACCAAACACCGAATGCTTGAATTGTTAACTCCAATAGATGACATGTCACCAATCTAACTACATCAAAAGGTGCTATGCCACTGCACGTATTGCTCATTTTGCAGTTTCAAAACTCTAAAATCAGTGTATGTTAAAAAAAAAAAATAATCAAAAATCAGGACTATTTCTGTCCATCTTGTACTCCTGCTTGCTTAAGTTACTTGTTGGGTTGATCTGGGAGGAATGTAGTTTTGGACATGGTTCCGTTTGTTTTTATCCAGAAACTTGTACATGGGCCCAGAGCTTTGGAAATTAATTAAAGCAATTACATTAAAATTTGCCTCATTTAGCATTATTACAATGTTTCTATCCAACGCTGTATAGTTATTTGCACCATTTAAATCAGGGGTCTCAAACGTGCGGCCCGCGGAGCTCTTCCCTGCAGCCCGCCAAGCTCTCCGCACTGCCCTGAGTTATTTCCTGTGGCTGCCAAACTCCCCTCACCCCCGCCCCCCTGAGTAATTTTCTGTGCCCGGAGGCAGCGAGGGGGGTGTCAGTGATGCGACCCTCGGGCCAATGCACTAGTCCTCGTGTGGCCCTTGTGGTCATTTGATTTTAAGACCCCTGGTTTAAATACAGCATCGTGTGTGAATGTTTACTCCTTTTCATAAAAAATCAAAAGTGGGGGGGGGAAAGGGAAAACAGACAGTGGAATATGGCGGCAGTCTGAGAGATTGTGCAGCTTGGAAAGGATGGGATTGTTATCTGTTACCACTTGCAACAATGAGAGGAGAACTCAATTTCAGTCAATACCTGTAAGAATTTTTGTTTCTTATTTAAGCAAGTAGACATTCAAAATGATCATATTAAGAGTGGCTGTTATGATATTTGAGTTGTAAAGCACGTGAACTGAGATTGCTCTGGATGTTAACGTAGCCTTAACTGATGAAGTCTTTGATCTGTTTTGATTCTGTCAATATGAAATGTTGAGCAACCATAACTCTCTTAATGATTTTTTGTGGATGAGTTAATATATACACATAATATATACACATTTCACATTTTTAAACAGCAACAGTTTATTAAAACCAGCTTATTCCAAGGTTGAAGAATTAGACTTTACTTGTTTACTACCATATCGCTATTCAGGCTTACTGTGCACTTTGCTCAGAAAATGCTAATTATTATTCTATGGGTCATGAAACTCTTTTCAATCCTGTGTAAATAGCTAACTAGCGGCTACTCACCTCTTCACCCATGAATGGGGTTGGCAGAGGCAAGAAAGGCCCATTTCAATTTAGTTTAGGGAAAAGGGAATGAATGCACAGGGATGAGGGGGAAAGGTATCCTTGACAAGATTCTGTGAGGTTTTTGATGCTCCAGAAATACATCAGAGCCATTGCATAGAGAATATGATAGGCTTAAGTGTATTTCATTCCATGCATCCGATGAAGTGAGTATTAACCCACGAAAGCTTATGCTGAAATAAATTTGTTAGTCTCTAAGGTGCTACAAGTTTTTCTTTCTTATTTTCATAGAGAATATGGTAATCCTCTCACAAAGGCTGGGCAGAGTGGCAGTACCATTCAAAGTTTAAGTGCTCCTTATTCCCATGGCAGTGATCCTTCCTGTTCCTGTCCTCTCTCTCCCCCCTCCCTCCCATATGCATGGAAATTCTCTTTGTTCTATGAAAATAAGAAAGAAAAACTTGTAGCACCTTAGAGACTAACAAATTTATTTCAGCATAAGCTTTCGTGGGTTAGTACCCACTTCATCGGATGCATGGAATGAAAATATACTTCAGACAGACATTTATACAGTCAGAGAAACATGATGGTCCAGGTGTATAGACCAATCTTAAGAGGCTAATTAGTTGAGAGGAAACATGACAGCAGGGGAAGAAAAAGCTTTTGAAGTGATAAACAAGATGGTCACACAGGTGTGAATGAGGATCGTTAACTTAAGGGAAATAGATTCAATTAACATAATGGCCGAGCCATTCCAAATCACGATAATCTCTTTGTTCTAGTCTGCCAAGCTACTTAACCTCTCTTTGTGCAAATCCTTTCTTAAGGTAGATTCTCTGCAATGCCTAGAAGACTTGGGTCAGAAACAATATTTATTGTTTTATTTATAAAGCCCTTTTAAGTGAGCCACCTAAGCTATGTACACACTACCCAAAAAGGTGTATGTTACAACATGCTCACTGTCATGTTTTAAAATCCTACAGTAAAAAGAGCAAGTGATAGTTTTACCTTGATTTAGCCCCAGAGTTTGCCTCAGCTAGCTCAATGGAGTTAAAAACATCACTTTTCCGAATGTAAATAGGGGCCTAGACATGGTCATGCCTAAAGTGAGTTATCACACGATCTTGATGCAGTTGTCTGTGTCCTTTGCTCTTGTTTGTTGTCCCCGCTTGATATACAGTATTGCCAACACTGAGCAATCAAAAATTCATGAGTCCGGCCTAAAAAAATCATGAGAATTTTTTTTTAAATAATACATTTTGGGTTCTTTTAATTTGCCTTCTAGTTTCTGAACCTTTAGGGTACATTTGATCATGTTTTCAAGCTTTTCTCCACTATATTCAGGCGATAAATGTCCTTTTTAATTTTTTTTAATGAAAGCTGAGATTGTCGTATAAACACACGACTCCAGGAATTAGAGCGGGGTGGCCAAGCTGTGGCTCCGGAGCCTAGGGTGACCAGATGTCCCGATTTTATAGGGACAGTCCCGATTTTTGGGTCTTTTTCTTATATAGGTTCCTATTACCCCCACCCCACCCCGATTTTTCACACCTGCTGTCTGGTCACCCTACTGGAGCCACATGCAGCTCTTCAGAACTTAATATGTGCTCTTCGTATAGGCAGCGACTCTGGGGCTGGAGTTACAGGTGCCAACTTTCCAATGTGCTGGAGGGTGTTCACTGCTCAACCCCTGGCTCTGCCACAGGCCCTGTCCCTACTCCACCCCTTCCCACCTCCTCCCCTGAGCCGTCTGTGCCCTGGCTCCTCTTCCCCCTCCCTCCCCCCCAGCCTCCTGCACACCACGAAACAGCTGATCAGGAGGTGTGGAGAGGGAGGGGGAGGCGCTGATCCTTGAGGCTGCCGGTGGGTGGGAGGCACTGGGAGCCGGGTGGGGAACCTGATGTGTGTGTGTGTGTGGCGGGGGGGGCTGACATATTACTGTGGCTCTTTGGCAATGTACATTGGTACATTCTGACTTTCTCAGACTCAGATTGGCCACCCCTGAATTAGAGCTTCAAGAAAAACACCAAATATCATGAGACTCAAAATTGTGAAAGCTGGCAATAATGTATACATCGTGTTTATTATGTCTAAAGTAAGAATGAGCTCTCCCGAGTAGAGATTGTGACTTTCTAATGGGCTCAACCACCTACCACATTTTTACTGTTGTAAAAATGACACAATAAGAAAAGCCGGAATCGTAACTCTGGGCCAGGTGCATGCATCCCAATGGGAAGAAACCAGATTCAGGTGACGGTAAATATTTTCTTTAAAGGAGAAACATAACCGAGAGGCCATTTCAGACAAGAACCGGAATTGTTTAGACTGGTCTGTAAACAATCATGGCATTCCAGCCATTTATCACAAATTGTCAGTGTTCCAATAGATTATTTGCAAGGGTTGCACAACAGCTTTCACAGCACTCTTGCAACGCTTGCCATATTTTTTTTTGTGAGCTCACAATATTTGTTGTTTTTCTAAAATCCCCAGCACCTAGACTCAAGTGCTTACACAAGAATCTGAGCTTTAATTTAAATATATAGATATTCCTAGACTCAAAGTGCATGTTTTACATAGCAGTTGGGAGCATGCTTCCCAGCCCAGAAACTAGCCAGCTTGAGAGAGTGTGCTAAAAATAGCAGTTTAGCCCTGGTGGAGTGGGTGCCCGCATGGCAGATGCCCGAGTGCAATCACACCCGATCTGGGTACGTACTCAGGTTAGGGTTGCCAGGCGTCCGCTTTTCAACAGGAACGCCCGCCCGAAAAGGGACCCTGGTGGCTCCGGTCAGCACTGTTAAAGGTCCAATCGGTGGCGCAGCGGGACTAAGGCAGGCTCCCCGCGACTCCTGGAAGCAGCCGGCATGATCCTGCTCCCGCCCTGGGAACCGCGGCCAATGAGAGTTGCGGCGGCAGTGCCAGCGGGCAGGGCAGCGTGCAGAGCCTCCTGGCCGCACCTACGCCTAGGAGCAGGAGGGACATGTCGCCGCTTCCCGGGAGCCAACACCTGAGGTAAGTGCCGCCCGGAGCCCACACCCAGAATCCCCTCCTGCACCCTAACCCCCTGTCCCAGCCCATAGCCCCCTCCAACACATCACAAACTCTTCATCCATGGCCGCACCCCAGAGCCCACACCCCCAACCCCTTGCCCCAGCCCGGTGAAAATAAGCGAGGGAGTGAGGGTGGGGGAGAGTGAGCAATGAAGGGACAGGGGTGGAGTGAGCGGGGGCAGGGCAAGGGTGTTTGGTTGTCTGCAATCAGAAACTTGACAACCCTAGCTCAGATGGCTCTCTCAACTGCCACCCAGGCTGCTGCAGCCACACCGTTGTTATCAAGCTATCTTAAGCAGAGCTAGTGTGTGTCTGGTGTCTACCACTGCTGGGAAGTGCATTCGCAACTGCAGTGTGGACTCTATGATCGCAGAAAAAGGCTTGAAAACTTGACCTCAGTGCTTCCTAAAGGCTCTAAAAACAGAAGGTAAATTAAATAAAAAGAACCCAAAACGTTTTTTTAAACCATCATTTTTCTGAGGCCTGACTCATGATTTTTGAACACTTGGGATTATAAATACTGGAACAGTCCCAACGAAAGATCATCCCAGGCATTTTTAACTGGTCAGCCTGCTCTTACAGTGCTACCGCCAGCCTGATGCTTCCACACAGGACAGCCACCTGTCGAAATGCCCTCTGGCCTCGATGCCATTTACTGGCCTCTTCTGGGTTTCACTATTTTCCCCCCAGCAGTTCTCAAACTCTGGATTGGGACCCCAAGTGGGTCGCAACCCAGTTTTAATGGAAGCCGAAGCCTGGGCCCCACCGCCCAGGGCCGAAATCGAAGTGCGACAGCTTAAGGCCTGGGTGGCGGGGCTCAGGTTACAGGTCCCCCACCCCCCCGGGCTGAAGCCCTTGGGCTTTGGCCTCCCCACCTGGGGCTGTGTAATGGCAAATGTAAAAGCAAATGTAATTAAAGACTATGATGAATGAAAAGACGGACTGGGCTCTTCTTTGCAGTAGCTGTGTTGCTCCCAGGCCAGGATATGAGAGAGACAAGGTGGGTGAGGTAATCTCTTTTATTGGATCAACTTCTGTTGGCGGAAGGTACAAGCTTTTGAGCGACACTGAGCTCTTCTTCAGGTCTGGGGAAGGAAGCAGAGGTTTTGGAAGTTGATATAAAAAAACCCAAATCCCAGGCTGGGGCAATGGGAACTTCTAGAGCTTGTCCTAGGCTCTGAAAATCTTGGCTTCTGCCCTAGTTCTTGTAAAAAAATATTCCATTTTTCTTTCAAAGTGCTTGTTTCAGGAAGTGTTATTTTTTGATGGGCTAAAATGCAGGCACGTTACTTGAGACTGTACCAGAGTGGAAGCCTACATATGATAACTCAGCAGTTCTCAAGCAGGAGTCTGGGGCACCCTGGGGAGGCTGCAAGCAGGTTTCAGGGGGTCCCCCAAGCAGGGCCAGCGTTAGACTCACTGGGGCCCAGGGCAGAAAGCTGAAGCCTCGGGCCCCAAGCCAGAACAACTTAGCTTTGTGGGGGCCCCCCACTAATTGCCCTGCTTGCTACCCCTTAATGTCAGCCCTGACTTTTCTATGTAGAAAAACAGTTGTGGAAGAAGTAGGGCCTGGAGTTTTTATAGCATGTTGGGTGGGCCTCAGAAAGAAAACGGTTGAGAGCATCTGTGATAAATAAGAAAGCACATAGCATCTCTGCTTGCAGATGTGATTGTGAAATGATATGTATGGCTACTGTATCTTTCATACACAGTACCTGAGGCCAGTACTTACGGTCAGGAATCCCGGTGCGAGCCATTCCATATTCCCTAGGTGAACAAGCCCTCTGCCCCAAGGGTAGCTGAACTGAAATCACAGGCTGCCCTGCATTTATTCACAACAGAACTGTTAAGAAATTCTCATTTGCAAATTTCACAAGGCCAAACATTCTGGACCCTGACTCTGCTTTTATTGACTCTTGTTTTGCTAGTTAAACGTAAGGCAATGTGGTGATTGTGCAACCCCTTCCCGGCCTCCCTTCCACCGCAGAGCAAGTGCTGAGACTCGCGCGGTGCCCTTTAGGGTCGGCGGATCCGCAAGGAGAACGAAGAGCGCCCAGCGGAAGCCTTTAACCCCGGCGCGGAGGAGCCGGATCCCTCCTCCCTCCAGAGGGCGGCTGCTGCCGCCGCCCCGCGCTGGTTAGCCCGGCCCGGGCATCGCTCCGTTTTCCCCTCCGGGTCCCCGGTTGGCTGGGGAGCGCGGCGGGCGGCGTTGGGTTGTTTGTTTGCTCCGGGGGCCGGCTGGCCACATCTCCCCGCCTGGAGCAGAACCGGACTCGCCGCGATTTGCCGCTGGGGCTGTTTGACTCCCGGCGAAGCGAAGCGGAGGCTGCTCCCCGCGCGCCCACATGGGGACCTCCGGCAAAGTGAGACTAACGGGCCGGTCACTGGGAGTTACAGGCCATGCTCTGGTTCCGGGGGGATTGGGCTGGGCGGGGCTGCAAACGGTTCCTGCTGCTGGGCAGGGCGCTGAGCGCCGAGCCTGCTCCCCGCGGTGGGGACGGGGGAGCACCGCGCTCAGTGCGGGGTGCAGGATCGAGCCCCAAACATGCGCGCCGCTCTCAGCAGCAGCGGGCTCAGGGTCAAACAGCTACGGCTGTTCCAGCGCCCAGGCAGCTTAGTCTCGCCTTAACCCCTCACGTGCATGGCGAGGGAGTGAGTTAATCCAGCGCCTTGCAAACAGCTGACGGCAGTGAATGCTGGATTCATCAGTAGCGCCCTAGATTCCCCCCCTCCCATTTCGTGATTTATGAGGGGCCCTAGTGCTCAGAAACTTTGATTGATATGATAGAAAAGGTTTGTGTTTAAAACCAAAAAGAAAACCCTTCAAAGCTGAGTCAGGTAGAGCTACCTCTCACTGGCACTTGAATAGTCTCCACCGCTGCCATCTGGAATGGCTTCAGTTGTTATTACCTGGGGATCGCTTTGACTTTTTTCCAGTATTTGATGTTGCGAACTCTCACTGTCTATTTCGTTTAGTTCTAAGTGAAAAAAGCAGTTTTCTATTGCAGCATCGGCATGCCATACACGTTAAAGTCTGCTTCTGCCTCCTGGGTTAGCATTCGCTCATCTATATCATTGCTCAGGCAGTACATTAATTGCTTTCTCAATTAGATACTGTAGTATTTGAGATTTTGGAGCCTGGCAATGTTGGAATTGTATAGTTTGGTAGCATCATATGCCATTTTGAGCACAGGTGGTCTGTGATGTAAAATAGCTCTTTTTTGGGAGAATTTTATTTAGTCAGACACTCTGGTTACCTTCTCCACACCTGAAGAGGACCTCTCTGAAGCCTGAAAGCAGCTTCCACCAGCAGGAGTTAGTCCAATAGAAGACATTACTTCACCTAAGTTGTCTCTCTCATATTTTACATATGGCATTTCTAGCAACTGGATCAGTTACTCCCAAAGGGGGGAGGGATGAAGTTTGGATTATTCCCGACTAGAGTTGAACGAAAGAGACAAAGAATAGTCTTGTGGTTAAGGGACTGGGTGGGAACTTTGGGTTCACATTATTAGCTCTGGCAAAGATTTCTTGTATGACCTTGAGGGAAACCACTTAATCTCTGCATGTTGGGGCTAAGGTGGCTTTAAACCACTATTGCACCCTCACGCTCCTGTGCTGCTTTGGGCACAGGTAGCACCCTCCAGAAACTCAGCAGTGTTGCAGCCCCATCATCCCACCCCCAGCCATTCATTCAACACCTCCTCATGCGGGTGTTTGGAAAGGGGTCTCGGGACGGCAACGTTATCTCCATAGTGCCCGCACTAAGATGTGCGGGTTTTAGGGAGTCTTTATGCCCCCTCCCTCATACCCAATGTAAAAGGGTCTAAAGGCGGAGGTTAGGATCTGAACCCTAATTTCTAGATCATGTGAAAATGGAAACGAAGGGTAAATGTGGATACAGGCAAACAAAACGGAAAGGTCCATAGGCATAAATATTTTTGATGAGTGGTCTTTAATTTGGAAGAGATCTATTACCTTCTCTTAACGTGTCTGAGTAAAAGCAAATCGCTATGAAGTGATGTTACAGTGACACCTTCAATTCCTAACTCCTCCTACCCCCACCCCCACAAATGTCTTGGAAGCCCAGGGTACAGGATCATTTTCTCTGTATCTGGTAGGAGTATCCAAAAGTGGCAATGCTGAATTCTACAGATATGAAACATAAAGACTAATCCAATGAGGTGCTGAGCTCCCTAAGGCTCAGTACCTCCCAGGATTCAGGGCCTGATTTCTAGAAGGGAAGTCAATGGGAGGCAGATAAATAGGGCTTTGAGCCTTCAATCCCTGTTGTTAGATTGCCCTTGGATGTTCTGGTGATCCTTCTAGTCTTGCAGTGAAAGACATTAGACTAATAACTTTGCACCTGTTCATTGTGGCAAAGTATTGTCTACTTGAATACAGGAGAAAGAATTTCCCTAGATGATAGTAGTTCTGAAGGGACTCAAATGCACTGGCCATGCTTACAGATGTTCATAAAATGTAACCTCTTACACAATTGCGTTCTCACTCCTAGATTATGAACCAAATAAACCCATAAAAGCAACCACAAGTACAATTATTACTGTTTCTAAGTATGAGTAGATCTCCCACCGGCTCTCAATTTGCCTGCTATAATTGTTCTCCACTGTATTACATCAACTGATTGATTTTTTTTTTTTTTAAATAGCGGAATTCCACTGTCCACACTCTTGTTTGGTGTCATTCTGAGAAGATTTTTCAAATGTAAAGGAGAGGGAAGGAACACATTTAATTCCATAAATGTTTAATTCTGGATTCCTAATAACAGCATATATTTTGGGATAAAATTTATTTCTGCTCATATCAATATTTTTAGTGATTTTTCAATTTATTCACTCTGTGTATTTTTAATAACTAACAGTTCCTACATAAAAATGTAATCAACTGTATTTTCATAGGTTATAAAATGCAAGGCTGCTGTTGCCTGGGAAGTGGATAAACCACTCTCTATTGAGGAGGTAGAGGTTGCACCTCCGAAAGCTCATGAAGTTCGTGTTAAGGTACAAACCTCTCTTTCACAGTGTTATTTTTTTCTATGGGAATTCTTCTTCTTGGAGATGTACTGAATACACCTACTTTTCACAGAATCATAGAATCTCAGGGTTGGAAGGGACCTCAGGAGGTCATCTAGTCCAACCCCCTGCTCAAAGCAGGACCAACCCCAACTAAATCATCCCAGCCAGGGCTGTCAAGCCTGACCTTAAAAACCTCTAAGGAAGGAGATTCCACCACCTCCCTAGGTAACCCATTCCAGTTCTTCACCACCCTTCTAGTGAAAAAGTTTTTCCTAATATCCAACCTAAACCTCTCCCTCTGCAACTTGAGACCATTACTCCTTGTTCTGTCATCTTCTACCACTGAGAACAGTCTAGATCCATCCTCTTTGGGACCCCCCCCCCGCTTTCAGGTAGTTGAAAGCAGCTATCAAATCCCCCCTCATTCTTCTCTTCTGTAGGCTAAACAATCCCAGTTCCCTCAGCCTCTCCTCATAAGTCATGTGCTCCAGCCCCCTAATCATTTGTTGTTGCCCTCCGCTGGACTCGTTCCAGTTTTTCCACATCCTTCTTGTAGTGTGGGGCCCAAAACTGGACACAGTACTCCAGATGAGGCCTCACCAGTGCCGAATAGAGGGGAATAATCACGTCCCTCGATCTGCTGGAAATGCCCCTACTTTTACAACCCAAAATGTCGTTAGCCTTCTTGGCAACAAGGGCACACTGTTGACTCATATTCAGCTTTTCGTCCACTGTAACCCCTAGGTTCTTTTCTGCAGAACCGCTGCCCAGCCATTCGGACCCTAGTCTGTAGCAGTGCATGGGATTCTTCCGTCCTAAGTGCAGGACTCTGCACTTGTCCTTGTTGAACCTCATCAGATTTCTTTTGGCCCAATCCTCTAATTTGTCTAGGTCCCTCTGTATCCTGTCCCTACCCTCCAGCGTATCAACCACTCCTCCCAGATTAGTGTCATCTGCAAACTTGCTAAGGGTGCAGTCCACACCGTCCTCCAGATCGTTAATGAAGATATTGAACAAAACCGGCCCCAGCACCGACCCTTGGGGCACTCCACTTGATACCGGCTGCCAACTAGACATGGAGCCATTGATCACTACCCGTGAGCCCGACCATCTAGCCAGTTTTCTATCCACCTTACCGTCCGTTCATCCAGCCCATACTTCTTTAACTTGCTGGCAAGAATACTGTGGGAGTCTGTATCAAAAGCTTTGCTAAAGTCAAGAAATAGCACATCCACTGCTTTCCCCTCATCCACAGAGCCAGTTATCTCATCACAGAAGGCAATTAGGTTAGTCAGGCATGACTTGCCCTTGGTGAATCCATGCTGACTGTTCCTGATCACTCTCCTCTCCTTTAAGTGGTTCAGAATTGATTCCTTGAGGACCTGTTCCATGATTTTTCCTGGGACTGAGGTGAGACTGACTGGCCTGTAGTTCCCCGGATCTTCCTTCTTCCCTTTTTTTTAAAGATGGGCACTACATTAGCTTTTTTTCAGTCATCCGGGATCTCCCCCGATTGCCATGATTTTTTTCAAAGATAATGGCCAATGGCTCTGCAATCACATCGGCCAACTCCTTTAGCACCCGCGGATGCAGTGCATCCGGCCCCCATGAACTTGTGGTCGTCCAGCTTTTCTAAATAGTCCCGAACTACTTCTTTCTCCACAGAGGGCTGGTCACCTCCTCCCCATACCGTGCTGCTGTCTGGGAGCTGACCTTGTCTGTGAAGACAGAGGCAAAAGAAGCATTGAGTACACTAGCTTTCTCCACATCCTCTGTCAATAGGTTCCATCCCTCATTCAGCAAGGGGCCCACACTTTCCTTGACTTTCCTCTTGTTGCTAACATACCTGAAGAAACCCTTCTTGTTACTCCTGACATCTCCGGCTAGCTGCAACTCTAAGTGTGATTTGGCCTTCCTAATTTTGCTCTTGCATGCCTGAGCAATATTTTTATACTCCTCCCTGGTCCTTTGACCCATCTTCCACTTCCCGTAAGCTGCTTTTTTGTGTTTAAGATGAGCAAGGATTTCACTGTTAAGCCAAGCTGGTGGCCTGCCATATTTACTTTTCTTTCTACACATCTACTTTTGCTATTAAAGTTCCCGATTTTCAAATAGTTCAAAAATATTCATCCAGCTTCATAGCTGATTGAAAAATGGGGAAAAGATCTCAACTAGCAGTTTTTGAGATTCTTTCCAGGTGGCCAACCCTCCTCCTCCCCCATGTTACTAGGTGTCAGGCTAGCAACTGCCATTCTTGGACAACAAGAGACAAAATACTGAGATGATGTTATCCAAGAACTTATGGTGATCATCTTATTGGACACAAGGGCTGGGTACCTCCCTTGTCTTTAGTGCAGGTCAGAGTTCTTTGTAGACCTCAGAATCCTAATGCTGAATATTACATTTTGATTCTTCTGCAAGGGAAAGTCAAACCTTGTTATTATTAGATGCAAAATATTTTAGATAATGCAAATAACCAAGGCCTCGTGTACACTAGAAAATTAGGGGTGTGATTTTTTGGGAGGGGGCAGGGCTTGGGGTTGTGTTGTTTTTATTTTTATAGTGACACCAGTATGAAGTTGCCTTATAGCAGTATAGTTTATATTGGTTCCTGAACCAGAATAATCTGTATTGTGAAAACATTTCTCTACCAGTATAATTGTGTCAACATTAGGAGAGTGTTTGCAGTTTAAATATGCCATTACAATTAAAGCAGCAAAACTTTCTAGTGTAGACGAGCTTTGGGCCTGTTTTTCACCGTTCTTTGCGTGTAACTGAACGTGCAGAATTGTGGACGCAAGTCTATGCAGAATTTTTTTAAAAATCAGGCATGTAATCCACTCGGGAAGCGGTCATGCAAATATACAGGTATTAAATTAGCAACCTGAAAGATTTCCTATGGTTCCTTGTGCTAATAAATATTCTGAATGTATCGAGAAAACCAATGGAAAATTTTCCATCAAAATATGTTTTATGCCAATAAACCGTATAGCACATTGTTCTAGTCCTGGTAACTTGTCAGCAATATTATTATATGTACTGACATTTGGGACTCTTGGTTCCTAAAAAGCTGGAGGCATCCTAGAAGTAAGTTTACAGTCCTTTGGAGCATTGCCGAGTATAAGGCTGACAAAATTGATGGAAAATATTAAATATGGACAGAAGAGGCCTTGTACTAACTGTTCTAGTATTTACGATCCCTAGTGTTCAAAAATCAGGAGTCAGGCCTCAAAACCAGCTAATAAACAAATAGCAACACTTAGACCTTCTGGAATGAAAACTCAAAACAAAAAATGGCTCCAGTGAGCATTGTGAACGTGACTGTTTTACAGAAGCCTGTGTCCATTCCAGGGTTGATGTGTCCTTTCATTTCCATACAGATAGTGGCCACAGGGATCTGTGGGACAGATGATCATGTTCTGAAAGGTTCTTTTCCAAATATGGATTACCCAGTTATTCCTGGCCATGAAGGAGCTGGGATTGTGGAGAGTATTGGAGAAGGAGTGACATGTGTGAAACCAGGTATGGGAAAGCAGGATTCACCTTTCCAAATGGATTAACCACTCTGGGTGGGGGGGCAGAGCCAGGGGTTGAGCAGTGAGCACCCTGCCCCCAGCACATTGGAAAATTGGCACCTGTAGCTCCAGCCCCCCGAGTCGGTCAGTGTCTATACAAGGAGCCGCATAGTTGCCTTCTCAAAATGAGGGGAGCACTAACTTTCATCTCATGAGCACTGGGAGTGTCCCACTAAGCAAAATATATTTCTCTTCCAAGGCAGGTTAAATAGTACTGCCACATGATCTCTATTTTAGATTGGGGGGTGGGTGTGTTACTTGTTCCCATAATACAAGAACTGGGGGGGGGGGGGGCGCGCCTGCCACCAAAAGAAGTTAACAGGCAGCAGCTTTACAACAAAAGGAAGTTCTTGTTCACACTCCATTCATGGCTATTAGCCAGGAGTAAGGACTAGCGGCCCTAACCCCTGCCCGCGGGGAGAGTGGTTACAAAGCTTCTCCACAAACAACAGAGCTGAGGGGCTGCAACTCACCCCAGCAGCTTCCCTGCCCGCATGATGCAGAGCCCGGGCGGGGCTGGACGGGACACGCGCCACCGACCCCGCTCCAGCCTCTTCCTTGCTCTGGATGCTGGAGCAGCCGCCACTCTCTCGCGCGAGAGCCGCATGCGCCGGCGGGCCCGGCTTGGTAGAGGGCGAGGCACATCACCCCCCAGCTCGCGGGAACAGCAGAGAGCGGGCTGCGTTACCCCAGGAACCCAGCGCACATGGGGCAGGACCCAGCTTCGGCCCCATGTTCATTGTGGAGGGGACAGCCCCAGGGGCGGGTTGCACAGAAGACAAGGGGGAGGGTGTTTTCTTACACGCCAAGAGCGGGGCTCCTCTGGGGACTGGTGCCTGCACCCCCCCCACCTGCCCCTGGGTCAGGAGGCGCCTCACTGCCAGCACCCCAGCTCTTAGCAGGAGGAAGTCTTGCTGTGGAGCCGCTCCCTGACCGACACACACCCAGCCTCTAGTTACATGCAGAGTGGACAGGAAGACCTAGGGTCGCACACCCGCTACAGTGCCCGGCCTGTGCCACTGAACGCTTTCCCAAATAAGCGGTACATACTGGCTTGTAAAATTCAACTCAGGACCAACACTTGGCTTAACCACAGGCACTGAGATTACAGAACATGAGACTCAAATTATTAATAAAGAACCGAGTTTAAGAAGAATGTTGGAAACAGGTCATTATGGCTGAAGACATTTCTCTCACCTAAAGTCTGCTGTAGCGTTTTCAGACGAGGCTGCCTGCGACCCATGCTGTCCATTCGCTTGCCAGGTGCAGGATGAAGGAGTGTCTTCGGTGTATATACCCCCACTGTTCATTGTCTTTACTCCAAGGCAGGATAATCCCCCACCCAGGGCTTGTTTTCGCCTGCGTTCTCCTTTACTGTAGAGCTCACATCTCTTTAGTACATAGACTTTGTATGTAAACAGGCATGCATTCTGTTATTTTACAATGCTACATTAATTTAAATCCCAACAGCCATATACACCTTTCAGAGTTTAAACACATATTTCCAATATATATACACACACAACTCCTTACATTGTATCTGTACAACATTTCACCACTGAATGAGACCTCACCTGAGATGCTTTGGGAGAACCAGAATGTTCATAACAAACTCAGGAGGTTGCTGTAACCCCTCTGCACCCGCCTTGCCAGTTGCCTTTAACATATTCTTGTGTCACAGACACCAGACAGATGGCAATGAGTCAATGTGAGGATTTGTGACTAGCCACTGAGCCCTTTGTTAACCCATCAAACGAGTAACCCCGTGGTGGTGCCAGGAGGTGGATTGTGGCAGCCCTGGGACGGCTCTGTGTTGTAACCAGAAGGCAGGCCGAACTGAACGCCCAGGCAATGCAAAGGAGGTAAACTAGCTTGGCCTGGGAGATAAGCAGATCAAAATGTATTTGGATTTTTGACAAGTGACCTATTTTGCCCCGGTACAAATGACAGAGGTACTTTCTGGGGTCAGTACCTGGAATGCTAGTATCCAAAACAAGGAGAATGAAAGGTATAGAACAAGTTACTCCTAAAGACATTCTGCACCAAAAGAATAAAAATTCTGTACACGATATTTTAAAATTCTGCAAAATGTATTTGTCAAATAAATGTGGAGGCTCCAGCATGGCCTTAGGGAGCGCAGGCCACTGGCGTCAGAGCTAGGAGATCACTGTGCAGCTCCGCCCTGGGACTCAGCGGTGAGGCTGCACACAACCCTGACACAGCGCAAGGATAGCGCCTGGCCCAGAAACAGCCCAGGGTCCTGCCCCTCCTTGCTACATGAACCAGCTGTGGGCAGGCAGGATCCAAGTCTAGATGCACTTAGTGTGGGGGGATCCAGGTGTAGGTTGAGAGGGTTCAGGCAGGTGTGGGTTGAGGGGCAATCCGGGTGCAGGTGGCTCAGTGGAGGATCCGGCTGCAGGAGAGTGGTAAGGGGACCTGGATGTACAGGGACTTGTTGGAGGGTTCTGGGTGCAACAGTAAAGGGACTCTGCAAGGGGGGCGAGCGGAAGGAGGGGTCGGGGGGGAAATCAGTGGAGGAGTCCAAATGCTGGGTAAGTGCGGCTCGGCAGGGCGGTTCTGGGTGCGGCTCGGCAGGAGGGTCTTGGTATGAGGGGGGGTCTGAATGCATGGGGTTGGGCAGATGGGGGAGCAGCTCCCTCTACAGAGATCCCTCCCCCTGTAGCTGAAGAGCGATGGGTGCAGGAAGTGCAGGGGTCGCTGGGTGGGTGGGGGATGTGCACGCTGCACTTCCTACAGCTGGGGAAGAAATCTGGGGGTGGATCTGACACGACCCCGGATGCCGTGTAGGGGAAGAGGAAGTCCCATCCTCCCCAGCCCACATGGGACTAGCAGCTGAGCCCGGCACATGGTAGGAGCTACCAGCCAGGTCTTCCCCAGTCCCGCCCCCTGCCCCACCAGCGACGCTGACTTCTGTCAGCGTCGGTGGGTGCTGACGCCGGGCGTCGGGGCCCCAGAACATCGCCCGGTGCTCCGGTAAGTTGGGCGCGAGCTCCGGGGATGGCGGGGAGTTGCCGGTGGGTGCAGAGCACCCACCAATTTTTTTCCGTGGGTGCTCCAGCCCCGGAGCACCCACGAAGTCGGCGCCTATGTGCCCCACAATGATTTACCTCTCTGCCAGCTGCCCTGGACACCAAAACATACTGCTCGGGAAGGTTGCATGACCGTTCTTGTGGCTTCCTTATCAAAAAGTCATTTTTCTGTGGGGAAGCAAAGAAATTTGCAAGAGACATAAATTCTGCGCACCCACAGTGGTGCACAATTCCCCCGGGAGTAACAAGTGGAAGAATTGGAACCGACCGATGGGCTGGATTTTAGTGACATGTGAAGAGTTTTATAACTTGTAAAATCATCCTAGAAATACACTACGTTCCCCTGCAACGTGGGACGCCTCACAATGCCTTGCTGCTGTGGCTCACAAACAGCCAAACGACTTAAAGGTCACCGTCACACCCTGAACGTCTGTGTATTGCCACGGCCCTGATCCAGCAGTTCAAACCCCGGTGGCCTGTTAGCGAACACCAGTCACGCTCTGGCTTCCGGCAGCCTCGATTACTACGTGTGTGGTGATCCCGACGAACTCCGGGTCTTCCCTGCAGAAAGGTCTGTTCCGCACTGTCCAGATATATTCAGTCCGTTGCCTCTGTGAGGGCATCGAGCTACAACACCTTAAATGGAGTTCCCCGCACGATTCACAACGCTGGATGAATTGTGATTAAAGAACAAAACAAGTTTATTTAACTACAAAGAGAGATTTTTAAAAGTACAAGTTATATTCAGAAATGGTTACAAGACAAACATAAAACGCTTCCTAGTTCTCAACTTAAACTAGACATGGTTCAAGGTGAAATTCTTACCACAGATTTTCAGTAGTACTGCTGACCAAATTACAGGGCAGGATCTGCTCCCGAGGTCCAATAGCTGTTTTCTTTTGTCCGCTTAGGTGAAAGAGAGAGATGGACAAGAAAAGATAACTTGGGATGTTTTTGCACCTCTTTTATAGCTCAGTCACCCTTTGGAAACCATGTTCCTGAGCATGACCCCTGGTTAAAAGCTCTTTCCAGCTGAGAGCAAGGAGACACAGAGTTTGTTGGGGGGAAAGGTTTCATGCTGTTGTTTGCTAAGATCAGATCTGTGTGTTCCTGCCCTGCTTCCTTGCCAAAGAATGACCACTTGATCAGGGCCGGATTAACTCTCCTGTGGGCCCAGGACTATTAGATTTTCTGGGGCTCCTGGGGGCTGGGGCAGAGGATTGGGGTGCAGGCTCCAGCCGGGAGGCGCTTACCTCGTGCAGCTCCTGGGGTACCCGGCCAATGGGAGCTGTGGAGCCAGCGCTGGGGGCAGCACACAGAGATTCCCTGAACGCCCCTCGTCTAGGTGCTGCAGGGGCACATTGGCGAGCCGGCGCTCGCAGCTCCAGGCCCGAGGGGGGGCCCCGAGGCTCAGGGACTGGTGTCACCCGCGGCGCGGAGACTTGCCACAGGCCAGATGAAAAGAAGCAATGGGCCGGACCGCGGGCCTGCGGGACCCCGGGCTGCAGCCTCTAAAGTCCCTGCATTAATCCAGCCCTGCACTTGATAGGTGATGACACCTGCCCGGGGTATCAACTTGTCTTTTGTGTTTGAGAAAGAGGTTTGCCCACTCTCCAGACATTTCTGGTAAAGACATAGTATTGATTTCGACTTATGTTCATAACTTTACATATAATGTTGCTACATACATTTTACCGTGATATTATTGACCAGCAAGTTTTACTTCTCACATGGTACCTCAAGCGGGTGTATTTTGTACAAAGATTTTTACAACAGTGTGTCGGATGTGAATACAGGGGTGTGTTCTGTCACGGTACCGTATTGAACTTTTCTTCCTGTACTATGCCATTATTGACTTTCTGCAATAAACTCGACTGATATTGGTTATTTGAGCTCTTCTATATATTTCATAACAAACCAAAGCATAGCCAAGCAATCGATGCTATAATTTATCAACACTGCCCACCAGCCACATAGGTGGTTAATTACAGGCGGGCGGGTTACTTCTTTAAAAAGCTCATCATGGATAGACCAGACCCTGGCACCTCTTAAAGAAGCCGGCCGCCCTGGGACATTGGCCTTAAATGGTTGCTCCTCCCCACCCCCTTGCCCTGAGATAAGGGCCACCTTCTCCTCTGGCATTTGATAATGCTTTGACTGGAAGGAGATATGCCTTGGTCTCGGCGTCTCTCTTCCTGCAGTATTATTTCTGTGAATTAAAAAACGCCCCAAAACTATGGAAATACCGACAGGGTTACAAACATGTTGTGACAATTCAGCAAAGCGCCCTGGTCCCTGAACGGCTCATGGAGAGACCTGGCTATACAGTGGTGGATGGTGCTCCGATTAGACCCCTGTGAAACCAGAATGACCCAACGGGGAGAGGCAGGGTAGGGGGATATCCAGTCTGAAGTGAAGTCAGCGGGGTTACACAGAAGGAATCAAAAGCAGAATCCAGCCCAGAGTCAAACAGCTGCTGGGCTTTCTGAGGGCCATGTGCAGAAATTTAAGTTTGACCCCTTTTGGGGGGGGAGGGGGCACTGTGCCCCCCCCCCCACCACCACTACCACCGCTCTGGCAGAAGCTTGCTCTTCCCTCCCTCTCTTCCCCCTCCCGCCCTGGCACCAGCAGGAGCTCGCTTTCCCCATCACCGCAACCCTAGGGCCGGAGGAGTTCAGTGTCCCTGACAATTATTGGGGAGGGGGCATGCCTTTGCTTGTTCCCCCTTTTGCAGGCCCCGACATTATCATACCACATGGGAGGTGCCCCAGTATGAAGTAGACATTATCAGCAGCATTACAGTAACAGCCTCCCCTTTTTATAGTGCACCTTGTCAGCAACATTATGGTAGCGCCAGGGGGCAGCGGGGAATTATGAGGTACACATGATCAGCAACATTACGGTAGCCCCTTTGACCCCTTTGCTGTTACTTGGGACTGTGCTGAACTATTTCCATCTGGCACAATGCGAGTTACTCATGGAGAACACACACAGTCCTGTTCCTCGAGGGAATCAAGCCACCCAGGCCCTTTCCTTCCTCCAAAACCCAAGCTTGCTTCTCCGGCCCGCCCCGTGCCCAAGGGAGCTGTTTCTCTGCTTCCTTCACTGTCTGCTAACTTTCTTTCCAGAACGCAGCCAATCCCTCAGCCTCGGCATCCACAACCCATCCCAGAGACACCCCTCAGCTTCTGATCGGCTGTGCCGTGCGGCCCAGTGTCTCGGGTGGTGGCTCCCCATTGCTCACAGCTATCTCTACACAATGAGGCATTTAATTGCTCCTTCCGCTTAGCTGGAAAGAAAAGCTCTTCACACACTCAGGTCTGTGATTGTCTAAAGATCAAAGAGCCAGTATCACCTTCCAGCATAACAACAGTTAATGCCCACATATTCTGGAATGGGTATGAATCCTCATACCTCTGGGATGGGGCGCAGGGGCTGTTTATACAGGAAGCCCCCTTGCCTGGTGCTGAGATGCACCCACCTCTGGGGTAGAGTGCTGGGGCTGTTTATACGGGGATCCCCATGGGCACTCTGGTTTATAATTTAACCCTTTGGGGACTGCACAGCAGGCAAAACAAGAGGCGCGTAAGCACAGTAACTTTTACCCTCAACGCACACAAGAGTCACAGATATTTAGATAAAACAAGCAAAGCCCATATGTTTCCCGCAACCCCCCCACCCGTCCCTGTCTCTGCTCACCCCTCCTCGAGAGGCCACAGGGTAGTCCTCCTGCTGGCATTGTTAGGTGATGCTCAGCTGATGTACCAGGCCATGTATTTCAGGAGCTATTGAGACATTTCAATGCTGTGGACCAGGCCTCATCTGGAATCCTAGGTCCAATTCGTGGCCCTCAATAGGAATCCTAACTAAGACAGAGCAGGACAACGACAATGCTCAGGGAAACAGCCCATGACTCTTCTGAGAGGAGACTGGAAGAGTTTGGCTTGTTTGGCCTAAAAACAGAGATGTGGTTGCTCCCTGTAAGTACACCAGGGAAGGGAAAGAGCTAGTGCAGCTAAAGGACAATGATGTCCCAAAAGCCAATGGGGATAAACTCACCAGGGGTTCACTGTTCCCACCCACCAGCAGAGGGGGGGGAGCAGTGATTTCCCTACACCCACCCCCTTGCATTTCCCCAACACCCCCCCCCAGTTTTGTGAACTAGTTACATGCCAATTTAGTGACACCCTCCCCCTGTAAATTTGAACACCCCCCCTAATTTCAATTCCTGGGGAAACCACTGGTGTGGGGGGGAGGGTCTGGAAAACCCAAAACTAGATGCAAGCTGGAGCAGTTTTTGAAGGGATTCTCTGTCATAGCCCTCCTCATAAGAGGGAGCCCGGCCGAGATCTGGCCCTTAAATAAACTTCCTGGCCCTGCTTTACCCACTGATCAGCTGCAGGTGGTGAAACTCCCTGTCCACCTGGAGATCATCCTGGCTCCTCCTCCTACCATCCACATCCTGATGATGACTGTGGTGTCAACCCTTACAATGAGCTGTCCTGGGTCTCTGCTTGAGGTCTAGATCAGATCTGGCATCCCCTACAGAGGAAAGGCCCCGTGTCCCATTTCCCCACACACACACTCCTGAGCCAACCGGTCTGCCTCCCTGCCCTGGGGCTGGATCGGACCTAGCACCCATGCAGACGTTATGTTCTGGGCTGGCTGTGACCCCGTTCTCCTGGAAGGTCAGACATGGTGTCGGTCACCAATTGGTGCCAGTTCGGGTATGAGGAGGCTGGAGAAGCTGCGGATCTTTGCTGCCAGATTCCAGGCATCCAGCACAAGTGGGTCCCCTGGTGACCCCTCTAGTGCTCCCTGCCGCCCTCTCCCCAGTGCCCCCTGGTGCCTCTGCTGCTCCCCCACCCCACCCCATCTATCAATGCCCCAGTGCCCTCTCCCTTCCCCAGACCCCCTCCACACCTAACTACTTCTCCTCCCAGTACCTCCAAACCCCAAGTGCCCCCTCCACTGCTCTAACCCCCTCAGCCTCTTCCTCCTCCACTCCGGCAAGCCCCCCATGCTCCCTAAACCCCCATGGCCCCTTTGTGACCCTTCCCATGCCCTCTTTCCTCTGATCTCTCTGATTCCCCCCCCCCCATTTTCCCCCAGCTCCAGGCCCCACGGGGATGGAATGGGACCCAGGCATCCAGGACAATGCTCCTAATGGCAGAACCACAGTGCTGCTAGGCTCAGGGGTGCAGCAAGGGAAACAGACCCAGGTGCCCAAGGCAGCTCTCCTGGGAGAGGGCCGACAGTGCTGCCAGCCCCATGGGGAGGGAATGTGACCCAGACATCCAGGACAGCTCCACAGGGGCTCTGTAGCTCCTGGGCAACGGGGGAGGGAATGGGACCCAGGCATCTGGGATGACTCCTCATCTCTTTATATTCTTTTCAAATGTATTTTAAATTCGTTTAAAGCAATACTTTGTTTCTATTATCAGAGGGGTAGCCGTGTTAGTCTGGATCTGCAGAAGCGACAAAGGGTCCTGTGGCACCTTACAGACTAACAGAGGTATTGAAGCATAAGCTTTCGTGGGTCAATACCCACTTTGAAAGCTTATGCTTCAATACCTCTGTTAGTCTATAAGGTGCCACAGGACCCTTTGTCGCTTTTGTTTCTATTGTAATAAACAATAAAAAAACCCAAAACATTTTTTACATAAGTATGAGTCAATGCATTGTTACTACTTATGGAGAAAGGTACAAAAAATACATACTGTGGGACATCCCTTAAAGCAGAACTTTTTATAGGGAACTGTTTAAGATTTTGGCAGCTCATCACTGGGTGCAAGGATTATACATACTCCATATCCATTTAATTCAACTAGTTCAATTCAATGACTAGTTCATTCAAAGTTAAAAAAATCAACTGGGAGTTGAAAACAAACTTGATTTCCTCTTCATGAATAAAAACTAGGTGTGGGGATGGAAATTCTACTAGTTCTAAAATCTTGAAGGACATGGTGACTTGAAAGAATCGCTTCAATTCACTAACTACAGATAAGAGTCTTAGTTTAATACATCCATTTTAAATGCAAAGTGTGTTTGGATAACTTTTCTCATGTACCCAGCACATTTAAGAAAATTAAATGCCATTTTTGCACATTTCTATTTGGATGATAATTTCCATCCAAATAGAGCTTAACACTAATCACATGTATTATTGACTAGATTTTTTTTTTTTTTACATTTACCATCTAAGATAAAAATTTAAAATTGAAGAATCTAAATGCATGTTAAGCTAAATAGGTATAGCCGTTTACACTAAATTTGGTACTACTTTTTGCCAAAGGCTAGATTGAGTTGCAACTGAGTATCAATTTTTGTGATTTCCCCTCACCCCCAAAACAAATGAAAACAATTAAAATTCATTATTTAAATTAAGATCGGCTGTGTGCTGATTTTTTAAATCATGATTACAATCAGTGATTTTAAATCAATCCACCCTGCTACGGAAGCACTGGTGCTACTCATCTCACTAGCAAGAATTCTGGAAACAAAACAAAAGGCAAACTGAGTCGGCAATCATAGTCTGGTGACTTCATTTCAGCTTGAGGTGCAGTGGTGCTGAGTTGAGCCCTGAATGCCACCGTACACTAACAATTAATTCTGCTTTACACAGATAAACACCTCTGCAGCTAAAGCCATCTTCATCTTCTGCACACAATTTTTCTTACCTGTTCTGAGAAGGTAGATCAGGGGTCTGCAACCTCCAGCACCCATGCCACCTTTGGGACGTGAGCTGATTTTTAATGGCACGCCGAGGTCCCAGCCCGCTGCAGGCCTGGGTGAAGGGAACACCAGGCTGGCAGTGGGCTGAGTGGACCAGCAGCCGAGACCCCAGCTGGCAAGGGGCCGGCAGCCGGAACCCAAAGCTGGCTGAGGCGCTCTGCTGTGGGTGGAGGCGTGGCGCATGGTACGCTCTCAGCTGGGGCCCTGCTGGCTGCGGCAACTCTCCTGCAGGCTGGCGCTGGTGGCCCCGTGTGCTGAACTAAGCAGCAGGCAGTCAGGCAAGTGAAAGGGGCTGGTGGGAGGCACGGTGGAGGTGTCTGCGCCCCAGCCTGTCCTGCTGCCCCTCTCACCACTGTGGCTGGACACCAGGGCATGTGCCATCCCTGCTGTGGCCCTTGGGGGGGAAGGCAGAAGCAGGCCAGGGGGTCTTCTGCCACCGCCCCCCATTTGCCTGCAGATGCAGTGCCCCGCACAGCTGGCCCACAGCTCCCTTGGCAGGAACAGTGTGGGGCAGGGACCCATCTGCCATGCAGGTAACCCGGCCACAACCGGGACTGTCCCAGGCCAGCCCCAAGCCCCTGCCTGCCCCGGGAATTCCCCTTACACCCCCCCCCCCTTCCCTGAGCCCCTCACGCCACCCAGCCCTGACCCCTGCACCCCCCCATGCTCCCAGCCCTGACCCCTGCACCATCCACATCCCAACCCCCTGCACCCCAACCCCCTGCCCTGAGTGCTCTCCCCCCACCCACACATCCCAGCCCTCTTATCTCCTCCCCTTGAGGTGGGTTGTGATACAACAGTACCTGTAAGAAATTTAAGTTACTTTCACCCCTGCTGGAACCCCAGACCAGCAGTGGACTGAGCAGGGCTGGCAGCGAGCTGAGCGACACAGCCCACTGCCGGTCTGGGGTTCTGGCCGCCGGCCTGGGGCTCTGCTCGTGGCCTCGGCCCAGTGCTCTTCAGCCACCCCCTGCTGTGACCCACATTGGAAAACTCGGCAAGGAAAAGCTTTAAATACAATAGTTTATTTATATAATATAGACAGAGAGACCTTCTAAAAACGTTAATGTATTACTGGCACGCAAAACCTTAAATTACAGTGAACTTGGCACACCACTTCTGAAAGGTTGCTGACCCCTGAGGTAGATCACGCATGTCACATTCTATTGATAAGCTACTGGGTGTGTGTGGGTTGTTTTTTGGTTTTTTGGTTTTTGTTTTTAAAAGGGTGGAAGTTGAAGGACTCTCTCCCTAAACTGGTGTCTGATTACATGAACAGATGTATTAACCCACACTTTGCCTTTTGATTTAATCAATGAATGATTTGAACTGCTGTGGGTGGGGAAAAGGTGATATTGAATTTATTCATCTAAATGATAGTTTCTTGAGTCAGTCTGATGTAGGAATTTCCAGAGATTCTGCCATTTCTTGACCAGTTTTTGTAAAACATAAAGGCCATACTGGATCAGACCAAAG
The DNA here is from genome assembly GCA_037349315.1 of Chelydra serpentina. NCBI lineage: Eukaryota > Metazoa > Chordata > Testudines > Chelydridae > Chelydra > Chelydra serpentina. Next base: position 67,946 of record JBAIAC010000018.1, read on the forward strand.
GTCCATCTAGCCCAGTATCCTGTCTTCTGCCAGTGGCCAATGTCAGGTGCCCCAGAGGGAAGGAAGAGAACAGGTAATCAAGTGATCCATCCCATCGCCCCTTCCCAGCTTCTGGCGTGTGATAAGAGATGGATTCAAAATGGAAATGGATCACTGAGAATTGAGTGCTTGGAAACTGAATCAGGAAACTTAAGAGCCTAAATACTTAATTTAGGTGCCTATTTTAGGCACTTAAGTCTGAAAATTTGGCAATACAGTACACCTGAAGATTTAGGAGACATTATCTTTATTCTCTGGCCAGGGGTTACTTCTGTGTCTGCAGTCAGTTTACGTGTTGCATAGTCAACAGAATGGAATTGTGAAAATAATTGAAGGAGAATGGGCTTGTAATAAATATCCAATGTCTGCATATGGACCATTGGTACACATAAAATAATGCTCTATATATCCAGAAAGAACAAAGTCCATCTTGGTGTGCATGGAGCATTGTTTGGCAAACATGTTAATTCTTCCATTTTTCTGTTTCAGTATTCGCAGCATCCTGTTTTAAGCCCGTGAGCGATGAGTGGGGTGTGAGCAGCACAGCACTTCTCCAGAATCATCTGTCTGACTCCTTCCCCTTACTCAAAACTTTTATTGGTGTTGGTTTTACACTCTTTGCTTCTAGGGCTGTATAAATTGGTTCTATCTGAACCTGGAAATACCTGAATAGATTTTGGAATCATTTTTTGTTTTGGACTAAGAATTCAAACCTCTGTCCATACCTTTAGGGGTGTGTGAAAGAGAGCAGAGCATGTAGGAAGGAAGTTATCCTAGAGATTATTCAGAATTAAACCAAATTAACCATTCTGTTCAGTAATTATATTAGCTGAGAGAGCTAGTATCTAGTCCAGCCCCTACCTCAAGACGGGGCCTGTAACCCACCCTGTCAACCTTTTCTTTCTGTTTAGAAGGTGTTGTCCACCAGCAGGCTTAACATCTCCAGTGATCCTTTCCCTGATTCAGCCTCCTAAAAAGAGAGCTATCGGGGGGTTGAAAGCAGCTCGGGTCTGGCCCGTGGATGTTGGCTGAGGGCCTAGGGAATTGCTCCAGGGCTGGGCACTCGCTTTCATGAGAGTGGCAGCAGGACCGAGGCCTGCATTCTCCAGCCTGCTCTGTAGCAGCAGGGGCCACTAGACCCTTTTTGTTGCTTTGTTCTGCTTTGCTCAAGACCCCAGAGCCCCCTCTCTGCCATCCTGGCACAGGGCAGGTCACTCAAAAGCAGGGGGGGGAAAGAGAATTAGCTCAGGCATTTGAAGCGCTTGTTCTACATGTGAGAAGTAGGTGGATTGATGCCTGTGCTCTCCATATGGTGGGAAAAGGACTTCCTCTACTCCCTGCAAAGCAGCTAGCCTACTTGCTTCCCTCTTTTTGCCCCCTCTTCCCCTAGCAGTCAGCAAAAGCCAAAAAGCCCCCCTCCTGAGGCCTGCAGTCACCAAGTGACCACCAGGGGGAGTCAAACCCACAACACAGGCATTATTAGCACCACACCCTAGTCAGCACACAGGAAGCATGCGTCCCAGGGATGTTTTGGAAAGGAGCAACAGCCTGCTAAGGGACCTTTGTGGCCAATCTCATGATATGGGTGGGGATAGTCTCCAGTCAGGGGGCTGAGGTCATCAGGATAAACCTAGAGGCAGTGTGGTAACATAGCGTCACAGAGCGCAGGACTTGTGGTCATGCAGAGGTCAAACAGGAACAGGGTGGAGGCAGAGAGGTCACAAGTCGACAGAGAAAAGGGGTGATGGTAGTGGGAGATCATGCACAGGGCCCTGAGGACCACAGCAGAGGCAATAGTCAGAGAGAGCAGTACTGGTCTTACTGGGGGTCATGTAGAGGTCAATTAGAAACAATTTGGAACCAGAGGGATCAAATGAGGACACAGAGCTGAGGACTGGTGGTACTGAGGGCTAAGGCACAGGTCAATGAAAATCAACTTAGAGGCAGTGGGGTCACCCAAGGTCACAGAGAACAGGGATGGTTGTACCTGAGGTCATGCACACATCAATGAGGATGAGTTTGGAGGAAGATGGGTCACAGAGGACGGACTGATGCTGATGGATCATGCACAGGTCAATTAGCATCAATTTGGAGGCTGGGGGGGAGGTCACAGGGAGTCAGACTAGCCTTGGGGGTTCATGCACAGGTCAATTAGGATCAATATAGAGGCACAGAGGAAACATGGAGTCACAGAGACCAGGAGTGGTGGTAGTGAGGGGTTGTGCACAGGTGAATTAGGATCACTTTGGAGGCAGAGGCATCACAGAGCAGGACTGCAGGTAGTAACAATTCCTGGATCAGACACGGAGAATAGATTTGGAGGCCATGGGGTCACATGCGGTCCCCGAGAACAGGGACGCTGGCAGTAGATGGTCATGAAGAGGTCAATGAGGATTAATTTGTAGGCAGAGGGGTCACAGAGACCAGAGCTTGTGAGGTGATACTGGTGGGGTCTCTTTCACCAACAGCAGTCGGTCCAATAAAATCTCTCTTCCCTCACCCACCTTTGTGTGTCTCACCACTGTTGTCATCTTTTGTCCAGGTTCAGGCATGCTCAGAACATGGCTACCAGACTGGGCCCTAACAGGAAGATAAATAGGGGAATGACTACAATGGCGTAGCCAGGTTCTAACACCAGGGGGAGCGAACACATTAAAAAAAGGCGCCACCCGACTCAACCTGGGTGAAAGAACCCAGGCCAGCAGCGGGACACCTGCTGGCAGGAGCCCGTGGGGGGAATCCCAGAGCGGCGGCTGGCTGAGCCGCTCAGCCCGCCCCGCTCTGGGATCCCCCCCCCGCGGGCTCCTGCCAGCCCGGGTCTCTCAGCCCGCTGCCAGTCTGGGTTCTTTCACCCAGGCCAGCAGCGGGCTCTTGGTGCGGCCAGCGGCCGGACCCCTGCATTATTTTGTCGCTCTGTCTCTGGCCACTTGTCTCCACCTTTTCAAAAATTAAAAAGGCACCACTTTTGGAAAATGTGCTTAGGGGGAGGGGCTGCTCCCCCTGCTCCCCCCCCCCTAGCTACGCTACTGAATGACTAGTTTGCAAAGCCCACTAAGGCTTAGGCCTTGGCTACACTCACGAGTTACAGCGCAATAAAACTGCCTGCAGCGCTGTAACTCACTAACAGGCTACACTCGCAAGGCACGTGCAGCACTGCATGTACTCCACCTCCCCGAGAGGAATAACGTTTGTTGCGCTGCTGCTGGTGCGCTGCGGCTACAGTGTGGTCACCCAATGCGCTGTTATTGGCCTCCAGAAGTATTCAGAAGTATCCCACAATGCCTGTTCTAGCCACTCTGGTCATCAATTAGCACTCTACTGCCCTGGCCTCAGGTGACCAACCGCCACTCCGACCCTTTAAACCACCACTCCGACCCTTTAAATTCCTTTGGAATTTTAAATATCCCCTTCCTGTTTGCTCAGCCAGGCGTGGAGTGCTCTCAGCGCATTTTTCCAGGTAACATGCCTCCACGTGCGAGACGAGCCCCAGTATGGAGCAATGGCGAGCTGCTGGACCTCATCGCTGTTTGCGGGGAGGAAGCTGTCCAGTCTCAGCTGCGATCCAGCCGGAGGAATTTCGATACTTTCGGCCAGATATCAAGGGCCATGATTGAAAGGGGCCATGACCGGGACGCAATGCAGTGCAGGATAAAAGTAAAGGAGCTGGGGAGTGCGTACCGCAAAACCCGCGAGGCAAACAAGCGCTCGGGTGCTCCCCGCCCCCCCCCCCAAACCTGCCGATTCTACAAAGAGCTGGATGCAATACTTAGGGTTGACCCCACTACTCTTCCAAGCACCACCGTGGACACGGGAGAGCGGGGGGAGAAGGAGGAGGAGGAGGGGGTTGAAGAAAACAGAAGCGAGGGTGCTGTGGCTGGGGGAGACACCCCTGACTCCCTGGGTGCATGCAGCCAGGACCTCTTCTCGAGCCAGGAGGAAGGGAGCCAGTCGCAGCAGCTGGTACGCGCTGGGAGAGAAAGAGAAGAACAGGTTCGCGGTAAGCAGCTTTTATTTTCGGGAAGGAGTTTTTTCGGTGTGGGGTCCTTGGGCGAGGAGGGTTTGGACTGCATGCATGCCTAGATGCGGAAGAGCGCATTGATGTGGTCTATCACATCGGAGAAATCGGCCACTGTAATCTCTGCCCACGTCCTGGCTGAGACTTTCGAAATGTGCTTGCGCAGGTTCATTCGGAGAGCCGCCGTGGTCCTAGTCCCAGTCAGGGTAACGTGTCTGCGCCACTGTGCCGCGAGGGGACCATTGCTGTACGCAGGCAAGCTGCATATGGGCCAGGGCGGAAGCCGCATTGCAGTAGAAGACCCTCCCTTGCTTCCCCGGACACCCTCAGCATCGAGATATCTTCCAGGACGAACTCCTGTGGAAAATGTGGGGATAGTGTTCAGTGTAGGTTCCCCCTGCAGCTGTTGGCTCTCCCCAAGGCACAGAAACCCGTCGGACAGTACATCCGTGAAACAATCAGTCCCCCTTTACCCTGTGTTTACTCACCATTTTGGGGCTCCCGTGGGTTCTGTGCGCTCTGTTTGGGATGGGAAAATTGTGCTGTTTTGGAGACTGTGTGCCCTCCTTAAGTGTGGGGGAATCATTGCTCTGTCTGGCATAAAACAATGATGCCTCTGTTAAATGTTGCATTTTGCCTTCCAGATGCAACCTTGAGATCTCCGCCATCCTTCTTATCACCGGCTGAGAGACTCCAAAGGCTCAGGAAGAGGCCCAGAAGAACGAAAAGACATGCTGCAGGAAGTTATGAAACAGTCTCTTAAAGAGAATCAAAAGGCTCGGGAGTGGAGGGAGAGTGAAAGCAGGCTCCGCCAGGAAAACGCACCGCAGCGGCAGCAAAGCATGCAGCTCCGGCACGAAAGCATAAAGGAGCTGATTAGCATCATGGCGGGCCAAGCGGACTCTATCCAGGCGCTCGTTGCCATGCAGGCGGAGCAGTACCGCACCCGCCCCCCCCTGCAGCCAGTGTCCCAAAACACTTGTGCCCCCATGTCACCACCTGCCCACTTCACCCAACATACAGATTCTTATCGCCCACAACAGATGCCCCCAACACCTGTAGCTTCACCAGACAGCCCTGGAAACTATGACCCTTACCCACTGCACTCAACTCCCATCCCGAATTATAGACATCCTGAGGTCCAGCACTCACTGCACAGCACTCCAGACAGGAAGCCCGAGTACGAAAGCAGGACATACCATACCCTGTGATTGAACCCTTCCCCACACCACCACGCCCCTTGCCCTTTCTGTCTCACAAGCAGTTGTGTTTCTTTTTAATACATGTATTTTCTCTGTAATAAATGGATTCTTTAGATGTGCAAACAGTCTTTATTATTGCATAAGGAAAAAAGATACCTTAGCCCAGGAAAGAAACAGGCAACGCAAGTGAGCTGAGCAAACACAAATCAGCTTAGCAAAGACAGATAACTGATAACATTGGAACCACTTCACTTCAGGGTCGTGCAGGGCAGCACACATTACTGGTGGTTGTCAGCCTCAAATTTCTCCCTCAAGGCATCCCTAATCCTTACAGCCCCACGCTGGGCCCCTGTAATAGCCCTGCTCTCTGGCTGTGCAAATTCAGCCTCCAGGTGTTGAACCTCTGAGGTCCATGCCTGAGTGAATATTTCACCCTTCCCTTCACAAATATTATGGAGGGTACAGCACGCGGATATAACCGCGGGGATGCTGTGTTCAGCCAAGTCCAGCTTCCCATATAGAGATCGCCAGCGGCCCTTCAAACGGCCAAAAGCACACTCCACAGTCATTCTGCACCGGCTCAGCCTGTAGTTGAACCGTTCTTTGCTGGTGTCAAGGCTCCCTGTGTAGGGTTTCATAAGCCATGGCATTAAAGGGTACGCGGGGTCTCCAAGGATCACAGTGGGCATTTCAATTTCCCCTACCGTGATCTTCCGGTCTGGGAAAAAAGTCCCGGACTGCATCTTCCGGAACAGGGCAGTGTTCCGAAAGATGTGTGCATCATGCACCTTTCCGGGCCAGCCTGCGTTGATGTCAATGAAACGCCCACGGTGATCCACAAGCGCCTGGAGAACCATGGAGAAATACCCCTTCCGATTAATGTACTCGGATGCTAGGTGGGATGGTGCCAGAATAGGAATATGCGTCCCATCTATAGCCCCTTCGCAGTTAGGGAAACCCATTTGTTCAAAGCCAGCCACAATGTCCTGCACGTTACCCGGAGTCACGGTTCTTCTGAGCAGGATGCAATTAATGGCCTTGCAAACTTGCATCAGCACAATCCCAACGGTCGACTTTCCCACTCCAAACTGGTTCGCTACTGATCGATAGCAGTCCGGAGTTGCGAGCTTCCAGATTGCAATAGCCACCCGCTTCTCCACCGTCAGGGCAGCTCTCAATCTCGTGTCCTTGCGCCGCAGGGCGGGGGCGAGCTCCTCACACAGTCCCATGAAAGTAGCTTTTCTCATTCGAAAGTTCTGCACCCACTGCTCGTCATCCCAGACTTGCATGACAATGTGATCCCACCACTCTGTGCTGGTTTCCCGAGCCCAAAAGGGGCGTTCCATGGTGCATAGCATGTCCGTGAATGCCACAAGCAGGTTAGTGTCGTACGCGTTTTGCGTGACAATTTCATCGTCATCGTCGGACTCCTCGCTGTCACAGTGGATCTTAAGGAACAGCTCGACTGCCAAACGTGACGTGCTGGCGAGACTCGTCAGTATTTTGCTCACCAGGTCGGGATCCATTTTCCCGCTGACCGAAACGGAGCACAGATCGCGCTACAAAGAAACCATTGAAAGATGGCGCAAATTGTGGCCGGAAACACAGGGATTGCTGGGATGCGAAGCGATGCATCACGGGGCGTTGGGACACGACCCAGAATGCACCATACCCCACGCCCCCTTCCCACAACCCACGGCACCAGAATTGGAAGAGGTGTTCTGTGGGATACCTGCCCATAATGCACCTCTCCCAAAACGGCTGCAAGTGCCGCAAATGTAGCCACGTCAGTGCTAGTTACTGCGCTGGTGGCTGCCAGTGTGGACAGGCTGCAGCGCTTTTCCTACTCAGCTGTACGAACACGGGTTTAACTAACAGCACTGTACAGCTGCAAGTGTAGTCAAGGCCTTAGGCATGAATTAGGCACTGAGCTGCCAGGCAGTGTCAGAATTTAGGCAGCTGTGTGTGTGCGCCCAGCTGCCAAAATTTAGGTGCCTCAGATTTTAATGGTGGAAACTTAGATGCCTACAAGGTTAGACAGCAGCTGAACAAGGGTTTTGTGAAAGCCAGTGGCATCTAAATATTGGACTTTGGGCGCCTATGTCCCCCTTGTGAATCCCACCCTGAGTGGGCTAGGAGGGACATGGCGTCTTGCTGGAAGGACAGGGTAGGAGACAGGATAGTGATAAGGGGGAGGAGACTGGGAAGGGATTAAATTCTCCCTCCTGTGCAGGGCATTAGGAAATGGATAATCAGCACCTTTTTGTGTACCTAGCAACCATTTAAGGTTGAATTTTTGACCCCAAACTGTTCACTTACAAATGAGGGGCACATAACTTTACTCTGAAGTCTCAGGGTACGTCTACACTACAGAATTAGGTCGAAATTATAGAAGTCGATATATTAAAACCCGAATTAATGGAATCGATTGTGTGTGTCCCCACTAAAGAGCGTTAAGACCATGAGGTCGATTGTCTGTGTCCACAGTAGCGAGAGTAGCATCGACCTTCGAAGCATTGCATTGCGGGTAGCTATCCCACAGTTCCCGCAGTCTCTGCCGCCCATTGGAATTCTGGGTTGCGATCCCAAAGCCTGATGGGACAGAAAACAATGTCGCTGGTGGTTCTGGGTACATGTCATCAGGCCATCAAACGTCCCTCCCTCCCTCCTTGAAAGCAATCTTTTTCGCGCCTTGTCTGCGTGCTTTCCATGTTTGCTACGGAAGGCTGCTCAGCTCACAATTACCGTACATCTCCAGCGTACGCCTTCACATTAGGTCTAGTGGAGATTCAGTCACGGTATAATACGGGCAGAGGGATAGCTCAGCGTTCTGAGCGTTGGCCCGCTAAACCCGGGGTTGCGAGTTCAATCCTTGAGGGGGCCATTCCGCCTGAGGCTGGTAGTCGTGGAACTGCACAGCATAAGCTCCTTGCCTTCTAGCTGCAGATCGTGCAATATGCCATAAATGGTTGTGGTCGCGGGACCATACAGGAGAAGCTCCTTGCCTTCTAGCTGCAGATCGTACAATATGCTTGACATTACAGTGCTCCTGGCCGGCGGCCTTTGGTGGGGCTGGCCGGGGGCGCTTTTTTACGTTTTCTTTAAGGGAGATCCAGCACTGCCTGGAACACGGGCAGAGGGATAGCTCAGCGGTATGAGCGTTGACCCGCTAAACCCGGGGTTGCGAGTTCAATCCTTGAGGGGGTCAGGAGAGCTTATTGTACCATCTGCAGCTGGAAGGAAAGGCGCCTAACCCCTGCTCACGGCATATTGTACTATCTGCAGCTAGAAGGAAATGAGCCTAACCCTTGCTCCCCCCTCCCTCCGTGAAAGCACCTGAGGGGGGAGCGAAAAATCCTTTCGCGCCTTTTTTCGTGCGGGCGCCATATTGCTGCCACCATTGTTATCCACCCGCCGCTTCTGCTCCGACTCTGCTGTCCTGCAAACTGCGTACCAGGGGAAGCATGGAGCACGATCAGATCACCGCAACTGTTATGGCCGTTATGAACACCACGCGCATTGTCCAGCAGTATATGGAGATTGAGAACCGGGAGCTGCTAGAGCAACGGGAGGTGAGGACGGGACAGCATCAGCCTGAGGAGAGTGATGAGGACATGGACACAGACCTCTCTCAAAAAAGGCCCCCCCGCAAGGTGGACATCATGGTGGTAATGGGGCTCGTTGATACAGTGGAACGCCGATTCTGGGCCCGGGAAACAAGCACAGACTGGTGGGACCACATAGTGCTGCAGGTCTGGGATGAATCCCAGTGGCTGCGAAACTTTCGCATGCGTAAGGGCACTTTCATGGAACTTTGTGAGTTGCTTTCCCCTGCCCTGAAGCACCAGAACACCAAGATGAGAGCAGCCCTCACAGTAGAGAAGCGACTGGCGATAGCCCTGTGGAAGCTTGCAACGCCAGACAGCTACCGGTCAGTCGCGAATCAATTCGGAGTGGGAAAATCTACAGTGGGGGCTGTTGTCATGCAAGTAGCCAGGGCGATCACCAAGCTGCTTGTACCAAGGGTTGTGAGTCTGGGAAATGTGCAGCTCATACTGGATGGCTTTGCAGCAATGGGCTTCCCGAACTGTGGAGGGGCGATAGACGGAACCCATATCCCTATCTTGGCACCGGACCACCAAGCCAGCGAGTACATAAACCGAAAGGGTTACTTTTCAATAGTGCTGCAAGCACTGGTGGATCACAAGGGGCGTTTCACCAACATCAACGTGGGATGGCCGGGAAAGGTACATGACGCTCGCATCTTCAGGAACTCTGGTCTGTTTCAGCTGCTGCACCAAGGGACTTTCTTCCCAGACCAGAAAATAACCGTTGGGGATGTTGAGATGCCCATAGTTATCCTTGGGGACCCAGCCTACCCCTTAATGCCATGGCTCATGAAGCCATACACAGGTAGCCTGGACAGTAGTCAGGACCTTTTCAACTATAGGCTGAGCAAGTGCAGAATGGTGGTGGAGTGTGCATTTGGCCGTTTAAAAGCAAGATGGTGAAGTTTATTAACTAGGTTAGATCTCAGCGAAACCAATGTTCCCATTGTTATTACTGCTTGCTGTGCGCTCCACAATATCTGTGAGAGTAAGGGGGAGACGTTTATGGCGGGGTGGGAGGTTGAGGCAAATCGCCTGGCCACTGGTTATGCGCAGCCAGACACCAGGGCTATTACAAGAGTACAGCAGGGTGCGTTGCGCATCAGGGAAGCTTTGAAAACAAGTTTCATGAATGGCCAGGATGCTGTGTGAAAGTTCTGTTTTTCCCCACTAATGAAAAGCCCCGCCCCTTCATTCGCTCTACTTCCCTTTACCCAAACCGCCCTGCCCTCCCTCCCCCCCTCGATCACCGCTTGCAGAGGAAATAAAGTAATTCTTGCTTAAAAATCATGCATTCTTTATTAATTCGTAAAACACAGAGGGGGGACTATGGTGGTAACTGACACTGTCTCCCGGGATAGGTGGTGGAGGAAGGGAAGCACCAGGATGGGTGGTGGAGGAGGGGATGAGGGAAGGACAAGGACACACAGCACTTTAAAACTAATTGAATGGCAGCCCTTTCTTGCTTGGACTGTTCTCTTGGCTTGAGTGGCTGGGAGCACGGAGGCCACCCAAACGCGTTCTTGGGCGTCTCGGGGATGAGGTTATGGGACTCGGGAAGGAGGGCTGTTGGTTACACAGGGGCTGTAGCGGCGGTCTTTGCTCAGGCGGCCTTTCCTGAACCCTACGCCTGTCCTCAGCCATAAGCCGGAGGATTTCCGTTTGATCCTCCAGTAGCCTCAGAATTGCATCCTGCCTTCTCTCTGCACGCTGATGCCGCTGTCTCTCTTCAGCCCGCCAGTCATTGTCTTCAGCACGCCACGCGTCCGCGCGATCAAATTCTGCCTTCCTGGACTCAGACTGTGTCTGCCTCCACGCATTCTGCTGGCCAGCCTGAGAGTGGGAGGATTCCATGAGTTCTGAGAACATATCGTCTCGACTCCTTTTCTTTTTACTTCTAATCTTTGCTAGCCTCTGGGATGGTGATGAAAGGGGTGGCGTTGAAACATTTGCAGCTGTGGGAGGAAGCAAGCAGGAGACAAATGTAAAAGACACATTTTGTTTGAACAAAACATTACATATCACATGTGCATTTTGTCCAAGGTTGCACTGGGCCTCTTATAGTGAGGGTCTGCCGGCTTGGTGTGAAAGATCACACAAGCAGGTCCGGCGGGCAACAGAATTCGGCTTGCAGACAGCCATGGTAAGACACTCTATAGGCTTCTTTAAGCTTCACAACAGGCAGGAATGTTTTCAAACAGCAACCCCCTCATTTCCCATAACAAACATCCCGTGGGCTGGCAATTTAAAACAAACAGGTTAGCAATTGAAAAGTTAGGGGGGGCGGCGGTTTTCAGGTTAACATGCAGGGAGAACCTAATCGCCCCCCCCCCCCCCCCCCACACACACAGGCAAGATGTTCGCTGTGCCCCCTCCCCCCACCGCGTGGGTCACAGCGGGGAAGATTTCCGTTCAGCCACAGGCAAACAGCCCAGCAGGGACGGAGCCCCTCTGAATGCCCCCGTACTAAAATTCCCCTATTTCAACCAGGTTCCCATGAATGATATCACTCTTCTGAGGATAACACACACAGATAAAGAAAGGATGTTGCTTGAATGCCAGCAAAAACCGGGACCGTACGCCGCCATGCTTTGCAAAGCACTGATTCCAGACTACGTGCTGCTTGCCTGGCGTGGCAGAGTGTGTTACCACGGAGCACAGGATAAGGCTGCCCTCCCCAGAAACCTCTTGCACAGGCTTTGGGAGCACATCCAGGAGATCTTTCTGGAGATGTCCCAGGAGGATTTCTGCTCCATCCCCGAACATGTTAACAGACTTTTCGAGTAGCTGTGGCTGTACTGACCACGAATTAATCATTAAACACGCTTGCTTATAAAACATGTATTAAACAGAGGTACACTCACCAGAGGTCCCTTCTCCTGCATCGAGCACGCCTTGGGAGGGTTCGAACTGTACTTGCTCCAGGGTGAGAAACAGTTCCTGGCTGTCGGGGAAAAGGGCTTCTCCGCTTCCTTGCTGGGTCTGTGTGCTGTTTTCAGCATCATTATCATCATCAGGCTCCTCTGTGGGTTCTGATGATCCACATACGGAGTCAAACCACATGGGAGGGTCTGTGCTGGCTTCACCTCCTAGAATGGCATGCAGCTCATCATAGAAGCGGCATGTCTGGGGCTGTGACCCAGAGCGGCTGTTTGCATCTCTGGTTTTTTGGTAGGCTTGCCTGAGCTCCTTAATTTTCACGCGGCACTGTTGCGCGTCCCTGTTGTAGCCTCTGTCCTGCATGCCCTTGGAGACTTTGGCATATGTCTTGGCGTTTCTTCTTTTGGACCCTAGCTCTGCTAGCACGGTTTCGTCTCCCCAAACAGCGATCAGATCGAGTACCTCACGCTCGGTCCATGCTGGAGCTCGTCTTCGGTTCTGGGACTCCATCATGGTCACCTCTGCTGATGAGATCTGCACTCACCTGCAGCTCACCACGCTGGTCAAACAGGAAATGAAATTCAAAAGTTCGCGGGGCTTTTCCTGTCTACCTGGGAGGAGCATTCGAGCTCAGACCGCTGTCCAGAGCGGTCAGCTGTTGCACCGTGGGATAGATTTAGGAGGCCGATACTGTCGAATTGCGTCCTCACTAAGCCTACATCGATTCGGCAATATCGCTTTAAGCGCTAATTCTCTCGTTGGGGGTGGAGTGGCGAGATCGATTTTAAGAGCCCTAGAAGTCGATGTTAAGGGCTTCGTCGTGAGGACGGGTGCACGGATCAATCGAAATAACGCTAATAAATTCGACCTAAACTCGTAGTGTAGACCAGGGCTCAGAAATCATAAGGCAAGTGAGAAACAATGTGATTTATTTCTATGGTATCATGATTTTTAAGCCAATCACATTTGTAGTCTGTCATGATTTTTGGCAGATTGGGGTTGGCAAGCAATACTGATGAGTCAAAAGTTAACTATCTTGACCCTAATAAATCAGTTTGGATGTTAATGAGATTTCAATGTCTCTTGAAGGTCATGGGGAGGGTGTCTTAATTTTTCATCATTGCATTGTGTGATTGGAAATCTTTTATTCACTTATTTTGTTCAAGGGCAGTTCTCTTCCACTACTTAAATTCATTACTACCTCATTAAGCCTGTAAGAGCCAGCAACATTGCAGGGGGAAAAACTTCTAATAAAAACCTCTCTGGTAGATGGGAGCAGAAGCAGCTAAAGCAGGGACCTTTGAAAACCTTTCTACAGTTTTGACTGGACTTTCTCTGCCCTATGCTGACTGGCTGTTTGCTTCAATCCTCCATCTCACTCACAGGCTCTTCACCTCAGCATCACTCCTCTTACCATCTAACCTCCTTCCCTTCAATGTCCCCTCTCCCTTCACTGGCGTAACTAAACCCACCACACACATCAAAAAATTGTGGAACCATCGCATTGTTCACTCTGCTTGTGCGTTATATCCCTTCCTCCTCATACACTGTGAGCTCTGCAGGACAGAGACCGTTTTTGTTCTGTCTGTACAGCACCCAGCACACTGGGGTCCTGGCCCATGATGAGGGGTCCACTCCTATGTACCACAGTTATACAAACAATAATAATAGTGTGTCTGTCTGTGGAAGCCTATGACTGGGATAATATCCCTTGAGAAGCCGCCTTTAAGTGCAGAAATAGTTGCCAGTTGGGTCCAAATAATGAGTGAGAAATAGGAGGCTTTTGTGTGGGGTGGCGCTTTTGGAGGAGTTGGGTTCTTTACTTTTGCAAAATCCTGTTTTAAACCAGGTGTTCATGTGAGGAGTTTTTAAGAGAGTATGATCTCAGAGGCAGCATTGTTATCTATTGGCTTATCTTGTAACTGCTACCAGATGTAATGCTTCTTCCTAAACTCCTTGGGACTAGTCATGGTGGCAAGCATTATGCGCTGTAGTGTCTGTAAAATCAGGCCTTGTGTGTCTTAAACTTTGTGTACAAAATAATTATCTTCAGGTGAGAGAACAGCTCACAACACATTCACAATACCTAGTATGAAAATGCAGCAGCTCGCTGGCTACTAGTTTGTTATAATACAGCCCAACCAATGAAACGGTTTTTCTTGCTCCAGGTAAAATGAAAAAAAGCCAAAACAAAAGGTTACCAGAGAAATAAATGTGCTCTTGATTACCCAGACTCTTTATCATGTTGCACTACTAATAAAATATTTGAAGTACTTTAAGCAAATAAAATACAAATTAGTGTAACATCTGGTGCGTACTAATGGCTATTTATGTAACAGCTGTAGGTGGAAGGAGAGCCACGTGGCATAGCGTTGGCCAACTTGCACATGGCTAAGGACATCATTCTATGCCACTTTTGTCTGTCTCGTTCCCCTGGGCTGGGTCAAGTCCCAGCCCACCGTAGAGCATGCTCAAGACTACTATAACGTATACTGGCTGATGATATTCACTTGGAGGCTGTTACATCAGCCAGTGATCCTAGCCACACATTGGCCACTCCCCGTATGCCCCACACATGATTATTTTACCATACCCTCTCACCTCTGCAATCTTTGGCTGATGTAACGGAGGGCCATCATCAACCAGTCGAAGGGCTAGCAAACACTGACCACAGCACTGCAAACTCCCTTGGGGAAGGCTGCAGGGACAGATCCCTGTGGGAGAAGGGATTCCTGTACCGGGAATGGGCTTCCCCAGGGGAAGTAGAACTGTGGGAAATCACAAGGCACTGTGTGGGGCCCCAAAAGTATCATCACCGGCTATTGTGCCCGGCCCGTGGTAAGGGAGAAGCTCCCTGGAGATCCCTGCCCATCATAGAGGAACCTTTCCAGAAGGTGGCTATGGATAGAGTGGGGCCCCTTAGCAGGGCGGTCAGGGAAGAAATACATCCTGGTGGTGATGGATTTCACCAGCTGCTACCCCGAGGTGGTGGCTCTGTCCTCCACTGGGGAAGACACCGTGGCAGATGCGCTGCTGACCATCTTCAGCAAAGTGGGGGTCCCCAGCGAGGTCCTTACAGACCAGGGATCCAATGTCATGTCAGCCCTGCTCTGGGGCTTGTGGGAGAAATGTGGGGTCTGGCCCATCTGGGCCTCTGCATATCACCCTCAGTCCAACGGGCTGGTGGAGAAATTTCATGGGATCGTGAGGATGATGCTGAGGACTTTTATAAATCAGCATCCACAGGACTGGGACAAGTACCTGCCACACCTGTGGCACAGGGAAGTGCCCCAGGAATCCCCAGGGTGCTTCCCTTTCAAGCTGCTGTATGGGAGGAGAGTAAGGGGACCCCTAGAACCGGTAAGGGACGATTGGGAGGAGAAGGGGGAAGACCCCCTGGTGGATTTCTTCCCTGAGATGGGAGCCAATCCTCCCATCAGGTGTTCCCCATTCAGAGTAACTGGGAAAACAGCCCGGAACCTGGAGAGAGAGGCCAAGGACATGCTGACTTTAGAGGTGATCCAGTCATTCAACAGCCCAGAGCTGGCCAAGGTGGAGGCGATCAGAGATTGGCCCGTTCCCCAGACCAAGAAACAGGTCCAGGCCTTTATCGGGATGGCGGGATACTACCAGAGGTTTGTACCCCCGTTTAGCTCCCTAGCTGCCCACATCACTAAGCTATGTAAGAAGGGGAAGCCAGACAAGGTGGTCTGAACCAAGCAGTGCCAGAGGGCTCTCTGTGCACTGAAGGAGGCTCTAATCCAGGGCCCGATAAATCGAGTAAAGCCGGACAGGCCCAAGCCCTGTACAGTGTTAACTGACGCCTCAGACACAGGGCTGGGCGCGGTGCTGATGCAGGTCGAGGTTAAGCGGGAGAGACACCACATCAGGTATCTGAGCAAGGAGCTGCTGCCCCGGGAGCAGAACGGTCCGGCCATAGAGAAAGAATGCCTGGCCATGGTGCAGGCCCTTAAAAAACTGCAGCCTGATCTATTTGGGTGGTGCTTTGCGGTGTATATTCACTGCTCTGCCCCGACGTGGCTGCATCCAGAAAAAGGGGCCGCTGCCGAGCGGCTGGTGACAGAGACACGTGGTCAGAGAGGGGACAAGATCAAGAGGGGGGCTCATAACCAAGAGAGCCCGAATTACAGCCCTCCAGACTGGAGCGCTGGGAGAAGACCCGATCTCAGCTTGAACACCAGGGGTTTGGGGATGGAAAAAAGGCACGGGCCACATATACCTTCCCACAAGTAGCCTGTGGGTGCCATCAAGCACACCCAACCTAAGGGAGGAGGTGAAACCGGAAGGGCTTGGTCCAACTCCCACCAAGGAATGGGAGAGATGCGGGGTATCCATGGGAACATTGGTGGGTTCGAACTTCCCCAGGTCACTGGCTAAAGTGACCCCGCTCAGTTCGGTGTCGAAGGGGGGAGAGGTGTGACAGAATGGGACTGTTCTTAATGTTTCTATGCCTCAGTTTCCCCGATGCATGTGTTAAGTCTCTAGGCGGTGGGAATAAAGGGTGATGGTTGCAGAGCTGGAGAGGGCCAGTGTGATGGGAGAATGGCTGACACCCTGTCTCCTGGCAGCTAATAGCCTAGGCCGCTTCTCTGCAAAGGTGCGAGCTGAAGGTGTTAGAACAAAGGGATCAGGTGACTTCCTGGCCCGGGAAGGAGACAAAGGCAAAGGAGGGGCTAGAGAGGTTGCAGTTTGCAGCTGGCTGGGGACATGGAAGGCGGCGCAGACAGAGTCTGGCCTCCCTGCCCCCCTTTTGGAGCTGTGGGGTGAAATGCAGGGAGCCCCCAGGCTGGGGTCTAAGCTCCCTGCCCCCCAGAAGGGCCCGACTGAGGGGTCCTGTTTGTACTGTGTTCCTGGAGTCCCTAATAAACCTTCTGTTCTACTGGCTGGATGAGACTCAGTGAATCCCAGGGAGATGGGTGCAGGTGCTGACTCCCCCACACTCCGTGACACCATCCAAGTACAGAACCCCTTTGTGAGCCCAGGAAGGCGCACTTGGGAATGCCTTCAAGCCCTTTCACTCCCCCTCTAGGGAAGAGCTGAGAAATGGGGGAAAAAATAAATAAAATAGAAATCAGCTGTTGCCACCAGTTAACTAAAAAACATGTGCATAAAACCTCTTAAGACACAAAAATACAATCCGGTTCTTACAAAAAAGAAAAAATACATCTGAAAACGTAGGCTATTGCTAGATGTTAAAAGAGCAACTAAAAGGATTAAGCACCAAGAATAACTTTCTGGAGGTCCAGCTTTAAGGTTACAAGCAAAACAAAAGCACGTGGGGTTAGCACAGAGGAGTCCACAAGCCATAAAGAAATAAAAAGAGAAAAACCTAATCGTGCCTTCTTAGACATTTCCTGATCTACTTACATAGCTGGGGTTTCAAATGAGCAGTTTCTAGGGACAGGGGAGCTTGGATAGCAGGTGGGGTCCCGGGGGTGGCGGTTAGGGGCGGAGGGGTCCCAGGAGTGGGTGGTCAGGGGACAAGGAGCAGGGGGTGTTGGATGGGTCAGGCAGTGAGGGGGCAGATAGGGGGCAGGGGCCAGGCTCTTTGGGCAGGCACAGCCCTCCCTACCCAGGTGTAGTGTATTAAAATATTCCCCATAGAAATGTGCTACTTACAGTGTACTACTTACAGATGCCAGTCCTGGTTCTCCATAGGTAGCACATTCCTACGAAGAGCAATTTAATACACTACACCCACTGGCTCTCGCAGCCGTGCTGCCCAGATTTTAAAGCTAACTGACTGGCTGTCCATAAAAGGGAGCTACCTCCCCCCCCCCCCCACTTCATTTATCACAACAACATTTCTATGAAACCCCATTTCTACAGGCTGGCCCCCCGCTGGCCTGGCGGCCGGCTTCGTAGGGACTAGTTCCAGAGCATCGCCCCGGTGCCTCCCTGACAACTGGTGGAGAGGTGGGATCAAACTGCACCCCGTGGACAGAGCATCCTGCAGAATGTGACTGGGAAGCAATAAGACAAAGGGGGATTAAGGAGAGAGGGGCATGCTTGCGGGCCAGCGGAGGAGGCGAGCCAGCGGCTGGGAGGGTGGCAGGGGGGAAAAGGGGCCCTAGTGAAACAGAAAGGGGTTTTGTGACAGGATGTGAAACAGGTTGGTTTGAAATGCCAACAGCATTAATAGACAAGGATGACAAAGGAACAGAAGGAAACTCTAAAGATCTTAAAGCAGTCTTGCTAGCTCCAGTATCCACAAGACAAGCAACAGATTGTCCTGCAATTTCACAATTTACATATGGGCCTTCTTGATTAATAGGAATTAATGGATTCATAATGCAGTTACGTTCCCTCAGGCTGTCCTAGTAAGAATTGTTTTGTGGGGAAAAAACGGGCGCTTCAGGATTTGGGAAAGGGGGTGGAGGAAGATTGTGGGACGGTCGGTTTGGGCATTCATTTCTCCAGTGTCCCTCCTGGCCACAAAAGTGGCATGATGTATTCCTTGTTGGGGCAGGATATGAGGGACCTTTCCGTCTTCTCCTCCCATGGCCTCTAATTTGATAAGTTTGTAACTGCAAAGCCAAGAGTTTTGTTTCAGTGCTTTCTTTCTTCTGTTCTATGCAAGCTGTACAATGGTTGGCAATTGTCACTAATTCTGAAAGGGGTTTTGTCTGCCAACCAATGCAGATAGTTCTTAACTGCTGCTGGACTTTAGGCAAGAGTCCCTCTTACTACTCGTCAGAGCTGATTAACATCTGCCCATGACGGATTATAACACTGAATCACTGTTCGGAGTTCGTCTCTAAACTTTTCTGGCTCCTCCCTTACCTTAGGAAATTCCTTTACCAAGTTTCTAAGGTCTCTGCTGTTGATGGGGCAGCGGAGAGGAAGAATTTCCCCCCGGAGAAGAAACACGTGGCAAGGAGCCAGATGCTGCCGTAGGGAGATTACCAGCAGGTGCAGCCTGCGGAAAGGCGGGAGTAATCTGCTGCTGTGGAACATTGCTGAAAAAATCCACAATGTCCTCAGCCATTTCTCCCTCACTGTCAGTAATCTTAACTAATTGGGGATATAAAGGAGCAGTTGGTCGGGTAGGGAGGCATCCGGATGCTTTGCATTTAAATGTTAAGTCCTGTACTTGATTTTTTAGTTTTTCCTGGGAATCTTTTAGACTGCGCACCCAAGACTCGTGGAGTCTTTGTCGCTTCCTCCCACCAATAAACAAATTGCTCCCACTGTGTATCAGAGGCTTTAGGTGATGTAAGAGTTTCTCTGAGATATGTAAGTTTATCTAAATCGAAGGTACCTTCTACTGGAAATTGTTTAGATGGATTTTCACGCGTGAAGGAATTCCAGTCTTTTAAATACCTGCAGGTTTTGGGACCATAATACACATACATGTGGTACGAAGGGGTACCCTTAGGGGGCGAGGGGGAATTCTTAGACTGTCCCCCACCCATTCTTCAATTTCAAGGAAACCGAGGGAGGCGCCTTGTCTGCTTAGCAGCAGCTCATAAATTAAGGAAATTCTCACTCCCTCTCTTCAGGCACTCAGACAGAAAAGATTTGTAGGAATGTCCACGACTCTCTCACACCCCCCTTTTGCAAAGAGCATCGGCTAGCCTCAAAGACTAAGCCGCATACTCTAATTGCCTTTGGTGAGGTGATTAGACCAGTCAGTGGATCAGATGGGAGTAGAAGAAGGAAGAAAGATAGAGTCACACATTCCTAGACCCAGGCAGATCCCTCGCCGGGCATGCCATGCAGAGACATCCGCCTTGGGTCGGATCTTTTACCGATCCACTACGATGTAGCCACCGAGCTTGCGTTAGAGAAATCCCTGGTCATGAGCTGACAGCTTCTCAGGGTTCTCTGGGCGTCTTTCGGTGGCCCTCACTCATACTGACACTACAGGGGACGGGACAGAACGATCTCAATTCGACCTCAGCGCTTCATCGCACGCTATGGCTTCCACTCTGAGGAATTATGAATGAGAGGCTCAGTTCCGCCCACACACACACAAACACACACCAAGGCCTCTAATTCTTCACAATACGATGCATCTGTCATATACAGTAACCTTAATACTGTATGTCCGGACTTTATATAACCCTTGAGGCGGTAACAACCCCTCAGCACCGGTGCGGTATCCTAATGCATTAACCTTATGCATTAACCTTATTGGGGGTGGCAAAACAGTTCCCCAGCACCGCTCGGCATCCGACCTTGCTGCACAATTAATACGTTCAGATGGCGTAAGCCCAACAGGGACAGACAGCCCCACGGACAGTCCTCCTCCGAGACCCCATTAGAGATTTCAAAAGGTCTCTTACCTCTATTGTGGCGCCATGAGGTTCGAAGGAGAACGATCCGCAGCAGATGCAGCTGTCTCAGCAGGCGTTGCCATCCCGGACGAGCCCCCAAATTGTCGGAGAAAAACAGAGTTCTCACTCTTATTTTGGGTGCAGCAAGGCAAGATACACTTTATTAACCTAAGCAATTGCAAAGAGGAGAGAGTGCACTAGGACACAGGGTTTCCCCCTCCTAGGCAGGTCTCTCAAAGATAAACAATTAAGGCAAGCATTTATACTTTTTGTTACATATAGTAATGATCAACAACTGCAATTTGTTTATACATATTCTTTCTTGTTATCTTGTTTTCCTCATTAATTTTATTATGGTCTACATTCTATTCTTATCTGATACAAGGTTACAGTAACCTCTCTCATAGTTATTTTACCCTTGCCTCACAGAGTCCCCGCTTCTACAAATCTCACGTTATCACAGCTAGAGTTAGCCTGACTCTTGCTCATATAGAGGCCTGCATCCAAATTCCCTTTACCGACTTCCACAGAGTATTTAAGAAAGCATATAAATTACAGGTAAATTTAAATTACACAGTTTTTGGAGGGAGTAGCTAAATCGGGGCTAATGAAACTGAGTCATTTAGACATACCTGTGCACCTGGTTGGATAGTCTCTACACTATGCTGCTGAAGAACCTCTATCAAGACTTTCCAGGGCTTAGCATTTATACCTGGGAAGAGGAAGAGTTCTGATCTTGGGTTGAAATAATCCTGGGAAATGTAGTTCAGCAAGGGACTACAATCGTTTTAATTAGCGGAATTGCAGCATCAAGTCTGTTCTATTATCCTGAGCTACAATATCTCAGAACTACTCAACCATAAAAGATCCCACATTCCTTCTGCCTTTGAAGAAAATAATTAGGGCACTGACAAACATTTAGCATCCGATTTTCAAAAGGCTGGAATGGCGGGAGCTGGCAAGTATGGAGCACTTTTGAAAGTCTGGCCACTTCACTAAAGCACCCAAATGGGAACTGAGCTTTTGAAAATGTGGCAATAAGGGATCAATTCTGCTACAACACACACTTTTAGTATCTTATTAGTAAAGTTTCCCACTGAAATCAGGGGGATGAAAGTACTGCTCAGTGAAAGTAAAGGAGAGAGGAAGCCAGCCCTTAATGCACGGAAGGTGCCTTTTCTAGTTTATTTATTGTTCCAAGGCAGCACAATCTATGTAGAATTAAAAAACAACCAACCAACCAACCAACCTCAACTAAATTGCGCTAGGCCAGAAGCTAATTACATTCAAATCTTAGCAGCACAATTATTTCTTCCAAAGAACTTATGGAATATGGAAGTAAAAATTTCAAAAGCAAGTGCAACCTGGAGTGATTCCCCCCACCCCCTTCTGCAGATAGGGGTCTGGCAGCACATGTACTCACACAATATAAAAGTGGCCAAGGACAGTCAGTCATTTACTCTTTGCGAAAGGTGCTGTCATCAGCTGGATGTAGACTAGGGCTGAGACACAGTGCTTGCCATGAGGTGTAGGAAAAGAGAGAGTGGACAAGTACACAAATGTAGTTGTTTCAGACATGCTGCAGTTAAAGTAAGGTAAGAAAACATTGTAACTGGGTTTACTCACCACTATGCACTTCCTCATGGCCAGGCATGTGGGGTAGCAGCTCCTTGTCGGGTAGCAGCCCTTGTCACCAGTCACTCTGGGGCTGTGGTGGTTTCTTTCAGATAACTCATCCCTCCAGCCAGGGCACAGTCTTTAGCCCATTCCTTCCAGGGTCAGCTACCCAAACTAATGTTCAAAACTATCTTAACAGAAATAAAAAGCTTCCACCCTCTCCACAGCTCTTCTTCGGCGAGGTCACATTCAGCCCCCTTGCTGGGCTCAGCTACCCTTGTACCCCACTTTCTTGGGGCTGGCAGGGGAATCCAGTCCCAACCTCCATTCTGGGTTACAGCCCAGGGCCCTGTATTGCACAGCTAAGTCAAATCCTCTACCCATAGTGCAGTTTTCCCTGCGCCATTTCCTTCCTCACAGCTTTACTTCCCTTCTAGGTCTCCCAATCTGTTCCCTGGGTGCTCACTCAAGACCCTGCAGGCACCTTTTGACTCCCTGCATTCTCTTGCCTCCAGCCCTTCCTCAGCTGGGCCCATTCAGTAGTTAAACCTGGAATCACCTAATTTCTGTCAGGTGGGGCCCATTCTGTGATCAGGGCGGCTGGCTTAGTCAGGGGCTCTCTATCATTATCTCAGATGATCTCTGGATGATCTCTGAGTGTTGCTCTCTCTCTCTCTCTCTGTATATATAAATAGACATATGAATTTTATTGTCAGGTTTTGTCTCTCACCCTTTTACACCGATCACTGTGACTGACTTCTACTCTGGGTTCTCTGTTTTCTTCTAATGATATTGGGCCAGCCAATGGTGCCATGCTGCATTTCATGAACTGAGGATCTGGCCCATTGTTCTCATGTTGGGCCAGATTCTGCCACCCTTATGTTGACTGGTACAATACCCCAATAGCAAGCCCCATTGAAATCAGTGTTAGTAGAGTGAGGTATTACTCAGTGTGAGTAGGGGTGGCAGAATCTTGCCTATTATGTCTGACTCTTCTTTCTACACGTAGCAGTGTAAATTAAAGGCTGTTTTCTAAATACTACACTTTTAAAAGTAGATTTTCTCCTTGCCTAATGCAGTTGCCATCTTGTCCTTAAGATGCAGCATGTTAGTCACTGTGTTTTCTCTCTCATGGAAAATTTCTATTTGTCAGTCTTTCGTCCCAATTCTGAGAAGTGCTGAGCACCCACTGAACACCCAGGAAGCAGTTAGTGCCTTAGGGTTAAGCCCTTTCCTTGATGTTTTTCCTTGACCTGAAATGGAAACAAATCTAGACTGAAGAGTATGTTTTACTCTGTGAGTATGTCCTTCTGCTTGTACGCAGTCTGTGTTGTGATCCTGTGTGTCATAGCAGTGCACTTACGTTTTCTCATACATTATACAAAGAAGTATCTGACAGAGGTTCAAGGAGCAGATTTATACCATACAGATTTATACATAGTGAGAATTGATGCATTCTGACTTGTATATTTAGTATAAGTTTTGGAAAGTCATAAAATTTCAACATAGAAGATAGTTTAATATTTTATTATTTTGCAAACGTCAGTTGCATACATGCTGCAATTAGCTGTGCAATTGATCATCACCAGCATGAATACACAGTCAAGTAATTGAAAACAATCACCCCACTAGATATGAAATTGTTCTTTTGTGAAAACAGTTGTGCTGAAGGGTTGCCACATGGTCAGAAGTTCAAACGAATATAGGCCAAGATGAGCTTGTCGTTTAGCCAAAAAGCTCCCTGAGGTTGGAAAGCCCCTCAAAGAAAATTAGGATTAAAGGGGTTTATTTGATGGCCCTTACTGGTTATCTAGCACAGTTTTGGTCTAACAGGGAGATGAAGCTGTCCATAAAAGGAAAAGTACAGGCAAGCTTGACACAGACCACGAGACAGGAAAAGAAGAAATGATGTGGGAAATATGCCATGAGTTTTGTTGTGGTGCCATAATTGTTAGATGAACAGTAGGAGTAAGAGAAATATAGAAGATAATTATTTAGACCTAGTTGGAAAATTGGTTATTTTCTAAAAGGTATTTATGGACTGGACAGCCCAATGGCGTTTGACATTTTATAAAATCTCTAGCTTTGTGAAACAGTTTTTATGATGGTGGCAGGACAATAAACATAACAGTGTCTAGTAGAATGGAGAAAACCTCCTCCCCAAAACAAAAATGGTGGAGCAGTAAACTGGGTGCCTTGTATAAATATACAGGGATGAACATGAAGAAAAAAGACACTAAAAATTGTGAAAAGAATCCACTACAGAAAAAATATGTATCTTGCTTTCTGTGTTTTTTGACAGGTGGGATATGAATTTGCTCCACAGTTAAGAATCAAAAACAGATCCAAAAATCAGTAGGTGTGCTTCTTCCAGGTCCACTTATAAAGTAGCCAAAATCTCATGACCAGGTCTAAAAATGGGATTTTTTTTTTCATGAAGAATCGGCGCTGGCCCTGGCCTTGCTGACTTTCTTGGTTTCCTATAGATGCCGACAAACTTGGTAACAACAGTCTATTTGGATGATCTACATCTGCTTTTTCTCTCCTATGCTTTTCTCATGTTAGTCTTTACTGATGGGAAGTTTACATAAAGCCTCTGAAGATAGTATATAAAAGTGAAGAGTTAAAATGGCCTGCTTGAAGAGAGGTTACATCAAGTTGCTTCTATGCTTTGGCTGGGCCAATATTTTTCTTGCCCATTCTGTCAAAGTAAAGTGTCTACACTTTTCATGCTAACCTCTAGTGTTTCATTAGAGCAATTTTCCTCCTCAGCAGGTCATCCAAGTTTGGGAAATATAGAAAAACCATGATGCTACTTGTTTGTATTTGAGTGTAATATACCACCATTTTCAATTCTGTGTGGCACATTATT
Organism: Chelydra serpentina; assembly: GCA_037349315.1. Classification (NCBI taxonomy): domain Eukaryota; kingdom Metazoa; phylum Chordata; order Testudines; family Chelydridae; genus Chelydra; species Chelydra serpentina. Next base: position 92,479 of record JBAIAC010000018.1, read on the forward strand.
GAATGCAATAAAGTATGAGAGCATCTCTGGGTTAGCCTCACTCCGTATTGGTTTTGCAATTTTGACATCAAACTGATTTACCTTGGTGCTTCAGAACAGCTAGCGTGCACTCTGCTTGATCTTTGCTTTAGAGTTTGGCAAGGAAAAGTGGTCAGACAAAAGGGTAAAATAAGATGGCATGGATATGGAATTGACAAGTTTGCCATTAGTCAAACAAGCATCGTTTTGATCATGGCCATGCACATACATTGTGCTTCTGTGCACAAGATGACAACTATGTATTAGCAACTTGGAATGCACTAGCTGGTGCACAGCTTTGCCCCCTTGTTGGTGAGCCACATTTTCTTGGGCAATGTAGTAGCGTGGGGTACCTTTTAACATGATCTTGAGCGCTAGATAGATACCCTGTACTTGGGGAAAGGATCACTACACCTTATTCTGGCCCTGTATCTGCCTAGTCCTGAGAACTCCCAAGTTATTGCTTTTTGTTAGGTGGAGCACTTGGTTTCCATTGCTATTAGTCATTAAACTACCCTAATTATCTAAGAATCCAGGATTGTTCATTCTAATCCAATGTGTTCAAATAAATTTGAAACATTTGGTCAAGGTTGTTACTAAGGATTAAGAACAAATCAATACTCGGGCTTTCCCCCCCTTAAACGTGAGGACATGCTCTACATTGTATATCAAAGGCTAGGTCTACACTACCCCCCCCTATCGAACTAAGGTACGCAACTTCAGCTACGTGAATAACGTAGCTGAAGTCGAAGTACCTTAGTTCGAATGAAAAAGCACTTACCCGGGATCCACACGCGGCGCGCAGGCTCCCCCGTCGACTCCGCCTACTCCGTTCGTCGAGCTGGATTACCAGCGTCGACGACGGAGCACTTCCTGGTTCGATTTATCGCGTCTTGACAAGACGCGATAAATCGAACCCAGAACATCGATTGCGCGCCTCCGACGGGACGCGTAAGTATAGACCTACCCTTAAGTTCATCTACTGCTGCTTATCTACCACCTATCACCACTGCTTATGACATTAGAAACAACTTCCTATGGAAGTTATGAGGTCACAGAAAAGGGAAGATTATGGTACTTCCCCTCCACCCCTAAAGTACTCTGACGTCTACATATGTCGTGTGTTTCTATTATGATCATGGTTGCTATTTGTTAATCTGTCCTCATGAGAACTATTTCTAGTATTCCAAGGTTTGAGACGCTTCCTAGAGACTTTAAAAAAATATATGAACAAACTAAATGACTTGCGAGCTTATGTGTTGAAAAGATATTTTCATTTAATTTATTGAGATCAAGTCAATTAAAATTATATTTTTTCCCTTTGTGTTTCAACTATTTGCTATTTCATTTCACCTTTGGATGCTGCAACTACTGAGGTTAAAATGGAAGGATGCAGTGGAATCCCTCCTCGCTGCTGATTCTTCCCACAGTGACTTCGAACACTCCATAATGCTTGACGTATTATGCAATACATTCACTCTGTCCTCATCATATACCACAGCTTGAGAAGGTTCCTAGAGACATTTATAAAATATGTGAACTGAGCATAAAACTTATAAGATTATGAGGTGTAGAAAGATATTTTAATTTAATGTATTGACATTAATACAACGGAAACATTTATTTTTCCCTTTGTGTTTCCACCAAATCTCATTTCATTCCAGCTGAGGATGCAGTGACTACAGAGGTTAAAATGGTTGGGTGAAATTGTAATGAGCAGTGGATTCCCTCCTCTCTACTGATTCTTCCCACAGTGACTTGAAGGACTCCATAATGCTTGATCTTATATTATGCAATACACTCACTCCATAATGAAATTCCAACTTCCCATATTACAATTTATGTGATAATACTCTGTTGATTTACTTAAAGTTTAAATTGCAAAATGAAGGATATCGATGCAAGAAAGTTACAAGAAAATTAAGAAAGGTTTAGACCTTAAACATTGTTGACATTATGTGTTTGCTATATATTTCTGTGGTTCAACTCTTCTCTGATCAAATCTCATCTCTGAACTGTAACAGGCAGCTTAACCACAGTATAACAGCATAACAAATATGAACTGGAAAAACTTAAAAAAAATGTGCATAATTTTCCTCTGTCAGAACAAAGAGAGAGATTTCGGGTGGCCCCAAGGGGTTTTCAAGTCTCGAGTGTCCCTGAAGGGGAATGGCAAGGTGGCAATCCAGGAAATCTTCCAACATATTTTTGCTGCTTTTGCAAAAATCTCTTTGAAACGACCTGAGGTGAGAGTTCCATTCAGATATTCCAACACAGACTCATCAGCAAGTTGGGCATCTGGAGACGTGTTTGGTTGCAGTGATGGAAAATGGGACTCTCTGACCTGGAGGTAAGGACCTACAATTTCCCTGGATGAAAGTGAAGAGATACCAATTATTTCAGAAAAGACAAGCAGTTCAGCCTCAGTGCTAGCTGGAGAATCCATGCGGAATTATGGGGTTTTCAAATATAGGACAAACTCACAAAGAAGTTTAGAAATTTAAATACCAACATTTTTAGAAGTACTAACTCAAATCAAGTAATATTTTATACATGATTTAAAATGAGATGCAGTGGAATTTTAAAAGCTGTTACTATTCATTCTATCTGTGCACTGTGAAAATATTTTCAGATCCTTTTACGATATTTGTAACAGGATATTTATGTCAGTCTATTATTTATTTATTGTTCCTATTTATGTATTTGTCATAGATATTTGTTACTTGTCAATAAATAATAATTGTATATAAAATGGCAACCTATAGCAATAATGATTTGAATTAAATACCTATTGAACCAAAGAGAAAAAAGGAAACGAAAAAAAGCCCTGTAATTGTTCAGCCTTAAAACCCCAATTCCAGAGAGTACTTACACACGTGACTAACAAAGTATGTGAGCCATCCCACTGCTGTTAGTGCTCCAATTAGGAACATGCTTAAATACATTGATGAATCAGTGTCCCAGTTTGTAGTAATTCCATATTAAAAATAATAGTTACTGAATGATAATTAGCCTTTCCATTCAAACAGACCACACACACCACACCTGAACTCTGCCACCTTTTCCTATTCTACTTTTTACCAGGTTACTTTTCCCCCCAAAAAACTTGTCAACTGGGATGATTGTTGTAGTAGACAGTTGTGTTGGAAGAGGCTAGATGGGTGCCCTTTCCCTCACTAAGCAAGACTGCATGCACCCCATTAGCCTTGGTCTACACTAGCGGGGGGGGGCGGGGTGTCGACCTACGATACACAACTTCAGCTACGTGAATAGCGTAGCCGAAGTCGGCGTATCATAGATCGACTTACCTGGCTGTGAGGACGGCAGCGAGTCGATCGCTGCCGCTCCCCCATCAACTCCGCTTCTGCCTGTCACCGAGGTGGATTTCCGGAGTCGACGGGGAGCGCGTTTGGGGATCTATTTATCGCGTCTAGATGAGACGCGATAAATCGATCCCCGATAGATCGATTGCTACCCGTCAATCTGGCAGGTAGTGAAGACGTGCCCTTAATACACATCAATTGTTAGTTGGTAATTAGCTTGCCCAGACCCCATCAATCAGGTTTACGTGCATTCATACACCCTCTCACCCCACCAAAATCAAATCAGGTTTGTATGTATCCAGCACCTACCCACAATACATTGACTAGCACTTCCCCCAATGTTAAGTCTGTGCTCACATGCACTCTTATCAGGTTTGTGGCCCCACCGCTTGATCCCATTACCTCTGTGTGCGCCCAGGCTAAATTCATTCTTGGGCGTACACCACAAACAAAATTTCATGTGAATAATAAGAGCAGGAATAGACCATTTTGTACTAGGATTATCAAAGTTTCTCTTTGTCACCTCTAAAATGAAGCTCCCCATTTGGCGGAATCTGTCAGTCCATTACTACACATGAAAACTACGGAATTCTTCTGAAAAAGTCTAACAACCCCAAACCTATTCAGCTCTGGGGGAAAACTATTCCCCTTCGTTCCTTTAATAAAAAAAGGGTCATGCTGAACGGAGTGTTCAATTGAGGTCTTTGACAATATCACCCGTATCTTAAGGAGCACCCATGCCTGTGGGGAATCCCAGCTCACATATCTGAGCTGGGGGAGAAGGCTCTGTTTTTGTGCATATAAGTGATGCATTGCAACAGAAGGATGTTGGATGACCCCAACTGACCCTGATCCAGGCCCATAGAATGGCTTGGTGTGTTGAGGAAACTGAGACAGGGAATTGCGTATAGGGTTTAACATTTTTGTTCCAATCTGTGTATTTTCTGTGTGATTAAGTAAATAGCACTAGTGTGTTAGAATCCTGAGTGCAAAGTGTCTGGGTGTTATAATCTACACCAGGGGTGGACACCCTGAGCCTGAGAAGGAGTCGGAATTTATTAATATACATTGCCAAAGAGCCACAGAAATACTCAGCAGCCCCCGCATCAGCTCCCCGCGCCTCCCACCCACCGGCAGCCCCGCGGATCAGTGCCTCCCCGCATCTCCTGATCAGCTGTTTCGTGGCGTGCAGGAGGCTCTGTGGGGGAGGGGAGAGGACCGAGGGCACGGCAGGCTCAGGGGATGGGGCGGGAAGGGGTGGAGTGGGGGCAGGGCCTGTGGCAGAGCCAGGGGTTGAGCAGTGAGAACCCCCGGCACATTGAAAAGTCGGCGCCTGTAGCTCCAGCCCCGGAGTCGGTGCCTATACAAGGAGCCGCATATTAACTTCCGAAGAGCCGCATGTGGCTCAGGAGCCACAGGTTGGCCACCCCTGCTCTAGCTTCTCCAGTCCCTGCTGGGAGCATTGCTCTGTCCAGGGTGCTGGCACTAGTTCCTCCTGCTAGGAGCCTGATTTTTCCTCCTGGAGCTCTTGACAGCTACTGAAGCTGCTTTGCCCTGCAGCCCTTCTTATATGGGCCTGCCCAGCCCTCATTGGCTGCTCCTTGAAGCCCCTCTCCTATTGGCTGCTTTCTGCACAGCCTGCCTAGGCCTCCATTAACCCCTTACAAGCCAGTGTGGGGCAGATGCCCCTTCACACTCAGCATGCTTGCTCCGTGTGTGTATTCAGATTTGTAGGTGCTCACTGGAATGACCAAAGAATTTACTACATTTTACTTCCATCAGCTCTTCTGAACCCACATATAAAAATGAGAGTAAACTGGATTCTTTTCCAGCTTATGTATTAGAATTATTATCGGTTCCATTTGGACAACCATTTGTGCAACCCCATTGCCTTAAAAAATTACACCGGTGCAACCCCACCAAAGGCAATAAGGTAACACAGATTTAACTGAAGGAACAATTTGTGTACAATGGAGCTGCACAGGCATAATTGATAACAATGTCTGGCCAGCCAAATTTTATTACTAGAGATAATGCATGAGCCAGAAAAAACAAAAAGAAAACAGCTCAACTTTCCATTTGCTGGACTGCCAGTTAGACAAAACATAAAAGGACCAACTCATCTCACAGCCTCCAAACATGCATGGTTCTCAAAATGCTTCGTTCTACAGATCCTTAGGAAAAGTGCTGTGCCCGCCCCCTCATCCAGTTGTGAGCCATGGGCAAGTTTGAGAAAACTGCTTTAGTAATTAAAAGCATTAATTATAAGAGCTAATTATTATTGTTTGATGCTTTTTATCCCGAGATCTCAACGTGCTTTACAAAAGGAGGTAAGTATCTTATCCTCAGTAACAGCAGATTAGTGATGGATCCAGTGATAGTTGCAATTTAGTGAACTGACATCAGAGTTAATAATTATACTTCGCTACAGAGAGAAACATAATTAGGAGGAATATGGTTTATTCTGGCTGAATAACCCCGCCGGCCTGGCGGCCGTCGGAGGCCCCCCGCCGGCCTGGCGGCCCCCCGCCGGTCGTCGGAGGCCCCCCGCCGGCCTGGAGCCCCAATGGTCGGAGGCCAGCCGCAACTGGACCCGGTGGCTCCTTGGTCCATCGGCGGCCGTCGGAGGCCCCCCGCCGGCCTGGCGGCCGTCGGAGGCCCCCCGCCGGCCTGGCGCCCCAATGGTCGGAGGCCAGCCGCAACTGGACCCGGTGGCTCCTTGGTCCATCGGCGGCCGTCGGAGGGCCCCCCGGCCGGCCGGCCTGGCGGGCCGTCGGAGGGCCCCCCGGCCGGCCGGCCTGGCGGGCCGTCGGAGGGCCCCCCGGCCGGCCGGCCTGGCGGGCCGTCGGAGGGCCCCCCGGCCGGCCGGCCTGGCGGCCGTCGGAGGCCCCCCGCCGGCCTGGAGCCCCAATGGTCGGAGGCCAGCCGCAACTGGACCCGGTGGCTCCTTGGTCCATCTGCGGCCGCCGGAGGCCCCCCGCCGGCCTGGCGGCCGCCGGAGGCCCCCCGCCGGCCGCCGGAGGCCCCCCGCCGGCCTGGCGGCCGCCGGAGGCCCCCCGCCGGCCTGGAGCCCCAATGGTCGGAGGCCAGCCGCAACTGGACCCGGTGGCTCCTTGGTCCATCTGCGGCCGCCGGAGGCCCCCCGCCGGCCTGGCGGCCGCCGGAGGCCCCCCGCCGGCCTGGCGCCCCAATGGTCGGAGGCCAGCCGCAACTGGACCCGGTGGCTCCTTGGTCCATCTGCGGCCGTCGGGAGGCCCCCCAATGGTCGGAGGCCAGCCGCAACTGGACCCGGTGGCTCCTTGGTCCATCTGCGGCCGTCGGGAGGCCCCCCGCCGGCCTGGCGGCCGTCGGGAGGCCCCCCGCCGGCCTGGCGGCCGTCGGGAGGCCCCCCGCCGGCCTGGCGGCCGTCGGGAGGCCCCCCGCCGGCCTGGCGCCCCAATGGTCGGAGGCCAGCCGCAACTGGACCCGGTGGCTCCTTGGTCCATCTGTGGCCGTCGGAGGCCCCCCGCCGGCCTGGCGGCCGTCGGAGGCCCCCCGCCGGCCTGGCGCCCCAATGGTCGGAGGCCAGCCGCAACTGGACCCGGTGGCTCCTTGGTCCATCTGCGGCCGACGGAGGCCCCCCGCCGGCCTGGCGGCCGACGGAGGCCCCCCGCCGGCCTGGAGCCCCAATGGTCGGAGGCCAGCCGCAACTGGACCCGGTGGCTCCTTGGTCCATCTGCGGCCGTCGGAGGCCCCCCGCCGGCCGTCGAAGGCCCCCCGCCGGCCTGGCGGCCGTCGGAGGCCCCCCGCCGGCCGTCGGAGGCCCCCCGCCGGCCTGGAGCCCCAATGGTCGGAGGCCAGCCGCAACTGGACCCGGTGGCTCCTTGGTCCATCTGCGGCCGTCGGAGGCCCCCCGCCGGCCTGGCGGCCGACGGAGGCCCCCCGCCGGCCTGGAGCCCCAATGGTCGGAGGCCAGCCGCAACTGGACCCGGTGGCTCCTTGGTCCATCTGCGGCCGTCGGAGGCCCCCCGCCGGCCGTCGAAGGCCCCCCGCCGGCCTGGCGGCCGTCGGAGGCCCCCCGCCGGCCGTCGGAGGCCCCCCGCCGGCCTGGAGCCCCAATGGTCGGAGGCCAGCCGCAACTGGACCCGGTGGCTCCTTGGTCCATCTGCGGCCGTCGGAGGCCCCCCGCCGGCCTGGCGGCCGTCCGAGGCCCCCCGCCGGCCTGGCGGCCGTCCGAGGCCCCCCGCCGGCCTGGCGGCCGTCCGAGGCCCCCCGCCGGCCTGGAGCCCCAATGGTCGGAGGCCAGCCGCAACTGGACCCGGTGGCTCCTTGGTCCATCTGCGGCCGTCGGAGGCCCCCCGCCGGCCTGGCGGCCGTCCGAGGCCCCCCGCCGGCCTGGAGCCCCAATGGTCGGAGGCCAGCCGCAACTGGACCCGGTGGCTCCTTGGTCCATCTGCGGCCGTCGGAGGCCCCCCGCCGGCCTGGCGGCCGTCCGAGGCCCCCCGCCGGCCGTCGGAGGCCCCCCGCCGGCCTGGCGGCCGTCCGAGGCCCCCCGCCGGCCGTCCGAGGCCCCCCGCCGGCCTGGCGGCCGTCCGAGGCCCCCCGCCGGCCGTCCGAGGCCCCCCGCCGGCCTGGCGGCCGTCCGAGGCCCCCCGCCGGCCGTCCGAGGCCCCCCGCCGGCCGTCCGAGGCCCCCCGCCGGCCGTCCGAGGCCCCCCGCCGGCCGTCCGAGGCCCCCCGCCGGCCGTCCGAGGCCCCCCGCCGGCCTGGCGGCCGTCCGAGGCCCCCCGCCGGCCTGGCGGCCGTCCGAGGCCCCCCGCCGGCCTGGCGGCCGTCCGAGGCCCCCCGCCGGCCTGGCGGCCGTCCGAGGCCCCCCGCCGGCCTGGCGGCCGTCCGAGGCCCCCCGCCGGCCTGGCGGCCGTCCGAGGCCCCCCGCCGGCCTGGCGGCCGTCCGAGGCCCCCCGCCGGCCTGGCGGCCGTCCGAGGCCCCCCCGCCGGCCTGGAGCCCCAATGGTCGGAGGCCAGCCGCAACTGGACCCGGTGGCTCCCTTGGTCCATCTGCGGCCGTCGGAGGCCCCCCGCCGGCCTGGAGCCCCAATGGTCGGAGGCCAGCCGCAACTGGACCCGGTGGCTCCTTGGTCCATCTGCGGCCGTCGGAGGCCCCCCGCCGGCCTGGCGGCCGTCGGAGGCCCCCCGCCGGCCTGGAGCCCCAATGGTCGGAGGCCAGCCGCAACTGGACCCGGTGGCTCCTTGGTCCATCTGCGGCCGTCGGAGGCCCCCCGCCGGCCTGGCGGCCGTCGGAGGCCCCCCGCCGGCCTGGAGCCCCAATGGTCGGAGGCCAGCCGCAACTGGACCCGGAGGCTCCTTGGTCCATCTGCGGCCGACGGAGGCCCCCCGCCGGCCTGGCGGCCGACGGAGGCCCCCGCCGGCCTGGCGGCCGACGGAGGCCCCCCGCCGGCCTGGCGGCCGACGGAGGCCCCCCGCCGGCCTGGCGGCCGACGGAGGCCCCCCGCCGGCCTGGCGGCCGACGGAGGCCCCCCGCCGGCCTGGCGGCCGACGGAGGCCCCCCGCCGGCCTGGCGGCCGACGGAGGCCCCCCGCCGGCCTGGCGGCCGACGGAGGCCCCCCGCCGGCCTGGCGGCCGACGGAGGCCCCCCGCCGGCCTGGCGGCCGACGGAGGCCCCCCGCCGGCCTGGCGGCCGACGGAGGCCCCCCGCCGGCCTGGCGGCCGACGGAGGCCCCCCGCCGGCCTGGCGGCCGACGGAGGCCCCCCGCCGGCCTGGCGGCCGACGGAGGCCCCCCGCCGGCCTGGCGGCCGACGGAGGCCCCCCGCCGGCCTGGCGGCCGACGGAGGCCCCCCGCCGGCCTGGCGGCCGACGGAGGCCCCCCGCCGGCCTGGCGGCCGACGGAGGCCCCCCGCCGGCCTGGCGGCCGACGGAGGCCCCCCGCCGGCCTGGCGGCCGACGGAGGCCCCCCGCCGGCCTGGCGGCCGACGGAGGCCCCCCGCCGGCCTGGCGGCCGTCCGAGGCCCCCCCGCCGGCCTGGCGGCCGTCCGAGGCCCCCCCGCCGGCCTGGCGGCCGTCCGAGGCCCCCCGCCGGCCTGGAGCCCCAATGGTCGGAGGCCAGCCGCAACTGGACCCGGTGGCTCCTTGGTCCATCTGCGGCCGTCGGAGGCCCCCCGCCGGCCTGGCGGCCGTCGGAGGCCCCCCGCCGGCCTGGAGCCCCAATGGTCGGAGGCCAGCCGCAACTGGACCCGGTGGCTCCTTGGTCCATCTGCGGCCGTCGGAGGCCCCCCGCCGGCCTGGAGCCCCAATGGTCGGAGGCCAGCCGCAACTGGACCCGGAGGCTCCTTGGTCCATCTGCGGCCGACGGAGGCCCCCCGCCGGCCTGGCGGCCGACGGAGGCCCCCCGCCGGCCTGGCGGCCGACGGAGGCCCCCCCGCCGGCCTGGCGGCCGACGGAGGCCCCCCGCCGGCCTGGCGGCCGACGGAGGCCCCCCGCCGGCCTGGCGGCCGACGGAGGCCCCCCGCCGGCCTGGCGGCCGACGGAGGCCCCCCGCCGGCCTGGCGGCCGACGGAGGCCCCCCGCCGGCCTGGCGGCCGACGGAGGCCCCCCGCCGGCCTGGCGGCCGACGGAGGCCCCCCGCCGGCCTGGCGGCCGACGGAGGCCCCCGCCGGCCTGGCGGCCGACGGAGGCCCCCCGCCGGCCTGGCGGCCGACGGAGGCCCCCCGCCGGCCTGGCGGCCGACGGAGGCCCCCCGCCGGCCGTCCGAGGCCCCCCGCCGGCCTGGCGGCCGTCCGAGGCCCCCCGCCGGCCGTCCGAGGCCCCCCGCCGGCCGTCCGAGGCCCCCCGCCGGCCGTCCGAGGCCCCCCGCCGGCCGTCCGAGGCCCCCCGCCGGCCGTCCGAGGCCCCCCGCCGGCCGTCCGAGGCCCCCCGCCGGCCTGGCGGCCGTCCGAGGCCCCCCGCCGGCTGGCGGCCGTCCGAGGCCCCCCGCCGGCCTGGCGGCCGTCCGAGGCCCCCCGCCGGCCTGGCGGCCGTCCGAGGCCCCCCGCCGGCCTGGCGGCCGTCCGAGGCCCCCCGCCGGCCTGGCGGCCGTCCGAGGCCCCCCCGCCGGCCTGGCGGCCGTCCGAGGCCCCCCCGCCGGCCTGGAGCCCCAATGGTCGGAGGCCAGCCGCAACTGGACCCGGTGGCTCCTTGGTCCATCTGCGGCCGTCGGAGGCCCCCCGCCGGCCTGGAGCCCCAATGGTCGGAGGCCAGCCGCAACTGGACCCGGTGGCTCCTTGGTCCATCTGCGGCCGTCGGAGGCCCCCCGCCGGCCTGGCGGCCGTCGGAGGCCCCCCGCCGGCCTGGAGCCCCAATGGTCGGAGGCCAGCCGCAACTGGACCCGGTGGCTCCTTGGTCCATCTGCGGCCGTCGGAGGCCCCCCGCCGGCCTGGAGCCCCAATGGTCGGAGGCCAGCCGCAACTGGACCCGGAGGCTCCTTGGTCCATCTGCGGCCGACGGAGGCCCCCCGCCGGCCTGGCGGCCGACGGAGGCCCCCCGCCGGCCTGGCGGCCGACGGAGGCCCCCCGCCGGCCTGGCGGCCGACGGAGGCCCCCCGCCGGCCTGGCGGCCGACGGAGGCCCCCCGCCGGCCTGGCGGCCGACGGAGGCCCCCCGCCGGCCTGGCGGCCGACGGAGGCCCCCCGCCGGCCTGGCGGCCGACGGAGGCCCCCGCCGGCCTGGCGGCCGACGGAGGCCCCCCCGCCGGCCTGGCGGCCGTCCGAGGCCCCCCCGCCGGCCTGGCGGCCGTCCGAGGCCCCCCCGCCGGCCTGGAGCCCCAATGGTCGGAGGCCAGCCGCAACTGGACCCGGTGGCTCCTTGGTCCATCTGCGGCCGTCGGAGGCCCCCCGCCGGCCTGGAGCCCCAATGGTCGGAGGCCAGCCGCAACTGGACCCGGTGGCTCCTTGGTCCATCTGCGGCCGTCGGAGGCCCCCCGCCGGCCTGGCGGCCGTCGGAGGCCCCCCGCCGGCCTGGAGCCCCAATGGTCGGAGGCCAGCCGCAACTGGACCCGGTGGCTCCTTGGTCCATCTGCGGCCGTCGGAGGCCCCCCGCCGGCCTGGAGCCCCAATGGTCGGAGGCCAGCCGCAACTGGACCCGGTGGCTCCTTGGTCCATCTGCGGCCGTCGGAGGCCCCCCGCCGGCCTGGCGGCCGTCGGAGGCCCCCCGCCGGCCTGGAGCCCCAATGGTCGGAGGCCAGCCGCAACTGGACCCGGTGGCTCCTTGGTCCATCTGCGGCCGTCGGAGGCCCCCCGCCGGCCTGGAGCCCCAATGGTCGGAGGCCAGCCGCAACTGGACCCGGTGGCTCCTTGGTCCATCTGCGGCCGTCGGAGGCCCCCCGCCGGCCTGGAGCCCCAATGGTCGGAGGCCAGCCGCAACTGGACCCGGAGGCTCCTTGGTCCATCTGCGGCCGTCGGAGGCCCCCCGCCGGCCTGGAGCCCCAATGGTCGGAGGCCAGCCGCAACTGGACCCGGAGGCTCCTTGGTCCATCTGCGGCCGACGGAGGCCCCCCGCCGGCCTGGCGGCCGACGGAGGCCCCCCGCCGGCCTGGCGGCCGACGGAGGCCCCCCGCCGGCCTGGCGGCCGACGGAGGCCCCCCGCCGGCCTGGCGGCCGACGGAGGCCCCCCGCCGGCCTGGAGCCCCAATGGTCGGAGGCCAGCCGCAACTGGACCCGGTGGCTCCTTGGTCCATCTGCGGCCGTCGGAGGCCCCCCGCCGGCCTGGAGCCCCAATGGTCGGAGGCCAGCCGCAACTGGACCCGGTGGCTCCTTGGTCCATCTGCGGCCGTCGGAGGCCCCCCGCCGGCCTGGCGGCCGTCGGAGGCCCCCCGCCGGCCTGGAGCCCCAATGGTCGGAGGCCAGCCGCAACTGGACCCGGTGGCTCCTTGGTCCATCTGCGGCCGTCGGAGGCCCCCCGCCGGCCTGGAGCCCCAATGGTCGGAGGCCAGCCGCAACTGGACCCGGTGGCTCCTTGGTCCATCTGCGGCCGTCGGAGGCCCCCCGCCGGCCTGGCGGCCGTCGGAGGCCCCCCGCCGGCCTGGAGCCCCAATGGTCGGAGGCCAGCCGCAACTGGACCCGGTGGCTCCTTGGTCCATCTGCGGCCGTCGGAGGCCCCCCGCCGGCCTGGAGCCCCAATGGTCGGAGGCCAGCCGCAACTGGACCCGGTGGCTCCTTGGTCCATCTGCGGCCGTCGGAGGCCCCCCGCCGGCCTGGAGCCCCAATGGTCGGAGGCCAGCCGCAACTGGACCCGGAGGCTCCTTGGTCCATCTGCGGCCGTCGGAGGCCCCCCGCCGGCCTGGAGCCCCAATGGTCGGAGGCCAGCCGCAACTGGACCCGGAGGCTCCTTGGTCCATCTGCGGCCGACGGAGGCCCCCCGCCGGCCTGGCGGCCGACGGAGGCCCCCCGCCGGCCTGGCGGCCGACGGAGGCCCCCCGCCGGCCTGGCGGCCGACGGAGGCCCCCCGCCGGCCTGGCGGCCGACGGAGGCCCCCCGCCGGCCTGGCGGCCGACGGAGGCCCCCCGCCGGCCTGGCGGCCGACGGAGGCCCCCCGCCGGCCTGGCGGCCGACGGAGGCCCCCCGCCGGCCTGGCGGCCGACGGAGGCCCCCCGCCGGCCTGGCGGCCGACGGAGGCCCCCCGCCGGCCTGGCGGCCGACGGAGGCCCCCCGCCGGCCTGGCGGCCGACGGAGGCCCCCCGCCGGCCTGGCGGCCGACGGAGGCCCCCCGCCGGCCTGGCGGCCGACGGAGGCCCCCCGCCGGCCTGGCGGCCGACGGAGGCCCCCCGCCGGCCTGGCGGCCGACGGAGGCCCCCCGCCGGCCTGGCGGCCGACGGAGGCCCCCCGCCGGCCTGGCGGCCGACGGAGGCCCCCGCCGGCCTGGCGGCCGACGGAGGCCCCCCGCCGGCCTGGCGGCCGACGGAGGCCCCCCGCCGGCCTGGCGGCCGACGGAGGCCCCCCGCCGGCCTGGCGGCCGACGGAGGCCCCCCGCCGGCCTGGCGGCCGACGGAGGCCCCCCGCCGGCCTGGCGGCCGACGGAGGCCCCCCGCCGGCCTGGAGCCCCAGTGGTCGGAGGCCAGCCGCAACTGGACCCGGTGGCTCCTTGGTCCATCTGCGGCCGTCGGAGGCCCCCCGCCGGCCTGGAGCCCCAATGGTCGGAGGCCAGCCGCAACTGGACCCGGTGGCTCCTTGGTCCATCTGCGGCCGTCGGAGGCCCCCCGCCGGCCTGGAGCCCCAATGGTCGGAGGCCAGCCGCAACTGGACCCGGTGGCTCCTTGGTCCATCTGCGGCCGTCGGAGGCCCCCCGCCGGCCTGGCGGCCGTCGGAGGCCCCCCGCCGGCCTGGAGCCCCAATGGTCGGAGGCCAGCCGCAACTGGACCCGGTGGCTCCTTGGTCCATCTGCGGCCGTCGGAGGCCCCCCGCCGGCCTGGAGCCCCAATGGTCGGAGGCCAGCCGCAACTGGACCCGGTGGCTCCTTGGTCCATCTGCGGCCGTCGGAGGCCCCCCGCCGGCCTGGCGGCCGACGGAGGCCCCCCGCCGGCCTGGAGCCCCAATGGTCGGAGGCCAGCCGCAACTGGACCCGGAGGCTCCTTGGTCCATCTGCGGCCGTCGGAGGCCCCCCGCCGGCCTGGAGCCCCAATGGTCGGAGGCCAGCCGCAACTGGACCCGGTGGCTCCTTGGTCCATCTGCGGCCGTCGGAGGCCCCCCGCCGGCCTGGCGGCCGTCGGAGGCCCCCCGCCGGCCTGGAGCCCCAATGGTCGGAGGCCAGCCGCAACTGGACCCGGTGGCTCCTTGGTCCATCTGCGGCCGTCGGAGGCCCCCCGCCGGCCTGGAGCCCCAATGGTCGGAGGCCAGCCGCAACTGGACCCGGTGGCTCCTTGGTCCATCTGCGGCCGTCGGAGGCCCCCCGCCGGCCTGGCGGCCGTCGGAGGCCCCCCGCCGGCCTGGAGCCCCAATGGTCGGAGGCCAGCCGCAACTGGACCCGGTGGCTCCTTGGTCCATCTGCGGCCGTCGGAGGCCCCCCGCCGGCCTGGAGCCCCAATGGTCGGAGGCCAGCCGCAACTGGACCCGGTGGCTCCTTGGTCCATCTGCGGCCGTCGGAGGCCCCCCGCCGGCCTGGCGGCCGTCGGAGGCCCCCCGCCGGCCTGGAGCCCCAATGGTCGGAGGCCAGCCGCAACTGGACCCGGTGGCTCCTTGGTCCATCTGCGGCCGTCGGAGGCCCCCCGCCGGCCTGGAGCCCCAATGGTCGGAGGCCAGCCGCAACTGGACCCGGTGGCTCCTTGGTCCATCTGCGGCCGTCGGAGGCCCCCCGCCGGCCTGGCGGCCGACGGAGGCCCCCCGCCGGCCTGGAGCCCCAATGGTCGGAGGCCAGCCGCAACTGGACCCGGAGGCTCCTTGGTCCATCTGCGGCCGTCGGAGGCCCCCCGCCGGCCTGGAGCCCCAATGGTCGGAGGCCAGCCGCAACTGGACCCGGTGGCTCCTTGGTCCATCTGCGGCCGTCGGAGGCCCCCCGCCGGCCTGGCGGCCGTCGGAGGCCCCCCGCCGGCCTGGAGCCCCAATGGTCGGAGGCCAGCCGCAACTGGACCCGGTGGCTCCTTGGTCCATCTGCGGCCGTCGGAGGCCCCCCGCCGGCCTGGCGGCCGTCGGAGGCCCCCCGCCGGCCTGGAGCCCCAATGGTCGGAGGCCAGCCGCAACTGGACCCGGTGGCTCCTTGGTCCATCTGCGGCCGTCGGAGGCCCCCCGCCGGCCTGGAGCCCCAATGGTCGGAGGCCAGCCGCAACTGGACCCGGAGGCTCCTTGGTCCATCTGCGGCCGACGGAGGCCCCCCGCCGGCCTGGCGGCCGACGGAGGCCCCCCGCCGGCCTGGCGGCCGACGGAGGCCCCCCGCCGGCCTGGCGGCCGACGGAGGCCCCCCGCCGGCCTGGCGGCCGACGGAGGCCCCCCGCCGGCCTGGCGGCCGACGGAGGCCCCCCGCCGGCCTGGCGGCCGACGGAGGCCCCCCGCCGGCCTGGCGGCCGACGGAGGCCCCCCGCCGGCCTGGCGGCCGACGGAGGCCCCCCGCCGGCCTGGCGGCCGACGGAGGCCCCCCGCCGGCCTGGAGCCCCAATGGTCGGAGGCCAGCCGCAACTGGACCCGGTGGCTCCTTGGTCCATCTGCGGCCGTCGGAGGCCCCCCGCCGGCCGTCGGAGGCCCCCCGCCGGCCCGGCGGCTCCTTGGTCCATCTGCGGCCGTCGGAGGCCCCCCGCCGGCCTGGCGGCCGTCGGAGGCCCCCCGCCGGCCGTCGGAGGCCCCCCGCCGGCCTGGCGCCCCAATGGTCGGAGGCCAGCCGCAACTGGACCCGGTGGCTCCTTGGTCCATCTGCGGCCGTCGGAGGCCCCCCGCCGGCCTGGCGGCCGTCGGAGGCCCCCCGCCGGCCGACGGAGGCCCCCCGCCGGCCTGGCGCCCCAATGGTCGGAGGCCAGCCGCAACTGGACCCGGTGGCTCCTTGGTCCATCTGCGGCCGTCAGAGGCCCCCCGCCAGCCTGGCGGCCGTCGGAGGCCCCCCGCCGGCCTGGCGCCCCAATGGTCGGAGGCCAGCCGCAACTGGACCCGGTGGCTCCTTGGTCCATCTGCGGCCGTCAGAGGCCCCCCGCCGGCCTGGCGGCCGTCGGAGGCCCCCCGCCGGCCTGGCGCCCCAATGGTCGGAGGCCAGCCGCAACTGGACCCGGTGGCTCCTTGGTCCATCTGCGGCCGTCGGAGGCCCCCCGCCGGCCGGGCGGTCGTCGGAGGCCCCCCGCCGGCCGGGCGCCCCAATGGTCGGAGGCCAGCCGCAACTGGACCCGGTGGCTCCTTGGTCCATCTGCGGCCGTCGGAGGCCCCCCGCCGGCCCGGCGGCCGTCGGAGGCCCCCCGCCGGCCCGGCGGCCGTCCCCCGCCGGCCCGGCGGCCGTCCCCCGCCGGCCCGGCGGCCGTCCCCCGCCGGCCCGGCGGCCGTCGGAGGCCGTCCCCCGGCGGAGGCCGTCCCCCGCCGGCCCGGCGGAGGCCGTCCCCCGCCGGCCCGGCGGAGGCCGTCCCCCGCCGGCCCGGCGGAGGCCGTCCCCCGCCGGCCCGGCGGAGGCCGTCCCCCGCCGGCCCGGCGGAGGCCGTCCCCCGCCGGCCCGGCGGAGGCCGTCCCCCGCCGGCCCGGCGGAGGCCGTCCCCCGCCGGCCCGGCGGAGGCCGTCCCCCGCCGGCCCGGCGGAGGCCGTCCCCCGCCGGCCCGGCGGAGGCCGTCCCCCGCCGGCCCGGCGGAGGCCGTCCCCCGCCGGCCCGGCGGAGGCCGTCCCCCGCCGGCCCGGCGGAGGCCGTCCCCCGCCGGCCCGGCGGAGGCCGTCCCCCGCCGGCCCGGCGGAGGCCGTCCCCCGCCGGCCCGGCGGAGGCCGTCCCCCGCCGGCCCGGCGGAGGCCGTCCCCCGCCGGCCCGGCGGAGGCCGTCCCCCGCCGGCCCGGCGGAGGCCGTCCCCCGCCGGCCCGGCGGAGGCCGTCCCCCGCCGGCCCGGCGGAGGCCGTCCCCCGCCGGCCCGGCGGAGGCCGTCCCCCGCCGGCCCGGCGGAGGCCCCCCCCCGCCGGCCCGGCGGAGGCCCCCCCCCGCCGGCCCGGCGGAGGCCGTCCCCCGCCGGCCCGGCGGAGGCCCCCCCCCGCCGGCCCGGCGGAGGCCCCCCCCCGCCGGCCCGGCGGAGGCCCCCCCCCGCCGGCCCGGCGGAGGCCGTCCCCCGCCGGCCCGGCGGAGGCCCCCCCCCGCCGGCCCGGCGGAGGCCGTCCCCCGCCGGCCCGGCGGAGGCCCCCCCCCGCCGGCCCGGCGGAGGCCGTCCCCCGCCGGCCCGGCGGAGGCCCCCCCCCGCCGGCCCGGCGGAGGCCGTCCCCCGCCGGCCCGGCGGAGGCCCCCCCCCGCCGGCCCGGCGGAGGCCGTCCCCCGCCGGCCCGGCGGCCGTCGGAGGCCCCCCGCCGGGCCGTCGGAGGCCCCCCGCCGGCCCGGCGGAGGCCCCCCGCCGGCCCGTCGGAGGCCCCCCGCCGGCCCGGCGGAGGCCCCCCGCCGGCCCGGCGGAGGCCCCCCGCCGGCCCGGCGGAGGCCCCCCGCCGGCCCGGCGGAGGCCCCCCGCCGGCCCGGCGGAGGCCCCCCGCCGGCCCGGCGGAGGCCCCCCGCCGGCCCGGCGGAGGCCCCCCGCCGGCCCGGCGGAGGCCCCCCGCCGGCCTGGCGCCCCAATGGTCGGAGGCCAGCCGCAACTGGACCCGGTGGCTCCTTGGTCCATCTGCGGCCGTCGGAGGCCCCCCGCCGGCCTGGCGGCCGTCGGAGGCCCCCCGCCGGCCTGGCGCCCCAATGGTCGGAGGCCAGCCGCAACTGGACCCGGTGGCTCCTTGGTCCATCTGCGGCCGACGGAGGCCCCCCGCCGGCCTGGCGCCCCAATGGTCGGAGGCCAGCCGCAACTGGACCCGGTGGCTCCTTGGTCCATCTGCGGCCGTCAGAGGCCCCCCGCCGGCCGGGCGGCCGTCGGAGGCCCCCCGCCGGCCTGGCGCCCCAATGGTCGGAGGCCAGCCGCAACTGGACCCGGTGGCTCCTTGGTCCATCTGCGGCCGTCAGAGGCCCCCCGCCGGCCGGGCGGCCGTCGGAGGCCCCCCGCCGGCCTGGCGCCCCAATGGTCGGAGGCCAGCCGCAACTGGACCCGGTGGCTCCTTGGTCCATCTGCGGCCGTCGGAGGCCCCCCGCCGG
Source organism: Chelydra serpentina (assembly GCA_037349315.1). Lineage (NCBI taxonomy): Eukaryota > Metazoa > Chordata > Testudines > Chelydridae > Chelydra > Chelydra serpentina. Next base: position 110,549 of record JBAIAC010000018.1, read on the forward strand.
CCTGGCGCCCCAATGGTCGGAGGCCAGCCGCAACTGGACCCGGTGGCTCCTTGGTCCATCTGCGGCCGTCGGAGGCCCCCCGCCGGCCCGGCGGCCGTCGGAGGCCCCCCGCCGGCCCGGCGGCCGTCCCCCGCCGGCCCGGCGGCCGTCGGAGGCCCCCCGCCGGCCTGGCGCCCCAATGGTCGGAGGCCAGCCGCAACTGGACCCGGTGGCTCCTTGGTCCATCTGCGGCCGACGGAGGCCCCCCGCCGGCCTGGCGGCCGACGGAGGCCCCCCGCCGGCCTGGCGGCCGACGGAGGCCCCCCGCCGGCCTGGCGGCCGACGGAGGCCCCCCGCCGGCCTGGCGGCCGACGGAGGCCCCCCGCCGGCCTGGCGGCCGACGGAGGCCCCCCGCCGGCCTGGCGGCCGACGGAGGCCCCCCGCCGGCCTGGCGGCCGACGGAGGCCCCCCGCCGGCCTGGCGGCCGACGGAGGCCCCCCGCCGGCCTGGCGGCCGACGGAGGCCCCCCGCCGGCCTGGCGGCCGACGGAGGCCCCCCGCCGGCCTGGCGGCCGACGGAGGCCCCCCGCCGGCCTGGCGGCCGACGGAGGCCCCCCGCCGGCCTGGCGGCCGACGGAGGCCCCCCGCCGGCCTGGCGGCCGACGGAGGCCCCCCGCCGGCCTGGCGGCCGACGGAGGCCCCCCGCCGGCCTGGCGGCCGACGGAGGCCCCCCGCCGGCCTGGCGGCCGACGGAGGCCCCCCGCCGGCCTGGCGGCCGACGGAGGCCCCCCGCCGGCCTGGCGGCCGACGGAGGCCCCCCGCCGGCCTGGCGGCCGACGGAGGCCCCCCGCCGGCCTGGAGCCCCAATGGTCGGAGGCCAGCCGCAACTGGACCCGGTGGCTCCTTGGTCCATCTGCGGCCGACGGAGGCCCCCCGCCGGCCTGGCGGCCGACGGAGGCCCCCCGCCGGCCTGGCGCCCCAATGGTCGGAGGCCAGCCGCAACTGGACCCGGTGGCTCCTTGGTCCATCTGCGGCCGACGGAGGCCCCCCGCCGGCCTGGCGGCCGACGGAGGCCCCCCGCCGGCCTGGCGCCCCAATGGTCGGAGGCCAGCCGCAACTGGACCCGGTGGCTCCTTGGTCCATCTGCGGCCGACGGAGGCCCCCCGCCGGCCTGGCGGCCGACGGAGGCCCCCCGCCGGCCTGGAGCCCCAATGGTCGGAGGCCAGCCGCAACTGGACCCGGTGGCTCCTTGGTCCATCTGCGGCCGACGGAGGCCCCCCGCCGGCCTGGCGGCCGACGGAGGCCCCCCGCCGGCCTGGAGCCCCAATGGTCGGAGGCCAGCCGCAACTGGACCCGGTGGCTCCTTGGTCCATCTGCGGCCGACGGGGGGCCCCCCGCCGGCCTGGCGCCCCAATGGTCGGAGGCCCCCCGCCGGCCTGGCGGCCGTCGGAGGCCCCCCGCCGGCCTGGCGCCCCAATGGTCGGAGGCCAGCCGCAACTGGACCCGGTGGCTCCTTCGTCCATCTGCGGCCGTCGGAGGCCCCCCGCCGGCCTGGCGAAGGCCCCCCGCCGGCCTGGAGCCCCAATGGTCGGAGGCCAGGTGCAACTGGACCCGGTGGCTCCTTCGTAGGCCACCCCCACCGCCGGCCCGGCTGAGGCCCAGTGCTTGCCGTGAGGTGTAGGAAAAGAGAGAGTGGACAAGGAAAACTAGAAAAATGTAGTTGTTTTAGAAATGCTGCAGTTAAAGTCATGTAAGAAAAAGCATTGTAACGGGGTTTACTCACCACTATGCACTTCCTCATGGCCAGGAATGGCATCACAGTGTCCTTGTGGGGTAGCAGCCCTTGTCACCGGTCACTCTGGGGCTGTGCTGGTTTCTTACAGATAACTCATCCCTCCAGCCAGGGTATGGTCTTTAGTTTGGAGAGCTGATCCTGGAAGGAACAGGCTATAGTTCACAACTATCTTAATAGAAATAGCTTCCACCCTCTCCACAGCTCTTCTTCGGCAAGGTCCCATTCAGTCAGCGGGGGGCATCCTTGCTGGGCTCAGCTACCCTTGTACCCCACTTCCTCGGGGCTGGCAGGGGAATCCAGTCACAACCTCAATTCTGGGTTTCAGCCCAGGGCCCTGTACTGCACAGCTAAGTCAAATCCTCTACCCATAGTGCAGTTTTCCCTGCGCCATTTCCTTCCTCACAGCTTTACTTCCCTTCTAGGTCTCCCAATCTGTTCCCTGGGTGCTCACTTAAGGCCCTGCAGGCACCTTTTGACTCCCTGCATTCTCTTGCCTCCAGCCCTTCCTCAGCTGGGCCCACTCAGTAGTTAAACCTGGAATCACCTAATTTCTCTCAGGTGGGGCCCATTCTGTGATCAGGCCTGGCTTAGTCAGGGGCTCTCTATCATTATCTCAGAGCTCTGGATGATCTCTGAGTGTTGAGCTCTCTCTCTCTCGCTCTCTCTCCATATATATATGAATTTTATTGTCAGGCTCTGACCCTCTTACACCAATCACTGGGTTATCTGTTTTCTTCTAATGAATTGCCATCAAGATTCCAAGCTACCATTGATAGCCCACATTTTGCATACATGCAATAGGCCCTCAGATCTATATTTTATATTTCTGGCACCTGGATCTCCGGTTGGGGAGGGCTGACCGTTCCCTCTGGGGAAATCTCCGCTCCTCCATCCCTTTCGTGCATTTCTGTCATGGAGCTGCATGTCTGGGTCTGTCTTCTCCGTGGCATGTCGCTTTGGGAAGACCCGTTGCTCTAGGGTTTCGGTGCCCGACCGTAACCCCGTGCACAGGGCTGCCCTACTCTAGCCTAGCTATTTTGTTGCCACGAAGGAAGAAAAAAAATAAACTGCTCCTTGGACTCCCTGGATGTGCAGGCGGAACCCTTTGCGTGCCTGTTCCCCCTCAGGCAGCAAAGAAAAGAAAAGGAAGGAAAAAAACCTCCCTGTCTTTGCACATTGCGAAAAGGAAAAATGTGTCCTTTTAAAATCCTGACGTCTGTGCCTCTGGTTCAGAATGATCCCGCCGCTCTGCCACCATGTCAATGCTGATTCCCTACTCTGGCAGTTTGAGTGTTTGAGTGGCGGGAGGGATAGCTCAGTGGTTTTAGCGTTGGTCTGTTAAACCCAGGGTTGTGAGTTCAATTCTTGAGGGGGCCATTTGGGGATCTGGGGCAAAAATTGGGGATTGGTCCTGCTTTGAGCAGGGGGTTGGACTAGATGACCTCCTAAGGTCCCTTCCAACCCTAATATTCTATGATTCTAGAAGGTGAGGGTGTGACGAACTAGGACTGTTGTTAATGTTTTCCCTGAGTAGACCAAGTCCGAGAGAGCAAGAGGACTGTGAGAGACGGCGAGAGCCCGAGAAAGGGCTACAGGAGAAGCAGCAGCAGCAGCATGAACTGGCGGTGGTGGAACGGAGAGGCATAGGGGACTGGCCAGGGGTGAGTCGGGATGTGGAGGCCCACCTCACTGCCTTTGAGCAGGCTGGCGATTTGAACCAGGGAGACCCTGCGGAAAAGCCCCGGGATCTAGCTCCCTTGCTGGGTCCCAAGGCCGTAAACTCCATCAGCCAGATGGGTGGGATGGTGGATGGATTTCCACTCCTGGCCCCAACCTGTATGTCTGCGTGGACTCTCCTGGGCTCAAGCCCTACGGATCCCCAGTGGGAGTGGAAGGTGATGGTCAATGGAGAGACATTCCTGGGGTGGCGAGACCCCGGGACGGAGAGAACTGTGGTCAGGCCCCGGGTGGTGCACCCCCACAAGATGCTGAGGGGCTGTGTGACCTGGGTGAGGATCCCAGGGATGGAACCGTTCGCCCCGCCTATGGCCCAGATCCCTGTGCAGACCCAGGAGGGGTCGGGCTGGCTGGTGGTTGGGGTTCTCCAGGATATCAGCTGTAAGGTGCTGTTGGGGGGTGACTGTGTATCTTTGGGACAGGATCCAGGCACTGGCCCTGTAACGGCCGAGGATTTGAATTTGAACCCAGGGAACCAATTGGCTAAGAGGGAAATGGTCAGTGAAAATGCAAACGACCTACCAGGCAGGGGGGAGGAGCTGCCAGGCCCCGGTTACCTGCCTGCCTGTAACCAGACCCCTAGGGCGGGGTGGGACAAAGAGATGCTCCCCGCCCCTCTGCACACTGACGCTGGCTCTGATGCAGAGTGAAGCAGGGAGCTCGCTGCCTGGCCCCACAGGGACAGCCAGGGCAGCGCTGAGCACCGGGAGAGCAGAGACCCCAGCTGAGTTGGGGGACACACAGGCAGGGCAGGACGGCTGCCAACCAGGCTGGCCTGGTCCAGAGGTGCGGCCGGGAAGTGATTCTACGGCAGGGAGGGAGCCACCAGGGACAGGGCTCAGTGGGGCGGTGAACCCAGGCCTGGCCAGTGAGCTGCAGAGGGATCCCGCCTTGGAGAAGCTAAGGGAACTTGCTGGCCACAGCGCTGCAAACCCCCTTGGGGAAGACTGCAGAGACAGATCCCTGTGGGAGAAGGGATTCCTGTGCCGGGAATGGGCTTCCCAAGGGGAAGTAGAACTGTGGGGAATCAGGAGGCAGCCGGTGGGGCCCCAGAAGTATCATCACCGGCTATTGTACCTGGCCCGGGGTAAGGGAGAAGATCCCTGGAGGTCCCTGCCCATCAGAGAGGAACCTTTCCAGAAGGTGGCTATGGATAGAGTGGGGGTCCCCAGTAAGGTCCTTACAGACCAGGGATCCGAGGTCATGTCAGCCCTGCTCCGGGGCGTGTGGGAGAAAGGTGGGGTCTGGCCCACCTGGGCCTCTGCATATCACCCTCGGTCCAACGGGCTGGTGGAGAGAGTTCAGGTTACCGTGAGGCTGATGCTGAGGACTTTTATAAATCAGCATCCACAGGACTAGGACAAGTACCTGCCACACCTGTGGCACAGGGAAGTGCCCCAGGAATCCCAAGGGTGCTTCCCTTTCGAGCTGTGGTATGGGAGGAGAGTAAGGGGACCCCTAGAACCGGTAAGGGATGATTGGGAGAAGGCCCCCTGGTGGATCTCTCCCCTGAGATGGGAGCCCATCCTCCCATCAGGTGTCCCCCAGTCAGAGTAAGTGGGAAAACAGCCCGGAACCTGAAGAGAGAGGCCAAGGACATGCTGGCTTTCGAGGTGATCTAGTCATTCAACAGCCCAGGGCTGGCCAAGGTGGAGGAGATCAGAGATTGGCCTGTTCCCCAGACCAAGAAACACGTCCAGGCCTTTAGCGGGATGGCGGGGTACTACCAGAGGTTTGTACCCCACTTTAGCTCCCTAGCTGGCCCCATCACAGAGCTAGGTAAGAAGGGGAAGCCAGACGAGGCAGTCTGGACCGAGCAGGGCCAGAGGGCTCTCTGTGCGCTGAAGGAGGCTCTAATCCAGGGCCCAATAGATCGAATAAACCCAGACCGGGTCATGCCCTATACAGTGTTCACCGAAGCCTCAGACACAGGGCTGGGCGCGGTGCTGATGCACGCCTATGCGAAGGGGGAGAGACACCCCATCGGGTATCAGAGCAAGGAGCTGCTGCCCTGGAGGCAGAACGGTCAGGCCATAGAGAGGGAATGCCTGGCCATGGTGCAGGCCCTTAAGAAGCGACAGCCGGATCTACGTGGGTGGCGCTTTACGGGGTATAGTCACCACCTCGCCCCGACGTGGCTGCATTCAGGAAAAGGGGCCGATGCCGAGTGGCTGGTGACAGAGACACATGGTCAGAGAGGGGACCAGATCAAGAGGGAGGCTCTTAACCAAGAGAGCCCGAATTACAGCCCTCCAGACTGGAGCTCTGGGAGAAGACCTGATCTCAGCTTGAACCCCAGGGGTTTTGGGATGGAAAAAGGGCACGGGCCGCATAAACCTTCCCACATGCGGCCTGCGGGTGCCATCAAGCACACCCGACCTAAGGGAGGACGTGGAACTGGAACGCCCTGGTGTGACCAGGTTCGAACTTCCCCAGGTCACTGGCTAAAGTGACCCCGCTCAGTTCGGTCTCGAAGGGGGGAGAGATGTGACGAACTAGGACTGTTGTTAATGTTTTCCCTGAGTACTGTGCGGGTGCCTCGGTTTCCCCTATGCGGGGCTTGAGTATCTAGGTGGTGGGACAAGGGTGAATGATTGTTACAGAACCCTAGAAGGAAGGTGTGGGCAGGGGCCTGGACACAGAGAATGGCCCTGTCTCCTGGCAACAGATGGCCCCGACCCCTCCCCTGCAAAGGTGAGAGCTGAAGGTGTTGGAACAAAGGGATCAGGTGACCTCCTGGCCCGGGAAGGAGACAAAGGGGAAGGCGGGGCTGGAGAGTTTCAGTTTGAGCTGGCGAAGGAAGAGGGAGGAAAGGGCAGACAGGGTCTGGCCTCCCTGCCCCCGTTTGGGGCTGTGGGGTGAAATGCAGGGAGCCCCAGGCTGGGGTCTAAGCTCCCTGACCCCCGGAAGGGCCCGACTGAGGGGTCCTGGTTGTACTACAAGCTCTGTTTGGACTGTGTTCCTGGCATCTCTAATAAACCTTCTGTTCTACTGGCTGGCTGAGACTTCCAGTGAATCTGGGGAAGAGGGGTGCAGGTGCTGACTCCCCCACACTCCGTGACAGAGGGGCCCCGCAAGGACTCTAAAAATTAATACTGGCCACTCCAGGCTTGTATTAAACTCCCAAGGTTACAGCTTTTCGCTGACCTTGGATTGGTAGATGCTGCCACCACCCAAGCGCAGAACCCCTTTGAGAGCCCAGGAAGGCGCACTTGGGAATGCCTTCCAGTGGGATACCCTCAAGCCCTTTCACTTCCCCCGCCCGAAGAGCTGACAAAGGAAAAGAAAAAAAAATAGAAACCAGCAGTTGCCACCAGCTAACCAAAAAACATGCGCACAAACCTCTTAAGAAACAAAAATACAATCCTGTTCTTCAAAAGGGTCCATTTTATTTTTTTAAACAAAGAAAAAATACATCTGAAAACTTAGGCTATTGCAAGATTTTTAAAAGAGCAACTAAAAGGATTAAGCACCAAGAATAATTCCCTTGAGGTCCAATAACTTCCCTTAAGGTTACAAGCAAAACAAAAGCAGGTGGGGTTAGCACAGAGGAGTCCATAAACCATAAAAAAATAAAAAGAGAAAAACCTAATTGCGCCTTCCTAGACATTTCCTGATCTACTTACAGATCTGGGGAAGCGACAAAGAGTCCTGTGGCACCTTATAGACTAACAGAGGTATTGAAGCATAAGCTTTCGTGGGTGAATACCCACTTCTTCGGATGCAAGCAGTGGAAATGTCCAGGGGCAGATAATACCTCTGTTAGTCTATAAGGTGCCACAGGACCCTTTGTCGCTTCTACAGATCCAGACTAACACGGCTACCCCTCGGATACTTACAGATCTGGGGTTTCAAATGAGTCATTTTTAGGAATGATACTGAGGTTTTTTCATACCTGGCCCCAAGATTCTTACAGCATAGCTCAGGGGTGGGCAAACTTATTGGCCTGAGGACCACATCGGGGTTCCGAAAGTGTCCGGCGGGCGGGTGTAGGAACGTGCTACTTGTCCTGTACTACTTCCAGGTGCCAGGCCTGGTGCTCGGTGACACACACACACACACACACACACACACACACAGGGGCCCACGCGTTTGCATCGCAGCCTCCCCTGCACCTGACGCGCTTCTTACCGGGCTCCACCTCTCTGGGCGGGGCCGCAGCGAGCAAACGGGCAGCCCAGCGCCTCGCCGGCCGAGCGGTGCCTCAGTCATCGCCTGTCACCCGGCCCGCAAGAGGCGGCTCCAGCGAGCGCCATGGCGAGCGGGGTAAGGGGCGTGGAACGTTCCCCGGGGCGGGAGGGACGCGCGCGCGCCTCCGGGCAGAGCGGGGCTCGAGCGGGCGGGGAAGGGGCTGCTGGGCAGGCAGCGCCGGGGGGAGGCTGTAGTGCTGGAGGGCCGCGTCCTAGCTCGCCAGCTGAGCTGCCTGGCTGCTGCCACGCGACCGCAGCGCTCTTCTGATCCGCGCTCCCAGCAGGCGGCCTGCTTGGGGCTGGGGTTTGCAAGGGCCCCGGGGGGGCTGCTCGCGCTGGAGTTGCCCGGGGTTTTAGAGCAAGCGGGTGTTTTCCCTTAAATCACAGCGCGGGAAGCTGGACATCGAGGATGTTCTTGCATAGGGTCTGTGTCCATCGCATAAGGTTAAGTTGTACTGTTGCTTTTTCTTAAGCTTTGCGATGCAAGCACACAGCATCGTGTAGAGTACAGCATAGAATGGATGAGCCGTCCCTTCTGATGTGGTAGCGCGCAAAGACCCCAGTGGGAATCATGGGGGCTAAGTGCTGTGTAAAAAGCCATGGTCCTCCCCCAAAGAGCTTATGACCTGGAGTCCCAGTGTCTTCAGTAGACTTGCATTGCACCCATGCATAAAGTCATTCATGTATGCGTTTGCAGGAGTGTGCGGGCCTAAGATGACAAGTAGCCTTGCGCAGATAAGATCAGGGAGAACCACCCATGCCAGTGGCCTCCCCGGGAATTGAAATTAGGGAGGGTGTTCGAATTTACTGGGGAGGGGGTGTCACTAAATTGGCATGTAACTAGTTCACAAAACTGGGGGGGTGTTGGGGAAATTCAGGGGGTGTACACCCCCGTGGTGGTGGTGGGGGGGGGAGAAAGTGTAGGGAAATCACTGATCCACGCCTTCTTGACTTCTAAGAAGTATGATCATTATAAATGTGTGCCCCGAAGAGGTAAATATGTATACACCAGTCTGGAAGCCTGAGTACATAATTAGTTGGGAAACTTGTTGCTGTCATCTGCCCGTTTGCCCCTCCGTGGCTGCTGTGAAAAAGATTGGTATATCAATCTATCTCTCAGGGGTTCTCAAACTTCATTGCACTGAGACCCCCTTCTGACAACAAAAATTACTACAGGACCCCAGGAGAGGGGACTGAAGCCTGAGCCCGCGTGAGCCATGCTCCCCCGATGAGGGTGCCAAAGCTGAAGCCCAAGGGCTTTGGCCTCAGCAAGTCTAAGCCAGCCCTGGTGAACCCCATTAAAATGGGATTGTGACTCACTTTGGGGTCCTGGCTCTCAGTTTGAGAACTGCTGCTCTACAGCTGTAAGATCAGCAGATACTGTTCACCCAGTGTCAGTAAGCTGACCGTTTCACATAACTATTTCAAATCTCTTGAGAGTCTAACTCTACACCCTTTCTTCCCCTCAACTGCATTTGACATCACCAGTCTGTCTGAGTAGGCCAAATAATTAAATGATTGCCCAGACAGTGAAAGCTTGTCCTACCTACCAGCTCTTCCAAGACAAGATGCAACTTCTACAACTGTTGTAGTGGGCTCAGCTGTAAGGGCATAAGCAGAAGATGATTGTGTGTTTGGAGGGCTAGCTTGATTGAATTAACAGATGTACTGTTTTGATGCTAATATCTGTAATAAAGAACAAGAAAAATACAGCAAATAACCTTTTTCAGATGTTGTCTTTGGACCCCTCAATGAAACAACAGAAAATTAAATTTCAGCCGAATAATTTCTTAATAGCACATTGATACCTTAATTTCACTTTTTAATATTCCAGGGGCCTGGATAAATGTTAACTACCTATTATTTCAAGTCTCCTTTATAAAGGCTACACTTTTAGACTGAACAGCATGTTGTAGACTGAGGTGTACTTGGAATGAGCCTTCTGCAACCTCTCATCATATCTGTTGAGTTGTCCTTTTTTTTGCTTTTTATTTTTAGAGGTATTTGTGTAGGGAAAACTAGGAACTTCTACCTTTTTTTATTGTCAATTTAGGAGGTGTAATGTTTGTTTATTGAATGTTCACAGCCAGCTACTACTAGGTCTAAGTCTATTCTGTAACTTTTATTTTTAAGCCTTCTCTTTATTTAAATAGCCTATTATATCCATGCACATTTTGAAAACATTTACTTTTAAATGCTCACACTTAATTTGAGAGAATGAATCCGTTTTCATACTGTGGAAAAAGGCTTAAGTGAAAACTCCCAAGTTATTTACAGGTTGACAGTTCCTCTTGTATTTTGATCCCTGGAAATTGACTAGATTTCCTGGCAAAGTTTCAGGAGTTTAGTCACAGTCTCCCATGTGCAAAGCAGTGTAACTTGTTGGTTTCTATGCAGCTGCTTTCCCAAAGTTAATATATCACATTTATTATATGCACACAGACAATAATGCAAAATAAACTAGCCTTACATTTGTGAAAAGGGCTAGGAAAGAAGTAACAATGCTTGAGGGAAATTGATTGTTATGGCTATTCCAGTAAAGGTAACTATTTTGGAATAGCTCCCCCATGTTGGCACTCAATTTTGGAATAATTACACTGCTCACAAAGCAACAGCTATAGTTATGCCGGTCCATTTCCCTGTATAGACAAGCCCTTAAATTCAGCTTCAAAATTCATTAGAACAGGCCTCTGTGTTATGTGGCAAGCTATTGCATGTAGCATTTCACGGAAAAAGATCCTGCCTTGTGTGGTTAAAAAGGAGAATAATTTAGGTTAACAGATGTACTACCAGCATAAGATTTTTCCATAGCTCTTCCGACAATGGAACTGAAGCTCATCAGACTTTTAGAAAGGGAAATCTAAGAGCAATCCAGATCCTCGTTCTCACAGGACCCAATTCTGCTCTTGGTGACTTGGATGTAACTCCTGCTGACTTCCTCAGCTGGAAGTGCATCCATGTAAAAAAAAACACGTTATTTTTCCAAGAATCTAAATTCTGTTTATCTTCAAAATGTTTCTACCCTTCTGGATTGAAAAGTGAGCTTCCCTAGATAAATAAATGCAGTGTGGTTTTAGGATGAAATTCATCCGTGATGCTGAAGCCTACACAGAGCCTTGGCTGTGGGCAGTTCTGCTGGCAGAGTGGTCACACAAAACTATCTGTGCATCCCCTATGCATTGCGTAAAGGTTCTCTGTGCTGGGCACGTATAGTCTGCTGCAGCAAGCCACAATGGGAGCAGGCTGGGTGTGGGGCAGCAGACTGACCTCTGTGTTGATCCAAACTCTTATGTGAGACAAATGGCTTAACTACGTTTTCCAAGTTTTGTAATCGTGATTGTGTGTGTACTGCTGGCACTAGCTGCAGAAAAACACCACGTGCCTCACATAAATGCTGATTGTTTATTTTAAAATGTCACTAGCATTATCTAGCATTTTTCATATGACCCCCCCCTCATTACCACAACATATTGTCTTTGAAGTACTAAAATAACACTTAAAGTCCAGATCTTGGTGCTTTTTGTTTAAGTTCCTGAAAGCAAATGTAGGGTGACTGTCCCTTTGTTCTAAAGTCATTGGGCATTGAGGGTAGGATCTGACCCAGAACTTCATATCTGGGATTATTTCTAAAAATTAGTAGCCTTTCTTTTGTTTGTTCCCTCCAGTGAACAAGAATTATTATAAATGAATAGTGCAATAACTCTGCTCTTCTTTCTCCTTTAGGTTATTAAATGCAAGGCCGCTGTTGCCTGGGAGGCAGGTAAACCACTCTCTGTAGAAGAGGTGGAGGTTGCACCACCAAAAGCACACAAAGCCTGTATTAAGGTAATTTAAGCGAATGTTATTGCTTGCTTTACACTTTGTACTTTGGGAGACCAAGTAATAAAGCTGAATAATTTGTTTGCCCTTGTAGGAAAAAATGTTGAATGTATAGTGTTCGTGTTACCTGTTTGTTTGAAAGCTAGATAAGACTCTAAAGAAAATGATGGTGTCTGGTTTTTGGGATGGCATAAAATGAAATGGCTGCTGGTCTGAGGCCTAACACTTATTTTTGTCTTGGGCCAAAGCCTAACAATCACTGCCATTCTGAGGGATCAGTGGCAATTTTAAACCGTCGGAGCCGAAAACATGTGCTTTAGCCCAATGGAAACCTGATCTCATTCATTTATTTATTTATTTTAATTTTTCAAATTGTATGAGACATTCAGTGTAATAATTTATCAGACCTTAAACTCATCACTGTGATTAGAATCTTGCATGCTCCAGATCTCAATCTCCCAAACTAATGTATGGGATGCAATGTGCCTCTATGCAAAGAGTCCACATGAGGTCCTGTGTGCTGCTTAAGACTTCTATTAAGAACTTGCATTGGATTTATGTGGTGCTTATAATATTATATGGACCCTCTATATGGGGTGATTTTTTTTTTTAACTGTTGGAGATTGATCCCATTTGAAATCTGGGGTACCACATTGTTTTCAAATGGCATAGAGCACTGACTTTAGCAGATCTTGAGCCAGCAGCTGCCAATTTCATGTCAGAACTGAAGGAATGAGAAACAAGCAGAGATCAAAGCAATGTGATTACTTTTTCAGGTCCAATATATATTGAGTTGGCGGAGCTAAAAACATTTTGGTTAAACTACTACAAAAGTCTTCAGAATCAGTGAATTCATCCTAGCGCTAGTCTTGGATTACTGACCAGGAAAAATATTTCAATACCAGTTATCTCTTTAGATTCTCCTTCATTACCTCCAGATATTTCAGATTATTATAATATTCCTTTAGGTTGTTGCCACTGCTGTCTGTCACACAGATGCCTATACACTAAGTGGTGCTGATCCTGAGGGGTGTTTCCCAGTGATCTTGGGTCACGAAGGAGCTGGAATTGTGGAGAGTGTTGGGGAAGGAGTAACTAAATTTAAAACCAGGTAGGAAAACATTTGGTCTTCACAAGCGCTTTTTCTAGTTTCTTTGGAAATCTTGCTTCACTAGAATAAATTGCTCAGACTTGTCCACTGAAAAGCAGAATTGGTGAGCTGGCATGATGTTTTTGTTGGGGTATACCTCCCTAAATTTTTCCTTCATGCGGGTGGTCCAATACTAGCCTAACTAATGTGCTCTTGGTTTACTATTCAGATGAGAATAGTTTACAGGATTATTATCTAATACTTTATGAAGAAACTATTTGACTTCAGTTTGTGTTCTAAAAGTGTCAGTTGTTTTTAACCAATTGAACAATTAGAGATAATAGCTGTCTAAATATGCTAGTTTTTCCATATAGGTTTTACATCTTTGTTCTTATTTGTTCTTGTTTAACTTTAGAGGGAAATTGATTGTTTACTCAGACATGAGATGAATCAGGTATTTTTATACACAGCACTTTACAAAACCTGTACTTTGTCATTCTATATTTGTAAGCGTTTTGGAGTCTTCAAATGCACAAATAAGACTGCATGAATGATTGTCCCCATAAAAATTTCATGGGATTGACCATGTTAAACACATTTGGTATGTGGTCAAGTGTATGTTCTGACATACTGTCCTTTCAGCCTTTAAACAGCTAGTCATATGAAATGTGTCTCTCGTTACGGTCTCTAGGTGACATGGTCATCCCACTGTACGTCCCACAATGTGGAGAATGCAAGTTCTGTTTGAACCCTAAAACCAATCTCTGCCAAAAGATAACGTTGGTGCACTTTCTTCTCGATACACACAGAAGAATAATTGTTCCCTGTATGCTCACTTATGTAACGAAGTTAACTGAATTTGCATCAAATTGTTTTAACTTCACCTACCATCTGATTAAATGCAGAGCAAGGTCACTTAGTTGGAAAGATGCATGTGTTAGGTTTGTCATGCAATGCCCATTTCCCGCCCCCCCCTTCAAAGCTTTAGTATAGCTTTTTTTCTCTCTCCTTTTCTGGTCTTACTTAAATCCACTTCTTTGTGTGTGGCTGTGATACTATGCCACGAATACTATCATTTGTCAGGGTATCTAGTAAGCGAGGATGTATTCAAAATTCTGTTTGATTCAAGTGGTAGCTTATCGTAGAAAATTCGCTCGTGCTTTTTATGTAGCCTGTTGTAAAACTAGGTAAATATCTAGATGAGTTGATGTACCCCCTGGAAGACTTCTGTGTACCCCCAGGGCCACATGTACCTCTGCTTGAGAACCACTGATGTAAGCCATTCAGCCAGCAGCAGAGCTCCAGCAGTAATGGTGGCTGCCATTTTAGCAGACCCAGATTAAATTGCAAGTAAACACTAGCACGACCTCATAGTTTCCATTCATGCATACCACAAAACCACTCTCCACTGTGAGGGCATTGGCAGAGGCTGCTCAGCAGAGACTTGGGGTATGTCTACACTGCAATCGCAGGATGTGATTGATTGATTTTTTAGCTCATGTAAAGGTACCCAAGCTAGCTTGATTAAGACTAGCTAGGGAACCGGTAGCACTGAAGCCACAGCAGTACGTGCGTCTGGGCAGGTAAACAAGCCTGCTCTGAACCCTGAGTAGTTATGTGGTGGCTACCCCAGGCTGAAGGCTGTGCTGCCTCAGCTTCACTGCTCGGATACCCAAAGTAACTAGAGTAAAGCTAGTTCAGGTATGACTGCACAGATTGCAAATCACACCCCACGATTGCAGCGTAGGCATACCCCTGGGACTAAAGGATCAGAGGATACAGAGGGTCGGGAGTGGGGTGTGTTGGAAAGAGCAGTTATGGTTTATAGGCATTGTGCAGTTTCCTGAACGTCTGTGTCAGAGTCCTATTAGGTCCTGCTTTATCAAACCACTTAAAGTACTTATGTCCCACTGAAGTCAGTGGGACTTAAATGCATTCTTAAGAACTTTGATGAAGAATTGAGGCCTTGGAGCCTGATCCAAAGCCTGTTAAAGTCAGTAGAAAGATTGCAACAGGCCTGTAGTCTCTAACTTTCATGAACTCAAGATTTACTTAAATATCTTCAAAATTTTTACTCTACGGGTAATCCTGTAGATCTCCATGCGCTGTTCAGGAACTGTACCACTTGGTGGAAATTAATAGTCACTTCCTAGACTCTCTCCTATCACTTTCTGTGACACTATATTAAATATCATTTGTTGTATTGTGTTTTTTCAGAGTTACGCAAGGAAAAGGACTGATGCCTGATGGTACCAGCAGGTTCACCTGCAAAGGGAAGCAGATTTACCACTTCATGGGGACTAGCACTTTCTCTGAATACACCATTGTGGCTGATATCTCTGTGGCTAAAATTGATGCTGCAGCTCCTCTGGATAAAGTTTGCCTGTTGGGCTGTGGAATTTCCACAGGCTACGGAGCTGTCATCAACACTGCCAAGGTATGGACTCTAGCTGATCACTCTCTTCCCCGTAACTGTGGCTAATGACATTAAACTGGAGATAAAGTACTGTAATGAAAATCTGTTAAGGCTGGGCTTGGAGAAAGCAAGACCAGAGGAACAGCCACTGAGTGGGTGGAGGGAGAAGGGACATGTCCTCACCACTTCCTTCCTTCCTCTTCCACTGCCAAATTTGACAGGCAGCCGGACCTAGTAGGAAACAGGAAGATTGACCTGGGCTTCCCACCTGTTTAGCCTCAGCAGACGAAGTCCGGTCAAAAGCCCTGTTTTCCCTTCTCCCAGCTCTTTGTGCAGAGTGGGGTAGAGGAAGCATGTCTTGATGGAGGCAAGTGGATGTGGCGAGGAGCCACCTTGAACTGTTCAGGGATTTGTTTGTGGATGGATATTATGGGCCAGTTGGGGTTACCTTCTAGGAAGGGCAGACTTTAAATATCCCCTTTGATACAGTGGTCTCTGCTTCATCCTGTTCTCATGCCACCATTCCATTGTGTCAAGTGCTCCTTCTTTGTTTGCGGGGGGACTTCCCACTATTCCAGTGGAGACCGAGCCATTGCCCACCTTTTGGGTAAGGAGTAAACTTAGCCCATTACAGCCCTTCAAAACCAATTCATAGACAAGAAAAATCTCTGGTGTACGTCCTTACATCTGAGCGATAACGACTTGCAACTTTGGATTTTTATTCTCTCTTTTTCTTAATATATAAATAAGACGTTCCTCACCTTGTGCAGTAACGATGGTTCTTCGGGATGTGTGTCCCTATGGTTGCTCCACGATAGGTGTCTGTGCGCCCCTGCGCCTCTATTCAGAGATTTTTGGTAGCAGTGTCCCATTGAGCCCGTGCATGTGCCCTCCCTCCCTCGTGGTCCGCCTCGAGGCTATTTAGCACTGCACGGGAAACCACCTCACTTCCTTCTCTACCACAGAGCCCCATAGACGACTCCGAAGTAGAGGGGAGGAGGGCGGGTTGTGGAGCAACCATAGGGAGACACATCTCGAAGAACCATCATTACTGCACAAGGTGAGTAACTTCTTCTTCGAGAGTGTCCCTATGGTGGTTCCACGTTAGGTGACTCCTGAGCAGTACCCACCACTGGAGGCTGGGACTTCGGAGCGGAGTCTTTCAATAGAGAGAGTACTGTGGAGTCGAAGATGGTGTCAGCGGCCAAATGTTCTGTGAAAAAAATATAGACAGAGTCCCCAAACATTGCTCTATCGATTGGGGAGGTAGGGGTATCCATATGGATTGTGATTGAGGTAGGAACTGACCTCATGGAATGCGTGTGGACAGAAGCAAGTTGTGCCCTTGCTAAGTGATTAACGCAACTAGAGACCCATTTGGATAGTCTTTGAGGAGTTATCACAGAGCTTTTGGATCTTTCTGTGGACAAAAGGAAGAGTTTAGGGGATTTCCTGAGGTTCTTAGTCCTGTCCAAGTAGAATGCTAATGTCTTTCTGATATCTAATAAATGCCCAATTGTCTCCCAGTTGTCACAATGTGGGTTTGAGAAAAAAACAGGGAGGCGGATCTGTTGATTTATATGGAAAGTGCGGAAAAGTAGGGAAAAAGTTGGGATATGGTCTTAGAGTTACTTCATCAGTGGGAAAAAAGGGCGTGAATGATGGGTGTGCCATCAGGGCTGCTATTTCTCGTATGTGCCTAGCAGAGGCGATGGCAATTAGAAATGCTGTCGTCAGGGACAGGTGTAAGAGAGAACAAGTTGCCCTGCACTCGGAGGGAGGTCTAGTCCAAGCCCTGAGAACTAGGTTAAAATCCCAGGCTGGAGCGGGTGGTGTCACGTAGGGGAAGAGAGTCCCCAATGTCCTTAAAGAATCTACGCATTAGTGGTTGAGCAAACTCCAAGTGGGAAGCCATTTTCGCCATGACATGTACCTTAAGGGAGCGGAGTGAGAGTTTAAATGTAGTGGAAAATCAGAGGGAGGAAAGATGAAGTTGGGTCTATCCGTTTGGAAATGGTACACACTTGGAGCTGTTTCCATGTTGTAGATAGGTATGTGGCGTGGTCAACTTGTGGTTGTGTTGCAACGCATGTTTCAGCTTGTCAGAGCATTCTGCTTCTGAGCCTTGGAACGAAGAAAAAATCCAAGCCTGGAGGCAGAGGACCCACGGGTTGGGGTGAAGGGTCAGCCCATTGCTTTGAGAGAGTGGGTGAGGAATGGGCTGAAGTCAGAGGAACAGGAGGGCATATTGCCACCTGCGCCGGGTAAGGGAGCCAAACTTGTCATAGTCAAGAGGGGCAATCGGAATAAGTCTTGCTTTGTTTCATTGAATTTTCAACAGACTCTTGGATAGAGTAGGAAAACTGGGAAAGACATACAAGTGAGCCCTGTCCCTTGGGAAGATGAGGACAACTGCTAGTGAATGTTTCCCCAAGGAAATGTAGCCCTGTAGCAGTAACAAGGACGTTTCTTGTTCCGATGAGTAGAGAAGAGAGCCATAGGCCTGGTTCCCCAAAGGGTGGCTATATCTTGAAGCACCTCTGAAGTCCGTATACACTCATTGTTGTGAGAAAATTCCAACGGAGACTGTTGGTTGTACCACTCTGTATCCCTTGTAGAGAGACAGCTGAGATGAGCACACTGTGATGAGTGCATCAGTTCCAAAGTTTGAATGCTGTCTTGTAGAGGGAGGGAGATCTAGCAGCTCCTTGGCGGTTTATACAAAACATACAGGTCACATAAAGTCCATCATAACCTTTGTGTGTTGTTTTTGGTGAAAAGCAGTTTGTGCACAGGGACTCCTGACAGCCCTTAGCCCGAAAGAGTGATATAGAAGGTCATTTCTGTGGAAGGCCCTTTGTTCTGAAACTTGTTGTTGTGTAGGTGAGCTCCCCAGCATATTAGGGAGACGTGTGTCCCAGGGTGGTGAATGTGGGTATTGAGAGGAGGGCTCTCGCGCATACCGCATCAGGTTGGTGCTGATAAAGTCCAGTCATTGTACCGGGATTAGGATGCCACTATAATGAAGTGAACCTTGGAGAATACCCTCTGCAGAGCAGTCTGTACGGATAATGCTGCTGCTCCAAAGGTAAGCAGTAGGAAATGTCCTGTCGATGGTTGTATTGAGATATGGAAGTAGGCACCCTGTAGGTTCAGGGCTAGAAATCACTCTTTGCTCTAGAGCTGGTCCTAATTGCTGTGAAGTAAGGTAAGGTGACTTCTGAGTGGCGTGACAGGTGTCTAGATGGCAGCTGACGCTGTAAGGTATCATTGGTCAGGCTCCCGACCAGCTCATCAAAAGTGCTTCTAAGAGGCAGTTTGAGAGGTCATGGACTGGGGTGCAGATTGTTCTCACTTTTGAGCCCTGGGCCTCTTACACTGTGGCCCAAAACCGCACTGAGATGATGAGTATTGGGAAGATTGTGATCTGAGGTGTGGCTGAGAGGTATATCTTCTCTTCTGTTCCACAGTGTCGATTCCTAAGGAGTGTAGTGCGGTCCGAGACTCCTTGAGAATGTGGAGAGAAATCTGTCTTCTCCACAAAGAGTTTGGCCCTTCAAACTGGAAGTCTGTAGCTCTTTGGGCAACCTAGAGAGGTGTGGCGAACAGAAAATCCACAACCCACCTCAGTACTGCTGTCACGGAGACGGGGCGGGCAGATGGAACAGCTACATCCAGTGGAGTAATGTCAATGAATACGCCATCTTGCGAAGCCTGATTATATGGAGTTGACTTGGCATTATGTTGCTTGCTTCATGCATTAACCACATCCACTAGGATAGAATTGACTTGCAGATGTTGAAAACAAAGTCTGCCTCTTTGGGAAGAATGGTTGGTGCGATGGAGGCTGGTTCTGCCAGATGACTTTGGTAGGATCAAGGATCAGGTCATTAATTGGGAGGACAGTTCTAGATGAGAAGGTAGTGTACAGAATTTCCACCAACTTGTGATGTGTATCTGCCACCTCCTGTAGGAGAATCTGCAGCTCCTCTGCCATCCGCTTGGTAAGATTCAAAAAGTTCTTAAATCTTCACCTAATGATATGGGGTGGGCAGCACAGTCACATCTGGGAGAGATGAGAAGTGTGCAGAAGAGGTAGCTTCTTTTTTTTCCTTTTCTTTTTGCACGCTGTTCTGAAAAAGTCTTCTCTTGTCCTGGGTCAGATGCCAAGGTGTAGCAAACCAGCTGGTGGGCTCTCCCTGAGAGACACCGGGGGCAGTCACGCCATGTGTATATTGCCGATATGGCCTTGGGAGGGAGAGGCAGGAAGGCGGGCACAGGCGGTTGGCATGATGGAATTGGGGACGACCCTTGAAGCGTGGTGGTGGGCCACCGTGAGGGGCCAGGGAATGATCTACTCCTTGCCATTGTCAGATTCATCAGTGGGTAAGGGTGCCGCTGAGTGGGGTATTGGCAGTATATAGCCCAGTGGTAAGAGTGATTCTGGGTGCCAGGAGGTGCTAGATACCGGGATCCTGGTACCAAGTAATGAGGATAGTGGTTCTTCTCCAAGGTACCAGAGCTCATGCAGTACCCAGGGATCATTTAGTACCACAAGGGAGTGTCCATGGTACATGGTTAGTACCGATAGTTGGGCAGAGCACTCCTTAAATGAGAGTTTTGCCCAGTACAAAAAGTTTGTTGGTGGCACTTTTTTAGAGATGGTAGGGTAATTGTCTCTCCTTGGGTACTGAGGCCACAGGTCTTCAGAGTCTTAGAACACATGTGTTACCATGGGCTCATGTGGAACCACAGAGGAGCGTCTGTAATCAGTATCGATGACTGGGAAGGTGCAGAACACTTCCTAGATGGGAGTTGTGTTGCACCTGGTACCAAAGGGTTTCTCTGTGCTGCTCTTTTAGATATGGTACGGTAACCGTCCCCTCTCCGTACGGGGGCGGCGGGGTACTATTGCCTCAGAGCATGACTGTGGAAGCCTGTGGGGTCTCCCTGCCTGCGGAAGCAGAGTTGAGGGCAGGACTTTCTTGTGCCACTCTTTTAGATATGGTACGGTAACTATCCCCTCTCCACAGGGGAGAGCATCATTGCCTCAGAGCGTGGCTGTGGACGCCCCTGGCACCGTAGCAGCATTGACAGCAGGTTTCTCTGTGCCGCTCTTTTAGCTGTGATACGGTAGGAGCTGTAAGAGCTCCCAGCCAATGGTGCGGCCAGTGGGCCGCTGAGCTCCCCGCCCGGGGTTCCTCTGCTGTTCTTGTCCTACCGAGGTGGCGGCTCTGGGGAGTCCCCCGGCCGGCCAGCTCCTGGCGGACAGAGATGGCCGCGCTGTGGCTGGCCGGGCGCTCGGGTTCGGTGCCGAGCTGGCCGCACTGGGGGACGCGCCGCTGGCTGGCCAGAGCTCGGAGGAGCCTTTCCAGGGGGAGTCTGCAGCTCTCTTCTCCTCTTCCCCACTCGGCCCCGGGATAATCCGGGGCCAGCACCCACCAGCGTCCCCTGCAGGCTGACGTGTTTCCTCCACAGGGAGGAATTGTTACTTCCGCTCAAAGCTCCCGCTGCGGCAGGTAAAGCACTTCAGTGAGGCTCCCCCAGCACAGTGCGGGTCTGGCCATTCCTGGCAGGGGAGGCTCCCCTCGGAGCAGCGCGAGCCAGACGAGCCCCTGGCAGGGGGCTGCCGCCCTCAGCGGGAGGAATGCAGAAGAACGTCCTCTTCACTTTGTATAAATGTCTGTCTGAAGTATATTTTCATTCCATGCATCCGATGAAGTGGGTACTAACCCACGAAAGCTTATGCTGAAATAAATTTGTTAGTCTCTAAGGTGCTACAAGTTTTTCTTTCTTATTTTCATTTTGCTGACACAGACTAACACAGCTACTACACTTAAACCTTTCACTTTTTAAATTTGTTATAAACTGAAAAAGAAAATAATTGAGTCTACTAGATGCCTGGGGCGGGGGGCGGGGAGCGGAAGGGATGCCCCCGGACAGGGAAGGAAACTGAAGTGCTTTTCCTTTCTCTCTCGCTCGCTCTCTGCTTTCAAACCAAAGGACTAAACTAAAGAAGCACTCGCCTAACTACTTTTAAGGGGAACAAGGGTAACAAAACAAACACTACTTATGCTAATGACACAGCTAAGGAAGGGACGACTGCTCCTGCTGTCAGAGGCCAAAGGCGGTAGAGAAGGAAGTGAGGGGGCGGTCCCCCCCCTGCAGTGCTAAATAGCCTGGAGTTGGACCTGGAGGGAGGGAGGGCGCATGCAGGGCTCAATGGGACGCTGCTACCAAAAATCTCCGATTAGAGGCGCAGGGGCGCACAGACACCTAACGGGGCAACCATAGGGACACTACTCGAGGAAGAAACATACTTTCAACTTAATATCTTAATAGGACCCTTTTTTTTTTAACAATGCTTTTTGTTTGCACATAGCATTCCATGGGTAAATGTACATTGACAAGTCCCAACAAAGTCTCGATTGATGCATTGCTCTGCCAAAGACCTTACCTATTAATTTAAGTCTTTGGGGCTATAATATTCACTAACATTTAATTATTTTTTCACGTTTATTATTTCAGTGGCAGCATGTTGATAGATAACGTACAATCTTCTGTCTTTCAGGCTGGAAGAGCAAAGCTTCTGTCCCTAAACTTGTGTCAGACTACATGGGGAAAAAATTCAACCTGGATGCATTAATAACCCACACTTTGCCTTTCAATAAAATCAGTGAAGGATTTGAACTACTGCGGGCAGGGAAGAGGTGAGAGTCATTTATTTATTAATCTTGTAAATACCATTTCCATGAAAAATTCACTGTAACACAATGCAATAAAAAGCCGAGCACTGACAAGAGTGGACTCTAAGAATTTAACCCTGCTCCATTACATTCCTCCACCCCCAAAAATCAAGGTTAGCACCACTGTACTGTAAAATCAAAAGACAAATGCTAATTCCAGGTTCTTGATCCTGGAGTTGCACCTCGAGTTATCTTCCGTACTCTGTACATTTCCATTCATGGCAAAAAATGCTCATTGGGGTAATTTTAACTTTTTTAATCATGCTGTATTATTGGAGGCCCTCAATTTTTTGGTAAGTGACTTATGTTCCAGCAAGTATTTTATGTTCTCCAAAAGAAGAGGCCATGATCCATCATTGTTCCTTTACAATACAAAATAACAAACACAACTCCTTCCCTGGAAGAGAATTTAAATCACTGTATTCATTTAAAATTCTGTCCTTGTAAGCATATATGAGGCTTCTGCTGGCTTCAAGGGCTCTTGGAAAAGAACAGCAGCAACAAAACCTCATATTTTTTTAATTTCCAAAGGGAGACTTTATGGGTTCTAATATATTTAATATAAACTCATGCTGTATTTTCATGGGAGATGTAATCAGAATCACTTTGGCTTTGGTGAACAGCACCACGGAAATAACGGGAAAGTTCCCATTTGTAGTAGGGAGAGGAACAAACTTGGCAACCTTCATATGACTGGAGCCTCCCCTTTTTCAAGCATTAAGATATGTCTGCAAAGCATACACATTTTGAGAATTAGGTCCAAATTCTGCTCTTACGGGCGGTGAGTCCCTTCTAGTTCCACTGAAGAGCGTGGAGTTACTCTGGACTTACACCCATGTAAGAGAGAAAAAGAATGAAAGGACACATACTTTAGCTTTATTCAAATGAGCTTCTAGTTCAGGGGTGGGCAAACTATGGCCCGTGGGCTGGATTCGGCTCATCAGGGCTTTGGATCCGGCCTGCGGGATTGCCACCCCCGTGGCGCAGCGGTGCTAAGTCAGGCTCCCATGTTTGTGCTTGTTTTCAAATTCTAAGTCCTAGTGTGGTGGGAGAAATAAGAGTGTTGCATTAATAATAAAGTTAGGCTCACTGAATTTTGACGGGCATTTTCAGAAAGAGGTACGGTTCAGCTGAGCAGTTATTAAATTGTTTTAAAATGGTTAGTTATTAACATGATGCTGAATTATTACAGTGAGCAACTTATCTTTATGAAACGTAAAGGGCAGCCAGAAATAGGGTCATAGCCCAGTGTTAGGACTATATTGTTCCTTCCCCAAATGTGTTAGGGCTGTTTTAGCCAAAGTTTAATTATCTTCACATACTAATTGGAATTCTTTCCGTATCTTGCTGCATCCACCTGGGTACTGTTTTCCCACCATTTAGAAAGGCCCCTTGCTTTTATAGTAGTGTTTCCCAAATTTTTGAAAGCTGAGCCCTGCTTCAGGAAAATGAAACTAATTGTGCCTGCACTCTCTCGTGCCTGCCAACAACCCTGTTGTTGTTGTTGTTAAATGCCTACATATCTTAATCTGTACGTCTTCCATGCCCCCTCCTCTCACTCAGGGGTGGCAGATTTGTAGAAATTTTGGTGGTGCCCAGAACCTGCCCCTGCCCAAACTCCCCCCCCCCCCACCTGCCCAAGGCTCCTGGAGGGATTTTGGGTGCAGGGGGCGGAGGAGGTCTGGGGTGCAGGCCCTGGGCTGGGGATTGGAGTGCAGGAGGGTGCAGGGTCCAGGCTCTGGGAGGGAGTTTGGGGGAGTGAGGGGGTGCTGGGGTGGGGCTGGGGATGAGGGGTTTGAGGTGTGGGAGGGGGCTCAGGGCTATGGCAGTGGGGCTGGGGATGAGGGGTTCATGATGCAGGAGGGGGCTCAGGGGTGGGGTGCAGGGGGATGAGGGTTCTGGCTGGGACTGGGGATAAGGTGTTTGGGGTATGGGAGGGGGCTCATGGCTAGGGCAGAGGGTTGGGGTGTGTGGGGGGGTGAAAGCTCTGGCTGGGGATGTGGGCTCTGGGGTGGGGCAGGGCTGGCGATGAGTTTGGGATGCAGGCAGGCTGCCCCGGGACTAGGGCCAGAGAGGAGGATTCCCCCCAGCCCTTTCCCCACCGGCAGCAACGAGCTCTGGGGGAGAGGCTCCCCTCTCTTCCCGCCCTCCCCCCAGCACACTCAGCCCCACCACTGTCACTGCATGTGCTCCTAGGGTCCCTCTCAGATCCAAGAATCTCCCTCGCCTCCCCTGTGATGGGTGCCGGGGAGGGCGGGGGGGCTGTGTGCGCCTCCTCCCCTGCTGCTGCCCCTCACTGGGGGTGGGGGATGGGGCTGCCCCATGCCCAGTGTGGGGCAGGAGCGGTGACTGCGGGCAAGGGGGGCAGCTGTACTGGTGGAGGGTCCTGCTGGAAAATGAAAGGGTCTGAGGGGGAAGGGCAGGGGCAGTGTCAGTCCGGATGGGGGGCACTAGGACCCTGCGTCGGCAGTTGATGCAGGGAGGCACCATGTTGCTGCAGGGGAGAGGCAGGAACGCTCTGCTCTGGGACCCAGGGAGGTGCACAGGGGCAGCAAGGGGGAACCGGAGGAAACTCGGGCGGGCGGGGGGGGGCAATCCGGCCCCAAACATTGGTGGAGCCGGACCCCTGGGTCCTCAATATTGCTGGAGCCCAGGCACCACCGGAGAATATAACTTGCCACCTGTGCTCTCACTTTAGGAGACACTCCTGCAGCTCTTCATAATATGGTTCTTCTCCTCCTTATGTCTTTTGGCGAGCATTTCAACAGATGGTAACTATTTCACTGAACAGAGCAGCTCAAACCTCAGAGCTACTGTTTTCGGCTCTCTGCAAACTCAGGCAGGCATCTCTGCATTGGTTAAGCTCATGTTTTGAAGGTGTACTTCACAACCATAACAGCTCGAGACTCACTTTTTCTAAATGAAAGCTGAGACTGAAGAACGACTGAGAGGTCTGTCTGCATCCTACTGGCTAGTCCTTTGCCTCTCCCAGGGGGATGTGCCCCACAGTTTGGGAGAGCCAGCTTTACAGAGAGCATGTAGTGTAGAACCAGCAGAAACTGGATTTCAATGTGATAAGTGATAGAGAAAGCAGAACTTACCCTCTCTGGAAGGAAGAGAACCTTTCAGTAGTCTAGTTGAATGTTTACATGGTAGTGTAGGGATATTAAAGAAGGTACTGAAAGTGATTCCCCAAGTGAAAGTAACTCCCCATAATTTGTCCCCCACAATTTAAACCTCATAGCATTACCAAGTAAAAGATCTCTTGGATCCCTTGTTAAACTTACAAGCTACTGTCTGTGTAAACCATTGATTGTATCTGTTCTCAGAAAAATATTGTATTGCTATGAGAAACTTGCAAACAAGTTATTTGACTTTGTTCTTTATGCATGCTTTGTACCTAGAAACAGCATAGAAAGACCCCCACCCTCTTTGATTAAAGGGCAGGGCATCTCAAATAAATTAGTACACACCCCAAAAGTGTTGAAGACAGTATGTCTGCTGATGAATGCTTGGTGTACATGAATGAATGAGCAGGGAGGTGCCAGTCTACGAATTCAGTGACCATCGGCTGAAGGCGGCGTCAAAGTGGGAATGACCATACAACCCCCGGAGGGTAAACTGGGACCCACCCGATCCTCTCAAAGGATGGGAAAAACAAGATAACATCTGACCGTGTGGAGCCACCAGGAATGCCATCAGGAATGTGCCATCTGCTGATTGATTCAGCAACAGCATGATGAAGCAATTCCCATAGACTGACAGAGGAAATAATTCCTATAAGAATGGCCTCTAAATACTGAGGACTTTGAGTCTGGTTCTGCAACCACCCTCCAGGAGCATCAGATGAATCTGACAAGGACTCGGCTCCACCCTCATGCCCAGGTTACCTGGCCAGTAACTTGGCATGAGCAACTTCTAGGCTGGTAACTATGACATCTATGCAGAACGTCTGTGTGTCTGTGTGTATGTGTGAATGTGAAACTGAATGAAATGTTACAGCTATAACTGACTGCTTACTATGATTCTTTTTGTATTCACAATAAATGTGACATTTTGTCTTATCCCCTTTAAAAAGATCCTGCTGGTTTTTATTTTATTGGTATAACAGTAGGATAAAATACATTCCCGACATGAAGGCAAGAGGATTGCATCTCAGGATTTCATTCTGGAGGTCTACAATAATGACAAAACAATTCCTCTTAAAGGAAGCCACATATTCTGAATAAGGTATGCATAAGGGCTGCAGCACTAGGAAATTCATTCTTGGGAACAGTCATGAACTGGAAAGGGAATGACTAAATGACCCCATGGGGCTTTTCCAGCTCTAAATTCTGCGATGAATGGCCAAAGCACAGATGGTCGGTCTCATGAGTGAACTATGTGGCCCAACAATATCTGGAAGACACAGATGTTACATGAGAAAGGAGTGTTTCCTTATGCGTTTCTATTTAGCTAAATTTGCAATCCGTTCTTTTATAGTTTCACCAATAGCGTGATGGTGGGGGCATAGGCGCCGACTTTCGTCGGCACCTGTGTAGGCTCGTGCCCTGGCCCCGCCCCAACTCCACCCCCGCCCCGTCCCCAAATCCCTGCCCCTGCTTCCTCCCCTGGCCGTGCTGCACCCCCCCCCCCCCACCCGGCTTGCAAGTGGGGTGGGGAATGCAGCGGGGTTGGGGGAGGAGGAGGGGGCGGGGCCGCGAGCACCCCCCGCCAGCCCCAGCTCACCTCAGACTCCACCTCTTCTCCATACCCCTCCCTCCCCCGCCCGACCAGCTGGAGAGGGAGCCATGAAAAGCGGTGGGCTGTCGCTTTGCTTCTGGCTCAGGCTGAGACTCCGAGAGGCAGAGAGGCGAGCTGGGCGCGGCGGGGGGGGGCTGGCGAGGAGCTGCCACGGGGCCCGGCAGCTCCCTGCCAGCCCCGCCCCCGCGCCCAGCTCACCTTGCCTTCTCCAGGTGCCGCGGTAGCCAGAGCGCTCAAGCAGCCGCGGGCTCCTCTGGCTCCAGCAGCTGATCGGAGGCAGCACACTCCCCAGAGGCGCTGCCCCTGCGCTTTCCCCCGCCCGCCCAACGTGCTGCTGCCGCCGCCGCCGATCAGCTGCTGGAGCCAGAGGAGCCTGCGGCTGAGTGAGCGGAGAAAAAGCTGCTCTGGCTGCCACGGCACCTGGGGAAGGCGGGATGAGTTGGGCACGGGGCTGGCAGGGAGCTGCCGGTGGATGCTCAGCACCCACCAATGTTTCCCCATGGGTGCTCCAGCCCCGGAGCACCCACAGAGTCGGTGTATCACGGAGAATGAGGTTATCCTGAATCTTGTGCAATGTTAGCAGTTGCCTGTGGATGTTTGGAACATCAATCGTTAACCTGTCGTTTTTCTATTTCAGTATCTGCTATGTCCTGCTGTTTTAGGATGGGCATGGGGGTTAGCAACAGCATGACACATCCCATCCAAAATCTCCCCCCTGCAATTTCTATGTTGTGGAATCACAAAACAAAGTGTGGAAAGTCTTGGATGATTCTTTGCTACTAATAGCTGAGTAAAATGGACCAAACTAAAGCTGGAGTCATCTGGATAGATTTTGATTAATAAAGAAGCATCTTTCTCAGCACAGAATTTGAAATACAAACTGTCGTTTGGAGATCTTTTAAATAGAGAGAGGCATACAAGAAGGAAATGGATCTGCTTCCTACCAGGGTATCCTACAAAGGCCCCTCCATTGGTGATTTCTTTAAATCCTTTACACTGTTGCCTTTCTATGCTGAATCCTCGCTGTTTAATTAGTACAATTATAAGCATGTGAAATCTACAGTACTTGACATCTCAAACACCAGTATGTTGTGAAATGCCTTGATTTTTTCCCCCGATTGTTGTACTGCCTGATTATATATGAGGCGAGAGAGAAATGTTTTTTTAGGTCTTTGTCTAGCATCCTGCAAGGTGTTAATTTTTCCTCAGTTATGGTCCTTTATCCATCTTGAAATAATTTGGTTTTCTGAATATCTAAGAGAGGAAAGTTATTGTTTAAAAAAAGAAAAAGAGAGAGAGAATCCAGGAACAGGTAACTCCAGTGCAGCAGTTCTCAATCTGTGGGTCGGGACTCCAAAGTGGGTGACAACTCTGTTTTCATGGGGTCGCCAGGGCTGGTGTTAGATTTGCTGGGGCCAAAGCTCGAGCCCCACCACCGGGGTCGAAGCCCTTGGGCTTCCCTCCCTGGGGTGGCTCGGGCTTTGGCCTCCCTGTCAGGGGCAGCAGGGCTTGGGTGGGCTCCGTCTTCGGGTCCTCCCCTTGGGGTCATGTAGTAATTTTTTCTTGTCAGAAGGGGGTCACAGTGCAATGAAATTTGAGAATCTCTGTTCTAGTGATTAAATCTTTCAATATATTACATAATATTCAATGGGGTAGTGAAAGAAGTTGCAATGTATGGCATTAATTAGCAGGATATTAGAGAACTCTTTATTTACTAGTTCTGATTCAAGTATGTAATATTTTACACCTCATTCATTATATCTTGTCATTTGCTCAATGCCCTCAACTGCCTCTGAAAGATGGAGTCCTACAAGCTTTCCAAGTTTATTCAAATATAAGTGTTTTAATTTCTCTGTTTTTCTTTCTTTAAACTCCCAACCCTCTCCTTCTGTCTATGGTCACTGAGGTAGCGAGGTTTGTAATGACTGAGAATGCCAACAACCAAACACCGAATGCTTGAATTGTTAACTCCAATAGATGACATGTCACCAATCTAAATACATCAAAAGGTGCTATGCCACTGCACGTATTGCTCATTTTGCAGTTTCATAACTCTAAAATCAGTGTATGTTAAAAAAAAAAAAAAAATCAAAAATCAGGACTATTTCTGTCCATCTTGTACTCCTGCTTGCTTAAGTTACTTGTTGGGTTGATCTGGGAGGAATGTAGTTTTGGACATGGTTCCGTTTGTTTTTATCCAGAAACTTGTACATGGGCCCAGAGCTTTGGAAATTAATTAAAGCAATTACATTAAAATTTGCCTCATTTAGCATTATTACAATGTTTCTATCCAACGCTGTATAGTTATTTGCACCATTTAAATCAGGGGTCTCAAACGTGCGGCCCGCGGAGCTCTTCCCTGCAGCCCGCCAAGCTCTCCGCACTGCCCTGAGTTACTTCCTGTGGCTGCCAAACTCCCCTCACCCCCGCCCCCCTGAGTAATTTTCTGTGCCCGGAGGCAGCGAGGGGGGTGTCAGTGATGCGACCCTCGGGCCAATGCACTAGTCCTCGTGTGGCCCTTGTGGTCATTTGATTTTAAGACCCCTGGTTTAAATACAGCATCGTGTGTGAATGTTTACTCCTTTTCATAAAAAATCAAAAGTGGGGGGGGGGGGGGGAAAGGGAAAACAGACAGTGGAATATGGCGGCAGTCTAAGAGATTGTGCAGCTTGGAAAGGATGGGATTGTTATCTGTTACCACTTGCAACAATGAGAGGAGAACTCAATTTCAGTCAATACCTGTAAGAATTTTTGTTTCTTATTTAAGCAAGTAGACATTCAAAATGATGATATTAAGAGTGGCTGTTATGATATTTGAGTTGTAAAGCACGTGAACTGAGATTGCTCTGGATGTTAACGTAGCCTTAACTGATGAAGTCTTTGATCTGTTTTGATTCTGTCAATATGAAATGTTGAGCAACCATAACTCTCTTAATGATTTTTTGTGGATGAGTTAATATATACACATAATATATACACATTTCACATTTTTAAACAGCAACAGTTTATTAAAACCAGCTTATTCCAAGGTTGAAGAATTAGACTTTACTTGTTTACTACCATATCGCTATTCAGGCTTACTGTGCACTTTGCTCAGAAAATGCTAATTATTATTCTATGGGTCATGAAACTCTTTTCAATCCTGTGTAAATAGCTAACTAGCGGCTACTCACCTCTTCACCCATGAATGGGGTTGGCAGAGGCAAGAAAGGCCCATTTCAATTTAGTTTAGGGAAAAGGGAATGAATGCACAGGGATGAGGGGGAAAGGTATCCTTGACAAGATTCTGTGAGGTTTTTGATGCTCCAGAAATACATCAGAGCCATTGCATAGAGAATATGATAGGCTTAAGTGTATTTCATTCCATGCATCCGATGAAGTGAGTATTAACCCACGAAAGCTTATGCTGAAATAAATTTGTTAGTCTCTAAGGTGCTACAAGTTTTTCTTTCTTATTTTCATAGAGAATATGGTAATCCTCTCACAAAGGCTGGGCAGAGTGGCAGTACCATTCCAAGTTTAAGTGCTCCTTATTCCCATGGCAGTGATCCTTCCTGTTCCTGTCCTCTCTCTCCCCCCTCCCTCCCATATGCATGGAAATTCTCTTTGTTCTATGAAAATAAGAAAGAAAAACTTGTAGCACCTTAGAGACTAACAAATTTATTTCAGCATAAGCTTTCGTGGGTTAGTACCCACTTCATCGGATGCATGGAATGAAAATATACTTCAGACAGACATTTATACAGTCAGAGAAACATGATGGTCCAGGTGTATAGACCAATCTTAAGAGGCTAATTAGTTGAGAGGAAACATGACAGCAGGGGAAGAAAAAGCTTTTGAAGTGATAAACAAGATGGTCACACAGGTGTGAATGAGGATCGTTAACTTAAGGGAAATAGATTCAATTAACATAATGGCCGAGCCATTCCAAATCACGATAATCTCTTTGTTCTAGTCTGCCAAGCTACTTAACCTCTCTTTGTGCAAATCCTTTCTTAAGGTAGATTCTCTGCAATGCCTAGAAGACTTGGGTCAGAAACAATATTTATTGTTTTATTTATAAAGCCCTTTTAAGTGAGCCACCTAAGCTATGTACACACTACCCAAAAAGGTGTATGTTACAACATGCTCACTGTCATGTTTTAAAATCCTACAGTAAAAAGAGCAAGTGATAGTTTTACCTTGATTTAGCCCCAGAGTTTGCCTCAGCTAGCTCAATGGAGTTAAAAACATCACTTTTCCGAATGTAAATAGGGGCCTAGACATGGTCATGCCTAAAGTGAGTTATCACACGATCTTGATGCAGTTGTCTGTGTCCTTTGCTCTTGTTTGTTGTCCCCGCTTGATATACAGTATTGCCAACACTGAGCAATCAAAAATTCATGAGTCCGGCCTAAAAAAATCATGAGAATTTTTTTTTAAATAATACATTTTGGGTTCTTTTAATTTGCCTTCTAGTTTCTGAACCTTTAGGGTACATTTGATCATGTTTTCAAGCTTTTCTCCACTATATTCAGGCGATAAATGTCCTTTTTAATTTTTTTTAATGAAAGCTGAGATTGTCGTATAAACACACGACTCCAGGAATTAGAGCGGGGTGGCCAAGCTGTGGCTCCGGAGCCTAGGGTGACCAGATGTCCCGATTTTATAGGGACAGTCCCGATTTTTGGGTCTTTTTCTTATATAGGTTCCTATTACCCCCACCCCACCCCGATTTTTCACACCTGCTGTCTGGTCACCCTACTGGAGCCACATGCAGCTCTTCAGAACTTAATATGTGCTCTTCGTATAGGCAGCGACTCTGGGGCTGGAGTTACAGGTGCCAACTTTCCAATGTGCTGGAGGGTGTTCACTGCTCAACCCCTGGCTCTGCCACAGGCCCTGTCCCTACTCCACCCCTTCCCACCTCCTCCCCTGAGCCGTCTGTGCCCTGGCTCCTCTTCCCCCTCCCTCCCCCCCAGCCTCCTGCACACCACGAAACAGCTGATCAGGAGGTGTGGAGAGGGAGGGGGAGGCGCTGATCCTTGAGGCTGCCGGTGGGTGGGAGGCACTGGGAGCCGGGTGGGGAACCTGATGTGTGTGTGTGTGTGGCGGGGGGGGCTGACATATTACTGTGGCTCTTTGGCAATGTACATTGGTACATTCTGACTTTCTCAGACTCAGATTGGCCACCCCTGAATTAGAGCTTCAAGAAAAACACCAAATATCATGAGACTCAAAATTGTGAAAGCTGGCAATAATGTATACATCGTGTTTATTATGTCTAAAGTAAGAATGAGCTCTCCCGAGTAGAGATTGTGACTTTCTAATGGGCTCAACCACCTACCACATTTTTACTGTTGTAAAAATGACACAATAAGAAAAGCCGGAATCGTAACTCTGGGCCAGGTGCATGCATCCCAATGGGAAGAAACCAGATTCAGGTGACGGTAAATATTTTCTTTAAAGGAGAAACATAACCGAGAGGCCATTTCAGACAAGAACCGGAATTGTTTAGACTGGTCTGTAAACAATCATGGCATTCCAGCCATTTATCACAAATTGTCAGTGTTCCAATAGATTATTTGCAAGGGTTGCACAACAGCTTTCACAGCACTCTTGCAACGCTTGCCATATTTTTTTTTGTGAGCTCACAATATTTGTTGTTTTTCTAAAATCCCCAGCACCTAGACTCAAGTGCTTACACAAGAATCTGAGCTTTAATTTAAATATATAGATATTCCTAGACTCAAAGTGCATGTTTTACATAGCAGTTGGGAGCATGCTTCCCAGCCCAGAAACTAGCCAGCTTGAGAGAGTGTGCTAAAAATAGCAGTTTAGCCCTGGTGGAGTGGGTGCCCGCATGGCAGATGCCCGAGTGCAATCACACCCGATCTGGGTACGTACTCAGGTTAGGGTTGCCAGGCGTCCGCTTTTCAACAGGAACGCCCGCCCGAAAAGGGACCCTGGTGGCTCCGGTCAGCACTGTTAAAGGTCCAATCGGTGGCGCAGCGGGACTAAGGCAGGCTCCCCGCGACTCCTGGAAGCAGCCGGCATGATCCTGCTCCCGCCCTGGGAACCGCGGCCAATGAGAGTTGCGGCGGCAGTGCCAGCGGGCAGGGCAGCGTGCAGAGCCTCCTGGCCGCACCTACGCCTAGGAGCAGGAGGGACATGTCGCCGCTTCCCAGGAGCCAACACCTGAGGTAAGTGCCGCCCGGAGCCCACACCCAGAATCCCCTCCTGCACCCTAACCCCCTGTCCCAGCCCATAGCCCCCTCCAACACATCACAAACTCTTCATCCATGGCCGCACCCCAGAGCCCACACCCCCAACCCCTTGCCCCAGCCCGGTGAAAATAAGCGAGGGAGTGAGGGTGGGGGAGAGTGAGCAATGAAGGGACAGGGGTGGAGTGAGCGGGGGCAGGGCAAGGGTGTTTGGTTGTCTGCAATCAGAAACTTGACAACCCTAGCTCAGATGGCTCTCTCAACTGCCACCCAGGCTGCTGCAGCCACACCGTTGTTATCAAGCTATCTTAAGCAGAGCTAGTGTGTGTCTGGTGTCTACCACTGCTGGGAAGTGCATTCGCAACTGCAGTGTGGACTCTATGATCGCAGAAAAAGGCTTGAAAACTTGACCTCAGTGCTTCCTAAAGGCTCTAAAAACAGAAGGTAAATTAAATAAAAAGAACCCAAAACGTTTTTTTAAACCATCATTTTTCTGAGGCCTGACTCATGATTTTTGAACACTTGGGATTATAAATACTGGAACAGTCCCAACGAAAGATCATCCCAGGCATTTTTAACTGGTCAGCCTGCTCTTACAGTGCTACCGCCAGCCTGATGCTTCCACACAGGACAGCCACCTGTCGAAATGCCCTCTGGCCTCGATGCCATTTACTGGCCTCTTCTGGGTTTCACTATTTTCCCCCCAGCAGTTCTCAAACTCTGGATTGGGACCCCAAGTGGGTCGCAACCCAGTTTTAATGGAAGCCGAAGCCTGGGCCCCACCGCCCAGGGCCGAAATCGAAGTGCGACAGCTTAAGGCCTGGGTGGCGGGGCTCAGGTTACAGGTCCCCCACCCCCCCGGGCTGAAGCCCTTGGGCTTTGGCCTCCCCACCTGGGGCTGTGTAATGGCAAATGTAAAAGCAAATGTAATTAAAGTCTATGATGAATGAAAAGACGGACTGGGCTCTTCTTTGCAGTAGCTGTGTTGCTCCCAGGCCAGGATATGAGAGAGACAAGGTGGGTGAGGTAATCTCTTTTATTGGATCAACTTCTGTTGGCGGAAGGTACAAGCTTTTGAGCGACACTGAGCTCTTCTTCAGGTCTGGGGAAGGAAGCAGAGGTTTTGGAAGTTGATATAAAAAAACCCAAATCCCAGGCTGGGGCAATGGGAACTTCTAGAGCTTGTCCTAGGCTCTGAAAATCTTGGCTTCTGCCCTAGTTCTTGTAAAAAAATATTCCATTTTTCTTTCAAAGTGCTTGTTTCAGGAAGTGTTATTTTTTGATGGGCTAAAATGCAGGCACGTTACTTGAGACTGTACCAGAGTGGAAGCCTACATATGATAACTCAGCAGTTCTCAAGCAGGAGTCTGGGGCACCCTGGGGAGGCTGCAAGCAGGTTTCAGGGGGTCCCCCAAGCAGGGCCAGCGTTAGACTCACTGGGGCCCAGGGCAGAAAGCTGAAGCCTCGGGCCCCAAGCCAGAACAACTTAGCTTTGTGGGGGCCCCCCACTAATTGCCCTGCTTGCTACCCCTTAATGTCAGCCCTGACTTTTCTATGTAGAAAAACAGTTGTGGAAGAAGTAGGGCCTGGAGTTTTTATAGCATGTTGGGTGGGCCTCAGAAAGAAAACGGTTGAGAGCATCTGTGATAAATAAGAAAGCACATAGCATCTCTGCTTGCAGATGTGATTGTGAAATGATATGTATGGCTACTGTATCTTTCATACACAGTACCTGAGGCCAGTACTTACGGTCAGGAATCCCGGTGCGAGCCATTCCATATTCCCTAGGTGAACAAGCCCTCTGCCCCAAGGGTAGCTGAACTGAAATCACAGGCTGCCCTGCATTTATTCACAACAGAACTGTTAAGAAATTCTCATTTGCAAATTTCACAAGGCCAAACATTCTGGACCCTGACTCTGCTTTTATTGACTCTTGTTTTGCTAGTTAAACGTAAGGCAATGTGGTGATTGTGCAACCCCTTCCCGGCCTCCCTTCCACCGCAGAGCAAGTGCTGAGACTCGCGCGGTGCCCTTTAGGGTCGGCGGATCCGCAAGGAGAACGAAGAGCGCCCAGCGGAAGCCTTTAACCCCGGCGCGGAGGAGCCGGATCCCTCCTCCCTCCAGAGGGCGGCTGCTGCCGCCGCCCCGCGCTGGTTAGCCCGGCCCGGGCATCGCTCCGTTTTCCCCTCCGGGTCCCCGGTTGGCTGGGGAGCGCGGCGGGCGGCGTTGGGTTGTTTGTTTGCTCCGGGGGCCGGCTGGCCACATCTCCCCGCCTGGAGCAGAACCGGACTCGCCGCGATTTGCCGCTGGGGCTGTTTGACTCCCGGCGAAGCGAAGCGGAGGCTGCTCCCCGCGCGCCCACATGGGGACCTCCGGCAAAGTGAGACTAACGGGCCGGTCACTGGGAGTTACAGGCCATGCTCTGGTTCCGGGGGGATTGGGCTGGGCGGGGCTGCAAACGGTTCCTGCTGCTGGGCAGGGCGCTGAGCGCCGAGCCTGCTCCCCGCGGTGGGGACGGGGGAGCACCGCGCTCAGTGCGGGGTGCAGGATCGAGCCCCAAACATGCGCGCCGCTCTCAGCAGCAGCGGGCTCAGGGTCAAACAGCTACGGCTGTTCCAGCGCCCAGGCAGCTTAGTCTCGCCTTAACCCCTCACGTACATGGCAAGGGAGTGAGTTAATCCAGCGCCTTGCAAACAGCTGACGGCAGTGAATGCTGGATTCATCAGTAGCGCCCTAGATTCCCCCCCTCCCATTTCGTGATTTATGAGGGGCCCTAGTGCTCAGAAACTTTGATTGATATGATAGAAAAGGTTTGTGTTTAAAACCAAAAAGAAAACCCTTCAAAGCTGAGTCAGGTAGAGCTACCTCTCACTGGCACTTGAATAGTCTCCACCGCTGCCATCTGGAATGGCTTCAGTTGTTATTACCTGGGGATCGCTTTGACTTTTTTCCAGTATTTGATGTTGCGAACTCTCACTGTCTATTTCGTTTAGTTCTAAGTGAAAAAAGCAGTTTTCTATTGCAGCATCGGCATGCCATACACGTTAAAGTCTGCTTCTGCCTCCTGGGTTAGCATTCGCTCATCTATATCATTGCTCAGGCAGTACATTAATTGCTTTCTCAATTAGATACTGTAGTATTTGAGATTTTGGAGCCTGGCAATGTTGGAATTGTATAGTTTGGTAGCATCATATGCCATTTTGAGCACAGGTGGTCTGTGATGTAAAATAGCTCTTTTTTGGGAGAATTTTATTTAGTCAGACACTCTGGTTACCTTCTCCACACCTGAAGAGGACCTCTCTGAAGCCTGAAAGCAGCTTCCACCAGCAGGAGTTAGTCCAATAGAAGACATTACTTCACCTAAGTTGTCTCTCTCATATTTTACATATGGCATTTCTAGCAACTGGATCAGTTACTCCCAAAGGGGGGAGGGATGAAGTTTGGATTATTCCCGACTAGAGTTGAACGAAAGAGACAAAGAATAGTCTTGTGGTTAAGGGACTGGGTGGGAACTTTGGGTTCACATTATTAGCTCTGGCAAAGATTTCTTGTATGACCTTGAGGGAAACCACTTAATCTCTGCATGTTGGGGCTAAGGTGGCTTTAAACCACTATTGCACCCTCACGCTCCTGTGCTGCTTTGGGCACAGGTAGCACCCTCCAGAAACTCAGCAGTGTTGCAGCCCCATCATCCCACCCCCAGCCATTCATTCAACACCTCCTCATGCGGGTGTTTGGAAAGGGGTCTCGGGACGGCAACGTTATCTCCATAGTGCCCGCACTAAGATGTGCGGGTTTTAGGGAGTCTTTATGCCCCCTCCCTCATACCCAATGTAAAAGGGTCTAAAGGCGGAGGTTAGGATCTGAACCCTAATTTCTAGATCATGTGAAAATGGAAACGAAGGGTAAATGTGGATACAGGCAAACAAAACGGAAAGGTCCATAGGCATAAATATTTTTGATGAGTGGTCTTTAATTTGGAAGAGATCTATTACCTTCTCTTAACGTGTCTGAGTAAAAGCAAATCGCTATGAAGTGATGTTACAGTGACACCTTCAATTCCTAACTCCTCCTACCCCCACCCCCACAAATGTCTTGGAAGCCCAGGGTACAGGATCATTTTCTCTGTATCTGGTAGGAGTATCCAAAAGTGGCAATGCTGAATTCTACAGATATGAAACATAAAGACTAATCCAATGAGGTGCTGAGGTCCCTAAGGCTCAGTACCTCCCAGGATTCAGGGCCTGATTTCTAGAAGGGAAGTCAATGGGAGGCAGATAAATAGGGCTTTGAGCCTTCAATCCCTGTTGTTAGATTGCCCTTGGATGTTCTGGTGATCCTTCTAGTCTTGCAGTGAAAGACATTAGACTAATAACTTTGCACCTGTTCATTGTGGCAAAGTATTGTCTACTTGAATACAGGAGAAAGAATTTCCCTAGATGATAGTAGTTCTGAAGGGACTCAAATGCACTGGCCATGCTTACAGATGTTCATAAAATGTAACCTCTTACACAATTGCGTTCTCACTCCTAGATTATGAACCAAATAAACCCATAAAAGCAACCACAAGTACAATTATTACTGTTTCTAAGTATGAGTAGATCTCCCACCGGCTCTCAATTTGCCTGCTATAATTGTTCTCCACTGTATTACATCAACTGATTGATTTTTTTTTTTTTTAAATAGCGGAATTCCACTGTCCACACTCTTGTTTGGTGTCATTCTGAGAAGATTTTTCAAATGTAAAGGAGAGGGAAGGAACACATTTAATTCCATAAATGTTTAATTCTGGATTCCTAATAACAGCATATATTTTGGGATAAAATTTATTTCTGCTCATATCAATATTTTTAGTGATTTTTCAATTTATTCACTCTGTGTATTTTTAATAACTAACAGTTCCTACATAAAAATGTAATCAACTGTATTTTCATAGGTTATAAAATGCAAGGCTGCTGTTGCCTGGGAAGTGGATAAACCACTCTCTATTGAGGAGGTAGAGGTTGCACCTCCGAAAGCTCATGAAGTTCGTGTTAAGGTACAAACCTCTCTTTCACAGTGTTATTTTTTTCTATGGGAATTCTTCTTCTTGGAGATGTACTGAATACACCTACTTTTCACAGAATCATAGAATCTCAGGGTTGGAAGGGACCTCAGGAGGTCATCTAGTCCAACCCCCTGCTCAAAGCAGGACCAACCCCAACTAAATCATCCCAGCCAGGGCTGTCAAGCCTGACCTTAAAAACCTCTAAGGAAGGAGATTCCACCACCTCCCTAGGTAACCCATTCCAGTTCTTCACCACCCTTCTAGTGAAAAAGTTTTTCCTAATATCCAACCTAAACCTCCCCCTCTGCAACTTGAGACCATTACTCCTTGTTCTGTCATCTTCTACCACTGAGAACAGTCTAGATCCATCCTCTTTGGGACCCCCCCCCCGCTTTCAGGTAGTTGAAAGCAGCTATCAAATCCCCCCTCATTCTTCTCTTCTGTAGGCTAAACAATCCCAGTTCCCTCAGCCTCTCCTCATAAGTCATGTGCTCCAGCCCCCTAATCATTTGTTGTTGCCCTCCGCTGGACTCGTTCCAGTTTTTCCACATCCTTCTTGTAGTGTGGGGCCCAAAACTGGACACAGTACTCCAGATGAGGCCTCACCAGTGCCGAATAGAGGGGAATAATCACGTCCCTCGATCTGCTGGAAATGCCCCTACTTTTACAACCCAAAATGTCGTTAGCCTTCTTGGCAACAAGGGCACACTGTTGACTCATATTCAGCTTTTCGTCCACTGTAACCCCTAGGTTCTTTTCTGCAGAACCGCTGCCCAGCCATTCGGACCCTAGTCTGTAGCAGTGCATGGGATTCTTCCGTCCTAAGTGCAGGACTCTGCACTTGTCCTTGTTGAACCTCATCAGATTTCTTTTGGCCCAATCCTCTAATTTGTCTAGGTCCCTCTGTATCCTGTCCCTACCCTCCAGCGTATCAACCACTCCTCCCAGATTAGTGTCATCTGCAAACTTGCTAAGGGTGCAGTCCACACCGTCCTCCAGATCGTTAATGAAGATATTGAACAAAACCGGCCCCAGCACCGACCCTTGGGGCACTCCACTTGATACCGGCTGCCAACTAGACATGGAGCCATTGATCACTACCCGTGAGCCCGACCATCTAGCCAGTTTTCTATCCACCTTACCGTCCGTTCATCCAGCCCATACTTCTTTAACTTGCTGGCAAGAATACTGTGGGAGTCTGTATCAAAAGCTTTGCTAAAGTCAAGAAATAGCACATCCACTGCTTTCCCCTCATCCACAGAGCCAGTTATCTCATCACAGAAGGCAATTAGGTTAGTCAGGCATGACTTGCCCTTGGTGAATCCATGCTGACTGTTCCTGATCACTCTCCTCTCCTTTAAGTGGTTCAGAATTGATTCCTTGAGGACCTGTTCCATGATTTTTCCTGGGACTGAGGTGAGACTGACTGGCCTGTAGTTCCCCGGATCTTCCTTCTTCCCTTTTTTTTAAAGATGGGCACTACATTAGCTTTTTTTCAGTCATCCGGGATCTCCCCCGATTGCCATGATTTTTTTCAAAGATAATGGCCAATGGCTCTGCAATCACATCGGCCAACTCCTTTAGCACCCGCGGATGCAGTGCATCCGGCCCCCATGAACTTGTGGTCGTCCAGCTTTTCTAAATAGTCCCGAACTACTTCTTTCTCCACAGAGGGCTGGTCACCTCCTCCCCATACCGTGCTGCTGTCTGGGAGCTGACCTTGTCTGTGAAGACAGAGGCAAAAGAAGCATTGAGTACACTAGCTTTCTCCACATCCTCTGTCAATAGGTTCCATCCCTCATTCAGCAAGGGGCCCACACTTTCCTTGACTTTCCTCTTGTTGCTAACATACCTGAAGAAACCCTTCTTGTTACTCCTGACATCTCCGGCTAGCTGCAACTCTAAGTGTGATTTGGCCTTCCTAATTTTGCTCTTGCATGCCTGAGCAATATTTTTATACTCCTCCCTGGTCCTTTGACCCATCTTCCACTTCCCGTAAGCTGCTTTTTTGTGTTTAAGATGAGCAAGGATTTCACTGTTAAGCCAAGCTGGTGGCCTGCCATATTTACTTTTCTTTCTACACATCTACTTTTGCTATTAAAGTTCCCGATTTTCAAATAGTTCAAAAATATTCATCCAGCTTCATAGCTGATTGAAAAATGGGGAAAAGATCTCAACTAGCAGTTTTTGAGATTCTTTCCAGGTGGCCAACCCTCCTCCTCCCCCATGTTACTAGGTGTCAGGCTAGCAACTGCCATTCTTGGACAACAAGAGACAAAATACTGAGATGATGTTATCCAAGAACTTATGGTGATCATCTTATTGGACACAAGGGCTGGGTACCTCCCTTGTCTTTAGTGCAGGTCAGAGTTCTTTGTAGACCTCAGAATCCTAATGCTGAATATTACATTTTGATTCTTCTGCAAGGGAAAGTCAAACCTTGTTATTATTAGATGCAAAATATTTTAGATAATGCAAATAACCAAGGCCTCGTGTACACTAGAAAATTAGGGGTGTGATTTTTTGGGAGGGGGCAGGGCTTGGGGTTGTGTTGTTTTTATTTTTATAGTGACACCAGTATGAAGTTGCCTTATAGCAGTATAGTTTATATTGGTTCCTGAACCAGAATAATCTGTATTGTGAAAACATTTCTCTACCAGTATAATTGTGTCAACATTAGGAGAGTGTTTGCAGTTTAAATATGCCATTACAATTAAAGCAGCAAAACTTTCTAGTGTAGACGAGCTTTGGGCCTGTTTTTCACCGTTCTTTGCGTGTAACTGAACGTGCAGAATTGTGGACGCAAGTCTATGCAGAATTTTTTTAAAAATCAGGCATGTAATCCACTCGGGAAGCGGTCATGCAAATATACAGGTATTAAATTAGCAACCTGAAAGATTTCCTATGGTTCCTTGTGCTAATAAATATTCTGAATGTATCGAGAAAACCAATGGAAAATTTTCCATCAAAATATGTTTTATGCCAATAAACCGTATAGCACATTGTTCTAGTCCTGGTAACTTGTCAGCAATATTATTATATGTACTGACATTTGGGACTCTTGGTTCCTAAAAAGCTGGAGGCATCCTAGAAGTAAGTTTACAGTCCTTTGGAGCATTGCCGAGTATAAGGCTGACAAAATTGATGGAAAATATTAAATATGGACAGAAGAGGCCTTGTACTAACTGTTCTAGTATTTACGATCCCTAGTGTTCAAAAATCAGGAGTCAGGCCTCAAAACCAGCTAATAAACAAATAGCAACACTTAGACCTTCTGGAATGAAAACTCAAAACAAAAAATGGCTCCAGTGAGCATTGTGAACGTGACTGTTTTACAGAAGCCTGTGTCCATTCCAGGGTTGATGTGTCCTTTCATTTCCATACAGATAGTGGCCACAGGGATCTGTGGGACAGATGATCATGTTCTGAAAGGTTCTTTTCCAAATATGGATTACCCAGTTATTCCTGGCCATGAAGGAGCTGGGATTGTGGAGAGTATTGGAGAAGGAGTGACATGTGTGAAACCAGGTATGGGAAAGCAGGATTCACCTTTCCAAATGGATTAACCACTCTGGGTGGGGGGGCAGAGCCAGGGGTTGAGCAGTGAGCACCCTGCCCCCAGCACATTGGAAAATTGGCACCTGTAGCTCCAGCCCCCCGAGTCGGTCAGTGTCTATACAAGGAGCCGCATAGTTGCCTTCTCAAAATGAGGGGAGCACTAACTTTCATCTCATGAGCACTGGGAGTGTCCCACTAAGCAAAATATATTTCTCTTCCAAGGCAGGTTAAATAGTACTGCCACATGATCTCTATTTTAGATTGGGGGGTGGGTGTGTTACTTGTTCCCATAATACAAGAACTGGGGGGGGGGGGCGCGCCTGCCACCAAAAGAAGTTAACAGGCAGCAGCTTTACAACAAAAGGAAGTTCTTGTTCACACTCCATTCATGGCTATTAGCCAGGAGTAAGGACTAGCGGCCCTAACCCCTGCCCGCGGGGAGAGTGGTTACAAAGCTTCTCCACAAACAACAGAGCTGAGGGGCTGCAACTCACCCCAGCA
Organism: Chelydra serpentina; assembly: GCA_037349315.1. Taxonomy (NCBI): domain Eukaryota; kingdom Metazoa; phylum Chordata; order Testudines; family Chelydridae; genus Chelydra; species Chelydra serpentina. The sequence continues at coordinate 152,372 of JBAIAC010000018.1, forward strand.
GCTTCCCTGCCCGCATGATGCAGAGCCCGGGCGGGGCTGGACGGGACACGCGCCACCGACCCCGCTCCAGCCTCTTCCTTGCTCTGGATGCTGGAGCAGCCGCCACTCTCTCGCGCGAGAGCCGCATGCGCCGGCGGGCCCGGCTTGGTAGAGGGCGAGGCACATCACCCCCCAGCTCGCGGGAACAGCAGAGAGCGGGCTGCGTTACCCCAGGAACCCAGCGCACATGGGGCAGGACCCAGCTTCGGCCCCATGTTCATTGTGGAGGGGACAGCCCCAGGGGCGGGTTGCACAGAAGACAAGGGGGAGGGTGTTTTCTTACACGCCAAGAGCGGGGCTCCTCTGGGGACTGGTGCCTGCACCCCCCCCACCTGCCCCTGGGTCAGGAGGCGCCTCACTGCCAGCACCCCAGCTCTTAGCAGGAGGAAGTCTTGCTGTGGAGCCGCTCCCTGACCGACACACACCCAGCCTCTAGTTACATGCAGAGTGGACAGGAAGACCTAGGGTCGCACACCCGCTACAGTGCCCGGCCTGTGCCACTGAACGCTTTCCCAAATAAGCGGTACATACTGGCTTGTAAAATTCAACTCAGGACCAACACTTGGCTTAACCACAGGCACTGAGATTACAGAACATGAGACTCAAATTATTAATAAAGAACCGAGTTTAAGAAGAATGTTGGAAACAGGTCATTATGGCTGAAGACATTTCTCTCACCTAAAGTCTGCTGTAGCGTTTTCAGACGAGGCTGCCTGCGACCCATGCTGTCCATTCGCTTGCCAGGTGCAGGATGAAGGAGTGTCTTCGGTGTATATACCCCCACTGTTCATTGTCTTTACTCCAAGGCAGGATAATCCCCCACCCAGGGCTTGTTTTCGCCTGCGTTCTCCTTTACTGTAGAGCTCACATCTCTTTAGTACATAGACTTTGTATGTAAACAGGCATGCATTCTGTTATTTTACAATGCTACATTAATTTAAATCCCAACAGCCATATACACCTTTCAGAGTTTAAACACATATTTCCAATATATATACACACACAACTCCTTACATTGTATCTGTACAACATTTCACCACTGAATGAGACCTCACCTGAGATGCTTTGGGAGAACCAGAATGTTCATAACAAACTCAGGAGGTTGCTGTAACCCCTCTGCACCCGCCTTGCCAGTTGCCTTTAACATATTCTTGTGTCACAGACACCAGACAGATGGCAATGAGTCAATGTGAGGATTTGTGACTAGCCACTGAGCCCTTTGTTAACCCATCAAACGAGTAACCCCGTGGTGGTGCCAGGAGGTGGATTGTGGCAGCCCTGGGACGGCTCTGTGTTGTAACCAGAAGGCAGGCCGAACTGAACGCCCAGGCAATGCAAAGGAGGTAAACTAGCTTGGCCTGGGAGATAAGCAGATCAAAATGTATTTGGATTTTTGACAAGTGACCTATTTTGCCCCGGTACAAATGACAGAGGTACTTTCTGGGGTCAGTACCTGGAATGCTAGTATCCAAAACAAGGAGAATGAAAGGTATAGAACAAGTTACTCCTAAAGACATTCTGCACCAAAAGAATAAAAATTCTGTACACGATATTTTAAAATTCTGCAAAATGTATTTGTCAAATAAATGTGGAGGCTCCAGCATGGCCTTAGGGAGCGCAGGCCACTGGCGTCAGAGCTAGGAGATCACTGTGCAGCTCCGCCCTGGGACTCAGCGGTGAGGCTGCACACAACCCTGACACAGCGCAAGGATAGCGCCTGGCCCAGAAACAGCCCAGGGTCCTGCCCCTCCTTGCTACATGAACCAGCTGTGGGCAGGCAGGATCCAAGTCTAGATGCACTTAGTGTGGGGGGATCCAGGTGTAGGTTGAGAGGGTTCAGGCAGGTGTGGGTTGAGGGGCAATCCGGGTGCAGGTGGCTCAGTGGAGGATCCGGCTGCAGGAGAGTGGTAAGGGGACCTGGATGTACAGGGACTTGTTGGAGGGTTCTGGGTGCAACAGTAAAGGGACTCTGCAAGGGGGGCGAGCGGAAGGAGGGGTCGGGGGGGAAATCAGTGGAGGAGTCCAAATGCTGGGTAAGTGCGGCTCGGCAGGGCGGTTCTGGGTGCGGCTCGGCAGGAGGGTCTTGGTATGAGGGGGGGTCTGAATGCATGGGGTTGGGCAGATGGGGGAGCAGCTCCCTCTACAGAGATCCCTCCCCCTGTAGCTGAAGAGCGATGGGTGCAGGAAGTGCAGGGGTCGCTGGGTGGGTGGGGGATGTGCACGCTGCACTTCCTACAGCTGGGGAAGAAATCTGGGGGTGGATCTGACACGACCCCGGATGCCGTGTAGGGGAAGAGGAAGTCCCATCCTCCCCAGCCCACATGGGACTAGCAGCTGAGCCCGGCACATGGTAGGAGCTACCAGCCAGGTCTTCCCCAGTCCCGCCCCCTGCCCCACCAGCGACGCTGACTTCTGTCAGCGTCGGTGGGTGCTGACGCCGGGCGTCGGGGCCCCAGAACATCGCCCGGTGCTCCGGTAAGTTGGGCGCGAGCTCCGGGGATGGCGGGGAGTTGCCGGTGGGTGCAGAGCACCCACCAATTTTTTTCCGTGGGTGCTCCAGCCCCGGAGCACCCACGAAGTCGGCGCCTATGTGCCCCACAATGATTTACCTCTCTGCCAGCTGCCCTGGACACCAAAACATACTGCTCGGGAAGGTTGCATGACCGTTCTTGTGGCTTCCTTATCAAAAAGTCATTTTTCTGTGGGGAAGCAAAGAAATTTGCAAGAGACATAAATTCTGCGCACCCACAGTGGTGCACAATTCCCCCGGGAGTAACAAGTGGAAGAATTGGAACCGACCGATGGGCTGGATTTTAGTGACATGTGAAGAGTTTTATAACTTGTAAAATCATCCTAGAAATACACTACGTTCCCCTGCAACGTGGGACGCCTCACAATGCCTTGCTGCTGTGGCTCACAAACAGCCAAACGACTTAAAGGTCACCGTCACACCCTGAACGTCTGTGTATTGCCACGGCCCTGATCCAGCAGTTCAAACCCCGGTGGCCTGTTAGCGAACACCAGTCACGCTCTGGCTTCCGGCAGCCTCGATTACTACGTGTGTGGTGATCCCGACGAACTCCGGGTCTTCCCTGCAGAAAGGTCTGTTCCGCACTGTCCAGATATATTCAGTCCGTTGCCTCTGTGAGGGCATCGAGCTACAACACCTTAAATGGAGTTCCCCGCACGATTCACAACGCTGGATGAATTGTGATTAAAGAACAAAACAAGTTTATTTAACTACAAAGAGAGATTTTTAAAAGTACAAGTTATATTCAGAAATGGTTACAAGACAAACATAAAACGCTTCCTAGTTCTCAACTTAAACTAGACATGGTTCAAGGTGAAATTCTTACCACAGATTTTCAGTAGTACTGCTGACCAAATTACAGGGCAGGATCTGCTCCCGAGGTCCAATAGCTGTTTTCTTTTGTCCGCTTAGGTGAAAGAGAGAGATGGACAAGAAAAGATAACTTGGGATGTTTTTGCACCTCTTTTATAGCTCAGTCACCCTTTGGAAACCATGTTCCTGAGCATGACCCCTGGTTAAAAGCTCTTTCCAGCTGAGAGCAAGGAGACACAGAGTTTGTTGGGGGGAAAGGTTTCATGCTGTTGTTTGCTAAGATCAGATCTGTGTGTTCCTGCCCTGCTTCCTTGCCAAAGAATGACCACTTGATCAGGGCCGGATTAACTCTCCTGTGGGCCCAGGACTATTAGATTTTCTGGGGCTCCTGGGGGCTGGGGCAGAGGATTGGGGTGCAGGCTCCAGCCGGGAGGCGCTTACCTCGTGCAGCTCCTGGGGTACCCGGCCAATGGGAGCTGTGGAGCCAGCGCTGGGGGCAGCACACAGAGATTCCCTGAACGCCCCTCGTCTAGGTGCTGCAGGGGCACATTGGCGAGCCGGCGCTCGCAGCTCCAGGCCCGAGGGGGGGCCCCGAGGCTCAGGGACTGGTGTCACCCGCGGCGCGGAGACTTGCCACAGGCCAGATGAAAAGAAGCAATGGGCCGGACCGCGGGCCTGCGGGACCCCGGGCTGCAGCCTCTAAAGTCCCTGCATTAATCCAGCCCTGCACTTGATAGGTGATGACACCTGCCCGGGGTATCAACTTGTCTTTTGTGTTTGAGAAAGAGGTTTGCCCACTCTCCAGACATTTCTGGTAAAGACATAGTATTGATTTCGACTTATGTTCATAACTTTACATATAATGTTGCTACATACATTTTACCGTGATATTATTGACCAGCAAGTTTTACTTCTCACATGGTACCTCAAGCGGGTGTATTTTGTACAAAGATTTTTACAACAGTGTGTCGGATGTGAATACAGGGGTGTGTTCTGTCACGGTACCGTATTGAACTTTTCTTCCTGTACTATGCCATTATTGACTTTCTGCAATAAACTCGACTGATATTGGTTATTTGAGCTCTTCTATATATTTCATAACAAACCAAAGCATAGCCAAGCAATCGATGCTATAATTTATCAACACTGCCCACCAGCCACATAGGTGGTTAATTACAGGCGGGCGGGTTACTTCTTTAAAAAGCTCATCATGGATAGACCAGACCCTGGCACCTCTTAAAGAAGCCGGCCGCCCTGGGACATTGGCCTTAAATGGTTGCTCCTCCCCACCCCCTTGCCCTGAGATAAGGGCCACCTTCTCCTCTGGCATTTGATAATGCTTTGACTGGAAGGAGATATGCCTTGGTCTCGGCGTCTCTCTTCCTGCAGTATTATTTCTGTGAATTAAAAAACGCCCCAAAACTATGGAAATACCGACAGGGTTACAAACATGTTGTGACAATTCAGCAAAGCGCCCTGGTCCCTGAACGGCTCATGGAGAGACCTGGCTATACAGTGGTGGATGGTGCTCCGATTAGACCCCTGTGAAACCAGAATGACCCAACGGGGAGAGGCAGGGTAGGGGGATATCCAGTCTGAAGTGAAGTCAGCGGGGTTACACAGAAGGAATCAAAAGCAGAATCCAGCCCAGAGTCAAACAGCTGCTGGGCTTTCTGAGGGCCATGTGCAGAAATTTAACTTTGACCCCTTTTGGGGGGGGAGGGGGCACTGTGCCCCCCCCCCCCACCACCACTACCACCGCTCTGGCAGAAGCTTGCTCTTCCCTCCCTCTCTTCCCCCTCCCGCCCTGGCACCAGCAGGAGCTCGCTTTCCCCATCACCGCAACCCTAGGGCCGGAGGAGTTCAGTGTCCCTGACAATTATTGGGGAGGGGGCATGCCTTTGCTTGTTCCCCCTTTTGCAGGCCCCGACATTATCATACCACATGGGAGGTGCCCCAGTATGAAGTAGACATTATCAGCAGCATTACAGTAACAGCCTCCCCTTTTTATAGTGCACCTTGTCAGCAACATTATGGTAGCGCCAGGGGGCAGCGGGGAATTATGAGGTACACATGATCAGCAACATTACGGTAGCCCCTTTGACCCCTTTGCTGTTACTTGGGACTGTGCTGAACTATTTCCATCTGGCACAATGCGAGTTACTCATGGAGAACACACACAGTCCTGTTCCTCGAGGGAATCAAGCCACCCAGGCCCTTTCCTTCCTCCAAAACCCAAGCTTGCTTCTCCGGCCCGCCCCGTGCCCAAGGGAGCTGTTTCTCTGCTTCCTTCACTGTCTGCTAACTTTCTTTCCAGAACGCAGCCAATCCCTCAGCCTCGGCATCCACAACCCATCCCAGAGACACCCCTCAGCTTCTGATCGGCTGTGCCGTGCGGCCCAGTGTCTCGGCTGGTGGCTCCCCATTGCTCACAGCTATCTCTACACAATGAGGCATTTAATTGCTCCTTCCGCTTAGCTGGAAAGAAAAGCTCTTCACACACTCAGGTCTGTGATTGTCTAAAGATCAAAGAGCCAGTATCACCTTCCAGCATAACAACAGTTAATGCCCACATATTCTGGAATGGGTATGAATCCTCATACCTCTGGGATGGGGCGCAGGGGCTGTTTATACAGGAAGCCCCCTTGCCTGGTGCTGAGATGCACCCACCTCTGGGGTAGAGTGCTGGGGCTGTTTATACGGGGATCCCCATGGGCACTCTGGTTTATAATTTAACCCTTTGGGGACTGCACAGCAGGCAAAACAAGAGGCGCGTAAGCACAGTAACTTTTACCCTCAACGCACACAAGAGTCACAGATATTTAGATAAAACAAGCAAAGCCCATATGTTTCCCGCAACCCCCCCACCCGTCCCTGTCTCTGCTCACCCCTCCTCGAGAGGCCACAGGGTAGTCCTCCTGCTGGCATTGTTAGGTGATGCTCAGCTGATGTACCAGGCCATGTATTTCAGGAGCTATTGAGACATTTCAATGCTGTGGACCAGGCCTCATCTGGAATCCTAGGTCCAATTCGTGGCCCTCAATAGGAATCCTAACTAAGACAGAGCAGGACAACGACAATGCTCAGGGAAACAGCCCATGACTCTTCTGAGAGGAGACTGGAAGAGTTTGGCTTGTTTGGCCTAAAAACAGAGATGTGGTTGCTCCCTGTAAGTACACCAGGGAAGGGAAAGAGCTAGTGCAGCTAAAGGACAATGATGTCCCAAAAGCCAATGGGGATAAACTCACCAGGGGTTCACTGTTCCCACCCACCAGCAGAGGGGGGGGAGCAGTGATTTCCCTACACCCACCCCCTTGCATTTCCCCAACACCCCCCCCAGTTTTGTGAACTAGTTACATGCCAATTTAGTGACACCCTCCCCCTGTAAATTTGAACACCCCCCCTAATTTCAATTCCTGGGGAAACCACTGGTGTGGGGGGGGAGGGTCTGGAAAACCCAAAACTAGATGCAAGCTGGAGCAGTTTTTGAAGGGATTCTCTGTCATAGCCCTCCTCATAAGAGGGAGCCCGGCCGAGATCTGGCCCTTAAATAAACTTCCTGGCCCTGCTTTACCCACTGATCAGCTGCAGGTGGTGAAACTCCCTGTCCACCTGGAGATCAGCCTGGCTCCTCCTCCTACCATCCACATCCTGATGATGACTGTGGTGTCAACCCTTACAATGAGCTGTCCTGGGTCTCTGCTTGAGGTCTAGATCAGATCTGGCATCCCCTACAGAGGAAAGGCCCCGTGTCCCATTTCCCCACACACACACTCCTGAGCCAACCGGTCTGCCTCCCTGCCCTGGGGCTGGATCGGACCTAGCACCCATGCAGACGTTATGTTCTGGGCTGGCTGTGACCCCGTTCTCCTGGAAGGTCAGACATGGTGTCGGTCACCAATTGGTGCCAGTTCGGGTATGAGGAGGCTGGAGAAGCTGCGGATCTTTGCTGCCAGATTCCAGGCATCCAGCACAAGTGGGTCCCCTGGTGACCCCTCTAGTGCTCCCTGCCGCCCTCTCCCCAGTGCCCCCTGGTGCCTCTGCTGCTCCCCCACCCCACCCCATCTATCAATGCCCCAGTGCCCTCTCCCTTCCCCAGACCCCCTCCACACCTAACTACTTCTCCTCCCAGTACCTCCAAACCCCAAGTGCCCCCTCCACTGCTCTAACCCCCTCAGCCTCTTCCTCCTCCACTCCGGCAAGCCCCCCATGCTCCCTAAACCCCCATGGCCCCTTTGTGACCCTTCCCATGCCCTCTTTCCTCTGATCTCTCTGATTCCCCGCCCCCCCCATTTTCCCCCAGCTCCAGGCCCCACGGGGATGGAATGGGACCCAGGCATCCAGGACAATGCTCCTAATGGCAGAACCACAGTGCTGCTAGGCTCAGGGGTGCAGCAAGGGAAACAGACCCAGGTGCCCAAGGCAGCTCTCCTGGGAGAGGGCCGACAGTGCTGCCAGCCCCATGGGGAGGGAATGTGACCCAGACATCCAGGACAGCTCCACAGGGGCTCTGTAGCTCCTGGGCAACGGGGGAGGGAATGGGACCCAGGCATCTGGGATGACTCCTCATCTCTTTATATTCTTTTCAAATGTATTTTAAATTCGTTTAAAGCAATACTTTGTTTCTATTATCAGAGGGGTAGCCGTGTTAGTCTGGATCTGCAGAAGCGACAAAGGGTCCTGTGGCACCTTACAGACTAACAGAGGTATTGAAGCATAAGCTTTCGTGGGTCAATACCCACTTTGAAAGCTTATGCTTCAATACCTCTGTTAGTCTATAAGGTGCCACAGGACCCTTTGTCGCTTTTGTTTCTATTGTAATAAACAATAAAAAAACCCAAAACATTTTTTACATAAGTATGAGTCAATGCATTGTTACTACTTATGGAGAAAGGTACAAAAAATACATACTGTGGGACATCCCTTAAAGCAGAACTTTTTATAGGGAACTGTTTAAGATTTTGGCAGCTCATCACTGGGTGCAAGGATTATACATACTCCATATCCATTTAATTCAACTAGTTCAATTCAATGACTAGTTCATTCAAAGTTAAAAAAATCAACTGGGAGTTGAAAACAAACTTGATTTCCTCTTCATGAATAAAAACTAGGTGTGGGGATGGAAATTCTACTAGTTCTAAAATCTTGAAGGACATGGTGACTTGAAAGAATCGCTTCAATTCACTAACTACAGATAAGAGTCTTAGTTTAATACATCCATTTTAAATGCAAAGTGTGTTTGGATAACTTTTCTCATGTACCCAGCACATTTAAGAAAATTAAATGCCATTTTTGCACATTTCTATTTGGATGATAATTTCCATCCAAATAGAGCTTAACACTAATCACATGTATTATTGACTAGATTTTTTTTTTTTTACATTTACCATCTAAGATAAAAATTTAAAATTGAAGAATCTAAATGCATGTTAAGCTAAATAGGTATAGCCGTTTACACTAAATTTGGTACTACTTTTTGCCAAAGGCTAGATTGAGTTGCAACTGAGTATCAATTTTTGTGATTTCCCCTCACCCCCAAAACAAATGAAAACAATTAAAATTCATTATTTAAATTAAGATCGGCTGTGTGCTGATTTTTTAAATCATGATTACAATCAGTGATTTTAAATCAATCCACCCTGCTACGGAAGCACTGGTGCTACTCATCTCACTAGCAAGAATTCTGGAAACAAAACAAAAGGCAAACTGAGTCGGCAATCATAGTCTGGTGACTTCATTTCAGCTTGAGGTGCAGTGGTGCTGAGTTGAGCCCTGAATGCCACCGTACACTAACAATTAATTCTGCTTTACACAGATAAACACCTCTGCAGCTAAAGCCATCTTCATCTTCTGCACACAATTTTTCTTACCTGTTCTGAGAAGGTAGATCAGGGGTCTGCAACCTCCAGCACCCATGCCACCTTTGGGACGTGAGCTGATTTTTAATGGCACGCCGAGGTCCCAGCCCGCTGCAGGCCTGGGTGAAGGGAACACCAGGCTGGCAGTGGGCTGAGTGGACCAGCAGCCGAGACCCCAGCTGGCAAGGGGCCGGCAGCCGGAACCCAAAGCTGGCTGAGGCGCTCTGCTGTGGGTGGAGGCGTGGCGCATGGTACGCTCTCAGCTGGGGCCCTGCTGGCTGCGGCAACTCTCCTGCAGGCTGGCGCTGGTGGCCCCGTGTGCTGAACTAAGCAGCAGGCAGTCAGGCAAGTGAAAGGGGCTGGTGGGAGGCACGGTGGAGGTGTCTGCGCCCCAGCCTGTCCTGCTGCCCCTCTCACCACTGTGGCTGGACACCAGGGCATGTGCCATCCCTGCTGTGGCCCTTGGGGGGGAAGGCAGAAGCAGGCCAGGGGGTCTTCTGCCACCGCCCCCCATTTGCCTGCAGATGCAGTGCCCCGCACAGCTGGCCCACAGCTCCCTTGGCAGGAACAGTGTGGGGCAGGGACCCATCTGCCATGCAGGTAACCCGGCCACAACCGGGACTGTCCCAGGCCAGCCCCAAGCCCCTGCCTGCCCCGGGAATTCCCCTTACACCCCCCCCCCCCTTCCCTGAGCCCCTCACGCCACCCAGCCCTGACCCCTGCACCCCCCCATGCTCCCAGCCCTGACCCCTGCACCATCCACATCCCAACCCCCTGCACCCCAACCCCCTGCCCTGAGTGCTCTCCCCCCACCCACACATCCCAGCCCTCTTATCTCCTCCCCTTGAGGTGGGTTGTGATACAACAGTACCTGTAAGAAATTTAAGTTACTTTCACCCCTGCTGGAACCCCAGACCAGCAGTGGACTGAGCAGGGCTGGCAGCGAGCTGAGCGACACAGCCCACTGCCGGTCTGGGGTTCTGGCCGCCGGCCTGGGGCTCTGCTCCTGGCCTCGGCCCAGTGCTCTTCAGCCACCCCCTGCTGTGACCCACATTGGAAAACTCGGCAAGGAAAAGCTTTAAATACAATAGTTTATTTATATAATATAGACAGAGAGACCTTCTAAAAACGTTAATGTATTACTGGCACGCAAAACCTTAAATTACAGTGAACTTGGCACACCACTTCTGAAAGGTTGCTGACCCCTGAGGTAGATCACGCATGTCACATTCTATTGATAAGCTACTGGGTGTGTGTGGGTTGTTTTTTGGTTTTTTGGTTTTTGTTTTTAAAAGGGTGGAAGTTGAAGGACTCTCTCCCTAAACTGGTGTCTGATTACATGAACAGATGTATTAACCCACACTTTGCCTTTTGATTTAATCAATGAATGATTTGAACTGCTGTGGGTGGGGAAAAGGTGATATTGAATTTATTCATCTAAATGATAGTTTCTTGAGTCAGTCTGATGTAGGAATTTCCAGAGATTCTGCCATTTCTTGACCAGTTTTTGTAAAACATAAAGGCCATACTGGATCAGACCAAAGGTCCATCTAGCCCAGTATCCTGTCTTCTGCCAGTGGCCAATGCCAGGTGCCCCAGAGGGAAGGAAGAGAACAGGTAATCAAGTGATCCATCCCATCGCCCCTTCCCAGCTTCTGGCGTGTGATAAGAGATGGATTCAAAATGGAAATGGATCACTGAGAATTGAGTGCTTGGAAACTGAATCAGGAAACTTAAGAGCCTAAATACTTAATTTAGGTGCCTATTTTAGGCACTTAAGTCTGAAAATTTGGCAATACAGTACACCTGAAGATTTAGGAGACATTATCTTTATTCTCTGGCCAGGGGTTACTTCTGTGTCTGCAGTCAGTTTACGTGTTGCATAGTCAACAGAATGGAATTGTGAAAATAATTGAAGGAGAATGGGCTTGTAATAAATATCCAATGTCTGCATATGGACCATTGGTACACATAAAATAATGCTCTATATATCCAGAAAGAACAAAGTCCATCTTGGTGTGCATGGAGCATTGTTTGGCAAACATGTTAATTCTTCCATTTTTCTGTTTCAGTATTCGCAGCATCCTGTTTTAAGCCCGTGAGCGATGAGTGGGGTGTGAGCAGCACAGCACTTCTCCAGAATCATCTGTCTGACTCCTTCCCCTTACTCAAAACTTTTATTGGTGTTGGTTTTACACTCTTTGCTTCTAGGGCTGTATAAATTGGTTCTATCTGAACCTGGAAATACCTGAATAGATTTTGGAATCATTTTTTGTTTTGGACTAAGAATTCAAACCTCTGTCCATACCTTTAGGGGTGTGTGAAAGAGAGCAGAGCATGTAGGAAGGAAGTTATCCTAGAGATTATTCAGAATTAAACCAAATTAACCATTCTGTTCAGTAATTATATTAGCTGAGAGAGCTAGTATCTAGTCCAGCCCCTACCTCAAGACGGGGCCTGTAACCCACCCTGTCAACCTTTTCTTTCTGTTTAGAAGGTGTTGTCCACCAGCAGGCTTAACATCTCCAGTGATCCTTTCCCTGATTCAGCCTCCTAAAAAGAGAGCTATCGGGGGGTTGAAAGCAGCTCGGGTCTGGCCCGTGGATGTTGGCTGAGGGCCTAGGGAATTGCTCCAGGGCTGGGCACTCGCTTTCATGAGAGTGGCAGCAGGACCGAGGCCTGCATTCTCCAGCCTGCTCTGTAGCAGCAGGGGCCACTAGACCCTTTTTGTTGCTTTGTTCTGCTTTGCTCAAGACCCCAGAGCCCCCTCTCTGCCATCCTGGCACAGGGCAGGTCACTCAAAAGCAGGGGGGGGAAAGAGAATTAGCTCAGGCATTTGAAGCGCTTGTTCTACATGTGAGAAGTAGGTGGATTGATGCCTGTGCTCTCCATATGGTGGGAAAAGGACTTCCTCTACTCCCTGCAAAGCAGCTAGCCTACTTGCTTCCCTCTTTTTGCCCCCTCTTCCCCTAGCAGTCAGCAAAAGCCAAAAAGCCCCCCTCCTGAGGCCTGCAGTCACCAAGTGACCACCAGGGGGAGTCAAACCCACAACACAGGCATTATTAGCACCACACCCTAGTCAGCACACAGGAAGCATGCGTCCCAGGGATGTTTTGGAAAGGAGCAACAGCCTGCTAAGGGACCTTTGTGGCCAATCTCATGATATGGGTGGGGATAGTCTCCAGTCAGGGGGCTGAGGTCATCAGGATAAACCTAGAGGCAGTGTGGTAACATAGCGTCACAGAGCGCAGGACTTGTGGTCATGCAGAGGTCAAACAGGAACAGGGTGGAGGCAGAGAGGTCACAAGTCGACAGAGAAAAGGGGTGATGGTAGTGGGAGATCATGCACAGGGCCCTGAGGACCACAGCAGAGGCAATAGTCAGAGAGAGCAGTACTGGTCTTACTGGGGGTCATGTAGAGGTCAATTAGAAACAATTTGGAACCAGAGGGATCAAATGAGGACACAGAGCTGAGGACTGGTGGTACTGAGGGCTAAGGCACAGGTCAATGAAAATCAACTTAGAGGCAGTGGGGTCACCCAAGGTCACAGAGAACAGGGATGGTTGTACCTGAGGTCATGCACACATCAATGAGGATGAGTTTGGAGGAAGATGGGTCACAGAGGACGGACTGATGCTGATGGATCATGCACAGGTCAATTAGCATCAATTTGGAGGCTGGGGGGGAGGTCACAGGGAGTCAGACTAGCCTTGGGGGTTCATGCACAGGTCAATTAGGATCAATATAGAGGCACAGAGGAAACATGGAGTCACAGAGACCAGGAGTGGTGGTAGTGAGGGGTTGTGCACAGGTGAATTAGGATCACTTTGGAGGCAGAGGCATCACAGAGCAGGACTGCAGGTAGTAACAATTCCTGGATCAGACACGGAGAATAGATTTGGAGGCCATGGGGTCACATGCGGTCCCCGAGAACAGGGACGCTGGCAGTAGATGGTCATGAAGAGGTCAATGAGGATTAATTTGTAGGCAGAGGGGTCACAGAGACCAGAGCTTGTGAGGTGATACTGGTGGGGTCTCTTTCACCAACAGCAGTCGGTCCAATAAAATCTCTCTTCCCTCACCCACCTTTGTGTGTCTCACCACTGTTGTCATCTTTTGTCCAGGTTCAGGCATGCTCAGAACATGGCTACCAGACTGGGCCCTAACAGGAAGATAAATAGGGGAATGACTACAATGGCGTAGCCAGGTTCTAACACCAGGGGGAGCGAACACATTAAAAAAAGGCGCCACCCGACTCAACCTGGGTGAAAGAACCCAGGCCAGCAGCGGGACACCTGCTGGCAGGAGCCCGTGGGGGGAATCCCAGAGCGGCGGCTGGCTGAGCCGCTCAGCCCGCCCCGCTCTGGGATCCCCCCCCCGCGGGCTCCTGCCAGCCCGGGTCTCTCAGCCCGCTGCCAGTCTGGGTTCTTTCACCCAGGCCAGCAGCGGGCTCTTGGTGCGGCCAGCGGCCGGACCCCTGCATTATTTTGTCGCTCTGTCTCTGGCCACTTGTCTCCACCTTTTCAAAAATTAAAAAGGCACCACTTTTGGAAAATGTGCTTAGGGGGAGGGGCTGCTCCCCCTGCTCCCCCCCCCCTAGCTACGCTACTGAATGACTAGTTTGCAAAGCCCACTAAGGCTTAGGCCTTGGCTACACTCACGAGTTACAGCGCAATAAAACTGCCTGCAGCGCTGTAACTCACTAACAGGCTACACTCGCAAGGCACGTGCAGCACTGCATGTACTCCACCTCCCCGAGAGGAATAACGTTTGTTGCGCTGCTGCTGGTGCGCTGCGGCTACAGTGTGGTCACCCAATGCGCTGTTATTGGCCTCCAGAAGTATTCAGAAGTATCCCACAATGCCTGTTCTAGCCACTCTGGTCATCAATTAGCACTCTACTGCCCTGGCCTCAGGTGACCAACCGCCACTCCGACCCTTTAAACCACCACTCCGACCCTTTAAATTCCTTTGGAATTTTAAATATCCCCTTCCTGTTTGCTCAGCCAGGCGTGGAGTGCTCTCAGCGCATTTTTCCAGGTAACATGCCTCCACGTGCGAGACGAGCCCCAGTATGGAGCAATGGCGAGCTGCTGGACCTCATCGCTGTTTGCGGGGAGGAAGCTGTCCAGTCTCAGCTGCGATCCAGCCGGAGGAATTTCGATACTTTCGGCCAGATATCAAGGGCCATGATTGAAAGGGGCCATGACCGGGACGCAATGCAGTGCAGGATAAAAGTAAAGGAGCTGGGGAGTGCGTACCGCAAAACCCGCGAGGCAAACAAGCGCTCGGGTGCTCCCCGCCCCCCCCCCAAACCTGCCGATTCTACAAAGAGCTGGATGCAATACTTAGGGTTGACCCCACTACTCTTCCAAGCACCACCGTGGACACGGGAGAGCGGGGGGAGAAGGAGGAGGAGGAGGGGGTTGAAGAAAACAGAAGCGAGGGTGCTGTGGCTGGGGGAGACACCCCTGACTCCCTGGGTGCATGCAGCCAGGACCTCTTCTCGAGCCAGGAGGAAGGGAGCCAGTCGCAGCAGCTGGTACGCGCTGGGAGAGAAAGAGAAGAACAGGTTCGCGGTAAGCAGCTTTTATTTTCGGGAAGGAGTTTTTTCGGTGTGGGGTCCTTGGGCGAGGAGGGTTTGGACTGCATGCATGCCTAGATGCGGAAGAGCGCATTGATGTGGTCTATCACATCGGAGAAATCGGCCACTGTAATCTCTGCCCACGTCCTGGCTGAGACTTTCGAAATGTGCTTGCGCAGGTTCATTCGGAGAGCCGCCGTGGTCCTAGTCCCAGTCAGGGTAACGTGTCTGCGCCACTGTGCCGCGAGGGGACCATTGCTGTACGCAGGCAAGCTGCATATGGGCCAGGGCGGAAGCCGCATTGCAGTAGAAGACCCTCCCTTGCTTCCCCGGACACCCTCAGCATCGAGATATCTTCCAGGACGAACTCCTGTGGAAAATGTGGGGATAGTGTTCAGTGTAGGTTCCCCCTGCAGCTGTTGGCTCTCCCCAAGGCACAGAAACCCGTCGGACAGTACATCCGTGAAACAATCAGTCCCCCTTTACCCTGTGTTTACTCACCATTTTGGGGCTCCCGTGGGTTCTGTGCGCTCTGTTTGGGATGGGAAAATTGTGCTGTTTTGGAGACTGTGTGCCCTCCTTAAGTGTGGGGGAATCATTGCTCTGTCTGGCATAAAACAATGATGCCTCTGTTAAATGTTGCATTTTGCCTTCCAGATGCAACCTTGAGATCTCCGCCATCCTTCTTATCACCGGCTGAGAGACTCCAAAGGCTCAGGAAGAGGCCCAGAAGAACGAAAAGACATGCTGCAGGAAGTTATGAAACAGTCTCTTAAAGAGAATCAAAAGGCTCGGGAGTGGAGGGAGAGTGAAAGCAGGCTCCGCCAGGAAAACGCACCGCAGCGGCAGCAAAGCATGCAGCTCCGGCACGAAAGCATAAAGGAGCTGATTAGCATCATGGCGGGCCAAGCGGACTCTATCCAGGCGCTCGTTGCCATGCAGGCGGAGCAGTACCGCACCCGCCCCCCCCTGCAGCCAGTGTCCCAAAACACTTGTGCCCCCATGTCACCACCTGCCCACTTCACCCAACATACAGATTCTTATCGCCCACAACAGATGCCCCCAACACCTGTAGCTTCACCAGACAGCCCTGGAAACTATGACCCTTACCCACTGCACTCAACTCCCATCCCGAATTATAGACATCCTGAGGTCCAGCACTCACTGCACAGCACTCCAGACAGGAAGCCCGAGTACGAAAGCAGGACATACCATACCCTGTGATTGAACCCTTCCCCACACCACCACGCCCCTTGCCCTTTCTGTCTCACAAGCAGTTGTGTTTCTTTTTAATACATGTATTTTCTCTGTAATAAACGGATTCTTTAGATGTGCAAACAGTCTTTATTATTGCATAAGGAAAAAAGATACCTTAGCCCAGGAAAGAAACAGGCAACGCAAGTGAGCTGAGCAAACACAAATCAGCTTAGCAAAGACAGATAACTGATAACATTGGAACCACTTCACTTCAGGGTCGTGCAGGGCAGCACACATTACTGGTGGTTGTCAGCCTCAAATTTCTCCCTCAAGGCATCCCTAATCCTTACAGCCCCACGCTGGGCCCCTGTAATAGCCCTGCTCTCTGGCTGTGCAAATTCAGCCTCCAGGTGTTGAACCTCTGAGGTCCATGCCTGAGTGAATATTTCACCCTTCCCTTCACAAATATTATGGAGGGTACAGCACGCGGATATAACCGCGGGGATGCTGTGTTCAGCCAAGTCCAGCTTCCCATATAGAGATCGCCAGCGGCCCTTCAAACGGCCAAAAGCACACTCCACAGTCATTCTGCACCGGCTCAGCCTGTAGTTGAACCGTTCTTTGCTGGTGTCAAGGCTCCCTGTGTAGGGTTTCATAAGCCATGGCATTAAAGGGTACGCGGGGTCTCCAAGGATCACAGTGGGCATTTCAATTTCCCCTACCGTGATCTTCCGGTCTGGGAAAAAAGTCCCGGACTGCATCTTCCGGAACAGGGCAGTGTTCCGAAAGATGTGTGCATCATGCACCTTTCCGGGCCAGCCTGCGTTGATGTCAATGAAACGCCCACGGTGATCCACAAGCGCCTGGAGAACCATGGAGAAATACCCCTTCCGATTAATGTACTCGGATGCTAGGTGGGATGGTGCCAGAATAGGAATATGCGTCCCATCTATAGCCCCTTCGCAGTTAGGGAAACCCATTTGTTCAAAGCCAGCCACAATGTCCTGCACGTTACCCGGAGTCACGGTTCTTCTGAGCAGGATGCAATTAATGGCCTTGCAAACTTGCATCAGCACAATCCCAACGGTCGACTTTCCCACTCCAAACTGGTTCGCTACTGATCGATAGCAGTCCGGAGTTGCGAGCTTCCAGATTGCAATAGCCACCCGCTTCTCCACCGTCAGGGCAGCTCTCAATCTCGTGTCCTTGCGCCGCAGGGCGGGGGCGAGCTCCTCACACAGTCCCATGAAAGTAGCTTTTCTCATTCGAAAGTTCTGCACCCACTGCTCGTCATCCCAGACTTGCATGACAATGTGATCCCACCACTCTGTGCTGGTTTCCCGAGCCCAAAAGGGGCGTTCCATGGTGCATAGCATGTCCGTGAATGCCACAAGCAGGTTAGTGTCGTACGCGTTTTGCGTGACAATTTCATCGTCATCGTCGGACTCCTCGCTGTCACAGTGGATCTTAAGGAACAGCTCGACTGCCAAACGTGACGTGCTGGCGAGACTCGTCAGTATTTTGCTCACCAGGTCGGGATCCATTTTCCCGCTGACCGAAACGGAGCACAGATCGCGCTACAAAGAAACCATTGAAAGATGGCGCAAATTGTGGCCGGAAACACAGGGATTGCTGGGATGCGAAGCGATGCATCACGGGGCGTTGGGACACGACCCAGAATGCACCATACCCCACGCCCCCTTCCCACAACCCACGGCACCAGAATTGGAAGAGGTGTTCTGTGGGATACCTGCCCATAATGCACCTCTCCCAAAACGGCTGCAAGTGCCGCAAATGTAGCCACGTCAGTGCTAGTTACTGCGCTGGTGGCTGCCAGTGTGGACAGGCTGCAGCGCTTTTCCTACTCAGCTGTACGAACACGGGTTTAACTAACAGCGCTGTACAGCTGCAAGTGTAGTCAAGGCCTTAGGCATGAATTAGGCACTGAGCTGCCAGGCAGTGTCAGAATTTAGGCAGCTGTGTGTGTGCGCCCAGCTGCCAAAATTTAGGTGCCTCAGATTTTAATGGTGGAAACTTAGATGCCTACAAGGTTAGACAGCAGCTGAACAAGGGTTTTGTGAAAGCCAGTGGCATCTAAATATTGGACTTTGGGCGCCTATGTCCCCCTTGTGAATCCCACCCTGAGTGGGCTAGGAGGGACATGGCGTCTTGCTGGAAGGACAGGGTAGGAGACAGGATAGTGATAAGGGGGAGGAGACTGGGAAGGGATTAAATTCTCCCTCCTGTGCAGGGCATTAGGAAATGGATAATCAGCACCTTTTTGTGTACCTAGCAACCATTTAAGGTTGAATTTTTGACCCCAAACTGTTCACTTACAAATGAGGGGCACATAACTTTACTCTGAAGTCTCAGGGTACGTCTACACTACAGAATTAGGTCGAAATTATAGAAGTCGATATATTAAAACCCGAATTAATGGAATCGATTGTGTGTGTCCCCACTAAAGAGCGTTAAGACCATGAGGTCGATTGTCTGTGTCCACAGTAGCGAGAGTAGCATCGACCTTCGAAGCATTGCATTGCGGGTAGCTATCCCACAGTTCCCGCAGTCTCCGCCGCCCATTGGAATTCTGGGTTGCGATCCCAAAGCCTGATGGGACAGAAAACAATGTCGCTGGTGGTTCTGGGTACATGTCATCAGGCCATCAAACGTCCCTCCCTCCCTCCTTGAAAGCAATCTTTTTCGCGCCTTGTCTGCGTGCTTTCCATGTTTGCTACGGAAGGCTGCTCAGCTCACAATTACCGTACATCTCCAGCGTACGCCTTCACATTAGGTCTAGTGGAGATTCAGTCACGGTATAATACGGGCAGAGGGATAGCTCAGCGTTCTGAGCGTTGGCCTGCTAAACCCGGGGTTGCGAGCTCAATCCTTGAGGGGGCCATTCCGCCTGAGGCTGGTAGTCGTGGAACTGCACAGCATAAGCTCCTTGCCTTCTAGCTGCAGATCGTGCAATATGCCATAAATGGTTGTGGTCGCGGGACCATACAGGAGAAGCTCCTTGCCTTCTAGCTGCAGATCGTACAATATGCTTGACATTACAGTGCTCCTGGCCGGCGGCCTTTGGTGTGGCTGGCCGGGGGCGCTTTTTTACGTTTTCTTTAAGGGAGATCCAGCACTGCCTGGAACACGGGCAGAGGGATAGCTCAGCGGTATGAGCGTTGACCCGCTAAACCCGGGGTTGCGAGTTCAATCCTTGAGGGGGTCAGGAGAGCTTATTGTACCATCTGCAGCTAGAAGGAAATGAGCCTAACCCTTGCTCCCCCCTCCCTCCGTGAAAGCACCTGAGGGGGGAGCGAAAAATCCTTTCGCGCCTTTTTTCGTGCGGGCGCCATATTGCTGCCACCATTGTTATCCACCCGCCGCTTCTGCTCCGACTCTGCTGTCCTGCAAACTGCGTACCAGGGGAAGCATGGAGCACGATCAGATCACCGCAACTGTTATGGCCGTTATGAACACCACGCGCATTGTCCAGCAGTATATGGAGATTGAGAACCGGGAGCTGCTAGAGCAACGGGAGGTGAGGACGGGACAGCATCAGCCTGAGGAGAGTGATGAGGACATGGACACAGACCTCTCTCAAAAAAGGCCCCCCCGCAAGGTGGACATCATGGTGGTAATGGGGCTCGTTGATACAGTGGAACGCCGATTCTGGGCCCGGGAAACAAGCACAGACTGGTGGGACCACATAGTGCTGCAGGTCTGGGATGAATCCCAGTGGCTGCGAAACTTTCGCATGCGTAAGGGCACTTTCATGGAACTTTGTGAGTTGCTTTCCCCTGCCCTGAAGCACCAGAACACCAAGATGAGAGCAGCCCTCACAGTAGAGAAGCGACTGGCGATAGCCCTGTGGAAGCTTGCAACGCCAGACAGCTACCGGTCAGTCGCGAATCAATTCGGAGTGGGAAAATCTACAGTGGGGGCTGTTGTCATGCAAGTAGCCAGGGCGATCACCAAGCTGCTTGTACCAAGGGTTGTGAGTCTGGGAAATGTGCAGCTCATACTGGATGGCTTTGCAGCAATGGGCTTCCCGAACTGTGGAGGGGCGATAGACGGAACCCATATCCCTATCTTGGCACCGGACCACCAAGCCAGCGAGTACATAAACCGAAAGGGTTACTTTTCAATAGTGCTGCAAGCACTGGTGGATCACAAGGGGCGTTTCACCAACATCAACGTGGGATGGCCGGGAAAGGTACATGACGCTCGCATCTTCAGGAACTCTGGTCTGTTTCAGCTGCTGCACCAAGGGACTTTCTTCCCAGACCAGAAAATAACCGTTGGGGATGTTGAGATGCCCATAGTTATCCTTGGGGACCCAGCCTACCCCTTAATGCCATGGCTCATGAAGCCATACACAGGTAGCCTGGACAGTAGTCAGGACCTTTTCAACTATAGGCTGAGCAAGTGCAGAATGGTGGTGGAGTGTGCATTTGGCCGTTTAAAAGCAAGATGGTGAAGTTTATTAACTAGGTTAGATCTCAGCGAAACCAATGTTCCCATTGTTATTACTGCTTGCTGTGCGCTCCACAATATCTGTGAGAGTAAGGGGGAGACGTTTATGGCGGGGTGGGAGGTTGAGGCAAATCGCCTGGCCACTGGTTATGCGCAGCCAGACACCAGGGCTATTACAAGAGTACAGCAGGGTGCGTTGCGCATCAGGGAAGCTTTGAAAACAAGTTTCATGAATGGCCAGGATGCTGTGTGAAAGTTCTGTTTTTCCCCACTAATGAAAAGCCCCGCCCCTTCATTCGCTCTACTTCCCTTTACCCAAACCGCCCTGCCCTCCCTCCCCCCCTCGATCACCGCTTGCAGAGGAAATAAAGTAATTCTTGCTTAAAAATCATGCATTCTTTATTAATTCGTAAAACACAGAGGGGGGACTATGGTGGTAACTGACACTGTCTCCCGGGATAGGTGGTGGAGGAAGGGAAGCACCAGGATGGGTGGTGGAGGAGGGGATGAGGGAAGGACAAGGACACACAGCACTTTAAAACTAATTGAATGGCAGCCCTTTCTTGCTTGGACTGTTCTCTTGGCTTGAGTGGCTGGGAGCACGGAGGCCACCCAAACGCGTTCTTGGGCGTCTCGGGGATGAGGTTATGGGACTCGGGAAGGAGGGCTGTTGGTTACACAGGGGCTGTAGCGGCGGTCTTTGCTCAGGCGGCCTTTCCTGAACCCTACGCCTGTCCTCAGCCATAAGCCGGAGGATTTCCGTTTGATCCTCCAGTAGCCTCAGAATTGCATCCTGCCTTCTCTCTGCACGCTGATGCCGCTGTCTCTCTTCAGCCCGCCAGTCATTGTCTTCAGCACGCCACGCGTCCGCGCGATCAAATTCTGCCTTCCTGGACTCAGACTGTGTCTGCCTCCACGCATTCTGCTGGCCAGCCTGAGAGTGGGAGGATTCCATGAGTTCTGAGAACATATCGTCTCGACTCCTTTTCTTTTTACTTCTAATCTTTGCTAGCCTCTGGGATGGTGATGAAAGGGGTGGCGTTGAAACATTTGCAGCTGTGGGAGGAAGCAAGCAGGAGACAAATGTAAAAGACACATTTTGTTTGAACAAAACATTACATATCACATGTGCATTTTGTCCAAGGTTGCACTGGGCCTCTTATAGTGAGGGTCTGCCGGCTTGGTGTGAAAGATCACACAAGCAGGTCCGGCGGGCAACAGAATTCGGCTTGCAGACAGCCATGGTAAGACACTCTATAGGCTTCTTTAAGCTTCACAACAGGCAGGAATGTTTTCAAACAGCAACCCCCTCATTTCCCATAACAAACATCCCGTGGGCTGGCAATTTAAAACAAACAGGTTAGCAATTGAAAAGTTAGGGGGGGCGGCGGTTTTCAGGTTAACATGCAGGGAGAACCTAATCGCCCCCGCCCCCCCCCCCCCCCCCCCACACACACACACAGGCAAGATGTTCGCTGTGCCCCCTCCCCCCACCGCGTGGGTCACAGCGGGGAAGATTTCCGTTCAGCCACAGGCAAACAGCCCAGCAGGGACGGAGCCCCTCTGAATGCCCCCGTACTAAAATTCCCCTATTTCAACCAGGTTCCCATGAATGATATCACTCTTCTGAGGATAACACACACAGATAAAGAAAGGATGTTGCTTGAATGCCAGCAAAAACCGGGACCGTACGCCGCCATGCTTTGCAAAGCACTGATTCCAGACTACGTGCTGCTTGCCTGGCGTGGCAGAGTGTGTTACCACGGAGCACAGGATAAGGCTGCCCTCCCCAGAAACCTCTTGCACAGGCTTTGGGAGCACATCCAGGAGATCTTTCTGGAGATGTCCCAGGAGGATTTCTGCTCCATCCCCGAACATGTTAACAGACTTTTCGAGTAGCTGTGGCTGTACTGACCACGAATTAATCATTAAACACGCTTGCTTATAAAACATGTATTAAACAGAGGTACACTCACCAGAGGTCCCTTCTCCTGCATCGAGCACGCCTTGGGAGGGTTCGAACTGTACTTGCTCCAGGGTGAGAAACAGTTCCTGGCTGTCGGGGAAAAGGGCTTCTCCGCTTCCTTGCTGGGTCTGTGTGCTGTTTTCAGCATCATTATCATCATCAGGCTCCTCTGTGGGTTCTGATGATCCACATACGGAGTCAAACCACATGGGAGGGTCTGTGCTGGCTGCACCTCCTAGAATGGCATGCAGCTCATCATAGAAGCGGCATGTCTGGGGCTGTGACCCAGAGCGGCTGTTTGCATCTCTGGTTTTTTGGTAGGCTTGCCTGAGCTCCTTAATTTTCACGCGGCACTGTTGCGCGTCCCTGTTGTAGCCTCTGTCCTGCATGCCCTTGGAGACTTTGGCATATGTCTTGGCGTTTCTTCTTTTGGACCCTAGCTCTGCTAGCACGGTTTCGTCTCCCCAAACAGCGATCAGATCGAGTACCTCACGCTCGGTCCATGCTGGAGCTCGTCTTCGGTTCTGGGACTCCATCATGGTCACCTCTGCTGATGAGATCTGCACTCACCTGCAGCTCACCACGCTGGTCAAACAGGAAATGAAATTCAAAAGTTCGCGGGGCTTTTCCTGTCTACCTGGGAGGAGCATTCGAGCTCAGACCGCTGTCCAGAGCGGTCAGCTGTTGCACCGTGGGATAGATTTAGGAGGCCGATACTGTCGAATTGCGTCCTCACTAAGCCTACATCGATTCGGCAATATCGCTTTAAGCGCTAATTCTCTCGTTGGGGGTGGAGTGGCGAGATCGATTTTAAGAGCCCTAGAAGTCGATGTTAAGGGCTTCGTCGTGAGGACGGGTGCACGGATCAATCGAAATAACGCTAATAAATTCGACCTAAACTCGTAGTGTAGACCAGGGCTCAGAAATCATAAGGCAAGTGAGAAACAATGTGATTTATTTCTATGGTATCATGATTTTTAAGCCAATCACATTTGTAGTCTGTCATGATTTTTGGCAGATTGGGGTTGGCAAGCAATACTGATGAGTCAAAAGTTAACTATCTTGACCCTAATAAATCAGTTTGGATGTTAATGAGATTTCAATGTCTCTTGAAGGTCATGGGGAGGGTGTCTTAATTTTTCATCATTGCATTGTGTGATTGGAAATCTTTTAGTCACTTATTTTGTTCAAGGGCAGTTCTCTTCCACTACTTAAATTCATTACTACCTCATTAAGCCTGTAAGAGCCAGCAACATTGCAGGGGGAAAAACTTCTAATAAAAACCTCTCTGGTAGATGGGAGCAGAAGCAGCTAAAGCAGGGACCTTTGAAAACCTTTCTACAGTTTTGACTGGACTTTCTCTGCCCTATGCTGACTGGCTGTTTGCTTCAATCCTCCATCTCACTCACAGGCTCTTCACCTCAGCATCACTCCTCTTACCATCTAACCTCCTTCCCTTCAATGTCCCCTCTCCCTTCACTGGCGTAACTAAACCCACCACACACATCAAAAAATTGTGGAACCATCGCATTGTTCACTCTGCTTGTGCGTTATATCCCTTCCTCCTCATACACTGTGAGCTCTGCAGGACAGAGACCGTTTTTGTTCTGTCTGTACAGCACCCAGCACACTGGGGTCCTGGCCCATGATGAGGGGTCCACTCCTATGTACCACAGTTATACAAACAATAATAATAGTGTGTCTGTCTGTGGAAGCCTATGACTGGGATAATATCCCTTGAGAAGCCGCCTTTAAGTGCAGAAATAGTTGCCAGTTGGGTCCAAATAATGAGTGAGAAATAGGAGGCTTTTGTGTGGGGTGGCGCTTTTGGAGGAGTTGGGTTCTTTACTTTTGCAAAATCCTGTTTTAAACCAGGTGTTCATGTGAGGAGTTTTTAAGAGAGTATGATCTCAGAGGCAGCATTGTTATCTATTGGCTTATCTTGTAACTGCTACCAGATGTAATGCTTCTTCCTAAACTCCTTGGGACTAGTCATGGTGGCAAGCATTATGCGCTGTAGTGTCTGTAAAATCAGGCCTTGTGTGTCTTAAACTTTGTGTACAAAATAATTATCTTCAGGTGAGAGAACAGCTCACAACACATTCACAATACCTAGTATGAAAATGCAGCAGCTCGCTGGCTACTAGTTTGTTATAATACAGCCCAACCAATGAAACGGTTTTTCTTGCTCCAGGTAAAATGAAAAAAAGCCAAAACAAAAGGTTACCAGAGAAATAAATGTGCTCTTGATTACCCAGACTCTTTATCATGTTGCACTACTAATAAAATATTTGAAGTACTTTAAGCAAATAAAATACAAATTAGTGTAACATCTGGTGCGTACTAATGGCTATTTATGTAACAGCTGTAGGTGGAAGGAGAGCCACGTGGCATAGCGTTGGCCAACTTGCACATGGCTAAGGACATCATTCTATGCCACTTTTGTCTGTCTCGTTCCCCTGGGCTGGGTCAAGTCCCAGCCCACCGTAGAGCATGCTCAAGACTACTATAACGTATACTGGCTGATGATATTCACTTGGAGGCTGTTACATCAGCCAGTGATCCTAGCCACACATTGGCCACTCCCCGTATGCCCCACACATGATTATTTTACCATACCCTCTCACCTCTGCAATCTTTGGCTGATGTAACGGAGGGCCATCATCAACCAGTCGAAGGGCTAGCAAACACTGACCACAGCACTGCAAACTCCCTTGGGGAAGGCTGCAGGGACAGATCCCTGTGGGAGAAGGGATTCCTGTACCGGGAATGGGCTTCCCCAGGGGAAGTAGAACTGTGGGAAATCACAAGGCACTGTGTGGGGCCCCAAAAGTATCATCACCGGCTATTGTGCCCGGCCCGTGGTAAGGGAGAAGCTCCCTGGAGATCCCTGCCCATCATAGAGGAACCTTTCCAGAAGGTGGCTATGGATAGAGTGGGGCCCCTTAGCAGGGCGGTCAGGGAAGAAATACATCCTGGTGGTGATGGATTTCACCAGCTGCTACCCCGAGGTGGTGGCTCTGTCCTCCACTGGGGAAGACACCGTGGCAGATGCGCTGCTGACCATCTTCAGCAAAGTGGGGGTCCCCAGCGAGGTCCTTACAGACCAGGGATCCAATGTCATGTCAGCCCTGCTCTGGGGCTTGTGGGAGAAATGTGGGGTCTGGCCCATCTGGGCCTCTGCATATCACCCTCAGTCCAACGGGCTGGTGGAGAAATTTCATGGGATCGTGAGGATGATGCTGAGGACTTTTATAAATCAGCATCCACAGGACTGGGACAAGTACCTGCCACACCTGTGGCACAGGGAAGTGCCCCAGGAATCCCCAGGGTGCTTCCCTTTCAAGCTGCTGTATGGGAGGAGAGTAAGGGGACCCCTAGAACCGGTAAGGGACGATTGGGAGGAGAAGGGGGAAGACCCCCTGGTGGATTTCTTCCCTGAGATGGGAGCCAATCCTCCCATCAGGTGTTCCCCATTCAGAGTAACTGGGAAAACAGCCCGGAACCTGGAGAGAGAGGCCAAGGACATGCTGACTTTAGAGGTGATCCAGTCATTCAACAGCCCAGAGCTGGCCAAGGTGGAGGCGATCAGAGATTGGCCCGTTCCCCAGACCAAGAAACAGGTCCAGGCCTTTATCGGGATGGCGGGATACTACCAGAGGTTTGTACCCCCGTTTAGCTCCCTAGCTGCCCACATCACTAAGCTATGTAAGAAGGGGAAGCCAGACAAGGTGGTCTGAACCAAGCAGTGCCAGAGGGCTCTCTGTGCACTGAAGGAGGCTCTAATCCAGGGCCCGATAAATCGAGTAAAGCCGGACAGGCCCAAGCCCTGTACAGTGTTAACTGACGCCTCAGACACAGGGCTGGGCGCGGTGCTGATGCAGGTCGAGGTTAAGCGGGAGAGACACCACATCAGGTATCTGAGCAAGGAGCTGCTGCCCCGGGAGCAGAACGGTCCGGCCATAGAGAAAGAATGCCTGGCCATGGTGCAGGCCCTTAAAAAACTGCAGCCTGATCTATTTGGGTGGTGCTTTGCGGTGTATATTCACTGCTCTGCCCCGACGTGGCTGCATCCAGAAAAAGGGGCCGCTGCCGAGCGGCTGGTGACAGAGACACGTGGTCAGAGAGGGGACAAGATCAAGAGGGGGGCTCATAACCAAGAGAGCCCGAATTACAGCCCTCCAGACTGGAGCGCTGGGAGAAGACCCGATCTCAGCTTGAACACCAGGGGTTTAGGGATGGAAAAAAGGCACGGGCCACATATACCTTCCCACAAGTAGCCTGTGGGTGCCATCAAGCACACCCAACCTAAGGGAGGAGGTGAAACCGGAAGGGCTTGGTCCAACTCCCACCAAGGAATGGGAGAGATGCGGGGTATCCATGGGAACATTGGTGGGTTCGAACTTCCCCAGGTCACTGGCTAAAGTGACCCCGCTCAGTTCGGTGTCGAAGGGGGGAGAGGTGTGACAGAATGGGACTGTTCTTAATGTTTCTATGCCTCAGTTTCCCCGATGCATGTGTTAAGTCTCTAGGCGGTGGGAATAAAGGGTGATGGTTGCAGAGCTGGAGAGGGCCAGTGTGATGGGAGAATGGCTGACACCCTGTCTCCTGGCAGCTAATAGCCTAGGCCGCTTCTCTGCAAAGGTGCGAGCTGAAGGTGTTAGAACAAAGGGATCAGGTGACTTCCTGGCCCGGGAAGGAGACAAAGGCAAAGGAGGGGCTAGAGAGGTTGCAGTTTGCAGCTGGCTGGGGACATGGAAGGCGGCGCAGACAGAGTCTGGCCTCCCTGCCCCCCTTTTGGAGCTGTGGGGTGAAATGCAGGGAGCCCCCAGGCTGGGGTCTAAGCTCCCTGCCCCCCAGAAGGGCCCGACTGAGGGGTCCTGTTTGTACTGTGTTCCTGGAGTCCCTAATAAACCTTCTGTTCTACTGGCTGGATGAGACTCAGTGAATCCCAGGGAGATGGGTGCAGGTGCTGACTCCCCCACACTCCGTGACACCATCCAAGTACAGAACCCCTTTGTGAGCCCAGGAAGGCGCACTTGGGAATGCCTTCAAGCCCTTTCACTCCCCCTCTAGGGAAGAGCTGAGAAATGGGGGAAAAAATAAATAAAATAGAAATCAGCTGTTGCCACCAGTTAACTAAAAAACATGTGCATAAAACCTCTTAAGACACAAAAATACAATCCGGTTCTTACAAAAAAGAAAAAATACATCTGAAAACGTAGGCTATTGCTAGATGTTAAAAGAGCAACTAAAAGGATTAAGCACCAAGAATAACTTTCTGGAGGTCCAGCTTTAAGGTTACAAGCAAAACAAAAGCACGTGGGGTTAGCACAGAGGAGTCCACAAGCCATAAAGAAATAAAAAGAGAAAAACCTAATCGTGCCTTCTTAGACATTTCCTGATCTACTTACATAGCTGGGGTTTCAAATGAGCAGTTTCTAGGGACAGGGGAGCTTGGATAGCAGGTGGGGTCCCGGGGGTGGCGGTTAGGGGCGGAGGGGTCCCAGGAGTGGGTGGTCAGGGGACAAGGAGCAGGGGGTGTTGGATGGGTCAGGCAGTGAGGGGGCAGATAGGGGGCAGGGGCCAGGCTCTTTGGGCAGGCACAGCCCTCCCTACCCAGGTGTAGTGTATTAAAATATTCCCCATAGAAATGTGCTACTTACAGTGTACTACTTACAGATGCCAGTCCTGGTTCTCCATAGGTAGCACATTCCTACGAAGAGCAATTTAATACACTACACCCACTGGCTCTCGCAGCCGTGCTGCCCAGATTTTAAAGCTAACTGACTGGCTGTCCATAAAAGGGAGCTACCTCCCCCCCCCCCCACTTCATTTATCACAACAACATTTCTATGAAACCCCATTTCTACAGGCTGGCCCCCCGCTGGCCTGGCGGCCGGCTTCGTAGGGACTAGTTCCAGAGCATCGCCCGGTGCCTCCCTGACAACTGGTGGAGAGGTGGGATCAAACTGCACCCCGTGGACAGAGCATCCTGCAGAATGTGACTGGGAAGCAATAAGACAAAGGGGGATTAAGGAGAGAGGGGCATGCTTGCGGGCCAGCGGAGGAGGCGAGCCAGCGGCTGGGAGGGTGGCAGGGGGGAAAAGGGGCCCTAGTGAAACAGAAAGGGGTTTTGTGACAGGATGTGAAACAGGTTGGTTTGAAATGCCAACAGCATTAATAGACAAGGATGACAAAGGAACAGAAGGAAACTCTAAAGATCTTAAAGCAGTCTTGCTAGCTCCAGTATCCACAAGACAAGCAACAGATTGTCCTGCAATTTCACAATTTACATATGGGCCTTCTTGATTAATAGGAATTAATGGATTCATAATGCAGTTACGTTCCCTCAGGCTGTCCTAGTAAGAATTGTTTTGTGGGGAAAAAACGGGCGCTTCAGGATTTGGGAAAGGGGGTGGAGGAAGATTGTGGGACGGTCGGTTTGGGCATTCATTTCTCCAGTGTCCCTCCTGGCCACAAAAGTGGCATGATGTATTCCTTGTTGGGGCAGGATATGAGGGACCTTTCCGTCTTCTCCTCCCATGGCCTCTAATTTGATAAGTTTGTAACTGCAAAGCCAAGAGTTTTGTTTCAGTGCTTTCTTTCTTCTGTTCTATGCAAGCTGTACAATGGTTGGCAATTGTCACTAATTCTGAAAGGGGTTTTGTCTGCCAACCAATGCAGATAGTTCTTAACTGCTGCTGGACTTTAGGCAAGAGTCCCTCTTACTACTCGTCAGAGCTGATTAACATCTGCCCATGACGGATTATAACACTGAATCACTGTTCGGAGTTCGTCTCTAAACTTTTCTGGCTCCTCCCTTACCTTAGGAAATTCCTTTACCAAGTTTCTAAGGTCTCTGCTGTTGATGGGGCAGCGGAGAGGAAGAATTTCCCCCCGGAGAAGAAACACGTGGCAAGGAGCCAGATGCTGCCGTAGGGAGATTACCAGCAGGTGCAGCCTGCGGAAAGGCGGGAGTAATCTGCTGCTGTGGAACATTGCTGAAAAAATCCACAATGTCCTCAGCCATTTCTCCCTCACTGTCAGTAATCTTAACTAATTGGGGATATAAAGGAGCAGTTGGTCGGGTAGGGAGGCATCCGGATGCTTTGCATTTAAATGTTAAGTCCTGTACTTGATTTTTTAGTTTTTCCTGGGAATCTTTTAGACTGCGCACCCAAGACTCGTGGAGTCTTTGTCGCTTCCTCCCACCAATAAACAAATTGCTCCCACTGTGTATCAGAGGCTTTAGGTGATGTAAGAGTTTCTCTGAGATATGTAAGTTTATCTAAATCGAAGGTACCTTCTACTGGAAATTGTTTAGATGGATTTTCACGCGTGAAGGAATTCCAGTCTTTTAAATACCTGCAGGTTTTGGGACCATAATACACATACATGTGGTACGAAGGGGTACCCTTAGGGGGCAAGGGGGAATTCTTAGACTGTCCCCCACCCATTCTTCAATTTCAAGGAAACCGAGGGAGGCGCCTTGTCTGCTTAGCAGCAGCTCATAAATTAAGGAAATTCTCACTCCCTCTCTTCAGGCACTCAGACAGAAAAGATTTGTAGGAATGTCCACGACTCTCTCACACCCCCCTTTTGCAAAGAGCATCGGCTAGCCTCAAAGACTAAGCCGCATACTCTAATTGCCTTTGGTGAGGTGATTAGACCAGTCAGTGGATCAGATGGGAGTAGAAGAAGGAAGAAAGATAGAGTCACACATTCCTAGACCCAGGCAGATCCCTCGCCGGGCATGCCATGCAGAGACATCCGCCTTGGGTCGGATCTTTTACCGATCCACTACGATGTAGCCACCGAGCTTGCGTTAGAGAAATCCCTGGTCATGAGCTGACAGCTTCTCAGGGTTCTCTGGGCGTCTTTCGGTGGCCCTCACTCATACTGACACTACAGGGGACGGGACAGAACGATCTCAATTCGACCTCAGCGCTTCATCGCACGCTATGGCTTCCACTCTGAGGAATTATGAATGAGAGGCTCAGTTCCGCCCACACACACACAAACACACACCAAGGCCTCTAATTCTTCACAATACGATGCATCTGTCATATACAGTAACCTTAATACTGTATGTCCGGACTTTATATAACCCTTGAGGCGGTAACAACCCCTCAGCACCGGTGCGGTATCCTAATGCATTAACCTTATGCATTAACCTTATTGGGGGTGGCAAAACAGTTCCCCAGCACCGCTCGGCATCCGACCTTGCTGCACAATTAATACGTTCAGATGGCGTAAGCCCAACAGGGACAGACAGCCCCACGGACAGTCCTCCTCCGAGACCCCATTAGAGATTTCAAAAGGTCTCTTACCTCTATTGTGGCGCCATGAGGTTCGAAGGAGAACGATCCGCAGCAGATGCAGCTGTCTCAGCAGGCGTTGCCATCCCGGACGAGCCCCCAAATTGTCGGAGAAAAACAGAGTTCTCACTCTTATTTTGGGTGCAGCAAGGCAAGATACACTTTATTAACCTAAGCAATTGCAAAGAGGAGAGAGTGCACTAGGACACAGGGTTTCCCCCTCCTAGGCAGGTCTCTCAAAGATAAACAATTAAGGCAAGCATTTATACTTTTTGTTACATATAGTAATGATCAACAACTGCAATTTGTTTATACATATTCTTTCTTGTTATCTTGTTTTCCTCATTAATTTTATTATGGTCTACATTCTATTCTTATCTAATACAAGGTTACAGTAACCTCTCTCATAGTTATTTTACCCTTGCCTCACAGAGTCCCCGCTTCTACAAATCTCACGTTATCACAGCTAGAGTTAGCCTGACTCTTGCTCATATAGAGGCCTGCATCCAAATTCCCTTTACCGACTTCCACAGAGTATTTAAGAAAGCATATAAATTACAGGTAAATTTAAATTACACAGTTTTTGGAGGGAGTAGCTAAATCGGGGCTAATGAAACTGAGTCATTTAGACATACCTGTGCACCTGGTTGGATGGTCTCTACACTATGCTGCTGAAGAACCTCTATCAAGACTTTCCAGGGCTTAGCATTTATACCTGGGAAGAGGAAGAGTTCTGATCTTGGGTTGAAATAATCCTGGGAAATGTAGTTCAGCAAGGGACTACAATC
Source organism: Chelydra serpentina (assembly GCA_037349315.1). Lineage (NCBI taxonomy): Eukaryota > Metazoa > Chordata > Testudines > Chelydridae > Chelydra > Chelydra serpentina. Next base: position 183,941 of record JBAIAC010000018.1, read on the forward strand.
GTTTTAATTAGCGGAATTGCAGCATCAAGTCTGTTCTATTATCCTGAGCTACAATATCTCAGAACTACTCAACCATAAAAGATCCCACATTCCTTCTGCCTTTGAAGAAAATAATTAGGGCACTGACAAACATTTAGCATCCGATTTTCAAAAGGCTGGAATGGCGGGAGCTGGCAAGTATGGAGCACTTTTGAAAGTCTGGCCACTTCACTAAAGCACCCAAATGGGAACTGAGCTTTTGAAAATGTGGCAATAAGGGATCAATTCTGCTACAACACACACTTTTAGTATCTTATTAGTAAAGTTTCCCACTGAAATCAGGGGGATGAAAGTACTGCTCAGTGAAAGTAAAGGAGAGAGGAAGCCAGCCCTTAATGCACGGAAGGTGCCTTTTCTAGTTTATTTATTGTTCCAAGGCAGCACAATCTATGTAGAATTAAAAAACAACCAACCAACCAACCAACCTCAACTAAATTGCGCTAGGCCAGAAGCTAATTACATTCAAATCTTAGCAGCACAATTATTTCTTCCAAAGAACTTATGGAATATGGAAGTAAAAATTTCAAAAGCAAGTGCAACCTGGAGTGATTCCCCCCACCCCCTTCTGCAGATAGGGGTCTGGCAGCACATGTACTCACACAATATAAAAGTGGCCAAGGACAGTCAGTCATTTACTCTTTGCGAAAGGTGCTGTCATCAGCTGGATGTAGACTAGGGCTGAGACACAGTGCTTGCCATGAGGTGTAGGAAAAGAGAGAGTGGACAAGTACACAAATGTAGTTGTTTCAGACATGCTGCAGTTAAAGTAAGGTAAGAAAACATTGTAACTGGGTTTACTCACCACTATGCACTTCCTCATGGCCAGGCATGTGGGGTAGCAGCTCCTTGTCGGGTAGCAGCCCTTGTCACCAGTCACTCTGGGGCTGTGGTGGTTTCTTTCAGATAACTCATCCCTCCAGCCAGGGCACAGTCTTTAGCCCATTCCTTCCAGGGTCAGCTACCCAAACTAATGTTCAAAACTATCTTAACAGAAATAAAAAGCTTCCACCCTCTCCACAGCTCTTCTTCGGCGAGGTCACATTCAGCCCCCTTGCTGGGCTCAGCTACCCTTGTACCCCACTTTCTTGGGGCTGGCAGGGGAATCCAGTCCCAACCTCCATTCTGGGTTACAGCCCAGGGCCCTGTATTGCACAGCTAAGTCAAATCCTCTACCCATAGTGCAGTTTTCCCTGCGCCATTTCCTTCCTCACAGCTTTACTTCCCTTCTAGGTCTCCCAATCTGTTCCCTGGGTGCTCACTCAAGACCCTGCAGGCACCTTTTGACTCCCTGCATTCTCTTGCCTCCAGCCCTTCCTCAGCTGGGCCCATTCAGTAGTTAAACCTGGAATCACCTAATTTCTGTCAGGTGGGGCCCATTCTGTGATCAGGGCGGCTGGCTTAGTCAGGGGCTCTCTATCATTATCTCAGATGATCTCTGGATGATCTCTGAGTGTTGCTCTCTCTCTCTCTCTCTGTATATATAAATAGACATATGAATTTTATTGTCAGGTTTTGTCTCTCACCCTTTTACACCGATCACTGTGACTGACTTCTACTCTGGGTTCTCTGTTTTCTTCTAATGATATTGGGCCAGCCAATGGTGCCATGCTGCATTTCATGAACTGAGGATCTGGCCCATTGTTCTCATGTTGGGCCAGATTCTGCCACCCTTATGTTGACTGGTACAATACCCCAATAGCAAGCCCCATTGAAATCAGTGTTAGTAGAGTGAGGTATTACTCAGTGTGAGTAGGGGTGGCAGAATCTTGCCTATTATGTCTGACTCTTCTTTCTACACGTAGCAGTGTAAATTAAAGGCTGTTTTCTAAATACTACACTTTTAAAAGTAGATTTTCTCCTTGCCTAATGCAGTTGCCATCTTGTCCTTAAGATGCAGCATGTTAGTCACTGTGTTTTCTCTCTCATGGAAAATTTCTATTTGTCAGTCTTTCGTCCCAATTCTGAGAAGTGCTGAGCACCCACTGAACACCCAGGAAGCAGTTAGTGCCTTAGGGTTAAGCCCTTTCCTTGATGTTTTTCCTTGACCTGAAATGGAAACAAATCTAGACTGAAGAGTATGTTTTACTCTGTGAGTATGTCCTTCTGCTTGTACGCAGTCTGTGTTGTGATCCTGTGTGTCATAGCAGTGCACTTACGTTTTCTCATACATTATACAAAGAAGTATCTGACAGAGGTTCAAGGAGCAGATTTATACCATACAGATTTATACATAGTGAGAATTGATGCATTCTGACTTGTATATTTAGTATAAGTTTTGGAAAGTCATAAAATTTCAACATAGAAGATAGTTTAATATTTTATTATTTTGCAAACGTCAGTTGCATACATGCTGCAATTAGCTGTGCAATTGATCATCACCAGCATGAATACACAGTCAAGTAATTGAAAACAATCACCCCACTAGATATGAAATTGTTCTTTTGTGAAAACAGTTGTGCTGAAGGGTTGCCACATGGTCAGAAGTTCAAACGAATATAGGCCAAGATGAGCTTGTCGTTTAGCCAAAAAGCTCCCTGAGGTTGGAAAGCCCCTCAAAGAAAATTAGGATTAAAGGGGTTTATTTGATGGCCCTTACTGGTTATCTAGCACAGTTTTGGTCTAACAGGGAGATGAAGCTGTCCATAAAAGGAAAAGTACAGGCAAGCTTGACACAGACCACGAGACAGGAAAAGAAGAAATGATGTGGGAAATATGCCATGAGTTTTGTTGTGGTGCCATAATTGTTAGATGAACAGTAGGAGTAAGAGAAATATAGAAGATAATTATTTAGACCTAGTTGGAAAATTGGTTATTTTCTAAAAGGTATTTATGGACTGGACAGCCCAATGGCGTTTGACATTTTATAAAATCTCTAGCTTTGTGAAACAGTTTTTATGATGGTGGCAGGACAATAAACATAACAGTGTCTAGTAGAATGGAGAAAACCTCCTCCCCAAAACAAAAATGGTGGAGCAGTAAACTGGGTGCCTTGTATAAATATACAGGGATGAACATGAAGAAAAAAGACACTAAAAATTGTGAAAAGAATCCACTACAGAAAAAATATGTATCTTGCTTTCTGTGTTTTTTGACAGGTGGGATATGAATTTGCTCCACAGTTAAGAATCAAAAACAGATCCAAAAATCAGTAGGTGTGCTTCTTCCAGGTCCACTTATAAAGTAGCCAAAATCTCATGACCAGGTCTAAAAATGGGATTTTTTTTTTCATGAAGAATCGGCGCTGGCCCTGGCCTTGCTGACTTTCTTGGTTTCCTATAGATGCCGACAAACTTGGTAACAACAGTCTATTTGGATGATCTACATCTGCTTTTTCTCTCCTATGCTTTTCTCATGTTAGTCTTTACTGATGGGAAGTTTACATAAAGCCTCTGAAGATAGTATATAAAAGTGAAGAGTTAAAATGGCCTGCTTGAAGAGAGGTTACATCAAGTTGCTTCTATGCTTTGGCTGGGCCAATATTTTTCTTGCCCATTCTGTCAAAGTAAAGTGTCTACACTTTTCATGCTAACCTCTAGTGTTTCATTAGAGCAATTTTCCTCCTCAGCAGGTCATCCAAGTTTGGGAAATATAGAAAAACCATGATGCTACTTGTTTGTATTTGAGTGTAATATACCACCATTTTCAATTCTGTGTGGCACATTATTGAATGCAATAAAGTATGAGAGCATCTCTGGGTTAGCCTCACTCCGTATTGGTTTTGCAATTTTGACATCAAACTGATTTACCTTGGTGCTTCAGAACAGCTAGCGTGCACTCTGCTTGATCTTTGCTTTAGAGTTTGGCAAGGAAAAGTGGTCAGACAAAAGGGTAAAATAAGATGGCATGGATATGGAATTGACAAGTTTGCCATTAGTCAAACAAGCATCGTTTTGATCATGGCCATGCACATACATTGTGCTTCTGTGCACAAGATGACAACTATGTATTAGCAACTTGGAATGCACTAGCTGGTGCACAGCTTTGCCCCCTTGTTGGTGAGCCACATTTTCTTGGGCAATGTAGTAGCGTGGGGTACCTTTTAACATGATCTTGAGCGCTAGATAGATACCCTGTACTTGGGGAAAGGATCACTACACCTTATTCTGGCCCTGTATCTGCCTAGTCCTGAGAACTCCCAAGTTATTGCTTTTTGTTAGGTGGAGCACTTGGTTTCCATTGCTATTAGTCATTAAACTACCCTAATTATCTAAGAATCCAGGATTGTTCATTCTAATCCAATGTGTTCAAATAAATTTGAAACATTTGGTCAAGGTTGTTACTAAGGATTAAGAACAAATCAATACTCGGGCTTTCCCCCCCTTAAACGTGAGGACATGCTCTACATTGTATATCAAAGGCTAGGTCTACACTACCCCCCCCTATCGAACTAAGGTACGCAACTTCAGCTACGTGAATAACGTAGCTGAAGTCGAAGTACCTTAGTTCGAATGAAAAAGCACTTACCCGGGATCCACACGCGGCGCGCAGGCTCCCCCGTCGACTCCGCCTACTCCGTTCGTCGAGCTGGATTACCAGCGTCGACGACGGAGCACTTCCTGGTTCGATTTATCGCGTCTTGACAAGACGCGATAAATCGAACCCAGAACATCGATTGCGCGCCTCCGACGGGACGCGTAAGTATAGACCTACCCTTAAGTTCATCTACTGCTGCTTATCTACCACATATCACCACTGCTTATGACATTAGAAACAACTTCCTATGGAAGTTATGAGGTCACAGAAAAGGGAAGATTATGGTACTTCCCCTCCACCCCTAAAGTACTCTGACGTCTACATATGTCGTGTGTTTCTATTATGATCATGGTTGCTATTTGTTAATCTGTCCTCATGAGAACTATTTCTAGTATTCCAAGGTTTGAGACGCTTCCTAGAGACTTTAAAAAAATATATGAACAAACTAAATGACTTGCGAGCTTATGTGTTGAAAAGATATTTTCATTTAATTTATTGAGATCAAGTCAATTAAAATTATATTTTTTCCCTTTGTGTTTCAACTATTTGCTATTTCATTTCACCTTTGGATGCTGCAACTACTGAGGTTAAAATGGAAGGATGCAGTGGAATCCCTCCTCTCTGCTGATTCTTCCCACAGTGACTTCGAACACTCCATAACGCTTGACGTATTATGCAATACATTCACTCTGTCCTCATCATATACCACAGCTTGAGAAGGTTCCTAGAGACATTTATAAAATATGTGAACTGAGCATAAAACTTATAAGATTATGAGGTGTAGAAAGATATTTTAATTTAATGTATTGACATTAATACAACGGAAACATTTATTTTTCCCTTTGTGTTTCCACCAAATCTCATTTCATTCCAGCTGAGGATGCAGTGACTACAGAGGTTAAAATGGTTGGGTGAAATTGTAATGAGCAGTGGATTCCCTCCTCTCTACTGATTCTTCCCACAGTGACTTGAAGGACTCCATAATGCTTGATCTTATATTATGCAATACACTCACTCCATAATGAAATTCCAACTTCCCATATTACAATTTATGTGATAATACTCTGTTGATTTACTTAAAGTTTAAATTGCAAAATGAAGGATATCGATGCAAGAAAGTTACAAGAAAATTAAGAAAGGTTTAGACCTTAAACATTGTTGACATTATGTGTTTGCTATATATTTCTGTGGTTCAACTCTTCTCTGATCAAATCTCATCTCTGAACTGTAACAGGCAGCTTAACCACAGTATAACAGCATAACAAATATGAACTGGAAAAACTTAAAAAAAATGTGCATAATTTTCCTCTGTCAGAACAAAGAGAGAGATTTCGGGTGGCCCCAAGGGGTTTTCAAGTCTCGAGTGTCCCTGAAGGGGAATGGCAAGGTGGCAATCCAGGAAATCTTCCAACATATTTTTGCTGCTTTTGCAAAAATCTCTTTGAAACGACCTGAGGTGAGAGTTCCATTCAGATATTCCAACACAGACTCATCAGCAAGTTGGGCATCTGGAGACGTGTTTGGTTGCAGTGATGGAAAATGGGACTCTCTGACCTGGAGGTAAGGACCTACAATTTCCCTGGATGAAAGTGAAGAGATACCAATTATTTCAGAAAAGACAAGCAGTTCAGCCTCAGTGCTAGCTGGAGAATCCATGCGGAATTATGGGGTTTTCAAATATAGGACAAACTCACAAAGAAGTTTAGAAATTTAAATACCAACATTTTTAGAAGTACTAACTCAAATCAAGTAATATTTTATACATGATTTAAAATGAGATGCAGTGGAATTTTAAAAGCTGTTACTATTCATTCTATCTGTGCACTGTGAAAATATTTTCAGATCCTTTTACGATATTTGTAACAGGATATTTATGTCAGTCTATTATTTATTTATTGTTCCTATTTATGTATTTGTCATAGATATTTGTTACTTGTCAATAAATAATAATTGTATATAAAATGGCAACCTATAGCAATAATGATTTGAATTAAATACCTATTGAACCAAAGAGAAAAAAGGAAACGAAAAAAAGCCCTGTAATTGTTCAGCCTTAAAACCCCAATTCCAGAGAGTACTTACACACGTGACTAACAAAGTATGTGAGCCATCCCACTGCTGTTAGTGCTCCAATTAGGAACATGCTTAAATACATTGATGAATCAGTGTCCCAGTTTGTAGTAATTCCATATTAAAAATAATAGTTACTGAATGATAATTAGCCTTTCCATTCAAACAGACCACACACACCACACCTGAACTCTGCCACCTTTTCCTATTCTACTTTTTACCAGGTTACTTTTCCCCCCAAAAAACTTGTCAACTGGGATGATTGTTGTAGTAGACAGTTGTGTTGGAAGAGGCTAGATGGGTGCCCTTTCCCTCACTAAGCAAGACTGCATGCACCCCATTAGCCTTGGTCTACACTAGCGGGGGGGGGCGGGGTGTCGACCTACGATACACAACTTCAGCTACGTGAATAGCGTAGCCGAAGTCGGCGTATCATAGATCGACTTACCTGGCTGTGAGGACGGCAGCGAGTCGATCGCTGCCGCTCCCCCATCAACTCCGCTTCTGCCTGTCACCGAGGTGGATTTCCGGAGTCGACGGGGAGCGCGTTTGGGGATCTATTTATCGCGTCTAGATGAGACGCGATAAATCGATCCCCGATAGATCGATTGCTACCCGTCAATCTGGCAGGTAGTGAAGACGTGCCCTTAATACACATCAATTGTTAGTTGGTAATTAGCTTGCCCAGACCCCATCAATCAGGTTTACGTGCATTCATACACCCTCTCACCCCACCAAAATCAAATCAGGTTTGTATGTATCCAGCACCTACCCACAATACATTGACTAGCACTTCCCCCAATGTTAAGTCTGTGCTCACATGCACTCTTATCAGGTTTGTGGCCCCACCGCTTGATCCCATTACCTCTGTGTGCGCCCAGGCTAAATTCATTCTTGGGCGTACACCACAAACAAAATTTCATGTGAATAATAAGAGCAGGAATAGACCATTTTGTACTAGGATTATCAAAGTTTCTCTTTGTCACCTCTAAAATGAAGCTCCCCATTTGGCGGAATCTGTCAGTCCATTACTACACATGAAAACTACGGAATTCTTCTGAAAAAGTCTAACAACCCCAAACCTATTCAGCTCTGGGGGAAAACTATTCCCCTTCGTTCCTTTAATAAAAAAAGGGTCATGCTGAACGGAGTGTTCAATTGAGGTCTTTGACAATATCACCCGTATCTTAAGGAGCACCCATGCCTGTGGGGAATCCCAGCTCACATATCTGAGCTGGGGGAGAAGGCTCTGTTTTTGTGCATATAAGTGATGCATTGCAACAGAAGGATGTTGGATGACCCCAACTGACCCTGATCCAGGCCCATAGAATGGCTTGGTGTGTTGAGGAAACTGAGACAGGGAATTGCGTATAGGGTTTAACATTTTTGTTCCAATCTGTGTATTTTCTGTGTGATTAAGTAAATAGCACTAGTGTGTTAGAATCCTGAGTGCAAAGTGTCTGGGTGTTATAATCTACACCAGGGGTGGACACCCTGAGCCTGAGAAGGAGTCGGAATTTATTAATATACATTGCCAAAGAGCCACAGAAATACTCAGCAGCCCCCGCATCAGCTCCCCGCGCCTCCCACCCACCGGCAGCCCCGCGGATCAGTGCCTCCCCGCATCTCCTGATCAGCTGTTTCGTGGCGTGCAGGAGGCTCTGTGGGGGAGGGGAGAGGACCGAGGGCACGGCAGGCTCAGGGGATGGGGCGGGAAGGGGTGGAGTGGGGGCAGGGCCTGTGGCAGAGCCAGGGGTTGAGCAGTGAGAACCCCCGGCACATTGAAAAGTCGGCGCCTGTAGCTCCAGCCCCGGAGTCGGTGCCTATACAAGGAGCCGCATATTAACTTCCGAAGAGCCGCATGTGGCTCAGGAGCCACAGGTTGGCCACCCCTGCTCTAGCTTCTCCAGTCCCTGCTGGGAGCATTGCTCTGTCCAGGGTGCTGGCACTAGTTCCTCCTGCTAGGAGCCTGATTTTTCCTCCTGGAGCTCTTGACAGCTACTGAAGCTGCTTTGCCCTGCAGCCCTTCTTATATGGGCCTGCCCAGCCCTCATTGGCTGCTCCTTGAAGCCCCTCTCCTATTGGCTGCTTTCTGCACAGCCTGCCTAGGCCTCCATTAACCCCTTACAAGCCAGTGTGGGGCAGATGCCCCTTCACACTCAGCATGCTTGCTCCGTGTGTGTATTCAGATTTGTAGGTGCTCACTGGAATGACCAAAGAATTTACTACATTTTACTTCCATCAGCTCTTCTGAATCCACATATAAAAATGAGAGTAAACTGGATTCTTTTCCAGCTTATGTATTAGAATTATTATCGGTTCCATTTGGACAACCATTTGTGCAACCCCATTGCCTTAAAAAATTACACCGGTGCAACCCCACCAAAGGCAATAAGGTAACACAGATTTAACTGAAGGAACAATTTGTGTACAATGGAGCTGCACAGGCATAATTGATAACAATGTCTGGCCAGCCAAATTTTATTACTAGAGATAATGCATGAGCCAGAAAAAACAAAAAGAAAACAGCTCAACTTTCCATTTGCTGGACTGCCAGTTAGACAAAACATAAAAGGACCAACTCATCTCACAGCCTCCAAACATGCATGGTTCTCAAAATGCTTCGTTCTACAGATCCTTAGGAAAAGTGCTGTGCCCGCCCCCTCATCCAGTTGTGAGCCATGGGCAAGTTTGAGAAAACTGCTTTAGTAATTAAAAGCATTAATTATAAGAGCTAATTATTATTGTTTGATGCTTTTTATCCCGAGATCTCAACGTGCTTTACAAAAGGAGGTAAGTATCTTATCCTCAGTAACAGCAGATTAGTGATGGATCCAGTGATAGTTGCAATTTAGTGAACTGACATCAGAGTTAATAATTATACTTCGCTACAGAGAGAAACATAATTGGGAGGAATATGGTTTATTCTGGCTGAATAACCCCGCCGGCCTGGCGGCCGTCGGAGGCCCCCCGCCGGCCTGGCGGCCCCCCGCCGGTCGTCGGAGGCCCCCCGCCGGCCTGGAGCCCCAATGGTCGGAGGCCAGCCGCAACTGGACCCGGTGGCTCCTTGGTCCATCGGCGGCCGTCGGAGGCCCCCCGCCGGCCTGGCGGCCGTCGGAGGCCCCCCGCCGGCCTGGCGCCCCAATGGTCGGAGGCCAGCCGCAACTGGACCCGGTGGCTCCTTGGTCCATCGGCGGCCGTCGGAGGGCCCCCCGGCCGGCCGGCCTGGCGGGCCGTCGGAGGGCCCCCCGGCCGGCCGGCCTGGCGGGCCGTTGGAGGGCCCCCCGGCCGGCCGGCCTGGCGGGCCGTCGGAGGGCCCCCCGCCGGCCTGGAGCCCCAATGGTCGGAGGCCAGCCGCAACTGGACCCGGTGGCTCCTTGGTCCATCTGCGGCCGCCGGAGGCCCCCCGCCGGCCTGGAGCCCCAATGGTCGGAGGCCGGCCTGGCGGCCGTCGGAGGCCCCCCGCCGGCCTGGCGGCCGTCGGAGGCCCCCCGCCGGCCTGGAGCCCCAATGGTCGGAGGCCAGCCGCAACTGGACCCGGTGGCTCCTTGGTCCATCTGCGGCCGTCGGAGGCCCCCCGCCGGCCTGGCGGCCGTCGGAGGCCCCCCGCCGGCCTGGAGCCCCAATGGTCGGAGGCCAGCCGCAACTGGACCCGGTGGCTCCTTGGTCCATCTGCGGCCGTCGGAGGCCCCCCGCCGGCCTGGAGCCCCAATGGTCGGAGGCCAGCCGCAACTGGACCCGGTGGCTCCTTGGTCCATCTGCGGCCGTCGGGAGGCCCCCCGCCGGCCTGGCGGCCGTCGGGAGGCCCCCCGCCGGCCTGGAGCCCCAATGGTCGGAGGCCAGCCGCAACTGGACCCGGTGGCTCCTTGGTCCATCTGCGGCCGTCGGAGGCCCCCCGCCGGCCTGGAGCCCCAATGGTCGGAGGCCAGCCGCAACTGGACCCGGTGGCTCCTTGGTCCATCTGCGGCCGTCGGAGGCCCCCCGCCGGCCTGGCGGCCGTCGGAGGCCCCCCGCCGGCCTGGAGCCCCAATGGTCGGAGGCCAGCCGCAACTGGACCCGGTGGCTCCTTGGTCCATCTGCGGCCGTCGGAGGCCAGCCGCAACTGGACCCGGTGGCTCCTTGGTCCATCTGCGGCCGTCGGAGGCCCCCCGCCGGCCCGCCGGCCGTCGGAGGCCCCCCGCCGGCCGTCGGAGGCCCCCCGCCGGCCGTCGGAGGCCCCCCGCCGGCCGTCGGAGGCCCCCCGCCGGCCTGGCGGCCGTCGGAGGCCCCCCGCCGGCCTGGAGCCCCAATGGTCGGAGGCCAGCCGCAACTGGACCCGGTGGCTCCTTGGTCCATCTGCGGCCGTCGGAGGCCCCCCGCCGGCCTGGAGCCCCAATGGTCGGAGGCCAGCCGCAACTGGACCCGGTGGCTCCTTGGTCCATCTGCGGCCGTCGGAGGCCCCCCGCCGGCTTGGCGGCCGTCGGAGGCCCCCCGCCGGCCTGGAGCCCCAATGGTCGGAGGCCAGCCGCAACTGGACCCGGTGGCTCCTTGGTCCATCTGCGGCCGTCGGAGGCCAGCCGCAACTGGACCCGGTGGCTCCTTGGTCCATCTGCGGCCGTCGGAGGCCCCCCGCCGGCCGTCGGAGGCCCCCCGCCGGCCGTCGGAGGCCCCCCGCCGGCCGTCGGAGGCCCCCCGCCGGCCGGCCGGCCGTCGGAGGCCCCCCGCCGGCCGGCCGGCCGGCCGTCGGAGGCCCCCCGCCGGCCGTCGGAGGCCCCCGCCGGCCGGCCGGCCGTCGGAGGCCCCCCGCCGGCCGGCCGGCCGTCGGAGGCCCCCCGCCGGCCGGCCGGCCGTCGGAGGCCCCCCGCCGGCCGTCGGAGGCCCCCCGCCGGCCGGCCGGCCGGCCGTCGGAGGCCCCCCGCCGGCCGTCGGAGGCCCCCCGCCGGCCGGCCGGCCGGCCGTCGGAGGCCCCCCGCCGGCCGTCGGAGGCCCCCCGCCGGCCGTCGGAGGCCCCCCGCCGGCCGGCCGGGCGGCCGTCCCCCGCCGGCCGTCGGAGGCCCCCCGCCGGCCGTCGGAGGCCCCCCGCCGGCCGTCGGAGGCCCCCCGCCGGCCGTCGGAGGCCCCCCGCCGGCCGTCGGAGGCCCCCCGCCGGCCGTCGGAGGCCCCCCGCCGGCCGGGCGGCCGTCGGAGGCCCCCCGCCGGCCGTCGGAGGCCCCCCGCCGGCCGGGCGGCCGTCGGAGGCCCCCCGCCGGCCGGGCGGCCGTCGGAGGCCCCCCGCCGGCCGTCGGAGGCCCCCCGCCGGCCGGCCGGCCGTCGGAGGCCCCCCGCCGGCCGTCGGAGGCCCCCCGCCGGCCGGCCGGCCGGCCGTCGGAGGCCCCCCGCCGGCCGTCGGAGGCCCCCCGCCGGCCGTCGGAGGCCGTCCCCCGCCGGCCGGCCGGCCGGCCGGCCGTCGGAGGCCGTCCCCCGCCGGCCGGCCGGCCGGCCGGCCGTCGGAGGCCGTCCCCCGCCGGCCGGCCGGCCGGCCGGCCGGCCGTCGGAGGCCGTCCCCCGCCGGCCGGCCGGCCGGCCGGCCGGCCGTCGGAGGCCGTCCCCCGCCGGCCGGCCGTCGGAGGCCGTCCCCCGCCGGCCGGCCGGCCGGCCGGCCGTCGGAGGCCGTCCCCCGCCGGCCGGCCGGCCGGCCGGCCGTCGGAGGCCGTCCCCCGCCGGCCGGCCGGCCGTCGGAGGCCGTCCCCCGCCGGCCGGCCGGCCGTCGGAGGCCGTCCCCCGCCGGCCGGCCGGCCGTCGGAGGCCGTCCCCCGCCGGCCGGCCGGCCGTCGGAGGCCGTCCCCCGCCGGCCGGCCGGCCGTCGGAGGCCGTCCCCCGCCGGCCGGCCGGCCGTCGGAGGCCGTCCCCCGCCGGCCGGCCGGCCGGCCGGCCGTCGGAGGCCGTCCCCCGCCGGCCGGCCGGCCGGCCGGCCGTCGGAGGCCGTCCCCCGCCGGCCGGCCGGCCGGCCGGCCGTCGGAGGCCGTCCCCCGCCGGCCGGCCGGCCGGCCGGCCGTCGGAGGCCGTCCCCCGCCGGCCGGCCGGCCGGCCGTCCCCCGGAGGCCGTCCCCCGCCGGCCGGCCGGCCGTCGGAGGCCGTCCCCCGCCGGCCGGCCGGCCGGCCGGCCGTCGGAGGCCGTCCCCCGCCGGCCGGCCGGCCGGCCGGCCGTCGGAGGCCGTCCCCCGCCGGCCGGCCGGCCGGCCGGCCGTCGGAGGCCGTCCCCCGCCGGCCGGCCGGCCGGCCGGCCGTCGGAGGCCGTCCCCCGCCGGCCGGCCGGCCGGCCGGCCGTCGGAGGCCGTCCCCCGCCGGCCGGCCGGCCGGCCGGCCGTCGGAGGCCGTCCCCCGCCGGCCGGCCGGCCGGCCGGCCGTCGGAGGCCGTCCCCCGCCGGCCGGCCGGCCGGCCGGCCGTCGGAGGCCGTCCCCCGCCGGCCGGCCGGCCGGCCGGCCGTCGGAGGCCGTCCCCCGCCGGCCGGCCGGCCGGCCGGCCGTCGGAGGCCGTCCCCCGCCGGCCGGCCGGCCGGCCGGCCGTCGGAGGCCGTCCCCCGCCGGCCGGCCGGCCGGCCGGCCGTCGGAGGCCGTCCCCCGCCGGCCGGCCGGCCGGCCGGCCGTCGGAGGCCGTCCCCCGCCGGCCGGCCGGCCGGCCGGCCGTCGGAGGCCGTCCCCCGCCGGCCGGCCGTCGGAGGCCGTCCCCCGCCGGCCGGCCGGCCGGCCGTCGGAGGCCGTCCCCCGCCGGCCGTCGGAGGCCGTCCCCCGCCGGCCGTCGGAGGCCGTCCCCCGCCGGCCGTCGGAGGCCGTCCCCCGCCGGCCGTCGGAGGCCGTCCCCCGCCGGCCGTCGGAGGCCGTCCCCCGCCGGCCGTCGGAGGCCGTCCCCCGCCGGCCGTCGGAGGCCGTCCCCCGCCGGCCGTCGGAGGCCGTCCCCCGCCGGCCGTCGGAGGCCGTCCCCCGCCGGCCGTCGGAGGCCGTCCCCCGCCGGCCGTCGGAGGCCGTCCCCCGCCGGCCGTCGGAGGCCGTCCCCCGCCGGCCGTCGGAGGCCGTCCCCCGCCGGCCGTCGGAGGCCGTCCCCCGCCGGCCGTCGGAGGCCGTCGGAGGCCCCCCCCCGCCGGCCGTCGGAGGCCCCCCGCCGGCCGGGCGGCCGTCGGAGGCCCCCCCCCGCCGGCCGTCGGAGGCCCCCCGCCGGCCGGGCGGCCGTCGGAGGCCCCCCCCCGCCCGTCGGAGGCCCCCCCCCGCCGGCCGTCGGAGGCCCCCCCCCGCCGGCCGTCGGAGGCCCCCCGCCGGCCGGGCGGCCGTCGGAGGCCCCCCGCCGGCCGTCGGAGGCCCCCCGCCGGCCGTCGGAGGCCCCCCGCCGGCCGTCGGAGGCCCCCCCCGCCGGCCTGGAGCCCCAATGGTCGGAGGCCAGCCGCAACTGGACCCGGTGGCTCCTTGGTCCATCTGCGGCCGTCGGAGGCCCCCCGCCGGCCTGGCGGCCGTCGGAGGCCCCCCGCCGGCCTGGAGCCCCAATGGTCGGAGGCCAGCCGCAACTGGACCCGGTGGCTCCTTGGTCCATCTGCGGCCGTCGGAGGCCCCCCGCCGGCCTGGCGGCCGTCGGAGGCCCCCCGCCGGCCGTCGGAGGCCCCCCGCCGGCCGTCGGAGGCCCCCCGCCGGCCGTCGGAGGCCCCCCGCCGGCCTGGCGGCCGTCGGAGGCCCCCCGCCGGCCGTCGGAGGCCCCCCGCCGGCCGTCGGAGGCCCCCCGCCGGCCGTCGGAGGCCCCCCGCCGGCCGTCGGAGGCCCCCCGCCGGCCTGGCGGCCGTCGGAGGCCCCCCGCCGGCCTGGAGCCCCAATGGTCGGAGGCCAGCCGCAACTGGACCCGGTGGCTCCTTGGTCCATCTGCGGCCGTCGGAGGCCCCCCGCCGGCCTGGCGGCCGTCGGAGGCCCCCCGCCGGCCTGGCGCCCCAATGGTCGGAGGCCCCCCGCCGGCCGTCGGAGGCCCCCCGCCGGCCTGGCGCCCCAATGGTCGGAGGCCAGCCGCAACTGGACCCGGTGGCTCCTTGGTCCATCTGCGGCCGTCGGAGGCCCCCCCGCCGGCCTGGCGGCCGTCGGAGGCCCCCCCGCCGGCCTGGCGGCCGTCGGAGGCCCCCCCGCCGGCCTGGCGGCCGTCGGAGGCCCCCCCGCCGGCCTGGCGGCCGTCGGAGGCCCCCCCGCCGGCCTGGCGGCCGTCGGAGGCCCCCCCGCCGGCCTGGCGGCCGTCGGAGGCCCCCCCGCCGGCCTGGCGGCCGTCGGAGGCCCCCCCGCCGGCCTGGCGGCCGTCGGAGGCCCCCCCGCCGGCCTGGCGGCCGTCGGAGGCCCCCCCGCCGGCCTGGCGGCCGTCGGAGGCCCCCCCGCCGGCCTGGCGGCCGTCGGAGGCCCCCCCGCCGGCCTGGCGGCCGTCGGAGGCCCCCCCGCCGGCCTGGCGGCCGTCGGAGGCCCCCCCGCCGGCCTGGCGGCCGTCGGAGGCCCCCCCGCCGGCCTGGCGGCCGTCGGAGGCCCCCCCGCCGGCCTGGCGGCCGTCGGAGGCCCCCCCGCCGGCCTGGCGGCCGTCGGAGGCCCCCCCGCCGGCCTGGCGGCCGTCGGAGGCCCCCCCGCCGGCCTGGCGGCCGTCGGAGGCCCCCCCGCCGGCCTGGCGGCCGTCGGAGGCCCCCCCGCCGGCCTGGCGGCCGTCGGAGGCCCCCCCGCCGGCCTGGCGGCCGTCGGAGGCCCCCCCGCCGGCCTGGCGGCCGTCGGAGGCCCCCCCGCCGGCCTGGCGGCCGTCGGAGGCCCCCCCGCCGGCCTGGCGGCCGTCGGAGGCCCCCCCGCCGGCCTGGCGGCCGTCGGAGGCCCCCCCGCCGGCCTGGCGGCCGTCGGAGGCCCCCCCGCCGGCCTGGCGGCCGTCGGAGGCCCCCCCGCCGGCCTGGCGGCCGTCGGAGGCCCCCCCGCCGGCCTGGCGGCCGTCGGAGGCCCCCCCGCCGGCCTGGCGGCCGTCGGAGGCCCCCCCGCCGGCCTGGAGCCCCAATGGTCGGAGGCCAGCCGCAACTGGACCCGGTGGCTCCTTGGTCCATCTGCGGCCGGCGGAGGCCCCCCCGCCGGCCGGCGGAGGCCCCCCCGCCGGCCGGCGGAGGCCCCCCCGCCGGCCGGCGGAGGCCCCCCCGCCGGCCTGGAGCCCCAATGGTCGGAGGCCAGCCGCAACTGGACCCGGTGGCTCCTTGGTCCATCTGCGGCCGTCGGAGGCCCCCCGCCGGCCGTCGGAGGCCCCCCCCGCCGGCCGTCGGAGGCCCCCCCCGCCGGCCGTCGGAGGCCCCCCCCGCCGGCCGTCGGAGGCCCCCCCCGCCGGCCGTCGGAGGCCCCCCCCGCCGGCCGTCGGAGGCCCCCCCCGCCGGCCGTCGGAGGCCCCCCCCGCCGGCCGTCGGAGGCCCCCCCCGCCGGCCGTCGGAGGCCCCCCCCGCCGGCCGTCGGAGGCCCCCCCCGCCGGCCGTCGGAGGCCCCCCCCGCCGGCCTGGCGCCCCAATGGTCGGAGGCCAGCCGCAACTGGACCCGGTGGCTCCTTGGTCCATCTGCGGCCGTCGGAGGCCCCCCGCCGGCCTGGAGCCCCAATGGTCGGAGGCCAGCCGCAACTGGACCCGGTGGCTCCTTGGTCCATCTGCGGCCTGGCGGCCGGCCCCCCGCCGGCCTGGCGGCCGTCGGAGGCCCCCCGCCGGCCTGGCGCCCCAATGGTCGGAGGCCAGCCGCAACTGGACCCGGTGGCTCCTTGGTCCATCTGCGGCCGTCGGACGCCCCCGGGCGGCCTGGCGGCCGTCGGAGGCCCCCCGCCGGCCTGGAGCCCCAATGGTCGGAGGCCAGGTGCAACTGGACCCGGTGGCTCTTTGGTCCATCCGCGGCCGTCGGAGGCCCCCGGGCGGCCTGGCGGCCGTCGGAGGCCCCCCGCCGGCCTGGAGCCGCAATGGTCGGAGGCCAGGAGCAACTCGACCCGGTGGCTCCTTGGTCCATCCGCGGCCGTCGGAGGCCCCCGGGCGGCCTGGCGGCCGTCGGAGGCCAGGTGCAACTGGACCCGGTGGCTCCTTGGTCCATCCGCGGCCGGGCGGCGGCCCCCCGGCGGCCCCCCGCCGGCCCCCCGCCGGCCCCCCGCCGGGCGGCGGCCCCCCGCCGGCCCCCCGCCGGCCCCCCTAAATTCTGTAGGTCATAACTTTCAGAGATATGTTACATGGCACATGTAGCATAAAACATATTCTAGTTACATATATACATTTATAAGCATCTCCCCATAAAGTTTTATGGGGAACACCGTCACACATGGCGGCCGTCGGAGGGCCCCCCGCCGGCCTGGAGCCCCAATGGTCGGAGGCCAGGTGCAACTGGACCCGGTGGCTCCTTTGTCCATCCGCGGCCGTCGGAGGCCCCCTGCTGGCCTGGAGCCCCAATGGTCGGAGGCCAGGTGCAACTGGACCCGGTGGCTCCTTCGTCCATCTGCGGCCGTCGGAGGCCCCCCGCCGGCCTGGCGAAGGCCCCCCGCCGGCCTGGAGCCCCAATGGTCGGAGGCCAGGTGCAACTGGACCCGGTGGCTCCTTCGTAGGCCACCCCCACCGCCGGCCCGGCTGAGGCCCAGTGCTTGCCGTGAGGTGTAGGAAAAGAGAGAGTGGACAAGGAAAACTAGAAAAATGTAGTTGTTTTAGAAATGCTGCAGTTAAAGTCATGTAAGAAAAAGCATTGTAACGGGGTTTACTCACCACTATGCACTTCCTCATGGCCAGGAATGGCATCACAGTGTCCTTGTGGGGTAGCAGCCCTTGTCACCGGTCACTCTGGGGCTGTGCTGGTTTCTTACAGATAACTCATCCCTCCAGCCAGGGTATGGTCTTTAGTTTGGAGAGCTGATCCTGGAAGGAACAGGCTATAGTTCACAACTATCTTAATAGAAATAGCTTCCACCCTCTCCACAGCTCTTCTTCGGCAAGGTCCCATTCAGTCAGCGGGGGGCATCCTTGCTGGGCTCAGCTACCCTTGTACCCCACTTCCTCGGGGCTGGCAGGGGAATCCAGTCACAACCTCAATTCTGGGTTTCAGCCCAGGGCCCTGTACTGCACAGCTAAGTCAAATCCTCTACCCATAGTGCAGTTTTCCCTGCGCCATTTCCTTCCTCACAGCTTTACTTCCCTTCTAGGTCTCCCAATCTGTTCCCTGGGTGCTCACTTAAGGCCCTGCAGGCACCTTTTGACTCCCTGCATTCTCTTGCCTCCAGCCCTTCCTCAGCTGGGCCCACTCAGTAGTTAAACCTGGAATCACCTAATTTCTCTCAGGTGGGGCCCATTCTGTGATCAGGCCTGGCTTAGTCAGGGGCTCTCTATCATTATCTCAGAGCTCTGGATGATCTCTGAGTGTTGAGCTCTCTCTCTCTCGCTCTCTCTCCATATATATATGAATTTTATTGTCAGGCTCTGACCCTCTTACACCAATCACTGGGTTATCTGTTTTCTTCTAATGAATTGCCATCAAGATTCCAAGCTACCATTGATAGCCCACATTTTGCATACATGCAATAGGCCCTCAGATCTATATTTTATATTTCTGGCACCTGGATCTCCGGTTGGGGAGGGCTGACCGTTCCCTCTGGGGAAATCTCCGCTCCTCCATCCCTTTCGTGCATTTCTGTCATGGAGCTGCATGTCTGGGTCTGTCTTCTCCGTGGCATGTCGCTTTGGGAAGACCCGTTGCTCTAGGGTTTCGGTGCCCGACCGTAACCCCGTGCACAGGGCTGCCCTACTCTAGCCTAGCTATTTTGTTGCCACGAAGGAAGAAAAAAAATAAACTGCTCCTTGGACTCCCTGGATGTGCAGGCGGAACCCTTTGCGTGCCTGTTCCCCCTCAGGCAGCAAAGAAAAGAAAAGGAAGGAAAAAAACCTCCCTGTCTTTGCACATTGCGAAAAGGAAAAATGTGTCCTTTTAAAATCCTGACGTCTGTGCCTCTGGTTCAGAATGATCCCGCCGCTCTGCCACCATGTCAATGCTGATTCCCTACTCTGGCAGTTTGAGTGTTTGAGTGGCGGGAGGGATAGCTCAGTGGTTTTAGCGTTGGTCTGTTAAACCCAGGGTTGTGAGTTCAATTCTTGAGGGGGCCATTTGGGGATCTGGGGCAAAAATTGGGGATTGGTCCTGCTTTGAGCAGGGGGTTGGACTAGATGACCTCCTAAGGTCCCTTCCAACCCTAATATTCTATGATTCTAGAAGGTGAGGGTGTGACGAACTAGGACTGTTGTTAATGTTTTCCCTGAGTAGACCAAGTCCGAGAGAGCAAGAGGACTGTGAGAGACGGCGAGAGCCCGAGAAAGGGCTACAGGAGAAGCAGCAGCAGCAGCATGAACTGGCGGTGGTGGAACGGAGAGGCATAGGGGACTGGCCAGGGGTGAGTCGGGATGTGGAGGCCCACCTCACTGCCTTTGAGCAGGCTGGCGATTTGAACCAGGGAGACCCTGCGGAAAAGCCCCGGGATCTAGCTCCCTTGCTGGGTCCCAAGGCCGTAAACTCCATCAGCCAGATGGGTGGGATGGTGGATGGATTTCCACTCCTGGCCCCAACCTGTATGTCTGCGTGGACTCTCCTGGGCTCAAGCCCTACGGATCCCCAGTGGGAGTGGAAGGTGATGGTCAATGGAGAGACATTCCTGGGGTGGCGAGACCCCGGGACGGAGAGAACTGTGGTCAGGCCCCGGGTGGTGCACCCCCACAAGATGCTGAGGGGCTGTGTGACCTGGGTGAGGATCCCAGGGATGGAACCGTTCGCCCCGCCTATGGCCCAGATCCCTGTGCAGACCCAGGAGGGGTCGGGCTGGCTGGTGGTTGGGGTTCTCCAGGATATCAGCTGTAAGGTGCTGTTGGGGGGTGACTGTGTATCTTTGGGACAGGATCCAGGCACTGGCCCTGTAACGGCCGAGGATTTGAATTTGAACCCAGGGAACCAATTGGCTAAGAGGGAAATGGTCAGTGAAAATGCAAACGACCTACCAGGCAGGGGGGAGGAGCTGCCAGGCCCCGGTTACCTGCCTGCCTGTAACCAGACCCCTAGGGCGGGGTGGGACAAAGAGATGCTCCCCGCCCCTCTGCACACCGACGCTGGCTCTGATGCAGAGTGAAGCAGGGAGCTCGCTGCCTGGCCCCACAGGGACAGCCAGGGCAGCGCTGAGCACCGGGAGAGCAGAGACCCCAGCTGAGTTGGGGGACACACAGGCAGGGCAGGACGGCTGCCAACCAGGCTGGCCTGGTCCAGAGGTGCGGCCGGGAAGTGATTCTACGGCAGGGAGGGAGCCACCAGGGACAGGGCTCAGTGGGGCGGTGAACCCAGGCCTGGCCAGTGAGCTGCAGAGGGATCCCGCCTTGGAGAAGCTAAGGGAACTTGCTGGCCACAGCGCTGCAAACCCCCTTGGGGAAGACTGCAGAGACAGATCCCTGTGGGAGAAGGGATTCCTGTGCCGGGAATGGGCTTCCCAAGGGGAAGTAGAACTGTGGGGAATCAGGAGGCAGCCGGTGGGGCCCCAGAAGTATCATCACCGGCTATTGTACCTGGCCCGGGGTAAGGGAGAAGATCCCTGGAGGTCCCTGCCCATCAGAGAGGAACCTTTCCAGAAGGTGGCTATGGATAGAGTGGGGGTCCCCAGTAAGGTCCTTACAGACCAGGGATCCGAGGTCATGTCAGCCCTGCTCCGGGGCGTGTGGGAGAAAGGTGGGGTCTGGCCCACCTGGGCCTCTGCATATCACCCTCAGTCCAACGGGCTGGTGGAGAGAGTTCAGGTTACCGTGAGGCTGATGCTGAGGACTTTTATAAATCAGCATCCACAGGACTAGGACAAGTACCTGCCACACCTGTGGCACAGGGAAGTGCCCCAGGAATCCCAAGGGTGCTTCCCTTTCGAGCTGTGGTATGGGAGGAGAGTAAGGGGACCCCTAGAACCGGTAAGGGATGATTGGGAGAAGGCCCCCTGGTGGATCTCTCCCCTGAGATGGGAGCCCATCCTCCCATCAGGTGTCCCCCAGTCAGAGTAAGTGGGAAAACAGCCCGGAACCTGAAGAGAGAGGCCAAGGACATGCTGGCTTTCGAGGTGATCTAGTCATTCAACAGCCCAGGGCTGGCCAAGGTGGAGGAGATCAGAGATTGGCCTGTTCCCCAGACCAAGAAACACGTCCAGGCCTTTAGCGGGATGGCGGCCAGAGGTTTGTACCCCACTTTAGCTCCCTAGCTGGCCCCATCACAGAGCTAGGTAAGAAGGGGAAGCCAGACGAGGCAGTCTGGACCGAGCAGGGCCAGAGGGCTCTCTGTGCGCTGAAGGAGGCTCTAATCCAGGGCCCAATAGATCGAATAAACCCAGACCGGGTCATGCCCTATACAGTGTTCACCGAAGCCTCAGACACAGGGCTGGGCGCGGTGCTGATGCACGCCTATGCGAAGGGGGAGAGACACCCCATCGGGTATCGGAGCAAGGAGCTGCTGCCCTGGAGGCAGAACGGTCAGGCCATAGAGAGGGAATGCCTGGCCATGGTGCAGGCCCTTAAGAAGCGACAGCCGGATCTACGTGGGTGGCGCTTTACGGGGTATAGTCACCACCTCGCCCCGACGTGGCTGCATTCAGGAAAAGGGGCCGATGCCGAGTGGCTGGTGACAGAGACACATGGTCAGAGAGGGGACCAGATCAAGAGGGAGGCTCTTAACCAAGAGAGCCCGAATTACAGCCCTCCAGACTGGAGCTCTGGGAGAAGACCTGATCTCAGCTTGAACCCCAGGGGTTTTGGGATGGAAAAAGGGCACGGGCCGCATAAACCTTCCCACATGCGGCCTGCGGGTGCCATCAAGCACACCCGACCTAAGGGAGGACGTGGAACTGGAACGCCCTGGTGTGACCAGGTTCGAACTTCCCCAGGTCACTGGCTAAAGTGACCCCGCTCAGTTCGGTCTCGAAGGGGGGAGAGATGTGACGAACTAGGACTGTTGTTAATGTTTTCCCTGAGTACTGTGCGGGTGCCTCGGTTTCCCCTATGCGGGGCTTGAGTATCTAGGTGGTGGGACAAGGGTGAATGATTGTTACAGAACCCTAGAAGGAAGGTGTGGGCAGGGGCCTGGACACAGAGAATGGCCCTGTCTCCTGGCAACAGATGGCCCCGACCCCTCCCCTGCAAAGGTGAGAGCTGAAGGTGTTGGAACAAAGGGATCAGGTGACCTCCTGGCCCGGGAAGGAGACAAAGGGGAAGGCGGGGCTGGAGAGTTTCAGTTTGAGCTGGCGAAGGAAGAGGGAGGAAAGGGCAGACAGGGTCTGGCCTCCCTGCCCCCGTTTGGGGCTGTGGGGTGAAATGCAGGGAGCCCCAGGCTGGGGTCTAAGCTCCCTGACCCCCGGAAGGGCCCGACTGAGGGGTCCTGGTTGTACTACAAGCTCTGTTTGGACTGTGTTCCTGGCATCTCTAATAAACCTTCTGTTCTACTGGCTGGCTGAGACTTCCAGTGAATCTGGGGAAGAGGGGTGCAGGTGCTGACTCCCCCACACTCCGTGACAGAGGGGCCCCGCAAGGACTCTAAAAATTAATACTGGCCACTCCAGGCTTGTATTAAACTCCCAAGGTTACAGCTTTTCGCTGACCTTGGATTGGTAGATGCTGCCACCACCCAAGCGCAGAACCCCTTTGAGAGCCCAGGAAGGCGCACTTGGGAATGCCTTCCAGTGGGATACCCTCAAGCCCTTTCACTTCCCCCGCCCGAAGAGCTGACAAAGGAAAAGAAAAAAAAATAGAAACCAGCAGTTGCCACCAGCTAACCAAAAAACATGCGCACAAACCTCTTAAGAAACAAAAATACAATCCTGTTCTTCAAAAGGGTCCATTTTATTTTTTTAAACAAAGAAAAAATACATCTGAAAACTTAGGCTATTGCAAGATTTTTAAAAGAGCAACTAAAAGGATTAAGCACCAAGAATAATTCCCTTGAGGTCCAATAACTTCCCTTAAGGTTACAAGCAAAACAAAAGCAGGTGGGGTTAGCACAGAGGAGTCCATAAACCATAAAAAAATAAAAAGAGAAAAACCTAATTGCGCCTTCCTAGACATTTCCTGATCTACTTACAGATCTGGGGAAGCGACAAAGAGTCCTGTGGCACCTTATAGACTAACAGAGGTATTGAAGCATAAGCTTTCGTGGGTGAATACCCACTTCTTCGGATGCAAGCAGTGGAAATGTCCAGGGGCAGATAATACCTCTGTTAGTCTATAAGGTGCCACAGGACCCTTTGTCGCTTCTACAGATCCAGACTAACACGGCTACCCCTCGGATACTTACAGATCTGGGGTTTCAAATGAGTCATTTTTAGGAATGATACTGAGGTTTTTTCATACCTGGCCCCAAGATTCTTACAGCATAGCTCAGGGGTGGGCAAACTTATTGGCCTGAGGACCACATCGGGGTTCCGAAAGTGTCCGGCGGGCGGGTGTAGGAACGTGCTACTTGTCCTGTACTACTTCCAGGTGCCAGGCCTGGTGCTCGGTGACACACACACACACACACACAGGGGCCCACGCGTTTGCATCGCAGCCTCCCCTGCACCTGACGCGCTTCTTACCGGGCTCCACCTCTCTGGGCGGGGCCGCAGCGAGCAAACGGGCAGCCCAGCGCCTCGCCGGCCGAGCGGTGCCTCAGTCATCGCCTGTCACCCGGCCCGCAAGAGGCGGCTCCAGCGAGCGCCATGGCGAGCGGGGTAAGGGGCGTGGAACGTTCCCCGGGGCGGGAGGGACGCGCGCGCGCCTCCGGGGCAGCTCCGGGCAGAGCGGGGCTCGAGCGGGCGGGGAAGGGGCTGCTGGGCAGGCAGCGCCGGGGGGAGGCTGTAGTGCTGGAGGGCCGCGTCCTAGCTCGCCAGCTGGGCTGCCTGGCTGCTCCCACGCGACCGCAGCGCTCTTCTGATCCGCGCTCCCAGCAGGCGGCCTGCTTGGGGCTGGGGTTTGCAAGGGCCCCGGGGGGGCTGCTCGCGCTGGAGTTGCCCGGGGTTTTAGAGCAAGCGGGTGTTTTCCCTTAAATCACAGCGCGGGAAGCTGGACATCGAGGATGTTCTTTCATAGGGTCTGTGTCCATCGCATAAGGTTAAGTTGTACTGTTGCTTTTTCTTAAGCTTTGCGATGCAAGCACACAGCATCGTGTAGAGTACAGCATAGAATGGATGAGCCGTCCCTTCTGATGTGGTAGCGCGCAAAGACCCCAGTGGGAATCATGGGGGCTAAGTGCTGTGTAAAAAGCCATGGTCCTCCCCCAAAGAGCTTATGACCTGGAGTCCCAGTGTCTTCAGTAGACTTGCATTGCACCCATGCATAAAGTCATTCATGTATGCGTTTGCAGGAGTGTGCGGGCCTAAGATGACAAGTAGCCTTGCGCAGATAAGATCAGGGAGAACCACCCATGCCAGTGGCCTCCCCGGGAATTGAAATTAGGGAGGGTGTTCGAATTTACTGGGGAGGGGGTGTCACTAAATTGGCATGTAACTAGTTCACAAAACTGGGGGGGGTGTTGGGGAAATTCAGGGGGTGTACACCCCCGTGGTGGTGGGGGGGGGGGGAGAAAGTGTAGGGAAATCACTGATCCACGCCTTCTTGACTTCTAAGAAGTATGATCATTATAAATGTGTGCCCCGAAGAGGTAAATATGTATACACCAGTCTGGAAGCCTGAGTACATAATTAGTTGGGAAACTTGTTGCTGTCATCTGCCCGTTTGCCCCTCCGTGGCTGCTGTGAAAAAGATTGGTATATCAATCTATCTCTCAGGGGTTCTCAAACTTCATTGCACTGAGACCCCCTTCTGACAACAAAAATTACTACAGGACCCCAGGAGAGGGGACTGAAGCCTGAGCCCGCGTGAGCCATGCTCCCCCGATGAGGGTGCCAAAGCTGAAGCCCAAGGGCTTTGGCCTCAGCAAGTCTAAGCCAGCCCTGGTGAACCCCATTAAAATGGGATTGTGACTCACTTTGGGGTCCTGGCTCTCAGTTTGAGAACTGCTGCTCTACAGCTGTAAGATCAGCAGATACTGTTCACCCAGTGTCAGTAAGCTGACCGTTTCACATAACTATTTCAAATCTCTTGAGAGTCTAACTCTACACCCTTTCTTCCCCTCAACTGCATTTGACATCACCAGTCTGTCTGAGTAGGCCAAATAATTAAATGATTGCCCAGACAGTGAAAGCTTGTCCTACCTACCAGCTCTTCCAAGACAAGATGCAACTTCTACAACTGTTGTAGTGGGCTCAGCTGTAAGGGCATAAGCAGAAGATGATTGTGTGTTTGGAGGGCTAGCTTGATTGAATTAACAGATGTACTGTTTTGATGCTAATATCTGTAATAAAGAACAAGAAAAATACAGCAAATAACCTTTTTCAGATGTTGTCTTTGGACCCCTCAATGAAACAACAGAAAATTAAATTTCAGCCGAATAATTTCTTAACAGCACATTGATACCTTAATTTCACTTTTTAATATTCCAGGGGCCTGGATAAACGTTAACTACCTATTATTTCAAGTCTCCTTTATAAAGGCTACACTTTTAGACTGAACAGCATGTTGTAGACTGAGGTGTACTTGGAATGAGCCTTCTGCAACCTCTCATCATATCTGTTGAGTTGTCCTTTTTTTTTGCTTTTTATTTTTAGAGGTATTTGTGTAGGGAAAACTAGGAACTTCTACCTTTTTTTATTGTCAATTTAGGAGGTGTAATGTTTGTTTATTGAATGTTCACAGCCAGCTACTACTAGGTCTAAGTCTATTCTGTAACTTTTATTTTTAAGCCTTCTCTTTATTTAAATAGCCTATTATATCCATGCACATTTTGAAAACATTTACTTTTAAATGCTCACACTTAATTTGAGAGAATGAATCCGTTTTCATACTGTGGAAAAAGGCTTAAGTGAAAACTCCCAAGTTATTTACAGGTTGACAGTTCCTCTTGTATTTTGATCCCTGGAAATTGACTAGATTTCCTGGCAAAGTTTCAGGAGTTTAGTCACAGTCTCCCATGTGCAAAGCAGTGTAACTTGTTGGTTTCTATGCAGCTGCTTTCCCAAAGTTAATATATCACATTTATTATATGCACACAGACAATAATGCAAAATAAACTAGCCTTACATTTGTGAAAAGGGCTAGGAAAGAAGTAACAATGCTTGAGGGAAATTGATTGTTATGGCTATTCCGGTAAAGGTAACTATTTTGGAATAGCTCCCCCATGTTGGCACTCAATTTTGGAATAATTACACTGCTCACAAAGCAACAGCTATAGTTATGCCGGTCCATTTCCCTGTATAGACAAGCCCTTAAATTCAGCTTCAAAATTCATTAGAACAGGCCTCTGTGTTATGTGGCAAGCTATTGCATGTAGCATTTCACGGAAAAAGATCCTGCCTTGTGTGGTTAAAAAGGAGAATAATTTAGGTTAACAGATGTACTACCAGCATAAGATTTTTCCATAGCTCTTCCGACAATGGAACTGAAGCTCATCAGACTTTTAGAAAGGGAAATCTAAGAGCAATCCAGATCCTCGTTCTCACAGGACCCAATTCTGCTCTTGGTGACTTGGATGTAACTCCTGCTGACTTCCTCAGCTGGAAGTGCATCCATGTAAAAAAAAACACGTTATTTTTCCAAGAATCTAAGTTCTGTTTATCTTCAAAATGTTTCTACCCTTCTGGATTGAAAAGTGAGCTTCCCTAGATAAATAAATGCAGTGTGGTTTTAGGATGAAATTCATCCGTGATGCTGAAGCCTACACAGAGCCTTGGCTGTGGGCAGTTCTGCTGGCAGAGTGGTCACACAAAACTATCTGTGCATCCCCTATGCATTGCGTAAAGGTTCTCTGTGCTGGGCACGTATAGTCTGCTGCAGCAAGCCACAATGGGAGCAGGCTGGGTGTGGGGCAGCAGACTGACCTCTGTGTTGATCCAAACTCTTATGTGAGACAAATGGCTTAACTACGTTTTCCAAGTTTTGTAATCGTGATTGTGTGTGTACTGCTGGCACTAGCTGCAGAAAAACACCACGTGCCTCACATAAATGCTGATTGTTTATTTTAAAATGTCACTAGCATTATCTAGCATTTTTCATATGACCCCCCCCCTCATTACCACAACATATTGTCTTTGAAGTACTAAAATAACACTTAAAGTCCAGATCTTGGTGCTTTTTGTTTAAGTTCCTGAAAGCAAATGTAGGGTGACTGTCCCTTTGTTCTAAAGTCATTGGGCATTGAGGGTAGGATCTGACCCAGAACTTCATATCTGGGATTATTTCTAAAAATTAGTAGCCTTTCTTTTGTTTGTTCCCTCCAGTGAACAAGAATTATTATAAATGAATAGTGCAATAACTCTGCTCTTCTTTCTCCTTTAGGTTATTAAATGCAAGGCCGCTGTTGCCTGGGAGGCAGGTAAACCACTCTCTGTAGAAGAGGTGGAGGTTGCACCACCAAAAGCACACAAAGCCTGTATTAAGGTAATTTAAGCGAATGTTATTGCTTGCTTTACACTTTGTACATTGGGAGACCAAGTAATAAAGCTGAATAATTTGTTTGCCCTTGTAGGAAAAAATGTTGAATGTATAGTGTTCGTGTTACCTGTTTGTTTGAAAGCTAGATAAGACTCTAAAGAAAATGTTGGTGTCTGGTTTTTGGGATGGCATAAAATGAAATGGCTGCTGGTCTGAGGCCTAACACTTATTTTTGTCTTGGGCCAAAGCCTAACAATCACTGCCATTCTGAGGGATCAGTGGCAATTTTAAACCGTCGGAGCCGAAAACATGTGCTTTAGCCCAATGGAAACCTGATCTCATTCATTTATTTATTTATTTTAATTTTTCAAATTGTATGAGACATTCAGTGTAATAATTTATCAGACCTTAAACTCATCACTGTGATTAGAATCTTGCATGCTCCAGATCTCAATCTCCCAAACTAATATATGGGATGCAATGTGCCTCTATGCAAAGAGTCCACATGAGGTCCTGTGTGCTGCTTAAGACTTCTATTAAGAACTTGCATTGGATTTATGTGGTGCTTATAATATTATATGGACCCTCTATATGGGGTGATTTTTTTTTTTTAACTTTTGGAGATTGATCCCATTTGAAATCTGGGGTACCACATTGTTTTCAAATGGCATAGAGCACTGACTTTAGCAGATCTTGAGCCAGCAGCTGCCAATTTCATGTCAGAACTGAAGGAATGAGAAACAAGCAGAGATCAAAGCAATGTGATTACTTTTTCAGGTCCAATATATATTGAGTTGGCGGAGCTAAAAACATTTTGGTTAAACTACTACAAAAGTCTTCAGAATCAGTGAATTCATCCTAGCGCTAGTCTTGGATTACTGACCAGGAAAAATATTTCAATACCAGTTATCTCTTTAGATTCTCCTTCATTACCTCCAGATATTTCAGATTATTATAATATTCCTTTAGGTTGTTGCCACTGCTGTCTGTCACACAGATGCCTATACACTAAGTGGTGCTGATCCTGAGGGGTGTTTCCCAGTGATCTTGGGTCACGAAGGAGCTGGAATTGTGGAGAGTGTTGGGGAAGGAGTAACTAAATTTAAAACCAGGTAGGAAAACATTTGGTCTTCACAAGCGCTTTTTCTAGTTTCTTTGGAAATCTTGCTTCACTAGAATAAATTGCTCAGACTTGTCCACTGAAAAGCAGAATTGGTGAGCTGGCATGATGTTTTTGTTGGGGTATACCTCCCTAAATTTTTCCTTCATGCGGGTGGTCCAATACTAGCCTAACTAATGTGCTCTTGGTTTACTATTCAGATGAGAATACTTTACAGGATTATTATCTAATACTTTATGAAGAAACTATTTGACTTCAGTTTGTGTTCTAAAAGTGTCAGTTGTTTTTAACCAATTGAACAATTAGAGATAATAGCTGTCTAAATATGCTAGTTTTTCCATATAGGTTTTACATCTTTGTTCTTATTTGTTCTTGTTTAACTTTAGAGGGAAATTGATTGTTTACTCAGACATGAGATGAATCAGGTATTTTTATACACAGCACTTTACAAAACCTGTACTTTGTCATTCTATATTTGTAAGCGTTTTGGAGTCTTCAAATGCACAAATAAGACTGCATGAATGATTGTCCCCATAAAAATTTCATGGGATTGACCATGTTAAACACATTTGGTATGTGGTCAAGTGTATGTTCTGACATACTGTCCTTTCAGCCTTTAAACAGCTAGTCATATGAAATGTGTCTCTCGTTACGGTCTCTAGGTGACATGGTCATCCCACTGTACGTCCCACAATGTGGAGAATGCAAGTTCTGTTTGAACCCTAAAACCAATCTCTGCCAAAAGATAACGTTGGTGCACTTTCTTCTCGATACACACAGAAGAATAATTGTTCCCTGTATGCTCACTTATGTAACGAAGTTAACTGAATTTGCATCAAATTGTTTTAACTTCACCTACCATCTGATTAAATGCAGAGCAAGGTCACTTAGTTGGAAAGATGCATGTGTTAGGTTTGTTATGCAATACCCATTTCCCGCCCCCCCCATCAAAGCTTTAGTATAGCTTTTTTTCTCTCTCCTTTTCTGGTCTTACTTAAATCCACTTCTTTGTGTGTGGCTGTGATACTATGCCACGAATACTATCATTTGTCAGGGTATCTAGTAAGCGAGGATGTATTCAAAATTCTGTTTGATTCAAGTGGTAGCTTATCGTAGAAAATTATTGCCCTTTGAATGGGGAAAAAAAATGACTCCCTGTGGTCAATATCTTCAACCCAAGGAACAGTAGTTCTCCCTTTATAAACAAGAATCGCAGTCTGTTTTCTACCCTTTAAAATGTCTTTGTCCTGAAATGTGATGCACTTCAGTTAGCCTGTGCTAAGTTGTCGCGTGTTTGGATCTCAGTCATGTAAGCCAGTGGCTCTCAATCTTCCTAGACCTCTGTACCCCTTTCAGGAGTCTGATTTATTTTGTGTACCCCCAAGTTTCACCTCACTTTAAAACTACTTGCTTACAAAATCAGACCTAAAAATACAAAAGTGTCACAGCACGCTGTTACTGAAAAATGTGCTCACTTTCTCATTTTTACCCGATAGTTATAAAATAAATCAATTGGAATATAAATATTGTACTTACATTTCAGTGTATGGTCTACAGAGCAGTGTAAACAAGTCATTGTATGAAAGTTTAGTTTGTACGGACTTCGCTAGTGCTTTTTATGTAGCCTGTTGTAAAACTAGGTAAATATCTAGATGAGTTGATGTACCCCCTGGAAGACTTCTGTGTACCCCCAGGGCCACATGTACCTCTGCTTGAGAACCACTGATGTAAGCCATTCAGCCAGCAGCAGAGCTCCAGCAGTAATGGTGGCTGCCATTTTAGCAGACCCAGATTAAATTGCAAGTAAACACTAGCACGACCTCATAGTTTCCATTCATGCATACCACAAAACCACTCTCCACTGTGAGGGCATTGGCAGAGGCTGCTCAGCAGAGACTTGGGGTATGTCTACACTGCAATCGCAGGATGTGATTGATTGATTTTTTAGCTCATGTAAAGGTACCCAAGCTAGCTTGATTAAGACTAGCTAGGGAACCGGTAGCACTGAAGCCACAGCAGTACGTGCGCCTGGGCAGGTAAACAAGCCTGCTCTGAACCCTGAGTAGTTACGTGGTGGCTACCCCAGGCTGAAGGCTGTGCTGCCTCAGCTTCACTGCTCGGATACCCAAAGTAACTAGAGTAAAGCTAGTTCAGGTATGACTGCACAGATTGCAAATCACACCCCACGATTGCAGCGTAGGCATACCCCTGGGACTAAAGGATCAGAGGATACAGAGGGTCGGGAGTGGGGTGTGTTGGAAAGAGCAGTTATGGTTTATAGGCATTGTGCAGTTTCCTGAACGTCTGTGTCAGAGTCCTATTAGGTCCTGCTTTATCAAACCACTTAAAGTACTTATGTCCCACTGAAGTCAGTGGGACTTAAATGCATTCTTAAGAACTTTGATGAAGAATTGAGGCCTTGGAGCCTGATCCAAAGCCTGTTAAAGTCAGTAGAAAGATTGCAACAGGCCTGTAGTCTCTAACTTTCATGAACTCAAGATTTACTTAAATATCTTCAAAATTTTTACTCTACGGGTAATCCTGTAGATCTCCATGCGCTGTTCAGGAACTGTACCACTTGGTGGAAATTAATAGTCACTTCCTAGACTCTCTCCTATCACTTTCTGTGACACTATATTAAATATCATTTGTTGTATTGTGTTTTTTCAGAGTTACGCAAGGAAAAGGACTGATGCCTGATGGTACCAGCAGGTTCACCTGCAAAGGGAAGCAGATTTACCACTTCATGGGGACTAGCACTTTCTCTGAATACACCATTGTGGCTGATATCTCTGTGGCTAAAATTGATGCTGCAGCTCCTCTGGATAAAGTTTGCCTGTTGGGCTGTGGAATTTCCACAGGCTACGGAGCTGTCATCAACACTGCCAAGGTATGGACTCTAGCTGATCACTCTCTTCCCCGTAACTGTGGCTAATGACATTAAACTGGAGATAAAGTACTGTAATGAAAATCTGTTAAGGCTGGGCTTGGAGAAAGCAAGACCAGAGGAACAGCCACTGAGTGGGTGGAGGGAGAAGGGACATGTCCTCACCACTTCCTTCCTTCCTCTTCCACTGCCAAATTTGACAGGCAGCCGGACCTAGTAGGAAACAGGAAGATTGACCTGGGCTTCCCACCTGTTTAGCCTCAGCAGACGAAGTCCGGTCAAAAGCCCTGTTTTCCCTTCTCCCAGCTCTTTGTGCAGAGTGGGGTAGAGGAAGCATGTCTTGATGGAGGCAAGTGGATGTGGCGAGGAGCCACCTTGAACTGTTCAGGGATTTGTTTGTGGATGGATATTATGGGCCAGTTGGGGTTACCTTCTAGGAAGGGCAGACTTTAAATATCCCCTTTGATACAGTGGTCTCTGCTTCATCCTGTTCTCATGCCACCATTCCATTGTGTCAAGTGCTCCTTCTTTGTTTGCGGGGGGACTTCCCACTATTCCAGTGGAGACCGAGCCATTGCCCACCTTTTGGGTAAGGAGTAAACTTAGCCCATTACAGCCCTTCAAAACCAATTCATAGACAAGAAAAATCTCTGGTGTACGTCCTTACATCTGAGCGATAACGACTTGCAACTTTGGATTTTTATTCTCTCTTTTTCTTAATATATAAATAAGACGTTCCTCACCTTGTGCAGTAACGATGGTTCTTCGGGATGTGTGTCCCTATGGTTGCTCCACGCTAGGTGTCTGTGCGCCCCTGCGCCTCTATTCAGAGATTTTTGGTAGCAGTGTCCCATTGAGCCCGTGCATGTGCCCTCCCTCCCTCGTGGTCCGCCTCGAGGCTATTTAGCACTGCACGGGAAACCACCTCACTTCCTTCTCTACCACAGAGCCCCATAGACGACTCCGAAGTAGAGGGGAGGAGGGCGGGTTGTGGAGCAACCATAGGGAGACACATCTCGAAGAACCATCATTACTGCACAAGGTGAGTAACTTCTTCTTCGAGAGTGTCCCTATGGTGGTTCCACGTTAGGTGACTCCTGAGCAGTACCCACCACTGGAGGCTGGGACTTCGGAGCGGAGTCTTTCAATAGAGAGAGTACTGTGGAGTCGAAGATGGTGTCAGCGGCCAAATGTTCTGTGAAAAAAATATAGACAGAGTCCCCAAACATTGCTCTATCGATTGGGGAGGTAGGGGTATCCATATGGATTGTGATTGAGGTAGGAACTGACCTCATGGAATGCGTGTGGACAGAAGCAAGTTGTGCCCTTGCTAAGTGATTAACGCAACTAGAGACCCATTTGGATAGTCTTTGAGGAGTTATCACAGAGCTTTTGGATCTTTCTGTGGACAAAAGGAAGAGTTTAGGGGATTTCCTGAGGTTCTTAGTCCTGTCCAAGTAGAATGCTAATGTCTTTCTGATATCTAATAAATGCCCAATTGTCTCCCAGTTGTCACAATGTGGGTTTGAGAAAAAAACAGGGAGGCGGATCTGTTGATTTATATGGAAAGTGCGGAAAAGTAGGGAAAAAGTTGGGATATGGTCTTAGAGTTACTTCATCAGTGGGAAAAAAGGGCGTGAATGATGGGTGTGCCATCAGGGCTGCTATTTCTCGTATGTGCCTAGCAGAGGCGATGGCAATTAGAAATGCTGTCGTCAGGGACAGGTGTAAGAGAGAACAAGTTGCCCTGCACTCGGAGGGAGGTCTAGTCCAAGCCCTGAGAACTAGGTTAAAATCCCAGGCTGGAGCGGGTGGTGTCACGTAGGGGAAGAGAGTCCCCAATGTCCTTAAAGAATCTACGCATTAGTGGTTGAGCAAACTCCAAGTGGGAAGCCATTTTCGCCATGACATGTACCTTAAGGGAGCGGAGTGAGAGTTTAAATGTAGTGGAAAATCAGAGGGAGGAAAGATGAAGTTGGGTCTATCCGTTTGGAAATGGTACACACTTGGAGCTGTTTCCATGTTGTAGATAGGTATGTGGCGTGGTCAACTTGTGGTTGTGTTGCAACGCATGTTTCAGCTTGTCAGAGCATTCTGCTTCTGAGCCTTGGAACGAAGAAAAAATCCAAGCCTGGAGGCAGAGGACCCACGGGTTGGGGTGAAGGGTCAGCCCATTGCTTTGAGAGAGTGGGTGAGGAATGGGCTGAAGTCAGAGGAACAGGAGGGCATATTGCCACCTGCGCCGGGTAAGGGAGCCAAACTTGTCATAGTCAAGAGGGGCAATCGGAATAAGTCTTGCTTTGTTTCATTGAATTTTCAACAGACTCTTGGATAGAGTAGGAAAACTGGGAAAGACATACAAGTGAGCCCTGTCCCTTGGGAAGATGAGGACAACTGCTAGTGAATGTTTCCCCAAGGAAATGTAGCCCTGTAGCAGTAACAAGGACGTTTCTTGTTCCGATGAGTAGAGAAGAGAGCCATAGGCCTGGTTCCCCAAAGGGTGGCTATATCTTGAAGCACCTCTGAAGTCCGTATACACTCATTGTTGTGAGAAAATTCCAACGGAGACTGTTGGTTGTACCACTCTGTATCCCTTGTAGAGAGACAGCTGAGATGAGCACACTGTGATGAGTGCATCAGTTCCAAAGTTTGAATGCTGTCTTGTAGAGGGAGGGAGATCTAGCAGCTCCTTGGCGGTTTATACAAAACATACAGGTCACATAAAGTCCATCATAACCTTTGTGTGTTGTTTTTGGTGAAAAGCAGTTTGTGCACAGGGACTCCTGACAGCCCTTAGCCCGAAAGAGTGATATAGAAGGTCATTTCTGTGGAAGGCCCTTTGTTCTGAAACTTGTTGTTGTGTAGGTGAGCTCCCCAGCATATTAGGGAGACGTGTGTCCCAGGGTGGTGAATGTGGGTATTGAGAGGAGGGCTCTCGCGCATACCGCATCAGGTTGGTGCTGATAAAGTCCAGTCATTGTACCGGGATTAGGATGCCACTATAATGAAGTGAACCTTGGAGAATACCCTCTGCAGAGCAGTCTGTACGGATAATGCTGCTGCTCCAAAGGTAAGCAGTAGGAAATGTCCTGTCGATGGTTGTATTGAGATATGGAAGTAGGCACCCTGTAGGTTCAGGGCTAGAAATCACTCTTTGCTCTAGAGCTGGTCCTAATTGCTGTGAAGTAAGGTAAGGTGACTTCTGAGTGGCGTGACAGGTGTCTAGATGGCAGCTGACGCTGTAAGGTATCATTGGTCAGGCTCCCGACCAGCTCATCAAAAGTGCTTCTAAGAGGCAGTTTGAGAGGTCATGGACTGGGGTGCAGATTGTTCTCACTTTTGAGCCCTGGGCCTCTTACACTGTGGCCCAAAACCGCACTGAGATGATGAGTATTGGGAAGATTGTGATCTGAGGTGTGGCTGAGAGGTATATCTTCTCTTCTGTTCCACAGTGTCGATTCCTAAGGAGTGTAGTGCGGTCCGAGAATCCTTGAGAATGTGGAGAGAAATCTGTCTTCTCCACAAAGAGTTTGGCCCTTCAAACTGGAAGTCTGTAGCTCTTTGGGCAACCTAGAGAGGTGTGGCGAACAGAAAATCCACAACCCACCTCAGTACTGCTGTCACGGAGACGGGGCGGGCAGATGGAACAGCTACATCCAGTGGAGTAATGTCAATGAATACGCCATCTTGCGAAGCCTGATTATATGGAGTTGACTTGGCATTATGTTGCTTGCTTCATGCATTAACCACATCCACTAGGATAGAATTGACTTGCAGATGTTGAAAACAAAGTCTGCCTCTTTGGGAAGAATGGTTGGTGCGATGGAGGCTGGTTCTGCCAGATGACTTTGGTAGGATCAAGGATCAGGTCATTAATTGGGAGGACAGTTCTAGATGAGAAGGTAGTGTACAGAATTTCCACCAACTTGTGATGTGTATCTGCCACCTCCTGTAGGAGAATCTGCAGCTCCTCTGCCATCCGCTTGGTAAGATTCAAAAAGTTCTTAAATCTTCACCTAATGATATGGGGTGGGCAGCACAGTCACATCTGGGAGAGATGAGAAGTGTGCAGAAGAGGTAGCTTCTTTTTTTTCCTTTTCTTTTTGCACGCTGTTCTGAAAAAGTCTTCTCTTGTCCTGGGTCAGATGCCAAGGTGTAGCAAACCAGCTGGTGGGCTCTCCCTGAGAGACACCGGGGGCAGTCACGCCATGTGTATATTGCCGATATGGCCTTGGGAGGGAGAGGCAGGAAGGCGGGCACAGGCGGTTGGCATGATGGAATTGGGGACGACCCTTGAAGCGTGGTGGTGGGCCACCGTGAGGGGCCAGGGAATGATCTACTCCTTGCCATTGTCAGATTCATCAGTGGGTAAGGGTGCCGCTGAGTGGGGTATTGGCAGTATATAGCCCAGTGGTAAGAGTGATTCTGGGTGCCAGGAGGTGCTAGATACCGGGATCCTGGTACCAAGTAATGAGGATAGTGGTTCTTCTCCAAGGTACCAGAGCTCATGCAGTACCCAGGGATCATTTAGTACCACAAGGGAGTGTCCATGGTACATGGTTAGTACCGATAGTTGGGCAGAGCACTCCTTAAATGAGAGTTTTGCCCAGTACAAAAAGTTTGTTGGTGGCACTTTTTTAGAGATGGTAGGGTAATTGTCTCTCCTTGGGTACTGAGGCCACAGGTCTTCAGAGTCTTAGAACACATGTGTTACCATGGGCTCATGTGGAACCACAGAGGAGCGTCTGTAATCAGTATCGATGACTGGGAAGGTGCAGAACACTTCCTAGATGGGAGTTGTGTTGCACCTGGTACCAAAGGGTTTCTCTGTGCTGCTCTTTTAGATATGGTACGGTAACCGTCCCCTCTCCGTACGGGGGCGGCGGGGTACTATTGCCTCAGAGCATGACTGTGGAAGCCTGTGGGGTCTCCCTGCCTGCGGAAGCAGAGTTGAGGGCAGGACTTTCTTGTGCCACTCTTTTAGATATGGTACGGTAACTATCCCCTCTCCACAGGGGAGAGCATCATTGCCTCAGAGCGTGGCTGTGGACGCCCCTGGCACCGTAGCAGCATTGACAGCAGGTTTCTCTGTGCCGCTCTTTTAGCTGTGATACGGTAGGAGCTGTAAGAGCTCCCAGCCAATGGGGCGGCCAGTGGGCAGCTGAGCTCCCGGCCCGGGGTTCCTCTGCTGTTCTTGTCCTACCGAGGTGGCGGCTCTGGGGAGTCCCCCGGCCGGCCAGCTCCTGGCGGACAGAGATGGCCGCGCTGTGGCTGGCCGGGCGCTCGGGTTCGGTGCCGAGCTGGCCGCACTGGGGGACGCGCCGCTGGCTGGCCAGAGCTCGGAGGAGCCTTTCCAGGGGGAGTCTGCAGCTCTCTTCTCCTCTTCCCCACTCGGCCCCGGGATAATCCGGGGCCAGCACCCACCAGCGTCCCCTGCAGGCTGACGTGTTTCCTCCACAGGGAGGAATTGTTACTTCCGCTCAAAGCTCCCGCTGCGGCAGGTAAAGCACTTCAGTGAGGCTCCCCCAGCACAGTGCGGGTCTGGCCATTCCTGGCAGGGGAGGCTCCCCTCGGAGCAGAGCGAGCCAGACGAGCCCCTGGCAGGGGGCTGCCGCCCTCAGCGGGAGGAATGCAGAAGAACGTCCTCTTCACTTTGTATAAATGTCTGTCTGAAGTATATTTTCATTCCATGCATCCGATGAAGTGGGTACTAACCCACGAAAGCTTATGCTGAAATAAATTTGTTAGTCTCTAAGGTGCTACAAGTTTTTCTTTCTTATTTTCATTTTGCTGACACAGACTAACACGGCTACTACACTTAAACCTTTCACTTTTTAAATTTGTTATAAACTGAAAAAGAAAATAATTGAGTCTACTAGATGCCTGGGGCGGGGGGCGGGGAGCGGAAGGGATGCCCCCGGACAGGGAAGGAAACTGAAGTGCTTTTCCTTTCTCTCTCGCTCGCTCTCTGCTTTCAAACCAAAGGACTAAACTAAAGAAGCACTCGCCTAACTACTTTTAAGGGGAACAAGGGTAACCAAACAAACACTACTTATGCTAATGACACAGCTAAGGAAGGGACGACTGCTCCTGCTGTCAGAGGCCAAAGGCGGTAGAGAAGGAAGTGAGGGGGCGGTCCCCCCCCTGCAGTGCTAAATAGCCTGGAGTTGGACCTGGAGGGAGGGAGGGCGCATGCAGGGCTCAATGGGACGCTGCTACCAAAAATCTCCGATTAGAGGCGCAGGGGCGCACAGACACCTAACGGGGCAACCATAGGGACACTACTCGAGGAAGAAACATACTTTCAACTTAATATCTTAATAGGACCCTTTTTTTTTTAACAATGCTTTTTGTTTGCACATAGCATTCCATGGGTAAATGTACATTGACAAGTCCCAACAAAGTCTCGATTGATGCATTGCTCTGCCAAAGACCTTACCTATTAATTTAAGTCTTTGGGGCTATAATATTCACTAACATTTAATTATTTTTTCACGTTTATTATTTCAGTGGCAGCATGTTGATAGATAACGTACAATCTTCTGTCTTTCAGGCTGGAAGAGCAAAGCTTCTGTCCCTAAACTTGTGTCAGACTACATGGGGAAAAAATTCAACCTGGATGCATTAATAACCCACACTTTGCCTTTCAATAAAATCAGTGAAGGATTTGAACTACTGCGGGCAGGGAAGAGGTGAGAGTCATTTATTTATTAATCTTGTAAATACCATTTCCATGAAAAATTCACTGTAACACAATGCAATAAAAAGCCGAGCACTGACAAGAGTGGACTCTAAGAATTTAACCCTGCTCCATTACATTCCTCCACCCCCAAAAATCAAGGTTAGCACCACTGTACTGTAAAATCAAAAGACAAATGCTAATTCCAGGTTCTTGATCCTGGAGTTGCACCTCGAGTTATCTTCCGTACTCTGTACATTTCCATTCATGGCAAAAAATGCTCATTGGGGTAATTTTAACTTTTTTAATCATGCTGTATTATTGGAGGCCCTCAATTTTTTGGTAAGTGACTTATGTTCCAGCAAGTATTTTATGTTCTCCAAAAGAAGAGGCCATGATCCATCATTGTTCCTTTACAATACAAAATAACAAACACAACTCCTTCCCTGGAAGAGAATTTAAATCACTGTATTCATTTAAAATTCTGTCCTTGTAAGCATATATGAGGCTTCTGCTGGCTTCAAGGGCTCTTGGAAAAGAACAGCAGCAACAAAACCTCATATTTTTTTAATTTCCAAAGGGAGACTTTATGGGTTCTAATATATTTAATATAAACTCATGCTGTATTTTCATGGGAGATGTAATCAGAATCACTTTGGCTTTGGTGAACAGCACCACGGAAATAACGGGAAAGTTCCCATTTGTAGTAGGGAGAGGAACAAACTTGGCAACCTTCATATGACTGGAGCCTCCCCTTTTTCAAGCATTAAGATATGTCTGCAAAGCATACACATTTTGAGAATTAGGTCCAAATTCTGCTCTTACGGGCGGTGAGTCCCTTCTAGTTCCACTGAAGAGCGTGGAGTTACTCTGGACTTACACCCATGTAAGAGAGAAAAAGAATGAAAGGACACATACTTTAGCTTTATTCAAATGAGCTTCTAGTTCAGGGGTGGGCAAACTATGGCCCGTGGGCTGGATTCGGCTCATCAGGGCTTTGGATCCGGCCTGCGGGATTGCCACCCCCGTGGCGCAGCGGTGCTAAGTCAGGCTCCCATGTTTGTGCTTGTTTTCAAATTCTAAGTCCTAGTGTGGTGGGAGAAATAAGAGTGTTGCATTAATAATAAAGTTAGGCTCACTGAATTTTGACGGGCATTTTCAGAAAGAGGTACGGTTCAGCTGAGCAGTTATTAAATTGTTTTAAAATGGTTAGTTATTAACATGATGCTGAATTATTACAGTGAGCAACTTATCTTTATGAAACGTAAAGGGCAGCCAGAAATAGGGTCATAGCCCAGTGTTAGGACTATATTGTTCCTTCCCCAAATGTGTTAGGGCTGTTTTAGCCAAAGTTTAATTATCTTCACATACTAATTGGAATTCTTTCCGTATCTTGCTGCATCCACCTGGGTACTGTTTTCCCACCATTTAGAAAGGCCCCTTGCTTTTATAGTAGTGTTTCCCAAATTTTTGAAAGCTGAGCCCTGCTTCAGGAAAATGAAACTAATTGTGCCTGCACTCTCTCGTGCCTGCCAACAACCCTGTTGTTGTTGTTGTTAAATGCCTACATATCTTAATCTGTACGTCTTCCATGCCCCCTCCTCTCACTCAGGGGTGGCAGATTTGTAGAAATTTTGGTGGTGCCCAGAACCTGCCCCTGCCCAAACTCCCCCCCCCCCCACCTGCCCAAGGCTCCTGGAGGGATTTTGGGTGCAGGGGGCGGAGGAGGTCTGGGGTGCAGGCCCTGGCCTGGGGATTGGAGTGCAGGAGGGTGCAGGGTCCAGGCTCTGGGAGGGAGTTTGGGGGAGTGAGGGGGTGCTGGGGTGGGGCTGGGGATGAGGGGTTTGAGGTGTGGGAGGGGGCTCAGGGCTATGGCAGTGGGGCTGGGGATGAGGGGTTCATGATGCAGGAGGGGGCTCAGGGGTGGGGTGCAGGGGGATGAGGGTTCTGGCTGGGACTGGGGATAAGGTGTTTGGGGTATGGGAGGGGGCTCATGGCTAGGGCAGAGGGTTGGGGTGTGTGGGGGGGTGAAAGCTCTGGCTGGGGATGTGGGCTCTGGGGTGGGGCAGGGCTGGCGATGAGTTTGGGATGCAGGCAGGCTGCCCCGGGACTAGGGCCAGAGAGGAGGATTCCCCCCAGCCCTTTCCCCACCGGCAGCAACGAGCTCTGGGGGAGAGGCTCCCCTCTCTTCCCGCCCTCCCCCCAGCACACTCACCCCCACCACTGTCACTGCATGTGCTCCTAGGGTCCCTCTCAGATCCAAGAATCTCCCTCGCCTCCCCTGTGATGGGTGCCGGGGAGGGCGGGGGGGCTGTGTGCGCCTCCTCCCCTGCTGCTGCCCCTCACTGGGGGTGGGGGATGGGGCTGCCCCATGCCCAGTGTGGGGCAGGAGCGGTGACTGCGGGCAAGGGGGGCAGCTGTACTGGTGGAGGGTCCTGCTGGAAAATGAAAGGGTCTGAGGGGGAAGGGCAGGGGCAGTGTCAGTCCGGATGGGGGGCACTAGGACCCTGCGTCGGCAGTTGATGCAGGGAGGCACCATGTTGCTGCAGGGGAGAGGCAGGAACGCTCTGCTCTGGGACCCAGGGAGGTGCACAGGGGCAGCAAGGGGGAACCGGAGGAAACTCGGGCGGGCGGGGGGGGGGCAATCCGGCCCCAAACATTGGTGGAGCCGGACCCCTGGGTCCTCAATATTGCTGGAGCCCAGGCACCACCGGAGAATATAACTTGCCATCTGTGCTCTCACTTTAGGAGACACTCCTGCAGCTCTTCATAATATGGTTCTTCTCCTCCTTATGTCTTTTGGCGAGCATTTCAACAGATGGTAACTATTTCACTGAACAGAGCAGCTCAAACCTCAGAGCTACTGTTTTCGGCTCTCTGCAAACTCAGGCAGGCATCTCTGCATTGGTTAAGCTCATGTTTTGAAGGTGTACTTCACAACCATAACAGCTCGAGACTCACTTTTTCTAAATGAAAGCTGAGACTGAAGAACGACTGAGAGGTCTGTCTGCATCCTACTGGCTAGTCCTTTGCCTCTCCCAGGGGGATGTGCCCCACAGTTTGGGAGAGCCAGCTTTACAGAGAGCATGTAGTGTAGAACCAGCAGAAACTGGATTTCAATGTGATAAGTGATAGAGAAAGCAGAACTTACCCTCTCTGGAAGGAAGAGAACCTTTCAGTAGTCTAGTTGAATGTTTACATGGTAGTGTAGGGATATTAAAGAAGGTACTGAAAGTGATTCCCCAAGTGAAAGTAACTCCCCATAATTTGTCCCCCACAATTTAAACCTCATAGCATTACCAAGTAAAAGATCTCTTGGATCCCTTGTTAAACTTACAAGCTACTGTCTGTGTAAACCATTGATTGTATCTGTTCTCAGAAAAATATTGTATTGCTATGAGAAACTTGCAAACAAGTTATTTGACTTTGTTCTTTATGCATGCTTTGTACCTAGAAACAGCATAGAAAGACCCCCACCCTCTTTGATTAAAGGGCAGGGCATCTCAAATAAATTAGTACACACCCCAAAAGTGTTGAAGACAGTATGTCTGCTGATGAATGCTTGGTGTACATGAATGAATGAGCAGGGAGGTGCCAGTCTACGAATTCAGTGACCATCGGCTGAAGGCGGCGTCAAAGTGGGAATGACCATACAACCCCCGGAGGGTAAACTGGGACCCACCCGATCCTCTCAAAGGATGGGAAAAACAAGATAACATCTGACCGTGTGGAGCCACCAGGAATGCCATCAGGAATGTGCCATCTGCTGATTGATTCAGCAACAGCATGATGAAGCAATTCCCATAGACTGACAGAGGAAATAATTCCTATAAGAATGGCCTCTAAATACTGAGGACTTTGAGTCTG
This sequence comes from Chelydra serpentina, assembly GCA_037349315.1. Classification (NCBI taxonomy): domain Eukaryota; kingdom Metazoa; phylum Chordata; order Testudines; family Chelydridae; genus Chelydra; species Chelydra serpentina. The sequence goes on from JBAIAC010000018.1 coordinate 225,538, forward strand.
GTTCTGCAACCACCCTCCAGGAGCATCAGATGAATCTGACAAGGACTCGGCTCCACCCTCATGCCCAGGTTACCTGGCCAGTAACTTGGCATGAGCAACTTCTAGGCTGGTAACTATGACATCTATGCAGAACGTCTGTGTGTCTGTGTGTATGTGTGTATGTGTGAATGTGAAACTGAATGAAATGTTACAGCTATAACTGACTGCTTACTATGATTCTTTTTGTATTCACAATAAATGTGACATTTTGTCTTATCCCCTTTAAAAAGATCCTGCTGGTTTTTATTTTATTGGTATAACAGTAGGATAAAATACATTCCCGACATGAAGGCAAGAGGATTGCATCTCAGGATTTCATTCTGGAGGTCTACAATAATGACAAAACAATTCCTCTTAAAGGAAGCCACATATTCTGAATAAGGTATGCATAAGGGCTGCAGCACTAGGAAATTCATTCTTGGGAACAGTCATGAACTGGAAAGGGAATGACTAAATGACCCCATGGGGCTTTTCCAGCTCTAAATTCTGCGATGAATGGCCAAAGCACAGATGGTCGGTCTCATGAGTGAACTATGTGGCCCAACAATATCTGGAAGACACAGATGTTACATGAGAAAGGAGTGTTTCCTTATGCGTTTCTATTTAGCTAAATTTGCAATCCGTTCTTTTATAGTTTCACCAATAGCGTGATGGTGGGGGCATAGGCGCCGACTTTCGTCGGCACCTGTGTAGGCTCGCGCCCTGGCCCCGCCCCAACTCCACCCCCGCCCCGTCCCCAAATCCCTGCCCCTGCTTCCTCCCCTGGCCGTGCTGCACCCCCCCCCCCCCCCGGCTTGCAAGTGGGGTGGGGAATGCAGCGGGGTTGGGGGAGGAGGAGGGGGCGGGGCCGCGAGCACCCCCCGCCAGCCCCAGCTCACCTCAGACTCCACCTCTTCTCCATACCCCTCCCTCCCCCGCCCGACCAGCTGGAGAGGGAGCCATGAAAAGCGGTGGGCTGTCGCTTTGCTTCTGGCTCAGGCTGAGACTCCGAGAGGCAGAGAGGCGAGCTGGGCGCGGCGGGGGGGGGCTGGCGAGGAGCTGCCACGGGGCCCGGCAGCTCCCTGCCAGCCCCGCCCCCGCGCCCAGCTCACCTTGCCTTCTCCAGGTGCCGCGGTAGCCAGAGCGCTCAAGCAGCCGCGGGCTCCTCTGGCTCCAGCAGCTGATCGGAGGCAGCACACTCCCCAGAGGCGCTGCCCCTGCGCTTTCCCCCGCCCGCCCAACGTGCTGCTGCCGCCGCCGCCGATCAGCTGCTGGAGCCAGAGGAGCCTGCGGCTGAGTGAGCGGAGAAAAAGCTGCTCTGGCTGCCACGGCACCTGGGGAAGGCGGGATGAGTTGGGCACGGGGCTGGCAGGGAGCTGCCGGTGGATGCTCAGCACCCACCAATGTTTCCCCATGGGTGCTCCAGCCCCGGAGCACCCACAGAGTCGGTGTATCACGGAGGATGAGGTTATCCTGAATCTTGTGCAATGTTAGCAGTTGCCTGTGGATGTTTGGAACATCAATCGTTAACCTGTCGTTTTTCTATTTCAGTATCTGCTATGTCCTGCTGTTTTAGGATGGGCATGGGGGTTAGCAACAGCATGACACATCCCATCCAAAATCTCCCCCCTGCAATTTCTATGTTGTGGAATCACAAAACAAAGTGTGGAAAGTCTTGGATGATTCTTTGCTACTAATAGCTGAGTAAAATGGACCAAACTAAAGCTGGAGTCATCTGGATAGATTTTGATTAATAAAGAAGCATCTTTCTCAGCACAGAATTTGAAATACAAACTGTCGTTTGGAGATCTTTTAAATAGAGAGAGGCATACAAGAAGGAAATGGATCTGCTTCCTACCAGGGTATCCTACAAAGGCCCCTCCATTGGTGATTTCTTTAAATCCTTTACACTGTTGCCTCTCTATGCTGAATCCTCGCTGTTTAATTAGTACAATTATAAGCATGTGAAATCTACAGTACTTGACATCTCAAACACCAGTATGTTGTGAAATGCCTTGATTTTTTCCCCCGATTGTTGTACTGCCTGATTATATATGAGGCGAGAGAGAAATGTTTTTTTAGGTCTTTGTCTAGCATCCTGCAAGGTGTTAATTTTTCCTCAGTTATGGTCCTTTATCCATCTTGAAATAATTTGGTTTTCTGAATATCTAAGAGAGGAAAGTTATTGTTTAAAAAAAGAAAAAGAGAGAGAGAATCCAGGAACAGGTAACTCCAGTGCAGCAGTTCTCAATCTGTGGGTCGGGACTCCAAAGTGGGTGACAACTCTGTTTTCATGGGGTCGCCAGGGCTGGTGTTAGATTTGCTGGGGCCAAAGCTCGAGCCCCACCACCGGGGTCGAAGCCCTTGGGCTTCCCTCCCTGGGGTGGCTCGGGCTTTGGCCTCCCTGTCAGGGGCAGCAGGGCTTGGGTGGGCTCCGTCTTCGGGTCCTCCCCTTGGGGTCATGTAGTAATTTTTTCTTGTCAGAAGGGGGTCACAGTGCAATGAAATTTGAGAATCTCTGTTCTAGTGATTAAATCTTTCAATATATTACATAATATTCAATGGGGTAGTGAAAGAAGTTGCAATGTATGGCATTAATTAGCAGGATATTAGAGAACTCTTTATTTACTAGTTCTGATTCAAGTATGTAATATTTTACACCTCATTCATTATATCTTGTCATTTGCTCAATGCCCTCAACTGCCTCTGAAAGATGGAGTCCTACAAGCTTTCCAAGTTTATTCAAATATAAGTGTTTTAATTTCTCTGTTTTTCTTTCTTTAAACTCCCAACCCTCTCCTTCTGTCTATGGTCACTGAGGTAGCGAGGTTTGTAATGACTGAGAATGCCAACAACCAAACACCGAATGCTTGAATTGTTAACTCCAATAGATGACATGTCACCAATCTAAATACATCAAAAGGTGCTATGCCACTGCACGTATTGCTCATTTTGCAGTTTCATAACTCTAAAATCAGTGTATGTTAAAAAAAAAAAAAATCAAAAATCAGGACTATTTCTGTCCATCTTGTACTCCTGCTTGCTTAAGTTACTTGTTGGGTTGATCTGGGAGGAATGTAGTTTTGGACATGGTTCCGTTTGTTTTTATCCAGAAACTTGTACATGGGCCCAGAGCTTTGGAAATTAATTAAAGCAATTACATTAAAATTTGCCTCATTTAGCATTATTACAATGTTTCTATCCAACGCTGTATAGTTATTTGCACCATTTAAATCAGGGGTCTCAAACGTGCGGCCCGCGGAGCTCTTCCCTGCAGCCCGCCAAGCTCTCCGCACTGCCCTGAGTTACTTCCTGTGGCTGCCAAACTCCCCTCACCCCCGCCCCCCTGAGTAATTTTCTGTGCCCGGAGGCAGCGAGGGGGGTGTCAGTGATGCGACCCTCGGGCCAATGCACTAGTCCTCGTGTGGCCCTTGTGGTCATTTGATTTTAAGACCCCTGGTTTAAATACAGCATCGTGTGTGAATGTTTACTCCTTTTCATAAAAAATCAAAAGTGGGGGGGGGGGGGGGGGAACGGGAAAACAGACAGTGGAATATGGCGGCAGTCTGAGAGATTGTGCAGCTTGGAAAGGATGGGATTGTTATCTGTTACCACTTGCAACAATGAGAGGAGAACTCAATTTCAGTCAATACCTGTAAGAATTTTTGTTTCTTATTTAAGCAAGTAGACATTCAAAATGATGATATTAAGAGTGGCTGTTATGATATTTGAGTTGTAAAGCACGTGAACTGAGATTGCTCTGGATGTTAACGTAGCCTTAACTGATGAAGTCTTTGATCTGTTTTGATTCTGTCAATATGAAATGTTGAGCAACCATAACTCTCTTAATGATTTTTTGTGGATGAGTTAATATATACACATAATATATACACATTTCACATTTTTAAACAGCAACAGTTTATTAAAACCAGCTTATTCCAAGGTTGAAGAATTAGACTTTACTTGTTTACTACCATATCGCTATTCAGGCTTACTGTGCACTTTGCTCAGAAAATGCTAATTATTATTCTATGGGTCATGAAACTCTTTTCAATCCTGTGTAAATAGCTAACTAGCGGCTACTCACCTCTTCACCCATGAATGGGGTTGGCAGAGGCAAGAAAGGCCCATTTCAATTTAGTTTAGGGAAAAGGGAATGAATGCACAGGGATGAGGGGGAAAGGTATCCTTGACAAGATTCTGTGAGGTTTTTGATGCTCCAGAAATACATCAGAGCCATTGCATAGAGAATATGATAGGCTTAAGTGTATTTCATTCCATGCATCCGATGAAGTGAGTATTAACCCACGAAAGCTTATGCTGAAATAAATTTGTTAGTCTCTAAGGTGCTACAAGTTTTTCTTTCTTATTTTCATAGAGAATATGGTAATCCTCTCACAAAGGCTGGGCAGAGTGGCAGTACCATTCAAAGTTTAAGTGCTCCTTATTCCCATGGCAGTGATCCTTCCTGTTCCTGTCCTCTCTCTCCCCCCTCCCTCCCATATGCATGGAAATTCTCTTTGTTCTATGAAAATAAGAAAGAAAAACTTGTAGCACCTTAGAGACTAACAAATTTATTTCAGCATAAGCTTTCGTGGGTTAGTACCCACTTCATCGGATGCATGGAATGAAAATATACTTCAGACAGACATTTATACAGTCAGAGAAACATGATGGTCCAGGTGTATAGACCAATCTTAAGAGGCTAATTAGTTGAGAGGAAACATGACAGCAGGGGAAGAAAAAGCTTTTGAAGTGATAAACAAGATGGTCACACAGGTGTGAATGAGGATCGTTAACTTAAGGGAAATAGATTCAATTAACATAATGGCCGAGCCATTCCAAATCACGATAATCTCTTTGTTCTAGTCTGCCAAGCTACTTAACCTCTCTTTGTGCAAATCCTTTCTTAAGGTAGATTCTCTGCAATGCCTAGAAGACTTGGGTCAGAAACAATATTTATTGTTTTATTTATAAAGCCCTTTTAAGTGAGCCACCTAAGCTATGTACACACTACCCAAAAAGGTGTATGTTACAACATGCTCACTGTCATGTTTTAAAATCCTACAGTAAAAAGAGCAAGTGATAGTTTTACCTTGATTTAGCCCCAGAGTTTGCCTCAGCTAGCTCAATGGAGTTAAAAACATCACTTTTCCGAATGTAAATAGGGGCCTAGACATGGTCATGCCTAAAGTGAGTTATCACACGATCTTGATGCAGTTGTCTGTGTCCTTTGCTCTTGTTTGTTGTCCCCGCTTGATATACAGTATTGCCAACACTGAGCAATCAAAAATTCATGAGTCCGGCCTAAAAAAATCATGAGAATTTTTTTTTAAATAATACATTTTGGGTTCTTTTAATTTGCCTTCTAGTTTCTGAACCTTTAGGGTACATTTGATCATGTTTTCAAGCTTTTCTCCACTATATTCAGGCGATAAATGTCCTTTTTTAATTTTTTTTAATGAAAGCTGAGATTGTCATATAAACACACGACTCCAGGAATTAGAGCGGGGTGGCCAAGCTGTGGCTCCGGAGCCTAGGGTGACCAGATGTCCCGATTTTATAGGGACAGTCCCGATTTTTGGGTCTTTTTCTTATATAGGTTCCTATTACCCCCACCCCACCCCGATTTTTCACACCTGCTGTCTGGTCACCCTACTGGAGCCACATGCAGCTCTTCAGAACTTAATATGTGCTCTTCGTATAGGCAGCGACTCTGGGGCTGGAGTTACAGGTGCCAACTTTCCAATGTGCTGGAGGGTGTTCACTGCTCAACCCCTGGCTCTGCCACAGGCCCTGTCCCTACTCCACCCCTTCCCACCTCCTCCCCTGAGCCGTCTGTGCCCTGGCTCCTCTTCCCCCTCCCTCCCCCCCAGCCTCCTGCACACCACGAAACAGCTGATCAGGAGGTGTGGAGAGGGAGGGGGAGGCGCTGATCCTTGAGGCTGCCGGTGGGTGGGAGGCACTGGGAGCCGGGTGGGGAACCTGATGTGTGTGTGTGTGGGGCGGGGGGGGCTGACATATTACTGTGGCTCTTTGGCAATGTACATTGGTACATTCTGACTTTCTCAGACTCAGATTGGCCACCCCTGAATTAGAGCTTCAAGAAAAACACCAAATATCATGAGACTCAAAATTGTGAAAGCTGGCAATAATGTATACATCGTGTTTATTATGTCTAAAGTAAGAATGAGCTCTCCCGAGTAGAGATTGTGACTTTCTAATGGGCTCAACCACCTACCACATTTTTACTGTTGTAAAAATGACACAATAAGAAAAGCCGGAATCGTAACTCTGGGCCAGGTGCATGCATCCCAATGGGAAGAAACCAGATTCAGGTGACGGTAAATATTTTCTTTAAAGGAGAAACATAACCGAGAGGCCATTTCAGACAAGAACCGGAATTGTTTAGACTGGTCTGTAAACAATCATGGCATTCCAGCCATTTATCACAAATTGTCAGTGTTCCAATAGATTATTTGCAAGGGTTGCACAACAGCTTTCACTGCACTCTTGCAACGCTTGCCATATTTTTTTTTGTGAGCTCACAATATTTGTTGTTTTTCTAAAATCCCCAGCACCTAGACTCAAGTGCTTACACAAGAATCTGAGCTTTAATTTAAATATATAGATATTCCTAGACTCAAAGTGCATGTTTTACATAGCAGTTGGGAGCATGCTTCCCAGCCCAGAAACTAGCCACTTTGAGAGAGTGTGCTAAAAATAGCAGTTTAGCCCTGGTGGAGTGGGTGCCCGCATGGCAGATGCCCGAGTGCAATCACACCCGATCTGGGTACGTACTCAGGTTAGGGTTGCCAGGCGTCCGCTTTTCAACAGGAACGCCCGCCCGAAAAGGGACCCTGGTGGCTCCGGTCAGCACTGTTAAAGGTCCAATCGGTGGCGCAGCGGGACTAAGGCAGGCTCCCCGCGACTCCTGGAAGCAGCCGGCATGATCCTGCTCCCGCCCTGGGAACCGCGGCCAATGAGAGTTGCGGCGGCAGTGCCAGCGGGCAGGGCAGCGTGCAGAGCCTCCTGGCCGCACCTACGCCTAGGAGCAGGAGGGACATGTCGCCGCTTCCCGGGAGCCAACACCTGAGGTAAGTGCCGCCCGGAGCCCACACCCAGAATCCCCTCCTGCACCCTAACCCCCTGTCCCAGCCCATAGCCCCCTCCAACACATCACAAACTCTTCATCCATGGCCGCACCCCAGAGCCCACACCCCCAACCCCTTGCCCCAGCCCGGTGAAAATAAGCGAGGGAGTGAGGGTGGGGGAGAGTGAGCAATGAAGGGACGGGGTGGAGTGAGCGGGGGCAGGGCAAGGGTGTTTGGTTGTCTGCAATCAGAAACTTGACAACCCTAGCTCAGATGGCTCTCTCAACTGCCACCCAGGCTGCTGCAGCCACACCGTTGTTATCAAGCTATCTTAAGCAGAGCTAGTGTGTGTCTGGTGTCTACCACTGCTGGGAAGTGCATTCGCAACTGCAGTGTAGACTCTATGATCGCAGAAAAAGGCTTGAAAACTTGACCTCAGTGCTTCCTAAAGGCTCTAAAAACAGAAGGTAAATTAAATAAAAAGAACCCAAAACGTTTTTTTAAACCATCATTTTTCTGAGGCCTGACTCATGATTTTTGAACACTTGGGATTATAAATACTGGAACAGTCCCAACGAAAGATCATCCCAGGCATTTTTAACTGGTCAGCCTGCTCTTACAGTGCTACCGCCAGCCTGATGCTTCCACACAGGACAGCCACCTGTCGAAATGCCCTCTGGCCTCGATGCCATTTACTGGCCTCTTCTGGGTTTCACTATTTTCCCCCCAGCAGTTCTCAAACTCTGGATTGGGACCCCAAGTGGGTCGCAACCCAGTTTTAATGGAAGCCGAAGCCTGGGCCCCACCGCCCAGGGCCGAAATCGAAGTGCGACAGCTTAAGGCCTGGGTGGCGGGGCTCAGGTTACAGGTCCCCCACCCCCCCGGGCTGAAGCCCTTGGGCTTTGGCCTCCCCACCTGGGGCTGTGTAATGGCAAATGTAAAAGCAAATGTAATTAAAGACTATGATGAATGAAAAGACGGACTGGGCTCTTCTTTGCAGTAGCTGTGTTGCTCCCAGGCCAGGATATGAGAGAGACAAGGTGGGTGAGGTAATCTCTTTTATTGGATCAACTTCTGTTGGCGGAAGGTACAAGCTTTTGAGCGACACTGAGCTCTTCTTCAGGTCTGGGGAAGGAAGCAGAGGTTTTGGAAGTTGATATAAAAAAACCCAAATCCCAGGCTGGGGCAATGGGAACTTCTAGAGCTTGTCCTAGGCTCTGAAAATCTTGGCTTCTGCCCTAGTTCTTGTAAAAAAATATTCCATTTTTCTTTCAAAGTGCTTGTTTCAGGAAGTGTTATTTTTTGATGGGCTAAAATGCAGGCACGTTACTTGAGACTGTACCAGAGTGGAAGCCTACATATGATAACTCAGCAGTTCTCAAGCAGGAGTCTGGGGCACCCTGGGGAGGCTGCAAGCAGGTTTCAGGGGGTCCCCCAAGCAGGGCCAGCGTTAGACTCACTGGGGCCCAGGGCAGAAAGCTGAAGCCTCGGGCCCCAAGCCAGAACAACTTAGCTTTGTGGGGGCCCCCCACTAATTGCCCTGCTTGCTACCCCTTAATGTCAGCCCTGACTTTTCTATGTAGAAAAACAGTTGTGGAAGAAGTAGGACCTGGAGTTTTTATAGCATGTTGGGTGGGCCTCAGAAAGAAAACGGTTGAGAGCATCTGTGATAAATAAGAAAGCACATAGCATCTCTGCTTGCAGATGTGATTGTGAAATGATATGTATGGCTACTGTATCTTTCATACACAGTACCTGAGGCCAGTACTTACGGTCAGGAATCCCGGTGCGAGCCATTCCATATTCCCTAGGTGAACAAGCCCTCTGCCCCAAGGGTAGCTGAACTGAAATCACAGGCTGCCCTGCATTTATTCACAACAGAACTGTTAAGAAATTCTCATTTGCAAATTTCACAAGGCCAAACATTCTGGACCCTGACTCTGCTTTTATTGACTCTTGTTTTGCTAGTTAAACGTAAGGCAATGTGGTGATTGTGCAACCCCTTCCCGGCCTCCCTTCCACCGCAGAGCAAGTGCTGAGACTCGCGCGGTGCCCTTTAGGGTCGGCGGATCCGCAAGGAGAACGAAGAGCGCCCAGCGGAAGCCTTTAACCCCGGCGCGGAGGAGCCGGATCCCTCCTCCCTCCAGAGGGCGGCTGCTGCCGCCGCCCCGCGCTGGTTAGCCCGGCCCGGGCATCGCTCCGTTTTCCCCTCCGGGTCCCCGGTTGGCTGGGGAGCGCGGCGGGCGGCGTTGGGTTGTTTGTTTGCTCCGGGGGCCGGCTGGCCACATCTCCCCGCCTGGAGCAGAACCGGACTCGCCGCGATTTGCCGCTGGGGCTGTTTGACTCCCGGCGAAGCGAAGCGGAGGCTGCTCCCCGCGCGCCCACATGGGGACCTCCGGCAAAGTGAGACTAACGGGCCGGTCACTGGGAGTTACAGGCCATGCTCTGGTTCCGGGGGGATTGGGCTGGGCGGGGCTGCAAACGGTTCCTGCTGCTGGGCAGGGCGCTGAGCGCCGAGCCTGCTCCCCGCGGTGGGGACGGGGGAGCACCGCGCTCAGTGCGGGGTGCAGGATCGAGCCCCAAACATGCGCGCCGCTCTCAGCAGCAGCGGGCTCAGGGTCAAACAGCTACGGCTGTTCCAGCGCCCAGGCAGCTTAGTCTCGCCTTAACCCCTCACGTACATGGCAAGGGAGTGAGTTAATCCAGCGCCTTGCAAACAGCTGACGGCAGTGAATGCTGGATTCATCAGTAGCGCCCTAGATTCCCCCCCTCCCATTTCGTGATTTATGAGGGGCCCTAGTGCTCAGAAACTTTGATTGATATGATAGAAAAGGTTTGTGTTTAAAACCAAAAAGAAAACCCTTCAAAGCTGAGTCAGGTAGAGCTACCTCTCACTGGCACTTGAATAGTCTCCACCGCTGCCATCTGGAATGGCTTCAGTTGTTATTACCTGGGGATCGCTTTGACTTTTTTCCAGTATTTGATGTTGCGAACTCTCACTGTCTATTTCGTTTAGTTCTAAGTGAAAAAAGCAGTTTTCTATTGCAGCATCGGCATGCCATACACGTTAAAGTCTGCTTCTGCCTCCTGGGTTAGCATTCGCTCATCTATATCATTGCTCAGGCAGTACATTAATTGCTTTCTCAATTAGATACTGTAGTATTTGAGATTTTGGAGCCTGGCAATGTTGGAATTGTATAGTTTGGTAGCATCATATGCCATTTTGAGCACAGGTGGTCTGTGATGTAAAATAGCTCTTTTTTTGGAGAATTTTATTTAGTCAGACACTCTGGTTACCTTCTCCACACCTGAAGAGGACCTCTCTGAAGCCTGAAAGCAGCTTCCACCAGCAGGAGTTAGTCCAATAGAAGACATTACTTCACCTAAGTTGTCTCTCTCATATTTTACATATGGCATTTCTAGCAACTGGATCAGTTACTCCCAAAGGGGGGAGGGATGAAGTTTGGATTATTCCCGACTAGAGTTGAACGAAAGAGACAAAGAATAGTCTTGTGGTTAAGGGACTGGGTGGGAACTTTGGGTTCACATTATTAGCTCTGGCAAAGATTTCTTGTATGACCTTGAGGGAAACCACTTAATCTCTGCATGTTGGGGCTAAGGTGGCTTTAAACCACTATTGCACCCTCACGCTCCTGTGCTGCTTTGGGCACAGGTAGCACCCTCCAGAAACTCAGCAGTGTTGCAGCCCCATCATCCCACCCCCAGCCATTCATTCAGCACCTCCTCATGCGGGTGTTTGGAAAGGGGTCTCGGGACGGCAACGTTATCTCCATAGTGCCCGCACTAAGATGTGCGGGTTTTAGGGAGTCTTTATGCCCCCTCCCTCATACCCAATGTAAAAGGGTCTAAAGGCGGAGGTTAGGATCTGAACCCTAATTTCTAGATCATGTGAAAATGGAAACGAAGGGTAAATGTGGATACAGGCAAACAAAACGGAAAGGTCCATAGGCATAAATATTTTTGATGAGTGGTCTTTAATTTGGAAGAGATCTATTACCTTCTCTTAACGTGTCTGAGTAAAAGCAAATCGCTATGAAGTGATGTTACAGTGACACCTTCAATTCCTAACTCCTCCTACCCCCACCCCCACAAATGTCTTGGAAGCCCAGGGTACAGGATCATTTTCTCTGTATCTGGTAGGAGTATCCAAAAGTGGCAATGCTGAATTCTACAGATATGAAACATAAAGACTAATCCAATGAGGTGCTGAGGTCCCTAAGGCTCAGTACCTCCCAGGATTCAGGGCCTGATTTCTAGAAGGGAAGTCAATGGGAGGCAGATAAATAGGGCTTTGAGCCTTCAATCCCTGTTGTTAGATTGCCCTTGGATGTTCTGGTGATCCTTCTAGTCTTGCAGTGAAAGACATTAGACTAATAACTTTGCACCTGTTCATTGTGGCAAAGTATTGTCTACTTGAATACAGGAGAAAGAATTTCCCTAGATGATAGTAGTTCTGAAGGGACTCAAATGCACTGGCCATGCTTACAGATGTTCATAAAATGTAACCTCTTACACAATTGCGTTCTCACTCCTAGATTATGAACCAAATAAACCCATAAAAGCAACCACAAGTACAATTATTACTGTTTCTAAGTATGAGTAGATCTCCCACCGGCTCTCAATTTGCCTGCTATAATTGTTCTCCACTGTATTACATCAACTGATTGATTTTTTTTTTTTTTAAATAGCGGAATTCCACTGTCCACACTCTTGTTTGGTGTCATTCTGAGAAGATTTTTCAAATGTAAAGGAGAGGGAAGGAACACATTTAATTCCATAAATGTTTAATTCTGGATTCCTAATAACAGCATATATTTTGGGATAAAATTTATTTCTGCTCATATCAATATTTTTAGTGATTTTTCAATTTATTCACTCTGTGTATTTTTAATAACTAACAGTTCCTACATAAAAATGTAATCAACTGTATTTTCATAGGTTATAAAATGCAAGGCTGCTGTTGCCTGGGAAGTGGATAAACCACTCTCTATTGAGGAGGTAGAGGTTGCACCTCCGAAAGCTCATGAAGTTCGTGTTAAGGTACAAACCTCTCTTTCACAGTGTTATTTTTTTCTATGGGAATTCTTCTTCTTGGAGATGTACTGAATACACCTACTTTTCACAGAATCATAGAATCTCAGGGTTGGAAGGGACCTCAGGAGGTCATCTAGTCCAACCCCCTGCTCAAAGCAGGACCAACCCCAACTAAATCATCCCAGCCAGGGCTGTCAAGCCTGACCTTAAAAACCTCTAAGGAAGGAGATTCCACCACCTCCCTAGGTAACCCATTCCAGTTCTTCACCACCCTTCTAGTGAAAAAGTTTTTCCTAATATCCAACCTAAACCTCTCCCTCTGCAACTTGAGACCATTACTCCTTGTTCTGTCATCTTCTACCACTGAGAACAGTCTAGATCCATCCTCTTTGGGACCCCCCCCCGCTTTCAGGTAGTTGAAAGCAGCTATCAAATCCCCCCTCATTCTTCTCTTCTGTAGGCTAAACAATCCCAGTTCCCTCAGCCTCTCCTCATAAGTCATGTGCTCCAGCCCCCTAATCATTTGTTGTTGCCCTCCGCTGGACTCGTTCCAGTTTTTCCACATCCTTCTTGTAGTGTGGGGCCCAAAACTGGACACAGTACTCCAGATGAGGCCTCACCAGTGCCGAATAGAGGGGAATAATCACGTCCCTCGATCTGCTGGAAATGCCCCTACTTTTACAACCCAAAATGTCGTTAGCCTTCTTGGCAACAAGGGCACACTGTTGACTCATATTCAGCTTTTCGTCCACTGTAACCCCTAGGTTCTTTTCTGCAGAACTGCTGCCCAGCCATTCGGACCCTAGTCTGTAGCAGTGCATGGGATTCTTCCGTCCTAAGTGCAGGACTCTGCACTTGTCCTTGTTGAACCTCATCAGATTTCTTTTGGCCCAATCCTCTAATTTGTCTAGGTCCCTCTGTATCCTGTCCCTACCCTCCAGCGTATCAACCACTCCTCCCAGATTAGTGTCATCTGCAAACTTGCTAAGGGTGCAGTCCACACCGTCCTCCAGATCGTTAATGAAGATATTGAACAAAACCGGCCCCAGCACCGACCCTTGGGGCACTCCACTTGATACCGGCTGCCAACTAGACATGGAGCCATTGATCACTACCCGTGAGCCCGACCATCTAGCCAGTTTTCTATCCACCTTACCGTCCGTTCATCCAGCCCATACTTCTTTAACTTGCTGGCAAGAATACTGTGGGAGTCTGTATCAAAAGCTTTGCTAAAGTCAAGAAATAGCACATCCACTGCTTTCCCCTCATCCACAGAGCCAGTTATCTCATCACAGAAGGCAATTAGGTTAGTCAGGCATGACTTGCCCTTGGTGAATCCATGCTGACTGTTCCTGATCACTCTCCTCTCCTTTAAGTGGTTCAGAATTGATTCCTTGAGGACCTGTTCCATGATTTTTCCTGGGACTGAGGTGAGACTGACTGGCCTGTAGTTCCCCGGATCTTCCTTCTTCCCTTTTTTTTAAAGATGGGCACTACATTAGCTTTTTTTCAGTCATCCGGGATCTCCCCCGATTGCCATGATTTTTTTCAAAGATAATGGCCAATGGCTCTGCAATCACATCGGCCAACTCCTTTAGCACCCGCGGATGCAGTGCATCCGGCCCCCATGAACTTGTGGTCGTCCAGCTTTTCTAAATAGTCCCGAACTACTTCTTTCTCCACAGAGGGCTGGTCACCTCCTCCCCATACCGTGCTGCTGTCTGGGAGCTGACCTTGTCTGTGAAGACAGAGGCAAAAGAAGCATTGAGTACACTAGCTTTCTCCACATCCTCTGTCAATAGGTTCCATCCCTCATTCAGCAAGGGGCCCACACTTTCCTTGACTTTCCTCTTGTTGCTAACATACCTGAAGAAACCCTTCTTGTTACTCCTGACATCTCCGGCTAGCTGCAACTCTAAGTGTGATTTGGCCTTCCTAATTTTGCTCTTGCATGCCTGAGCAATATTTTTATACTCCTCCCTGGTCCTTTGACCCATCTTCCACTTCCCGTAAGCTGCTTTTTTGTGTTTAAGATGAGCAAGGATTTCACTGTTAAGCCAAGCTGGTGGCCTGCCATATTTACTTTTCTTTCTACACATCTACTTTTGCTATTAAAGTTCCCGATTTTCAAATAGTTCAAAAATATTCATCCAGCTTCATAGCTGATTGAAAAATGGGGAAAAGATCTCAACTAGCAGTTTTTGAGATTCTTTCCAGGTGGCCAACCCTCCTCCTCCCCCATGTTACTAGGTGTCAGGCTAGCAACTGCCATTCTTGGACAACAAGAGACAAAATACTGAGATGATGTTATCCAAGAACTTATGGTGATCATCTTATTGGACACAAGGGCTGGGTACCTCCCTTGTCTTTAGTGCAGGTCAGAGTTCTTTGTAGACCTCAGAATCCTAATGCTGAATATTACATTTTGATTCTTCTGCAAGGGAAAGTCAAACCTTGTTATTATTAGATGCAAAATATTTTAGATAATGCAAATACCCAAGGCCTCGTGTACACTAGAAAATTAGGGGTGTGATTTTTTGGGAGGGGGCAGGGCTTGGGGTTGTGTTGTTTTTATTTTTATAGTGACACCAGTATGAAGTTGCCTTATAGCAGTATAGTTTATATTGGTTCCTGAACCAGAATAATCTGTATTGTGAAAACATTTCTCTACCAGTATAATTGTGTCAACATTAGGAGAGTGTTTGCAGTTTAAATATGCCATTACAATTAAAGCAGCAAAACTTTCTAGTGTAGACGAGCTTTGGGCCTGTTTTTCACCGTTCTTTGCGTGTAACTGAACGTGCAGAATTGTGGACGCAAGTCTATGCAGAATTTTTTTAAAAATCAGGCATGTAATCCACTCGGGAAGCGGTCATGCAAATATACAGGTATTAAATTAGCAACCTGAAAGATTTCCTATGGTTCCTTGTGCTAATAAATATTCTGAATGTATCGAGAAAACCAATGGAAAATTTTCCATCAAAATATGTTTTATGCCAATAAACCGTATAGCACATTGTTCTAGTCCTGGTAACTTGTCAGCAATATTATTATATGTACTGACATTTGGGACTCTTGGTTCCTAAAAAGCTGGAGGCATCCTAGAAGTAAGTTTACAGTCCTTTGGAGCATTGCCGAGTATAAGGCTGACAAAATTGATGGAAAATATTAAATATGGACAGAAGAGGCCTTGTACTAACTGTTCTAGTATTTACGATCCCTAGTGTTCAAAAATCAGGAGTCAGGCCTCAAAACCAGCTAATAAACAAATAGCAACACTTAGACCTTCTGGAATGAAAACTCAAAACAAAAAATGGCTCCAGTGAGCATTGTGAACGTGACTGTTTTACAGAAGCCTGTGTCCATTCCAGGGTTGATGTGTCCTTTCATTTCCATACAGATAGTGGCCACAGGGATCTGTGGGACAGATGATCATGTTCTGAAAGGTTCTTTTCCAAATATGGATTACCCAGTTATTCCTGGCCATGAAGGAGCTGGGATTGTGGAGAGTATTGGAGAAGGAGTGACATGTGTGAAACCAGGTATGGGAAAGCAGGATTCACCTTTCCAAATGGATTAACCACTCTGGGTGGGGGGGCAGAGCCAGGGGTTGAGCAGTGAGCACCCTGCCCCCAGCACATTGGAAAATTGGCACCTGTAGCTCCAGCCCCCCGAGTCGGTCAGTGTCTATACAAGGAGCCGCATAGTTGCCTTCTCAAAATGAGGGGAGCACTAACTTTCATCTCATGAGCACTGGGAGTGTCCCACTAAGCAAAATATATTTCTCTTCCAAGGCAGGTTAAATAGTACTGCCACATGATCTCTATTTTAGATTGGGGGGTGGGTGTGTTACTTGTTCCCATAATACAAGAACTGGGGGGGGGGGGGCGCGCCTGCCACCAAAAGAAGTTAACAGGCAGCAGCTTTACAACAAAAGGAAGTTCTTGTTCACACTCCATTCATGGCTATTAGCCAGGAGTAAGGACTAGCGGCCCTAACCCCTGCCCGCGGGGAGAGTGGTTACAAAGCTTCTCCACAAACAACAGAGCTGAGGGGCTGCAACTCACCCCAGCAGCTTCCCTGCCCGCATGATGCAGAGCCCGGGCGGGGCTGGACGGGACACGCGCCACCGACCCCGCTCCAGCCTCTTCCTTGCTCTGGATGCTGGAGCAGCCGCCACTCTCTCGCGCGAGAGCCGCATGCGCCGGCGGGCCCGGCTTGGTAGAGGGCGAGGCACATCACCCCCCAGCTCGCGGGAACAGCAGAGAGCGGGCTGCGTTACCCCAGGAACCCAGCGCACATGGGGCAGGACCCAGCTTCGGCCCCATGTTCATTGTGGAGGGGACAGCCCCAGGGGCGGGTTGCACAGAAGACAAGGGGGAGGGTGTTTTCTTACACGCCAAGAGCGGGGCTCCTCTGGGGACTGGTGCCTGCACCCCCCCCACCTGCCCCTGGGTCAGGAGGCGCCTCACTGCCAGCACCCCAGCTCTTAGCAGGAGGAAGTCTTGCTGTGGAGCCGCTCCCTGACCGACACACACCCAGCCTCTAGTTACATGCAGAGTGGACAGGAAGACCTAGGGTCGCACACCCGCTACAGTGCCCGGCCTGTGCCACTGAACGCTTTCCCAAATAAGCGGTACATACTGGCTTGTAAAATTCAACTCAGGACCAACACTTGGCTTAACCACAGGCACTGAGATTACAGAACATGAGACTCAAATTATTAATAAAGAACCGAGTTTAAGAAGAATGTTGGAAACAGGTCATTATGGCTGAAGACATTTCTCTCACCTAAAGTCTGCTGTAGCGTTTTCAGACGAGGCTGCCTGCGACCCATGCTGTCCATTCGCTTGCCAGGTGCAGGATGAAGGAGTGTCTTTGGTGTATATACCCCCACTGTTCATTGTCTTTACTCCAAGGCAGGATAATCCCCCACCCAGGGCTTGTTTTCGCCTGCGTTCTCCTTTACTGTAGAGCTCACATCTCTTTAGTACATAGACTTTGTATGTAAACAGGCATGCATTCTGTTATTTTACAATGCTACATTAATTTAAATCCCAACAGCCATATACACCTTTCAGAGTTTAAACACATATTTCCAATATATATACACACACAACTCCTTACATTGTATCTGTACAACATTTCACCACTGAATGAGACCTCACCTGAGATGCTTTGGGAGAACCAGAATGTTCATAACAAACTCAGGAGGTTGCTGTAACCCCTCTGCACCCGCCTTGCCAGTTGCCTTTAACATATTCTTGTGTCACAGACACCAGACAGATGGCAATGAGTCAATGTGAGGATTTGTGACTAGCCACTGAGCCCTTTGTTAACCCATCAAACGAGTAACCCCGTGGTGGTGCCAGGAGGTGGATTGTGGCAGCCCTGGGACGGCTCTGTGTTGTAACCAGAAGGCAGGCCGAACTGAACGCCCAGGCAATGCAAAGGAGGTAAACTAGCTTGGCCTGGGAGATAAGCAGATCAAAATGTATTTGGATTTTTGACAAGTGACCTATTTTGCCCCGGTACAAATGACAGAGGTACTTTCTGGGGTCAGTACCTGGAATGCTAGTATCCAAAACAAGGAGAATGAAAGGTATAGAACAAGTTACTCCTAAAGACATTCTGCACCAAAAGAATAAAAATTCTGTACACGATATTTTAAAATTCTGCAAAATGTATTTGTCAAATAAATGTGGAGGCTCCAGCATGGCCTTAGGGAGCGCAGGCCACTGGCGTCAGAGCTAGGAGATCACTGTGCAGCTCCGCCCTGGGACTCAGCGGTGAGGCTGCACACAACCCTGACACAGCGCAAGGATAGCGCCTGGCCCAGAAACAGCCCAGGGTCCTGCCCCTCCTTGCTACATGAACCAGCTGTGGGCAGGCAGGATCCAAGTCTAGATGCACTTAGTGTGGGGGGATCCAGGTGTAGGTTGAGAGGGTTCAGGCAGGTGTGGGTTGAGGGGCAATCCGGGTGCAGGTGGCTCAGTGGAGGATCCGGCTGCAGGAGAGTGGTAAGGGGACCTGGATGTACAGGGACTTGTTGGAGGGTTCTGGGTGCAACAGTAAAGGGACTCTGCAAGGGGGGCGAGCGGAAGGAGGGGTCGGGGGGGAAATCAGTGGAGGAGTCCAAATGCTGGGTAAGTGCGGCTCGGCAGGGCGGTTCTGGGTGCGGCTCGGCAGGAGGGTCTTGGTATGAGGGGGGGTCTGAATGCATGGGGTTGGGCAGATGGGGGAGCAGCTCCCTCTACAGAGATCCCTCCCCCTGTAGCTGAAGAGCGATGGGTGCAGGAAGTGCAGGGGTCGCTGGGTGGGTGGGGGATGTGCACGCTGCACTTCCTACAGCTGGGGAAGAAATCTGGGGGTGGATCTGACACGACCCCGGATGCCGTGTAGGGGAAGAGGAAGTCCCATCCTCCCCAGCCCACATGGGACTAGCAGCTGAGCCCGGCACATGGTAGGAGCTACCAGCCAGGTCTTCCCCAGTCCCGCCCCCTGCCCCACCAGCGACGCTGACTTCTGTCAGCGTCGGTGGGTGCTGACGCCGGGCGTCGGGGCCCCAGAACATCGCCCGGTGCTCCGGTAAGTTGGGCGCGAGCTCCGGGGATGGCGGGGAGTTGCCGGTGGGTGCAGAGCACCCACCAATTTTTTTCCGTGGGTGCTCCAGCCCCGGAGCACCCACGAAGTCGGCGCCTATGTGCCCCACAATGATTTACCTCTCTGCCAGCTGCCCTGGACACCAAAACATACTGCTCGGGAAGGTTGCATGACCGTTCTTGTGGCTTCCTTATCAAAAAGTCATTTTTCTGTGGGGAAGCAAAGAAATTTGCAAGAGACATAAATTCTGCGCACCCACAGTGGTGCACAATTCCCCCGGGAGTAACAAGTGGAAGAATTGGAACCGACCGATGGGCTGGATTTTAGTGACATGTGAAGAGTTTTATAACTTGTAAAATCATCCTAGAAATACACTACGTTCCCCTGCAACGTGGGACGCCTCACAATGCCTTGCTGCTGTGGCTCACAAACAGCCAAACGACTTAAAGGTCACCGTCACACCCTGAACGTCTGTGTATTGCCACGGCCCTGATCCAGCAGTTCAAACCCCGGTGGCCTGTTAGCGAACACCAGTCACGCTCTGGCTTCCGGCAGCCCCGATTACTACGTGTGTGGTGATCCCGACGAACTCCGGGTCTTCCCTGCAGAAAGGTCTGTTCCGCACTGTCCAGATATATTCAGTCCGTTGCCTCTGTGAGGGCATCGAGCTACAACACCTTAAATGGAGTTCCCCGCACGATTCACAACGCTGGATGAATTGTGATTAAAGAACAAAACAAGTTTATTTAACTACAAAGAGAGATTTTTAAAAGTACAAGTTATATTCAGAAATGGTTACAAGACAAACATAAAACGCTTCCTAGTTCTCAACTTAAACTAGACATGGTTCAAGGTGAAATTCTTACCACAGATTTTCAGTAGTACTGCTGACCAAATTACAGGGCAGGATCTGCTCCCGAGGTCCAATAGCTGTTTTCTTTTGTCCGCTTAGGTGAAAGAGAGAGATGGACAAGAAAAGATAACTTGGGATGTTTTTGCACCTCTTTTATAGCTCAGTCACCCTTTGGAAACCATGTTCCTGAGCATGACCCCTGGTTAAAAGCTCTTTCCAGCTGAGAGCAAGGAGACACAGAGTTTGTTGGGGGGAAAGGTTTCATGCTGTTGTTTGCTAAGATCAGATCTGTGTGTTCCTGCCCTGCTTCCTTGCCAAAGAATGACCACTTGATCAGGGCCGGATTAACTCTCCTGTGGGCCCAGGACTATTAGATTTTCTGGGGCTCCTGGGGGCTGGGGCAGAGGATTGGGGTGCAGGCTCCAGCCGGGAGGCGCTTACCTCGTGCAGCTCCTGGGGTACCCGGCCAATGGGAGCTGTGGAGCCAGCGCTGGGGGCAGCACACAGAGATTCCCTGAACGCCCCTCGTCTAGGTGCTGCAGGGGCACATTGGCGAGCCGGCGCTCGCAGCTCCAGGCCCGAGGGGGGGCCCCGAGGCTCAGGGACTGGTGTCACCCGCGGCGCGGAGACTTGCCACAGGCCAGATGAAAAGAAGCAATGGGCCGGACCGCGGGCCTGCGGGACCCCGGGCTGCAGCCTCTAAAGTCCCTGCATTAATCCAGCCCTGCACTTGATAGGTGATGACACCTGCCCGGGGTATCAACTTGTCTTTTGTGTTTGAGAAAGAGGTTTGCCCACTCTCCAGACATTTCTGGTAAAGACATAGTATTGATTTCGACTTATGTTCATAACTTTACATATAATGTTGCTACATACATTTTACCGTGATATTATTGACCAGCAAGTTTTACTTCTCACATGGTACCTCAAGCGGGTGTATTTTGTACAAAGATTTTTACAACAGTGTGTCGGATGTGAATACAGGGGTGTGTTCTGTCACGGTACCGTATTGAACTTTTCTTCCTGTACTATGCCATTATTGACTTTCTGCAATAAACTCGACTGATATTGGTTATTTGAGCTCTTCTATATATTTCATAACAAACCAAAGCATAGCCAAGCAATCGATGCTATAATTTATCAACACTGCCCACCAGCCACATAGGTGGTTAATTACAGGCGGGCGGGTTACTTCTTTAAAAAGCTCATCATGGATAGACCAGACCCTGGCACCTCTTAAAGAAGCCGGCCGCCCTGGGACATTGGCCTTAAATGGTTGCTCCTCCCCACCCCCTTGCCCTGAGATAAGGGCCACCTTCTCCTCTGGCATTTGATAATGCTTTGACTGGAAGGAGATATGCCTTGGTCTCGGCGTCTCTCTTCCTGCAGTATTATTTCTGTGAATTAAAAAACGCCCCAAAACTATGGAAATACCGACAGGGTTACAAACATGTTGTGACAATTCAGCAAAGCGCCCTGGTCCCTGAACGGCTCATGGAGAGACCTGGCTATACAGTGGTGGATGGTGCTCCGATTAGACCCCTGTGAAACCAGAATGACCCAACGGGGAGAGGCAGGGTAGGGGGATATCCAGTCTGAAGTGAAGTCAGCGGGGTTACACAGAAGGAATCAAAAGCAGAATCCAGCCCAGAGTCAAACAGCTGCTGGGCTTTCTGAGGGCCATGTGCAGAAATTTAACTTTGACCCCTTTTGGGGGGGGAGGGGGCACTGTGCCCCCCCCCCCACCACCACTACCACCGCTCTGGCAGAAGCTTGCTCTTCCCTCCCTCTCTTCCCCCTCCCGCCCTGGCACCAGCAGGAGCTCGCTTTCCCCATCACCGCAACCCTAGGGCCGGAGGAGTTCAGTGTCCCTGACAATTATTGGGGAGGGGGCATGCCTTTGCTTGTTCCCCCTTTTGCAGGCCCCGACATTATCATACCACATGGGAGGTGCCCCAGTATGAAGTAGACATTATCAGCAGCATTACAGTAACAGCCTCCCCTTTTTATAGTGCACCTTGTCAGCAACATTATGGTAGCGCCAGGGGGCAGCGGGGAATTATGAGGTACACATGATCAGCAACATTACGGTAGCCCCTTTGACCCCTTTGCTGTTACTTGGGACTGTGCTGAACTATTTCCATCTGGCACAATGCGAGTTACTCATGGAGAACACACACAGTCCTGTTCCTCGAGGGAATCAAGCCACCCAGGCCCTTTCCTTCCTCCAAAACCCAAGCTTGCTTCTCCGGCCCGCCCCGTGCCCAAGGGAGCTGTTTCTCTGCTTCCTTCACTGTCTGCTAACTTTCTTTCCAGAACGCAGCCAATCCCTCAGCCTCGGCATCCACAACCCATCCCAGAGACACCCCTCAGCTTCTGATCGGCTGTGCCGTGCGGCCCAGTGTCTCGGCTGGTGGCTCCCCATTGCTCACAGCTATCTCTACACAATGAGGCATTTAATTGCTCCTTCCGCTTAGCTGGAAAGAAAAGCTCTTCACACACTCAGGTCTGTGATTGTCTAAAGATCAAAGAGCCAGTATCACCTTCCAGCATAACAACAGTTAATGCCCACATATTCTGGAATGGGTATGAATCCTCATACCTCTGGGATGGGGCGCAGGGGCTGTTTATACAGGAAGCCCCCTTGCCTGGTGCTGAGATGCACCCACCTCTGGGGTAGAGTGCTGGGGCTGTTTATACGGGGATCCCCATGGGCACTCTGGTTTATAATTTAACCCTTTGGGGACTGCACAGCAGGCAAAACAAGAGGCGCGTAAGCACAGTAACTTTTACCCTCAACGCACACAAGAGTCACAGATATTTAGATAAAACAAGCAAAGCCCATATGTTTCCCGCAACCCCCCCACCCGTCCCTGTCTCTGCTCACCCCTCCTCGAGAGGCCACAGGGTAGTCCTCCTGCTGGCATTGTTAGGTGATGCTCAGCTGATGTACCAGGCCATGTATTTCAGGAGCTATTGAGACATTTCAATGCTGTGGACCAGGCCTCATCTGGAATCCTAGGTCCAATTCGTGGCCCTCAATAGGAATCCTAACTAAGACAGAGCAGGACAACGACAATGCTCAGGGAAACAGCCCATGACTCTTCTGAGAGGAGACTGGAAGAGTTTGGCTTGTTTGGCCTAAAAACAGAGATGTGGTTGCTCCCTGTAAGTACACCAGGGAAGGGAAAGAGCTAGTGCAGCTAAAGGACAATGATGTCCCAAAAGCCAATGGGGATAAACTCACCAGGGGTTCACTGTTCCCACCCACCAGCAGAGGGGGGGGAGCAGTGATTTCCCTACACCCACCCCCTTGCATTTCCCCAACACCCCCCCCAGTTTTGTGAACTAGTTACATGCCAATTTAGTGACACCCTCCCCCTGTAAATTTGAACACCCCCCCTAATTTCAATTCCTGGGGAAACCACTGGTGTGGGGGGAGGGTCTGGAAAACCCAAAACTAGATGCAAGCTGGAGCAGTTTTTGAAGGGATTCTCTGTCATAGCCCTCCTCATAAGAGGGAGCCCGGCCGAGATCTGGCCCTTAAATAAACTTCCTGGCCCTGCTTTACCCACTGATCAGCTGCAGGTGGTGAAACTCCCTGTCCACCTGGAGATCAGCCTGGCTCCTCCTCCTACCATCCACATCCTGATGATGACTGTGGTGTCAACCCTTACAATGAGCTGTCCTGGGTCTCTGCTTGAGGTCTAGATCAGATCTGGCATCCCCTACAGAGGAAAGGCCCCGTGTCCCATTTCCCCACACACACACTCCTGAGCCAACCGGTCTGCCTCCCTGCCCTGGGGCTGGATCGGACCTAGCACCCATGCAGACGTTATGTTCTGGGCTGGCTGTGACCCCCTTCTCCTGGAAGGTCAGACATGGTGTCGGTCACCAATTGGTGCCAGTTCGGGTATGAGGAGGCTGGAGAAGCTGCAGATCTTTGCTGCCAGATTCCAGGCATCCAGCACAAGTGGGTCCCCTGGTGACCCCTCTAGTGCTCCCTGCCGCCCTCTCCCCAGTGCCCCCTGGTGCCTCTGCTGCTCCCCCACCCCACCCCATCTATCAATGCCCCAGTGCCCTCTCCCTTCCCCAGACCCCCTCCACACCTAACTACTTCTCCTCCCAGTACCTCCAAACCCCAAGTGCCCCCTCCACTGCTCTAACCCCCTCAGCCTCTTCCTCCTCCACTCCGGCAAGCCCCCCATGCTCCCTAAACCCCCATGGCCCCTTTGTGACCCTTCCCATGCCCTCTTTCCTCTGATCTCTCTGATTCCCCCCCCCCATTTTCCCCCAGCTCCAGGCCCCACGGGGATGGAATGGGACCCAGGCATCCAGGACAATGCTCCTAATGGCAGAACCACAGTGCTGCTAGGCTCAGGGGTGCAGCAAGGGAAACAGACCCAGGTGCCCAAGGCAGCTCTCCTGGGAGAGGGCCGACAGTGCTGCCAGCCCCATGGGGAGGGAATGTGACCCAGACATCCAGGACAGCTCCACAGGGGCTCTGTAGCTCCTGGGCAACGGGGGAGGGAATGGGACCCAGGCATCTGGGATGACTCCTCATCTCTTTATATTCTTTTCAAATGTATTTTAAATTCGTTTAAAGCAATACTTTGTTTCTATTATCAGAGGGGTAGCCGTGTTAGTCTGGATCTGCAGAAGCGACAAAGGGTCCTGTGGCACCTTACAGACTAACAGAGGTATTGAAGCATAAGCTTTCGTGGGTCAATACCCACTTTGAAAGCTTATGCTTCAATACCTCTGTTAGTCTATAAGGTGCCACAGGACCCTTTGTCGCTTTTGTTTCTATTGTAATAAACAATAAAAAAACCCAAAACATTTTTTACATAAGTATGAGTCAATGCATTGTTACTACTTATGGAGAAAGGTACAAAAAATACATACTGTGGGACATCCCTTAAAGCAGAACTTTTTATAGGGAACTGTTTAAGATTTTGGCAGCTCATCACTGGGTGCAAGGATTATACATACTCCATATCCATTTAATTCAACTAGTTCAATTCAATGACTAGTTCATTCAAAGTTAAAAAAATCAACTGGGAGTTGAAAACAAACTTGATTTCCTCTTCATGAATAAAAACTAGGTGTGGGGATGGAAATTCTACTAGTTCTAAAATCTTGA
This sequence comes from Chelydra serpentina, assembly GCA_037349315.1. Lineage (NCBI taxonomy): Eukaryota > Metazoa > Chordata > Testudines > Chelydridae > Chelydra > Chelydra serpentina. The sequence continues at coordinate 250,304 of JBAIAC010000018.1, forward strand.
AGGACATGGTGACTTGAAAGAATCGCTTCAATTCACTAACTACAGATAAGAGTCTTAGTTTAATACATCCATTTTAAATGCAAAGTGTGTTTGGATAACTTTTCTCATGTACCCAGCACATTTAAGAAAATTAAATGCCATTTTTGCACATTTCTATTTGGATGATAATTTCCATCCAAATAGAGCTTAACACTAATCACATGTATTATTGACTAGATTTTTTTTTTTTTACATTTACCATCTAAGATAAAAATTTAAAATTGAAGAATCTAAATGCATGTTAAGCTAAATAGGTATAGCCGTTTACACTAAATTTGGTACTACTTTTTGCCAAAGGCTAGATTGAGTTGCAACTGAGTATCAATTTTTGTGATTTCCCCTCACCCCCAAAACAAATGAAAACAATTAAAATTCATTATTTAAATTAAGATCGGCTGTGTGCTGATTTTTTAAATCATGATTACAATCAGTGATTTTAAATCAATCCACCCTGCTACGGAAGCACTGGTGCTACTCATCTCACTAGCAAGAATTCTGGAAACAAAACAAAAGGCAAACTGAGTCGGCAATCATAGTCTGGTGACTTCATTTCAGCTTGAGGTGCAGTGGTGCTGAGTTGAGCCCTGAATGCCACCGTACACTAACAATTAATTCTGCTTTACACAGATAAACACCTCTGCAGCTAAAGCCATCTTCATCTTCTGCACACAATTTTTCTTACCTGTTCTGAGAAGGTAGATCAGGGGTCTGCAACCTCCAGCACCCATGCCACCTTTGGGACGTGAGCTGATTTTTAATGGCACGCCGAGGTCCCAGCCCGCTGCAGGCCTGGGTGAAGGGAACACCAGGCTGGCAGTGGGCTGAGTGGACCAGCAGCCGAGACCCCAGCTGGCAAGGGGCCGGCAGCCGGAACCCAAAGCTGGCTGAGGCGCTCTGCTGTGGGTGGAGGCGTGGCGCATGGTACGCTCTCAGCTGGGGCCCTGCTGGCTGCGGCAACTCTCCTGCAGGCTGGCGCTGGTGGCCCCGTGTGCTGAACTAAGCAGCAGGCAGTCAGGCAAGTGAAAGGGGCTGGTGGGAGGCACGGTGGAGGTGTCTGCGCCCCAGCCTGTCCTGCTGCCCCTCTCACCACTGTGGCTGGACACCAGGGCATGTGCCATCCCTGCTGTGGCCCTTGGGGGGGAAGGCAGAAGCAGGCCAGGGGGTCTTCTGCCACCGCCCCCCATTTGCCTGCAGATGCAGTGCCCCGCACAGCTGGCCCACAGCTCCCTTGGCAGGAACAGTGTGGGGCAGGGACCCATCTGCCATGCAGGTAACCCGGCCACAACCGGGACTGTCCCAGGCCAGCCCCAAGCCCCTGCCTGCCCCGGGAATTCCCCTTACACCCCCCCCCCCTTCCCTGAGCCCCTCACGCCACCCAGCCCTGACCCCTGCACCCCCCCATGCTCCCAGCCCTGACCCCTGCACCATCCACATCCCAACCCCCTGCACCCCAACCCCCTGCCCTGAGTGCTCTCCCCCCACCCACACATCCCAGCCCTCTTATCTCCTCCCCTTGAGGTGGGTTGTGATACAACAGTACCTGTAAGAAATTTAAGTTACTTTCACCCCTGCTGGAACCCCAGACCAGCAGTGGACTGAGCAGGGCTGGCAGCGAGCTGAGCGACACAGCCCACTGCCGGTCTGGGGTTCTGGCCGCCGGCCTGGGGCTCTGCTCCTGGCCTCGGCCCAGTGCTCTTCAGCCACCCCCTGCTGTGACCCACATTGGAAAACTCGGCAAGGAAAAGCTTTAAATACAATAGTTTATTTATATAATATAGACAGAGAGACCTTCTAAAAACGTTAATGTATTACTGGCACGCAAAACCTTAAATTACAGTGAACTTGGCACACCACTTCTGAAAGGTTGCTGACCCCTGAGGTAGATCACGCATGTCACATTCTATTGATAAGCTACTGGGTGTGTGTGGGTTGTTTTTTGGTTTTTTGGTTTTTGTTTTTAAAAGGGTGGAAGTTGAAGGACTCTCTCCCTAAACTGGTGTCTGATTACATGAACAGATGTATTAACCCACACTTTGCCTTTTGATTTAATCAATGAATGATTTGAACTGCTGTGGGTGGGGAAAAGGTGATATTGAATTTATTCATCTAAATGATAGTTTCTTGAGTCAGTCTGATGTAGGAATTTCCAGAGATTCTGCCATTTCTTGACCAGTTTTTGTAAAACATAAAGGCCATACTGGATCAGACCAAAGGTCCATCTAGCCCAGTATCCTGTCTTCTGCCAGTGGCCAATGCCAGGTGCCCCAGAGGGAAGGAAGAGAACAGGTAATCAAGTGATCCATCCCATCGCCCCTTCCCAGCTTCTGGCGTGTGATAAGAGATGGATTCAAAATGGAAATGGATCACTGAGAATTGAGTGCTTGGAAACTGAATCAGGAAACTTAAGAGCCTAAATACTTAATTTAGGTGCCTATTTTAGGCACTTAAGTCTGAAAATTTGGCAATACAGTACACCTGAAGATTTAGGAGACATTATCTTTATTCTCTGGCCAGGGGTTACTTCTGTGTCTGCAGTCAGTTTACGTGTTGCATAGTCAACAGAATGGAATTGTGAAAATAATTGAAGGAGAATGGGCTTGTAATAAATATCCAATGTCTGCATATGGACCATTGGTACACATAAAATAATGCTCTATATATCCAGAAAGAACAAAGTCCATCTTGGTGTGCATGGAGCATTGTTTGGCAAACATGTTAATTCTTCCATTTTTCTGTTTCAGTATTCGCAGCATCCTGTTTTAAGCCCGTGAGCGATGAGTGGGGTGTGAGCAGCACAGCACTTCTCCAGAATCATCTGTCTGACTCCTTCCCCTTACTCAAAACTTTTATTGGTGTTGGTTTTACACTCTTTGCTTCTAGGGCTGTATAAATTGGTTCTATCTGAACCTGGAAATACCTGAATAGATTTTGGAATCATTTTTTGTTTTGGACTAAGAATTCAAACCTCTGTCCATACCTTTAGGGGTGTGTGAAAGAGAGCAGAGCATGTAGGAAGGAAGTTATCCTAGAGATTATTCAGAATTAAACCAAATTAACCATTCTGTTCAGTAATTATATTAGCTGAGAGAGCTAGTATCTAGTCCAGCCCCTACCTCAAGACGGGGCCTGTAACCCACCCTGTCAACCTTTTCTTTCTGTTTAGAAGGTGTTGTCCACCAGCAGGCTTAACATCTCCAGTGATCCTTTCCCTGATTCAGCCTCCTAAAAAGAGAGCTATCGGGGGGTTGAAAGCAGCTCGGGTCTGGCCCGTGGATGTTGGCTGAGGGCCTAGGGAATTGCTCCAGGGCTGGGCACTCGCTTTCATGAGAGTGGCAGCAGGACCGAGGCCTGCATTCTCCAGCCTGCTCTGTAGCAGCAGGGGCCACTAGACCCTTTTTGTTGCTTTGTTCTGCTTTGCTCAAGACCCCAGAGCCCCCTCTCTGCCATCCTGGCACAGGGCAGGTCACTCAAAAGCAGGGGGGGGAAAGAGAATTAGCTCAGGCATTTGAAGCGCTTGTTCTACATGTGAGAAGTAGGTGGATTGATGCCTGTGCTCTCCATATGGTGGGAAAAGGACTTCCTCTACTCCCTGCAAAGCAGCTAGCCTACTTGCTTCCCTCTTTTTGCCCCCTCTTCCCCTAGCAGTCAGCAAAAGCCAAAAAGCCCCCCTCCTGAGGCCTGCAGTCACCAAGTGACCACCAGGGGGAGTCAAACCCACAACACAGGCATTATTAGCACCACACCCTAGTCAGCACACAGGAAGCATGCGTCCCAGGGATGTTTTGGAAAGGAGCAACAGCCTGCTAAGGGACCTTTGTGGCCAATCTCATGATATGGGTGGGGATAGTCTCCAGTCAGGGGGCTGAGGTCATCAGGATAAACCTAGAGGCAGTGTGGTAACATAGCGTCACAGAGCGCAGGACTTGTGGTCATGCAGAGGTCAAACAGGAACAGGGTGGAGGCAGAGAGGTCACAAGTTGACAGAGAAAAGAGGTGATGGTAGTGGGAGATCATGCACAGGGCCCTGAGGACCACAGCAGAGGCAATAGTCAGAGAGAGCAGTACTGGTCTTACTGGGGGTCATGTAGAGGTCAATTAGAAACAATTTGGAACCAGAGGGATCAAATGAGGACACAGAGCTGAGGACTGGTGGTACTGAGGGCTAAGGCACAGGTCAATGAAAATCAACTTAGAGGCAGTGGGGTCACCCAAGGTCACAGAGAACAGGGATGGTTGTACCTGAGGTCATGCACACATCAATGAGGATGAGTTTGGAGGAAGATGGGTCACAGAGGACGGACTGATGCTGATGGATCATGCACAGGTCAATTAGCATCAATTTGGAGGCTGGGGGGGAGGTCACAGGGAGTCAGACTAGCCTTGGGGGTTCATGCACAGGTCAATTAGGATCAATATAGAGGCACAGAGGAAACATGGAGTCACAGAGACCAGGAGTGGTGGTAGTGAGGGGTTGTGCACAGGTGAATTAGGATCACTTTGGAGGCAGAGGCATCACAGAGCAGGACTGCAGGTAGTAACAATTCCTGGATCAGACACGGAGAATAGATTTGGAGGCCATGGGTCACATGCGGTCCCCGAGAACAGGGACGCTGGCAGTAGATGGTCATGAAGAGGTCAATGAGGATTAATTTGTAGGCAGAGGGGTCACAGAGACCAGAGCTTGTGAGGTGATACTGGTGGGGTCTCTTTCACCAACAGCAGTCGGTCCAATAAAATCTCTCTTCCCTCACCCACCTTTGTGTGTCTCACCACTGTTGTCATCTTTTGTCCAGGTTCAGGCATGCTCAGAACATGGCTACCAGACTGGGCCCTAACAGGAAGATAAATAGGGGAATGACTACAATGGCGTAGCCAGGTTCTAACACCAGGGGGAGCGAACACATTAAAAAAAGGCGCCACCCGACTCAACCTGGGTGAAAGAACCCAGGCCAGCAGCGGGACACCTGCTGGCAGGAGCCCGTGGGGGGAATCCCAGAGCGGCGGCTGGCTGAGCCGCTCAGCCCGCCCCGCTCTGGGATCCCCCCCCCGCGGGCTCCTGCCAGCCCGGGTCTCTCAGCCCGCTGCCAGTCTGGGTTCTTTCACCCAGGCCAGCAGCGGGCTCTTGGTGCGGCCAGCGGCCGGACCCCTGCATTATTTTGTCGCTCTGTCTCTGGCCACTTGTCTCCACCTTTTCAAAAATTAAAAAGGCACCACTTTTGGAAAATGTGCTTAGGGGGAGGGGCTGCTCCCCCTGCTCCCCCCCCCCCCCCTAGCTACGCTACTGAATGACTAGTTTGCAAAGCCCACTAAGGCTTAGGCCTTGGCTACACTCACGAGTTACAGCGCAATAAAACTGCCTGCAGCGCTGTAACTCACTAACAGGCTACACTCGCAAGGCACGTGCAGCACTGCATGTACTCCACCTCCCCGAGAGGAATAACGTTTGTTGCGCTGCTGCTGGTGCGCTGCGGCTACAGTGTGGTCACCCAATGCGCTGTTATTGGCCTCCAGAAGTATTCAGAAGTATCCCACAATGCCTGTTCTAGCCACTCTGGTCATCAATTAGCACTCTACTGCCCTGGCCTCAGGTGACCAACCGCCACTCCGACCCTTTAAACCACCACTCCGACCCTTTAAATTCCTTTGGAATTTTAAATATCCCCTTCCTGTTTGCTCAGCCAGGCGTGGAGTGCTCTCAGCGCATTTTTCCAGGTAACATGCCTCCACGTGCGAGACGAGCCCCAGTATGGAGCAATGGCGAGCTGCTGGACCTCATCGCTGTTTGCGGGGAGGAAGCTGTCCAGTCTCAGCTGCGATCCAGCCGGAGGAATTTCGATACTTTCGGCCAGATATCAAGGGCCATGATTGAAAGGGGCCATGACCGGGACGCAATGCAGTGCAGGATAAAAGTAAAGGAGCTGCGGAGTGCGTACCGCAAAACCCGCGAGGCAGACAAGCGCTCGGGTGCTCCCCGCCCCCCCCCCCAAACCTGCCGATTCTACAAAGAGCTGGATGCAATACTTAGGGTTGACCCCACTACTCTTCCAAGCACCACCGTGGACACGGGAGAGCGGGGGGAGGAGGAGGAGGAGGAGGGGGTTGAAGAAAACAGAAGCGAGGGTGCTGTGGCTGGGGGAGACACCCCTGACTCCCTGGGTGCATGCAGCCAGGACCTCTTCTCGAGCCAGGAGGAAGGGAGCCAGTCGCAGCAGCTGGTACGCGCTGGGAGAGAAAGAGAAGAACAGGTTCGCGGTAAGCAGCTTTTATTTTCGGGAAGGAGTTTTTTCGGTGTGGGGTCCTTGGGCGAGGAGGGTTTGGGCTGCATGCATGCCTAGATGCGGAAGAGCGCATTGATGTGGTCTATCACATCGGAGAAATCGGCCACTGTAATCTCTGCCCACGTCCTGGCTGAGACTTTCGAAATGTGCTTGCGCAGGTTCATTCGGAGAGCCGCCGTGGTCCTAGTCCCAGTCAGGGTAACGTGTCTGCGCCACTGTGCCGCGAGGGGACCATTGCTGTACGCAGGCAAGCTGCATATGGGCCAGGGCGGAAGCCGCATTGCAGTAGAAGACCCTCCCTTGCTTCCCCGGACACCCTCAGCATCGAGATATCTTCCAGGACGAACTCCTGTGGAAAATGTGGGGATAGTGTTCAGTGTAGGTTCCCCCTGCAGCTGTTGGCTCTCCCCAAGGCACAGAAACCCGTCGGACAGTACATCCGTGAAACAATCAGTCCCCCTTTACCCTGTGTTTACTCACCATTTTGGGGCTCCCGTGGGTTCTGTGCGCTCTGTTTGGGATGGGAAAATTGTGCTGTTTTGGAGACTGTGTGCCCTCCTTAAGTGTGGGGGAATCATTGCTCTGTCTGGCATAAAACAATGATGCCTCTGTTAAATGTTGCATTTTGCCTTCCAGATGCAACCTTGAGATCTCCGCCATCCTTCTTATCACCGGCTGAGAGACTCCAAAGGCTCAGGAAGAGGCCCAGAAGAACGAAAAGACATGCTGCAGGAAGTTATGAAACAGTCTCTTAAAGAGAATCAAAAGGCTCGGGAGTGGAGGGAGAGTGAAAGCAGGCTCCGCCAGGAAAACGCAGCGCAGCGGCAGCAAAGCATGCAGCTCCGGCACGAAAGCACAAAGGAGCTGATTAGCATCATGGCGGGCCAAGCGGACTCTATCCAGGCGCTCGTCGCCATGCAGGCGGAGCAGTACCGCACCCGCCCCCCCCTGCAGCCAGTGTCCCAAAACACTTGTGCCCCCATGTCACCACCTGCCCACTTCACCCAACATACAGGTTCTTATCGCCCACAACAGATGCCCCCAACACCTGTAGCTTCACCAGACAGCCCTGGAAACTATGACCCTTACCCACTGCACTCAACTCCCATCCCGAATTATAGACATCCTGAGGTCCAGCACTCACTGCACAGCACTCCAGACAGGAAGCCCGAGTACGAAAGCAGGACATACCATACCCTGTGATTGAACCCTTCCCCACACCACCACCCCCCTTGCCCTTTCTGTCTCACAAGCAGTTGTGTTTCTTTTTAATACATGTATTTTCTCTGTAATAAACGGATTCTTTAGATGTGCAAACAGTCTTTATTATTGCATAAGGAAAAAAGATACCTTAGCCCAGGAAAGAAACAGGCAACGCAAGTGAGCTGAGCAAACACAAATCAGCTTAGCAAAGACAGATAACTGATAACATTGGAACCACTTCACTTCAGGGTCGTGCAGGGCAGCACACATTACTGGTGGTTGTCAGCCTCAAATTTCTCCCTCAAGGCATCCCTAATCCTTACAGCCCCACGCTGGGCCCCTGTAATAGCCCTGCTCTCTGGCTGTGCAAATTCAGCCTCCAGGTGTTGAACCTCTGAGGTCCATGCCTGAGTGAATATTTCACCCTTCCCTTCACAAATATTATGGAGGGTACAGCACGCGGATATAACCGCGGGGATGCTGTGTTCAGCCAAGTCCAGCTTCCCATATAGAGATCGCCAGCGGCCCTTCAAACGGCCAAAAGCACACTCCACAGTCATTCTGCACCGGCTCAGCCTGTAGTTGAACCGTTCTTTGCTGGTGTCAAGGCTCCCTGTGTAGGGTTTCATAAGCCATGGCATTAAAGGGTACGCGGGGTCTCCAAGGATCACAGTGGGCATTTCAATTTCCCCTACCGTGATCTTCCGGTCTGGGAAAAAAGTCCCGGACTGCATCTTCCGGAACAGGGCAGTGTTCCGAAAGATGTGTGCATCATGCACCTTTCCGGGCCAGCCTGCGTTGATGTCAATGAAACGCCCACGGTGATCCACAAGCGCCTGGAGAACCATGGAGAAATACCCCTTCCGATTAATGTACTCGGATGCTAGGTGGGATGGTGCCAGAATAGGAATATGCGTCCCATCTATAGCCCCTTCGCAGTTAGGGAAACCCATTTGTTCAAAGCCAGCCACAATGTCCTGCACGTTACCCGGAGTCACGGTTCTTCTGAGCAGGATGCAATTAATGGCCTTGCAAACTTGCATCAGCACAATCCCAACGGTCGACTTTCCCACTCCAAACTGGTTCGCTACTGATCGATAGCAGTCCGGAGTTGCGAGCTTCCAGATTGCAATAGCCACCCGCTTCTCCACCGTCAGGGCAGCTCTCAATCTCGTGTCCTTGCGCCGCAGGGCGGGGGCGAGCTCCTCACACAGTCCCATGAAAGTAGCTTTTCTCATTCGAAAGTTCTGCACCCACTGCTCGTCATCCCAGACTTGCATGACAATGTGATCCCACCACTCTGTGCTGGTTTCCCGAGCCCAAAAGGGGCGTTCCATGGTGCATAGCATGTCCGTGAATGCCACAAGCAGGTTAGTGTCGTACGCGTTTTGCGTGACAATTTCATCGTCATCGTCGGACTCCTCGCTATCACAGTGGATCTTAAGGAACAGCTCGACTGCCAAACGTGACGTGCTGGCGAGACTCGTCAGTATTTTGCTCACCAGGTCGGGATCCATTTTCCCGCTGACCGAAACGGAGCACAGATCGCGCTACAAAGAAACCATTGAAAGATGGCGCAAATTGTGGCCGGAAACACAGGGATTGCTGGGATGCGAAGCGATGCATCACGGGGCGTTGGGACAGGACCCAGAATGCACCATACCCCACGCCCCCTTCCCACAACCCACGGCGCCAGAATTGGAAGAGGTGTTCTGTGGGATACCTGCCCATAATGCACCTCTCCCAAAACGGCTGCAAGTGCCGCAAATGTAGCCACGTCAGTGCTAGTTACTGCGCTGGTGGCTGCCAGTGTGGACAGGCTGCAGCGCTTTTCCTACTCAGCTGTACGAACACGGGTTTAACTAACAGCGCTGTACAGCTGCAAGTGTAGTCAAGGCCTTAGGCATGAATTAGGCACTGAGCTGCCAGGCAGTGTCAGAATTTAGGCAGCTGTGTGTGTGCGCCCAGCTGCCAAAATTTAGGTGCCTCAGATTTTAATGGTGGAAACTTAGATGCCTACAAGGTTAGACAGCAGCTGAACAAGGGTTTTGTGAAAGCCAGTGGCATCTAAATATTGGACTTTGGGCGCCTATGTCCCCCTTGTGAATCCCACCCTGAGTGGGCTAGGAGGGACATGGCGTCTTGCTGGAAGGACAGGGTAGGAGACAGGATAGTGATAAGGGGGAGGAGACTGGGAAGGGATTAAATTCTCCCTCCTGTGCAGGGCATTAGGAAATGGATAATCAGCACCTTTTTGTGTACCTAGCAACCATTTAAGGTTGAATTTTTGACCCCAAACTGTTCACTTACAAATGAGGGGCACATAACTTTACTCTGAAGTCTCAGGGTACGTCTACACTACAGAATTAGGTCGAAATTATAGAAGTCGATATATTAAAACCCGAATTAATGGAATCGATTGTGTGTGTCCCCACTAAAGAGCGTTAAGACCATGAGGTCGATTGTCTGTGTCCACAGTAGCGAGAGTAGCATCGACCTTCGAAGCATTGCATTGCGGGTAGCTATCCCACAGTTCCCGCAGTCTCCGCCGCCCATTGGAATTCTGGGTTGCGATCCCAAAGCCTGATGGGACAGAAAACAATGTCGCTGGTGGTTCTGGGTACATGTCATCAGGCCATCAAACGTCCCTCCCTCCCTCCTTGAAAGCAATCTTTTTCGCGCCTTGTCTGCGTGCTTTCCATGTTTGCTACGGAAGGCTGCTCAGCTCACAATTACCGTACATCTCCAGCGTACGCCTTCACATTAGGTCTAGTGGAGATTCAGTCACGGTATAATACGGGCAGAGGGATAGCTCAGCGTTCTGAGCGTTGGCCCGCTAAACCCGGGGTTGCGAGTTCAATCCTTGAGGGGGCCATTCCGCCTGAGGCTGGTAGTCGTGGGACTGCACAGCATAAGCTCCTCGCCTTCTAGCTGCAGATCGTGCAATATGCCATAAATGGTTGTGGTCGCGGGACCATACAGGAGAAGCTCCTTGCCTTCTAGCTGCAGATCGTACAATATGCTTGACATTACAGTGCTCCTGGCCGGCGGCCTTTGGTGTGGCTGGCCGGGGGCGCTTTTTTACGTTTTCTTTAAGGGAGATCCAGCACTGCCTGGAACACGGGCAGAGGGATAGCTCAGCGGTATGAGCGTTGACCCGCTAAACCCGGGGTTGCGAGTTCAATCCTTGAGGGGGTCAGGAGAGCTTATTGTACCATCTGCAGCTGGAAGGAAAGGCGCCTAACCCCTGCTCACGGCATATTGTACTATCTGCAGCTAGAAGGAAATGAGCCTAACCCTTGCTCCCCCCTCCCTCCGTGAAAGCACCTGAGGGGGGAGCGAAAAATCCTTTCGCGCCTTTTTTCGTGCGGGCGCCATATTGCTGCCACCATTGTTATCCACCCGCCGCTTCTGCTCCGACTCTGCTGTCCTGCAAACTGCGTACCAGGGGAAGCATGGAGCACGATCAGATCACCGCAACTGTTATGGCCGTTATGAACACCACGCGCATTGTCCAGCAGTATATGGAGATTGAGAACCGGGAGCTGCTAGAGCAACGGGAGGTGAGGACGGGACAGCATCAGCCTGAGGAGAGTGATGAGGACATGGACACAGACCTCTCTCAAAAAAGGCCCCCCCGCAAGGTGGACATCATGGTGGTAATGGGGCTCGTTGATACAGTGGAACGCCGATTCTGGGCCCGGGAAACAAGCACAGACTGGTGGGACCACATAGTGCTGCAGGTCTGGGATGAATCCCAGTGGCTGCGAAACTTTCGCATGCGTAAGGGCACTTTCATGGAACTTTGTGAGTTGCTTTCCCCTGCCCTGAAGCGCCAGAACACCAAGATGAGAGCAGCCCTCACAGTAGAGAAGCGACTGGCGATAGCCCTGTGGAAGCTTGCAACGCAAGACAGCTACCGGTCAGTCGCGAATCAATTCGGAGTGGGAAAATCTACAGTGGGGGCTGTTGTCATGCAAGTAGCCAGGGCGATCACCAAGCTGCTTGTACCAAGGGTTGTGAGTCTGGGAAATGTGCAGCTCATACTGGATGGCTTTGCAGCAATGGGCTTCCCGAACTGTGGAGGGGCGATAGACGGAACCCATATCCCTATCTTGGCACCGGACCACCAAGCCAGCGAGTACATAAACCAAAAGGGTTACTTTTCAATAGTGCTGCAAGCACTGGTGGATCACAAGGGGCGTTTCACCAACATCAACGTGGGATGGCCGGGAAAGGTACATGACGCTCGCATCTTCAGGAACTCTGGTCTGTTTCAGCTGCTGCACCAAGGGACTTTCTTCCCAGACCAGAAAATAACCGTTGGGGATGTTGAGATGCCCATAGTTATCCTTGGGGACCCAGCCTACCCCTTAATGCCATGGCTCATGAAGCCATACACAGGTAGCCTGGACAGTAGTCAGGACCTTTTCAACTATAGGCTGAGCAAGTGCAGAATGGTGGTGGAGTGTGCATTTGGCCGTTTAAAAGCAAGATGGTGAAGTTTATTAACTAGGTTAGATCTCAGCGAAACCAATGTTCCCATTGTTATTACTGCTTGCTGTGCGCTCCACAATATCTGTGAGAGTAAGGGGGAGACGTTTATGGCGGGGTGGGAGGTTGAGGCAAATCGCCTGGCCACTGGTTATGCGCAGCCAGACACCAGGGCTATTACAAGAGTACAGCAGGGTGCGTTGCGCATCAGGGAAGCTTTGAAAACAAGTTTCATGAATGGCCAGGATGCTGTGTGAAAGTTCTGTTTTTCCCCCCACTAATGAAAAGCCCCGCCCCTTCATTCGCTCTACTTCCCTTTACCCAAACCGCCCTGCCCTGCCCTCCCTCCCCCCCCTCGATCACCGCTTGCAGAGGAAATAAAGTAATTCTTGCTTAAAAATCATGCATTCTTTATTAATTCGTAAAACACAGAGGGGGGACTATGGTGGTAACTGACACTGTCTCCCGGGATAGGTGGTGGAGGAAGGGAAGCACCAGGATGGGTGGTGGAGGAGGGGATGAGGGAAGGACAAGGACACACAGCACTTTAAAACTAATTGAATGGCAGCCCTTTCTTGCTTGGACTGTTCTCTTGGCTTGAGTGGCTGGGAGCACGGAGGCCACCCAAACGCGTTCTTGGGCGTCTCGGGGATGAGGTTATGGGACTCGGGAAGGAGGGCTGTTGGTTACACAGGGGCTGTAGCGGCGGTCTTTGCTCAGGCGGCCTTTCCTGAACCCTACGCCTGTCCTCAGCCATAAGCCGGAGGATTTCCGTTTGATCCTCCAGTAGCCTCAGAATTGCATCCTGCCTTCTCTCTGCACGCTGATGCCGCTGTCTCTCTTCAGCCCGCCAGTCATTGTCTTCAGCACGCCACGCGTCCGCGCGATCAAATTCTGCCTTCCTGGACTCAGACTGTGTCTGCCTCCACGCATTCTGCTGGCCAGCCTGAGAGTGGGAGGATTCCATGAGTTCTGAGAACATATCGTCTCGACTCCTTTTCTTTTTACTTCTAATCTTTGCTAGCCTCTGGGATGGTGATGAAAGGGGTGGCGTTGAAACATTTGCAGCTGTGGGAGGAAGCAAGCAGGAGACAAATGTAAAAGACACATTTTGTTTGAACAAAACATTACATATCACATGTGCATTTTGTCCAAGGTTGCACTGGGCCTCTTATAGTGAGGGTCTGCCGGCTTGGTGTGAAAGATCACACAAGCAGGTCCGGCGGGCAACAGAATTCGGCTTGCAGACAGCCATGGTAAGACACTCTATAGGCTTCTTTAAGCTTCACAACAGGCGGGAATGTTTTCAAACAGCAACCCCCTCATTTCCCATAACAAACATCCCGTGGGCTGGCAATTTAAAACAAACAGGTTAGCAATTGAAAAGTTAGGGGGGGGTGGCGGTTTTCAGGTTAACATGCAGGGAGAACCTAATCGCCCCCCCCCCCACACACACAGGCAAGATGTTCGCTGTGCCCCCTCCCCCCACCGCGTGGGTCACAGCGGGGAAGATTTCCGTTCAGCCACAGGCAAACAGCCCAGCAGGGACGGAGCCCCTCTGAATGCCCCCGTACTAAAATTCCCCTATTTCAACCAGGTTCCCATGAATGATATCACTCTTCTGAGGATAACACACACAGATAAAGAAAGGATGTTGCTTGAATGCCAGCAAAAACCGGGACCGTACGCCGCCATGCTTTGCAAAGCACTGATTCCAGACTACGTGCTGCTTGCCTGGCGTGGCAGAGTGTGTTACCACGGAGCACAGGATAAGGCTGCCCTCCCCAGAAACCTCTTGCACAGGCTTTGGGAGCACATCCAGGAGATCTTTCTGGAGATGTCCCAGGAGGATTTCTGCTCCATCCCCGAACATGTTAACAGACTTTTCGAGTAGCTGTGGCTGTACTGACCACGAATTAATCATTAAACACGCTTGCTTATAAAACATGTATTAAACAGAGGTACACTCACCAGAGGTCCCTTCTCCTGCATCGAGCACGCCTTGGGAGGGTTCGAACTGTACTTGCTCCAGGGTGAGAAACAGTTCCTGGCTGTCGGGGAAAAGGGCTTCTCCGCTTCCTTGCTGGGTCTGTGTGCTGTTTTCAGCATCATTATCATCATCAGGCTCCTCTGTGGGTTCTGATGATCCACATACGGAGTCAAACCACATGGGAGGGTCTGTGCTGGCTGCACCTCCTAGAATGGCATGCAGCTCATCATAGAAGCGGCATGTCTGGGGCTGTGACCCAGAGCGGCTGTTTGCATCTCTGGTTTTTTGGTAGGCTTGCCTGAGCTCCTTAATTTTCACGCGGCACTGTTGCGCGTCCCTGTTGTAGCCTCTGTCCTGCATGCCCTTGGAGACTTTGGCATATGTCTTGGCGTTTCTTCTTTTGGACCCTAGCTCTGCTAGCACGGTTTCGTCTCCCCAAACAGCGATCAGATCGAGTACCTCACGCTCGGTCCATGCTGGAGCTCGTCTTCGGTTCTGGGACTCCATCATGGTCACCTCTGCTGATGAGATCTGCACTCACCTGCAGCTCACCACGCTGGCCAAACAGGAAATGAAATTCAAAAGTTCGCGGGGCTTTTCCTGTCTACCTGGGAGGAGCATTCGAGCTCAGACCGCTGTCCAGAGCGGTCAGCTGTTGCACCGTGGGATAGATTTAGGAGGCCGATACTGTCGAATTGCGTCCTCACTAAGCCTACATCGATTCGGCAATATCGCTTTAAGCGCTAATTCTCTCGTTGGGGGTGGAGTGGCGAGATCGATTTTAAGAGCCCTAGAAGTCGATGTTAAGGGCTTCGTCGTGAGGACGGGTGCACGGATCAATCGAAATAACGCTAATAAATTCGACCTAAACTCGTAGTGTAGACCAGGGCTCAGAAATCATAAGGCAAGTGAGAAACAATGTGATTTATTTCTATGGTATCATGATTTTTAAGCCAATCACATTTGTAGTCTGTCATGATTTTTGGCAGATTGGGGTTGGCAAGCAATACTGATGAGTCAAAAGTTAACTATCTTGACCCTAATAAATCAGTTTGGATGTTAATGAGATTTCAATGTCTCTTGAAGGTCATGGGGAGGGTGTCTTAATTTTTCATCATTGCATTGGGTGATTGGAAATCTTTTATTCACTTATTTTGTTCAAGGGCAGTTCTCTTCCACTACTTAAATTCATTACTACCTCATTAAGCCTGTAAGAGCCAGCAACATTGCAGGGGGAAAAACTTCTAATAAAAACCTCTCTGGTAGATGGGAGCAGAAGCAGCTAAAGCAGGGACCTTTGAAAACCTTTCTACAGTTTTGACTGGACTTTCTCTGCCCTATGCTGACTGGCTGTTTGCTTCAATCCTCCATCTCACTCACAGGCTCTTCACCTCAGCATCACTCCTCTTACCATCTAACCTCCTTCCCTTCAATGTCCCCTCTCCCTTCACTGGCGTAACTAAACCCACCACACACATCAAAAAATTGTGGAACCATCGCATTGTTCACTCTGCTTGTGCGTTATATCCCTTCCTCCTCATACACTGTGAGCTCTGCAGGACAGAGACCGTTTTTGTTCTGTCTGTACAGCACCCAGCACACTGGGGTCCTGGCCCATGATGAGGGGTCCACTCCTATGTACCACAGTTATACAAACAATAATAATAGTGTGTCTGTCTGTGGAAGCCTATGACTGGGATAATATCCCTTGAGAAGCCGCCTTTAAGTGCAGAAATAGTTGCCAGTTGGGTCCAAATAATGAGTGAGAAATAGGAGGCTTTTGTGTGGGGTGGCGCTTTTGGAGGAGTTGGGTTCTTTACTTTTGCAAAATCCTGTTTTAAACCAGGTGTTCATGTGAGGAGTTTTTAAGAGAGTATGATCTCAGAGGCAGCATTGTTATCTATTGGCTTATCTTGTAACTGCTACCAGATGTAATGCTTCTTCCTAAACTCCTTGGGACTAGTCATGGTGGCAAGCATTATGCGCTGTAGTGTCTGTAAAAATCAGGCCTTGTGTGTCTTAAACTTTGTGTACAAAATAATTATCTTCAGGTGAGAGAACAGCTCACAACACATTCACAATACCTAGTATGAAAATGCAGCAGCTCGCTGGCTACTAGTTTGTTATAATACAGCCCAACCAATGAAACGGTTTTTCTTGCTCCAGGTAAAATGAAAAAAAGCCAAAACAAAAGGTTACCAGAGAAATAAATGTGCTCTTGATTACCCAGACTCTTTATCATGTTGCACTACTAATAAAATATTTGAAGTACTTTAAGCAAATAAAATACAAATTAGTGTAACATCTGGTGCGTACTAATGGCTATTTATGTAACAGCTGTAGGTGGAAGGAGAGCCACGTGGCATAGCGTTGGCCAACTTGCACATGGCTAAGGACATCATTCTATGCCACTTTTGTCTGTCTCGTTCCCCTGGGCTGGGTCAAGTCCCAGCCCACCGTAGAGCATGCTCAAGACTACTATAACGTATACTGGCTGATGATATTCACTTGGAGGCTGTTACATCAGCCAGTGATCCTAGCCACACATTGGCCACTCCCCGTATGCCCCACACATGATTATTTTACCATACCCTCTCACCTCTGCAATCTTTGGCTGATGTAACGGAGGGCCATCATCAACCAGTCGAAGGGCTAGCAAACACTGACCACAGCACTGCAAACTCCCTTGGGGAAGGCTGCAGGGACAGATCCCTGTGGGAGAAGGGATTCCTGTACCGGGAATGGGCTTCCCCAGGGGAAGTAGAACTGTGGGAAATCACAAGGCACTGTGTGGGGCCCCAAAAGTATCATCACCGGCTATTGTGCCCGGCCCGTGGTAAGGGAGAAGCTCCCTGGAGATCCCTGCCCATCATAGAGGAACCTTTCCAGAAGGTGGCTATGGATAGAGTGGGGCCCCTTAGCAGGGCGGTCAGGGAAGAAATACATCCTGGTGGTGATGGATTTCACCAGCTGCTACCCCGAGGTGGTGGCTCTGTCCTCCACTGGGGAAGACACCGTGGCAGATGCGCTGCTGACCATCTTCAGCAAAGTGGGGGTCCCCAGCGAGGTCCTTACAGACCAGGGATCCAATGTCATGTCAGCCCTGCTCTGGGGCTTGTGGGAGAAATGTGGGGTCTGGCCCATCTGGGCCTCTGCATATCACCCTCAGTCCAACGGGCTGGTGGAGAAATTTCATGGGATCGTGAGGATGATGCTGAGGACTTTTATAAATCAGCATCCACAGGACTGGGACAAGTACCTGCCACACCTGTGGCACAGGGAAGTGCCCCAGGAATCCCCAGGGTGCTTCCCTTTCAAGCTGCTGTATGGGAGGAGAGTAAGGGGACCCCTAGAACCGGTAAGGGACGATTGGGAGGAGAAGGGGGAAGACCCCCTGGTGGATTTCTTCCCTGAGATGGGAGCCAATCCTCCCATCAGGTGTTCCCCATTCAGAGTAACTGGGAAAACAGCCCGGAACCTGGAGAGAGAGGCCAAGGACATGCTGACTTTAGAGGTGATCCAGTCATTCAACAGCCCAGAGCTGGCCAAGGTGGAGGCGATCAGAGATTGGCCCGTTCCCCAGACCAAGAAACAGGTCCAGGCCTTTATCGGGATGGCGGGATACTACCAGAGGTTTGTACCCCCGTTTAGCTCCCTAGCTGCCCACATCACTAAGCTATGTAAGAAGGGGAAGCCAGACAAGGTGGTCTGAACCAAGCAGTGCCAGAGGGCTCTCTGTGCACTGAAGGAGGCTCTAATCCAGGGCCCGATAAATCGAGTAAAGCCGGACAGGCCCAAGCCCTGTACAGTGTTAACTGACGCCTCAGACACAGGGCTGGGCGCGGTGCTGATGCAGGTCGAGGTTAAGCGGGAGAGACACCACATCAGGTATCTGAGCAAGGAGCTGCTGCCCCGGGAGCAGAACGGTCCGGCCATAGAGAAAGAATGCCTGGCCATGGTGCAGGCCCTTAAAAAACTGCAGCCTGATCTATTTGGGTGGTGCTTTGCGGTGTATATTCACTGCTCTGCCCCGACGTGGCTGCATCCAGAAAAAGGGGCCGCTGCCGAGCGGCTGGTGACAGAGACACGTGGTCAGAGAGGGGACAAGATCAAGAGGGGGGCTCATAACCAAGAGAGCCCGAATTACAGCCCTCCAGACTGGAGCGCTGGGAGAAGACCCGATCTCAGCTTGAACACCAGGGGTTTGGGGATGGAAAAAAGGCACGGGCCACATAAACCTTCCCACAAGTAGCCTGTGGGTGCCATCAAGCACACCCAACCTAAGGGAGGAGGTGAAACCGGAAGGGCTTGGTCCAACTCCCACCAAGGAATGGGAGAGATGCGGGGTATCCATGGGAACATTGGTGGGTTCGAACTTCCCCAGGTCACTGGCTAAAGTGACCCCGCTCAGTTCGGTGTCGAAGGGGGGAGAGGTGTGACAGAATGGGACTGTTCTTAATGTTTCTATGCCTCAGTTTCCCCGATGCATGTGTTAAGTCTCTAGGCGGTGGGAATAAAGGGTGATGGTTGCAGAGCTGGAGAGGGCCAGTGTGATGGGAGAATGGCTGACACCCTGTCTCCTGGCAGCTAATAGCCTAGGCCGCTTCTCTGCAAAGGTGCGAGCTGAAGGTGTTAGAACAAAGGGATCAGGTGACTTCCTGGCCCGGGAAGGAGACAAAGGCAAAGGAGGGGCTAGAGAGGTTGCAGTTTGCAGCTGGCTGGGGACATGGAAGGCGGCGCAGACAGAGTCTGGCCTCCCTGCCCCCCTTTTGGAGCTGTGGGGTGAAATGCAGGGAGCCCCCAGGCTGGGGTCTAAGCTCCCTGCCCCCCAGAAGGGCCCGACTGAGGGGTCCTGTTTGTACTGTGTTCCTGGAGTCCCTAATAAACCTTCTGTTCTACTGGCTGGATGAGACTCAGTGAATCCCAGGGAGATGGGTGCAGGTGCTGACTCCCCCACACTCCGTGACACCATCCAAGTACAGAACCCCTTTGTGAGCCCAGGAAGGCGCACTTGGGAATGCCTTCAAGCCCTTTCACTCCCCCTCTAGGGAAGAGCTGAGAAATGGGGGAAAAAATAAATAAAATAGAAATCAGCTGTTGCCACCAGTTAACTAAAAAACATGTGCATAAAACCTCTTAAGACACAAAAATACAATCCGGTTCTTACAAAAAAGAAAAAATACATCTGAAAACGTAGGCTATTGCTAGATGTTAAAAGAGCAACTAAAAGGATTAAGCACCAAGAATAACTTTCTGGAGGTCCAGCTTTAAGGTTACAAGCAAAACAAAAGCACGTGGGGTTAGCACAGAGGAGTCCACAAGCCATAAAGAAATAAAAAGAGAAAAACCTAATCGTGCCTTCTTAGACATTTCCTGATCTACTTACATAGCTGGGGTTTCAAATGAGCAGTTTCTAGGGACAGGGGAGCTTGGATAGCAGGTGGGGTCCCGGGGGTGGCGGTTAGGGGCGGAGGGGTCCCAGGAGTGGGTGGTCAGGGGACAAGGAGCAGGGGGTGTTGGATGGGTCAGGCAGTGAGGGGGCAGATAGGGGGCAGGGGCCAGGCTCTTTGGGCAGGCACAGCCCTCCCTACCCAGGTGTAGTGTATTAAAATATTCCCCATAGAAATGTGCTACTTACAGTGTACTACTTACAGATGCCAGTCCTGGTTCTCCATAGGTAGCACATTCCTACGAAGAGCAATTTAATACACTACACCCACTGGCTCTCGCAGCCGTGCTGCCCAGATTTTAAAGCTAACTGACTGGCTGTCCATAAAAGGGAGCTACCTCCCCCCCCCCCCCCCACTTCATTTATCACAACAACATTTCTATGAAACCCCATTTCTACAGGCTGGCCCCCCGCTGGCCTGGCGGCCGGCTTCGTAGGGACTAGTTCCAGAGCATCGCCCGGTGCCTCCCTGACAACTGGTGGAGAGGTGGGATCAAACTGCACCCCGTGGACAGAGCATCCTGCAGAATGTGACTGGGAAGCAATAAGACAAAGGGGGATTAAGGAGAGAGGGGCATGCTTGCGGGCCAGCGGAGGAGGCGAGCCAGCGGCTGGGAGGGTGGCAGGGGGGAAAAGGGGCCCTAGTGAAACAGAAAGGGGTTTTGTGACAGGATGTGAAACAGGTTGGTTTGAAATGCCAACAGCATTAATAGACAAGGATGACAAAGGAACAGAAGGAAACTCTAAAGATCTTAAAGCAGTCTTGCTAGCTCCAGTATCCACAAGACAAGCAACAGATTGTCCTGCAATTTCACAATTTACATATGGGCCTTCTTGATTAATAGGAATTAATGGATTCATAATGCAGTTACGTTCCCTCAGGCTGTCCTAGTAAGAATTGTTTTGTGGGGAAAAAACGGGCGCTTCAGGATTTGGGAAAGGGGGTGGAGGAAGATTGTGGGACGGTCGGTTTGGGCATTCATTTCTCCAGTGTCCCTCCTGGCCACAAAAGTGGCATGATGTATTCCTTGTTGGGGCAGGATATGAGGGACCTTTCCGTCTTCTCCTCCCATGGCCTCTAATTTGATAAGTTTGTAACTGCAAAGCCAAGAGTTTTGTTTCAGTGCTTTCTTTCTTCTGTTCTATGCAAGCTGTACAATGGTTGGCAATTGTCACTAATTCTGAAAGGGGTTTTGTCTGCCAACCAATGCAGATAGTTCTTAACTGCTGCTGGACTTTAGGCAAGAGTCCCTCTTACTACTCGTCAGAGCTGATTAACATCTGCCCATGACGGATTATAACACTGAATCACTGTTCGGAGTTCGTCTCTAAACTTTTCTGGCTCCTCCCTTACCTTAGGAAATTCCTTTACCAAGTTTCTAAGGTCTCTGCTGTTGATGGGGCAGCGGAGAGGAAGAATTTCCCCCCGGAGAAGAAACACGTGGCAAGGAGCCAGATGCTGCCGTAGGGAGATTACCAGCAGGTGCAGCCTGCGGAAAGGCGGGAGTAATCTGCTGCTGTGGAACATTGCTGAAAAAATCCACAATGTCCTCAGCCATTTCTCCCTCACTGTCAGTAATCTTAACTAATTGGGGATATAAAGGAGCAGTTGGTCGGGTAGGGAGGCATCCGGATGCTTTGCATTTAAATGTTAAGTCCTGTACTTGATTTTTTAGTTTTTCCTGGGAATCTTTTAGACTGCGCACCCAAGACTCGTGGAGTCTTTGTCGCTTCCTCCCACCAATAAACAAATTGCTCCCACTGTGTATCAGAGGCTTTAGGTGATGTAAGAGTTTCTCTGAGATATGTAAGTTTATCTAAATCGAAGGTACCTTCTACTGGAAATTGTTTAGATGGATTTTCACGCGTGAAGGAATTCCAGTCTTTTAAATACCTGCAGGTTTTGGGACCATAATACACATACATGTGGTACGAAGGGGTACCCTTAGGGGGCGAGGGGGAATTCTTAGACTGTCCCCCACCCATTCTTCAATTTCAAGGAAACCGAGGGAGGCGCCTTGTCTGCTTAGCAGCAGCTCATAAATTAAGGAAATTCTCACTCCCTCTCTTCAGGCACTCAGACAGAAAAGATTTGTAGGAATGTCCACGACTCTCTCACACCCCCCTTTTGCAAAGAGCATCGGCTAGCCTCAAAGACTAAGCCGCATACTCTAATTGCCTTTGGTGAGGTGATTAGACCAGTCAGTGGATCAGATGGGAGTAGAAGAAGGAAGAAAGATAGAGTCACACATTCCTAGACCCAGGCAGATCCCTCGCCGGGCATGCCATGCAGAGACATCCGCCTTGGGTCGGATCTTTTACCGATCCACTACGATGTAGCCACCGAGCTTGCGTTAGAGAAATCCCTGGTCATGAGCTGACAGCTTCTCAGGGTTCTCTGGGCGTCTTTCGGTGGCCCTCACTCATACTGACACTACAGGGGACGGGACAGAACGATCTCAATTCGACCTCAGCGCTTCATCGCACGCTATGGCTTCCACTCTGAGGAATTATGAATGAGAGGCTCAGTTCCGCCCACACACACACAAACACACACCAAGGCCTCTAATTCTTCACAATACGATGCATCTGTCATATACAGTAACCTTAATACTGTATGTCCGGACTTTATATAACCCTTGAGGCGGTAACAACCCCTCAGCACCGGTGCGGTATCCTAATGCATTAACCTTATGCATTAACCTTATTGGGGGTGGCAAAACAGTTCCCCAGCACCGCTCGGCATCCGACCTTGCTGCACAATTAATACGTTCAGATGGCGTAAGCCCAACAGGGACAGACAGCCCCACGGACAGTCCTCCTCCGAGACCCCATTAGAGATTTCAAAAGGTCTCTTACCTCTATTGTGGCGCCATGAGGTTCGAAGGAGAACGATCCGCAGCAGATGCAGCTGTCTCAGCAGGCGTTGCCATCCCGGACGAGCCCCCAAATTGTCGGAGAAAAACAGAGTTCTCACTCTTATTTTGGGTGCAGCAAGGCAAGATACACTTTATTAACCTAAGCAATTGCAAAGAGGAGAGAGTGCACTAGGACACAGGGTTTCCCCCTCCTAGGCAGGTCTCTCAAAGATAAACAATTAAGGCAAGCATTTATACTTTTTGTTACATATAGTAATGATCAACAACTGCAATTTGTTTATACATATTCTTTCTTGTTATCTTGTTTTCCTCATTAATTTTATTATGGTCTACATTCTATTCTTATCTAATACAAGGTTACAGTAACCTCTCTCATAGTTATTTTACCCTTGCCTCACAGAGTCCCCGCTTCTACAAATCTCACGTTATCACAGCTAGAGTTAGCCTGACTCTTGCTCATATAGAGGCCTGCATCCAAATTCCCTTTACCGACTTCCACAGAGTATTTAAGAAAGCATATAAATTACAGGTAAATTTAAATTACACAGTTTTTGGAGGGAGTAGCTAAATCGGGGCTAATGAAACTGAGTCATTTAGACATACCTGTGCACCTGGTTGGATAGTCTCTACACTATGCTGCTGAAGAACCTCTATCAAGACTTTCCAGGGCTTAGCATTTATACCTGGGAAGAGGAAGAGTTCTGATCTTGGGTTGAAATAATCCTGGGAAATGTAGTTCAGCAAGGGACTACAATCGTTTTAATTAGCGGAATTGCAGCATCAAGTCTGTTCTATTATCCTGAGCTACAATATCTCAGAACTACTCAACCATAAAAGATCCCACATTCCTTCTGCCTTTGAAGAAAATAATTAGGGCACTGACAAACATTTAGCATCCGATTTTCAAAAGGCTGGAATGGCGGGAGCTGGCAAGTATGGAGCACTTTTGAAAGTCTGGCCACTTCACTAAAGCACCCAAATGGGAACTGAGCTTTTGAAAATGTGGCAATAAGGGATCAATTCTGCTACAACACACACTTTTAGTATCTTATTAGTAAAGTTTCCCACTGAAATCAGGGGGATGAAAGTACTGCTCAGTGAAAGTAAAGGAGAGAGGAAGCCAGCCCTTAATGCACGGAAGGTGCCTTTTCTAGTTTATTTATTGTTCCAAGGCAGCACAATCTATGTAGAATTAAAAAACAACCAACCAACCAACCTCAACTAAATTGCGCTAGGCCAGAAGCTAATTACATTCAAATCTTAGCAGCACAATTATTTCTTCCAAAGAACTTATGGAATATGGAAGTAAAAATTTCAAAAGCAAGTGCAACCTGGAGTGATTCCCCCCACCCCCTTCTGCAGATAGGGGTCTGGCAGCACATGTACTCACACAATATAAAAGTGGCCAAGGACAGTCAGTCATTTACTCTTTGCGAAAGGTGCTGTCATCAGCTGGATGTAGACTAGGGCTGAGACACAGTGCTTGCCATGAGGTGTAGGAAAAGAGAGAGTGGACAAGTACACAAATGTAGTTGTTTCAGACATGCTGCAGTTAAAGTAAGGTAAGAAAACATTGTAACTGGGTTTACTCACCACTATGCACTTCCTCATGGCCAGGCATGTGGGGTAGCAGCTCCTTGTCGGGTAGCAGCCCTTGTCACCAGTCACTCTGGGGCTGTGGTGGTTTCTTTCAGATAACTCATCCCTCCAGCCAGGGCACAGTCTTTAGCCCATTCCTTCCAGGGTCAGCTACCCAAACTAATGTTCAAAACTATCTTAACAGAAATAAAAAGCTTCCACCCTCTCCACAGCTCTTCTTCGGCGAGGTCACATTCAGCCCCCTTGCTGGGCTCAGCTACCCTTGTACCCCACTTTCTTGGGGCTGGCAGGGGAATCCAGTCCCAACCTCCATTCTGGGTTACAGCCCAGGGCCCTGTATTGCACAGCTAAGTCAAATCCTCTACCCATAGTGCAGTTTTCCCTGCACCATTTCCTTCCTCACAGCTTTACTTCCCTTCTAGGTCTCCCAATCTGTTCCCTGGGTGCTCACTCAAGACCCTGCAGGCACCTTTTGACTCCCTGCATTCTCTTGCCTCCAGCCCTTCCTCAGCTGGGCCCATTCAGTAGTTAAACCTGGAATCACCTAATTTCTGTCAGGTGGGGCCCATTCTGTGATCAGGGCGGCTGGCTTAGTCAGGGGCTCTCTATCATTATCTCAGATGATCTCTGGATGATCTCTGAGTGTTGCTCTCTCTCTCTCTCTCTGTATATATAAATAGACATATGAATTTTATTGTCAGGTTTTGTCTCTCACCCTTTTACACCGATCACTGTGACTGACTTCTACTCTGGGTTCTCTGTTTTCTTCTAATGATATTGGGCCAGCCAATGGTGCCATGCTGCATTTCATGAACTGAGGATCTGGCCCATTGTTCTCATGTTGGGCCAGATTCTGCCACCCTTATGTTGACTGGTACAATACCCCAATAGCAAGCCCCATTGAAATCAGTGTTAGTAGAGTGAGGTATTACTCAGTGTGAGTAGGGGTGGCAGAATCTTGCCTATTATGTCTGACTCTTCTTTCTACACGTAGCAGTGTAAATTAAAGGCTGTTTTCTAAATACTACACTTTTAAAAGTAGATTTTCTCCTTGCCTAATGCAGTTGCCATCTTGTCCTTAAGATGCAGCATGTTAGTCACTGTGTTTTCTCTCTCATGGAAAATTTCTATTTGTCAGTCTTTCGTCCCAATTCTGAGAAGTGCTGAGCACCCACTGAACACCCAGGAAGCAGTTAGTGCCTTAGGGTTAAGCCCTTTCCTTGATGTTTTTCCTTGACCTGAAATGGAAACAAATCTAGACTGAAGAGTATGTTTTACTCTGTGAGTATGTCCTTCTGCTTGTACGCAGTCTGTGTTGTGATCCTGTGTGTCATAGCAGTGCACTTACGTTTTCTCATACATTATACAAAGAAGTATCTGACAGAGGTTCAAGGAGCAGATTTATACCATACAGATTTATACATAGTGAGAATTGATGCATTCTGACTTGTATATTTAGTATAAGTTTTGGAAAGTCATAAAATTTCAACATAGAAGATAGTTTAATATTTTATTATTTTGCAAACGTCAGTTGCATACATGCTGCAATTAGCTGTGCAATTGATCATCACCAGCATGAATACACAGTCAAGTAATTGAAAACAATCACCCCACTAGATATGAAATTGTTCTTTTGTGAAAACAGTTGTGCTGAAGGGTTGCCACATGGTCAGAAGTTCAAACGAATATAGGCCAAGATGAGCTTGTCGTTTAGCCAAAAAGCTCCCTGAGGTTGGAAAGCCCCTCAAAGAAAATTAGGATTAAAGGGGTTTATTTGATGGCCCTTACTGGTTATCTAGCACAGTTTTGGTCTAACAGGGAGATGAAGCTGTCCATAAAAGGAAAAGTACAGGCAAGCTTGACACAGACCACGAGACAGGAAAAGAAGAAATGATGTGGGAAATATGCCATGAGTTTTGTTGTGGTGCCATAATTGTTAGATGAACAGTAGGAGTAAGAGAAATATAGAAGATAATTATTTAGACCTAGTTGGAAAATTGGTTATTTTCTAAAAGGTATTTATGGACTGGACAGCCCAATGGCGTTTGACATTTTATAAAATCTCTAGCTTTGTGAAACAGTTTTTATGATGGTGGCAGGACAATAAACATAACAGTGTCTAGTAGAATGGAGAAAACCTCCTCCCCAAAACAAAAATGGTGGAGCAGTAAACTGGGTGCCTTGTATAAATATACAGGGATGAACATGAAGAAAAAAGACACTAAAAATTGTGAAAAGAATCCACTACAGAAAAAATATGTATCTTGCTTTCTGTGTTTTTTGACAGGTGGGATATGAATTTGCTCCACAGTTAAGAATCAAAAACAGATCCAAAAATCAGTAGGTGTGCTTCTTCCAGGTCCACTTATAAAGTAGCCAAAATCTCATGACCAGGTCTAAAAATGGGATTTTTTTTTTCATGAAGAATCGGCGCTGGCCCTGGCCTTGCTGACTTTCTTGGTTTCCTATAGATGCCGACAAACTTGGTAACAACAGTCTATTTGGATGATCTACATCTGCTTTTTCTCTCCTATGCTTTTCTCATGTTAGTCTTTACTGATGGGAAGTTTACATAAAGCCTCTGAAGATAGTATATAAAAGTGAAGAGTTAAAATGGCCTGCTTGAAGAGAGGTTACATCAAGTTGCTTCTATGCTTTGGCTGGGCCAATATTTTTCTTGCCCATTCTGTCAAAGTAAAGTGTCTACACTTTTCATGCTAACCTCTAGTGTTTCATTAGAGCAATTTTCCTCCTCAGCAGGTCATCCAAGTTTGGGAAATATAGAAAAACCATGATGCTACTTGTTTGTATTTGAGTGTAATATACCACCATTTTCAATTCTGTGTGGCACATTATTGAATGCAATAAAGTATGAGAGCATCTCTGGGTTAGCCTCACTCCGTATTGGTTTTGCAATTTTGACATCAAACTGATTTACCTTGGTGCTTCAGAACAGCTAGCGTGCACTCTGCTTGATCTTTGCTTTAGAGTTTGGCAAGGAAAAGTGGTCAGACAAAAGGGTAAAATAAGATGGCATGGATATGGAATTGACAAGTTTGCCATTAGTCAAACAAGCATCGTTTTGATCATGGCCATGCACATACATTGTGCTTCTGTGCACAAGATGACAACTATGTATTAGCAACTTGGAATGCACTAGCTGGTGCACAGCTTTGCCCCCTTGTTGGTGAGCCACATTTTCTTGGGCAATGTAGTAGCGTGGGGTACCTTTTAACATGATCTTGAGCGCTAGATAGATACCCTGTACTTGGGGAAAGGATCACTACACCTTATTCTGGCCCTGTATCTGCCTAGTCCTGAGAACTCCCAAGTTATTGCTTTTTGTTAGGTGGAGCACTTGGTTTCCATTGCTATTAGTCATTAAACTACCCTAATTATCTAAGAATCCAGGATTGTTCATTCTAATCCAATGTGTTCAAATAAATTTGAAACATTTGGTCAAGGTTGTTACTAAGGATTAAGAACAAATCAATACTCGGGCTTTCCCCCCCTTAAACATGAGGACATGCTCTACATTGTATATCAAAGGCTAGGTCTACACTACCCCCCCCTATCGAACTAAGGTACGCAACTTCAGCTACGTGAATAACGTAGCTGAAGTCGAAGTACCTTAGTTCGAATGAAAAAGCACTTACCCGGGATCCACACGCGGCGCGCAGGCTCCCCCGTCGACTCCGCCTACTCCGTTCGTCGAGCTGGATTACCAGCGTCGACGACGGAGCACTTCCTGGTTCGATTTATCGCGTCTTGACAAGACGCGATAAATCGAACCCAGAACATCGATTGCGCGCCTCCGACGGGACGCGTAAGTATAGACCTACCCTTAAGTTCATCTACTGCTGCTTATCTACCACCTATCACCACTGCTTATGACATTAGAAACAACTTCCTATGGAAGTTATGAGGTCACAGAAAAGGGAAGATTATGGTACTTCCTCTCCACCCCTAAAGTACTCTGACGTCTACATATGTCGTGTGTTTCTATTATGATCATGGTTGCTATTTGTTAATCTGTCCTCATGAGAACTATTTCTAGTATTCCAAGGTTTGAGACGCTTCCTAGAGACTTTAAAAAAATATATGAACAAACTAAATGACTTGCGAGCTTATGTGTTGAAAAGATATTTTCATTTAATTTATTGAGATCAAGTCAATTAAAATTATATTTTTTCCCTTTGTGTTTCAACTATTTGCTATTTCATTTCACCTTTGGATGCTGCAACTACTGAGGTTAAAATGGAAGGATGCAGTGGAATCCCTCCTCTCTGCTGATTCTTCCCACAGTGACTTCGAACACTCCATAACGCTTGACGTATTATGCAATACATTCACTCTGTCCTCATCATATACCACAGCTTGAGAAGGTTCCTAGAGACATTTATAAAATATGTGAACTGAGCATAAAACTTATAAGATTATGAGGTGTAGAAAGATATTTTAATTTAATGTATTGACATTAATACAACGGAAACATTTATTTTTCCCTTTGTGTTTCCACCAAATCTCATTTCATTCCAGCTGAGGATGCAGTGACTACAGAGGTTAAAATGGTTGGGTGAAATTGTAATGAGCAGTGGATTCCCTCCTCTCTACTGATTCTTCCCACAGTGACTTGAAGGACTCCATAATGCTTGATCTTATATTATGCAATACACTCACTCCATAATGAAATTCCAACTTCCCATATTACAATTTATGTGATAATACTCTGTTGATTTACTTAAAGTTTAAATTGCAAAATGAAGGATATCGATGCAAGAAAGTTACAAGAAAATTAAGAAAGGTTTAGACCTTAAACATTGTTGACATTATGTGTTTGCTATATATTTCTGTGGTTCAACTCTTCTCTGATCAAATCTCATCTCTGAACTGTAACAGGCAGCTTAACCACAGTATAACAGCATAACAAATATGAACTGGAAAAACTTAAAAAAAATGTGCATAATTTTCCTCTGTCAGAACAAAGAGAGAGATTTCGGGTGGCCCCAAGGGGTTTTCAAGTCTCGAGTGTCCCTGAAGGGGAATGGCAAGGTGGCAATCCAGGAAATCTTCCAACATATTTTTGCTGCTTTTGCAAAAATCTCTTTGAAACGACCTGAGGTGAGAGTTCCATTCAGATATTCCAACACAGACTCATCAGCAAGTTGGGCATCTGGAGACGTGTTTGGTTGCAGTGATGGAAAATGGGACTCTCTGACCTGGAGGTAAGGACCTACAATTTCCCTGGATGAAAGTGAAGAGATACCAATTATTTCAGAAAAGACAAGCAGTTCAGCCTCAGTGCTAGCTGGAGAATCCATGCGGAATTATGGGGTTTTCAAATATAGGACAAACTCACAAAGAAGTTTAGAAATTTAAATACCAACATTTTTAGAAGTACTAACTCAAATCAAGTAATATTTTATACATGATTTAAAATGAGATGCAGTGGAATTTTAAAAGCTGTTACTATTCATTCTATCTGTGCACTGTGAAAATATTTTCAGATCCTTTTACGATATTTGTAACAGGATATTTATGTCAGTCTATTATTTATTTATTGTTCCTATTTATGTATTTGTCATAGATATTTGTTACTTGTCAATAAATAATAATTGTATATAAAATGGCAACCTATAGCAATAATGATTTGAATTAAATACCTATTGAACCAAAGAGAAAAAAGGAAACGAAAAAAAGCCCTGTAATTGTTCAGCCTTAAAACCCCAATTCCAGAGAGTACTTACACACGTGACTAACAAAGTATGTGAGCCATCCCACTGCTGTTAGTGCTCCAATTAGGAACATGCTTAAATACATTGATGAATCAGTGTCCCAGTTTGTAGTAATTCCATATTAAAAATAATAGTTACTGAATGATAATTAGCCTTTCCATTCAAACAGACCACACACACCACACCTGAACTCTGCCACCTTTTCCTATTCTACTTTTTACCAGGTTACTTTTCCCCCCAAAAAACTTGTCAACTGGGATGATTGTTGTAGTAGACAGTTGTGTTGGAAGAGGCTAGATGGGTGCCCTTTCCCTCACTAAGCAAGACTGCATGCACCCCATTAGCCTTGGTCTACACTAGCGGGGGGGGCGGGGTGTCGACCTACGATACACAACTTCAGCTACGTGAATAGCGTAGCCGAAGTCGGCGTATCATAGATCGACTTACCTGGCTGTGAGGACGGCAGCGAGTCGATCGCTGCCGCTCCCCCATCAACTCCGCTTCTGCCTGTCACCGAGGTGGATTTCCGGAGTCGACGGGGAGCGCGTTTGGGGATCTATTTATCGCGTCTAGATGAGACGCGATAAATCGATCCCCGATAGATCGATTGCTACCCGTCAATCTGGCAGGTAGTGAAGACGTGCCCTTAATACACATCAATTGTTAGTTGGTAATTAGCTTGCCCAGACCCCATCAATCAGGTTTACGTGCATTCATACACCCTCTCACCCCACCAAAATCAAATCAGGTTTGTATGTATCCAGCACCTACCCACAATACATTGACTAGCACTTCCCCCAATGTTAAGTCTGTGCTCACATGCACTCTTATCAGGTTTGTGGCCCCACCGCTTGATCCCATTACCTCTGTGTGCGCCCAGGCTAAATTCATTCTTGGGCGTACACCACAAACAAAATTTCATGTGACTAATAAGAGCAGGAATAGACCATTTTGTACTAGGATTATCAAAGTTTCTCTTTGTCACCTCTAAAATGAAGCTCCCCATTTGGCGGAATCTGTCAGTCCATTACTACACATGAAAACTACGGAATTCTTCTGAAAAAGTCTAACAACCCCAAACCTATTCAGCTCTGGGGGAAAACTATTCCCCTTCGTTCCTTTAATAAAAAAAGGGTCATGCTGAACGGAGTGTTCAATTGAGGTCTTTGACAATATCACCCGTATCTTAAGGAGCACCCATGCCTGTGGGGAATCCCAGCTCACATATCTGAGCTGGGGGAGAAGGCTCTGTTTTTGTGCATATAAGTGATGCATTGCAACAGAAGGATGTTGGATGACCCCAACTGACCCTGATCCAGGCCCATAGAATGGCTTGGTGTGTTGAGGAAACTGAGACAGGGAATTGCGTATAGGGTTTAACATTTTTGTTCCAATCTGTGTATTTTCTGTGTGATTAAGTAAATAGCACTAGTGTGTTAGAATCCTGAGTGCAAAGTGTCTGGGTGTTATAATCTACACCAGGGGTGGACACCCTGAGCCTGAGAAGGAGTCGGAATTTATTAATATACATTGCCAAAGAGCCACAGAAATACTCAGCAGCCCCCGCATCAGCTCCCCGCGCCTCCCACCCACCGGCAGCCCCGCGGATCAGTGCCTCCCCGCATCTCCTGATCAGCTGTTTCGTGGCGTGCAGGAGGCTCTGTGGGGGAGGGGAGAGGACCGAGGGCACGGCAGGCTCAGGGGATGGGGCGGGAAGGGGTGGAGTGGGGGCAGGGCCTGTGGCAGAGCCAGGGGTTGAGCAGTGAGAACCCCCGGCACATTGAAAAGTCGGCGCCTGTAGCTCCAGCCCCGGAGTCGGTGCCTATACAAGGAGCCGCATATTAACTTCTGAAGAGCCGCATGTGGCTCAGGAGCCACAGGTTGGCCACCCCTGCTCTAGCTTCTCCAGTCCCTGCTGGGAGCATTGCTCTGTCCAGGGTGCTGGCACTAGTTCCTCCTGCTAGGAGCCTGATTTTTCCTCCTGGAGCTCTTGACAGCTACTGAAGCTGCTTTGCCCTGCAGCCCTTCTTATATGGGCCTGCCCAGCCCTCATTGGCTGCTCCTTGAAGCCCCTCTCCTATTGGCTGCTTTCTGCACAGCCTGCCTAGGCCTCCATTAACCCCTTACAAGCCAGTGTGGGGCAGATGCCCCTTCACACTCAGCATGCTTGCTCCGTGTGTGTATTCAGATTTGTAGGTGCTCACTGGAATGACCAAAGAATTTACTACATTTTACTTCCATCAGCTCTTCTGAACCCACATATAAAAATGAGAGTAAACTGGATTCTTTTCCAGCTTATGTATTAGAATTATTATCGGTTCCATTTGGACAACCATTTGTGCAACCCCATTGCCTTAAAAAATTACACCGGTGCAACCCCACCAAAGGCAATAAGGTAACACAGATTTAACTGAAGGAACAATTTGTGTACAATGGAGCTGCACAGGCATAATTGATAACAATGTCTGGCCAGCCAAATTTTATTACTAGAGATAATGCATGAGCCAGAAAAAACAAAAACAAAACAGCTCAACTTTCCATTTGCTGGACTGCCAGGTAGACAAAACATAAAAGGACCAACTCATCTCACAGCCTCCAAACATGCATGGTTCTCAAAATGCTTCGTTCTACAGATCCTTAGGAAAAGTGCTGTGCCCGCCCCCTCATCCAGTTGTGAGCCATGGGCAAGTTTGAGAAAACTGCTATAGTAATTAAAAGCATTAATTATAAGAGCTAATTATTATTGTTTGATGCTTTTTATCCCGAGATCTCAACGTGCTTTACAAAAGGAGGTAAGTATCTTATCCTCAGTAACAGCAGATTAGTGATGGATCCAGTGATAGTTGCAATTTAGTGAACTGACATCAGAGTTAATAATTATACTTCGCTACAGAGAGAAACATAATTAGGAGGAATATGGTTTATTCTGGCTGAATAACCCCGCCGGCCTGGCGGCCCAATGGTCGGAGGCCAGCCGCAACTGGACCCGGTGGCTCCTTGGTCCATCTGCGGCCGACGGAGGCCCCCCGCCAGCCTGGCGGCCGACGGAGGCCCCCCGCCGGCCTGGCGCCCCAATGGTCGGAGGCCAGCCGCAACTGGACCCGGTGGCTCCTTGGTCCATCTGCGGCCGTCGGAGGCCCCCCGCCAGCCTGGCGGCCGACGGAGGCCCCCCGCCGGCCTGGCGCCCCAATGGTCGGAGGCCAGCCGCAACTGGACCCGGTGGCTCCTTGGTCCATCTGCGGCCGTCGGAGGCCCCCCGCCGGCCTGGCGGCCGTCGGAGGCCCCCCGCCGGCCTGGCGGCCGACGGAGGCCCCCCGCCGGCCTGGCGCCCCAATGGTCGGAGGCCAGCCGCAACTGGACCCGGTGGCTCCTTGGTCCATCTGCGGCCGTCGGAGGCCCCCCGCCGGCCTGGCGGCCGTCGGAGGCCCCCCGCCGGCCTGGCGGCCGTCGGAGGCCCCCCGCCGGCCTGGCGGCCGTCGGAGGCCCCCCGCCGGCCTGGCGGCCGTCGGAGGCCCCCCGCCGGCCTGGCGGCCGTCGGAGGCCCCCCGCCGGCCTGGCGGCCGTCGGAGGCCCCCCGCCGGCCTGGCGGCCGTCGGAGGCCCCCCGCCGGCCTGGCGGCCGTCGGAGGCCCCCCGCCGGCCTGGCGGCCGTCGGAGGCCCCCCGCCGGCCTGGCGGCCGTCGGAGGCCCCCCGCCGGCCTGGCGGCCGTCGGAGGCCCCCCGCCGGCCTGGCGGCCGTCGGAGGCCCCCCGCCGGCCTGGCGGCCGTCGGAGGCCCCCCGCCGGCCTGGCGGCCGTCGGAGGCCCCCCGCCGGCCTGGCGGCCGTCGGAGGCCCCCCGCCGGCCTGGCGGCCGTCGGAGGCCCCCCGCCGGCCTGGCGGCCGTCGGAGGCCCCCCGCCGGCCTGGCGGCCGTCGGAGGCCCCCCGCCGGCCTGGCGGCCGTCGGAGGCCCCCCGCCGGCCTGGCGGCCGTCGGAGGCCCCCCGCCGGCCTGGCGGCCGTCGGAGGCCCCCCGCCGGCCTGGCGGCCGTCGGAGGCCCCCCGCCGGCCTGGCGGCCGTCGGAGGCCCCCCGCCGGCCTGGCGGCCGTCGGAGGCCCCCCGCCGGCCTGGCGGCCGTCGGAGGCCCCCCGCCGGCCTGGAGCCCCAATGGTCGGAGGCCAGCCGCAACTGGACCCGGTGGCTCCTTGGTCCATCTGCGGCCGTCGGAGGCCCCCCCGCCGGCCTGGCGGCCGTCGGAGGCCCCCCGCCGGCCTGGCGCCCCAATGGTCGGAGGCCAGCCGCAACTGGACCCGGTGGCTCCTTGGTCCATCTGCGGCCGTCGGAGGCCCCCCGCCGGCCCGCCGGCCGTCGGAGGCCGGCCCGCCGGCCGTCGGAGGCCCCCCCGCCGGCCGTCGGAGGCCCCCCCGCCGGCCGTCGGAGGCCCCCCCGCCGGCCGTCGGAGGCCCCCCCGCCGGCCGTCGGAGGCCCCCCCGCCGGCCGTCGGAGGCCCCCCCGCCGGCCTGGCGGCCGCCGTCGGAGGCCCCCCCGCCGGCCTGGCGGCCGCCGTCGGAGGCCCCCCCGCCGGCCTGGCGGCCGCCGTCGGAGGCCCCCCCGCCGGCCTGGCGGCCGCCGTCGGAGGCCCCCCCGCCGGCCTGGCGGCCGCCGTCGGAGGCCCCCCCGCCGGCCTGGCGGCCGCCGTCGGAGGCCCCCCCGCCGGCCTGGCGGCCGCCGTCGGAGGCCCCCCCGCCGGCCTGGCGGCCGCCGTCGGAGGCCCCCCCGCCGGCCTGGCGGCCGCCGTCGGAGGCCCCCCCGCCGGCCTGGCGGCCGCCGTCGGAGGCCCCCCCGCCGGCCTGGCGGCCGCCGTCGGAGGCCCCCCCGCCGGCCTGGCGGCCGCCGTCGGAGGCCCCCCCGCCGGCCTGGCGGCCGCCGTCGGAGGCCCCCCCGCCGGCCTGGCGGCCGCCGTCGGAGGCCCCCCCGCCGGCCTGGCGGCCGCCGTCGGAGGCCCCCCCGCCGGCCTGGCGGCCGCCGTCGGAGGCCCCCCCGCCGGCCTGGCGGCCGCCGTCGGAGGCCCCCCCGCCGGCCTGGCGGCCGCCGTCGGAGGCCCCCCCGCCGGCCTGGCGGCCGCCGTCGGAGGCCCCCCCGCCGGCCTGGCGGCCGCCGTCGGAGGCCCCCCCGCCGGCCTGGCGGCCGCCGTCGGAGGCCCCCCCGCCGGCCTGGCGGCCGCCGTCGAAGGCCCCCCCGCCGGCCTGGCGGCCGCCGTCGGAGGCCCCCCCGCCGGCCTGGCGGCCGCCGTCGAAAGCCCCCCCGCCGGCCTGGCGGCCGCCGTCGGAGGCCCCCCCGCCGGCCTGGCGGCCGCCGTCGGAGGCCCCCCCGCCGGCCTGGCGGCCGCCGTCGAAGGCCCCCCCGCCGGCCTGGCGGCCGCCGTCGAAAGCCCCCCCGCCGGCCTGGCGGCCGCCGTCGAAAGCCCCCCCGCCGGCCTGGCGGCCGTCGTCGGAGGCCCCCCCGCCGGCCTGGCGGCCGTCGTCGGAGGCCCCCCGCCGGCCTGGCGGCCGTCGTCGGAGGCCCCCCGCCGGCCTGGCGGCCGTCGTCGGAGGCCCCCCCGCCGGCCTGGCGGCCGTCGTCGGAGGCCCCCCCGCCGGCCTGGCGGCCGTCGTCGGAGGCCCCCCCGCCGGCCTGGCGGCCGTCGGAGGCCCCCCCGCCGGCCTGGCGGCCGTCGGAGGCCCCCCCGCCGGCCTGGAGCCCCAATGGTCGGAGGCCAGCCGCAACTGGACCCGGTGGCTCCTTGGTCCATCTGCGGCCGTCGGAGGCCCCCCAATGGTCGGAGGCCAGCCGCAACTGGACCCGGTGGCTCCTTGGTCCATCTGCGGCCGTCGGAGGCCCCCCCGCCGGCCTGGCGGCCGTCGGAGGCCCCCCCGCCGGCCTGGCGCCCCAATGGTCGGAGGCCAGCCGCAACTGGACCCGGTGGCTCCTTGGTCCATCTGCGGCCGTCGGAGGCCCCCCCGCCGGCCTGGCGGCCGTCGGAGGCCCCCCCGCCGGCCTGGCGCCCCAATGGTCGGAGGCCAGCCGCAACTGGACCCGGTGGCTCCTTGGTCCATCTGCGGCCGTCGGAGGCCCCCCCGCCGGCCTGGCGGCCGTCGGAGGCCCCCCCGCCGGCCTGGCGCCCCAATGGTCGGAGGCCAGCCGCAACTGGACCCGGTGGCTCCTTGGTCCATCTGCGGCCGTCGGAGGCCCCCCCGCCGGCCTGGCGGCCGTCGGAGGCCCCCCCGCCGGCCTGGCGCCCCAATGGTCGGAGGCCAGCCGCAACTGGACCCGGTGGCTCCTTGGTCCATCTGCGGCCGTCGGAGGCCCCCCCGCCGGCCGTCGGAGGCCCCCCCGCCGGCCGTCGGAGGCCCCCCCGCCGGCCGTCGGAGGCCCCCCCGCCGGCCTGGAGCCCCAATGGTCGGAGGCCAGCCGCAACTGGACCCGGTGGCTCCTTGGTCCATCTGCGGCCGTCGGAGGCCCCCCCGCCGGCCTGGCGGCCGTCGGAGGCCCCCCCGCCGGCCTGGCGGCCGTCGGAGGCCCCCCCGCCGGCCTGGCGGCCGTCGGAGGCCCCCCCGCCGGCCTGGCGGCCGTCGGAGGCCCCCCCGCCGGCCTGGCGGCCGTCGGAGGCCCCCCCGCCGGCCTGGCGGCCGTCGGAGGCCCCCCCGCCGGCCTGGCGGCCGTCGGAGGCCCCCCCGCCGGCCTGGCGGCCGTCGGAGGCCCCCCCGCCGGCCTGGCGGCCGTCGGAGGCCCCCCCGCCGGCCTGGCGGCCGTCGGAGGCCCCCCCGCCGGCCTGGCGGCCGTCGGAGGCCCCCCCGCCGGCCTGGCGGCCGTCGGAGGCCCCCCCGCCGGCCTGGCGGCCGTCGGAGGCCCCCCCGCCGGCCTGGCGGCCGTCGGAGGCCCCCCCGCCGGCCTGGCGCCCCAATGGTCGGAGGCCAGCCGCAACTGGACCCGGTGGCTCCTTGGTCCATCTGCGGCCGTCGGAGGCCCCCCCGCCGGCCTGGAGCCCCAATGGTCGGAGGCCAGCCGCAACTGGACCCGGTGGCTCCTTGGTCCATCTGCGGCCGTCGGAGGCCCCCCCGCCGGCCGTCGGAGGCCCCCCCGCCGGCCTGGCGCCCCAATGGTCGGAGGCCAGCCGCAACTGGACCCGGTGGCTCCTTGGTCCATCTGCGGCCGTCGGAGGCCCCCCCGCCGGCCTGGCGCCCCAATGGTCGGAGGCCAGCCGCAACTGGACCCGGTGGCTCCTTGGTCCATCTGCGGCCGTCGGAGGCCCCCCCGCCGGCCTGGCGGCCGTCGGAGGCCCCCCGCCGGCCTGGCGCCCCAATGGTCGGAGGCCAGCCGCAACTGGACCCGGTGGCTCCTTGGTCCATCTGCGGCCGTCGGAGGCCCCCCGCCGGCCTGGCGGCCGTCGGAGGCCCCCCGCCGGCCTGGCGGCCGTCGGAGGCCCCCCGCCGGCCTGGCGGCCGTCGGAGGCCCCCCGCCGGCCTGGCGGCCGTCGGAGGCCCCCCGCCGGCCTGGCGGCCGTCGGAGGCCCCCCGCCGGCCTGGCGGCCGTCGGAGGCCCCCCGCCGGCCTGGCGGCCGTCGGAGGCCCCCCGCCGGCCTGGCGGCCGTCGGAGGCCCCCCGCCGGCCTGGCGGCCGTCGGAGGCCCCCCGCCGGCCTGGCGGCCGTCGGAGGCCCCCCGCCGGCCTGGCGGCCGTCGGAGGCCCCCCGCCGGCCTGGCGGCCGTCGGAGGCCCCCCGCCGGCCTGGCGGCCGTCGGAGGCCCCCCGCCGGCCTGGCGGCCGTCGGAGGCCCCCCGCCGGCCTGGCGGCCGTCGGAGGCCCCCCGCCGGCCTGGCGGCCGTCGGAGGCCCCCCGCCGGCCTGGCGGCCGTCGGAGGCCCCCCGCCGGCCTGGCGGCCGTCGGAGGCCCCCCGCCGGCCTGGCGGCCGTCGGAGGCCCCCCGCCGGCCTGGCGGCCGTCGGAGGCCCCCCGCCGGCCTGGCGGCCGTCGGAGGCCCCCCGCCGGCCTGGCGGCCGTCGGAGGCCCCCCGCCGGCCTGGCGGCCGTCGGAGGCCCCCCGCCGGCCTGGCGGCCGTCGGAGGCCCCCCGCCGGCCTGGCGGCCGTCGGAGGCCCCCCGCCGGCCTGGCGGCCGTCGGAGGCCCCCCGCCGGCCTGGCGGCCGTCGGAGGCCCCCCGCCGGCCTGGCGGCCGTCGGAGGCCCCCCGCCGGCCTGGCGGCCGTCGGAGGCCCCCCGCCGGCCTGGCGGCCGTCGGAGGCCCCCCGCCGGCCTGGCGGCCGTCGGAGGCCCCCCGCCGGCCTGGCGGCCGTCGGAGGCCCCCCGCCGGCCTGGCGGCCGTCGGAGGCCCCCCGCCGGCCTGGCGGCCGTCGGAGGCCCCCCGCCGGCCTGGCGGCCGTCGGAGGCCCCCCGCCGGCCTGGCGGCCGTCGGAGGCCCCCCGCCGGCCTGGCGGCCGTCGGAGGCCCCCCGCCGGCCTGGCGGCCGTCGGAGGCCCCCCGCCGGCCTGGCGGCCGTCGGAGGCCCCCCGCCGGCCTGGCGGCCGTCGGAGGCCCCCCGCCGGCCTGGCGGCCGTCGGAGGCCCCCCGCCGGCCTGGCGGCCGTCGGAGGCCCCCCGCCGGCCTGGCGGCCGTCGGAGGCCCCCCGCCGGCCTGGCGGCCGTCGGAGGCCCCCCGCCGGCCTGGCGGCCGTCGGAGGCCCCCCGCCGGCCTGGCGGCCGTCGGAGGCCCCCCGCCGGCCTGGCGGCCGTCGGAGGCCCCCCGCCGGCCTGGCGGCCGTCGGAGGCCCCCCGCCGGCCTGGCGGCCGTCGGAGGCCCCCCGCCGGCCTGGCGGCCGTCGGAGGCCCCCCGCCGGCCTGGCGGCCGTCGGAGGCCCCCCGCCGGCCTGGCGGCCGTCGGAGGCCCCCCGCCGGCCTGGAGCCCCAATGGTCGGAGGCCAGCCGCAACTGGACCCGGTGGCTCCTTGGTCCATCTGCGGCCGTCGGAGGCCCCCCGCCGGCCTGGCGCCCCAATGGTCGGAGGCCAGCCGCAACTGGACCCGGTGGCTCCTTGGTCCATCTGCGGCCGTCGGAGGCCCCCCGCCGGCCTGGCGGCCGTCGGAGGCCCCCCGCCGGCCTGGCGCCCCAATGGTCGGAGGCCAGCCGCAACTGGACCCGGTGGCTCCTTGGTCCATCTGCGGCCGTCGGAGGCCCCCCGCCGGCCTGGCGGCCGTCGGAGACCCCCGCCGGCCTGGCGCCCCAATGGTCGGAGGCCAGCCGCAACTGGACCCGGTGGCTCCTTGGTCCATCTGCGGCCGTCGGAGGCCCCCCGCCGGCCTGGCGCCCCAATGGTCGGAGGCCAGCCGCAACTGGACCCGGTGGCTCCTTGGTCCATCTGCGGCCGTCGGAGGCCCCCCGCCGGCCTGGCGGCCGTCGGAGGCCCCCCGCCGGCCTGGCGCCCCAATGGTCGGAGGCCAGCCGCAACTGGACCCGGTGGCTCCTTGGTCCATCTGCGGCCGTCGGAGGCCCCCCGCCGGCCTGGCGCCCCAATGGTCGGAGGCCAGCCGCAACTGGACCCGGTGGCTCCTTGGTCCATCTGCGGCCGTCGGAGGCCCCCCGCCGGCCTGGCGGCCGTCGGAGGCCCCCCGCCGGCCTGGCGCCCCAATGGTCGGAGGCCAGCCGCAACTGGACCCGGTGGCTCCTTGGTCCATCTGCGGCCGTCGGAGGCCCCCCGCCGGCCTGGCGCCCCAATGGTCGGAGGCCAGCCGCAACTGGACCCGGTGGCTCCTTGGTCCATCTGCGGCCGTCGGAGGCCCCCCGCCGGCCTGGCGGCCGTCGGAGGCCCCCCGCCGGCCTGGCGCCCCAATGGTCGGAGGCCAGCCGCAACTGGACCCGGTGGCTCCTTGGTCCATCTGCGGCCGTCGGAGGCCCCCCGCCGGCCTGGCGCCCCAATGGTCGGAGGCCAGCCGCAACTGGACCCGGTGGCTCCTTGGTCCATCTGCGGCCGTCGGAGGCCCCCCGCCGGCCTGGCGGCCGTCGGAGGCCCCCCGCCGGCCTGGCGCCCCAATGGTCGGAGGCCAGCCGCAACTGGACCCGGTGGCTCCTTGGTCCATCTGCGGCCGTCGGGGGGCCCCCCGCCGGCCTGGCGGCCGTCGGGGGGCCCCCCGCCGGCCTGGAGCCCCAATGGTCGGAGGCCAGCCGCAACTGGACCCGGTGGCTCCTTGGTCCATCTGCGGCCGTCGGAGGCCCCCCGCCGGCCTGGAGCCCCAATGGTCGGAGGCCAGCCGCAACTGGACCCGGTGGCTCCTTGGTCCATCCGCGGCCGGGCGGCGGCCCCCCGCCGGCCGGGCGGCGGCCCCCCGCCGGCCCCCCGCCGGCCCCCCTAAATTCAGTAGGTCATAACTTTCAGAGATATGTTACATGGCACATGTAGCATAAAACATATTCTAGTTACATATATACATTTATAAGCATCTCCCCATAAAGTTTTATGGGGAACACCGTCACACATGGCGGCCGTCGGAGGGCCCCCCGCCGGCCTGGAGCCCCAATGGTCGGAGGCCAGGTGCAACTGGACCCGGTGGCTCCTTTGTCCATCCGCGGCCGTCGGAGGCCCCCTGCTGGCCTGGAGCCCCAATGGTCGGAGGCCAGGTGCAACTGGACCCGGTGGCTCCTTCGTCCATCTGCGGCCGTCGGAGGCCCCCCGCCGGCCTGGCGAAGGCCCCCCGCCGGCCTGGAGCCCCAATGGTCGGAGGCCAGGTGCAACTGGACCCGGTGGCTCCTTCGTAGGCCACCCCCACCGCCGGCCCGGCTGAGGCCCAGTGCTTGCCGTGAGGTGTAGGAAAAGAGAGAGTGGACAAGGAAAACTAGAAAAATGTAGTTGTTTTAGAAATGCTGCAGTTAAAGTCATGTAAGAAAAAGCATTGTAACGGGGTTTACTCACCACTATGCACTTCCTCATGGCCAGGAATGGCATCACAGTGTCCTTGTGGGGTAGCAGCCCTTGTCACCGGTCACTCTGGGGCTGTGCTGGTTTCTTACAGATAACTCATCCCTCCAGCCAGGGTATGGTCTTTAGTTTGGAGAGCTGATCCTGGAAGGAACAGGCTATAGTTCACAACTATCTTAATAGAAATAGCTTCCACCCTCTCCACAGCTCTTCTTCGGCAAGGTCCCATTCAGTCAGCGGGGGGCATCCTTGCTGGGCTCAGCTACCCTTGTACCCCACTTCCTCGGGGCTGGCAGGGGAATCCAGTCACAACCTCAATTCTGGGTTTCAGCCCAGGGCCCTGTACTGCACAGCTAAGTCAAATCCTCTACCCATAGTGCAGTTTTCCCTGCGCCATTTCCTTCCTCACAGCTTTACTTCCCTTCTAGGTCTCCCAATCTGGTCCCTGGGTGCTCACTTAAGGCCCTGCAGGCACCTTTTGACTCCCTGCATTCTCTTGCCTCCAGCCCTTCCTCAGCTGGGCCCACTCAGTAGTTAAACCTGGAATCACCTAATTTCTCTCAGGTGGGGCCCATTCTGTGATCAGGCCTGGCTTAGTCAGGGGCTCTCTATCATTATCTCAGAGCTCTGGATGATCTCTGAGTGTTGAGCTCTCTCTCTCTCGCTCTCTCTCCATATATATATGAATTTTATTGTCAGGCTCTGACCCTCTTACACCAATCACTGGGTTATCTGTTTTCTTCTAATGAATTGCCATCAAGATTCCAAGCTACCGTTGATAGCCCACATTTTGCATACATGCAATAGGCCCTCAGATCTATATTTTATATTTCTGGCACCTGGATCTCCGGTTGGGGAGGGCTGACCGTTCCCTCTGGGGAAATCTCCGCTCCTCCATCCCTTTCGTGCATTTCTGTCATGGAGCTGCATGTCTGGGTCTGTCTTCTCCGTGGCATGTCGCTTTGGGAAGACCCGTTGCTCTAGGGTTTCGGTGCCCGACCGTAACCCCGTGCACAGGGCTGCCCTACTCTAGCCTAGCTATTTTGTTGCCACGAAGGAAGAAAAAAAATAAACTGCTCCTTGGACTCCCTGGATTTGCAGGCGGAACCCTTTGCGTGCCTGTTCCCCCTCAGGCAGCAAAGAAAAGAAAAGGAAGGAAAAAAACCTCCCTGTCTTTGCACATTGCGAAAAGGAAAAATGTGTCCTTTTAAAATCCTGACGTCTGTGCCTCTGGTTCAGAATGATCCCGCCGCTCTGCCACCATGTCAATGCTGATTCCCTACTCTGGCAGTTTGAGTGTTTGAGTGGCGGGAGGGATAGCTCAGTGGTTTTAGCGTTGGTCTGTTAAACCCAGGGTTGTGAGTTCAATTCTTGAGGGGGCCATTTGGGG
Organism: Chelydra serpentina; assembly: GCA_037349315.1. Lineage (NCBI taxonomy): Eukaryota > Metazoa > Chordata > Testudines > Chelydridae > Chelydra > Chelydra serpentina. The sequence continues at coordinate 292,274 of JBAIAC010000018.1, forward strand.
ATCTGGGGCAAAAATTGGGGATTGGTCCTGCTTTGAGCAGGGGGTTGGACTAGATGACCTCCTAAGGTCCCTTCCAACCCTAATATTCTATGATTCTAGAAGGTGAGGGTGTGACGAACTAGGACTGTTGTTAATGTTTTCCCTGAGTAGACCAAGTCCGAGAGAGCAAGAGGACTGTGAGAGACGGCGAGAGCCCGAGAAAGGGCTACAGGAGAAGCAGCAGCAGCAGCATGAACTGGCGGTGGTGGAACGGAGAGGCATAGGGGACTGGCCAGGGGTGAGTCGGGATGTGGAGGCCCACCTCACTGCCTTTGAGCAGGCTGGCGATTTGAACCAGGGAGACCCTGCGGAAAAGCCCCGGGATCTAGCTCCCTTGCTGGGTCCCAAGGCCGTAAACTCCATCAGCCAGATGGGTGGGATGGTGGATGGATTTCCACTCCTGGCCCCAACCTGTATGTCTGCGTGGACTCTCCTGGGCTCAAGCCCTACGGATCCCCAGTGGGAGTGGAAGGTGATGGTCAATGGAGAGACATTCCTGGGGTGGCGAGACCCCGGGACGGAGAGAACTGTGGTCAGGCCCCGGGTGGTGCACCCCCACAAGATGCTGAGGGGCTGTGTGACCTGGGTGAGGATCCCAGGGATGGAACCGTTCGCCCCGCCTATGGCCCAGATCCCTGTGCAGACCCAGGAGGGGTCGGGCTGGCTGGTGGTTGGGGTTCTCCAGGATATCAGCTGTAAGGTGCTGTTGGGGGGTGACTGTGTATCTTTGGGACAGGATCCAGGCACTGGCCCTGTAACGGCCGAGGATTTGAATTTGAACCCAGGGAACCAATTGGCTAAGAGGGAAATGGTCAGTGAAAATGCAAACGACCTACCAGGCAGGGGGGAGGAGCTGCCAGGCCCCGGTTACCTGCCTGCCTGTAACCAGACCCCTAGGGCGGGGTGGGACAAAGAGATGCTCCCCGCCCCTCTGCACACTGACGCTGGCTCTGATGCAGAGTGAAGCAGGGAGCTCGCTGCCTGGCCCCACAGGGACAGCCAGGGCAGCGCTGAGCACCGGGAGAGCAGAGACCCCAGCTGAGTTGGGGGACACACAGGCAGGGCAGGACGGCTGCCAACCAGGCTGGCCTGGTCCAGAGGTGCGGCCGGGAAGTGATTCTACGGCAGGGAGGGAGCCACCAGGGACAGGGCTCAGTGGGGCGGTGAACCCAGGCCTGGCCAGTGAGCTGCAGAGGGATCCCGCCTTGGAGAAGCTAAGGGAACTTGCTGGCCACAGCGCTGCAAACCCCCTTGGGGAAGACTGCAGAGACAGATCCCTGTGGGAGAAGGGATTCCTGTGCCGGGAATGGGCTTCCCAAGGGGAAGTAGAACTGTGGGGAATCAGGAGGCAGCCGGTGGGGCCCCAGAAGTATCATCACCGGCTATTGTACCTGGCCCGGGGTAAGGGAGAAGATCCCTGGAGGTCCCTGCCCATCAGAGAGGAACCTTTCCAGAAGGTGGCTATGGATAGAGTGGGGGTCCCCAGTAAGGTCCTTACAGACCAGGGATCCGAGGTCATGTCAGCCCTGCTCCGGGGCGTGTGGGAGAAAGGTGGGGTCTGGCCCACCTGGGCCTCTGCATATCACCCTCAGTCCAACGGGCTGGTGGAGAGAGTTCAGGTTACCGTGAGGCTGATGCTGAGGACTTTTATAAATCAGCATCCACAGGACTAGGACAAGTACCTGCCACACCTGTGGCACAGGGAAGTGCCCCAGGAATCCCAAGGGTGCTTCCCTTTCGAGCTGTGGTATGGGAGGAGAGTAAGGGGACCCCTAGAACCGGTAAGGGATGATTGGGAGAAGGCCCCCTGGTGGATCTCTCCCCTGAGATGGGAGCCCATCCTCCCATCAGGTGTCCCCCAGTCAGAGTAAGTGGGAAAACAGCCCGGAACCTGAAGAGAGAGGCCAAGGACATGCTGGCTTTCGAGGTGATCTAGTCATTCAACAGCCCAGGGCTGGCCAAGGTGGAGGAGATCAGAGATTGGCCTGTTCCCCAGACCAAGAAACACGTCCAGGCCTTTAGCGGGATGGCGGGGTACTACCAGAGGTTTGTACCCCACTTTAGCTCCCTAGCTGGCCCCATCACAGAGCTAGGTAAGAAGGGGAAGCCAGACGAGGCAGTCTGGACCGAGCAGGGCCAGAGGGCTCTCTGTGCGCTGAAGGAGGCTCTAATCCAGGGCCCAATAGATCGAATAAACCCAGACCGGGTCATGCCCTATACAGTGTTCACCGAAGCCTCAGACACAGGGCTGGGCGCGGTGCTGATGCACGCCTATGCGAAGGGGGAGAGACACCCCATCGGGTATCGGAGCAAGGAGCTGCTGCCCTGGAGGCAGAACGGTCAGGCCATAGAGAGGGAATGCCTGGCCATGGTGCAGGCCCTTAAGAAGCGACAGCCGGATCTACGTGGGTGGCGCTTTACGGGGTATAGTCACCACCTCGCCCCGACGTGGCTGCATTCAGGAAAAGGGGCCGATGCCGAGTGGCTGGTGACAGAGACACATGGTCAGAGAGGGGACCAGATCAAGAGGGAGGCTCTTAACCAAGAGAGCCCGAATTACAGCCCTCCAGACTGGAGCTCTGGGAGAAGACCTGATCTCAGCTTGAACCCCAGGGGTTTTGGGATGGAAAAAGGGCACGGGCCGCATAAACCTTCCCACATGCGGCCTGCGGGTGCCATCAAGCACACCCGACCTAAGGGAGGACGTGGAACTGGAACGCCCTGGTGTGACCAGGTTCGAACTTCCCCAGGTCACTGGCTAAAGTGACCCCGCTCAGTTCGGTCTCGAAGGGGGGAGAGATGTGACGAACTAGGACTGTTGTTAATGTTTTCCCTGAGTACTGTGTGGGTGCCTCGGTTTCCCCTATGCGGGGCTTGAGTATCTAGGTGGTGGGACAAGGGTGAATGATTGTTACAGAACCCTAGAAGGAAGGTGTGGGCAGGGGCCTGGACACAGAGAATGGCCCTGTCTCCTGGCAACAGATGGCCCCGACCCCTCCCCTGCAAAGGTGAGAGCTGAAGGTGTTGGAACAAAGGGATCAGGTGACCTCCTGGCCCGGGAAGGAGACAAAGGGGAAGGCGGGGCTGGAGAGTTTCAGTTTGAGCTGGCGAAGGAAGAGGGAGGAAAGGGCAGACAGGGTCTGGCCTCCCTGCCCCCGTTTGGGGCTGTGGGGTGAAATGCAGGGAGCCCCAGGCTGGGGTCTAAGCTCCCTGACCCCCGGAAGGGCCCGACTGAGGGGTCCTGGTTGTACTACAAGCTCTGTTTGGACTGTGTTCCTGGCATCTCTAATAAACCTTCTGTTCTACTGGCTGGCTGAGACTTCCAGTGAATCTGGGGAAGAGGGGTGCAGGTGCTGACTCCCCCACACTCCGTGACAGAGGGGCCCCGCAAGGACTCTAAAAATTAATACTGGCCACTCCAGGCTTGTATTAAACTCCCAAGGTTACAGCTTTTCGCTGACCTTGGATTGGTAGATGCTGCCACCACCCAAGCGCAGAACCCCTTTGAGAGCCCAGGAAGGCGCACTTGGGAATGCCTTCCAGTGGGATACCCTCAAGCCCTTTCACTTCCCCCGCCCGAAGAGCTGACAAAGGAAAAGAAAAAAAAATAGAAACCAGCAGTTGCCACCAGCTAACCAAAAAACACGCGCACAAACCTCTTAAGAAACAAAAATACAATCCTGTTCTTCAAAAGGGTCCATTTTATTTTTTTAAACAAAGAAAAAATACATCTGAAAACTTAGGCTATTGCAAGATTTTTAAAAGAGCAACTAAAAGGATTAAGCACCAAGAATAATTCCCTTGAGGTCCAATAACTTCCCTTAAGGTTACAAGCAAAACAAAAGCAGGTGGGGTTAGCACAGAGGAGTCCATAAACCATAAAAAAATAAAAAGAGAAAAACCTAATTGCGCCTTCCTAGACATTTCCTGATCTACTTACAGATCTGGGGAAGCGACAAAGAGTCCTGTGGCACCTTATAGACTAACAGAGGTATTGAAGCATAAGCTTTCGTGGGTGAATACCCACTTCTTCGGATGCAAGCAGTGGAAATGTCCAGGGGCAGATAATACCTCTGTTAGTCTATAAGGTGCCACAGGACCCTTTGTCGCTTCTACAGATCCAGACTAACACGGCTACCCCTCGGATACTTACAGATCTGGGGTTTCAAATGAGTCATTTTTAGGAATGATACTGAGGTTTTTTCATACCTGGCCCCAAGATTCTTACAGCATAGCTCAGGGGTGGGCAAACTTATTGGCCTGAGGACCACATCGGGGTTCCGAAAGTGTCCGGCGGGCGGGTGTAGGAACGTGCTACTTGTCCTGTACTACTTCCAGGTGCCAGGCCTGGTGCTCGGTGACGGTGACACACACACACACACAGGGGCCCACGCGTTTGCATCGCAGCCTCCCCTGCACCTGACGCGCTTCTTACCGGGCTCCACCTCTCTGGGCGGGGCCGCAGCGAGCAAACCGGCAGCCCAGCGCCTCGCCGGCCGAGCGGTGCCTCAGTCATCGCCTGTCACCCGGCCCGCAAGAGGCGGCTCCAGCGAGCGCCATGGCGAGCGGGGTAAGGGGCGTGGAACGTTCCCCGGGGCGGGAGGGACGCGCGCGCGCCTCCGGGGCAGCTCCGGGCAGAGCGGGGCTCGAGCGGGCGGGGAAGGGGCTGCTGGGCAGGCAGCGCCGGGGGGAGGCTGTAGTGCTGGAGGGCCGCGTCCTAGCTCGCCAGCTGAGCTGCCTGGCTGCTGCCACGCGACCGCAGCGCTCTTCTGATCCGCGCTCCCAGCAGGCGGCCTGCTTGGGGCTGGGGTTTGCAAGGGCCCCGGGGGGGCTGCTCGCGCTGGAGTTGCCCGGGGTTTTAGAGCAAGCGGGTGTTTTCCCTTAAATCACAGCGCGGGAAGCTGGACATCGAGGATGTTCTTGCATAGGGTCTGTGTCCATCGCATAAGGTTAAGTTGTACTGTTGCTTTTTCTTAAGCTTTGCGATGCAAGCACACAGCATCGTGTAGAGTACAGCATAGAATGGATGAGCCGTCCCTTCTGATGTGGTAGCGCGCAAAGACCCCAGTGGGAATCATGGGGGCTAAGTGCTGTGTAAAAAGCCATGGTCCTCCCCCAAAGAGCTTATGACCTGGAGTCCCAGTGTCTTCAGTAGACTTGCATTGCACCCATGCATAAAGTCATTCATGTATGCGTTTGCAGGAGTGTGCGGGCCTAAGATGACAAGTAGCCTTGCGCAGATAAGATCAGGGAGAACCACCCATGCCAGTGGCCTCCCCGGGAATTGAAATTAGGGAGGGTGTTCGAATTTACTGGGGAGGGGGTGTCACTAAATTGGCATGTAACTAGTTCACAAAACTGGGGGGGTGTTGGGGAAATTCAGGGGGTGTACACCCCCGTGGTGGTGGTGGTGGGGGGAGAAAGTGTAGGGAAATCACTGATCCACGCCTTCTTGACTTCTAAGAAGTATGATCATTATAAATGTGTGCCCCGAAGAGGTAAATATGTATACACCAGTCTGGAAGCCTGAGTACATAATTAGTTGGGAAACTTGTTGCTGTCATCTGCCCGTTTGCCCCTCCGTGGCTGCTGTGAAAAAGATTGGTATATCAATCTATCTCTCAGGGGTTCTCAAACTTCATTGCACTGAGACCCCCTTCTGACAACAAAAATTACTACAGGACCCCAGGAGAGGGGACTGAAGCCTGAGCCCGCGTGAGCCATGCTCCCCCGATGAGGGTGCCAAAGCTGAAGCCCAAGGGCTTTGGCCTCAGCAAGTCTAAGCCAGCCCTGGTGAACCCCATTAAAATGGGATTGTGACTCACTTTGGGGTCCTGGCTCTCAGTTTGAGAACTGCTGCTCTACAGCTGTAAGATCAGCAGATACTGTTCACCCAGTGTCAGTAAGCTGACCGTTTCACATAACTATTTCAAATCTCTTGAGAGTCTAACTCTACACCCTTTCTTCCCCTCAACTGCATTTGACATCACCAGTCTGTCTGAGTAGGCCAAATAATTAAATGATTGCCCAGACAGTGAAAGCTTGTCCTACCTACCAGCTCTTCCAAGACAAGATGCAACTTCTACAACTGTTGTAGTGGGCTCAGCTGTAAGGGCATAAGCAGAAGATGATTGTGTGTTTGGAGGGCTAGCTTGATTGAATTAACAGATGTACTGTTTTGATGCTAATATCTGTAATAAAGAACAAGAAAAATACAGCAAATAACCTTTTTCAGATGTTGTCTTTGGACCCCTCAATGAAACAACAGAAAATTAAATTTCAGCCGAATAATTTCTTAACAGCACATTGATACCTTAATTTCACTTTTTAATATTCCAGGGGCCTGGATAAATGTTAACTACCTATTATTTCAAGTCTCCTTTATAAAGGCTACACTTTTAGACTGAACAGCATGTTGTAGACTGAGGTGTACTTGGAATGAGCCTTCTGCAACCTCTCATCATATCTGTTGAGTTGTCCTTTTTTTTGCTTTTTATTTTTAGAGGTATTTGTGTAGGGAAAACTAGGAACTTCTACCTTTTTTTATTGTCAATTTAGGAGGTGTAATGTTTGTTTATTGAATGTTCACAGCCAGCTACTACTAGGTCTAAGTCTATTCTGTAACTTTTATTTTTAAGCCTTCTCTTTATTTAAATAGCCTATTATATCCATGCACATTTTGAAAACATTTACTTTTAAATGCTCACACTTAATTTGAGAGAATGAATCCGTTTTCATACTGTGGAAAAAGGCTTAAGTGAAAACTCCCAAGTTATTTACAGGTTGACAGTTCCTCTTGTATTTTGATCCCTGGAAATTGACTAGATTTCCTGGCAAAGTTTCAGGAGTTTAGTCACAGTCTCCCATGTGCAAAGCAGTGTAACTTGTTGGTTTCTATGCAGCTGCTTTCCCAAAGTTAATATATCACATTTATTATATGCACACAGACAATAATGCAAAATAAACTAGCCTTACATTTGTGAAAAGGGCTAGGAAAGAAGTAACAATGCTTGAGGGAAATTGATTGTTATGGCTATTCCAGTAAAGGTAACTATTTTGGAATAGCTCCCCCATGTTGGCACTCAATTTTGGAATAATTACACTGCTCACAAAGCAACAGCTATAGTTATGCCGGTCCATTTCCCTGTATAGACAAGCCCTTAAATTCAGCTTCAAAATTCATTAGAACAGGCCTCTGTGTTATGTGGCAAGCTATTGCATGTAGCATTTCACGGAAAAAGATCCTGCCTTGTGTGGTTAAAAAGGAGAATAATTTAGGTTAACAGATGTACTACCAGCATAAGATTTTTCCATAGCTCTTCCGACAATGGAACTGAAGCTCATCAGACTTTTAGAAAGGGAAATCTAAGAGCAATCCAGATCCTCGTTCTCACAGGACCCAATTCTGCTCTTGGTGACTTGGATGTAACTCCTCCTGACTTCCTCAGCTGGAAGTGCATCCATGTAAAAAAAAACACGTTATTTTTCCAAGAATCTAAATTCTGTTTATCTTCAAAATGTTTCTACCCTTCTGGATTGAAAAGTGAGCTTCCCTAGATAAATAAATGCAGTGTGGTTTTAGGATGAAATTCATCCGTGATGCTGAAGCCTACACAGAGCCTTGGCTGTGGGCAGTTCTGCTGGCAGAGTGGTCACACAAAACTATCTGTGCATCCCCTATGCATTGCGTAAAGGTTCTCTGTGCTGGGCACGTATAGTCTGCTGCAGCAAGCCACAATGGGAGCAGGCTGGGTGTGGGGCAGCAGACTGACCTCTGTGTTGATCCAAACTCTTATGTGAGACAAATGGCTTAACTACGTTTTCCAAGTTTTGTAATCGTGATTGTGTGTGTACTGCTGGCACTAGCTGCAGAAAAACACCACGTGCCTCACATAAATGCTGATTGTTTATTTTAAAATGTCACTAGCATTATCTAGCATTTTTCATATGACCCCCCCCTCATTACCACAACATATTGTCTTTGAAGTACTAAAATAACACTTAAAGTCCAGATCTTGGTGCTTTTTGTTTAAGTTCCTGAAAGCAAATGTAGGGTGACTGTCCCTTTGTTCTAAAGTCATTGGGCATTGAGGGTAGGATCTGACCCAGAACTTCATATCTGGGATTATTTCTAAAAATTAGTAGCCTTTCTTTTGTTTGTTCCCTCCAGTGAACAAGAATTATTATAAATGAATAGTGCAATAACTCTGCTCTTCTTTCTCCTTTAGGTTATTAAATGCAAGGCCGCTGTTGCCTGGGAGGCAGGTAAACCACTCTCTGTAGAAGAGGTGGAGGTTGCACCACCAAAAGCACACAAAGCCTGTATTAAGGTAATTTAAGCGAATGTTATTGCTTGCTTTACACTTTGTACTTTGGGAGACCAAGTAATAAAGCTGAATAATTTGTTTGCCCTTGTAGGAAAAAATGTTGAATGTATAGTGTTCGTGTTACCTGTTTGTTTGAAAGCTAGATAAGACTCTAAAGAAAATGATGGTGTCTGGTTTTTGGGATGGCATAAAATGAAATGGCTGCTGGTCTGAGGCCTAACACTTATTTTTGTCTTGGGCCAAAGCCTAACAATCACTGCCATTCTGAGGGATCAGTGGCAATTTTAAACCGTCGGAGCCGAAAACATGTGCTTTAGCCCAATGGAAACCTGATCTCATTCATTTATTTATTTATTTTAATTTTTCAAATTGTATGAGACATTCAGTGTAATAATTTATCAGACCTTAAACTCATCACTGTGATTAGAATCTTGCATGCTCCAGATCTCAATCTCCCAAACTAATGTATGGGATGCAATGTGCCTCTATGCAAAGAGTCCACATGAGGTCCTGTGTGCTGCTTAAGACTTCTATTAAGAACTTGCATTGGATTTATGTGGTGCTTATAATATTATATGGACCCTCTATATGGGGTGATTTTTTTTTTTAACTGTTGGAGATTGATCCCATTTGAAATCTGGGGTACCACATTGTTTTCAAATGGCATAGAGCACTGACTTTAGCAGATCTTGAGCCAGCAGCTGCCAATTTCATGTCAGAACTGAAGGAATGAGAAACAAGCAGAGATCAAAGCAATGTGATTACTTTTTCAGGTCCAATATATATTGAGTTGGCGGAGCTAAAAACATTTTGGTTAAACTACTACAAAAGTCTTCAGAATCAGTGAATTCATCCTAGCGCTAGTCTTGGATTACTGACCAGGAAAAATATTTCAATACCAGTTATCTCTTTAGATTCTCCTTCATTACCTCCAGATATTTCAGATTATTATAATATTCCTTTAGGTTGTTGCCACTGCTGTCTGTCACACAGATGCCTATACACTAAGTGGTGCTGATCCTGAGGGGTGTTTCCCAGTGATCTTGGGTCACGAAGGAGCTGGAATTGTGGAGAGTGTTGGGGAAGGAGTAACTAAATTTAAAACCAGGTAGGAAAACATTTGGTCTTCACAAGCGCTTTTTCTAGTTTCTTTGGAAATCTTGCTTCACTAGAATAAATTGCTCAGACTTGTCCACTGAAAAGCAGAATTGGTGAGCTGGCATGATGTTTTTGTTGGGGTATACCTCCCTAAATTTTTCCTTCATGCGGGTGGTCCAATACTAGCCTAACTAATGTGCTCTTGGTTTACTATTCAGATGAGAATACTTTACAGGATTATTATCTAATACTTTATGAAGAAACTATTTGACTTCAGTTTGTGTTCTAAAAGTGTCAGTTGTTTTTAACCAATTGAACAATTAGAGATAATAGCTGTCTAAATATGCTAGTTTTTCCATATAGGTTTTACATCTTTGTTCTTATTTGTTCTTGTTTAACTTTAGAGGGAAATTGATTGTTTACTCAGACATGAGATGAATCAGGTATTTTTATACACAGCACTTTACAAAACCTGTACTTTGTCATTCTATATTTGTAAGCGTTTTGGAGTCTTCAAATGCACAAATAAGACTGCATGAATGATTGTCCCCATAAAAATTTCATGGGATTGACCATGTTAAACACATTTGGTATGTGGTCAAGTGTATGTTCTGACATACTGTCCTTTCAGCCTTTAAACAGCTAGTCATATGAAATGTGTCTCTCGTTACGGTCTCTAGGTGACATGGTCATCCCACTGTACGTCCCACAATGTGGAGAATGCAAGTTCTGTTTGAACCCTAAAACCAATCTCTGCCAAAAGATAACGTTGGTGCACTTTCTTCTCGATACACACAGAAGAATAATTGTTCCCTGTATGCTCACTTATGTAACGAAGTTAACTGAATTTGCATCAAATTGTTTTAACTTCACCTACCATCTGATTAAATGCAGAGCAAGGTCACTTAGTTGGAAAGATGCATGTGTTAGGTTTGTCATGCAATACCCATTTCCCGCCCCCCCCTTCAAAGCTTTAGTATAGCTTTTTTTCTCTCTCCTTTTCTGGTCTTACTTAAATCCACTTCTTTGTGTGTGGCTGTGATACTATGCCACGAATACTATCATTTGTCAGGGTATCTAGTAAGCGAGGATGTATTCAAAATTCTGTTTGATTCAAGTGGTAGCTTATCGTAGAAAATTATTGCCCTTTGAATGGGGAAAAAAAATGACTCCCTGTGGTCAATATCTTCAACCCAAGGAACAGTAGTTCTCCCTTTATAAACAAGAATCGCAGTCTGTTTTCTACCCTTTAAAATGTCTTTGTCCTGAAATGTGATGCACTTCAGTTAGCCTGTGCTAAGTTGTCGCGTGTTTGGATCTCAGTCATGTAAGCCAGTGGCTCTCAATCTTCCTAGACCTCTGTACCCCTTTCAGGAGTCTGATTTATTTTGTGTACCCCCAAGTTTCACCTCACTTTAAAACTACTTGCTTACAAAATCAGACCTAAAAATACAAAAGTGTCACAGCACGCTGTTACTGAAAAATGTGCTCACTTTCTCATTTTTACCCGATAGTTATAAAATAAATCAATTGGAATATAAATATTGTACTTACATTTCAGTGTATGGTCTACAGAGCAGTGTAAACAAGTCATTGTATGAAAGTTTAGTTTGTACGGACTTCGCTCGTGCTTTTTATGTAGCCTGTTGTAAAACTAGGTAAATATCTAGATGAGTTGATGTACCCCCTGGAAGACTTCTGTGTACCCCCAGGGCCACATGTACCTCTGCTTGAGAACCACTGATGTAAGCCATTCAGCCAGCAGCAGAGCTCCAGCAGTAATGGTGGCTGCCATTTTAGCAGACCCAGATTAAATTGCAAGTAAACACTAGCACGACCTCATATTTTCCATTCATGCATACCACAAAACCACTCTCCACTGTGAGGGCATTGGCAGAGGCTGCTCCGCAGAGACTTGGGGTATGTCTACACTGCAATCGCAGGATGTGATTGATTGATTTTTTAGCTCATGTAAAGGTACCCAAGCTAGCTTGATTAAGACTAGCTAGGGAACCGGTAGCACTGAAGCCACAGCAGTACGTGCGCCTGGGCAGGTAAACAAGCCTGCTCTGAACCCTGAGTAGTTACGTGGTGGCTACCCCAGGCTGAAGGCTGTGCTGCCTCAGCTTCACTGCTCGGATACCCAAAGTAACTAGAGTAAAGCTAGTTCAGGTATGACTGCACAGATTGCAAATCACACCCCACGATTGCAGCGTAGGCATACCCCTGGGACTAAAGGATCAGAGGATACAGAGGGTCGGGAGTGGGGTGTGTTGGAAAGAGCAGTTATGGTTTATAGGCATTGTGCAGTTTCCTGAACGTCTGTGTCAGAGTCCTATTAGGTCCTGCTTTATCAAACCACTTAAAGTACTTATGTCCCACTGAAGTCAGTGGGACTTAAATGCATTCTTAAGAACTTTGATGAAGAATTGAGGCCTTGGAGCCTGATCCAAAGCCTGTTAAAGTCAGTAGAAAGATTGCAACAGGCCTGTAGTCTCTAACTTTCATGAACTCAAGATTTACTTAAATATCTTCAAAATTTTTACTCTACGGGTAATCCTGTAGATCTCCATGCGCTGTTCAGGAACTGTACCACTTGGTGGAAATTAATAGTCACTTCCTAGACTCTCTCCTATCACTTTCTGTGACACTATATTAAATATCATTTGTTGTATTGTGTTTTTTCAGAGTTACGCAAGGAAAAGGACTGATGCCTGATGGTACCAGCAGGTTCACCTGCAAAGGGAAGCAGATTTACCACTTCATGGGGACTAGCACTTTCTCTGAATACACCATTGTGGCTGATATCTCTGTGGCTAAAATTGATGCTGCAGCTCCTCTGGATAAAGTTTGCCTGTTGGGCTGTGGAATTTCCACAGGCTACGGAGCTGTCATCAACACTGCCAAGGTATGGACTCTAGCTGATCACTCTCTTCCCCGTAACTGTGGCTAATGACATTAAACTGGAGATAAAGTACTGTAATGAAAATCTGTTAAGGCTGGGCTTGGAGAAAGCAAGACCAGAGGAACAGCCACTGAGTGGGTGGAGGGAGAAGGGACATGTCCTCACCACTTCCTTCCTTCCTCTTCCACTGCCAAATTTGACAGGCAGCCGGACCTAGTAGGAAACAGGAAGATTGACCTGGGCTTCCCACCTGTTTAGCCTCAGCAGACGAAGTCCGGTCAAAAGCCCTGTTTTCCCTTCTCCCAGCTCTTTGTGCAGAGTGGGGTAGAGGAAGCATGTCTTGATGGAGGCAAGTGGATGTGGCGAGGAGCCACCTTGAACTGTTCAGGGATTTGTTTGTGGATGGATATTATGGGCCAGTTGGGGTTACCTTCTAGGAAGGGCAGACTTTAAATATCCCCTTTGATACAGTGGTCTCTGCTTCATCCTGTTCTCGTGCCACCATTCCATTGTGTCAAGTGCTCCTTCTTTGTTTGCGGGGGGACTTCCCACTGTTCCAGTGGAGACCGAGCCATTGCCCACCTTTTGGGTAAGGAGTAAACTTAGCCCATTACAGCCCTTCAAAAACAATTCATAGACAAGAAAAATCTCTGGTGTACGTCCTTACATCTGAGCGATAACGACTTGCAACTTTGGATTTTTATTCTCTCTTTTTCTTAATATATAAATAAGACGTTACTCAACTTGTGCAGTAACGATGGTTCTTCGGGATGTGTCCCCCTATGGTTGCACCACGCTAGGTGTCTGTGCGCCCCTGCGCCTCTATTCAGAGATTTTTGGTAGCAGTGTCCCATTGAGCCCGTGCATGTGCCCTCCCTCCCTCGTGGTCCGCCTCGAGGCTATTTAGCACTGCACGGGAAACCCCCTCACTTCCTTCTCTACCACAGAGCCCCATAGACGACTCCGAAGTAGAGGGGAGGAGGGCGGGTTGTGGAGCAACCATAGGGAGACACATCTCGAAGAACCATCATTACTGCACAAGGTGAGTAACTTCTTCTTCGAGAGTGTCCCTATGGTGGTTCCACGTTAGGTGACTCCTGAGCAGTACCCACCACTGGAGGCTGGGACTTCGGAGCGGAGTCTTTCAATAGAGAGAGTACTGTGGAGTCGAAGATGGTGTCAGTGGCCAAATGTTCTGTGAAAAAAATATAGACAGAGTCCCCAGACATTGCTCTATCGATTGGGGAGGTAGGGGTATCCATATGGATTGTGATTGAGGTAGGAACTGACCTCATGGAATGCGTGTGGACAGAAGCAAGTTGTGCCCTTGCTAAGTGATTAACGCAACTAGAGACCCATTTGGATAGTCTTTGAGGAGATATCACAGAGCTTTTGGATCTTTCTGTGGACAAAAGGAAGAGTTTAGGGGATTTCCTGAGGTTCTTAGTCCTGTCCAAGTAGAATGCTAATGTCTTTCTGATATCTAATAAATGCCCAATTGTCTCCCAGTTGTCACAATGTGGGTTTGAGAAAAAAACAGGGAGGCGGATCTGTTGATTTATATGGAAAGTGCAGAAAAGTAGGGAAAAAGTTGGGATATGGTCTTAGAGTTACTTCATCAGTGGGAAAAAAGGGCGTGAATGATGGGTGTGCCATCAGGGCTGCTATTTCTCGTATGTGCCTAGCAGAGGCGATGGCAATTAGAAATGCTGTCGTCAGGGACAGGTGTAAGAGAGAACAAGTTGCCCTGCACTCGGAGGGAGGTCTAGTCCAAGCCCTGAGAACTAGGTTAAAATCCCAGGCTGGAGCGGGTGGTGTCACGTAGGGGAAGAGAGTCCCCAATGTCCTTAAAGAATCTACGCATTAGTGGTTGAGCAAACTCCAAGTGGGAAGCCATTTTCGCCATGACATGTACCTTAAGGGAGCGGAGTGAGAGTTTAAATGTAGTGGAAAATCAGAGGGAGGAAAGATGAAGTTGGGTCTATCCGTTTGGAAATGGTACACACTTGGAGCTGTTTCCATGTTGTAGATAGGTATGTGGCGTGGTCAACTTGTGGTTGTGTTGCAACGCATGTTTCAGCTTGTCAGAGCATTCTGCTTCTGAGCCTTGGAACGAAGAAAAAATCCAAGCCTGGAGGCAGAGGACCCGTGGGTTGGGGTGAAGGGTAAGCCCATTGCTTTGAGAGAGTGGGTGAGGAATGGGCTGAAGTCAGAGGAACAGGAGGGCATATTGCCACCTGCGCCGGGTAAGGGAGCCAAACTTGTCATAGTCAAGAGGGGCAATCGGAATAAGTCTCGCTTTGTTTCATTGAATTTTCAACAGACTCTTGGATAGAGTAGGAAAACTGGGAAAGACATACAAGTGAGCCCTGTCCCTTGGGAAGATGAGGACAACTGCTAGTGAATGTTTCCCCAAGGAAATGTAGCCCTGTAGCAGTAACAAGGACGTTTCTTGTTCCGATGAGTAGAGAAGAGAGCCATAGGCCTGGTTCCCCAAAGGGTGGCTATATCTTGAAGCACCTCTGAAGTCCGTATACACTCATTGTTGTGAGAAAATTCCAACGGAGACTGTTGGTTGTACCACTCTGTATCCCTTGTAGAGAGACAGCTGAGATGAGCACACTGTGATGAGTGCATCAGTTCCAAAGTTTGAATGCTGTCTTGTAGAGGGAGGGAGATCTAGCAGCTCCTTGGCGGTTTATACAAAACATACAGGTCACATAAAGTCCATCATAACCTTTGTGTGTTGTTTTTGGTGAAAAGCAGTTTGTGCACAGGGACTCCTGACAGCCCTTAGCCCGAAAGAGTGATATAGAAGGTCATTTCTGTGGAAGGCCCTTTGTTCTGAAACTTGTTGTTGTGTAGGTGAGCTCCCCAGCATATTAGGGAGACGTGTGTCCCAGGGTGGTGAATGTGGGTATTGAGAGGAGGGCTCTCGCGCATACCGCATCAGGTTGGTGCTGATAAAGTCCAGTCATTGTACCGGGATTAGGATGCCACTATAATGAAGTGAACCTTGGAGAATACCCTCTGCAGAGCAGTCTGTACGGATAATGCTGCTGCTCCAAAGGTAAGCAGTAGGAAATGTCCTGTCGATGGTTGTATTGAGATATGGAAGTAGGCACCCTGTAGGTTCAGGGCTAGAAATCACTCTCTTTGCTCTAGAGCTGGTCCTAATTGCTGTGAAGTAAGGTAAGGTGACTTCTGAGTGGCGTGACAGGTGTCTAGATGGCAGCTGACGCTGTAAGGTATCATTGGTCAGGCTCCCGACCAGCTCATCAAAAGTGCTTCTAAGAGGCAGTTTGAGAGGTCATGGACGGGGGTGCAGATTGTTCTCACTTTTGAGCCCTGGGCCTCTTACACTGTGGCCCAAAACCGCACTGAGATGATGAGTATTGGGAAGATTGTGATCTGAGGTGTGGCTGAGAGGTATATCTTCTCTTCTGTTCCACAGTGTCGATTCCTAAGGAGTGTAGTGCGGTCCGAGAATCCTTGAGAATGTGGAGAGAAATCTGTCTTCTCCACAAAGAGTTTGGCCCTTCAAACTGGAAGTCTGTAGCTCTTTGGGCAACCTAGAGAGGTGTGGCGAACAGAAAATCCACAACCCACCTCAGTACTGCTGTCACGGAGACGGGGCGGGCAGATGGAACAGCTACATCCAGTGGAGTAATGTCAATGAATACGCCATCTTGCGAAGCCTGATTATATGGAGTTGACTTGGCATTATGTTGCTTGCTTCATGCATTAACCACATCCACTAGGATAGAATTGACTTGCAGATGTTGAAAACAAAGTCTGCCTCTTTGGGAAGAATGGTTGGTGCGATGAAGGCTGGTTCTGCCAGATGACTTTGGTAGGATCAAGGATCAGGTCATTAATTGGGAGGACAGTTCTAGATGAGAAGGTAGTGTGCAGAATTTCCACCAACTTGTGATGTGTATCTGCCACCTCCTGAAGGAGAATCTGCAGCTCCTCTGCCATCCGCTTGGTAAGATTCAAAAAGTTCTTAAATCTTCACCTAATGATATGGGGTGGGCAGCACAGTCACATCTGGGAGAGATGAGAAGTGTGCAGAAGAGGTAGCTTCTTTTTTTTCCTTTTCTTTTTGCACGCTGTTCTGAAAAAGTCTTCTCTTGTCCTGGGTCAGATGCCAAGGTGTAGCAAACCAGCTGGTGGGCTCTCCCTGAGAGACACCGGGGGCAGTCACGCCATGTGTATATTGCCGATATGGCCTTGGGAGGGAGAGGCAGGAAGGCGGGCACAGGCGGTTGGCATGATGGAATTGGGGACGACCCTTGAAGCGTGGTGGTGGGCCACCGTGAGGGGCCAGGGAATGATCTACTCCTTGCCATTGTCAGATTCATCAGTGGGTAAGGGTGCCGCTGAGTGGGGTATTGGCAGTATATAGCCCAGTGGTAAGAGTGATTCTGGGTGCCAGGAGGTGCTAGATACCGGGATCCTGGTACCAAGTAATGAGGATAGTGGTTCTTCTCCAAGGTACCAGAGCTCATGCAGTACCCAGGGATCATTTAGTACCACAAGGGAGTGTCCATGGTACATGGTTAGTACCGATAGTTGGGCAGAGCACTCCTTAAATGAGAGTTTTGCCCAGTACAAAAAGTTTGTTGGTGGCACTTTTTTAGAGATGGTAGGGTAATTGTCTCTCCTTGGGTACTGAGGCCACAGGTCTTCAGAGTCTTAGAACACATGTGTTACCATGGGCTCATGTGGAACCACAGAGGAGCGTCTGTAATCAGTATCGATGACTGGGAAGGTGCAGAACACTTCCTAGATGGGAGTTGTGTTGCACCTGGTACCAAAGGGTTTCTCTGTGCTGCTCTTTTAGATATGGTACGGTAACCGTCCCCTCTCCGTACGGGGGCGGCGGGGTACTATTGCCTCAGAGCATGACTGTGGAAGCCTGTGGGGTCTCCCTGCCTGCGGAAGCAGAGTTGAGGGCAGGACTTTCTTGTGCCACTCTTTTAGATATGGTATGGTAACTATCCCCTCTCCACAGGGGAGAGCATCATTGCCTCAGAGCTTGGCTGTGGACGCCCCTGGCACCGTAGCAGCATTGACAGCAGGTTTCTCTGTGCCGCTCTTTTAGCTGTGATACGGTAGGAGCTGTAAGAGCTCCCAGCCAATGGGGCGGCCAGTGGGCAGCTGAGCTCCCGGCCCGGGGTTCCTCTGCTGTTCTTGTCCTACCGAGGTGGCGGCTCTGGGGAGTCCCCCGGCCGGCCAGCTCCTGGGGGACAGAGATGGCCGCGCTGTGGCTGGCCGGGCGCTCGGGTTCGGTGCCGAGCTGGCCGCACTGGGGGACGCGCCGCTGGCTGGCCAGAGCTCGGAGG
This sequence comes from Chelydra serpentina, assembly GCA_037349315.1. Taxonomy (NCBI): domain Eukaryota; kingdom Metazoa; phylum Chordata; order Testudines; family Chelydridae; genus Chelydra; species Chelydra serpentina. The sequence goes on from JBAIAC010000018.1 coordinate 309,991, forward strand.
AGCCTTTCCAGGGGGAGTCTGCAGCTCTCTTCTCCTCTTCCCCACTCGGCCCCGGGATAATCCGGGGCCAGCACCCACCAGCGTCCCCTGCAGGCTGACGTGTTTCCTCCACAGGGAGGAATTGGTACTTCAGCTCAAAGCTCCCGCTGCGGCAGGTAAAGCACTTCAGTGAGGCTCCCCCAGCACAGTGCGGGTCTGGCCATTCCTGGCAGGGGAGGCTCCCCTCGGAGCAGAGCGAGCCAGACGAGCCCCTGGCAGGGGGCTGCCGCCCTCAGCGGGAGGAATGCAGAAGAACGTCCTCTTCACTTTGTATAAATGTCTGTCTGAAGTATATTTTCATTCCATGCATCCGATGAAGTGGGTACTAACTCACGAAAGCTTATGCTGAAATAAATTTGTTAGTCTCTAAGGTGCTACAAGTTTTTCTTTCTTATTTTCATTTTGCTGACACAGACTAACACGGCTACTACACTTAAACCTTTCACTTTTTAAATTTGTTATAAACTGAAAAAGAAAATAATTGAGTCTACTAGATGCCTGGGGCGGGGGGCGGGGAGCGGAAGGGATGCCCCCGGACAGGGAAGGAAACTGAAGTGCTTTTCCTTTCTCTCTCGCTCGCTCTCTGTTTTCAAACCAAAGGACTAAACTAAAGAAGCACTCGCCTAACTACTTTTAAGGGGAACAAGGGTAACAAAACAAACACTACTTATGCTAATGACACAGCTAAGGAAGGGACGACTGCTCCTGCTGTCAGAGGCCAAAGGCGGTAGAGAAGGAAGTGAGGGGGCGGTCCCCCCCCCTGCAGTGCTAAATAGCCTGGAGTTGGACCTGGAGGGAGGGAGGGCGCATGCAGGGCTCAATGGGACGCTGCTACCAAAAATCTCCGATTAGAGGTGCAGGGGCGCACAGACACCTAACGGGGCAACCATAGGGACACTACTCGAGGAAGAAACATACTTTCAACTTAATATCTTAATAGGACCCTTTTTTTTTAACAATGCTTTTTGTTTGCACATAGCATTCCATGGGTAAATGTACATTGACAAGTCCCAACAAAGTCTCGATTGATGCATTGCTCTGCCAAAGACCTTACCTATTAATTTAAGTCTTTGGGGCTATAATATTCACTAACATTTAATTATTTTTTCACGTTTATTATTTCAGTGGCAGTATGTTGATAGATAACGTACAATCTTCTGTCTTTCAGGCTGGAAGAGCAAAGCTTCTGTCCCTAAACTTGTGTCAGACTACATGGGGAAAAAATTCAACCTGGATGCATTAATAACCCACACTTTGCCTTTCAATAAAATCAGTGAAGGATTTGAACTACTGCGGGCAGGGAAGAGGTGAGAGTCATTTATTTATTAATCTTGTAAATACCATTTCCATGAAAAATTCACTGTAACACAATGCAATAAAAAGCCGAGCACTGACAAGAGTGGACTCTAAGAATTTAACCCTGCTCCATTACATTCCTCCACCCCCAAAAATCAAGGTTAGCACCACTGTACTGTAAAGTCAAAAGACAAATGCTAATTCCAGGTTCTTGATCCTGGAGTTGCACCTCGAGTTATCTTCCGTACTCTGTACATTTCCATTCATGGCAAAAAATGCTCATCGGGGTAATTTTAACTTTTTAAATCATGCTGTATTATTGGAGGCCCTCAATTTTTCGGTAAGTGACTTATGTTCCAGCAAGTATTTTATGTTCTCCAAAAGAAGAGGCCATGATCCATCATTGTTCCTTTACAATACAAAATAACAAACACAACTCCTTCCCTGGAAGAGAATTTAAATCACTGTATTCATTTAAAATTCTGTCCTTGTAAGCATATATGAGGCTTCTGCTGGCTTCAAGGGCTCTTGGAAAGGAACAGCAGCAACAAAACCTCATATTTTTTTTATTTCCAAAGGGAGACTTTATGGGTTCTAATATATTTAATATAAACTCATGCTGTATTTTCATGGGAGATGTAATCAGAATCACTTTGGCTTTGGTGAACAGCACCACGGAAATAACGGGAAAGTTCCCATTTGTAGTAGGGAGAGGAACAAACTTGGCAACCTTCATATGACTGGAGCCTCCCCTTTTTCAAGCATTAAGATGTCTGCAAAGCATACACATTTTGAGAATTAGGTCCAAATTCTGCTCTTACGGGAGGTGAGTCCCTTCTAGCTCCACTGAAGAGCGTGGAGTTACTCTGGACTTACACCCATGTAACAGAGAAAAAGAATGAAAGGACACATACTTTAGCTTTATTCAAATGAGCTTCTAGTTCAGGGGTGGGCAAACTATGGCCCGTGGGCTGGATTCGGCTCATCAGGGCTTTGGATCCGGCCTGCGGGATTGCCACCCCCGTGGCGCAGCGGTGCTAAGTCAGGCTCCCATTTTTGTGCTTGTTTTCAAATTCTAAGTCCTAGTGTGGTGGGAGAAATAAGAGTGTTGCATTAATAATAAAGTTAGGCTCACTGAATTTTGACGGGCATTTTCAGAAAGAGGTACGGTTCAGCTGAGCAGTTATTAAATTGTTTTAAAATGGTTAGTTATTAACATGATGCTGAATTATTACAGTGAGCAACTTATCTTTACGAAACGTAAAGGGCAGCCAGAAATAGGGTCATAGCCCAGTGTTAGGACTATATTGTTCCTTCCCCAAATGTGTTAGGGCTGTTTTAGCCAAAGTTTTAATTATCTTCACATACTAATTGGAATTCTTTCCATATCTTGCTGCATCCACCTGGGTACTGTTTTCCCACCATTTAGAAAGGCCCCTTGCTTTTATAGTAGTGTTTCCCAAATTTTTGAAAGCTGAGCCCTGCTTCAGGAAAATGAAACTAATTGTGCCTGCACTCTCTCGTGCCTGCCAACAACCCTGTTGTTGTTGTTGTTGTTGTTAAATACCTACATATCTTAATCTGTACGTCTTCCATGCCCCCTCCTCTCACTCAGGGGTGGCAGATTTGTAGAAATTTTGGTGGTGCCCAGAACCTGCCCCTGCCCAAACTCCACCCCCCCCCACCTGCCCAAGGCTCCTGGAGGGATTTTGGGTGCAGGGGGCGGAGGAGGTCTGGGGTGCAGGCCCTGGGCTGGGGATTGGAGTGCAGGAGGGTGCAGGGTCCAGGCTCTGGGAGGGAGTTTGGGGGAGTGAGGGAGTGCTGGGGTGGGGCTGGGGATGAGGGGTTTGAGGTGTGGGAGGGGGCTCAGGGCTATGGCGGTGGGGCTGGGGATGAGGGGTTCATGATGCAGGAGGGGGATCAGGGGTGGGGTGCAGGGGGATGAGGGTTCTGGCTGGGACTGGGGATAAGGTGTTTGTGGTATGGGAGGGGGCTCATGGCTAGGGCAGAGGGTTGGGGTGTGTGGGGGGGTGAAAGCTCTGGCTGGGGATGTGGGCTCTGGGGTGGGGCAGGGCTGGCGATGAGTTTGGGATGCAGGCAGGCTGCCCCGGGACTAGGGCCAGAGAGGAGGATTTCCCCCCAGCCCTTTCCCCACCGGCAGCAACGAGCTCTGGGGGAGAGGCTCCCCTCTCTTCCCGCCCTCCCCCCAGCACACTCACCCCCACCACTGTCACTGCATGTGCTCCTAGGGTCCCTCTCAGATCCAAGAATCTCCCTCGCCTCCCCTGTGATGGGTGCCGGGGGGGAAGGGGGGGGACTGTGTGCGCCTCCTCCCCTGCTGCTGCCCCTCACTGGGGGTGGGGGATGGGGCTGCCCCATGCCCAGTGTGGGGCAGGAGCGGTGACTGCGGGCAGGGGGGGCAGCTGTACTGGTGGAGGGTCCTGCTGGAAAATGAAAGGGTCTGAGGGGGAAGGGCAGGGGCAGTGTCAGTCCGGATGGGGGGCACTAGGACCCTGCGTTGGCAGTTGATGCAGGGAGGCACCATGGAGCTGCAGGGGAGAGGCAGGAACGCTCTGCTCTGGGACCCAGGGAGGTGCACAGGGGCAGCAAGGGGGAACCGGAGGAAACTCGGGCGGGGAGGGGGGGGGGCAATCCGGCCCCAAACATTGGTGGAGCCGGACCCCTGGGTCCTCAATATTGCTGGAGCCCAGGCACCACAGGAGAATATAACTTGCCACCTGTGCTCTCACTTTAGGAGACACTCCTGCAGCTCTTCATAATATGGTTCTTCTCCTCCTTATGTCTTTTGGCGAGCATTTCAACAGATGGTAACTATTTCACTGAACAGAGCAGCTCAAAGCTCAGAGCTACTGTTTTCGGCTCTCTGCAAACTCAGGCAGGCATCTCTGCATTGGTTAAGCTCATGTTTTGAAGGTGTACTTCACAACCATAACAGCTCGAGACTCACTTTTTCTAAATGAAAGCTGAGACTGAAGAACGACTGAGAGGTCTGTCTGCATCCTACTGGCTAGTCCTTTGCCTCTCCCAGGGGGATGTGCCCCACAGTTTGGGAGAGCCAGCTTTACAGAGAGCATGTAGTGTAGAACCAGCAGAAACTGGATTTCAATGTGATAAGTGATAGAGAAAGCAGAACTTACCCTCTCTGGAAGGAAGAGAACCTTTCAGTAGTCTAGTTGAATGTTTACATGGTAGTGTAGGGATATTAAAGAAGGTACTGAAAGTGATTCCCCAAGTGAAAGTAACTCCCCATAATTTGTCCCCCACAATTTAAACCTCATAGCATTACCAAGTAAAAGATCTCTTGGATCCCTTGTTAAACTTACAAGCTACTGTCTGTGTAAACCATTGATTGTATCTGTTCTCAGAAAAATATTGTATTGCTATGAGAAACTTGCAAACAAGTTATTTGACTTTGTTCTTTATGCATGCTTTGTACCTAGAAACAGCATAGAAAGACCCCCACCCTCTTTGATTAAAGGGCAGGGCATCTCAAATAAATTAGTACACACCCCAAAAGTGTTGAAGACAGTATGTCTGCTGATGAATGCTTGGTGTACATGAATGAATGAGCAGGGAGGTGCCAGTCTACGAATTCAGTGACCATCGGCTGAAGGCGGCGTCAAAGTGGGAATGACCATACAACCCCCGGAGGGTAAACTGGGACCCACCCGATCCTCTCAAAGGATGGGAAAAACAAGATAACATCTGACCGTGTGGAGCCACCAGGAATGCCATCAGGAATGTGCCATCTGCTGATTGATTCAGCAACAGCATGATGAAGCAATTCCCATAGACTGACAGAGGAAATAATTCCTATAAGAATGGCCTCTAAATACTGAGGACTTTGAGTCTGGTTCTGCAACCACCCTCCAGGAGCATCAGATGAATCTGACAAGGACTCGGCTCCACCCTCATGCCCAGGTTACCTGGCCAGTAACTTGGCATGAGCAACTTCTAGGCTGGTAACTATGACATCTATGCAGAACGTCTGTGTGTCTGTGTGTATGTGTGTATGTGTGAATGTGAAACTGAATGAAATGTTACAGCTATAACTGACTGCTTACTATGATTCTTTTTGTATTCACAATAAATGTGACATTTTGTCTTATCCCCTTTAAAAAGATCCTGCTGGTTTTTATTTTATTGGTATAACAGTAGGATAAAATACATTCCCGACATGAAGGCAAGAGGATTGCATCTCAGGATTTCATTCTGGAGGTCTACAATCATGACAAAACAATTCCTCTTAAAGGAAGCCACATATTCTGAATAAGGTATGCATAAGGGCTGCAGCACTAGGAAATTCATTCTTGGGAACAGTCATGAACTGGAAAGGGAATGACTAAATGACCCCATGGGGCTTTTCCAGCTCTAAATTCTGCGATGAATGGCCAAAGCACAGATGGTCGGTCTCATGAGTGAACTATGTGGCCCAACAATATCTGGAAGACACAGATGTTACATGAGAAAGGAGTGTTTCCTTATGCGTTTCTATTTAGCTAAATTTGCAATCCGTTCTTTTATAGTTTCACCAATAGCGTGATGGTGGGGGCATAGGCGCCGACTTTCGTCGGCACCTGTGTAGGCTCGCGCCCTGGCCCCGCCCCAACTCCACCCCCGCCCCGTCCCCAAATCCCTGCCCCTGCTTCCTCCCCTGGCCGTGCTGCACCCCCCCCCCCCGGCTTGCAAGTGGGGTGGGGAATGCAGCGGGGTTGGGGGAGGAGGAGGGGGCGGGGCCGCGAGCACCCCCCGCCAGCCCCAGCTCACCTCAGACTCCACCTCTTCTCCATACCCCTCCCTCCCCCGCCCGACCAGCTGGAGAGGGAGCCATGAAAAGCGGTGGGCTGTCGCTTTGCTTCTGGCTCAGGCTGAGACTCCGAGAGGCAGAGAGGCGAGCTGGGCGCGGCGGGGGGGGGCTGGCGAGGAGCTGCCACGGGGCCCGGCAGCTCCCTGCCAGCCCCGCCCCCGCGCCCAGCTCACCTTGCCTTCTCCAGGTGCCGCGGTAGCCAGAGCGCTCAAGCAGCCGCGGGCTCCTCTGGCTCCAGCAGCTGATCGGAGGCAGCACACTCCCCAGAGGCGCTGCCCCTGCGCTTTCCCCCGCCCGCCCAACGTGCTGCTGCCGCCGCCGCCGATCAGCTGCTGGAGCCAGAGGAGCCTGCGGCTGAGTGAGCGGAGAAAAAGCTGCTCTGGCTGCCACGGCACCTGGGGAAGGCGGGATGAGTTGGGCACGGGGCTGGCAGGGAGCTGCCGGTGGATGCTCAGCACCCACCAATGTTTCCCCATGGGTGCTCCAGCCCCGGAGCACCCACAGAGTCGGTGTATCACGGAGAATGAGGTTATCCTGAATCTTGTGCAATGTTAGCAGTTGCCTGTGGATGTTTGGAACATCAATCGTTAACCTGTCGTTTTTCTATTTCAGTATCTGCTATGTCCTGCTGTTTTAGGATGGGCATGGGGGTTAGCAACAGCATGACACATCCCATCCAAAATCTCCCCCCTGCAATTTCTATGTTGTGGAATCACAAAACAAAGTGTGGAAAGTCTTGGATGATTCTTTGCTACTAATAGCTGAGTAAAATGGACCAAACTAAAGCTGGAGTCATCTGGATAGATTTTGATTAATAAAGAAGCATCTTTCTCAGCACAGAATTTGAAATACAAACTGTCGTTTGGAGATCTTTTAAATAGAGAGAGGCATACAAGAAGGAAATGGATCTGCTTCCTACCAGGGTATCCTACAAAGGCCCCTCCATTGGTGATTTCTTTAAATCCTTTACACTGTTGCCTTTCTATGCTGAATCCTCGCTGTTTAATTAGTACAATTATAAGCATGTGAAATCTACAGTACTTGACATCTCAAACACCAGTATGTTGTGAAATGCCTTGATTTTTTCCCCCGATTGTTGTACTGCCTGATTATATATGAGGCGAGAGAGAAATGTTTTTTTAGGTCTTTGTCTAGCATCCTGCAAGGTGTTAATTTTTCCTCAGTTATGGTCCTTTATCCATCTTGAAATAATTTGGTTTTCTGAATATCTAAGAGAGGAAAGTTATTGTTTAAAAAAAGAAAAAGAGAGAGAGAATCCAGGAACAGGTAACTCCAGTGCAGCAGTTCTCAATCTGTGGGTCGGGACTCCAAAGTGGGTGACAACTCTGTTTTCATGGGGTCGCCAGGGCTGGTGTTAGATTTGCTGGGGCCAAAGCTCGAGCCCCACCACCGGGGTCGAAGCCCTTGGGCTTCCCTCCCTGGGGTGGCTCGGGCTTTGGCCTCCCTGTCAGGGGCAGCAGGGCTTGGGTGGGCTCCGTCTTCGGGTCCTCCCCTTGGGGTCATGTAGTAATTTTTTCTTGTCAGAAGGGGGTCACAGTGCAATGAAATTTGAGAATCTCTGTTCTAGTGATTAAATCTTTCAATATATTACATAATATTCAATGGGGTAGTGAAAGAAGTTGCAATGTATGGCATTAATTAGCAGGATATTAGAGAACTCTTTATTTACTAGTTCTGATTCAAGTATGTAATATTTTACACCTCATTCATTATATCTTGTCATTTGCTCAATGCCCTCAACTGCCTCTGAAAGATGGAGTCCTACAAGCTTTCCAAGTTTATTCAAATATAAGTGTTTTAATTTCTCTGTTTTTCTTTCTTTAAACTCCCAACCCTCTCCTTCTGTCTATGGTCACTGAGGTAGCGAGGTTTGTAATGACTGAGAATGCCAACAACCAAACACCGAATGCTTGAATTGTTAACTCCAATAGATGACATGTCACCAATCTAAATACATCAAAAGGTGCTATGCCACTGCACGTATTGCTCATTTTGCAGTTTCATAACTCTAAAATCAGTGTATGTTAAAAAAAAAAAAAAATCAAAAATCAGGACTATTTCTGTCCATCTTGTACTCCTGCTTGCTTAAGTTACTTGTTGGGTTGATCTGGGAGGAATGTAGTTTTGGACATGGTTCCGTTTGTTTTTATCCAGAAACTTGTACATGGGCCCAGAGCTTTGGAAATTAATTAAAGCAATTACATTAAAATTTGCCTCATTTAGCATTATTACAATGTTTCTATCCAACGCTGTATAGTTATTTGCACCATTTAAATCAGGGGTCTCAAACGTGCGGCCCGCGGAGCTCTTCCCTGCAGCCCGCCAAGCTCTCCGCACTGCCCTGAGTTACTTCCTGTGGCTGCCAAACTCCCCTCACCCCCGCCCCCCTGAGTAATTTTCTGTGCCCGGAGGCAGCGAGGGGGGTGTCAGTGATGCGACCCTCGGGCCAATGCACTAGTCCTCGTGTGGCCCTTGTGGTCATTTGATTTTAAGACCCCTGGTTTAAATACAGCATCGTGTGTGAATGTTTACTCCTTTTCATAAAAAATCAAAAGTGGGGGGGGGGGGGGAAAGGGAAAACAGACAGTGGAATATGGCGGCAGTCTAAGAGATTGTGCAGCTTGGAAAGGATGGGATTGTTATCTGTTACCACTTGCAACAATGAGAGGAGAACTCAATTTCAGTCAATACCTGTAAGAATTTTTGTTTCTTATTTAAGCAAGTAGACATTCAAAATGATGATATTAAGAGTGGCTGTTATGATATTTGAGTTGTAAAGCACGTGAACTGAGATTGCTCTGGATGTTAACGTAGCCTTAACTGATGAAGTCTTTGATCTGTTTTGATTCTGTCAATATGAAATGTTGAGCAACCATAACTCTCTTAATGATTTTTTGTGGATGAGTTAATATATACACATAATATATACACATTTCACATTTTTAAACAGCAACAGTTTATTAAAACCAGCTTATTCCAAGGTTGAAGAATTAGACTTTACTTGTTTACTACCATATCGCTATTCAGGCTTACTGTGCACTTTGCTCAGAAAATGCTAATTATTATTCTATGGGTCATGAAACTCTTTTCAATCCTGTGTAAATAGCTAACTAGCGGCTACTCACCTCTTCACCCATGAATGGGGTTGGCAGAGGCAAGAAAGGCCCATTTCAATTTAGTTTAGGGAAAAGGGAATGAATGCACAGGGATGAGGGGGAAAGGTATCCTTGACAAGATTCTGTGAGGTTTTTGATGCTCCAGAAATACATCAGAGCCATTGCATAGAGAATATGATAGGCTTAAGTGTATTTCATTCCATGCATCCGATGAAGTGAGTATTAACCCACGAAAGCTTATGCTGAAATAAATTTGTTAGTCTCTAAGGTGCTACAAGTTTTTCTTTCTTATTTTCATAGAGAATATGGTAATCCTCTCACAAAGGCTGGGCAGAGTGGCAGTACCATTCAAAGTTTAAGTGCTCCTTATTCCCATGGCAGTGATCCTTCCTGTTCCTGTCCTCTCTCTCCCCCCTCCCTCCCATATGCATGGAAATTCTCTTTGTTCTATGAAAATAAGAAAGAAAAACTTGTAGCACCTTAGAGACTAACAAATTTATTTCAGCATAAGCTTTCGTGGGTTAGTACCCACTTCATCGGATGCATGGAATGAAAATATACTTCAGACAGACATTTATACAGTCAGAGAAACATGATGGTCCAGGTGTATAGACCAATCTTAAGAGGCTAATTAGTTGAGAGGAAACATGACAGCAGGGGAAGAAAAAGCTTTTGAAGTGATAAACAAGATGGTCACACAGGTGTGAATGAGGATCGTTAACTTAAGGGAAATAGATTCAATTAACATAATGGCCGAGCCATTCCAAATCACGATAATCTCTTTGTTCTAGTCTGCCAAGCTACTTAACCTCTCTTTGTGCAAATCCTTTCTTAAGGTAGATTCTCTGCAATGCCTAGAAGACTTGGGTCAGAAACAATATTTATTGTTTTATTTATAAAGCCCTTTTAAGTGAGCCACCTAAGCTATGTACACACTACCCAAAAAGGTGTATGTTACAACATGCTCACTGTCATGTTTTAAAATCCTACAGTAAAAAGAGCAAGTGATAGTTTTACCTTGATTTAGCCCCAGAGTTTGCCTCAGCTAGCTCAATGGAGTTAAAAACATCACTTTTCCGAATGTAAATAGGGGCCTAGACATGGTCATGCCTAAAGTGAGTTATCACACGATCTTGATGCAGTTGTCTGTGTCCTTTGCTCTTGTTTGTTGTCCCCGCTTGATATACAGTATTGCCAACACTGAGCAATCAAAAATTCATGAGTCCGGCCTAAAAAAATCATGAGAATTTTTTTTTAAATAATACATTTTGGGTTCTTTTAATTTGCCTTCTAGTTTCTGAACCTTTAGGGTACATTTGATCATGTTTTCAAGCTTTTCTCCACTATATTCAGGCGATAAATGTCCTTTTTAATTTTTTTTAATGAAAGCTGAGATTGTCGTATAAACACACGACTCCAGGAATTAGAGCGGGGTGGCCAAGCTGTGGCTCCGGAGCCTAGGGTGACCAGATGTCCCGATTTTATAGGGACAGTCCCGATTTTTGGGTCTTTTTCTTATATAGGTTCCTATTACCCCCACCCCACCCCGATTTTTCACACCTGCTGTCTGGTCACCCTACTGGAGCCACATGCAGCTCTTCAGAACTTAATATGTGCTCTTCGTATAGGCAGCGACTCTGGGGCTGGAGTTACAGGTGCCAACTTTCCAATGTGCTGGAGGGTGTTCACTGCTCAACCCCTGGCTCTGCCACAGGCCCTGTCCCTACTCCACCCCTTCCCACCTCCTCCCCTGAGCCGTCTGTGCCCTGGCTCCTCTTCCCCCTCCCTCCCCCCCAGCCTCCTGCACACCACGAAACAGCTGATCAGGAGGTGTGGAGAGGGAGGGGGAGGCGCTGATCCTTGAGGCTGCCGGTGGGTGGGAGGCACTGGGAGCCGGGTGGGGAACCTGATGTGTGTGTGTGTGTGGCGGGGGGGGCTGACATATTACTGTGGCTCTTTGGCAATGTACATTGGTACATTCTGACTTTCTCAGACTCAGATTGGCCACCCCTGAATTAGAGCTTCAAGAAAAACACCAAATATCATGAGACTCAAAATTGTGAAAGCTGGCAATAATGTATACATCGTGTTTATTATGTCTAAAGTAAGAATGAGCTCTCCCGAGTAGAGATTGTGACTTTCTAATGGGCTCAACCACCTACCACATTTTTACTGTTGTAAAAATGACACAATAAGAAAAGCCGGAATCGTAACTCTGGGCCAGGTGCATGCATCCCAATGGGAAGAAACCAGATTCAGGTGACGGTAAATATTTTCTTTAAAGGAGAAACATAACCGAGAGGCCATTTCAGACAAGAACCGGAATTGTTTAGACTGGTCTGTAAACAATCATGGCATTCCAGCCATTTATCACAAATTGTCAGTGTTCCAATAGATTATTTGCAAGGGTTGCACAACAGCTTTCACAGCACTCTTGCAACGCTTGCCATATTTTTTTTTGTGAGCTCACAATATTTGTTGTTTTTCTAAAATCCCCAGCACCTAGACTCAAGTGCTTACACAAGAATCTGAGCTTTAATTTAAATATATAGATATTCCTAGACTCAAAGTGCATGTTTTACATAGCAGTTGGGAGCATGCTTCCCAGCCCAGAAACTAGCCAGCTTGAGAGAGTGTGCTAAAAATAGCAGTTTAGCCCTGGTGGAGTGGGTGCCCGCATGGCAGATGCCCGAGTGCAATCACACCCGATCTGGGTACGTACTCAGGTTAGGGTTGCCAGGCGTCCGCTTTTCAACAGGAACGCCCGCCCGAAAAGGGACCCTGGTGGCTCCGGTCAGCACTGTTAAAGGTCCAATCGGTGGCGCAGCGGGACTAAGGCAGGCTCCCCGCGACTCCTGGAAGCAGCCGGCATGATCCTGCTCCCGCCCTGGGAACCGCGGCCAATGAGAGTTGCGGCGGCAGTGCCAGCGGGCAGGGCAGCGTGCAGAGCCTCCTGGCCGCACCTACGCCTAGGAGCAGGAGGGACATGTCGCCGCTTCCCGGGAGCCAACACCTGAGGTAAGTGCCGCCCGGAGCCCACACCCAGAATCCCCTCCTGCACCCTAACCCCCTGTCCCAGCCCATAGCCCCCTCCAACACATCACAAACTCTTCATCCATGGCCGCACCCCAGAGCCCACACCCCCAACCCCTTGCCCCAGCCCGGTGAAAATAAGCGAGGGAGTGAGGGTGGGGGAGAGTGAGCAATGAAGGGACAGGGGTGGAGTGAGCGGGGGCAGGGCAAGGGTGTTTGGTTGTCTGCAATCAGAAACTTGACAACCCTAGCTCAGATGGCTCTCTCAACTGCCACCCAGGCTGCTGCAGCCACACCGTTGTTATCAAGCTATCTTAAGCAGAGCTAGTGTGTGTCTGGTGTCTACCACTGCTGGGAAGTGCATTCGCAACTGCAGTGTAGACTCTATGATCGCAGAAAAAGGCTTGAAAACTTGACCTCAGTGCTTCCTAAAGGCTCTAAAAACAGAAGGTAAATTAAATAAAAAGAACCCAAAACGTTTTTTTAAACCATCATTTTTCTGAGGCCTGACTCATGATTTTTGAACACTTGGGATTATAAATACTGGAACAGTCCCAACGAAAGATCATCCCAGGCATTTTTAACTGGTCAGCCTGCTCTTACAGTGCTACCGCCAGCCTGATGCTTCCACACAGGACAGCCACCTGTCGAAATGCCCTCTGGCCTCGATGCCATTTACTGGCCTCTTCTGGGTTTCACTATTTTCCCCCCAGCAGTTCTCAAACTCTGGATTGGGACCCCAAGTGGGTCGCAACCCAGTTTTAATGGAAGCCGAAGCCTGGGCCCCACCGCCCAGAGCCGAAATCGAAGTGCGACAGCTTAAGGCCTGGGTGGCGGGGCTCAGGTTACAGGTCCCCCACCCCCCGGGCTGAAGCCCTTGGGCTTTGGCCTCCCCACCTGGGGCTGTGTAATGGCAAATGTAAAAGCAAATGTAATTAAAGACTATGATGAATGAAAAGACGGACTGGGCTCTTCTTTGCAGTAGCTGTGTTGCTCCCAGGCCAGGATATGAGAGAGACAAGGTGGGTGAGGTAATCTCTTTTATTGGATCAACTTCTGTTGGCGGAAGGTACAAGCTTTTGAGCGACACTGAGCTCTTCTTCAGGTCTGGGGAAGGAAGCAGAGGTTTTGGAAGTTGATATAAAAAAACCCAAATCCCAGGCTGGGGCAATGGGAACTTCTAGAGCTTGTCCTAGGCTCTGAAAATCTTGGCTTCTGCCCTAGTTCTTGTAAAAAAATATTCCATTTTTCTTTCAAAGTGCTTGTTTCAGGAAGTGTTATTTTTTGATGGGCTAAAATGCAGGCACGTTACTTGAGACTGTACCAGAGTGGAAGCCTACATATGATAACTCAGCAGTTCTCAAGCAGGAGTCTGGGGCACCCTGGGGAGGCTGCAAGCAGGTTTCAGGGGGTCCCCCAAGCAGGGCCAGCGTTAGACTCACTGGGGCCCAGGGCAGAAAGCTGAAGCCTCGGGCCCCAAGCCAGAACAACTTAGCTTTGTGGGGGCCCCCCACTAATTGCCCTGCTTGCTACCCCTTAATGTCAGCCCTGACTTTTCTATGTAGAAAAACAGTTGTGGAAGAAGTAGGGCCTGGAGTTTTTATAGCATGTTGGGTGGGCCTCAGAAAGAAAACGGTTGAGAGCATCTGTGATAAATAAGAAAGCACATAGCATCTCTGCTTGCAGATGTGATTGTGAAATGATATGTATGGCTACTGTATCTTTCATACACAGTACCTGAGGCCAGTACTTACGGTCAGGAATCCCGGTGCGAGCCATTCCATATTCCCTAGGTGAACAAGCCCTCTGCCCCAAGGGTAGCTGAACTGAAATCACAGGCTGCCCTGCATTTATTCACAACAGAACTGTTAAGAAATTCTCATTTGCAAATTTCACAAGGCCAAACATTCTGGACCCTGACTCTGCTTTTATTGACTCTTGTTTTGCTAGTTAAACGTAAGGCAATGTGGTGATTGTGCAACCCCTTCCCGGCCTCCCTTCCACCGCAGAGCAAGTGCTGAGACTCGCGCGGTGCCCTTTAGGGTCGGCGGATCCGCAAGGAGAACGAAGAGCGCCCAGCGGAAGCCTTTAACCCCGGCGCGGAGGAGCCGGATCCCTCCTCCCTCCAGAGGGCGGCTGCTGCCGCCGCCCCGCGCTGGTTAGCCCGGCCCGGGCATCGCTCCGTTTTCCCCTCCGGGTCCCCGGTTGGCTGGGGAGCGCGGCGGGCGGCGTTGGGTTGTTTGTTTGCTCCGGGGGCCGGCTGGCCACATCTCCCCGCCTGGAGCAGAACCGGACTCGCCGCGATTTGCCGCTGGGGCTGTTTGACTCCCGGCGAAGCGAAGCGGAGGCTGCTCCCCGCGCGCCCACATGGGGACCTCCGGCAAAGTGAGACTAACGGGCCGGTCACTGGGAGTTACAGGCCATGCTCTGGTTCCGGGGGGATTGGGCTGGGCGGGGCTGCAAACGGTTCCTGCTGCTGGGCAGGGCGCTGAGCGCCGAGCCTGCTCCCCGCGGTGGGGACGGGGGAGCACCGCGCTCAGTGCGGGGTGCAGGATCGAGCCCCAAACATGCGCGCCGCTCTCAGCAGCAGCGGGCTCAGGGTCAAACAGCTACGGCTGTTCCAGCGCCCAGGCAGCTTAGTCTCGCCTTAACCCCTCACGTACATGGCAAGGGAGTGAGTTAATCCAGCGCCTTGCAAACAGCTGACGGCAGTGAATGCTGGATTCATCAGTAGCGCCCTAGATTCCCCCCCTCCCATTTCGTGATTTATGAGGGGCCCTAGTGCTCAGAAACTTTGATTGATATGATAGAAAAGGTTTGTGTTTAAAACCAAAAAGAAAACCCTTCAAAGCTGAGTCAGGTAGAGCTACCTCTCACTGGCACTTGAATAGTCTCCACCGCTGCCATCTGGAATGGCTTCAGTTGTTATTACCTGGGGATCGCTTTGACTTTTTTCCAGTATTTGATGTTGCGAACTCTCACTGTCTATTTCGTTTAGTTCTAAGTGAAAAAAGCAGTTTTCTATTGCAGCATCGGCATGCCATACACGTTAAAGTCTGCTTCTGCCTCCTGGGTTAGCATTCGCTCATCTATATCATTGCTCAGGCAGTACATTAATTGCTTTCTCAATTAGATACTGTAGTATTTGAGATTTTGGAGCCTGGCAATGTTGGAATTGTATAGTTTGGTAGCATCATATGCCATTTTGAGCACAGGTGGTCTGTGATGTAAAATAGCTCTTTTTTTGGAGAATTTTATTTAGTCAGACACTCTGGTTACCTTCTCCACACCTGAAGAGGACCTCTCTGAAGCCTGAAAGCAGCTTCCACCAGCAGGAGTTAGTCCAATAGAAGACATTACTTCACCTAAGTTGTCTCTCTCATATTTTACATATGGCATTTCTAGCAACTGGATCAGTTACTCCCAAAGGGGGGAGGGATGAAGTTTGGATTATTCCCGACTAGAGTTGAACGAAAGAGACAAAGAATAGTCTTGTGGTTAAGGGACTGGGTGGGAACTTTGGGTTCACATTATTAGCTCTGGCAAAGATTTCTTGTATGACCTTGAGGGAAACCACTTAATCTCTGCATGTTGGGGCTAAGGTGGCTTTAAACCACTATTGCACCCTCACGCTCCTGTGCTGCTTTGGGCACAGGTAGCACCCTCCAGAAACTCAGCAGTGTTGCAGCCCCATCATCCCACCCCCAGCCATTCATTCAACACCTCCTCATGCGGGTGTTTGGAAAGGGGTCTCGGGACGGCAACGTTATCTCCATAGTGCCCGCACTAAGATGTGCGGGTTTTAGGGAGTCTTTATGCCCCCTCCCTCATACCCAATGTAAAAGGGTCTAAAGGCGGAGGTTAGGATCTGAACCCTAATTTCTAGATCATGTGAAAATGGAAACGAAGGGTAAATGTGGATACAGGCAAACAAAACGGAAAGGTCCATAGGCATAAATATTTTTGATGAGTGGTCTTTAATTTGGAAGAGATCTATTACCTTCTCTTAACGTGTCTGAGTAAAAGCAAATCGCTATGAAGTGATGTTACAGTGACACCTTCAATTCCTAACTCCTCCTACCCCCACCCCCACAAATGTCTTGGAAGCCCAGGGTACAGGATCATTTTCTCTGTATCTGGTAGGAGTATCCAAAAGTGGCAATGCTGAATTCTACAGATATGAAACATAAAGACTAATCCAATGAGGTGCTGAGGTCCCTAAGGCTCAGTACCTCCCAGGATTCAGGGCCTGATTTCTAGAAGGGAAGTCAATGGGAGGCAGATAAATAGGGCTTTGAGCCTTCAATCCCTGTTGTTAGATTGCCCTTGGATGTTCTGGTGATCCTTCTAGTCTTGCAGTGAAAGACATTAGACTAATAACTTTGCACCTGTTCATTGTGGCAAAGTATTGTCTACTTGAATACAGGAGAAAGAATTTCCCTAGATGATAGTAGTTCTGAAGGGACTCAAATGCACTGGCCATGCTTACAGATGTTCATAAAATGTAACCTCTTACACAATTGCGTTCTCACTCCTAGATTATGAACCAAATAAACCCATAAAAGCAACCACAAGTACAATTATTACTGTTTCTAAGTATGAGTAGATCTCCCACCGGCTCTCAATTTGCCTGCTATAATTTTTCTCCACTGTATTACATCAACTGATTGATTTTTTTTTTTTTTTTAAATAGCGGAATTCCACTGTCCACACTCTTGTTTGGTGTCATTCTGAGAAGATTTTTCAAATGTAAAGGAGAGGGAAGGAACACATTTAATTCCATAAATGTTTAATTCTGGATTCCTAATAACAGCATATATTTTGGGATAAAATTTATTTCTGCTCATATCAATATTTTTAGTGATTTTTCAATTTATTCACTCTGTGTATTTTTAATAACTAACAGTTCCTACATAAAAATGTAATCAACTGTATTTTCATAGGTTATAAAATGCAAGGCTGCTGTTGCCTGGGAAGTGGATAAACCACTCTCTATTGAGGAGGTAGAGGTTGCACCTCCGAAAGCTCATGAAGTTCGTGTTAAGGTACAAACCTCTCTTTCACAGTGTTATTTTTTTCTATGGGAATTCTTCTTCTTGGAGATGTACTGAATACACCTACTTTTCACAGAATCATAGAATCTCAGGGTTGGAAGGGACCTCAGGAGGTCATCTAGTCCAACCCCCTGCTCAAAGCAGGACCAACCCCAACTAAATCATCCCAGCCAGGGCTGTCAAGCCTGACCTTAAAAACCTCTAAGGAAGGAGATTCCACCACCTCCCTAGGTAACCCATTCCAGTTCTTCACCACCCTTCTAGTGAAAAAGTTTTTCCTAATATCCAACCTAAACCTCTCCCTCTGCAACTTGAGACCATTACTCCTTGTTCTGTCATCTTCTACCACTGAGAACAGTCTAGATCCATCCTCTTTGGGACCCCCCCCCGCTTTCAGGTAGTTGAAAGCAGCTATCAAATCCCCCCTCATTCTTCTCTTCTGTAGGCTAAACAATCCCAGTTCCCTCAGCCTCTCCTCATAAGTCATGTGCTCCAGCCCCCTAATCATTTGTTGTTGCCCTCCGCTGGACTCGTTCCAGTTTTTCCACATCCTTCTTGTAGTGTGGGGCCCAAAACTGGACACAGTACTCCAGATGAGGCCTCACCAGTGCCGAATAGAGGGGAATAATCACGTCCCTCGATCTGCTGGAAATGCCCCTACTTTTACAACCCAAAATGTCGTTAGCCTTCTTGGCAACAAGGGCACACTGTTGACTCATATTCAGCTTTTCGTCCACTGTAACCCCTAGGTTCTTTTCTGCAGAACCGCTGCCCAGCCATTCGGACCCTAGTCTGTAGCAGTGCATGGGATTCTTCCGTCCTAAGTGCAGGACTCTGCACTTGTCCTTGTTGAACCTCATCAGATTTCTTTTGGCCCAATCCTCTAATTTGTCTAGGTCCCTCTGTATCCTGTCCCTACCCTCCAGCGTATCAACCACTCCTCCCAGATTAGTGTCATCTGCAAACTTGCTAAGGGTGCAGTCCACACCGTCCTCCAGATCGTTAATGAAGATATTGAACAAAACCGGCCCCAGCACCGACCCTTGGGGCACTCCACTTGATACCGGCTGCCAACTAGACATGGAGCCATTGATCACTACCCGTGAGCCCGACCATCTAGCCAGTTTTCTATCCACCTTACCGTCCGTTCATCCAGCCCATACTTCTTTAACTTGCTGGCAAGAATACTGTGGGAGTCTGTATCAAAAGCTTTGCTAAAGTCAAGAAATAGCACATCCACTGCTTTCCCCTCATCCACAGAGCCAGTTATCTCATCACAGAAGGCAATTAGGTTAGTCAGGCATGACTTGCCCTTGGTGAATCCATGCTGACTGTTCCTGATCACTCTCCTCTCCTTTAAGTGGTTCAGAATTGATTCCTTGAGGACCTGTTCCATGATTTTTCCTGGGACTGAGGTGAGACTGACTGGCCTGTAGTTCCCCGGATCTTCCTTCTTCCCTTTTTTTTAAAGATGGGCACTACATTAGCTTTTTTTCAGTCATCCGGGATCTCCCCCGATTGCCATGATTTTTTTCAAAGATAATGGCCAATGGCTCTGCAATCACATCGGCCAACTCCTTTAGCACCCGCGGATGCAGTGCATCCGGCCCCCATGAACTTGTGGTCGTCCAGCTTTTCTAAATAGTCCCGAACTACTTCTTTCTCCACAGAGGGCTGGTCACCTCCTCCCCATACCGTGCTGCTGTCTGGGAGCTGCCCTTGTCTGTGAAGACAGAGGCAAAAGAAGCATTGAGTACACTAGCTTTCTCCACATCCTCTGTCAATAGGTTCCATCCCTCATTCAGCAAGGGGCCCACACTTTCCTTGACTTTCCTCTTGTTGCTAACATACCTGAAGAAACCCTTCTTGTTACTCCTGACATCTCCGGCTAGCTGCAACTCTAAGTGTGATTTGGCCTTCCTAATTTTGCTCTTGCATGCCTGAGCAATATTTTTATACTCCTCCCTGGTCCTTTGACCCATCTTCCACTTCCCGTAAGCTGCTTTTTTGTGTTTAAGATGAGCAAGGATTTCACTGTTAAGCCAAGCTGGTGGCCTGCCATATTTACTTTTCTTTCTACACATCTACTTTTGCTATTAAAGTTCCCGATTTTCAAATAGTTCAAAAATATTCATCCAGCTTCATAGCTGATTGAAAAATGGGGAAAAGATCTCAACTAGCAGTTTTTGAGATTCTTTCCAGGTGGCCAACCCTCCTCCTCCCCCATGTTACTAGGTGTCAGGCTAGCAACTGCCATTCTTGGACAACAAGGGACAAAATACTGAGATGATGTTATCCAAGAACTTATGGTGATCATCTTATTGGACACAAGGGCTGGGTACCTCCCTTGTCTTTAGTGCAGGTCAGAGTTCTTTGTAGACCTCAGAATCCTAATGCTGAATATTACATTTTGATTCTTCTGCAAGGGAAAGTCAAACCTTGTTATTATTAGATGCAAAATATTTTAGATAATGCAAATAACCAAGGCCTCGTGTACACTAGAAAATTAGGGGTGTGATTTTTTGGGAGGGGGCAGGGCTTGGGGTTGTGTTGTTTTTATTTTTATAGTGACACCAGTATGAAGTTGCCTTATAGCAGTATAGTTTATATTGGTTCCTGAACCAGAATAATCTGTATTGTGAAAACATTTCTCTACCAGTATAATTGTGTCAACATTAGGAGAGTGTTTGCAGTTTAAATATGCCATTACAATTAAAGCAGCAAAACTTTCTAGTGTAGACGAGCTTTGGGCCTGTTTTTCACCGTTCTTTGCGTGTAACTGAACGTGCAGAATTGTGGACGCAAGTCTATGCAGAATTTTTTTAAAAATCAGGCATGTAATCCACTCGGGAAGCGGTCATGCAAATATACAGGTATTAAATTAGCAACCTGAAAGATTTCCTATGGTTCCTTGTGCTAATAAATATTCTGAATGTATCGAGAAAACCAATGGAAAATTTTCCATCAAAATATGTTTTATGCCAATAAACCGTATAGCACATTGTTCTAGTCCTGGTAACTTGTCAGCAATATTATTATATGTACTGACATTTGGGACTCTTGGTTCCTAAAAAGCTGGAGGCATCCTAGAAGTAAGTTTACAGTCCTTTGGAGCATTGCCGAGTATAAGGCTGACAAAATTGATGGAAAATATTAAATATGGACAGAAGAGGCCTTGTACTAACTGTTCTAGTATTTACGATCCCTAGTGTTCAAAAATCAGGAGTCAGGCCTCAAAACCAGCTAATAAACAAATAGCAACACTTAGACCTTCTGGAATGAAAACTCAAAACAAAAAATGGCTCCAGTGAGCATTGTGAACGTGACTGTTTTACAGAAGCCTGTGTCCATTCCAGGGTTGATGTGTCCTTTCATTTCCATACAGATAGTGGCCACAGGGATCTGTGGGACAGATGATCATGTTCTGAAAGGTTCTTTTCCAAATATGGATTACCCAGTTATTCCTGGCCATGAAGGAGCTGGGATTGTGGAGAGTATTGGAGAAGGAGTGACATGTGTGAAACCAGGTATGGGAAAGCAGGATTCACCTTTCCAAATGGATTAACCACTCTGGGTGGGGGGGCAGAGCCAGGGGTTGAGCAGTGAGCACCCTGCCCCCAGCACATTGGAAAATTGGCACCTGTAGCTCCAGCCCCCCGAGTCGGTCAGTGTCTATACAAGGAGCCGCATAGTTGCCTTCTCAAAATGAGGGGAGCACTAACTTTCATCTCATGAGCACTGGGAGTGTCCCACTAAGCAAAATATATTTCTCTTCCAAGGCAGGTTAAATAGTACTGCCACATGATCTCTATTTTAGATTGGGGGGTGGGTGTGTTACTTGTTCCCATAATACAAGAACTGGGGGGGGGGGGGCGCGCCTGCCACCAAAAGAAGTTAACAGGCAGCAGCTTTACAACAAAAGGAAGTTCTTGTTCACACTCCATTCATGGCTATTAGCCAGGAGTAAGGACTAGCGGCCCTAACCCCTGCCCGCGGGGAGAGTGGTTACAAAGCTTCTCCACAAACAACAGAGCTGAGGGGCTGCAACTCACCCCAGCAGCTTCCCTGCCCGCATGATGCAGAGCCCGGGCGGGGCTGGACGGGACACGCGCCACCGACCCCGCTCCAGCCTCTTCCTTGCTCTGGATGCTGGAGCAGCCGCCACTCTCTCGCGCGAGAGCCGCATGCGCCGGCGGGCCCGGCTTGGTAGAGGGCGAGGCACATCACCCCCCAGCTCGCGGGAACAGCAGAGAGCGGGCTGCGTTACCCCAGGAACCCAGCGCACATGGGGCAGGACCCAGCTTCGGCCCCATGTTCATTGTGGAGGGGACAGCCCCAGGGGCGGGTTGCACAGAAGACAAGGGGGAGGGTGTTTTCTTACACGCCAAGAGCGGGGCTCCTCTGGGGACTGGTGCCTGCACCCCCCCCACCTGCCCCTGGGTCAGGAGGCGCCTCACTGCCAGCACCCCAGCTCTTAGCAGGAGGAAGTCTTGCTGTGGAGCCGCTCCCTGACCGACACACACCCAGCCTCTAGTTACATGCAGAGTGGACAGGAAGACCTAGGGTCGCACACCCGCTACAGTGCCCGGCCTGTGCCACTGAACGCTTTCCCAAATAAGCGGTACATACTGGCTTGTAAAATTCAACTCAGGACCAACACTTGGCTTAACCACAGGCACTGAGATTACAGAACATGAGACTCAAATTATTAATAAAGAACCGAGTTTAAGAAGAATGTTGGAAACAGGTCATTATGGCTGAAGACATTTCTCTCACCTAAAGTCTGCTGTAGCGTTTTCAGACGAGGCTGCCTGCGACCCATGCTGTCCATTCGCTTGCCAGGTGCAGGATGAAGGAGTGTCTTCGGTGTATATACCCCCACTGTTCATTGTCTTTACTCCAAGGCAGGATAATCCCCCACCCAGGGCTTGTTTTCGCCTGCGTTCTCCTTTACTGTAGAGCTCACATCTCTTTAGTACATAGACTTTGTATGTAAACAGGCATGCATTCTGTTATTTTACAATGCTACATTAATTTAAATCCCAACAGCCATATACACCTTTCAGAGTTTAAACACATATTTCCAATATATATACACACACAACTCCTTACATTGTATCTGTACAACATTTCACCACTGAATGAGACCTCACCTGAGATGCTTTGGGAGAACCAGAATGTTCATAACAAACTCAGGAGGTTGCTGTAACCCCTCTGCACCCGCCTTGCCAGTTGCCTTTAACATATTCTTGTGTCACAGACACCAGACAGATGGCAATGAGTCAATGTGAGGATTTGTGACTAGCCACTGAGCCCTTTGTTAACCCATCAAACGAGTAACCCCGTGGTGGTGCCAGGAGGTGGATTGTGGCAGCCCTGGGACGGCTCTGTGTTGTAACCAGAAGGCAGGCCGAACTGAACGCCCAGGCAATGCAAAGGAGGTAAACTAGCTTGGCCTGGGAGATAAGCAGATCAAAATGTATTTGGATTTTTGACAAGTGACCTATTTTGCCCCGGTACAAATGACAGAGGTACTTTCTGGGGTCAGTACCTGGAATGCTAGTATCCAAAACAAGGAGAATGAAAGGTATAGAACAAGTTACTCCTAAAGACATTCTGCACCAAAAGAATAAAAATTCTGTACACGATATTTTAAAATTCTGCAAAATGTATTTGTCAAATAAATGTGGAGGCTCCAGCATGGCCTTAGGGAGCGCAGGCCACTGGCGTCAGAGCTAGGAGATCACTGTGCAGCTCCGCCCTGGGACTCAGCGGTGAGGCTGCACACAACCCTGACACAGCGCAAGGATAGCGCCTGGCCCAGAAACAGCCCAGGGTCCTGCCCCTCCTTGCTACATGAACCAGCTGTGGGCAGGCAGGATCCAAGTCTAGATGCACTTAGTGTGGGGGGATCCAGGTGTAGGTTGAGAGGGTTCAGGCAGGTGTGGGTTGAGGGGCAATCCGGGTGCAGGTGGCTCAGTGGAGGATCCGGCTGCAGGAGAGTGGTAAGGGGACCTGGATGTACAGGGACTTGTTGGAGGGTTCTGGGTGCAACAGTAAAGGGACTCTGCAAGGGGGGCGAGCGGAAGGAGGGGTCGGGGGGGAAATCAGTGGAGGAGTCCAAATGCTGGGTAAGTGCGGCTCGGCAGGGCGGTTCTGGGTGCGGCTCGGCAGGAGGGTCTTGGTATGAGGGGGGGTCTGAATGCATGGGGTTGGGCAGATGGGGGAGCAGCTCCCTCTACAGAGATCCCTCCCCCTGTAGCTGAAGAGCGATGGGTGCAGGAAGTGCAGGGGTCGCTGGGTGGGTGGGGGATGTGCACGCTGCACTTCCTACAGCTGGGGAAGAAATCTGGGGGTGGATCTGACACGACCCCGGATGCCGTGTAGGGGAAGAGGAAGTCCCATCCTCCCCAGCCCACATGGGACTAGCAGCTGAGCCTGGCACATGGTAGGAGCTACCAGCCAGGTCTTCCCCAGTCCCGCCCCCTGCCCCACCAGCGACGCTGACTTCTGTCAGCGTCGGTGGGTGCTGACGCCGGGCGTCGGGGCCCCAGAACATCGCCCGGTGCTCCGGTAAGTTGGGCGCGAGCTCCGGGGATGGCGGGGAGTTGCCGGTGGGTGCAGAGCACCCACCAATTTTTTTCCGTGGGTGCTCCAGCCCCGGAGCACCCACGAAGTCGGCGCCTATGTGCCCCACAATGATTTACCTCTCTGCCAGCTGCCCTGGACACCAAAACATACTGCTCGGGAAGGTTGCATGACCGTTCTTGTGGCTTCCTTATCAAAAAGTCATTTTTCTGTGGGGAAGCAAAGAAATTTGCAAGAGACATAAATTCTGCGCACCCACAGTGGTGCACAATTCCCCCGGGAGTAACAAGTGGAAGAATTGGAACCGACCGATGGGCTGGATTTTAGTGACATGTGAAGAGTTTTATAACTTGTAAAATCATCCTAGAAATACACTACGTTCCCCTGCAACGTGGGACGCCTCACAATGCCTTGCTGCTGTGGCTCACAAACAGCCAAACAACTTAAAGGTCACCGTCACACCCTGAACGTCTGTGTATTGCCACGGCCCTGATCCAGCAGTTCAAACCCCGGTGGCCTGTTAGCGAACACCAGTCACGCTCTGGCTTCCGGCAGCCTCGATTACTACGTGTGTGGTGATCCCGACGAACTCCGGGTCTTCCCTGCAGAAAGGTCTGTTCCGCACTGTCCAGATATATTCAGTCCGTTGCCTCTGTGAGGGCATCGAGCTACAACACCTTAAATGGAGTTCCCCGCACGATTCACAACGCTGGATGAATTGTGATTAAAGAACAAAACAAGTTTATTTAACTACAAAGAGAGATTTTTAAAAGTACAAGTTATATTCAGAAATGGTTACAAGACAAACATAAAACGCTTCCTAGTTC
Organism: Chelydra serpentina; assembly: GCA_037349315.1. NCBI lineage: Eukaryota > Metazoa > Chordata > Testudines > Chelydridae > Chelydra > Chelydra serpentina. The sequence goes on from JBAIAC010000018.1 coordinate 334,793, forward strand.
TCAACTTAAACTAGACATGGTTCAAGGTGAAATTCTTACCACAGATTTTCAGTAGTACTGCTGACCAAATTACAGGGCAGGATCTGCTCCCGAGGTCCAATAGCTGTTTTCTTTTGTCCGCTTAGGTGAAAGAGAGAGATGGACAAGAAAAGATAACTTGGGATGTTTTTGCACCTCTTTTATAGCTCAGTCACCCTTTGGAAACCATGTTCCTGAGCATGACCCCTGGTTAAAAGCTCTTTCCAGCTGAGAGCAAGGAGACACAGAGTTTGTTGGGGGGAAAGGTTTCATGCTGTTGTTTGCTAAGATCAGATCTGTGTGTTCCTGCCCTGCTTCCTTGCCAAAGAATGACCACTTGATCAGGGCCGGATTAACTCTCCTGTGGGCCCAGGACTATTAGATTTTCTGGGGCTCCTGGGGGCTGGGGCAGAGGATTGGGGTGCAGGCTCCAGCCGGGAGGCGCTTACCTCGTGCAGCTCCTGGGGTACCCGGCCAATGGGAGCTGTGGAGCCAGCGCTGGGGGCAGCACACAGAGATTCCCTGAACGCCCCTCGTCTAGGTGCTGCAGGGGCACATTGGCGAGCCGGCGCTCGCAGCTCCAGGCCCGAGGGGGGGCCCCGAGGCTCAGGGACTGGTGTCACCCGCGGCGCGGAGACTTGCCACAGGCCAGATGAAAAGAAGCAATGGGCCGGACCGCGGGCCTGCGGGACCCCGGGCTGCAGCCTCTAAAGTCCCTGCATTAATCCAGCCCTGCACTTGATAGGTGATGACACCTGCCCGGGGTATCAACTTGTCTTTTGTGTTTGAGAAAGAGGTTTGCCCACTCTCCAGACATTTCTGGTAAAGACATAGTATTGATTTCGACTTATGTTCATAACTTTACATATAATGTTGCTACATACATTTTACCGTGATATTATTGACCAGCAAGTTTTACTTCTCACATGGTACCTCAAGCGGGTGTATTTTGTACAAAGATTTTTACAACAGTGTGTCGGATGTGAATACAGGGGTGTGTTCTGTCACGGTACCGTATTGAACTTTTCTTCCTGTACTATGCCATTATTGACTTTCTGCAATAAACTCGACTGATATTGGTTATTTGAGCTCTTCTATATATTTCATAACAAACCAAAGCATAGCCAAGCAATCGATGCTATAATTTATCAACACTGCCCACCAGCCACATAGGTGGTTAATTACAGGCGGGCGGGTTACTTCTTTAAAAAGCTCATCATGGATAGACCAGACCCTGGCACCTCTTAAAGAAGCCGGCCGCCCTGGGACATTGGCCTTAAATGGTTGCTCCTCCCCACCCCCTTGCCCTGAGATAAGGGCCACCTTCTCCTCTGGCATTTGATAATGCTTTGACTGGAAGGAGATATGCCTTGGTCTCGGCGTCTCTCTTCCTGCAGTATTATTTCTGTGAATTAAAAAACGCCCCAAAACTATGGAAATACCGACAGGGTTACAAACATGTTGTGACAATTCAGCAAAGCGCCCTGGTCCCTGAACGGCTCATGGAGAGACCTGGCTATACAGTGGTGGATGGTGCTCCGATTAGACCCCTGTGAAACCAGAATGACCCAACGGGGAGAGGCAGGGTAGGGGGATATCCAGTCTGAAGTGAAGTCAGCGGGGTTACACAGAAGGAATCAAAAGCAGAATCCAGCCCAGAGTCAAACAGCTGCTGGGCTTTCTGAGGGCCATGTGCAGAAATTTAACTTTGACCCCTTTTGGGGGGGGAGGGGGCACTGTGCCCCCCCCCCCCACCACCACTACCACCGCTCTGGCAGAAGCTTGCTCTTCCCTCCCTCTCTTCCCCCTCCCGCCCTGGCACCAGCAGGAGCTCGCTTTCCCCATCACCGCAACCCTAGGGCCGGAGGAGTTCAGTGTCCCTGACAATTATTGGGGAGGGGGCATGCCTTTGCTTGTTCCCCCTTTTGCAGGCCCCGACATTATCATACCACATGGGAGGTGCCCCAGTATGAAGTAGACATTATCAGCAGCATTACAGTAACAGCCTCCCCTTTTTATAGTGCACCTTGTCAGCAACATTATGGTAGCGCCAGGGGGCAGCGGGGAATTATGAGGTACACATGATCAGCAACATTACGGTAGCCCCTTTGACCCCTTTGCTGTTACTTGGGACTGTGCTGAACTATTTCCATCTGGCACAATGCGAGTTACTCATGGAGAACACACACAGTCCTGTTCCTCGAGGGAATCAAGCCACCCAGGCCCTTTCCTTCCTCCAAAACCCAAGCTTGCTTCTCCGGCCCGCCCCGTGCCCAAGGGAGCTGTTTCTCTGCTTCCTTCACTGTCTGCTAACTTTCTTTCCAGAACGCAGCCAATCCCTCAGCCTCGGCATCCACAACCCATCCCAGAGACACCCCTCAGCTTCTGATCGGCTGTGCCGTGCGGCCCAGTGTCTCGGGTGGTGGCTCCCCATTGCTCACAGCTATCTCTACACAATGAGGCATTTAATTGCTCCTTCCGCTTAGCTGGAAAGAAAAGCTCTTCACACACTCAGGTCTGTGATTGTCTAAAGATCAAAGAGCCAGTATCACCTTCCAGCATAACAACAGTTAATGCCCACATATTCTGGAATGGGTATGAATCCTCATACCTCTGGGATGGGGCGCAGGGGCTGTTTATACAGGAAGCCCCCTTGCCTGGTGCTGAGATGCACCCACCTCTGGGGTAGAGTGCTGGGGCTGTTTATACGGGGATCCCCATGGGCACTCTGGTTTATAATTTAACCCTTTGGGGACTGCACAGCAGGCAAAACAAGAGGCGCGTAAGCACAGTAACTTTTACCCTCAACGCACACAAGAGTCACAGATATTTAGATAAAACAAGCAAAGCCCATATGTTTCCCGCAACCCCCCCACCCGTCCCTGTCTCTGCTCACCCCTCCTCGAGAGGCCACAGGGTAGTCCTCCTGCTGGCATTGTTAGGTGATGCTCAGCTGATGTACCAGGCCATGTATTTCAGGAGCTATTGAGACATTTCAATGCTGTGGACCAGGCCTCATCTGGAATCCTAGGTCCAATTCGTGGCCCTCAATAGGAATCCTAACTAAGACAGAGCAGGACAACGACAATGCTCAGGGAAACAGCCCATGACTCTTCTGAGAGGAGACTGGAAGAGTTTGGCTTGTTTGGCCTAAAAACAGAGATGTGGTTGCTCCCTGTAAGTACACCAGGGAAGGGAAAGAGCTAGTGCAGCTAAAGGACAATGATGTCCCAAAAGCCAATGGGGATAAACTCACCAGGGGTTCACTGTTCCCACCCACCAGCAGAGGGGGGGGAGCAGTGATTTCCCTACACCCACCCCCTTGCATTTCCCCAACACCCCCCCCAGTTTTGTGAACTAGTTACATGCCAATTTAGTGACACCCTCCCCCTGTAAATTTGAACACCCCCCCTAATTTCAATTCCTGGGGAAACCACTGGTGTGGGGGGGGAGGGTCTGGAAAACCCAAAACTAGATGCAAGCTGGAGCAGTTTTTGAAGGGATTCTCTGTCATAGCCCTCCTCATAAGAGGGAGCCCGGCCGAGATCTGGCCCTTAAATAAACTTCCTGGCCCTGCTTTACCCACTGATCAGCTGCAGGTGGTGAAACTCCCTGTCCACCTGGAGATCAGCCTGGCTCCTCCTCCTACCATCCACATCCTGATGATGACTGTGGTGTCAACCCTTACAATGAGCTGTCCTGGGTCTCTGCTTGAGGTCTAGATCAGATCTGGCATCCCCTACAGAGGAAAGGCCCCGTGTCCCATTTCCCCACACACACACTCCTGAGCCAACCGGTCTGCCTCCCTGCCCTGGGGCTGGATCGGACCTAGCACCCATGCAGACGTTATGTTCTGGGCTGGCTGTGACCCCGTTCTCCTGGAAGGTCAGACATGGTGTCGGTCACCAATTGGTGCCAGTTCGGGTATGAGGAGGCTGGAGAAGCTGCGGATCTTTGCTGCCAGATTCCAGGCATCCAGCACAAGTGGGTCCCCTGGTGACCCCTCTAGTGCTCCCTGCCGCCCTCTCCCCAGTGCCCCCTGGTGCCTCTGCTGCTCCCCCACCCCACCCCATCTATCAATGCCCCAGTGCCCTCTCCCTTCCCCAGACCCCCTCCACACCTAACTACTTCTCCTCCCAGTACCTCCAAACCCCAAGTGCCCCCTCCACTGCTCTAACCCCCTCAGCCTCTTCCTCCTCCACTCCGGCAAGCCCCCCATGCTCCCTAAACCCCCATGGCCCCTTTGTGACCCTTCCCATGCCCTCTTTCCTCTGATCTCTCTGATTCCCCCCCCCCCATTTTCCCCCAGCTCCAGGCCCCACGGGGATGGAATGGGACCCAGGCATCCAGGACAATGCTCCTAATGGCAGAACCACAGTGCTGCTAGGCTCAGGGGTGCAGCAAGGGAAACAGACCCAGGTGCCCAAGGCAGCTCTCCTGGGAGAGGGCCGACAGTGCTGCCAGCCCCATGGGGAGGGAATGTGACCCAGACATCCAGGACAGCTCCACAGGGGCTCTGTAGCTCCTGGGCAACGGGGGAGGGAATGGGACCCAGGCATCTGGGATGACTCCTCATCTCTTTATATTCTTTTCAAATGTATTTTAAATTCGTTTAAAGCAATACTTTGTTTCTATTATCAGAGGGGTAGCCGTGTTAGTCTGGATCTGCAGAAGCGACAAAGGGTCCTGTGGCACCTTACAGACTAACAGAGGTATTGAAGCATAAGCTTTCGTGGGTCAATACCCACTTTGAAAGCTTATGCTTCAATACCTCTGTTAGTCTATAAGGTGCCACAGGACCCTTTGTCGCTTTTGTTTCTATTGTAATAAACAATAAAAAAACCCAAAACATTTTTTACATAAGTATGAGTCAATGCATTGTTACTACTTATGGAGAAAGGTACAAAAAATACATACTGTGGGACATCCCTTAAAGCAGAACTTTTTATAGGGAACTGTTTAAGATTTTGGCAGCTCATCACTGGGTGCAAGGATTATACATACTCCATATCCATTTAATTCAACTAGTTCAATTCAATGACTAGTTCATTCAAAGTTAAAAAAATCAACTGGGAGTTGAAAACAAACTTGATTTCCTCTTCATGAATAAAAACTAGGTGTGGGGATGGAAATTCTACTAGTTCTAAAATCTTGAAGGACATGGTGACTTGAAAGAATCGCTTCAATTCACTAACTACAGATAAGAGTCTTAGTTTAATACATCCATTTTAAATGCAAAGTGTGTTTGGATAACTTTTCTCATGTACCCAGCACATTTAAGAAAATTAAATGCCATTTTTGCACATTTCTATTTGGATGATAATTTCCATCCAAATAGAGCTTAACACTAATCACATGTATTATTGACTAGATTTTTTTTTTTTTACATTTACCATCTAAGATAAAAATTTAAAATTGAAGAATCTAAATGCATGTTAAGCTAAATAGGTATAGCCGTTTACACTAAATTTGGTACTACTTTTTGCCAAAGGCTAGATTGAGTTGCAACTGAGTATCAATTTTTGTGATTTCCCCTCACCCCCAAAACAAATGAAAACAATTAAAATTCATTATTTAAATTAAGATCGGCTGTGTGCTGATTTTTTAAATCATGATTACAATCAGTGATTTTAAATCAATCCACCCTGCTACGGAAGCACTGGTGCTACTCATCTCACTAGCAAGAATTCTGGAAACAAAACAAAAGGCAAACTGAGTCGGCAATCATAGTCTGGTGACTTCATTTCAGCTTGAGGTGCAGTGGTGCTGAGTTGAGCCCTGAATGCCACCGTACACTAACAATTAATTCTGCTTTACACAGATAAACACCTCTGCAGCTAAAGCCATCTTCATCTTCTGCACACAATTTTTCTTACCTGTTCTGAGAAGGTAGATCAGGGGTCTGCAACCTCCAGCACCCATGCCACCTTTGGGACGTGAGCTGATTTTTAATGGCACGCCGAGGTCCCAGCCCGCTGCAGGCCTGGGTGAAGGGAACACCAGGCTGGCAGTGGGCTGAGTGGACCAGCAGCCGAGACCCCAGCTGGCAAGGGGCCGGCAGCCGGAACCCAAAGCTGGCTGAGGCGCTCTGCTGTGGGTGGAGGCGTGGCGCATGGTACGCTCTCAGCTGGGGCCCTGCTGGCTGCGGCAACTCTCCTGCAGGCTGGCGCTGGTGGCCCCGTGTGCTGAACTAAGCAGCAGGCAGTCAGGCAAGTGAAAGGGGCTGGTGGGAGGCACGGTGGAGGTGTCTGCGCCCCAGCCTGTCCTGCTGCCCCTCTCACCACTGTGGCTGGACACCAGGGCATGTGCCATCCCTGCTGTGGCCCTTGGGGGGGAAGGCAGAAGCAGGCCAGGGGGTCTTCTGCCACCGCCCCCCATTTGCCTGCAGATGCAGTGCCCCGCACAGCTGGCCCACAGCTCCCTTGGCAGGAACAGTGTGGGGCAGGGACCCATCTGCCATGCAGGTAACCCGGCCACAACCGGGACTGTCCCAGGCCAGCCCCAAGCCCCTGCCTGCCCCGGGAATTCCCCTTACACCCCCCCCCCTTCCCTGAGCCCCTCACGCCACCCAGCCCTGACCCCTGCACCCCCCCATGCTCCCAGCCCTGACCCCTGCACCATCCACATCCCAACCCCCTGCACCCCAACCCCCTGCCCTGAGTGCTCTCCCCCCACCCACACATCCCAGCCCTCTTATCTCCTCCCCTTGAGGTGGGTTGTGATACAACAGTACCTGTAAGAAATTTAAGTTACTTTCACCCCTGCTGGAACCCCAGACCAGCAGTGGACTGAGCAGGGCTGGCAGCGAGCTGAGCGACACAGCCCACTGCCGGTCTGGGGTTCTGGCCGCCGGCCTGGGGCTCTGCTCCTGGCCTCGGCCCAGTGCTCTTCAGCCACCCCCTGCTGTGACCCACATTGGAAAACTCGGCAAGGAAAAGCTTTAAATACAATAGTTTATTTATATAATATAGACAGAGAGACCTTCTAAAAACGTTAATGTATTACTGGCACGCAAAACCTTAAATTACAGTGAACTTGGCACACCACTTCTGAAAGGTTGCTGACCCCTGAGGTAGATCACGCATGTCACATTCTATTGATAAGCTACTGGGTGTGTGTGGGTTGTTTTTTGGTTTTTTGGTTTTTGTTTTTAAAAGGGTGGAAGTTGAAGGACTCTCTCCCTAAACTGGTGTCTGATTACATGAACAGATGTATTAACCCACACTTTGCCTTTTGATTTAATCAATGAATGATTTGAACTGCTGTGGGTGGGGAAAAGGTGATATTGAATTTATTCATCTAAATGATAGTTTCTTGAGTCAGTCTGATGTAGGAATTTCCAGAGATTCTGCCATTTCTTGACCAGTTTTTGTAAAACATAAAGGCCATACTGGATCAGACCAAAGGTCCATCTAGCCCAGTATCCTGTCTTCTGCCAGTGGCCAATGCCAGGTGCCCCAGAGGGAAGGAAGAGAACAGGTAATCAAGTGATCCATCCCATCGCCCCTTCCCAGCTTCTGGCGTGTGATAAGAGATGGATTCAAAATGGAAATGGATCACTGAGAATTGAGTGCTTGGAAACTGAATCAGGAAACTTAAGAGCCTAAATACTTAATTTAGGTGCCTATTTTAGGCACTTAAGTCTGAAAATTTGGCAATACAGTACACCTGAAGATTTAGGAGACATTATCTTTATTCTCTGGCCAGGGGTTACTTCTGTGTCTGCAGTCAGTTTACGTGTTGCATAGTCAACAGAATGGAATTGTGAAAATAATTGAAGGAGAATGGGCTTGTAATAAATATCCAATGTCTGCATATGGACCATTGGTACACATAAAATAATGCTCTATATATCCAGAAAGAACAAAGTCCATCTTGGTGTGCATGGAGCATTGTTTGGCAAACATGTTAATTCTTCCATTTTTCTGTTTCAGTATTCGCAGCATCCTGTTTTAAGCCCGTGAGCGATGAGTGGGGTGTGAGCAGCACAGCACTTCTCCAGAATCATCTGTCTGACTCCTTCCCCTTACTCAAAACTTTTATTGGTGTTGGTTTTACACTCTTTGCTTCTAGGGCTGTATAAATTGGTTCTATCTGAACCTGGAAATACCTGAATAGATTTTGGAATCATTTTTTGTTTTGGACTAAGAATTCAAACCTCTGTCCATACCTTTAGGGGTGTGTGAAAGAGAGCAGAGCATGTAGGAAGGAAGTTATCCTAGAGATTATTCAGAATTAAACCAAATTAACCATTCTGTTCAGTAATTATATTAGCTGAGAGAGCTAGTATCTAGTCCAGCCCCTACCTCAAGACGGGGCCTGTAACCCACCCTGTCAACCTTTTCTTTCTGTTTAGAAGGTGTTGTCCACCAGCAGGCTTAACATCTCCAGTGATCCTTTCCCTGATTCAGCCTCCTAAAAAGAGAGCTATCGGGGGGTTGAAAGCAGCTCGGGTCTGGCCCGTGGATGTTGGCTGAGGGCCTAGGGAATTGCTCCAGGGCTGGGCACTCGCTTTCATGAGAGTGGCAGCAGGACCGAGGCCTGCATTCTCCAGCCTGCTCTGTAGCAGCAGGGGCCACTAGACCCTTTTTGTTGCTTTGTTCTGCTTTGCTCAAGACCCCAGAGCCCCCTCTCTGCCATCCTGGCACAGGGCAGGTCACTCAAAAGCAGGGGGGGGAAAGAGAATTAGCTCAGGCATTTGAAGCGCTTGTTCTACATGTGAGAAGTAGGTGGATTGATGCCTGTGCTCTCCATATGGTGGGAAAAGGACTTCCTCTACTCCCTGCAAAGCAGCTAGCCTACTTGCTTCCCTCTTTTTGCCCCCTCTTCCCCTAGCAGTCAGCAAAAGCCAAAAAGCCCCCCTCCTGAGGCCTGCAGTCACCAAGTGACCACCAGGGGGAGTCAAACCCACAACACAGGCATTATTAGCACCACACCCTAGTCAGCACACAGGAAGCATGCGTCCCAGGGATGTTTTGGAAAGGAGCAACAGCCTGCTAAGGGACCTTTGTGGCCAATCTCATGATATGGGTGGGGATAGTCTCCAGTCAGGGGGCTGAGGTCATCAGGATAAACCTAGAGGCAGTGTGGTAACATAGCGTCACAGAGCGCAGGACTTGTGGTCATGCAGAGGTCAAACAGGAACAGGGTGGAGGCAGAGAGGTCACAAGTCGACAGAGAAAAGGGGTGATGGTAGTGGGAGATCATGCACAGGGCCCTGAGGACCACAGCAGAGGCAATAGTCAGAGAGAGCAGTACTGGTCTTACTGGGGGTCATGTAGAGGTCAATTAGAAACAATTTGGAACCAGAGGGATCAAATGAGGACACAGAGCTGAGGACTGGTGGTACTGAGGGCTAAGGCACAGGTCAATGAAAATCAACTTAGAGGCAGTGGGGTCACCCAAGGTCACAGAGAACAGGGATGGTTGTACCTGAGGTCATGCACACATCAATGAGGATGAGTTTGGAGGAAGATGGGTCACAGAGGACGGACTGATGCTGATGGATCATGCACAGGTCAATTAGCATCAATTTGGAGGCTGGGGGGGAGGTCACAGGGAGTCAGACTAGCCTTGGGGGTTCATGCACAGGTCAATTAGGATCAATATAGAGGCACAGAGGAAACATGGAGTCACAGAGACCAGGAGTGGTGGTAGTGAGGGGTTGTGCACAGGTGAATTAGGATCACTTTGGAGGCAGAGGCATCACAGAGCAGGACTGCAGGTAGTAACAATTCCTGGATCAGACACGGAGAATAGATTTGGAGGCCATGGGGTCACATGCGGTCCCCGAGAACAGGGACGCTGGCAGTAGATGGTCATGAAGAGGTCAATGAGGATTAATTTGTAGGCAGAGGGGTCACAGAGACCAGAGCTTGTGAGGTGATACTGGTGGGGTCTCTTTCACCAACAGCAGTCGGTCCAATAAAATCTCTCTTCCCTCACCCACCTTTGTGTGTCTCACCACTGTTGTCATCTTTTGTCCAGGTTCAGGCATGCTCAGAACATGGCTACCAGACTGGGCCCTAACAGGAAGATAAATAGGGGAATGACTACAATGGCGTAGCCAGGTTCTAACACCAGGGGGAGCGAACACATTAAAAAAAGGCGCCACCCGACTCAACCTGGGTGAAAGAACCCAGGCCAGCAGCGGGACACCTGCTGGCAGGAGCCCGTGGGGGGAATCCCAGAGCGGCGGCTGGCTGAGCCGCTCAGCCCGCCCCGCTCTGGGATCCCCCCCCCGCGGGCTCCTGCCAGCCCGGGTCTCTCAGCCCGCTGCCAGTCTGGGTTCTTTCACCCAGGCCAGCAGCGGGCTCTTGGTGCGGCCAGCGGCCGGACCCCTGCATTATTTTGTCGCTCTGTCTCTGGCCACTTGTCTCCACCTTTTCAAAAATTAAAAAGGCACCACTTTTGGAAAATGTGCTTAGGGGGAGGGGCTGCTCCCCCTGCTCCCCCCCCCCCCAGCTACGCTACTGAATGACTAGTTTGCAAAGCCCACTAAGGCTTAGGCCTTGGCTACACTCACGAGTTACAGCGCAATAAAACTGCCTGCAGCGCTGTAACTCACTAACAGGCTACACTCGCAAGGCACGTGCAGCACTGCATGTACTCCACCTCCCCGAGAGGAATAACGTTTGTTGCGCTGCTGCTGGTGCGCTGCGGCTACAGTGTGGTCACCCAATGCGCTGTTATTGGCCTCCAGAAGTATTCAGAAGTATCCCACAATGCCTGTTCTAGCCACTCTGGTCATCAATTAGCACTCTACTGCCCTGGCCTCAGGTGACCAACCGCCACTCCGACCCTTTAAACCACCACTCCGACCCTTTAAATTCCTTTGGAATTTTAAATATCCCCTTCCTGTTTGCTCAGCCAGGCGTGGAGTGCTCTCAGCGCATTTTTCCAGGTAACATGCCTCCACGTGCGAGACGAGCCCCAGTATGGAGCAATGGCGAGCTGCTGGACCTCATCGCTGTTTGCGGGGAGGAAGCTGTCCAGTCTCAGCTGCGATCCAGCCGGAGGAATTTCGATACTTTCGGCCAGATATCAAGGGCCATGATTGAAAGGGGCCATGACCGGGACGCAATGCAGTGCAGGATAAAAGTAAAGGAGCTGCGGAGTGCGTACCGCAAAACCCGCGAGGCAAACAAGCGCTCGGGTGCTCCCCGCCCCCCCCCCAAACCTGCCGATTCTACAAAGAGCTGGATGCAATACTTAGGGTTGACCCCACTACTCTTCCAAGCACCACCGTGGACACGGGAGAGCGGGGGGAGAAGGAGGAGGAGGAGGGGGTTGAAGAAAACAGAAGCGAGGGTGCTGTGGCTGGGGGAGACACCCCTGACTCCCTGGGTGCATGCAGCCAGGACCTCTTCTCGAGCCAGGAGGAAGGGAGCCAGTCGCAGCAGCTGGTACGCGCTGGGAGAGAAAGAGAAGAACAGGTTCGCGGTAAGCAGCTTTTATTTTCGGGAAGGAGTTTTTTCGGTGTGGGGTCCTTGGGCGAGGAGGGTTTGGGCTGCATGCATGCCTAGATGCGGAAGAGCGCATTGATGTGGTCTATCACATCGGAGAAATCGGCCACTGTAATCTCTGCCCACGTCCTGGCTGAGACTTTCGAAATGTGCTTGCGCAGGTTCATTCGGAGAGCCGCCGTGGTCCTAGTCCCAGTCAGGGTAACGTGTCTGCGCCACTGTGCCGCGAGGGGACCATTGCTGTACGCAGGCAAGCTGCATATGGGCCAGGGCGGAAGCCGCATTGCAGTAGAAGACCCTCCCTTGCTTCCCCGGACACCCTCAGCATCGAGATATCTTCCAGGACGAACTCCTGTGGAAAATGTGGGGATAGTGTTCAGTGTAGGTTCCCCCTGCAGCTGTTGGCTCTCCCCAAGGCACAGAAACCCGTCGGACAGTACATCCGTGAAACAATCAGTCCCCCTTTACCCTGTGTTTACTCACCATTTTGGGGCTCCCGTGGGTTCTGTGCGCTCTGTTTGGGATGGGAAAATTGTGCTGTTTTGGAGACTGTGTGCCCTCCTTAAGTGTGGGGGAATCATTGCTCTGTCTGGCATAAAACAATGATGCCTCTGTTAAATGTTGCATTTTGCCTTCCAGATGCAACCTTGAGATCTCCGCCATCCTTCTTATCACCGGCTGAGAGACTCCAAAGGCTCAGGAAGAGGCCCAGAAGAACGAAAAGACATGCTGCAGGAAGTTATGAAACAGTCTCTTAAAGAGAATCAAAAGGCTCGGGAGTGGAGGGAGAGTGAAAGCAGGCTCCGCCAGGAAAACGCAGCGCAGCGGCAGCAAAGCATGCAGCTCCGGCACGAAAGCACAAAGGAGCTGATTAGCATCATGGCGGGCCAAGCGGACTCTATCCAGGCGCTCGTCGCCATGCAGGCGGAGCAGTACCGCACCCGCCCCCCCCTGCAGCCAGTGTCCCAAAACACTTGTGCCCCCATGTCACCACCTGCCCACTTCACCCAACATACAGGTTCTTATCGCCCACAACAGATGCCCCCAACACCTGTAGCTTCACCAGACAGCCCTGGAAACTATGACCCTTACCCACTGCACTCAACTCCCATCCCGAATTATAGACATCCTGAGGTCCAGCACTCACTGCACAGCACTCCAGACAGGAAGCCTGAGTACGAAAGCAGGACATACCATACCCTGTGATTGAACCCTTCCCCACACCACCACCCCCCTTGCCCTTTCTGTCTCACAAGCAGTTGTGTTTCTTTTTAATGCATGTATTTTCTCTGTAATAAACGGATTCTTTAGATGTGCAAACAGTCTTTATTATTGCATAAGGAAAAAAGATACCTTAGCCCAGGAAAGAAACAGGCAACGCAAGTGAGCTGAGCAAACACAAATCAGCTTAGCAAAGACAGATAACTGATAACATTGGAACCACTTCACTTCAGGGTCGTGCAGGGCAGCACACATTACTGGTGGTTGTCAGCCTCAAATTTCTCCCTCAAGGCATCCCTAATCCTTACAGCCCCACGCTGGGCCCCTGTAATAGCCCTGCTCTCTGGCTGTGCAAATTCAGCCTCCAGGTGTTGAACCTCTGAGGTCCATGCCTGAGTGAATATTTCACCCTTCCCTTCACAAATATTATGGAGGGTACAGCACGCGGATATAACCGCGGGGATGCTGTGTTCAGCCAAGTCCAGCTTCCCATATAGAGATCGCCAGCGGCCCTTCAAACGGCCAAAAGCACACTCCACAGTCATTCTGCACCGGCTCAGCCTGTAGTTGAACCGTTCTTTGCTGGTGTCAAGGCTCCCTGTGTAGGGTTTCATAAGCCATGGCATTAAAGGGTACGCGGGGTCTCCAAGGATCACAGTGGGCATTTCAATTTCCTCTACCGTGATCTTCCGGTCTGGGAAAAAAGTCCCGGACTGCATCTTCCGGAACAGGGCAGTGTTCCGAAAGATGTGTGCATCATGCACCTTTCCGGGCCAGCCTGCGTTGATGTCAATGAAACGCCCACGGTGATCCACAAGCGCCTGGAGAACCATGGAGAAATACCCCTTCCGATTAATGTACTCGGATGCTAGGTGGGATGGTGCCAGAATAGGAATATGCGTCCCATCTATAGCCCCTTCGCAGTTAGGGAAACCCATTTGTTCAAAGCCAGCCACAATGTCCTGCACGTTACCCGGAGTCACGGTTCTTCTGAGCAGGATGCAATTAATGGCCTTGCAAACTTGCATCAGCACAATCCCAACGGTCGACTTTCCCACTCCAAACTGGTTCGCTACTGATCGATAGCAGTCCGGAGTTGCGAGCTTCCAGATTGCAATAGCCACCCGCTTCTCCACCGTCAGGGCAGCTCTCAATCTCGTGTCCTTGCGCCGCAGGGCGGGGGCGAGCTCCTCACACAGTCCCATGAAAGTAGCTTTTCTCATTCGAAAGTTCTGCACCCACTGCTCGTCATCCCAGACTTGCATGACAATGTGATCCCACCACTCTGTGCTGGTTTCCCGAGCCCAAAAGGGGCGTTCCATGGTGCATAGCATGTCCGTGAATGCCACAAGCAGGTTAGTGTCGTACGCGTTTTGCGTGACAATTTCATCGTCATCGTCGGACTCCTCGCTGTCACAGTGGATCTTAAGGAACAGCTCGACTGCCAAACGTGACGTGCTGGCGAGACTCGTCAGTATTTTGCTCACCAGGTCGGGATCCATTTTCCCGCTGACCGAAACGGAGCACAGATCGCGCTACAAAGAAACCATTGAAAGATGGCGCAAATTGTGGCCGGAAACACAGGGATTGCTGGGATGCGAAGCGATGCATCACGGGGCGTTGGGACAGGACCCAGAATGCACCATACCCCACGCCCCCTTCCCACAACCCACGGCGCCAGAATTGGAAGAGGTGTTCTGTGGGATACCTGCCCATAATGCACCTCTCCCAAAACGGCTGCAAGTGCCGCAAATGTAGCCACGTCAGTGCTAGTTACTGCGCTGGTGGCTGCCAGTGTGGACAGGCTGCAGCGCTTTTCCTACTCAGCTGTACGAACACGGGTTTAACTAACAGCGCTGTACAGCTGCAAGTGTAGTCAAGGCCTTAGGCATGAATTAGGCACTGAGCTGCCAGGCAGTGTCAGAATTTAGGCAGCTGTGTGTGTGCGCCCAGCTGCCAAAATTTAGGTGCCTCAGATTTTAATGGTGGAAACTTAGATGCCTACAAGGTTAGACAGCAGCTGAACAAGGGTTTTGTGAAAGCCAGTGGCATCTAAATATTGGACTTTGGGCGCCTATGTCCCCCTTGTGAATCCCACCCTGAGTGGGCTAGGAGGGACATGGCGTCTTGCTGGAAGGACAGGGTAGGAGACAGGATAGTGATAAGGGGGAGGAGACTGGGAAGGGATTAAATTCTCCCTCCTGTGCAGGGCATTAGGAAATGGATAATCAGCACCTTTTTGTGTACCTAGCAACCATTTAAGGTTGAATTTTTGACCCCAAACTGTTCACTTACAAATGAGGGGCACATAACTTTACTCTGAAGTCTCAGGGTACGTCTACACTACAGAATTAGGTCGAAATTATAGAAGTCGATATATTAAAACCCGAATTAATGGAATCGATTGTGTGTGTCCCCACTAAAGAGCGTTAAGACCATGAGGTCGATTGTCTGTGTCCACAGTAGCGAGAGTAGCATCGACCTTCGAAGCATTGCATTGCGGGTAGCTATCCCACAGTTCCCGCAGTCTCCGCCGCCCATTGGAATTCTGGGTTGCGATCCCAAAGCCTGATGGGACAGAAAACAATGTCGCTGGTGGTTCTGGGTACATGTCATCAGGCCATCAAACGTCCCTCCCTCCCTCCTTGAAAGCAATCTTTTTCGCGCCTTGTCTGCGTGCTTTCCATGTTTGCTACGGAAGGCTGCTCAGCTCACAATTACCGTACATCTCCAGCGTACGCCTTCACATTAGGTCTAGTGGAGATTCAGTCACGGTATAATACGGGCAGAGGGATAGCTCAGCGTTCTGAGCGTTGGCCCGCTAAACCCGGGGTTGCGAGTTCAATCCTTGAGGGGGCCATTCCACCTGAGGCTGGTAGTCGTGGGACTGCACAGCATAAGCTCCTCGCCTTCTAGCTGCAGATCGTGCAATATGCCATAAATGGTTGTGGTCGCGGGACCATACAGGAGAAGCTCCTTGCCTTCTAGCTGCAGATCGTACAATATGCTTGACATTACAGTGCTCCTGGCCGGCGGCCTTTGGTGTGGCTGGCCGGGGGCGCTTTTTTACGTTTTCTTTAAGGGAGATCCAGCACTGCCTGGAACACGGGCAGAGGGATAGCTCAGCGGTATGAGCGTTGACCCGCTAAACCCGGGGTTGCGAGTTCAATCCTTGAGGGGGTCAGGAGAGCTTATTGTACCATCTGCAGCTGGAAGGAAAGGCGCCTAACCCCTGCTCACGGCATATTGTACTATCTGCAGCTAGAAGGAAATGAGCCTAACCCTTGCTCCCCCCTCCCTCCGTGAAAGCACCTGAGGGGGGAGCGAAAAATCCTTTCGCGCCTTTTTTCGTGCGGGCGCCATATTGCTGCCACCATTGTTATCCACCCGCCGCTTCTGCTCCGACTCTGCTGTCCTGCAAACTGCGTACCAGGGGAAGCATGGAGCACGATCAGATCACCGCAACTGTTATGGCCGTTATGAACACCACGCGCATTGTCCAGCAGTATATGGAGATTGAGAACGGGGAGCTGCTAGAGCAACGGGAGGTGAGGACGGGACAGCATCAGCCTGAGGAGAGTGATGAGGACATGGACACAGACCTCTCTCAAAAAAGGCCCCCCCGCAAGGTGGACATCATGGTGGTAATGGGGCTCGTTGATACAGTGGAACGCCGATTCTGGCCCCGGGAAACAAGCACAGACTGGTGGGACCACATAGTGCTGCAGGTCTGGGATGAATCCCAGTGGCTGCGAAACTTTCGCATGCGTAAGGGCACTTTCATGGAACTTTGTGAGTTGCTTTCCCCTGCCCTGAAGCGCCAGAACACCAAGATGAGAGCAGCCCTCACAGTAGAGAAGCGACTGGCGATAGCCCTGTGGAAGCTTGCAACGCCAGACAGCTACCGGTCAGTCGCGAATCAATTCGGAGTGGGAAAATCTACAGTGGGGGCTGTTGTCATGCAAGTAGCCAGGGCGATCACCAAGCTGCTTGTACCAAGGGTTGTGAGTCTGGGAAATGTGCAGCTCATACTGGATGGCTTTGCAGCAATGGGCTTCCCGAACTGTGGAGGGGCGATAGACGGAACCCATATCCCTATCTTGGCACCGGACCACCAAGCCAGCGAGTACATAAACCGAAAGGGTTACTTTTCAATAGTGCTGCAAGCACTGGTGGATCACAAGGGGCGTTTCACCAACATCAACGTGGGATGGCCGGGAAAGGTACATGACGCTCGCATCTTCAGGAACTCTGGTCTGTTTCAGCTGCTGCACCAAGGGACTTTCTTCCCAGACCAGAAAATAACCGTTGGGGATGTTGAGATGCCCATAGTTATCCTTGGGGACCCAGCCTACCCCTTAATGCCATGGCTCATGAAGCCATACACAGGTAGCCTGGACAGTAGTCAGGACCTTTTCAACTATAGGCTGAGCAAGTGCAGAATGGTGGTGGAGTGTGCATTTGGCCGTTTAAAAGCAAGATGGTGAAGTTTATTAACTAGGTTAGATCTCAGCGAAACCAATGTTCCCATTGTTATTACTGCTTGCTGTGCGCTCCACAATATCTGTGAGAGTAAGGGGGAGACGTTTATGGCGGGGTGGGAGGTTGAGGCAAATCGCCTGGCCACTGGTTATGCGCAGCCAGACACCAGGGCTATTACAAGAGTACAGCAGGGTGCGTTGCGCATCAGGGAAGCTTTGAAAACAAGTTTCATGAATGGCCAGGATGCTGTGTGAAAGTTCTGTTTTTCCCCCACTAATGAAAAGCCCCGCCCCTTCATTCGCTCTACTTCCCTTTACCCAAACCGCCCTGCCCTCCCTCCCCCCCTCGATCACCGCTTGCAGAGGAAATAAAGTAATTCTTGCTTAAAAATCATGCATTCTTTATTAATTCGTAAAACACAGAGGGGGGACTATGGTGGTAACTGACACTGTCTCCCGGGATAGGTGGTGGAGGAAGGGAAGCACCAGGATGGGTGGTGGAGGAGGGGATGAGGGAAGGACAAGGACACACAGCACTTTAAAACTAATTGAATGGCAGCCCTTTCTTGCTTGGACTGTTCTCTTGGCTTGAGTGGCTGGGAGCACGGAGGCCACCCAAACGCGTTCTTGGGCGTCTCGGGGATGAGGTTATGGGACTCGGGAAGGAGGGCTGTTGGTTACACAGGGGCTGTAGCGGCGGTCTTTGCTCAGGCGGCCTTTCCTGAACCCTACGCCTGTCCTCAGCCATAAGCCGGAGGATTTCCGTTTGATCCTCCAGTAGCCTCAGAATTGCATCCTGCCTTCTCTCTGCACGCTGATGCCGCTGTCTCTCTTCAGCCCGCCAGTCATTGTCTTCAGCACGCCACGCGTCCGCGCGATCAAATTCTGCCTTCCTGGACTCAGACTGTGTCTGCCTCCACGCATTCTGCTGGCCAGCCTGAGAGTGGGAGGATTCCATGAGTTCTGAGAACATATCGTCTCGACTCCTTTTCTTTTTACTTCTAATCTTTGCTAGCCTCTGGGATGGTGATGAAAGGGGTGGCGTTGAAACATTTGCAGCTGTGGGAGGAAGCAAGCAGGAGACAAATGTAAAAGACACATTTTGTTTGAACAAAACATTACATATCACATGTGCATTTTGTCCAAGGTTGCACTGGGCCTCTTATAGTGAGGGTCTGCCGGCTTGGTGTGAAAGATCACACAAGCAGGTCCGGCGGGCAACAGAATTCGGCTTGCAGACAGCCATGGTAAGACACTCTATAGGCTTCTTTAAGCTTCACAACAGGCGGGAATGTTTTCAAACAGCAACCCCCTCATTTCCCATAACAAACATCCCGTGGGCTGGCAATTTAAAACAAACAGGTTAGCAATTGAAAAGTTAGGGGGGGGCGGCGGTTTTCAGGTTAACATGCAGGGAGAACCTAATCGCCCCCCCCCCCCACACACACACACTGGCAAGATGTTCGCTGTGCCCCCTCCCCCCACCGCGTGGGTCACAGCGGGGAAGATTTCCGTTCAGCCACAGGCAAACAGCCCAGCAGGGACGGAGCCCCTCTGAATGCCCCCGTACTAAAATTCCCCTATTTCAACCAGGTTCCCATGAATGATATCACTCTTCTGAGGATAACACACACAGATAAAGAAAGGATGTTGCTTGAATGCCAGCAAAAACCGGGACCGTACGCCGCCATGCTTTGCAAAGCACTGATTCCAGACTACGTGCTGCTTGCCTGGCGTGGCAGAGTGTGTTACCACGGAGCACAGGATAAGGCTGCCCTCCCCAGAAACCTCTTGCACAGGCTTTGGGAGCACATCCAGGAGATCTTTCTGGAGATGTCCCAGGAGGATTTCTGCTCCATCCCCGAACATGTTAACAGACTTTTCGAGTAGCTGTGGCTGTACTGACCACGAATTAATCATTAAACACGCTTGCT
The DNA here is from genome assembly GCA_037349315.1 of Chelydra serpentina. Classification (NCBI taxonomy): domain Eukaryota; kingdom Metazoa; phylum Chordata; order Testudines; family Chelydridae; genus Chelydra; species Chelydra serpentina. Next base: position 353,912 of record JBAIAC010000018.1, read on the forward strand.
TATAAAACATGTATTAAACAGAGGTACACTCACCAGAGGTCCCTTCTCCTGCATCGAGCACGCCTTGGGAGGGTTCGAACTGTACTTGCTCCAGGGTGAGAAACAGTTCCTGGCTGTCGGGGAAAAGGGCTTCTCCGCTTCCTTGCTGGGTCTGTGTGCTGTTTTCAGCATCATTATCATCATCAGGCTCCTCTGTGGGTTCTGATGATCCACATACGGAGTCAAACCACATGGGAGGGTCTGTGCTGGCTGCACCTCCTAGAATGGCATGCAGCTCATCATAGAAGCGGCATGTCTGGGGCTGTGACCCAGAGCGGCTGTTTGCATCTCTGGTTTTTTGGTAGGCTTGCCTGAGCTCCTTAATTTTCACGCGGCACTGTTGCGCGTCCCTGTTGTAGCCTCTGTCCTGCATGCCCTTGGAGACTTTGGCATATGTCTTGGCGTTTCTTCTTTTGGACCCTAGCTCTGCTAGCACGGTTTCGTCTCCCCAAACAGCGATCAGATCGAGTACCTCACGCTCGGTCCATGCTGGAGCTCGTCTTCGGTTCTGGGACTCCATCATGGTCACCTCTGCTGATGAGATCTGCACTCACCTGCAGCTCACCACGCTGGCCAAACAGGAAATGAAATTCAAAAGTTCGCGGGGCTTTTCCTGTCTACCTGGGAGGAGCATTCGAGCTCAGACCGCTGTCCAGAGCGGTCAGCTGTTGCACCGTGGGATAGATTTAGGAGGCCGATACTGTCGAATTGCGTCCTCACTAAGCCTACATCGATTCGGCAATATCGCTTTAAGCGCTAATTCTCTCGTTGGGGGTGGAGTGGCGAGATCGATTTTAAGAGCCCTAGAAGTCGATGTTAAGGGCTTCGTCGTGAGGACGGGTGCACGGATCAATCGAAATAACGCTAATAAATTCGACCTAAACTCGTAGTGTAGACCAGGGCTCAGAAATCATAAGGCAAGTGAGAAACAATGTGATTTATTTCTATGGTATCATGATTTTTAAGCCAATCACATTTGTAGTCTGTCATGATTTTTGGCAGATTGGGGTTGGCAAGCAATACTGATGAGTCAAAAGTTAACTATCTTGACCCTAATAAATCAGTTTGGATGTTAATGAGATTTCAATGTCTCTTGAAGGTCATGGGGAGGGTGTCTTAATTTTTCATCATTGCATTGTGTGATTGGAAATCTTTTATTCACTTATTTTGTTCAAGGGCAGTTCTCTTCCACTACTTAAATTCATTACTACCTCATTAAGCCTGTAAGAGCCAGCAACATTGCAGGGGGAAAAAACTTCTAATAAAAACCTCTCTGGTAGATGGGAGCAGAAGCAGCTAAAGCAGGGACCTTTGAAAACCTTTCTACAGTTTTGACTGGACTTTCTCTGCCCTATGCTGACTGGCTGTTTGCTTCAATCCTCCATCTCACTCACAGGCTCTTCACCTCAGCATCACTCCTCTTACCATCTAACCTCCTTCCCTTCAATGTCCCCTCTCCCTTCACTGGCGTAACTAAACCCACCACACACATCAAAAAATTGTGGAACCATCGCATTGTTCACTCTGCTTGTGCGTTATATCCCTTCCTCCTCATACACTGTGAGCTCTGCAGGACAGAGACCGTTTTTGTTCTGTCTGTACAGCACCCAGCACACTGGGGTCCTGGCCCATGATGAGGGGTCCACTCCTATGTACCACAGTTATACAAACAATAATAATAGTGTGTCTGTCTGTGGAAGCCTATGACTGGGATAATATCCCTTGAGAAGCCGCCTTTAAGTGCGGAAATAGTTGCCAGTTGGATCCAAATAATGAGTGAGAAATAGGAGGCTTTTGTGTGGGGTGGCGCTTTTGGAGGAGTTGGGTTCTTTACTTTTGCAAAATCCTGTTTTAAACCAGGTGTTCATGTGAGGAGTTTTTAGAGAGTATGATCTCAGAGGCAGCATTGTTATCTATTGGCTTATCTTGTAACTGCTACCAGATGTAATGCTTCTTCCTAAACTCCTTGGGACTAGTCATGGTGGCAAGCATTATGCGCTGTAGTGTCTGTAAAATCAGGCCTTGTGTGTCTTAAACTTTGTGTACAAAATAATTATCTTCAGGTGAGAGAACAGCTCACAACACATTCACAATACCTAGTATGAAAATGCAGCAGCTCGCTGGCTACTAGTTTGTTATAATACAGCCCAACCAATGAAACGGTTTTTCTTGCTCCAGGTAAAATGAAAAAAAGCCAAAACAAAAGGTTACCAGAGAAATAAATGTGCTCTTGATTACCCAGACTCTTTATCATGTTGCACTACTAATAAAATATTTGAAGTACTTTAAGCAAATAAAATACAAATTAGTGTAACATCTGGTGCGTACTAATGGCTATTTATGTAACAGCTGTAGGTGGAAGGAGAGCCACGTGGCATAGCGTTGGCCAACTTGCACATGGCTAAGGACATCATTCTATGCCACTTTTGTCTGTCTCGTTCCCCTGGGCTGGGTCAAGTCCCAGCCCACCGTAGAGCATGCTCAAGACTACTATAACGTATACTGGCTGATGATATTCACTTGGAGGCTGTTACATCAGCCAGTGATCCTAGCCACACATTGGCCACTCCCCGTATGCCCCACACATGATTATTTTACCATACCCTCTCACCTCTGCAATCTTTGGCTGATGTAACGGAGGGCCATCATCAACCAGTCGAAGGGCTAGCAAACACTGACCACAGCACTGCAAACTCCCTTGGGGAAGGCTGCAGGGACAGATCCCTGTGGGAGAAGGGATTCCTGTACCGGGAATGGGCTTCCCCAGGGGAAGTAGAACTGTGGGAAATCACAAGGCACTGTGTGGGGCCCCAAAAGTATCATCACCGGCTATTGTGCCCGGCCCGTGGTAAGGGAGAAGCTCCCTGGAGATCCCTGCCCATCATAGAGGAACCTTTCCAGAAGGTGGCTATGGATAGAGTGGGGCCCCTTAGCAGGGCGGTCAGGGAAGAAATACATCCTGGTGGTGATGGATTTCACCAGCTGCTACCCCGAGGTGGTGGCTCTGTCCTCCACTGGGGAAGACACCGTGGCAGATGCGCTGCTGACCATCTTCAGCAAAGTGGGGGTCCCCAGCGAGGTCCTTACAGACCAGGGATCCAATGTCATGTCAGCCCTGCTCTGGGGCTTGTGGGAGAAATGTGGGGTCTGGCCCATCTGGGCCTCTGCATATCACCCTCAGTCCAACGGGCTGGTGGAGAAATTTCATGGGATCGTGAGGATGATGCTGAGGACTTTTATAAATCAGCATCCACAGGACTGGGACAAGTACCTGCCACACCTGTGGCACAGGGAAGTGCCCCAGGAATCCCCAGGGTGCTTCCCTTTCAAGCTGCTGTATGGGAGGAGAGTAAGGGGACCCCTAGAACCGGTAAGGGACGATTGGGAGGAGAAGGGGGAAGACCCCCTGGTGGATTTCTTCCCTGAGATGGGAGCCAATCCTCCCATCAGGTGTTCCCCATTCAGAGTAACTGGGAAAACAGCCCGGAACCTGGAGAGAGAGGCCAAGGACATGCTGACTTTAGAGGTGATCCAGTCATTCAACAGCCCAGAGCTGGCCAAGGTGGAGGCGATCAGAGATTGGCCCGTTCCCCAGACCAAGAAACAGGTCCAGGCCTTTATCGGGATGGCGGGATACTACCAGAGGTTTGTACCCCCGTTTAGCTCCCTAGCTGCCCACATCACTAAGCTATGTAAGAAGGGGAAGCCAGACAAGGTGGTCTGAACCAAGCAGTGCCAGAGGGCTCTCTGTGCACTGAAGGAGGCTCTAATCCAGGGCCCGATAAATCGAGTAAAGCCGGACAGGCCCAAGCCCTGTACAGTGTTAACTGACGCCTCAGACACAGGGCTGGGCGCGGTGCTGATGCAGGTCGAGGTTAAGCGGGAGAGACACCACATCAGGTATCTGAGCAAGGAGCTGCTGCCCCGGGAGCAGAACGGTCCGGCCATAGAGAAAGAATGCCTGGCCATGGTGCAGGCCCTTAAAAAACTGCAGCCTGATCTATTTGGGTGGTGCTTTGCGGTGTATATTCACTGCTCTGCCCCGACGTGGCTGCATCCAGAAAAAGGGGCCGCTGCCGAGCGGCTGGTGACAGAGACACGTGGTCAGAGAGGGGACAAGATCAAGAGGGGGGCTCATAACCAAGAGAGCCCGAATTACAGCCCTCCAGACTGGAGCGCTGGGAGAAGACCCGATCTCAGCTTGAACACCAGGGGTTTGGGGATGGAAAAAAGGCACGGGCCACATAAACCTTCCCACAAGTAGCCTGTGGGTGCCATCAAGCACACCCAACCTAAGGGAGGAGGTGAAACCGGAAGGGCTTGGACCAACTCCCACCAAGGAATGGGAGAGATGCGGGGTATCCATGGGAACATTGGTGGGTTCGAACTTCCCCAGGTCACTGGCTAAAGTGACCCCGCTCAGTTCGGTGTCGAAGGGGGGAGAGGTGTGACAGAATGGGACTGTTCTTAATGTTTCTATGCCTCAGTTTCCCCGATGCATGTGTTAAGTCTCTAGGCGGTGGGAATAAAGGGTGATGGTTGCAGAGCTGGAGAGGGCCAGTGTGATGGGAGAATGGCTGACACCCTGTCTCCTGGCAGCTAATAGCCTAGGCCGCTTCTCTGCAAAGGTGCGAGCTGAAGGTGTTAGAACAAAGGGATCAGGTGACCTCCTGGCCCGGGAAGGAGACAAAGGCAAAGGAGGGGCTAGAGAGGTTGCAGTTTGCAGCTGGCTGGGGACATGGAAGGCGGCGCAGACAGAGTCTGGCCTCCCTGCCCCCCTTTTGGAGCTGTGGGGTGAAATGCAGGGAGCCCCCAGGCTGGGGTCTAAGCTCCCTGCCCCCCAGAAGGGCCCGACTGAGGGGTCCTGTTTGTACTGTGTTCCTGGAGTCCCTAATAAACCTTCTGTTCTACTGGCTGGATGAGACTCAGTGAATCCCAGGGAGATGGGTGCAGGTGCTGACTCCCCCACACTCCGTGACACCATCCAAGTACAGAACCCCTTTGTGAGCCCAGGAAGGCGCACTTGGGAATGCCTTCAAGCCCTTTCACTCCCCCTCTAGGGAAGAGCTGAGAAATGGGGGAAAAAATAAATAAAATAGAAATCAGCTGTTGCCACCAGTTAACTAAAAAACATGTGCATAAAACCTCTTAAGACACAAAAATACAATCCGGTTCTTACAAAAAAGAAAAAATACATCTGAAAACGTAGGCTATTGCTAGATGTTAAAAGAGCAACTAAAAGGATTAAGCACCAAGAATAACTTTCTGGAGGTCCAGCTTTAAGGTTACAAGCAAAACAAAAGCACGTGGGGTTAGCACAGAGGAGTCCACAAGCCATAAAGAAATAAAAAGAGAAAAACCTAATCGTGCCTTCTTAGACATTTCCTGATCTACTTACATAGCTGGGGTTTCAAATGAGCAGTTTCTAGGGACAGGGGAGCTTGGATAGCAGGTGGGGTCCCGGGGGTGGCGGTTAGGGGCGGAGGGGTCCCAGGAGTGGGTGGTCAGGGGACAAGGAGCAGGGGGTGTTGGATGGGTCAGGCAGTGAGGGGGCAGATAGGGGGCAGGGGCCAGGCTCTTTGGGCAGGCACAGCCCTCCCTACCCAGGTGTAGTGTATTAAAATATTCCCCATAGAAATGTGCTACTTACAGTGTACTACTTACAGATGCCAGTCCTGGTTCTCCATAGGTAGCACATTCCTACGAAGAGCAATTTAATACACTACACCCACTGGCTCTCGCAGCCGTGCTGCCCAGATTTTAAAGCTAACTGACTGGCTGTCCATAAAAGGGAGCTACCTCCCCCCCCCCCACTTCATTTATCACAACAACATTTCTATGAAACCCCATTTCTACAGGCTGGCCCCCCGCTGGCCTGGCGGCCGGCTTCGTAGGGACTAGTTCCAGAGCATCGCCCGGTGCCTCCCTGACAACTGGTGGAGAGGTGGGATCAAACTGCACCCCGTGGACAGAGCATCCTGCAGAATGTGACTGGGAAGCAATAAGACAAAGGGGGATTAAGGAGAGAGGGGCATGCTTGCGGGCCAGCGGAGGAGGCGAGCCAGCGGCTGGGAGGGTGGCAGGGGGGAAAAGGGGCCCTAGTGAAACAGAAAGGGGTTTTGTGACAGGATGTGAAACAGGTTGGTTTGAAATGCCAACAGCATTAATAGACAAGGATGACAAAGGAACAGAAGGAAACTCTAAAGATCTTAAAGCAGTCTTGCTAGCTCCAGTATCCACAAGACAAGCAACAGATTGTCCTGCAATTTCACAATTTACATATGGGCCTTCTTGATTAATAGGAATTAATGGATTCATAATGCAGTTACGTTCCCTCAGGCTGTCCTAGTAAGAATTGTTTTGTGGGGAAAAAACGGGCGCTTCAGGATTTGGGAAAGGGGGTGGAGGAAGATTGTGGGACGGTCGGTTTGGGCATTCATTTCTCCAGTGTCCCTCCTGGCCACAAAAGTGGCATGATGTATTCCTTGTTGGGGCAGGATATGAGGGACCTTTCCGTCTTCTCCTCCCATGGCCTCTAATTTGATAAGTTTGTAACTGCAAAGCCAAGAGTTTTGTTTCAGTGCTTTCTTTCTTCTGTTCTATGCAAGCTGTACAATGGTTGGCAATTGTCACTAATTCTGAAAGGGGTTTTGTCTGCCAACCAATGCAGATAGTTCTTAACTGCTGCTGGACTTTAGGCAAGAGTCCCTCTTACTACTCGTCAGAGCTGATTAACATCTGCCCATGACGGATTATAACACTGAATCACTGTTCGGAGTTCGTCTCTAAACTTTTCTGGCTCCTCCCTTACCTTAGGAAATTCCTTTACCAAGTTTCTAAGGTCTCTGCTGTTGATGGGGCAGCGGAGAGGAAGAATTTCCCCCCGGAGAAGAAACACGTGGCAAGGAGCCAGATGCTGCCGTAGGGAGATTACCAGCAGGTGCAGCCTGCGGAAAGGCGGGAGTAATCTGCTGCTGTGGAACATTGCTGAAAAAATCCACAATGTCCTCAGCCATTTCTCCCTCACTGTCAGTAATCTTAACTAATTGGGGATATAAAGGAGCAGTTGGTCGGGTAGGGAGGCATCCGGATGCTTTGCATTTAAATGTTAAGTCCTGTACTTGATTTTTTAGTTTTTCCTGGGAATCTTTTAGACTGCGCACCCAAGACTCGTGGAGTCTTTGTCGCTTCCTCCCACCAATAAACAAATTGCTCCCACTGTGTATCAGAGGCTTTAGGTGATGTAAGAGTTTCTCTGAGATATGTAAGTTTATCTAAATCGAAGGTACCTTCTACTGGAAATTGTTTAGATGGATTTTCACGCGTGAAGGAATTCCAGTCTTTTAAATACCTGCAGGTTTTGGGACCATAATACACATACATGTGGTACGAAGGGGTACCCTTAGGGGGCGAGGGGGAATTCTTAGACTGTCCCCCACCCATTCTTCAATTTCAAGGAAACCGAGGGAGGCGCCTTGTCTGCTTAGCAGCAGCTCATAAATTAAGGAAATTCTCACTCCCTCTCTTCAGGCACTCAGACAGAAAAGATTTGTAGGAATGTCCACGACTCTCTCACACCCCCCTTTTGCAAAGAGCATCGGCTAGCCTCAAAGACTAAGCCGCATACTCTAATTGCCTTTGGTGAGGTGATTAGACCAGTCAGTGGATCAGATGGGAGTAGAAGAAGGAAGAAAGATAGAGTCACACATTCCTAGACCCAGGCAGATCCCTCGCCGGGCATGCCATGCAGAGACATCCGCCTTGGGTCGGATCTTTTACCGATCCACTACGATGTAGCCACCGAGCTTGCGTTAGAGAAATCCCTGGTCATGAGCTGACAGCTTCTCAGGGTTCTCTGGGCGTCTTTCGGTGGCCCTCACTCATACTGACACTACAGGGGACGGGACAGAACGATCTCAATTCGACCTCAGCGCTTCATCGCACGCTATGGCTTCCACTCTGAGGAATTATGAATGAGAGGCTCAGTTCCGCCCACACACACACAAACACACACCAAGGCCTCTAATTCTTCACAATACGATGCATCTGTCATATACAGTAACCTTAATACTGTATGTCCGGACTTTATATAACCCTTGAGGCGGTAACAACCCCTCAGCACCGGTGCGGTATCCTAATGCATTAACCTTATGCATTAACCTTATTGGGGGTGGCAAAACAGTTCCCCAGCACCGCTCGGCATCCGACCTTGCTGCACAATTAATACGTTCAGATGGCGTAAGCCCAACAGGGACAGACAGCCCCACGGACAGTCCTCCTCCGAGACCCCATTAGAGATTTCAAAAGGTCTCTTACCTCTATTGTGGCGCCATGAGGTTCGAAGGAGAACGATCCGCAGCAGATGCAGCTGTCTCAGCAGGCGTTGCCATCCCGGACGAGCCCCCAAATTGTCGGAGAAAAACAGAGTTCTCACTCTTATTTTGGGTGCAGCAAGGCAAGATACACTTTATTAACCTAAGCAATTGCAAAGAGGAGAGAGTGCACTAGGACACAGGGTTTCCCCCTCCTAGGCAGGTCTCTCAAAGATAAACAATTAAGGCAAGCATTTATACTTTTTGTTACATATAGTAATGATCAACAACTGCAATTTGTTTATACATATTCTTTCTTGTTATCTTGTTTTCCTCATTAATTTTATTATGGTCTACATTCTATTCTAATCTAATACAAGGTTACAGTAACCTCTCTCATAGTTATTTTACCCTTGCCTCACAGAGTCCCCGCTTCTACAAATCTCACGTTATCACAGCTAGAGTTAGCCTGACTCTTGCTCATATAGAGGCCTGCATCCAAATTCCCTTTACCGACTTCCACAGAGTATTTAAGAAAGCATATAAATTACAGGTAAATTTAAATTACACAGTTTTTGGAGGGAGTAGCTAAATCGGGGCTAATGAAACTGAGTCATTTAGACATACCTGTGCACCTGGTTGGATGGTCTCTACACTATGCTGCTGAAGAACCTCTATCAAGACTTTCCAGGGCTTAGCATTTATACCTGGGAAGAGGAAGAGTTCTGATCTTGGGTTGAAATAATCCTGGGAAATGTAGTTCAGCAAGGGACTACAATCGTTTTAATTAGCGGAATTGCAGCATCAAGTCTGTTCTATTATCCTGAGCTACAATATCTCAGAACTACTCAACCATAAAAGATCCCACATTCCTTCTGCCTTTGAAGAAAATAATTAGGGCACTGACAAACATTTAGCATCCGATTTTCAAAAGGCTGGAATGGCGGGAGCTGGCAAGTATGGAGCACTTTTGAAAGTCTGGCCACTTCACTAAAGCACCCAAATGGGAACTGAGCTTTTGAAAATGTGGCAATAAGGGATCAATTCTGCTACAACACACACTTTTAGTATCTTATTAGTAAAGTTTCCCACTGAAATCAGGGGGATGAAAGTACTGCTCAGTGAAAGTAAAGGAGAGAGGAAGCCAGCCCTTAATGCATGGAAGGTGCCTTTTCTAGTTTATTTATTGTTCCAAGGCAGCACAATCTATGTAGAATTAAAAAACAACCAACCAACCAACCTCAACTAAATTGCGCTAGGCCAGAAGCTAATTACATTCAAATCTTAGCAGCACAATTATTTCTTCCAAAGAACTTATGGAATATGGAAGTAAAAATTTCAAAAGCAAGTGCAACCTGGAGTGATTCCCCCCACCCCCTTCTGCAGATAGGGGTCTGGCAGCACATGTACTCACACAATATAAAAGTGGCCAAGGACAGTCAGTCATTTACTCTTTGCGAAAGGTGCTGTCATCAGCTGGATGTAGACTAGGGCTGAGACACAGTGCTTGCCATGAGGTGTAGGAAAAGAGAGAGTGGACAAGTACACAAATGTAGTTGTTTCAGACATGCTGCAGTTAAAGTAAGGTAAGAAAACATTGTAACTGGGTTTACTCACCACTATGCACTTCCTCATGGCCAGGCATGTGGGGTAGCAGCTCCTTGTCGGGTAGCAGCCCTTGTCACCAGTCACTCTGGGGCTGTGGTGGTTTCTTTCAGATAACTCATCCCTCCAGCCAGGGCACAGTCTTTAGCCCATTCCTTCCAGGGTCAGCTACCCAAACTAATGTTCAAAACTATCTTAACAGAAATAAAAAGCTTCCACCCTCTCCACAGCTCTTCTTCGGCGAGGTCACATTCAGCCTGCAGCCCCCTTGCTGGGCTCAGCTACCCTTGTACCCCACTTCCTTGGGGCTGGCAGGGGAATCCAGTCCCAACCTCCATTCTGGGTTACAGCCCAGGGCCCTGTATTGCACAGCTAAGTCAAATCCTCTACCCATAGTGCAGTTTTCCCTGCGCCATTTCCTTCCTCACAGCTTTACTTCCCTTCTAGGTCTCCCAATCTGTTCCCTGGGTGCTCACTCAAGACCCTGCAGGCACCTTTTGACTCCCTGCATTCTCTTGCCTCCAGCCCTTCCTCAGCTGGGCCCACTCAGTAGTTAAACCTGGAATCACCTAATTTCTGTCAGGTGGGGCCCATTCTGTGATCAGGGCGGCTGGCTTAGTCAGGGGCTCTCTATCATTATCTCAGATGATCTCTGGATGATCTCTGAGTGTTGCTCTCTCTCTCTCTCTCTGTATATATAAATAGACATATGAATTTTATTGTCAGGTTTTGTCTCTCACCCTCTTACACCTATCACTGTGACTGACTTCTACTCTGGGTTCTCTGTTTTCTTCTAATGATATTGGGCCAGCCAATGGTGCCATGCTGCATTTCATGAACTGAGGATCTGGCCCATTGTTCTCATGTTGGGCCAGATTCTGCCACCCTTATGTTGACTGGTACAATACCCCAATAGCAAGCCCCATTGAAATCAGTGTTAGTAGAGTGAGGTATTACTCAGTGTGAGTAGGGGTGGCAGAATCTTGCCTATTATGTCTGACTCTTCTTTCTACACATAGCAGTGTAAATTAAAGGCTGTTTTCTAAATACTACACTTTTAAAAGTAGATTTTCTCCTTGCCTAATGCAGTTGCCATCTTGTCCTTAAGATGCAGCATGTTAGTCACTGTGTTTTCTCTCTCATGGAAAATTTCTATTTGTCAGTCTTTGGTCCCAATTCTGAGAAGTGCTGAGCACCCACTGAACACCCAGGAAGCAGTTAGTGCCTTAGGGTTAAGCCCTTTCCTTGATGTTTTTCCTTGACCTGAAATGGAAACAAATCTAGACTGAAGAGTATGTTTTACTCTGTGAGTATGTCCTTCTGCTTGTACGCAGTCTGTGTTGTGATCCTGTGTGTCATAGCAGTGCACTTACGTTTTCTCATACATTATACAAAGAAGTATCTGACAGAGGTTCAAGGAGCAGATTTATACCATACAGATTTATACATAGTGAGAATTGATGCATTCTGACTTGTATATTTAGTATAAGTTTTGGAAAGTCATAAAATTTCAACATAGAAGATAATAAAATATTAAACTATTTTGCAAACGTCAGTTGCATACATGCTGCAATTAGCTGTGCAATTGATCATCACCAGCATGAATACACAGTCAAGTAATTGAAAACAATCACCCCACTAGATATGAAATTGTTCTTTTGTGAAAACAGTTGTGCTGAAGGGTTGCCACGTGGTCAGAAGTTCAAACGAATATAGGCCAAGATGAGCTTGTCTTTTAGCCAAAAAGCTCCCTGAGGTTGGAAAGCCCCTCAAAGAAAATTAGGATTAAAGGGGTTTATTTGATGGCCCTTACTGGTTATCTAGCACAGTTTTGGTCTAACAGGGAGATGAAGCTGTCCATAAAAGGAAAAGTACAGACAAGCTTGACACAGACCACGAGACAGGAAAAGAAGAAATGATGTGGGAAATATGCCATGAGTTTTGTTGTGGTGCCATAATTGTTAGATGAACAGTAGGAGTAAGAGAAATATAGAAGATAATTATTTAGACCTAGTTGGAAAATTGGTTATTTTCTAAAAGGTATTTATGGACTGGACAGCCCAATGGCGTTTGACATTTTATAAAATCTCTAGCTTTGTGAAACAGTTTTTATGATGGTGGCAGGACAATAAACATAACAGTGTCTAGTAGAATGGAGAAAACCTCCTCCCCAAAACAAAAATGGTGGAGCAGTAAACTGGGTGCCTTGAATAAATATACAGGGATGAACATGAAGAAAAAAGACACTAAAAATTGTGAAAAGAATCCACCACAGAAAAAATATGTATCTTGCTTTCTGTGTTTTTTGACAGGTGGGATATGAATTTGCTCCACAGTTAAGAATCAAAAACAGATCCAAAAATCAGTAGGTGTGCTTCTTCCAGGTCCACTTATAAAGTAGCCAAAATCTCATGACCAGGTCTAAAAATGGGATTTTTTTTTTCATGAAGAATCGGCGCTGGCCCTGGCCTTGCTGACTTTCTTGGTTCCTATAGATGCCGACAAACTTGGTAACAACAGTCTATTTGGATGATCTACATCTGCTTTTTCTCTCCTATGCTTTTCTCATGTTAGTCTTTACTGATGGGAAGTTTACATAAAGCCTCTGAAGATAGTATATAAAAGTGAAGAGTTAAAATGGCCTGCTTGAAGAGAGGTTACATCAAGTTGCTTCTATGCTTTGTCTGGGCCAATATTTTTCTTGCCCATTCTGTCAAAGTAAAGTGTCTACACTTTTCATGCTAACCTCTAGTGTTTCATTAGAGCAATTTTCCTCCTCAGCAGGTCATCCAAGTTTGGGAAATATAGAAAAACCATGATGCTACTTGTTTGTATTTGAGTGTAATATACCACCATTTTCAATTCTGTGTGGCACATTATTGAATGCAATAAAGTATGAGAGCATCTCTGGGTTAGCCTCACTCCGTATCGGTTTTGCAATTTTGACATCAAACTGATTTACCTTGGTGCTTCAGAACAGCTAGCGTGCACTCTGCTTGATCTTTGCTTTAGAGTTTGGCAAGGAAAAGTGGTCAGACAAAAGGGTAAAATAAGATGGCATGGATATGGAATTGATAAGTTTGCCATTAGTCAAACAAGCATCGTTTTGATCATGGCCATGCACATACATTGTGCTTCTGTGCACAAGATGACAACTATGTATTAGCAACTTGGAATGCACTAGCTGGTGCACAGCTTTGCCCCCTTGTTGGTGAGCCACATTTTCTTGGGCAATGTAGTAGCGTGGGGTACCTGGATGGCACCTTTTAACATGATCTTGAGCGCTAGATAGATACCCTGTACTTGGAGAAAGGATCACTACACCTTATTCTGGCCCTGTATCTGCCTAGTCCTGAGAACTCCCAAGTTATTGCTTTTTGTTAGGTGGAGCACTTGGTTTCCATTGCTATTAGTCATTAAACTACCCTAATTATCTAAGAATCCAGGATTGTTCATTCTAATCCAATGTGTTCAAATAAATTTGAAACATTTGGTCAAGGTTGTTACTAAGGATTAAGAACAAATCAATACTCGGGCTTTCCCCCCCTTAAACTTGAGGACATGCTCTACATTGTATATCTTAAGTTCATCTACTGCTGCTTATCTACCACATATCACCACTGCTTATGACATTAGAAACAACTTCCTATGGAAGTTATGAGGTCACAGAAAAGGGAAGATTATGGTACTTCCCCTCCACCCCTAAAGTACTCTGACGTCTACATATGTCGTGTGTTTCTATTATGATCATGGTTGCTATTTGTTAATCTGTCCTCATGAGAACTATTTCTAGTATTCCAAGGTTTGAGACGCTTCCTAGAGACTTAAAAAAAATATATGAACAAACTAAATGACTTGCGAGCTTATGTGTTGAAAAGATATTTTCATTTAATGTATTGAGATCAAGTCAATTAAAATTATATTTTTTCCCTTTGTGTTTCAACTATTTGCTATTTCATTTCACCTTTGGATGCTGCAACTACTGAGGTTAAAATGGAAGGATGCAGTGGAATCCCTCCTCTCTGCTGATTCTTCCCACAGTGACTTCGAACACTCCATAACGCTTGACGTATTATGCAATACATTCACTCTGTCCTCATCATATACCACAGCTTGAGAAGGTTCCTAGAGACATTTATAAAATATGTGAACTGAGCATAAAACTTATAAGATTATGAGGTGTAGAAAGATATTTTAATTTAATGTATTGACATTAATACAACGGAAACATTTATTTTTCCCTTTGTGTTTCCACCAAATCTCATTTCATTCCAGCTGAGGATGCAGTGACTACAGAGGTTAAAATGGTTGGGTGAAATTGTAATGAGCAGTGGATTCCCTCCTCTCTACTGATTCTTCCCACAGTGACTTGAAGGACTCCATAATGCTTGATCTTATATTATGCAATACACTCACTCCATAATGAAATTCCAACTGCCCATATTACAATTTATGTGATACTCTGTTGATTTACTTAAAGTTTAAATTGCAAAATGAAGGATATCGATGCAAGAAAGTTACAAGAAAATTAAGAAAGGTTTAGATCTTAAACATTGTTGACATTATGTGTTTGCTATATATTTCTGTGGTTCAACTCTTCTCTGATCAAATCTCATCTCTGAACTGTAACAGGCAGCTTAACCACAGTATAACAGCATAACAAATATGAACTGGAAAAACTTAAAAAAAATGTGCATAATTTTCCTCTGTCAGAACAAAGAGAGAGATTTCGGGTGGCCCCAAGGGGTTTTCAAGTCTCGAGTGTCCCTGAAGGGGAATGGCAAGGTGGCAATCCAGGAAATCTTCCAACATATTTTTGCTGCTTTTGCAAAAATCTCTTTGAAACGACCTGAGGTGAGAGTTCCATTCAGATATTCCAACACAGACTCATCAGCAAGTTGGGCATCTGGAGACGTGTTTGGTTGCAGTGATGGAAAATGGGACTCTCTGTCCTGGAGGTAAGGACCTACAATTTCCCTGGATGAAAGTGAAGAGATACCAATTATTTCAGAAAAGACAAGCAGTTCAGCCTCAGTGCTAGCTGGAGAATCCATGCGGAATTATGGGGTTTTCAAATATAGGACAAACTCACAAAGAAGTTTAGAAATTTAAATACCAACATTTTTAGAAGTACTAACTCAAATCAAGTAATATTTTATACATGATTTAAAATGAGATGCAGTGGAATTTTAAAAGCTGTTACTATTCATTCTATCTGTGCACTGTGAAAATATTTTCAGATCCTTTTACGATATTTGTAACAGGATATTTATGTCAGTCTATTATTTATTTATTGTTCCTATTTATGTATTTGTCATAGATATTTGTTACTTGTCAATAAATAATAATTGTATATAAAATGGCAACCTATAGCAATAATGATTTGAATTAAATACCTATTGAACCAAAGAGAAAAAAGGAAACGAAAAAAAGCCCTGTAATTGTTCAGCCTTAAAACCCCAATTCCAGAGAGTACTTACACACGTGACTAACAAAGTATGTGAGCCATCCCACTGCTGTTAGTGCTCCAATTAGGAACATGCTTAAATACATTGATGAATCAGTGTCCCAGTTTGTAGTAATTCCATATTAAAAATAATAGTTACTGAATGATAATTAGCCTTTCCATTCAAACAGACCACACACCACACCTGAACTCTGCCACCTTTTCCTATTCTACTTTTTACCAGGTTACTTTTCCCCCCAAAAAACTTGTCAACTGGGATGATTATTGTAGTAGACAGTTGTGTTGGAAGAGGCTAGATGGGTGCCCTTTCCCTCACTAAGCAAGACTGCATGCACCCCATTAGCCTTGGTCTACACTAGCGGGGGGGTGGGGTGTCGACCTACGATACACAACTTTAGCTACGTGAATAGCGTAGCCGAAGTCGGCGTATCATAGATCGACTTACCTGGCTGTGAGGACGGCAGCGAGTCGATCGCTGCCGCTCCCCCATCAACTCCGCTTCTGCCTGTCACCGAGGTGGATTTCCGGAGTCGACGGGGAGCGCGTTCGGGGATCTATTTATCGCGTCTAGATGAGACGCGATAAATCGATCCCCGATAGATCGATTGCTACCCGTCAATCCGGCAGGTAGTGAAGACGTGCCCTTAATACACATCAATTGTTAGTTGGTAATTAGCTTGCCCAGACCCCATCAATCAGATTTACGTGCATTCATACACCCTCTCACCCCACCAAAATGAAATCAGGTTTGTATGTATCCAGCACCTACCCACAATACATTGACTAGCACTTCCCCCAATGTTAAGTCTGTGCTCACATGCACTCTTATCAGGTTTGTGGCTCCACCGCTTGATCCCATTACCTCTGTGTGCGCCCAGGCTAAATTCATTCTTGGGCGTACACCACAAACAAAATTTCATGTGAATAATAAGAGCAGGAATAGACCATTTTGTACTAGGATTATCAAAGTTTCTCTTTGTCACCTCTAAAATGAAGCTCCCCATTTGGCGGAATCTGTCAGTCCATTACTACACATGAAAACTACGGAATTCTTCTGAAAAAGTCTAACAACCCCAAACCTATTCAGCTCTGGGGGAAAACTATTCCCCTTCGTTCCTTTAATAAAAAAAGGGTCATGCTGAACGGAGTGTTCAATTGAGGTCTTTGACAATATCACCCGTATCTTAAGGAGCACCCATGCCTGTGGGGAATCCCAGCTCACATATCTGAGCTGGGGGAGAAGGCTCTGTTTTTGTGCTTATAAGTGATGCATTGCAACAGAAGGAT
The DNA here is from genome assembly GCA_037349315.1 of Chelydra serpentina. Taxonomy (NCBI): domain Eukaryota; kingdom Metazoa; phylum Chordata; order Testudines; family Chelydridae; genus Chelydra; species Chelydra serpentina. Next base: position 370,622 of record JBAIAC010000018.1, read on the forward strand.
GTTGGATGACCCCAAGTGACCCTGATCCAGGCCCATAGAATGGCTTGGTGTGTTGAGGAAACTGAGACAGGGAATTGCGTATAGGGTTTAACATTTTTGTTCCAATCTGTGTATTTTCTGTGTGATTAAGTAAATAGCACTAGTGTGTTAGAATCCTGAGTGCAAAGTGTCTGGGTGTTATAATCTACACCAGGGGTGGACACCCTGAGCCTGAGAAGGAGTCGGAATTTATTAATATACATTGCCAAAGAGCCACAGAAATACTCAGCAGCCCCCGCATCAGCTCCCCGTGCCTCCCACCCACCGGCAGCCCCGCGGATCAGTGCCTCCCCGCATCTCCTGATCAGCTGTTTCGTGGCGTGCAGGAGGCTCTGGGGGGGAGGGGAGAGGACCGAGGGCACGGCAGGCTCAGGGGATGGGGCGGGAAGGGGTGGAGTGGGGGCAGGGCCTGTGGCAGAGCCAGGGGTTGAGCAGTGAGAACCCCTGGCACATTGAAAAGTCGGCGCCTGTAGCTCCAGCCCCGGAGTCGGTGCCTATACAAGGAGCTGCATATTAACTTCTGAAGAGCCGCATGTGGCTCAGGAGCCACAGGTTGGCCACCCCTGCTCTAGCTTCTCCAGTCCCTGCTGGGAGCATTGCTCTGTCCAGGGTGCTGGCACTAGTTCCTCCTGCTAGGAGCCTGATTTTTCCTCCTGGAGCTCTTGACAGCTACTGAAGCTGCTTTGCCCTGCAGCCCTTCTTATATGGGCCTGCCCAGCCCTCATTGGCTGCTCCTTGAAGCCCCTCTCCTATTGGCTGCTTTCTGCACAGCCTGCCTAGGCCTCCATTAACCCCTTACAAGCCAGTGTGGGGCAGATGCCCCTTCACACTCAGCATGCTTGCTCCGTGTGTGTATTCAGATTTGTAGGTGCTCACTGGAATGACCAAAGAATTTACTACATTTTACTTCCATCAGCTCTTCTGAACCCACATATAAAAATGAGAGTAAACTGGATTCTTTTCCAGCTTATGTATTAGAATTATTATCGGTTCCATTTGGACAACCATTTGTGCAACCCCATTGCCTTAAAAAATTACACCGGTGCAACCCCACCAAAGGCAATAAGGTAACACAGATTTAACTGAAGGAACAATTTGTGGACAATGGAGCTGCACAGGCATAATTGATAACAATGTCTGGCCAGCCAAATTTTATTACTAGAGATAATGCATGAGCCAGAAAAAACAAAAACAAAACAGCTCAACTTTCCATTTGCTGGACTGCCAGTTAGACAAAACATAAAAGGACCAACTCATCTCACAGCCTCCAAACATGCATGGTTCTCAAAATGCTTCGTTCTACAGATCCTTAGGAAAAGTGCTGTGCCCCCCCCACTCATCCAGTTGTGAGCCATGGACAAAAGTTTGAGAAAACTGCTTTAGTAATTAAAAGCATTAATTATAAGAGCTAATTATTATTGTTTGATGCTTTTTATCCTGAGATCTCAACGTGCTTTACAAAAGGAGGTAAGTATCTTATCCTCAGTAACAGCAGATTAGTGATGGATCCAGTGATAGTTGCAATTTAGTAAACTGACATCAGAGTTAATAATTATACATCGCTACAGAGAGAAACATAATTAGGAGGAATATGGTTTATTCTGGCTGAATACCTCCATATTTGCTGAATATAATGACACAGGAATTCATTTTTCTGTTTTCAAGAAACTTAAGCAACAGAGAACAGCAATACAGAGAAATCTAATATAAAATATCTTCCTCCATCCCCCCCAGTTTCATCATGACTTTTTATTTTTAATTCTAATCAAAATGTATCTTCAGATCAAACAGGATTATTTTTATACAGAAAAGTTATGCTGCAGATGCTGGTCTAGATGTGTTTTGGTTTTGTTCTCTGTCTTTACATATCATAACCTCATACCTACATCGATATTACAGGCAGTCCATGTGTCAATTTTTTATCAGCGCTTTATTGCTATTTATCTGGCTTCTCTTCAGCTCCTTTCTCTTTGCACTTCTATAAGCTACATGAACTAAATTCTGCTCTCATTCACACGGGCATAAAGCTATAAAAACTCACTGGTGTAACTGACAGCCACGCTTGGCCCATTGCGTTCAAAGTTCCTACTGATCACACTAATGGATTCACACATGATTGTTTGTTTGTGCTAACCTGTATCCCTGTCTACATTAGGGTTTATACTGCTGCCCAATGCTATAGCGTACATGTGAAACTGATAGCAATAGTCTCTGACATTTCTCTGATGCCAGTAGAATTAGATCAGCCATAAATCTGTTCCTCTTTGTTTTCTCTAATATTCTTACCAATTCCCAGGCCTGCCAGTGACTATTTCAGTCCTTCAAGGCTGCTCTAATTTATCCCATCTTGTAACAGCCCCCTCCCAACCCGGCATGCTCCCTACCCTGAGAGGGGTCAGGATTTGGCCCATGATCGCATCTTATTTTTATCTTCCAGGAAATTCAGCAGAAACATGAGCTGTGTGCCTTAATAATTTCCCCAGCATGCTTCCTTGAACCCTGGACCCTCAGATCCAACTAAAATCATCTACAGTATAACTATAAAATAATATAAAGTTAAAAGACAGGCTCTGAAAACGACACTCACGGTAGCTACTTATGAGGCCTGTGCCAATGGCTGCCCCGTGATAAATGTTCAAAGCAGTGCTCAAGCCATACAGCTCCTTTAAAAGGCACTGGGAGTTAACCAGTCTAATCGCAGCTCACCATGTTGAAACCGAAGGAGAAAAGGGCCTTCCGCCGAGACTTCATCGCTAGCTGCACCCATACAAATTTAGTGACTGTTAGTGTGTCCTCCAGCGGCTAGGGTCGAACACAAAGAGAGAGATGAGCTCTAAAACACACAGTACCCAAGCCAGGGAGAGCTATCTAGATTAGAATCAACACCTTGAATTATACCCAGCAACAAACTGAAAGCTGCTAGTGGGAATCTATGTGCATAGACATAATATGATCCATGGACGCTGATGAGTTAACATGCTGCAACATTCTGCACTGTCTAAAATGTGAGTGGTCTTCGTGGATAGCCCTCATGTTGAGTATACATTGCAGCAATCTAGTCTGGAGGTGACAAAACGGGTAGTGTGGACATAGGACTAGGAGTCGTGACTTGAGCATATAACCACTCTGTTCTACGTTTACCTCATCTGTAACCTGAGGCTAATGAACATAACATTTACCTGTCTTTGCAGAATGCTTAGAGAACTACAGATGGAAAACTCCCTATATAATTATTAAAAATTATGGACCACTTGAAAACTGTAGTGAGATCCACATAGTAAGGATACAAACCTCATAGCCAAGCGCAGAGTTAGACAAAGACAGACGTGTGTTTACTTTCTGTAGCTCATATTTCATAGAGGCCAGAAGGGACTACTATGATCATCTAATCTGACTTCCTGCATAACACAGGCCATAGAGCTTCCCCAAAATGATTCCTGTTTGGCAAACAAGAGCAGACCATTTAGGAAAATATCCAACCTTCTTTTAAAAATTCTTAGTGCTGGAGAATCCACCGGAACCCTTGGTAAACTGTTTCAATGGATCATGGTTAAACATTCACACCTTATATCCAGTCTGAATTTGTTTAGCTTCAGTTTCTAACCATTGGATCTTTGTCTGCGAGACTGACAGAATAATTTGTTCCCCATGTAGGTATTTACAGGCTGTGATGAAGTTGCTCCTGAAGTAGATTGAGCTCCTTGAGGCTCTCACTGTAAGGTGTATTTTCCAATTTTTTAATCATGTTCATGGCTCTTCTGTGAACCCTCTCCAATTTATCAACAGCCTTCTTGATTTTTGCACACCGCAGTACAGGATTTGCCAGTTTAGATGACTGCCTAAGTGGTGCTGTTGCCCTTTAAAATGGCACCATGGGTAATCATATCCCCATGTCAATTAGCAGTGATTGACTAACATGGCATGTAGTCAGTGATGGAAGTGTATGGTAGCCTCCTCTACTGTTCAACATTTTCATGTATTCATAGGCATGTGTTCCCTATAATTTTGCAGGATAGAGTGCCTCTAAAATCTAAAAACAGAGCCCCCAAAGCAAAAAAAATCTGCTGCTATTCTGCAGTGTTTAAAGAGAGCCTCTGCTGCTGTAACTGACGCCTTCAAACATTTCAGGCATATTGACTTTGAATTTCTGATTTGCTCCAGTCTAACCACTCCAGTTTTAATAGAGACATCAATTGCATCTGACTCACTCCAGTGATATGACATTGATCTTTTAGCAGGCTTGTAACCCCGAGAATCGTATTAGGGAAAGCTGAACATCAGTGAAATCAGAGATTACATTTTAATCGGGTTGTAGTCAACATCATTAAAGGGAGATGACGCCACCATTAAAATCTCCTTCTACATTCTCTCTCTCTCGCAAAAGTGAATTAACAAAGCCGATCCTGATATGTGCGCGTGCACTTTGTTTCCTTGCTTCAGCTGCTAAACATCACGGATCCATTTCAAGGACTGCCATATTGCTGTCCTGTGGCGGGGTTCGCACTCCGTCGCCCCTCCGAGATGCAGGGGGGCTAGGAGGTACCCCGCCTGTCTAGTTCCCAGTCCGATTTTTATGCCACTCCTGGCAGCCCGTCCAGCGGGACTCAATGGCCAGAGTCCCCCTTAGTCTCTTCCCCTGAAGGGATAGCACGGCCTAGGGGCCTGGGTTACTTCAGTGTGCCTTCCCAGTCAGGTAAGGCAGTCTTGAGTTCTGAGCTTGGGGCCCATCCCCCCAAGGGCAGCGGTCCTCAGTAGGGGACCTGGGGCCCAACCCAGGGCCTTAACAGCGGGTAACCCAGCCCGCCAGGGTCAGCGGGGAATCCCACCGAAACACGCTGCCCTTACTGGGGTGGGAGGTACCACTCCCGCACCCCCCCTGGGTCACTTCCTACCGGCTCTTTTGATGCAGTAGTCCATGTGCTTTCTGAGCCCCCAGGCTCCTCAGTTCCCTGAACTTCCTGGGGTTCCAGTAGCGGCTGGCCTCCAGTCCCGGTCCTGGGCTCTTTACCTCTCCCTGGTAAGAGCGGCCCTAGCTCCTGGGCTGGAGCCTCTGCTGGGCTGGAGCCTCTGCTGGGCATCCTTCCTCCTCAGCAGCCAGCCCTGACTGAGCAGCTCTGCAGGCTTTTATACCTGGCCCCCTGCTGGAGCATGCCCAGCAGGGCCTCAGGGGCGTGGCTTCCTCTGCCAGCAGAGAAGTGTTAACTCTCTCATGGCCAGTGCGGGGCCAGTCTTCCCCGTCACATGTCCTTTCAATGGCATTACATTTTTTGGACAGCCTAATGAAATGAGCGATCCTGTTAGCAGCTCTTTGGCAGAGTTAACAAAAAAGCGGGAGAGATTTTTCACTTGCCTTTAGACCACAATGCAAAATACAACGGACACAAGAGTCTGTCAGAATCCAGCATGCCAGGATATGTTTCTAGTTACCAGAACTACCTCAGAAGCAACAGTCATTTCTTCTACTTTTTTCTGTCTACTTGCACCAAATCAGTTTCCCAGGAACCTTTTGAGTGCATGCAGCCAAGTGACATCTTCCTATGGCATGCTTTCCATGCAGCGGAGAGTCTCTAATAAAATAGCTGTTTTTATACCATTAATTATCTGTGCTGCCCACAGAGGCTTCTGTAAAATTTGGACCTAATCCTGTTTCCATTAATGTCAATGAAAAGATTCCCATTGACTTGAATGGGAGCAGGAGCAGGCTCAAAATCTGATACAAAATATTTATTCCCATTCAGAATCCTCATGCTGAACCAGTAACCTCTCAGAGACTTGTGCCTTTGCTTAAGCCCAGGAAACTAGAGAGGCTGGGCCAGTAACTGTGTCTATGCCTTGCTTTCAACAAACAAACTAAATGGCCTGTGTCTTGGTTTTAGCACACAAGGTAGAGATGCAGAGCAAGAGATCTTCTTGCAGAAGCCTATGCCTTAAAATCATCTCTGGATGCTAAAGATGGTGAACTAATGACTCACAGAGGCTTAAGACCTGGTATCAGTCCAGCATGCTGGAGTGCTCTCAAAGGCCTATGTCTTAATATCCACACAGCAAGCTAGAGGTTCTCCAGAGCCAGTGATGTCACAACAGCCTGCTCCGTGACATCAGCACAACAGAAGAAGGTCCTGAGTAAATCTCTCAGAGAGTCTTCTGCCTTGACACAGCCCAGCCCGCTATGGGAGGTGAGGCAGTAACCTCACAAAGGCCAGTACTTGGACATCAGCCCATGTATCTGGAAATACTGAGTTACTTACTTAGACACTTTTGTCTTCACATCAGCTCAGCAAGATGCTGATGCTTAGTCAGGATTCATAAACCCTGTACCTTGATATGATTACAGCTAAGTACAGATACTTAACCAGCAACCTCTCTGCACTGACTCCAGGGAATAGAATGAAGCAGTGGAACCGGTAACCTCACAGAAGCCTGTGTCTTCTTCACATCAGCCCAGCACTCCAGAGTTGCTGAGCAGATGTTAAAGGGGGAACGTGTGGGAATGCAGCTTCCCTCCATACTCTCTCCTGGATTTTGAGATGCTCAGCTCCCACTCCTGCTGCCTCTTCAGTGCTGGGTGAAATGAGGATGCAGACGACAAGAGAATCTGAAGTGCAAGCAGCAGAAGGAGTTCATGCTCCATGCTCTCCCACCAGCAGGTAGAGGAGCACAGGCTCCTGAGTGAAGAAGAAGAACTGTCCAAGATAGGATTCCCCTGTCTATCTCCTTTCTTTTACAGGAGTATTTACCATTAGCAATTGAATCCCAGAATATTTTGCTATGTCTGACCATAAGAAACCACTATCAACAGAAGCAATGATGTAAGAAAATAATTCCAAAATTCATACCAAGTTTGTCATACTTGAATGTAAAGGGAATACCATGTAAGCGAAACTGCAGGGGGGAATTTAGGCAGGATAAACGGGGACACTGGGGTTTAATGTTGTAACTTTTTTACATGTGCTATGGGATCTTGGATGACCTGTGCTTGTGTTGTCCTATGTGCCATCATGGTCTAGTTATTAGCTGGATCCCTGAAAAAAAAAAAAAGACCGCCATGATTTCAGTAAACAAAAGAACCATGGTGAAATCTTGGCCCCATTGAAATAAAGTGAAATTTTGTCACTGAGTCCAATGGCACAAGGATTTCATCCATGTTCTTTATTTAAAAAAAAATAGGCAGAGGGCACAGATACTCTCCTGGTGTTGCTATTGGTGTTACCAGTTTGCTTTTCTCTCGGATGAAGAAAAAACAGTTAACACTCATGAATGTCTTTTCAGCCTTACTTCCCGAAAAAGGACCATCCCATTCTGGGAGGAACCACATCTCTAGGAGATGCCAGTCACCCAGCTACCATAGTATACTCTAGAATGCTATTGTATCATTCAAATAAATACAGTGGTTTCAAAACTAACTCAAGAGTTTCACCTACTCAATGGCATGAATGTAGTAAAAACAGGTTGTAAGACTCCTGATGCTTCCAAGAAATAACCAACCTCTACTGGAAAGGGTTATATAACTAATATTTCCAGAACACAAATAAGACTGCAAAATGAAATTTCAAAGTTTATTGACAGGTGGTATTGTTCAAATGGTAGCAGGCTCCTTGCATCTTGGGACGTCGTCGCGGGGTGTTGTCACTGAAGGGTGTTTTCTTTTTCCCATAGCAGATGTTGCAGAGTGGTGGGTCGATGACTTGCACAGGAGAATGGGAGAAATCAGGAAATTAAAAACTACTCCTCCTTCTCCTCCTCCTCCTCCTTCGACCTCTGCGACCTCTCCTCCTTCGGCCATGGCGTCTCCTTCTCCTCCTTCTACGTCGACCCCCGCGGCCTCCCCTTCGTCGCCTTCTGCGACGGCTCCTGCTTCTGCTCCTGCTGCGTCTGTATCTTGCCATTTACAGAGAAGATTTTGGCTTTCAAGATCTCTGCAGCGGGAGCACCACCTCCGTAGGAGGCGGCCAACCTGTCTGGTGGGATTTCCTTAGCTTGTGAGTTCAGCTGGCAGCTCTGGCCTTTATATAGAGGGGCTGATAATTGTGACAAAAACCAACCAAGTCACTCACCTGTGATAAACTATAATAGGCTCGTTCATATATGGGCATCAGTTTTACTGTAGACCAAAGTGTCCATATAAGGGGAAAAAAAAGCTAATGTGACCATATATGTCCACTAAATACCACTATCAACTAAAATGACTATATAAGGAAAAAGCCACATGTTTTGACCCTATATGGCCATAAAATGGCTCTCTTTGTTGAAATGACCATATAAGAAAAAACCTGAAGTATGGATAACAAGCAACTATATCTTTTAAAGTGACCACATGAAGGAAATTAAATAGCCTTTAATATAACTTTTATTAAAATTTGAATATGTGCATTAGTCTTAATATTTGAGCCATTCATCAAAGTCCCAAGTCTGGTGGAATGATAAATGCTTCATCAATCTTCAAAAGAGGGGGACCACTATTCATTCCAAATATTAAATGAAAAATATCTATAAGACTCTCTAAAGAGCATAGGCATTTAGGATCATTTTAAAACTGAGTATCCCTTACTGTAAGTGAGATTGGGGGGAAAAATCTGTAGGAGGGAACAGAACACACTTGTGCAGAATAACTGCAAGAATTGCGTGTGTGTTGATTGGATTTCTTGATGGGCTTCATAGAATATCAGGGTTGGAAGGGACCTTAGGAGGTCATCTAGTCCAACCCCCTGCTTAAAGCACGACCAATCCCCAATTTTTGCCCCAGATCCCTAAATGGCCCCCTCAAGGATTGAACTCACAACCCTGGGTTTAGCAAGCCAATGCTCAAACCACTGAACTATCCCTCCCCGCATGTTGCAGTGGGAGAAAGAATATTCTGGATCCTGAATGTTTACAAAGCAGGGATAGCTCACTTTACCATTAGGGAGAATGCTTTTGAAAAATCTCTCCGCAATTACCATGACCTCTCTTTGCAGCGAAAAGAGAGGAGAATTAAAAGTAAATGAAGTCAAATGAAAAGAAACATGGTAAATATTCAGGTCATTTTGGTAGGGACGAATATTTTTGAGTTCGGTTCCAAAAGGGATTATTTTAAACACAGATATCTCAAAACTGCACAATCCACTTATAAAACTGTCAATAACATTTCTACTGGGAAGAGCAATCACGAAACACACTCCCTAGTTAATACAGATTTATGTTTTCCAGGTTTTCCTAGACAAGTAATCTTTCCCCTCATGAAAATTTTGCTCCGTTAGAGGACCTGGGAATGACTGTCTGTCTTTATCATAGATGTAACAGATTTACCCCTGACAATATAGCTGCTCTAAGAGACAGTCTACATGGGAACACTCCATGGGGGGCAGGGTAAAGTAAAATTCAAAAAAATCCAGGATCATCAAGAGTTTTGAATATTAATCCACCATTATGTTTGTATGCTGATGAAAAGAGGATTGTAACATTCATTTCTCTAGAGAGAAATTCCCATCTGCAACCACTATAATGGTGTGGATTTGTTTGTTTCACATCAATAATTATATGTTTCTCCAAATAAGTAAAATATCTAATATTTGTATGTTAAAGTAGCTTGATCCTTTTCATAAAATAAGTAATTAATCATAATTAATGTTAGCGGAATCTAGAATTGTTCGATATTTGATGGAAAGATGATTGTTTTAACCAGCTTCAAAAGAGGGACCATGTTTTATTCCAATTATTAAATAAAAATATCTTTAAGGATCTCTAAAGCATTGGCTTTTAGGATCATTTTTAAAGCCTCAAATCCTTAGTGTGCATGAGCTTGGAGGTTGGGGAGATGGGGACTCTCTCAGCGGGAAAAGAACACACCATGGAAAATAACTGCAAGAATTGTGTGTGTGCTCTGATCTGATTTCTTAATAGTCTTCTTGTATTGCAGAGGGATAAGGAGTGTTTTGGACCCTGAATGCTTACAAAAGAGGGATAATTTTCTTTTAACTTTGGGAGGATGCTTTTGAAAAATCACCTGTTCCTTTTATGACTATGACATCTCTTTTCAGAGGAAAGAGGAGAATGAAAGGTGAGTAAGATCTAATCAAAATCCACACAGACAGAATCCAGCCATGATTTTAGGGACAAATCTTTCTTGGTTAAATTCCAAAATGGATGACTTTTAACACGTATCTCAAAATTGCACAATCTATGTCCTTAAAACAATGAAGAATGTTTCTACTGAGAAGAATAATCTCAAAACATACTCGCAAATTATTCTGGATTTGGATTTTCCATGTTTTCCAAACCATGTGTCTTTCCCCTCAAGAATATTTTTCCTTGGTACGGGTGCATAGGAATGAATGGCTTTCCTTATTGGCAATGTTGTTGTAGCCATGGTGGTCCCAAAAAATTAGAGCGACAAGTGTTTGAGCTACACAGAGCTCCTCTTCAGTTCATAAGCGTTTGTCTCTTTCACCAACGGAAGTTGGTCCACTAAAAGATATTATCTCACTCACCTTGTCTTTTCTTATGACACATACAAGTTTCATACCTCTAGCACACTAAGGAAAGATTTTCAAAGTGGAGAGTTTGTTTTTAGCAGGGATTAGGAAAATCGAATCTCACACTGGTTTAATTTATGTCAGCGGGACAGATTCTCCCACTGTTTATACAATGGTGTCATTCCACTGACCTCATTACAGTTACACCTAATACAGATATGGTAATTTTCTAACACAACAGTGGTGGGATCCTATTTTAGACCTCCTTATGTGGGATAAAAATGAATTGATCACTGGACTAGAAATTGGGGGTCACTTAGGGACCAGGGATTATGACCTGATCCTTCCTTGTCAATATGAGAAACTGAGGACAGTTCCAATTAGTAAAAAAGATATACATACTGTTTCAAAGGGGCTAATGGATAGATGCTTCAATATTGTTAATGGTGATGAAGAAAAAAGCAGAGATGTTCAATCGATATTTCTGTTCAGTATTTGGAAAGAAATCAGGTAATGAACTACTTTACCATCCCCCCATAGTCACTAACAGAGAGGGGGAAATCATCTACTGGTGCTAAATATTTTTAACTCGTCAGGCCCAGATAACGAACTCAGAAGTCCTAAATGAGCTGGTTGAGGAAAGATCTCTAGTCCACTGATATTACATTTTAATATAGCTTGGAACACACAGGGAAATTCCAGATTAAGTGTTCTGATATTGTACCATTATTCACAAAAGACGAGCTGTATAAACTGGGTAACAGTAGGCTGCTTAGCCTGAAATCAGAACTGGGCAAATGACCAGAAAAACTGATATGAGATTCAATCAGTAAAGAGCTAAATGTTGGGAATATTGTTCTCATCAGTCAACAACACAAGTTTTCTTTTCTCCCAGATACAGAAAAAAAAAGCAGTGAGATATATATATATATAGTCTTTTGTATGGTGAAAAAAATTTCCCTGGAACCTCACCCCCTCATTTACATTAATTCTTATGGGGAAATGGAATTAATTTAACATCGTTTCACTTAAAGTCGCATTTTTCAGGAACATAACTACAATGTGAACTGAGTTACTGTACTACGTCATTCAGATGAATACAATGGTTTCAGAACTAACTGCAGGGTTCTTTACTGGAGGCAAATATCTAGGAATAAGTGGTCAATATTCATCTGGGCAAAAGGTCTTAACCACAAGGGACACAAGGTTCCACAGTTAGACCGAAGGCTAATAGATTGAAGTAGCAATATGAGATGGGAAAATATTTAAGGTGTTAGTCTCAGCCTGAAGAATTTGTCGGGATGTGCACCAAAATGACAGGTAGGTAAAGGAATGAATATCAGTGAAAATATAATTCTGTTCTAAAATCAGAACAGACCAGAAGTATGTTGCAGCACTGTTCAAATTCCCCTCCCTGAAGGAATGGAATGAACAATAGTGAAATTATACCATAATAAAATCACAAATGCTTTCCCCTGGAACAGGGCAGCCTATTTCACCTGGGGGCTCAGAGATGTGTGAAAAAATATGATCGAAGATGGAGAAATTTCCATATAAAAAGATGAAAAAATTGGGATGGTTTATAAAGAAAAAAAACCAGATTCACAAGAGTGCAAACTAGAGAAAAAAGTAGGGATGGATGTAGTAAAAAGGATGTGAGAAGCCTGATGCGTCCAGGAAACACCAGCTTCTGAGAGGGTGTAGCCTAGATGTCTTGCTCCTACCTGTTTCCTATCCCACAAAGGGCTTGGAGTCCTTCTATGGTAAATCACCTTGTGCAATTTACAGTGTTCTTTTCCACCACCTTTACAGGCCATGCAGCCTCATCCTAACAGTAACACGGACACCTCAGTCCTCAGACAAGCAGGGGAGAGGTCTGTCATGATTCTGACTCTACAAGCGTACCAGACAGACGCGCTAGGGTGACCAGATGTCCCGATAAAATCAGGACTGTCCCGATTTTTCATCTTTTGTCCCGTGTGCCGACTGATGCTTGGTACGACTTTGGTCCCGATTTCCGGTCTTCTTCCGGTTTTTTTTGATCAACAACTTCGGGCGGGAAGTCCCGATTTTCGGGTCTTCTCATCTGGTCACGCTAAGACAGGCCAGCCTTGATCTCACCCCTCTCACTCTCTTCCTCCCCTTCACTTCCTTGTGTCTTTTGTACCATCTGGGCTAATGAGTTAATTAGCCTTTTAACCCTCTCAGGCCCATCCCAATCTATCACCTGAGTGCAGTTCCCATAGTCAGGTGTGCTCAGGACAACTAACTGGAGCCTTAGTGATCATACTGGGGATTCAGCTGCTCTCACAGAGGATTAGGAAGAAACTGCACCCTGTCTAAAATACAACCCCTATTTTCTAAATACAGCCAAAACACAAGGACCCAATGAGACTGCAAATGAAATTTCAAAGTTTATTGACAGGTGGTATTGTTCAAATGGTAGCAGGCTCCTTGCATCTTGGGATGTCATCGTGGGGTGTTATCACTGAAGGGCTGTTTTTTTTTGCCATAGGAGATATTGCAGACTGGTGGGTCGATGACTTTCACAGGAGAATGGGAGAAATCAGGAAATTAAAAACTACTCCTCCTTCTCCTCCTCCTCCTCCTTCGACCTCTGCGACCTCTCCTCCTTCGGCCATGGCGTCTCCTTCTCCTCCTTCTACGTCGACCCCCGCGGCCTCCCCTTCGTCGCCTTCTGCGACGGCTCCTGCTTCTGCTCCTGCTGCGTCTGTATCTTGCCATTTCCGGAGAAGATTTTGGCTTTCAAGATCTCTGCAGCAGGAGCACCACCTCCGTAGGAGGCAGCCAACCTGTCTGGTGGGATTTCCTTAGCTTGTGAGTTCAGCTGGCAGCTCTGGCCTTTATATAGAGGGGCTGATAATTGTGACGAAAACCAACCAGGTCACTCACCTGTGATGAACTATCATAGGCTTGTTCACATATGGGCATCAATTTTACTGTATAGCAAAGCGTCCATATAAGGGAAAAAAAAGGTAATGTGACCTTGTATGTCCGCTAAATACTACTATCAACTGAAATGGCTATATAAGGAAAAAGCCACATGTTTTGACCCTATATGGCCATAAAATGACTCTCTTTGTTGAAATGACCATATAAGTAAAAAACCTGAAGTATGGATAGCAAGCAACTATATCTTTTAAAGTGACCACATTACGGAAATTAAATTGACTTTAATATAACTTTTATTAAAATAAGTGATCAATGCTCATGTGAATTACTCTTAATATAAGAGCCATTCATCGAAGTCCCAAGTCTGGAGGCATGATAAATGCTTTATCAATCTTCAAAAGAGGGTGACCACTATTAAATCCAAATATTAAATGAAAAGTATCTTTAAGACTCCCTAAAGAGAATAGGGATTCCGGATCATTTTAAAACTGAGTATCCCTTACTGTAAGTGAGATTGGGGGGAAAAAATCTGTAGAAGGGAAGAGAACACACTGGTGCAGAATAACTGCTAGAATTTCATGTGTGTTGATCTGATTTCTTGATGGCTTCTCATGTTGCAGAGGGAGAAAGAATATTCTGGATCCTGAATGTTTACAAAGCAGGGATAGCTCACTTTAACTTTAGGGAGAATACTTTTGAAAAATTTCTCCGCAATGACCAGGACCTGTCTTTGCAGTGGAAAGAGAAGAGAATTAAAAGTAAATAAAGTCCAATTAAAAGAAACATGGTAAATATTCAGGTAATTTTGCTAGGGACAAATATTTTTGAGTTGGGTTCCAAAAGGGATTATTTTAAACACAGATATCTCAAAACTGCACAATCCTTTTATAAAACTGTCAATAACATTTCTACTGGGAAGAGCAATCACTAAATACACTCCCCAGTTAATACCGAAGAATGTTTTCCAGGTTTTCCTAGACAAGTAATGTTTCCCCTCACGAAAATTTTGCTCCGTTAGAGGACCTGGGAATGACTGTCTGACTTTATAACAGATGCAACAGATTTACCCCTGAAAATATTATAACTGCTCTAAGAGATAGTCTACATGGGAACACTCCAGAAAGATATTCCAAATTAACTGAAGGTGTGTATGTAATGTGGATTAATTAAACTGCATTGCTTTCAGAATTAGAGTTGCTTTATTCTGTTTAGCTTATTTTAGTTTAGCTCAACCGAATTAAGGACAGCCACTTTAATTCTGAATGAGAGTATCCACACAGGAATTTAATGCAATTTAACTAATCCTCTTTAAAGTAATACTTGTAGTTAATTCAGATTAATTTTTCTGAGTGTTCCTGTGTAGACAAGTCCTAAATTTCTAACAGCATGAGAGGTGTACCACAACTCAGAGACAAATGCTGAAGACATTTCAGTTGCTAGGCCTCGTAAGGCACTAGCCCTAGTTGGTTCCGCTAACAGCTTTAATGCATGGCTAAAGTGAAGAGGTATTTTTCTAGAGCGGACAAAAAAGGGAAGAGTTGCAAATACCCCAAGTACTGTGGCTTAAACAGTTACAACTCCGGAGAAACAAGAGCAGTTCTTATTTGGGCCGTTGGTTGGGAGTGGGGTGGAAGAAGTGGCAATCTAGGGTCTTCGGGCCGAGACACTGCTGTATAGTCTAGTCCAGTCTCTTATTCCAAGCAAACAGGAGTTTACAGGTTTGTAGTTAGTGCTATCTCTCACTGGAGTCTGTCGGCAAGGGTTTCCTGCTCAGTCGCTGTTCCTTCCACACCCACAGACCAACGCCCAGCTGCAATCTCCGTCAGCCACACCCTATTCCATATGCAGTTCCTCAGCTTCTGATTATGCCTGCCCTAGACACAGTTCCCTGGGGATTTCTCCATGGATCCAGCTTCTCAGACGCTCCTGGTTTCCAAGCCACCCCCAGAAGAACTAGGGTCCTGGTTTTGGGTCTTTCCTTCTACCTGGCCAGGGGAAGGGGATGTACCGTGAGCAAAAGGAGAATGGAAATGGTATATTCTTCCATACCAGGTGCATTACTTCCTTAGCACCATAAAGAAAGGTTTCAATGTGGAGGTTTTTTGTGTGTGGGTTAGTTTGTTTTCATCAGGGATATGGAAAAATCTAATCTCACACTGCTTTACATGAGGAATAACACAAATCTATGGACCTGATTCTGATCTCACGCTGTTCATACAGTGGTGTCATTCCATTACCTGAGTGTCATTACCCCTAACTTATAGATGTTAATTTTCTAACACAAAAGGTATTTCACCCAACGTGAGGTAACTAGTTTAGGCTTCAGTATGATGGGGGCGGGGGGGAGAGGAACTGATCACTGGAATGGAAATTGGTAGAATCTTCATGGCGCAGTCTCAACCAGAAATAAACATACATGGCCCGTGATGGACGTGGCCAGGCCTAGTTTGAGTGAGTGGGTGCTGTGACCTTGTGCTCCGGGTCATACTGCCACTCTCTCAAATTTGTCTCGCTGTCCTTCCGTCACCACAGGGGGGCAGCTGGAGGAAAACTGTGTGCTGTGACCTCATGGACCAATTCACGATGCCTGGAATGGGGAGTCGGGCACAGACCTGAAGAAGAGGAGCTGCTGCTGTGGGGTGAGTTCACCTTTCAACCACCCCCTATGATTTTCCCTCCACACCAGGACAGTGAGCGATGTGGAAACTTCCCACAACCCACTGGTCACAACCCACTGGTTGGGAAACAAATTGCGTTAGAGGATATTTTTGTGGGTGTGTCAAAAAATACGGACTTACCCAGCCAGCAATGTAAACAGTTACATTATTGTGTCATTCAAATAATTAAAGGAGGTTCAGAACTAATCGCTACATGCTTGGTCCAGCACATACTTTTCTGCAGGGAAACAGCTCGGCATAAAATTGGTCATTTTTCATATCTTGGCAAGGCCATATAGTCCACAGTAAGGCTATAGGCTCATAGATTAACCTGAAAATATGGATATGTTGGAGCATGTATATAGGCTGTTTGTCAGGATTTGCAGCAAAACTGATAGGTGAGAGAAGAAATGGGATATTACTGAAAATATAATGCCCATTATAAAATCAGACGACACTAGAAAAATGTTGTAGCAGTGTTCCAAAAAATCTCAAGAAGAATGGAATGGATAATACCGAAAATAAGCCATCTTCAAATCATAAGACTGTCTAAGAACAGTGTTCTCATTCTGGGCAGCTTATCTCATTTGGATTTAAGAGATGGCTTAAAACAAATGATCAAAGGCAGAGAAACTTTCATATGAAAAACAAACAAACTTGGGACTGTTTATTGAGGAAAAAAGAAGTACATGAATGATAGTGTAGAAGGTAGTAAAAAGGATGTAAGAATCCTGATCCTTCCAGGAAATTACCAAGCTCTGACTGAGACAGCTAGGAAAAAACTGTAAACAGTCATAAATACACCCAATATTCCCAAACCTATGCAAAGACCCAATGAGACTGCAAAATGAAATTTCAAAGTTTATTGACAGGTGGTATTGTTCAAATGGTAGCAGGCTCCTTGCATCTTGGGACGTCATCGCGGGGTGTTGTCACTGAAGGGTGTTTTCTTTTTGCCATAGCAGATGTTGCAGAGTGTTGGGTCAATGACTTGCACACACAGGAGAATGGGAGAAATCAGGAAATTAAAAACTACTCCTCCTTCTCCTCCTCCTCCTTCGACCTCTCCCTCTACGACCTCTCCTCCTTCGGCCATGGCGTCTCCTTCTCCTCCTTCTATGTCGACCTCCGCGGCCTCCCCTTCGTCGCCTTCTACGACGGCTCCTGCTTCTGCTCCTGCTGCGTCTGTATCTTGCCATTTACGGAGAAGATTTGGCTTTCAAGATCTCTGCAGCGGGAGCACCACCTCCGTAGGAGGCGGCCAACCTGCCTGGTGGGATTTCCTTAGCTTGTGAGTTCAGCTGGCAGCTCTGGCCTTTATATAGAAAGGCTGATAATTGTGACAAAATCCAACCAGGTCACTCACCTGTGATGAACTATAATAGGATCGTTCATATATGGGCATCAGTTTTACTGTATAGCAAAGCGTCCATATAAGGGCGGAAAAAAGCTAATGTGAGCATGTATGTCCGCTAAATACCACTATCAGTTGAAATGACCGAATAAGGAAAAAGCCACATGTTTTGACCATATAAGGCCATAAAATGGCTCTCTGTTGAAATGACCATATAAGTAAAAAGCCTGAAGTATGGATAGCAAGCAACTATATCTTTTAAAGTGACCACATTACGGAAATTAAATTGACTTAATATAACTTTTATTAAAATAAGTGATCAATGCTCATGTGAATTAGTCTTAATATTGGAGTCATTCATCAAAGTCCCAAGTCTGGCGCAATGATAAATGCTTTATCAATCTTCAAAAGAGGGATACCACTATTCATTCCAAATATTAAATGAAAAGTATCTTTAAGACTCTCTAAAAAGCATAGGCATTTAGGATCATTTTTAAAACTGAGTATCCCTTACTTGTAAGTGAGATTCGGGGGGCGGGGATCTTTAGGAGGGAACAGAACACACTGGTGCAGAATAACTGCAAGAATTGCATGTGTGTTGATCTGATTTCTTGATGGGCTTCTCATGTTGCAGAGGGAGAAAGAATATTCTGGATCCTGAATGTTTACAAAGGAGGGATAGCTCACTTTATCATTAGGGAGAATGCTTTTTAAAACTCTCTCCGTAATGACCAGGACCTCTCTTTGCAGTGGAAAGAGAGGAGAATTAAAAGTAAATAAAGTCCAATTAAAAGAAACATGGTAAATATTCAGGTAATTTTGCTAGTGAGAAATATTTTTGAGTTGTGTTCCAAAAGGGATTATTTTAAACACAGATATCTCAAAACTGCACAATCCATTTATAAAACTGTCAATAACATTTCTACTGGGAAGAGCAATCACTAAATATCCTTCCTAGTTAATACAGGCTTATGTTTTCCAGGTTTTCCTAGACAACTAATCTTTCCCCTTGCGAAAATTTTGCTCCATTAGAGGACTTGGGAAGGACTGTCTGTCTTTATCACAGATGCAACAGATTTACCCCTGAAAATATTATAACTGCTCTAGGAGACAGTCTACATGGGAACACTCCAGAAAGATATTCCAAATTAACTGAAGGTGTAAATGTAAAGTGGATCGTTAAACCGCATAACTTTCAGAATTAGAGTGGGTTTATTCTGTTTAGCTTATTTTAGTTTAACTAAACCGAATTAAGGACAGCCACTTTAATTCTGAATGAGAGTGTCCACACAGGAATTTAATGAAATTTAACTAATCCTGTTTAAATTAATACTTGTAGTGAATTCAGATTAATTTTCCTGAGTGTTCCTGTGTAGAGAAGTCCTGAATTTCTAGCAGCATGAGAGGTGTACCACAACTCCGAGACAAACGCTGAAGACATTTCAGCTGCTAGGCCTCGTAAGGCACTAGCCCTAGTTGGTTCCCCTAACAGCTTTAATGCATGGCTCTGGAGAAATAATATAAGTTCTTATTTGGGCCCCTGGTTGGCAGTGGGGTGGAAGAAGTGGCAATCTAAAGAGGATTAAAGTTCTTCGGGCCTAGACACTGCTGTATAGTCTAGTCCAGTCTCTTATTCCAAGCAAACAGGAGTTTACAGGTTTGTAGTTAGTGCTATCTCTCACTGGAGTCTGTCGGCAAGGGTTTCCTGCTCAGTCGCTGTTGCTTCCACACCCACAGACCAACTCCCAGCTGCAATCTCCATCAGCCACACCCTATTCCATATGCAGTTCCCCAGCTTCTGATGCTGCCTGCCCTAGACACAGTTCCCTGGGGATTTCTCCATGGATCCAGCTTCTCAGATGCTCCTGGTTTCCAAGCCACAGCTGTTCCCTCCACCTCCACAAGAGCTAGGGTCCTGGTTTAGGGTCTTTCTTCTACCTGGCCAGGGGAAGGGGATGTACCATGAGCAAAAGGAGAATGGAAACGGTACTTTCTTCCATACCAGGTGCATCACACCTTAGCACCATAAAGAAAGGTTTCAATGTGGAGGTTTTTTGTGTGTGGGTTAGTTTGTTTTCATCAGGGATTTGGCAAAATCTAATCTCACACTGCTTTAAACGAGGAATAACACAAATCTATGGACCTGATTCTGATCTCACGCTGCTCATACAGCGGTGTCATTCTATTACGTGAGTGTCATTACTCCTATCTTATAGATGTTAATTTTCTAACACAAAAGATATTTCACCCAATGTGAGGTAACTAGTTTAGGCTTCAGTATGATGGGGGAGTGGGGGAGAGGAACTGATCACTGGAATGGAAATTGGCAGTTGCTTAGAATCTTCATGGCGCAGTCTCAACCAGAAATAAACATACATGGCCCATGATGGAGGGTGGCCAGGCCTAGTTTGAGTGAGTGGGTGCTGTGACCTTGTGCTCCGGGTCATATTGCCACTCTCTCAAATTTGTCTCGCTGTCCTTCCGTCACCACAGGGGGGCAGCTGGAGGAAAACTGTGTGCTGTGACCTCATGGACCAATTCACGATGCCTGGAATGGGGAGTTGGGCGCAGCCCTGCAGAGGAGGAGCTGCTGCTGTGGGGTGAGTTCGCTTTTCAACCACCCCCTATGATTTTCCCTCCACACCAGGTCCATGAGCCATGTGGAAACTTCCCACCACCCACTGGTCACAACCCACTGGTTGGGAAACAAATTGCGTTAGAGGATATTTTTGTGGGTGTGTCAAAAAATATGGATTTACCCAGCCAGCAATGTAAACAGTTACATTATTGTGTCCTCCAAATAATTAATGGAGGTTCAGAACTAATCGCTACATGCTTGGTCCAGGACATACTCTTCTGCAGGCAAACAGCTAGGCATAAAATTGGTCATTTTTCATGTCTTGTCAAGGCCATATAGTCCATAGTAAGGTCATAGGCCCATAGATTGACCTGATATAGGCTGTTTGTCAGTGTTTGCAGCAAAACTGATAGGTGAGAAATGGAATGGGATATGACTGAAAATATAATGCCCATTATAAAATCAGACGACACTAGAAAAATGTTGCAGCACTCTTCCAAAAAAATCTCAAGAACAACGGAATGGATAATACCGAAAATATGCCATCATCAAATCATAAGACTGTCCTAACAAAAGTGTTCACATTCTGGGCAACTTATTTCATCTGGGTTTGAGAGATGGCTTAAAACAAATGATCAAAGGCAGATAAACTTCCATATGAAAAACAAACAAATTTGGGACTGTTTATTGAGGAAAAAATAAGTACATGACTGATAGTGTAATAGGGAGTAAAAAGGCTGTAAGAATCCTGATCTTTCCAGGAAATAACTAACCTCTGACGGCGGCGCCTAGGAAGAAACCTTAAATTGTGATATATACACCCAATATTTCCAAACCTATGCAAAGACCCAATGAGACTGCAAAATGAAATTTCAAAGTTTATTGACAGGTGGTATTGTTCAAATGGTAGCAGGCTCCTTGCATCTTGGGACGTCATCGCGGGGTGTTGTCACTGAAGGGTGTTTTCTTTTTGCCATAGCAGATGTTGCAGAGTGGTGGGTCGATGACTTGCACAGGAGAATGGGAGAAATCAGGAAATTAAAAACTACTCCTCCTTCTCCTCCTCCTCCTTCGACCTCTCCCTCTACGACCTCTCCTCCTTCGGCCATGGCGTCTCCTTCTCCTCCTTCTATGTCGACCTCCGCGGCCTCCCCTTCGTCGCCTTCTGCGACGGCTCCTGCTTCTGCTCCTGATGCGTCTGTATCTTGCCATTTACAGAGACGATTTTGGCTTTCAAGATCTCTGCAGCGGGAGCACCACCTCCGTAGGAGGCGGCCAACCTGCCTGGTGGGATTTCCTTAGCTTGTGAGTTCAGCTGGCAGCTCTGGCCTTTATATAGAGGGGCTGATAATTGTGACAAAAACCAACCAGGTCACTCACCTGTGATGAACTATAATAGGCTCGTTCACATATGGGCATCAATTTTACTGTATAGCAAAGTGTCCTTATAAGGGAAAAATTAAAGCTAATGTGAGCATGTATGTCCACTAAATACCACTATCCTTTGAAATGACTGTATAAGGAAAAAGCCACACGTTTTGACCCTATATGGCCATAAAATGGCTCTCTTTGTTGTAATGACCATATAAGTAAAAAACCTGAAGTATGGATAGCAAGCAACTATATCTTTTAAAATGACCACATAATGGAAATTAAATTGACTTTAATATAACTTTTATTAAAATAAGTGATGAATGCTCATGTGAATTAGTGTTAATATTAGAGCCATTCATCAAAGTCCCAAGTCTGGTGCAATGATAAATGCTTTATCAATCTTCAAAAGCTGTACTGAGAAGAATGATCTTAAAACATACTCGCAAATTATTCTGGATTTGGATTTTCCATGTTTTCCAAACCATGTGTCTTTCCCCTCAAGAATATTTTTCCTTGGTACGGGTGCATAGGAATGAATGGATTTCCTTATTGGCAATGTTGTTGTAGCCATAGTGGTCCCAAAAAATTAGAGTGACAAGTGTTTGAGCTACACAGAGCTCCTCTTTAGTTCATAAGCTTTTGTCTCTTTCACCAACGGAAGTTGGTCCACTAAAAGATATTATCTCACTCACCTTGTCGTTTCTTATGACACATACAAGTTTCATACCTCTAGCACACTAAGGAAAGATTTTCAAAGTGGAGAGTTTGTTTTTAGCAGGGATTAGGAAAATCTAATCTCACACTGGTTTAATTTATATCAGCGGGACGGATACTCCCACTGTTTATACAATGGTGTCATTCCACTGACCTCATTACAGTTACACCTAATACAGATATGGTAATTTTCTAACACAACAGTGGTGGGATCCTATTTTAGACCTCCTTATGTGGGATAAAAATGAATTGATCACTGGACTAGAAATTGGGGGTCACTTAGGGACCAGGGATTATGACCTGGTCCTTGTTAATATGAGAAACTGAGGACAGTCACAATTAGTAAAAAAGATATACATGCTATTTCAAAGGGGCTATTGGATAGATACGCAATATTGTTAATGGTGATGAAGAAAAAAGCAGAGGTGTTCAATTGATATTTCTGTTCAGTATTTGGAAAGAAATCATGTAATGAACTACTTTACCATCCCTCCATAGTCACTAACAGAGGGGGGGAAATCATTTACTAGTGCTAAATATTTTTAACTGGGCACGCCCAGATAACTTGAACTCAGAAGTCCTAAATGAGCTGGTTGAGGAAAGATCTCTAATCCACTGATATTAAATTTTAATATAGTTTGGAACACACAGGGAAATTCCAGATTAAGTGTTCTGATATTGTACCATTATTCACAAAAGATGAGCTGTATAAACTGGGTAACAGTAGGCTGCTTAGCCTGAAATCAGAACTGGGCAAATGAACAGAAAAACTGATATGAGATTCAATCAGTAAAGAGCTAAATGTTGGGAATATTATTCTCATCAGTCAACAACACAAGTTTTCTTGTCTCCCATATACAGAAAAAAAAGAGAGCAGGTGACACCGATGAGCTTCTCCTATTTGAGACTCTCTGAACCAGGTTGTTCAATCTCAGAGGAGCCAAAACCCTTAGGGAATGTCCGTGGGTGTGCCAAGAAATACCCACTCACCCAGCCAGCTGTAAACTGTTCCACTACTACGTCATTCAGGTGAATACAATGGTTTTAGAACTAACTGCAGGGTTCTTTACTGGAGGCAAATATCTAGGAATAAGTGGTCAATATTCATCTTGGCAAAAGGTCTTAACCACAAGGTTCCATAGTTAGACTGAAGGCTAAGAGATTGAAGTAGCAATATGAGATGGGAAAATATTTAAGGTGTTAGTCTCAGCCTGAAGAATTTGTCAGGATGTGCAACAAAATAACAGGTAAGTAAAGGAATGAATATCAGTGAAAATATAATGCTGTTCTAAAATCAGAACAGACCAGAAATATGTTGCAGCACTGTTCAAATTCCCCTCCTTGAAGCAATGGAATGGACTATATTAAAATATGCCATAATAAAAATCACAAATGCTTTCCCCTGGAACAGGGCAGCCTATCCCATCTGGGGGCTCAGAGATGTGTGAAAAAATAGGATCAAACTTGGAGAAATTTCCATATGTAAAGATGAAAAAATTGGGATGGTTTATAATGAAAAGAAAACCAGATACACAAGAGTGCAAACTAGAGAAAAAAGTAGGGATGAATGTAGAAAAAAGGATGTGAGAAGCCTGATGAGAGGGTGTAGCCTAGTGGTCTTTCTCCTACCTGCTTCTTATCCCACAAAGGGCTTGGAGTCCTTCTTCTGGTAAATCACCTTGTGCAATTTACAGTGTTCTTTTCCACCACCTTTACAGGCTATGCAGCCTCATCCCAACAGTAACACGGACACCTCAGTCCTCAGACAAGCAGGGGAGAGGTCTCTTATGGCTGTGACTCTACAAGCGTGCCAGCCAGCCTGCCTATCTGCCTTGGTCTCACCCCACTCACTCTCTTCCTCCCCTTCACTTCCTTCCTTGTGTCTTTTGTACAATCTGGGCTAATGAGTTAATTAGACTTTTAACTCTCTCAGGCCCCTCCCAACCTATCACCTGAGTGCAGTTCCCATAGTCAGGTGCGCTCAGAGCAACTAACTGGAGCCTCACTGATCATAGTGCGGGTTCATCTGCTCTCACGGAGGATTAGGAAGAAACTGCACCCTGTCTAAAATACAACCCCTATTTTCTAAATACAGCCAAAACACAAGGACCCAATGAGACTGCAAATGAAATTTCAAAGTTTATTGACAGGTGGTATTGTTCAAATGGTAGCAGGCTCCTTGCATCTTGGGATGTCATCGCGGGGTGTTGTCACTGAAGGGTGTTTTCTTTTTGCCATAGCAGATGTTGCAGAGTGGTGGGTCGATGACTTGCACAGGAGAATGGGAGAAATCAGGAAATTAAAAACTACTCCTCCTTCTCCTCCTCCTCCTTCGACCTCTACGACCTCTCCTCCTTCGGCCATGGTGTCTCCTCCTCCTCCTTCTACGTCGACCCCCGCGGCCTCCCCTTCGTCGCCTTCTGCGACGGCTCCTGCTTCTGCTCCTGCTGCGTCTGTATCTTGCCATTTACGGAGAAGATTTTGGCTTTCAAGATCTCTGCAGCGGGAGCACCACCTCCGTAGGAGGCAGCCAACCTGTCTGGTGGGATTTCCTTAGCTTGTGAGTTCAGCTGGCAGCTCTGGCCTTTATATAGAGGGGCTGATAATTGTGACAAAAACCAACCAGGTCACTCACCTGTGATGAACTATAATAGGCTCGTTCACATAAGGGCATCAATTTTACTGTGTAGCAAAGTGTCCATATAAGGGGGGGGAAAAAGCTAATGTGACCATTTATGTCCACTAAATACCACTATCAATTGAAATGACTATACAAGGAAAAAGCCACATGTTTTGACCCTATATGGCCATAAAATGACTCTCTTTGTTGAAATGACCATATAAGTAAAAAGCCTGAAGTATGGATAGCAAGCAACGATATCTTTTAAAGTGACCATATAACAGAAATTAAATAGACTTTAATATAACTTTTATTAAAATAAGTGATCAATGCTCATGTGAATTAATCCTAATATTGGAGTCATTCATCAAAGTCCCAAGTCTGGAGGCATGATAAATGCTTTATCAATCTTCAAAAGAGGGAGACCACTATTAATTCCAAATATTATATGAAAAATATCTTTAAGACTCTCTAAAGAGCATAGGCATTTAGGATCATTTTTAAAACTAAGTATCCTGTACTGCAAGTGAGATTGGGGGAAAAAATCTGTAGGCGGGAACAGAACACTCTTGTGCAGAATAACTGCAAGAATTGCTTGTGTGTTGATCTGATTTCTTGATGGGGTTCTCAGGTTGCAGAGGGAGAAAGAATATTCTGGATCCTGAATGTTTAGAAAGCAGGGATAGCTCTATTTACCTTTAGGGAGAATGCTTTTGAAAAATCTCTCCGCAACGACTATGATGTCTCTTTGCAGCGGAAAGAGAGGAAAATTAAAAGTAATTAAAGTCCAATTAAAAGAAACATGGTAAATATTCAGGTAATTTTGCTAGGGACAAATATTTTTGAGTTCGGTTCCAAAAGGGATAATTTTAAACACAGATATCTCAAAACTGCACAATCCATTTATAAAACTGTCAATAACATTTCTAGTGGGAAGAGCAATCACTAAACACACTCCTTAGTTAATACAGATTTATGTTTTCCTAGACAAGTAATCTTTCCGCTCATGAACATTTTGTTCAGTTAGAGGACTTGGGAATGACTGTCTGTCTTTATCACAGATGCAACAGATTTACCCTGAAAATATTATAGCTGCTCTAAGAGACAGTCTTCATGGGAACACTCCAGAAAGATATTCCAAATTAACTGAAGGTGTGAATGTAAAGTGGATTAGTTATACTGCATTGCTTTCAGAATTAAAGTGGCTTTATTCCGTTTAGCTTATTTTAGTTTAGCTAAACCGAATTAAGGACAGCCTCTTTAATTCTGAATAAGAGTATCCACACAGGAATTTAATGCAATTTAACTAAACCTCTTTAAAGTAATACTTGTAGTTAATTCCGATTAATTTTCTTGGGTGTTCCTGTGAAGACAAGTCCTAAATTTCTAACAGCATGAGAGGTGTACCACAACTCAGAGACAAACGCTGAAAACATTTCAGTTGCTAGGCCTGGTAAGGCACTAGCCCTAGTTGGTTCCCCTAACAGCTTTAATGCATGGCTAAAGTGAAGAGGTATTTTTCTAGAGCTGACAAAAAAGGGAAGGGTTGCAAATACCCCAAGTACTGTGGCTTAAACAGTTACAATTCTGGAGAAACAAGAGCAGTTTTTATTAGGATTAATTCACATGAGCATTGATCACTTATTTTAATAAAAGTTATATTAAAGTTTTTTAATTTCCATCATGTGGTAACTTTAAAAGATATAGTGGGTTGCTATCCATACTTCAGCATTTTTACTTATATGGTCATTTCAATAAAGAGAGCCATTTTGTGGCCATATAGGGTCAAAATGTGTGGCTTTTTCCTCATACAGTCATTTCAATTGATAGTGGTATTTAGCGGACATACATGGTCAAATTAGCTTA
Source organism: Chelydra serpentina (assembly GCA_037349315.1). Lineage (NCBI taxonomy): Eukaryota > Metazoa > Chordata > Testudines > Chelydridae > Chelydra > Chelydra serpentina. The sequence goes on from JBAIAC010000018.1 coordinate 397,188, forward strand.
TTTTTTGGGCCCCTGGTTGGCAGTGGGGTGGAAGAAGTGGCAATCTAATAGAGGATTAAGATTATTCGGGCCTAGACACTGCTGTATAGTCTAGTCCAGTCTCTTATTCCAAGCAAACAGGAGTTTACAGGTTTGTAGTTAGTGGTGTCTCTCACTGGAGTCTGTCGGCAAGGGTTTCCTGCTCAGTCGCTGTTCCTTCCACACCCACAGACCAACGCCCAGCTGCAATCTCCGTCAGCCAAACCCTATTCCATATGCAGTTCCTCAGCTTCTGATTATGCCTGCCCTAGACACAGTTCCCTGGGGATTTCTCCATGGATCCAGCTTCTCAGACGCTCCTGGTTTCCAAGCCACCCCCAGAAGAGCTAGGGTCCTGGTTTAGGGTCTTTCCTTCTACCTGGCCAGGGGAAGGGGATGTACCGTGAGCAAAAGGAGAATGGAAATCGTAGTTTCTTCCATATCAGGTGCATTACACCCTTAGCACCAAAAGGAAAGTTTTCAAAGTGGAGGTTTTTTGTGTGTGGGTTAGTTTGTTTTCATCAGGGATTTGGCAAAATCTAATCTCACACTGCTTTACATGAGGAATAACACAAGTCCATGGACCTGATTCTGATCTCATGCTGTCCATACAGCGGTTTCATTGCATTACCTGAGTGTCGTTACCCCTATCTTATAGATGTTAATTTTCTAACACAAAAGGTATTTCACCCAACGTGAGGTAACTAGTTTAGGCTTCAGTATGATGGGGGAGTGGGGGAGAGGAACTGATCACTGGAATGGAAATTGGCAGTTGCTTAGAATCTTCATGGCACAGTCTCAACCAGAAATAAACATACATGGCCCATGATGGACGTGGCCAGGCCTAGTTTGAGTGAGTGGGTGCTGTGACCTTGTGCTCCGGGTCATACTGCCACTCTCTCAAATTTGCCTCGCTGTCCTTCCGTCACCGCAGAGGGGCAGCTGGAGGAAAACTGTGTGCTGTGACCTCATGGACCAATTCACGATGCCTGGAATGGGGAGTCGGGCGCAGACCTGAAGAAGAGGAGCTCCTGCTGTGGGGTGAGTTCGCTTTTCAACCCCCCCCTATGATTTTCCCTCCACACCAGGACAGTGAGCGATGTGGAAACTTCCCACAACCCACTGGTTGGGAAACACGTTGCTTTAGAGGATATTTTTGTGGGTGTGTCAAAAAATACGGACTTACCCAGCCAGTAATGTAAACAGTTACATTATTGTGTCATTCAAACAATTACAGAAGTTTCAGAACTAATGGCTACATGCTTGGTCCAGCACATACTTTTCTGCAGGCAAACAGCTAGGCATAAAATTGGTAATTTTTCAAATCTTGGAAAAGCCATATGGTCCAAAGTAAGGCTGTAGATTGACCTGAAAATATGCATATGTTGGAGAATGTATATAGGCTGTTTGTCAGGATTTGCAAGAAACCTGATAGTTGTGAGAAGGAATGGGATATTATTGAAAATATAATGGCCATTATAAAATGAGAAGGAACTAGAAAAATGTTGCAGCACTGTTCCAAAAAATCTCAAAAAGAACGGAATGGATAATATCAAAAATATGCCATCATCAAATCATAAGACTAAGAACAGTGTTCACATTCTGGGCAACTTCTCTTATCTGGGTTTCAGAGATGGCTAAAAACTAATGATCAAAGGCAGAGAAACGTCCATATGAAAAAGAAAAAAGATTGAGACTATCGATTGAGGAAAAGAGAAGTACATGAATGATAGTGTAGAAGGTAGTAAAAAGGATGTAAGAATCCTGATCCTTCCAGGAAATAACTAACCTCTGACTGAGACGGCTAGGAAGAAACTGTAAACAGTCATAAATACACCCAATATTTCCAAACCTATGCAAAGACCCAATGAGACTGCAAAATGAAATTTCAAAGTTTATTGACAGGTGGTATTGTTCAAATGGTAGCAGGCTCCTTGCATCTTGGGACGTCATCGCGGGGTGTTGTCACTGAAGGGTGTTTTCTTTTTGCCATAGCAGATGTTGCAGAGTGGTGGGTCGATGACTTGCACAGGAGAATGGGAGAAATCAGGAAATTAAAAACTACTCCTCCTTCTCCTCCTCCTCCTTCGACCTCTCCCTCTACGACCTCTCCTCCTTCGGCCATGGCGTCTCCTTCTCCTCCTTCTATGTCGACCTCCGCGGCCTCCCCTTCGTCGCCTTCTGCGACGGCTCCTGCTTCTGCTCCTGCTGCGTCTGTATCTTGCCATTTACGGAGAAGATTTTGGCTTTCAAGATCTCTGCAGCGGGAGCACCACCTCCGTAGGAGGCAGCCAACCTGTCTGGTGGGATTTCCTTAGCTTGTGAGTTCAGCTGGCAGCTCTGGCCTTTATATAGAGGGGCTGATAATTGTGACAAAAGCCAACCAGGTCACTCACCTGTGATGAACTATAATAGGGCATCAAAATAGTTCACATAAGGGCATCAATTTTACTGTATAGCAAAGTGTCCATATAAGGAAAAAAAAAAGCTAATGTGACCATGTATGTCCACTAAATACCACTATCAATTGAAATGACTATAGAAGGAAAAAGCCACACATTTTGACCCTATATGGCCATAAAATGGCTCACTTTGTTGAAATGACCATACAAGTAAAAATGCTGAAGTATGGATAGCAACCCACTATATCTTTTAAAGTTACCACATGATGGAAATTAAAAATACTTTAATATAACTTTTATTAAAATAAGTGATCAATGCTCATGTGAATTAATCCTAATATTGGAGTCATTCATCAAAGTCCCAAGACTGGTCGAATGATACATGCTTTATCAATCTCCAGTGGAGGGGTCCACTATTAATTCCAAATATTAAATGAAAAATATCTTTAAGACTCTCTAAAGAGCATAGGCTTTTAGGACCATTTTTAAAACTAAGTATTCCCTTACTGTAAGTGAGATTGGGGGGAAAAATCTGTAGGAGGGAACAGAACACACTTGTGCAGAATAATTGCAAGAATTGCCTGTGTGTTGATCTGATTTCTTGATGGGCTTCTCATGTTGCAGAGGGAGAAAGAATATTCTGGATCCTGAATGTTTACAAAGGAGGGATAGCTCACTTTATCATTAGGGAGAATGCTTTTTAAAACTCTCTCCGTAATGACCAGGACCTCTCTTTGCAGTGGAAAGAGAGGAGAATTAAAAGTAAATAAAGTCCAATTAAAAGAAACATGGTAAATATTCAGGTAATTTTGCTAGTGAGAAATATTTTTGAGTTGGGTTCCAAAAGGGATTAATTTAAACACAGATATCTCAAAACTGCACAATCCATTTATAAAACTGTCAATAACATTTCTACTGGGAAGAGCAATCACTAAATACACTTCCTGGTTAATACAGATTTATGTTTTCCAGGTTTTCCTAGACAAGTAATCTGTCCCCTCACAAAAATTTTGCTCCGTTAGAGGACCTGGGAATGGACTGTCTGTCTTTATCACAGATGCAACATATTCACCCTTGAAAATATTATAGCTGCTCTGAGAGACAGTCTACATGGCAACACTCCAGAAAGATATTCCAAATTAACTGAAGGTGTGAATGTAAAGTGGATTAGTTAAACTGCATTGCTTTCAGAATTAGAGTGGCTTTAATCAGTTTAGCTTATCTGCAGAAGAGGAGCTGCTGCTGTGGGGTGAGTTCTCTTTTCACTCACACACACACCCACACACACACACACACACCCCTAGACTTCCTACAACCCACTGGTCACAACCCACTGTTTGGGAAACACATTGCTTTAGAGGATGTTTTTGTGGGTTTGAAAAAATACTGACTTACCCAGCCAGTAACGTAAACAGTTACATTATTATGTCATTCAAATAATTACAGAAGGTTCAGAACTAATCGCTACATGCTTGGTCCAGCACATACATATCTGCAGGCAAACAGTTAGGAATAAAATTGGTAATTTTTTGTATCTTGGCATGGATATTGGCTGTCAAGATCTCTGCAGTGAGAGCACCACCTCTGTCGGAGGCAGCCAACCTGTCTGCTGGGATTTCCTTAGCTTGTGGGTTGAACTGGTAGCTCTGGCCATCATATAGAGGGGCTGATAACTGTGACAGAAACCAGCCAGGTCACTCACCTGTGATGACCAACAATGGGCTTGTCCATATATGGAAAACACCAGCTGTCCTGATCATGCTATTAAATAGCACTTTCCATTGAAATGACTATATAAGGACAAAGCCATAAGTTTTGACCCTATAGGGACATAACATGGTGTTTTGTTGAAATGACAGTATAACAACAAAAACACCCTGAAGTTTGGAGGATGCACCGAAACGTGAAACTATGGAATTGTTTGTCTCTACATTACCCTTGCCTTGTTGGATTAATTTTTAAAATGTTTGGGTGATTTTATTTAAACTGTGGATCTATTCTGGCTACCTGTCTTTGGTGGAATTTCCTGAGCTTGTTAGTTGAGCTGGCATGCTGAGCGTTATATAGAAAGGCTGATAAGTATGACCCACATTGCTGTATTATTCAGCTATGATAAACTAGAATTTAGCAATATATGGCCATCAAATTTACTGTATAGCAAAGTGTCCATGTAAGGGAAAAAATAGATTTTTCCCCTTTTATAAATACTTTGGAAGTTAATTTATGTAGGTCACCCTTATAAGAGGGGAAAGCAGTGACCAGTTGATATCATATTGATATTATCTCTTCACTACATAATGGCAACACACATCATGACACCCAACCATCAGAAATGAAAAGCTGCCCTTCCTAATTTATTCTACTTTGATTACTAACCATGTGTGCATTAAGTCCAGGGGAAGGCACTAACTCAGTCCTAATTTTGTCTTCTTGATTTTGAACATTTAGGTACCTAAAATGGTTGTTTTTAATATCACGTGAAATGTTTTGCATCCAGCGTCGTTTTATTGCAAAGTGTCAACAAGTAACTTATGGCCTCACAAGCTTTCACAGTTGTTTCCTGAGGGCAATTGAAACAGTATGCGATTTACAAGTTAAAATAGATGGCTGTTTTATGCCGTGTGTAACTTTTTCCTGCAGCAAATGAATAACTTCAATATTGTTGTCAAATGCACACTGTAATATGTTGGGGTTATAAAATAATTAAATGTTGAAATGTTGTGATCTGTGTGTGTCTTTGAGAGGACTAAAGATATTTGTGAAAAAATTGTCAGAAGCTTAAAACCAAACCCATGATTTGAATACAGTGGGTCAAATTCCCCTTTCCATTTCAGGCAAGCAGGAATGTAACCCATTACATTTCTAGTAAAAAGGAAGGTACTTTTACCATTAGAACGAACAGTCTTTCAATAGCAGCCATTACAATTTGAAAATAATAGGCTTGATTCTCCATTCATACCAGTTTTATATCACTATAATTCTATAAACTCTTATGGAGCTAACAACTCCCAATTGACACTGGTATAACTGAGAGGATAATCAAGCCAATCCTTTTGCACTGGAAATGTCTAAATTAAATATGTTATAGACTTCTCCACTTAATATTCTACAAAATCTTCTTGGCTTTTTCCCTCTTCTCAGTCACCTGTGTAATGCGTACCATTAGTCATGCACTCACACTTGCCTTTAGGGAAATAGTCTTCTCAAGAGCCAAATTAATGAAACTGGCAGCAAAAGGACAACTATATTGCCAGCGCTCCTGTCGTGCCTTTATTACAGCTGACCAGGCAAGCCTCAGAATAAGGAACCTCTCAATAGAATCTTAGTACTGTGTGTTCCATTTGGACAAGGTGGTCTTTCAAACTGATGTGGCTTCCACCCCCAAAGTACCCCATCTTCCATAAATCCCAAGGTAGCCCTGCTGTCCTTGTGCTTATCCAAAGCATTCACAGTCAAAGAAGAGACTGTAGAACTTGCTGGATGTTCACTGGCCCTCAAAATATAGACAGATTACACTCAGTTCCTCAGGAAATCCTAGGCCCTTTCATGTTTTTCCACTCATGTATGGAAGCTGAGAAAGCTTGCAAATCATCTATCTCATGATGCATTAGATGGAACATCTTGGGGGCACAAAGCAAAAAAACCTTACCTCTTCATTAAACGTCAGGGTCCTAAGTGAGGGATGACAACATATATTTTGGAGGGCTAGTATGCACAAATTGACCTAGTCACTGACCGTTTTAATCACAAGAAGCAAACATAGGCTCTAAATAACAGATCCACCTCAATAACCAAACAGGCCACTGTAGAAGGAACTGTTTGGAGATCAATAAATGGCTATGTGAGAAGAAAGTCATTAAGAGGCAAAATATTTCTCTCCTATGTCATAGGATCAGGTCATCTCCCCCAACCTCCATCCTAGATATCATTGTGTACGTGCTTCATTAATTGGCTGTTTCCGTTGGTGGCGGCTCAGTTTGGTTGATATGTTTTATTTATTTTCACACCTCTCTCCGCCTTCCTTCTGTTTTCCCACATTCCCTACACCCCCTGACCCCCAGTCTGTTTCCTCCTGCCCAGGTTTTCCTGCTTCTTCATAGTTTCCTGTCCAACTTCCAAACAACAGAGCCACATTACAGTCACATTATCTGATGGCAGCCCAGGTTCCATTTCTTCAGGAAAAAGATGGGAGTCATCAGTCAACTTTACTGCACAAATCCTCTTTCTCCACATTGTTTCTCTGGCTTTCATTGAAAAAATCAAACAGTGCAGTATAAAGCACGTGGGTTACACTTTAACTTCAGACCAACAAGCCAAAGCTGATGAGCCAGTAACCTCACAAAGGCCCGCACTAGAGACCTCACAAAAAGCCGGAGGCTTAACATCAGCCCAGAGAGCCTGAGGCGCTGATCTAGCAAACCTTACAAAGACTTGCGCTTTGACAAGAGCCAGTATCCTCACAGAAGCCTGACCTTTGACATTACCCCAGCAAGGTAGAGGTACTGTACCAGAGACCTGAGGCCTGTGTCCAGACATCATCCTAGGAAGATGGAGGTGCCCAGCTAGTATCCTGATAAAATCCCACTGGAAGTCCTGTAGCAGGAACTCTGTGTCAGTGCTTTGCCTATTACCAACCCAGCATGTCATATGTGCTAAACCAGTGACCTTCTAGCAGCCCATTCTTCCAGTATGCTACATCTGAGGAACAAGTGACCTCGTAGAGGCCTGTACTTGGACACAAGCCCAGAAACCTAGAGGTGCTGAACCACTAACTACATAAAGGCTTGTTGCCTTGGCGCCAGGCATCCTTCTAGAATGTGTTCAGATCTGACTTTATCCCAGCAAACTAAAGGTCCTGAGCTGGTAACCCTCCAAGGCGTGTGCATTTATATCACTGCAGCATGCTGTAATTGATGAGCTAGTGACCTCACAGAGGCCCTTGCACTGAATTCAGACCGTGGTTATCAGATGCTCTTCTGGAATGATACAATAGAGATTTAAGAAGAGCTGAGGAGCTGGCCTTCCGCAGTTATAAAAACTCAGGACCTATTTATTTGGAATGACTACAACACTTGGAATGTATTAAAAATCAATAATAATTCTGTTTTAACATGTAGTGGCAAATGAGACATACAGCTTGTCTCAGTTGGCCATCTTCACAGATTAAGTATATATAATCCAAGCCTTTGTTTGTTTTGACCACAATACCTTTCAATTGGAAATTCTATCTATCCAATTACTGAAGCTTGCAGCAACTGAATAGATTTATGAACTAGCAGTTACATTTTTAATTATAACCTGCATTTTGAAAACTTTAGCCCTCAGTCTCTCAGGATGCTGTGTTGTGTAAAGCTGCACAAGCTGACTGGAATCCATCATTTAACCAAATGATACCATCTTGAACAATAAATACATGCCTTCACTTGACAGAAACACTTTTCCAATTTGCATTACTGAGCGTTTTGCTACAACAAATGTACAGACAGAAATGGCATTTTGTTAAATACAGTTGCCTGGGCAAGTGTGACACATACTGAATAAAACAACATGAAAGTAGGGTGGATATTTTTTTTGACAGATAAACTTTAAATTCTGCCTCCGTTACTTCTAAAATTACAGTCGGTCTTAAGGTAGAGAAAATAAATACAAAAAAATAACTCTCACAACTAAAGAGAGTACTGTCAATTTAAGGGGAGTAAAATTTTAATAAAGGTTTCCCAACTCACATTAAAAGATGAAGATGCCAGCGTACATGCAATTGTTTTACTAAACAGCCATTTCAGTAATTTAGTTTATTTTCAGGAGTACATCACAGCTATCAATGTTATTGGGCCAACAAGTTGTTGAATAATGCAAGTATTGTACATTTGTAATGCATATATTGGGCCATATTGAATGAAATGAAGTTGTTTGTAAGTGTTTTAGAATACGTTTTATCTCAGAATATTTTATATGATTCATTTAATAAGAATATAAAAATTCTACGAGCAGGGAATGCTATTTAGTGCAACATGCTTGTCTCTAGTTTAGCTCATATTCAGTGGACAATGTTAAGGTAAAAATCACATTTCAAAAAGCAAACAGATATAATTATCTCTGTTACTAACTGCACTTTAAATTATTACAACTGAAAATCAAGGCACAGATTTTTACAGATATGCAGAAATGGAAGTGCAATCACTATGCTCATAGAACAGGTCGTTTTTGCCCATCTCCTGATTTGCACGTGCTCTCCTGGTTACTGTGCATGCAAATTACATATAAGTATTTTTATGCACACAGTTCTGTGCTAAGGTTCACTTTTCACTAATTATGCTTTTTCTTTATTTTTTGTATTTGGCTGATTGGGCAATAAAAATGGACCAGTTAATTTCAATATTGTTTATACTTACTTTCTGGTTAGTTTCAATTCCAATTTCTATCATACCAGCACAAATCAATTTTATGTTACAATCCTCCAAACCCTTACACACTTCAGTAGTCCCACTAAAGACAGTAAAATGGATATATTCATGTGCATAAAGTCACTTGTGTGTATAAATGTTTATTTCAAGGCACTGTTTTGCAAACACTTTAGGAGGATGTTTATTTGCTTTTTCTAGGAAATTGTTTCCATTTGCTTTACAGGAAAACAAACAATTTTTACTAGAATTAGGTTATGTAAAGGCTTGTTTCTGCAGAACTTAAATTGAGAGACAAATTTGATCCAAGTGTGTCCTTTTCAGCCCAGTTTCCTGCTTGTTCACTATACCCCTCAATATCTTACTCCATAAAATAAACCTCTTGAGCCCATTCCACTCTTTACTCCAACTGCTTTTCCCAATAATTTATTTTATAATTTTAATCTCCCTTTGGGTGAAGTAGGTCTGCCTAAATACTTTACAGAGTAGCAGCCATGTTAGTCTGTGTCAGCAAAAAGAACAGGAGTACTTGTGGCACCTTAGAGACTAAGGCCTTGGCTACACTTGCAGATGTACAGCGCTGTGAGTTAAACCCGTCTTCGTACAGCTGAGTAGGGAAAGCGCTGCAGCCTGTCCACACTGGCAGCTGCCAGCGCAGTAAGGTGGCTACATTTGAGGCATTTGCAGCTGTATTGGGAGCGGTGCATTATGGGCATTCAAGTGGCTGCAACGTGCTTTTCAAATGGGGGAGGGGGTGAGGGGGACTTTGACAGGGAGCGTGTTGGGAGAGAGAGTGGGTTTTTGGAATCTCCACAGAGTGTCAGCTCATTATCTCCTAAGTTTACACACCTCCACATCCCCTGCCTCTCTCTCAATCACTGAAAGCAAACAGCAGGGGCTTTGTTTGTTTTTAAAGAGCAGATAAAAGAGAACTTGGGGAAACGGAGCCCCCCCCCCCCCCCGTTCTTCTCCTCTCCCCCCACCCCCCCGCCGTCTCTGTCCAAGGCAACTTTGCTGCCGGCATTCCTAACGGAGCCCGCTCTCCCCCCCCCCCCCCGCCTGCAAACAGTAGCTGTGTTTGTAAAGCAGCTCCAGACGGAGCTCTGAACTCCAACCCGGAAGTGCCGTTTCAAAACAAAGGGAGCTTCCGGAGGTCAGTAACTGCGGAGTTCCTCGGCTACTTTGAAGGACCAGCGTTCCACCCACTTCGCAACAGTAGCTATTCCTCTCGGGGAGGTGGAGTACATGCAGCGCTGTATCTGAGGAGATACACCGTTGCACGTGCCTTGCAAGTGTAGCCAGTTAGTGAGTTACAGCGCTGCAGGCAGTTTTATTGCGCTGTAACTCGTAAGTGTAGCCAAGGCCTCAAATCCAGTATCTCTGTTCAGTCTATGATTTTCAGTGTCTGGCAGAGTTATGAATTTAAGATCCCAGGGTCATCTGTTGTTAGTATTGTGCAGGTTACCTTCGAGGATGAGGTCTGATAGGTCAGATTTAGAGTGCATTTAAAAAGAAGGATGTTTTTATATGTCCTTAAAAGGGCGTAAAAGGGAGGACTTTATACTGTCAATGCACAAAATTGTTAATGTAAGAGATATGGTAAGGGGTAAGTGAACACATGAAGTCAGGTTTACCATTGATAACTCAAATCCTAAAATTAATCCTTGATGAATTCTAGATAGAGCCGGGAAAACTAGTGGTAGGAACACAGGAATAAATAAGGTATTTAGCAAAAAGAACAGGAGTACTTGTGGCATCTTTTTCCACTGCTTGCATCCGAAGAAGTGGGTTTTCACCCACGAAAGCTTATGCTCCAATACCTCTGTTAGTCTATAAGGTGCCACAGGATCCTTTGTTGCGTCTGTGGCACCTTAGAGACTAACAAATTTATTTGAGCATAAGCTTTCGTGGGCTACAGTCCGCTTCATCAGATGCATTCTATGCACTGTAGCCCACGAAAGCTTATGCTCAAATAAATTGATTTATTATAACAGTCTGTAACCCTCTAACCACCTTTTTTGTCCTATGACAGCGGAGGTGTTAACGGTCCACTTACCTTGAATGGTCCCTTAGAATATGTGCTAACTACCTATGCTAAACAACCTGTTCCTCTTTGCATTTAGCTGTGATGCTGAGAGTACTTTTCCCAGACCTGAAGAACAGCTCTGTGTGACTCAAAAGCTTGTCTCCCTCACCAGCAGAAGTTGGTCCAATAAAAGATATTACCTCACCTGCATTGTCTCTGGGAAAACAAAGGCTTTATCAAACAATGTGCTGGTGCAGTATAAACAATTGAAGCTATGGCATTGTTATTTGTTTAGGCACAGAGACAGATCCTCAGCTGGTGTTAACAGGCATAGCTCCTTAATTTATACCAGCTGACGATCTGGCCTGTCGTATTGCCTACTTGGTTATTACTGGTCAGGAGTTTTCAAAGTTGCTCACCATCATTGGCCTAACTTTGTTCCTTCTGAAGTCACCTACCATTGAAAAAGCCCACAATACATAATCAGCTAGCTTTTTCTTTAACCTAGGACACATGATGTTGCATTTTAAAATGAAGGTATTGAGAACTATAAGTAGAATTTTCAGACCATAATGTTTCGTTTTAAGAAGCATTTTAACCACTGTTCTGCTTCTAAAGCTTTATCGAGTTTTAAAATATTTATTGCATCTCATCGTCATCAACATTATTGTTTGCTGACTCTGGCAACAACAATAAAAGGGAAGGCCTAGGAGACAAAGGTGTTTGGACCTGGCATGTCTATTTAATCCTGCTCCACCTCCAAAAAAAAACAAAAAAAAAAACCCTAACAAAAACAAACAAAGGCTTAAATAAAATGCAGAAATTGGGTTTGTTAGCACAGCCTGCCTCCTTCCCTTTCTTTCTCTGCCTGTGGAAAGGGCAGGGTTTATACAACCCTTTTTTATCATCCTAAACTCCAGTTTAAAACTGCACCATGCCCTCCCTGTGGACTACAGCGGCAAAGTGGTGAAGTGAGAATATGCTAGGGCCAGAGTTCAGAGGTTGATGGACATAAATCACCCTCTGATAGGTGCGAGTTTCCTTGGAACAATGTGTTAGGTGCCCAGGTACCATGGGGATGGGCACAGTGTAAAAACCTTAAATGGAAAAAAAATACATTCCCAATGTATTGGGTGGTACCAGCCAGTCTCTCACTCTCCTGGTTCGGAGAGAGAGAGGCTGGAACCCCCAGGAACCTGACTGATTCCTTCACACCTGGCAGGAGAAGGGAGTTCCTGCTCATGGAGCTCTATCTTCTGGCCCTAAAGCTGGGGTCAGCAGCAGAATGATCTTCGTAAACCCTGGACTACTTCCCCAAGACTGCGGCCTCGCCCTTACTAACCTCATCCCTGAGTGGAACAGGTTCGTGCTGACCCCATATGGTTTCCCTCACCAGTCTTTCAGTCCTCATACAAGTCCTATTACGCTGACAAAGCAGTAGCTGGACAATATCGTCTCTTGCTTTTCCTATTCAGCCAGCATTTTCTTTTACTTAAGCTTCAAATGCCCATTACAATTTACATCTGTGTATTCAGTTGTCTTTTTTATTCGGATGGCTAAACTATGATTGTTTCAGAGATGCTATCTTGGAGGTTGTTCCTGCTGATTCTGTTACTGACAGTCATTCACAATCACATCCTCTCTTTAATGTATTCCTCTATTTAGGGTAACTAGCATTGTTAAGGATCATCAGTTGACTGATATGATCATTTCATCCATTTCCTCTCTTTTGTAAAAGGCCAGTATTTTTATTAGCATCACAGCAGCTTGCTTGCCAGTGGGAAGTCACTTCTCTGGGGTTCATTGTTTTGGTCTGTTTACCCTATGATCTCTGCAGCGCCTTTATTTTGCTGTGATCAAGGCCTCTACCGGCCCAAATCTCTCCACTGATTTTTAATAAAAATAAACCGTAGCTAAATAGCCATTCTGTTGAACGTTTTCTGTGCCTGCAATTATCCAGATTGATCCATCTTCTCTGCCAGCACCTCAAAACTTCCATTCTAGACCCCTTTAAATCTGGGTGCTTTCTGAAACTCAGCCAGGTATATGCACCACTAAATAAATAACATGTGCATCAAAATTATTCTCTTTGCTGCCTTTGAAACCTAGCTTCACTCCTTTCTCCTCAAGACCATATCTTCCCTGGATTTATGACTCTGATATCTTGGTTCTCCTCATAGACCCATTCATAGATTTTAGGGCCAGAAGGGTCTGTTGTGATAATTTAGTCTGTCCTCCTGTATAACACAAGGAAAAAAACCTCACACGGTAATTTCTGCTTCAAACCCATAACTTCTAGTTGAAGTATGGCAGAATTTTTAGAAAGATCTTGACTTTAAAATGTCAAATGATAGCGAGGCCACCGTATCCTTAGATAAGTTGTTCTAGCCATTATTTACCCTTCCTGTTGAAAATGTGTTGCTTATTTCTAGTCTTAATTTGTCTAGCTTCAGCTTCCAACCACTGGATCACATGACGCTGGTTTCTGTTAAAGAGCTGACTATCAGAGATCAATTCCCCATGTAGGGACTTGTAGATCATGACCAAGTCACCACTGAAACTTCTCTTGGTTCAACCACATAGATTGGTTAAACCACATACTTGCAAACAGCAATTGCAAAGATTTCAGTAATGTTATCATAGAACTCCCTATCAAGTGTGGGAAATGCAGCAAGTGACACAGTAACATCAATTAGGCAAAGGGCAAATTTGTAAATATTTTAATTTCAACCACTATTTCTTGAGGGTCACTCGAGTGCTTCCTCCCTTGTTCTCCCTGAGGACATGCCCAGGGTCCTGTGCTTGGTTTTTCTCTTTACACGTTGCCAGAAAACATTATCCACTCCAACAGTTTCAGCGAGCAAATGACTCAAAAATCCGCCTCTCCCCCCTCTCCTATCACACATCTCTGTCATCTCCTGGGTAACCCAGTGTGCTCTCAAACTCAACTCAACATGTCAATAGCTGAAGTTAGGGTTTTGGAAGAAAAATCAGATCTCCTCCCACTCATATTCAGGCTCCTGTCAAATCCTGACGTTTCTTCTACAGCACTTAAATCCATTCCTCCCCTTCTTCCCAACATCTTGGACATCTCTTGTTTTAGTAACTATACACCGAATGCTTCACATAGCACCACCCACACTAGCACGTTTGCTCTCATTTCCTCTTACAGCCCCTCATATTTTGCCCAATCCTTTCTCTTTAGTTCTCCATTTAGCTCTTGATTCACATCTTTGGGCCTTTTTCATGGTGTTCCTTACACTTGAAACAGCTTCCCTCCTCTTACACATCAAGGACAAAAATCATCCTTATGCAGAGGGACAGTCCAGGGCCTATGCACGCCTCAAAGCCAGCTTAAGTGCTATTTTGAGAACTTAATCACTTGGGACTTACATGGTGGATAGGTCTTGTGTTGGTCCTCCACAGAAGGGTGAATTTCACCTGCCCATCCTCATTCACATCCTAACTTAAAACATACAGATGCTCTGGTTAATGCACTTCCAGTCTAGATCTCTGTTTTCAGTTGCTCATGCAGTTTTTTCAGCAACAAAGTAACCACTGTGGGTTTAAACTTTTCATGCGTAGCTGAAGACAGCCATGAACTCCCCTTATTGGGTTATGTGAATGGATATTATAGATAAACTCCAGCAATTGTTACATAGTTTAGCTTTTTACATATAGTAAATTCTGTTAGTTGAAGCCTTTAATGTTTGTGCTAAGTTTTCCTTACATGAAGCCCTCAGATCACATCAGAAATGATGGTGTGTACATTTATTTTTTTGTTAGCTAGTAGTAGTATTTTTCTCTCACACACACAGTTTTATAAGGCTAATTTACCACCACCCAATAGATTCCAGGGATGTGGATGCAGTATAAAAACCTAACTAAAACGGAGCAAGACACATAACATAGGGATACCAGGAAAAGAATGGTAACAGGACAACTGACTGGCAATAGAGCATTGTAACAGATCATTCAAGTTATCTTCCTTCTCTTTAATTGAGAAAATTCATCATAATGACATGCACAGACAAAAGGAGATCAATAGTTTCTGTCTGATTTTTGAATTCAGATGAACAGACTATAGAGGTTGTGTTAGGAACAGAGCCAAAGCTAGTAAGTTACACATAAATTAGTGTTGTTATATGACATGCACATTTTCATTCAAGGGAGAGAAAGCCTGTAGATGTAACATTATTTATGCACTTTCTTTCTCCTGCATTCTGTATTGTATGAACACTCTGAACTGGTTTATTCCAAAGCAAAATATTTTCACTAATGACAGACAGGTCTCCTCCACCAATATCTGCCAACACGAAAGACTTGAACTTAAAGGCTGTGCGCAGCTTTATTTTTACCATTTCTAGAAAGGATTAGGTATTTTGCTATTCCCATGCTGGCTCTGGTGCATCTCAAAAGTGAACTGCCAATTAATTACTTCCGAGCACTCTGGAGAAATTCACTCAAACACAAAGTGCAAGCATTTTTTCCTGAGCTAAAAATACTTAAGCGTCCTGTGTTTTTAGCTTGTTTGGAAGCAGTCAATTGTCCTATATACTGAAAATATTGACAGGTTGTTTTGTAATGTCCACTTTTAAAACATGAACTGGAAATTGAATGGCATAGACACCTCAAAAGGAAGACTATGACTCCCTATGGGTAGCAATAATAATTTTGCTTCGTACTTACATAACATTTTCCAAGCTGAAAGCAGTTTGCAGACATGTGGTAACTAATACTCACTAGACCCCTTAGGAAGTAGATAGACAACAGTACGTGGACAGAATTTAGGTCAATATAGTGGTGTTGAAATCTTTGCACTGAAATTCCTCTTTCAAATTGTTCAGGGATAGACATTTAAAAGATGTCAGTTCATTATGCCTGGTTGCTGTGTGTTTTGGTCACATGACTTCACAGAATCTAACGATGTTCCATGTTTTCAAAAGATGTAATCAGCATGAAGGGAGTAATGCAATTTGGGCAACTAATTCTATTGTGTACTGGGCATTTCTTACATACCCAGTCATTCAGGGTTTTGACTTCTGAAACAGACTTTGATGAGGCCTATAGCTTGTTCATGAACCAAAACTCCCATAATTCTCTATTGTCATGCTAAGAAGTGAAAAATACGAGCTTGGTAAACTCACTAATAGTGATAGTGACCTTTAACATAGTGCCTGCTTTTTCAGCCGAGCAAACAATGTTTTAACCACAGTAAGTAGGAATACCTAGAATATACCAGCAACAAAAATAATGAGTAAGCAGCAGATGTTAATTACAGAGTTAGGAAATTTATGAAATAAGACAAAGTCTGGAAATATACTAACATAAGATATATTTGGAGGAGAAAAGAGGAACTGCTAGGAGTCAAAACTGTAAACCTCCTCTTCCCCCAAGAATTTAGGTGACAGGCTGAAAGCAGGCAGATAGAACAGGGAAGGCTGAGACCAGACTTGCTGCCACTGCAGGGATCAGTTCTAATGGATTTGATCTCGCAACGTATATCTTTTCTGTTAGTTAGTGCTAACAATTGCTTAGTAGACTTAGTCAAGCAGAGTTATCTGGGGCCTTTTTAATTGTTGAATATATTGAAACCCATAAATTGTATATTGATTTTTGATTACAGATTACAAGGGCTACTCCCAGTGGCATAGCCAGATTTAGAGCACAGGGGGAGCGGAGCTAAAAAAAGGCACCGGGAGCAAAAAGCGTCGGGAGCAAAAAAAGGCGCCAGGAGCAAAAAAAAAAGCTCCTCTCTGGCTGCAGCATAGGAGCAAAAGGCGTCGAAGCACAAAAAAGGCACCGCTTCTGCTCAGTGGGGGAGTGGCTGCTCCCTCTGCTCCCTGCCTGGCTACACTACTGGCTACTCCAACAGGAGAGGGACCTGGGCCTCATTGTAAATAGCTCAATGAAGACCACTGGTCAATGTGCAGCTGCAGTTAAAAAAAACCCACCCAAACATTTAGATGCAATAAAGATACTAGGTTACATAAGAAATGGGATGATGACTATTATAATGCCTTTTATATAAACCAATGGTGTGGCCTTATCTGGTTACCCCATCATGAAATGATATTGCTGGAATAGAGGGGGTTCGGAAAAGAGAGATGAGACTGAGCAAGGATACTCATTTGCCTACGAGTACCTAAGAGTATCTCAATACACTGAGCAGAGGCTGGGCCAATTGCCCTCAGGGGGTGTGAACAAGTGTGAGTGAACAATCAGGCCTATTGTATATAGAAAGGTATTTTTAAGATATGCAGATAAATTCCATGGAAGGGGCATGTGGGTAACAGAGGAGATGTATGACTAAAGTTGCCCACTATGAAGCTGGCATTCCTAAGGCAGTGCTGCCATCTGGCAACAAATCGAAAAGGGTAGGTGTGTTTGTGTGTGCACTGAGCTCCCTCCTGCACTGTGCTTGGAAACAGAAGGAGAAAAACTGACATTGCTCTTTTGACTAGATGACAGCACATTCTGAGTTAGGATGAGAACCTACTTTGTATAGTTCTTTTCAAAGCAATTCTCTTTTAGAATGTGCAGATTTTCAAAATAGGTAAGAAACATTTTTTTAAAGCCAGCATGTACCTTTTCTTCTGAATGAGAGAGAGAGAGAGAGAAAGAAGTGTGTGTGTGTGTGTGTGTGTGAGAATTAGACAGAGGAAAGAAAATCTTAAGTTTTAAAGGATCCTGATTTTACATGGGAAGTAGAATTTTCTGTATAAAATATATAAAAACCGTATACCAAATGTAACTAGAGGATGAATGAGAATGTAGTTAAGGTACTGGCCTGGTACTTAGAAGATCTGGGTTAAATTCCTGATTCTGTCAGTCTTGTAAAAGTCGCAATTTCTTTTTGCCTTATTTCTTTGTCTGTAAATGGGATACCAATGTTTCCTTTCTCCTATTTTTATCTGTCCTGTCTATTAATATCATAGAATCATAGAATATCAGGGTTGGAAGGGACCTTAGGAGGTCATCTAGTCCAACCCCCTGCTCAAAGCAGGACCAATCCCCAATCCCTCCCCCAATATCAGAGACTCTTTTGGAAAGGGAACATCTCTTACTCCGTTTGTTCTTTCAGTGTCTGGCACCCTGGGGCCCTAATTTTGGTTGCAGTCTTTAAACATAAACCTAGTGGTTTTATTCACTTGTTGGGGCAGGGATCATCTTTTCAGAGTGAGAGTGAGAGTGAGAGTGTGAACACCTAGCACAGTGAGCCCCCAATCCTTAGTGGGATCCTCTAGGTGCTACTGCAATATGAACGAATAAAATAAAATATATCTTAGTTGTATTTATTAAAATATTTGTATACTAGGGCCTGGATTTACTGAAATAGTCAGTAGGGGCATTAACAATGTGTTAAATCTTAATCTCTTCACACTACAGCATCTCAGTGCTTACCTCTGCATGCGACTGTTAAGCATTTCAATTACTGAATATTTTTAACAAAGTTGATATAATGCATCTAAACTCCAGATGATAAATTGGTCAAGAATGAAGTATTCCTCTTGGTTTTTCTTACAATCCACATCTTGGGTTACAGTGACGGGGATTACTATTAATTGCTGCCTCTCTCTCTCCCCTTCCTTCTCCCACACCATAAACATATATTCATACATTACACATATGCACATATCTAATGGTATCTAAACATATATACCGACACATTTATTGGGCCACCTTTTGAAAGAAGCCTCAACACAGAAACACATTAGATGAGCAATTGTCTCTCTAATTGGCATGCACAATTACAGTGACTTTATGTACTATGATCCTGCAAGGTAAGGAGCACTGATCCAACAAAGTGCTTAAGCATGTGCTTAATTTTATGCATGAGTAGTTGAACTGAAGCCAATGGGACCAGGCCCAGATTAACCATGTGCGCTTGGTACACTTGCACAGGGTTCATATCGTATTGGGGGAAAATCACACACACAAAACCTACTCAGGGCCAGGAAGGGGGCAGAGTGTTGCATGGGAGGGGTCCTACAGCTGCCCTGCATGCTGTGGCAAGAGCCAATGGGCCGGAGTGGGGAGCTGGGCCAGCCCCATGAGACAGTAGCTGCTGCAGGGTAAGCAGGAGGCAGGTTCCCTCTCCGACCCTCCCCAAGCCAGGGCCTTCCATACTGCACAGGGCCCCAAAATTCTTTAATATGGCACTGAATGGCACTACTCCCACAGTCACATTCTCAAAGTCAAGAATGTGATTCAGTGCTTTGCTGTCCTGAGGCCAGAATACTCACCACTTTTCAGAACTGAGCCTAACTTGGTTTGCAGGACTTTGCACATAGAAGAACTTGTACAGAATAACTGGTATTTCCTTGCCAACTTCTTTGATAGGATGACCCTACGGGCCCATCTGACTTGTGGATGCAATCAGATAGCTAGACATCTAGGATGGGATTTTCAGAAGTGCTCAGCACTGGCCTAACTCAGATCCCATGGAAATCAGTTTGCCCATTCAGAGCAGAGTCACCCCTAAATGACATCCCTACTCAGTTGCAGGTACAAAATTTGAGGCTGTTTAGTTAGCAGAGAAGTCTGTTTGCCATTGTATTGTCGGTCTGTTTTACCCTAGCATAAGGAGTTAAAACCACTATACTTCCGTGTTGTATTCATTAAAAAATATCCTGTCCCATGGCAATACAGAAGACTAGACAAAGACAATGCATGCGTCTTGCCTTTAAGACCAATAGGAATACACAGCCATGATTAATGACAGAAGACAATTCCCCAAGTGTTTTAGTTCATGGCGTTTTAAAAAGGACGGAATTTAGGCTTGTGAAAATGAAGCCACAGCTTGGCTGGTGTTAAGGGAGTTCAGAGCCCAGAAATCAAAATTTAATAATGTGTAGTCCATAAAAACACTTTGCTAAAACTATGACTAGCTACACATTTCTATTGCAACACTGCTTTCTAAGGAGACATTTTGCCTAATTATATTTAACTGTGAAGGCAATAGCGTCTGATGAAGGTGCCTAAGAATTCTAAAATGAGTTGCATAATGCAAAGACAAAATCAGTTGCAGGATAATGTTAGTCAACATCAGAAGTGTTCCAGGGAGTGGCTGGAAAATAAAAATAAAACAACCCAGCAATCGCACACACACAGCATATACATTAGTGATTATGTAGGCACTCGTCCTACAATGTGGGATAACACTCAACCAATTTTACCGCTTTAGTTCCAACATCTGGGTTTAGAGTATTGTACCAGCAGCTGTAGCTTGGTTTGAGTTTTGTCAATGTAAACCAACTTGATAGCAAAAAGAAAGCATTCATAAATTACTGATGTTTTAGTGCCGCACATCCACCATGTTTCAGAGGGATAGCCGTGTTCGTTGTTTTTGCTGACACGGACTAGGAGTCCTTGTGGCACCTTAGAGATGAACAAATTTATTTGGGCATAAGCTTTTGCGGGCTAGCCCATGAAAGCTTATACCCAAATAAATTTGATAGTCTCTAAGGGGCCACTAGGACTCCTCATTGTTTTTACAGCCACCATGGTTCAGGAGCAGGAGTCACGACTGTATTTCTAACATGGGGTTGATTGTACAACATTACAAGCCGTTGTCTAAGTGCATATTGTAGGCCTGATTTTCAGCCTTGCTCCATTGGCTTGTTACTCTGACTGATGCCAGCTGACTATTTGGCCCTTTGTATGCAAGGTGAAGGCAGGAGCGGCTCTAACAATTTTGCTGCCCCAAGCAGTTGCCGCCGAATTGCTGCGGCGGCGGCCGAGAATGGGGCGGCAGTCCAAGTCCCGCGGTGGCAATTCGGCGGCGAGAAGAGCGGTGGACCTGCCACTGAATTGCTACCGCGGGACTCGGACTGCCGCCCCATTCTCAATGCCGCCCCAAGCACCAGCTTGGAAAGTTGGTGCCTGGAGCCAGCCCTGGGTGAAGGTGATCACGGATGCCATACTTGCAGCAGAGTCACTGGGAATCAGCTGGCCCTGTTTTTGTTTGGCTATCACACACTGAAATAATCCTTAAAAATCATAACACAGCTCCAACTCATGGTGTTAGCAAGAGGTCCAAGGGAAGGTAACAGAGAGACAAGCAAGTAAGGGATATACACAGACACTCTTTTGAACATTAGTGGTGTTATTTAAATTAATATAGATGCTTTCATTTTAAAGTACCTTAAACTTGGAACCAAACAGTTTTTACATGACACTGAGGTGTAGAGATGTATGAAATGCATTATGCATGAGGTGAGGATAGGTTATCATTTAGCTTTATTAAGGATAGCACCTTTCACCCAAAAAGATCCAAATGCACTTTAAAGGCAATGGGCCATATTTAGACTTAGGCCCCAATCCTATACTAAGAACCATGAAGCACCTCCCTACCCTGAAGGCTGCCTGGAAGCCCCTTTGACCCCCCCCAGTGGGGGTTTGTCTGCACAGTTCTCAGTGGAGAATTGGGGCCTTAATGTATATAGTGATGTAAATTAGATGTTGGTAACTGGGTATGTGAGTCCCAAGAAATCAAGCTAGAAGAACAAACACTGAAGTAGCTAGAAGAGGTGCAAGTGTGTTCTATTTGGATTCTCTTAGGCCAGGTCTACACTAGGACTTTATGTCGAATTTATCAGCGTTAACTCGATGTAATCCCTCACCCATCCACATTAGGAAGCAGTTTATTTCGACAGTAAGGGCTCCTTGAATCGATTTCGGTACTCCACCCTGACGAGGGGAGTAGCGCCAAATTCGAAATGGGCATGTCGAATGCGAGGTACTGTGGACGGAATTCGACGCTGATAGCTCTGGGAGCTATCCCACAGTGCACCACTCGGTGGACGCTCAGGGCAGTATTTTGTACTCGGATGCTCTGACCTGCCACTCAGAGAAATCCCCACGAAAATTTGAATGCTTTTTCCTCTGTGGCCATTTTGAATCCCATTTCCTCTTTGGACATTGTGGCGAGCTCAGCAGCACTGGCAATGATGCAGAGCTCTACAGCGGTGGTTTCGATGCCATCGGTGAATAGAAAGAGAGCTCCAACATGGAGTGATCGTGAGGTTTTGGATCTCATCGCTGTGTGGGGCGATGAATCAATCCTAGCCGAGCTCCGTTCAAAAAGACGGAATGCCAAAATTTACGAGAAGATTTCCCAGGCTATGACGGAGAGAGGGTACAGCCGGGATGCTACGCAGTGCCGCGTCAAAATCAAGGAGCTACGTCAGGCGTACCAAAAGACCAAAGAGTCCAACGGACGCTCCGGCTCAGCGCCTCAGACTTGCAGATTTTACGAGGCACTGCACGCCATGCTCGGTGGTGCGGCAACAACTACCCCGCCAGTATCCGTGGACACCGATGACGGGGTCCATTCTACGGACATATCGGAGGAGGTTTTCGCTGACGGCGAAGAAGAGGAAGGAGGGCAGGGGGACGAAGCGATCGAAAGTGGTCACCCTGGAGATTTCCCCGACAGCCAGGAACTATTCCTCACCCTGACTGCGCTGCCCTTCGAACACTCCCAAGCCAGCATTCCTGACCAGGAATCAGGAGAGGGATCATCAGGTCAGTGTGTTAGACATTTATTTTCAATACAATAGTTATGGTGTGATAGCGCTCTGTAACTGTGGCTTCATTGGCCTTATGCGCTTCAGCTTTGAGTTGCTTTCCCGTGCAACTATTCGAAAAGTCTGTCAATATGTATGGGGATAGAGGTGTAATCACCAGCAGAGATCTCAGAGAAACTGTCTTGCAGGTACAGCGATAGTTTGTTTAGCACGTTCACTGGGAGAGCTGCCTTATTGTCTCCTCCATGGTAGGATACTTTCCCGCGCCATGCAAGCAGCAGGTACTCTGGTATCATTGCCTTGCATAGCATGGCAGCATACGGCCCCGGGGTTTGCTTGCATTGACGCAGCATGCAGATTTTCTCTGTCTCCGTAATCCTCAGCAGAGTGATATCAGTCATGGGGTCCTGGTTCGAATGAGTGGTATAATTAGTATACTGCATGCTTCCTTTTCCCCTTACAGACAGACACCCGGCTGTTTACGGTAACGCGTGGTGGTAGTGTGTCGGGAGCAAAACCAGTACCACATATCGGTGCGCGGGTAGGGACAGTCCCAGGGAGCGGCAACGCTAAACCGGGGATAGGATAGGCGAGCCCTTCACGCTGAGCGGTACGCGGGCATTTTAGATTCCCTGGAGCAGCCATGCGGAGGGGGGGGGAAGGGTAGGCGAGCCGTTCACGCTGAGCGGTTCGCGGGCATTTTAGGTTCCCTGGAGCAGCCACGCGGAGGGCGGGGAAGGTTAGGCGAGCCGTTCATGCTGGGCGGTTCGCGGGCATTTTTGGTTCCCTGGAGCAGCCACGCGGAGGGGGGGGGGGAAGGGTAGGCGAGCCGTTCACGCTGAGCGGTTCGCGGGCATTTTAGGTTCCCTGGAGCAGCCACGCGGAGGGGGGGGAAGGGTAGGCGAGCCGTTCATGCTGGGCGGTTCGCGGGCATTTTTGGTTCCCTGGAGCGGCAACGCGGAGGGGGGGGAAGGGTAGGCGAGCCGTTCACGCTGAGCGGTTCGCAGGCATTTTTGGTTCCCTGGAGCGGCAACGCGGAGGGGGGGGAAGGGTAGGCGAGCCGTTCACGCTGAGCGGTTCGCGGGCATTTTTGGTTCCCTGGAGCAGCCACGTGGAGGGGGGGGGAAGGGTAGGCGAGCCGTTCACGCTGAGCGGTTCGCGGGCATTTTAGATTCCCTGGAGCAGCCACGCGGAGGGGGGGAAGGGTAGGCGAGCCGTTCATGCTGGGCGGTTCGCGGGCATTTTTGGTTCCCTGGAGCGGCAACGCGGACTGGGGGGTGGTCTAGGACAGCCGCCGTAGATTATCGGTTTGGCCAGCAGCATTTCCTGCCCGCCGCCAGGAACACTGAGGGAGACATGGGAGTAGAGCACTGCTGTGAAGCAATCTCGCAGCAGTCCTAAGTCAGCACCTTACCATGGTTTTCAGAGAGGTGATTTTCTGTGTACGGCAAGGCTTCTGGGATCCGTATACCGGGACCCCAGACACTCATTCAGCCTTAAGGCATAGTATTTGACCTTGTAGTACGTGTACATGTGATAGGCACTGTCTTTGGTCCTATTCACGGTGAAAGAGTATGGTCATTGTTCTTGAAAAAGTATCATTCAGAGGAATTCACTCCCTTTCATTTATCCCACAGCTGTGAGTGTCTCCCACCCAACCCGTGCTTCTCCCACCCACGGCCTAGTCCAGATAAGGCGGCGCAAAAAGAGAACCAGGGACGACATGTTCTCAGAATTAATGATGCTGTCACAGAGGGAGGCGGCACACCGCAGAGAGGAGTTTGCACGGTACGAGCGAGCAGCCAGGGAACGGGAGCAGAGGGCTGAAGCGCGCGAGGACAGGTGGCAGCAGGAGGATCAGCAGGCGACCCAAACAATGCTGGGAATCATGAGGGAGCAAACAGACACGCTCCGGCGCCTAGTGGATGTTCTCCAGGACAGGAGACATGAGGAAAGAGCACCTCTGTATGTTCTTTCAAGCCGCCCTCCCCCACCACCAAGTCCAGTGGCTTCCTCCCCAAAAGTCACTAGGACAAGGGGAGCCAGGGTGCGTGGAAATACTCAATCCACCCCTGCAGACCGCTGCAGTAGTAGAAGGCTGTCATTCCCTAAACCTTAGACTTTTCCCTCCTCTCCATCCAGCAGCACCCCTGAGCACCTCCCTTCCCAGGTCCCATGTTAAGTTATTGTTCTGTTGAATAAATCTGGTTTTTTGGTTCACCAATGTTTCCCTGAGTGTTTTAAATGGGACCGTTTGTTTGTCTGGGTAGTGGTTAACATGTTTTGTAAGTGCAGATAGTGGGAGCAGAAACGAGGGTGCACACAGGGTAACTGCTGAAGTGACAAGCACAGTACACATTGCATGCATTAAGCACACCTGTCCTTCGTTGTGCAGGTTTATACGTTGTAAACCTGGGGATTGGGGGTTTGGTGGTGCACTTTATGTTTGGGGAGGGTGCTCGCTGATCTTTTGCGGCTGACAGTAGCCTGCTGGATAGATCAATGCACCGTGGGATCCGTAGGCGATAGTCACAACGTAAAAGGCACATAGACAACACCACACACACATGGGATTAGGAGAGGTTGATTGTCCCTTTAAGCAAGCGGAACACCTCTTGGCACTGCGCTTTGGGCAGGGTAAAGAGCTTCCCCTTTGAAGGGAAGTGTCCCCCAACCAAACCGCCCCCCAACTGCCGTATGCCTCCACGGTGATAATCATTACCCAATAAGAAGTACAGGAAAAGGTTCACACAAAAAAATCTTTCCTTTACTGTGACTTTACAGCGTTGAACCAAGGAGGGGGAAGGGGGTTGGTAATGGGAGGATGGGCAACGGGACATGTGTAAAGGGACAGGGGAAGGTCCAGTATCTGTTTACGGAAGTGTAGCAGTCAATGGTTAACCCGCTCTGTCTGGAAGCGAGCTTTCAAAGCTTCCCGGATGCGCACCGCCTCCCGCTGTGATCTTCGAATGGCTCTGGTGTCTGGCTGAGCGTAATCTGCTGCTAGTCGATTTGCCTCAACCTCCCAGCCCTGCATAAATGTCTCCCCCTTGATCTCACAGAGATTGTGGAGCACACAGCACGCTGCAATCACAATGGGGATATTTTTAGGGCTGAGGTCGCAGCGAGTAAGTAAGCTTCGCCATCTTGCCTTGAGACGGCCAAAGGCACACTCCATCACCATTCTGCACTTGCTCAGACGGTAATTAAAGAGCTCCTTTTCAGTGTCCAGGGCTCCCGTGTATGGCTTCATGAGCCATGGCATTAGCGGGTAGGCAGGGTCCCCCAGGATCACTGTTGGCATCTCCACATCGCCAACAGTGATTTTGTGGTCGGGGAAATAAACCCCCTGTTGCAGGCGTCTAAACAGACCAGAGTTTTTGAAAACACGAGCATCATGAACCTTGCCTGGCCAGCCAACATTGATGTTCGTAAAACGTCCTTTGTGGTCCACTAGTGCTTGCAGAACCATAGAAAAATAGCCCTTTCGGTTAATATACTGGCCGCCCTGGTGCTCCGGTCCAAGGATAGGGATGTGTGTCCCATCTATGGCCCCACCGCAGTTTGGGAATCCCATTGCAGCGAAGCCATCTATGATCCCCTGCACGTCTCCCAGGGTCACTACTTTCTGGAACAGCAGGTCAACGATTGCACGGGCTACCTGCATCACAGCAACCCCCACGGTAGACTTGCCCACTCCAAATTGGTTCGCTACTGACCGGTAGCTGTCAGGGGTTGCAAGCTTCCACAGGGCTATGGCCACTCGCTTCTGGACACTGAGGGCAGCTCGCATCCGGGTGTCCTGGCGCTTCAGGGCAGGGGACAGCAACTCACAAAGTTCCATAAAAGTGCACTTACGCATCCGAAAGTTTCGCAGCCACTGGGACTCATCCCATACCTGCAGCACTATGCGGTCCCACCAGTCAGTGCTTGTTTCCCTTGCCCAGCATCGCCGTTCCACGGGATCAACATGACCCATTGCCACCATGATGTCTAGGGGCCGGGGTCCAGCGCTTTGCAAGAGATCAATGCCCCTGTCAGAGTTTAAGTACTCCCGGAGATTACGTTGTCTCCTCTCCCGATTTCTCTGCATCAGAGTCTGGAAAAGGTGCGCTATAAGGCGCGAGTTGTTGGCTACGGACAGGACAGCTGCGATAATCGCGGAGGGCTCCATGCTCACTGTCCAGTGGCGTCCGAGCTATCAGCCACAGGAAAAGGGCGCGAATTCATTCCCCGCTGGCGCTTTCACGTTGGGAAGGCGGAAGTGTGGGTCGAGTGACGAAATTTACGTATACCGACCCTTGACACAATTTCGTTCCCACAAGGCACTGGGGGGCTACACCCAGAATTCCAGTGGGCAGGCGGGACTGCGGGAACTGTGGGATAGCTACCCACAGTGCACCGCTTGCAATGTCGACGCTTGCCCCCCTACTGTGGACTCAGACATTCGAAAAAAGATCCCTGGTGTGGATTTGAACAATCGACCTGGAAATATCGGGTTCACAAGTTCGGTTTCACAGAAATCGAACTAGTACCGTAGTGTAGACATACCCTTAGACTCACCTTTGAATTTAGTGCTATATTATTGTCTATTGGGCCAGCCCCTCTGTTTCACATAGCTACTCTGATGTATACTGACTCACAATCTGGTCACAAAGTTCCATCACTTCCCACTGATGCAGCCAGTTCTGGTGTGGAATGTGGCAGATGTCGTGCACTAGCAACATGACAAACTGTTCATAGGGGAAAGTGCCTCTTATTCAAAGAGGTAATGAAAAGAAACATAAAAATAGTGCAGAGTACTGTAGTGATGTACATTAAGGAGCAGTCCCTCGTTTTCTGCACTGATTCTCCCAGTAGTGTTAAATGGTGAACTTGCTAACAGTTTGCGAACAATGGAATTGCTTCAAGTTTTTCAGAGGTTAATCCGGTTTACCCCTTTACTTCTTGTTTGTTCCCAGACACTATGGATGAAATTCAGACATGATAGAACACACCTGGCTTCAGAGAAGTTGAATGTTCCTTACAATTGGGCTCATGTTGTTCCTATATTCCAAGTTTCCTCTTTCCTGTTCAAATCAGAGTTATTGTCCTGGCTTTCAGTTCAGTTCTGTGACAACAATTGCTGCATAAAATGCTTTCATTGTCCATTTGTGATGGCTGACCTTCCTCTTCCTTTGGCACGAGTCTTCAGATTATAGCATATTCTTTCAGAGCTGAATTAATTTCAATACACAAGACTAGAGCAGACTGGAACACGCATTCTTTCTATTAAGCCTTTCTTTGTAGACTGCAACTTGTATTATGAGGCATTAATTTAAGTGCTTTGAACAATTCATTACTGAAACAGGAGGCCATTGCCAAGTTGTTCTCATAGCTAACATATTTTCTACTACTATAGTTCACTATGGCTATTGGCCAAGTAAGGGACTAGTCAGTGTGAGTAAGGGGCAGAATATGGTTCCTAAGTATTTACCAATGACTGGTGGATAGATTATTACTTGGACTACAGAAACAGAAATCAGGGCCCCACTGTGTTAGACTACATATGTACACCTTTGCGAGGGGCATCTTAGTTTGCTTCACTGTTTGATTATGCCCTAGCTCTGCTTCCTCGCTAAGCCACACAAGGCTGGGAGAAAGGATCTCTATTTATGACCAAGTGCCCCACAGCACATCCACATAGGGGCCTGGCAGCATCTTGCACTGAGTTATTTTCTCTTTAGAAATTAATTCTATTTTTATCCCAGCATTGGAAAGGGGACGGAGGAAGAGAAGTCTACAATGGAATTTGTTTATTTCACAAACAGTCTAGTTTACTGCCATAACTTTCAGAGTTTGTGTCACACACTCATAGAGGGCAAATGATGGTAGAGATTAAAGATTTCACACACAGGGCTGGCCTTACCATGAGGCAAACTGAGGCGGCCACCTCAGGTGCCAGATTGTGGGGAGGGGGTGCCACTAGGACCCAGAGTGTAGAAAATTGTGTTTGCTGCTGGTGCATATGTATTGTCTCTGCTCTAGGTGCATGGAGATGGTGGAGTGCTGTGCTGGAGGAAGGAGTGCACAAGAGACCTTTCAAAGTTTTGGCCCAAGCGAGGGGGCATGGGGGCGTCATTTGAACTCCCCGACTCAGATGCCAAAATGTTGTGGGCCGGCCCTATTCACATAAGAACATTTCCGAAAACGTGGTAAGTGCATTCCATCAGTAATGCCCCCCACCCATCCCAGATCTTAGAACTTATGGAGATAAATGTCTTGCTTGACTTGAAATGGGGCATCAATTTTTTAAAAAGAACAGGTGATTATTTGGCTTATAAACAACAACCCCATAACATGCCACATGAAATAACTCCAAACCACGGGCACTATTTGATTAGGATTACTTTAACAACTCTAAAGGCCACTTTCCTTTACAATCAGCTGTTTTTTTCTCCTCTCTTGCTGTATTGGCTTCAATGGTTAGAGAGTGCTTCCTTACACTGCAGGCAATTATTCCATGCTCACACCAATAATAGCTTTTCTTCACAATCACATGTTCTACATGCGCACACACTCAGCTTCCACAGATGAGGAAGAGAAAAAAGAGAGAGTGCAAGCAGTCACCATTCAGATGCTGATATTTTCCAATGGTTATCAGCAGTGGTTAAGGTAGATTAAAGCAGCAGGTGGGAGCTTTACTCACCAGCCAAGGAGAAGGAAGAGGATCTGTGCTTTCCTAACACCTTCCTCCCCTTACTTAACTCCCTGTTACCACAGAGTGGTACCATAGACACCACAGCTTCACCCTGAGCTTGGAATAGGAAATAACTGTGCCATCTCTGTACCAGTTACCAACTTTTATTTGATTTATATAGGGCTTGGCTGAACTTGCACTTTATACTGCAATAAAGCCTCCTAGAGCACTCTACCTTACTCCCCGTCCACACTGGCAAGTCACGTAGAGCGCTCTGACTCCCTGGCTAGAGTGCTCCTGGTACTCCAC
This sequence comes from Chelydra serpentina, assembly GCA_037349315.1. Taxonomy (NCBI): domain Eukaryota; kingdom Metazoa; phylum Chordata; order Testudines; family Chelydridae; genus Chelydra; species Chelydra serpentina. The sequence goes on from JBAIAC010000018.1 coordinate 426,554, forward strand.
CTCCACGAGAGGGATAATGGCTGTTGCATATTAGCTGAGATGCCCCAGGGCCAGTGTGAACAAGGAGTTAAGTTACTGCGCTCTGACTGACCTCCGGAAACATCCCATAATCCCATTAAGCCAAATGGCCTCTCTTCTCTTTGTTGTGAAATCGGCTGAGGAATGCGGAAGTGCCGTTTCAAAGCTCCGTTTCAAACAGCCACCGTTTATCTGCTCCTGGCTGCTTATCTGCAACAGTAAATGTTTGCCGTGAGTGAGTGAGTGAGTGAGGGAGGGACGAGGGGGGTCTGAACTTACAAGGTAACGTGCTGACACACTATCAGCACTCCAAAAAACCCACTCTCTCTCTCTCTCCCCCCAACATGCACACAACACACTTCATCCCACCCCTCTCATTTGAAAAGCACGTTGCAGCCACTTGAATGCTGGGATAGCTGCCCATAATTCACCGCTCCCAATGCAGCTGCAAGTACTGCAAATGTGGCCACACCAGTGCGCTTGTAGCTGTCACTGTGGACAGACTGCAGCACTTTCCCTACTGCGCTCTCCGAAGGCTGGTTTAACCCAAAGCGCTCTACAGCTGCAAGTGTAGCCATAGCCTTACTTAGTTCATGTTATACCGATACAAAAAGCACCAAATCTCAGGCTGGCTGCACTTCTGAGTGAGATCCTCAGATGGTCCTATTTGGAGGTAGGTCGATTTAAACCAGCTCAAGTCTCTGGGCCCAGATCCCCACAGTGACTTAGGTGTTACACACCTAACAGATCAGGCCCCGCAGGTGAGAGAGGCATTGCTCCACCTATTGTCAGCTGGTGTAATGACCACGCTGGGGCTTAGGTTTGACACAGACATCCAGATGCCTGCGAGGCAGCAGAGTGCATGCTCAGAGAGGCAGAAATGGGGGCACTTAGGAGACTCTTACAGCAAAAATGTAGCCGCCAAGTGCATTTAGGCACCTACAGCGTTATGTGGCAGCTGCACGCGTGGGGTGGTGGTGATGGTGGTGTTGTAGATCACAATGGTGCCTAAATCTGGGCTGTGGGTGCTTAAGTCCCTTTGTGGATCTGGGCCTTGGTCCAAAGTCTATATAAAAGGTAACAAACCCTGTCACATATCCTAACCACCATGGCAGCAAAACAAATCTACTGATATAAAATGATTCTAACCCCCTCAGAGACCCAACCTTCTCCACCATCCTACATTCCAGCCTTCCTCTTCTCCTCTTCTCACAACAAATGTAATATGATGTAACCATACACACAAGGGTCCAAATACCCATGTTTACAAACTATTTACAACAGGCAAGGCCTAGCTACACATACACACTGCTGCTCTGGCAGGGTTCTGGTGGCTCCTGGAACACAGAAGACAGTAAGAGCCACAAGAGGACTCTCAAACTATTTGTGCCTGTGCAGATGCTGCAGGTCAACAAATTGGTGGCAATTTTGGAACAAGGGAGGAGAGAATGAATTCAAAAGATGAGGGTTGGTCATTGAGAATATCTTTCCAAAGTGACTCCAAATTGAGTGGCTCTGCTGATTACAGCAACAGCACCACCACACGGGAGGAGAGGATGTCTTCCAAATGCTGATTCACTCATAGTGGGTTTTTTTTTTGTTTTTTGTGTGCAACATTCAAGTCATTCCTGTACGGATAGAAACAGCTAAACTGTTTAAGACTCTGAGCCTGAAAACACACAAATGCTTAACTTTACTTCTATGCATAAATGTTTCCAGGATAGGGCTACTTGTGTGTGCTTTAACAAGTCTAGAGTATTCGGGGGACTACGTCAATCAGTTTCTATATTATAGATTTTTAATTTTCTCTGCATTATGCTGTGAATTACATTGTTTTAATAGATTTTAAGGCTAGTGGGACCATTAGATCACCCAGTTTGAACGCCACTATTATTGCTTAATCATTAAAATATAAGGGAAAAGAAAAATGCTAAATATTTTCCCGTTCATTTGCTTTTGTTTTCAAACAGCTAAAAATGCTAGTTAATTCTATTCTGCCCTATTTTATTCAGACAATAACATGCCAATCAGAGTGATGGCTGAGCATCTAATTGGGCTAGAGTTTAGAGCATAGTAGCACAGAAACATTCTTACACTGATGCTAGGAAATAGTTCAGAGTAAAAGCAAAGTTATTTGGAAGTTTTAAAATGTAGTAACAATAGTAAAATCATAGAGGAATCATTTGAATTGAAAAGATATTTGAATTTTCAGAGGCTTTTTTTTACTGGGATGAATACTTCACTTGTTTATAGTTTGTTTTATTTCAGAGCCTCTGTGAAAGGGCTTAGTCAAAACCAATGTTCCCTCTAATTTTTGACAGGCTGTGTGCGCAAAAAATGTCTTCTGTGCAAATTGTTGTGCGCGCAGTGTTTCGCCGTCTGCGCAGGGTTTAGGATCTGTGTGTGCACGCACACACGCACAGCTTAGAGGGAACAGTGGAAAACTTGTAAAGATATAACATAGGACAAATACTCTTTCAGTGTGCAATAGCAAACATGTAGGCAGTATAAACTCTGAAATTGGATGAACTTGCTATTTTGTTTGTTGCTTGTGAATAATGGAAAACAACAGGAGCATTGTTGGCTCTTCAGGCATGAAAAAGAATCCGGTATTAGTTCATACTCAGCCTGAACACATGCTAGGTGAGAGGCAGAATGAAGGCAACTCCAGCAGGATCTCCATATGTATTCTAGCTAGAAGTCTTGATATCGATGAGTTAATGGCTGCAGGGAGTGACTGGGTCGGGACCACTTCCTATGTAGAAATTTTCTAAAAAGTCTTTACTTGTGTAAAGAAGATCTATGGGATTTAGGATGGTAAAAATATTCCTCCACATATATGGTGACCAAATGTCCCGATTTTTGATCATTTGTCCCACGTCCCGACCGATGGTCGGTCGGGATGCCTTTTGTCCCGATTTTCAGTCTTCTTCCGTTTTTTTTTTCCCTTCAACAATTTCCGGTGGCAGAGGCTCTTCCTTTTTTTTTGCTTGACAACTTCTGTGTGGGAAGTCCCAATTTTCGGGTCTTCTCATCTGATCACCCTATCCACATATTATATTAGATGTTTCAGTTTCTTCTGTTGAGCGAGGGCTTCAGAGGCCTGAAACTTGCTGAAATTATATTAGAAATGTTCAAAATGAACGGATATTTCTTCCGAAGATAAAAAGATATGCTACCCAGCTATGTGCACATTAGTGGTATATAGGGCAGTAACAAACAATGAACCAGTTCATTTTTCCTTGTTATGTCACACACATAACCCAGAATCAAAAAGCCGTGGCATGTGAAAATGATGGGCTGGTTATTCTCTATACCTTTCATGGTTTTGTACAGCTCAGTCCTGTTTATGGGCATTTCTGGTTTCTTCTGTCTTTATCCAGTCTAGTCTTAGACATTTTTAATCTTTCCTTGTATGGTCCTCTCCCCATACTTCTTTCTGACAATTTTTCTAGCTCTTCTTTCTATTCACTATTTATGCTGTCTTGAGAGCTGATGTTTTCAATGATTATATACAACTCAGCTGTCTGTTTGTTGTTTCTATATGTGAGATTATTCTGTTTCCCTTTCCCTCATGCTATAAAAACAAACAAACAAAAAGTTTGCCGAGTTCTGTTCCTCCCTGTCTTTGCTCAGTCAGATTAGTTTGGAATAGCATTACTTCCAGAATTAATAGGCACTCTGTCTGCTAATAAAGTGTTTCAAAATTAGTTAATAAGTAAAACAAAAAGCAGCCCAACCTGTGCAGATGGTTCACATGTATAAGCAAGCTATAGCTATCCTTACAGATGTGTTCATCAGCGGCACACTATACATCTGGTTGTGTTACCTACTACCAGTGCTCCATCTTCCTGGAAAATTAAACTAACGGCTAGGAAGCCAGCTGAGGTTATCTGAGGCTGGGTAATAGGATTGTAGATGACAGAAGTGGTTTCAAAGAGTGCACTTCAGTCCAGTTAATTCACTTCAAGGGGAAAAAAAATAGTCTTTTCTCGTCACACATGTTACCACCACTTAGCTTTCCCTGCCCTTTCCCACAAGAAAAATCTTTGGATTAAATTAAAACGGAATGCTAACTAACAGACAGCCCTTAGATTTTTGCAGTACAGTCAGAGAGCTGCTACATTATGGACCCATACAAAAATCCACCCCCTCTCCTGCAGTTGTAGAGCACTGGGAGTTAAACCAGCCTTCGTGGACTGCAGCAGGTGGAAGCGCACTGGCATGGCCACATTAGCAGCTCTTGCAATGCCACAGAGAGCAGTGCATTGTGGTAGCTATCCCAGTGTGCAAGTGGCTGCAATGTGCTTTTCAAAGGCGGGGGCTGGGCTGGAGTGTGACAGTGAGTGTGTTGTGTATATGTGGGGGGTGAGAGAGTGGGTTTTTGGGGTGCTGAGAGTGTGTCAGCATGCTGTCTTGTAAATTCAGACAGCAGCAGACATCCCTTCCCCCGGCCTCTCTCTCTCTCACTCACTCAAAGCAAGCAGCATTCCTCGGGTAATGGTTGCTTTGTCCCGGAGCAGATAAGCATGCCGACTGTCAGAAACGGAGCTTTGAAAGGGGATATCTTCATCCCTACAGCTGAGTTCAAAACAATGACAAGAGTGGCCACTTGACTTAAGGGGAGTATGGGACATTTCTGGAGGCTAATCACAGAATAATGCCACACCTCATCCACACTGACACCCGGGTGTTTCAGCTGAGGCGCAGCAAGCTTTATGCTTCTTGTGGAGGTGGATTACCAGGAGCTCTCCAGCTGCAGAGTCCAGGCACTCTACATGCCTTGCCACTGTGGACAGGTCGGGGGTTAGGGCAGCCGGGGCTGCTTTAATGCACTCTAACTCTCAAGTGTAGCCAAGCCCTCAGCTGCTAACAGAAGATAATTAGATTCCAACTATCATGTATAGTTTTCACCTGCAAATTCTTTGATGTTACAAGTTTGTCTACTTTAGTTTGTTCTGATTCTCCACCTACTGACAGTTGAGAAGCAATGCTTCCTCTAGAGGAATAAATCCTTTCCTACTGTTCTGGAAGCTTTGCCTCAACTAGCATTAGACTATCTGCCAAAAAAAGTACATTCCTTATGCTAACTATATGGAGTGGAAGGCTGAATGGGGCTTGTGATAAATGAAAGGGTGGGGATAGCTCCCTTTTGTGGACACCCAGCCAGCCAGCTATGGAATCCCTCTTGATTGCTGTTCTCTATTTGCTTTACCTGTAAAGGGTTAACAAGCCCACAGGTAAAAAGAAAAGGAGTGGGCACCTGACCAAGAGAGACAATGGAAGGGCTATAACGTTTTAAAAATGGGAAAAAAAATTCCCTTTGTATGTGTATTGTTGTTCTCCAGGGAACAGGGAGCAGTTATGCTGTGAGAAGCTTTAAGCCAGGTATGAAAAACCATCAGATCATACCTAAAGATTGCTTATCTGAAATCCCAGAAATGTAAGTAAATTAGGGAATGTCTAGGAAAACATGATTAGGGATATTTCTTTTATTTTTTATTGGCTTGTGGACTCCTCTGTGCTAACCCCAAATGCTTTTTATTTTGCTTGTAACTTTTAAGCTGGACCTCAAGAAGGTTATTCTTGATGTTTACATTTTGTAAGTGGGTTTTTTAAATGGAGCAAAAGCCTAAGTTCCAGATGTATTTTTTTTCTTTTTGTTTTTAATAAAATTTACCTTTTTTAAGAACAGAATTTGATTTTTGGTGTCCTAAGGGATTTGTGCACATGTTGTTTAATTAGCTGGTGACTACACCTGATTTCCTCTCAGCTCTTCCCCGGAGGGGTCGGGGGTGAAAGGGCTTGAGGGTACCCCACAGGGAGGAATTCCCAAATGCTCCTTCCTGGGTCCAAAGGGGTTTTTTCACTTGGGTGGTGGCAGCATCTACCCATCCAAGGTCAGAGAGAAGCTATAACCATGGGAGTTTAATACAAGCCTGGAGTGGCCAGTATTAATTTTTAGAATCCTTGTGGGCCCCCACCTTCTGCACTCAAAGTGCCAGAATGGGGAATCAGCCTTGACAGGGCTGATCCTATTTGGTTCATGCTTTGGGATACTGTCTATGCACCCTGTTACACTCTTCACGATTTTATGGTTGCACCCATAACAATCTTTCCTATGGTTATGTTTCCCCAGACACAAAGAGTAAACAAATACACTCATTCTAAAAGTACTTACATTTAGATGGAGAGAACAGCAAAACAGAAGAAAAGTGATATCTGTACTGAGCTGTGAGAACATGACAGCCACACTCTACGTGGGGAGAGACTGCTGCCATGTTTAAAGGTGCGGTAGACAAAAGGAGCGGCAATGTCATACCTACATACATTTAACCTCTTAGGGATGGTTCTTCCTACCACATCCAGCATTCGTGGGGCTTCTCATATCACATCTACCTGGGGCAGTAAAAAGTTATAATGGGCTATCAGGGAAAAAGGCCTGCCCCTCTCCAAGTTCCTGCCAGACAGGTCTTCCTCTCTGACCTTACCAGCGGTGATCAAGCATTCCATATTAGCCTTTAAACTTTTCATTAAATATATCCTCTTTGCATGTCCAAGTGGTTGGATACCACACTGGAAAAGCAACCAGGAAGCTTTCCCCTCTAGGAGTTAAAGTCTTGTAAGCTCCCTGTACCGCTGTGTTTCTACCTCTCCACAGAGATCGTGTATGGAGCTCCCTGGCCCCACTTCAGCTTGCCTGAGCCATGGTGGCTCAGGCTGCAAATCAGCCAAGCAGTGGAAAGGAACACTCCTTCCAGCCAGGCTGTAAAGGGATGGGAAGCAGACTGTTGACATCCTCCTAGTATTGAATTAAAAGGACTCACAAGTGGACTGGGAATCTTCCATCTGTTTCAAATCTCCTATGGAGGGAGTGGCATAAAAACAATGTAGGATTGGGCAGGCCCCAAGGTGGGAGGGGGTGGGGTAAGAGGCAGCAGCCATCTTTTAGAGCTGTTTACATATATCAGTCACATCCATCTACTTCAAGGCCCAGATTTTTAAAGTCACCTAAGGGATTTGGCTCCCCAGTTGGGAACTGGGAGTCAAACTGTTAGGCAGCTTTGATATTCTGAAGGGAAGGATGGTCCAGAGCTTTGGGCACCGCATCACTGGCACTAGTAGTAAACTATATATTCCAAACATGGTTTGAATGTCTTCCATGTCTCTGACAAAACGTCCTTCAGATGGGATGACCTCACTGAAGTCTTTTCACCAAGCTTTTTTCCCACCCAACATGTCTTCTGTCACATCACAGAGTAAATAACCAGTTAGTGTAAAATTTTCAAAAAGTGCCTCAGTGACTTAACATCCTAAGTTCCATTTTCAAAAACATGTAAGTCACTAAGGGTACGTCTATACTTACCCGTTGCGTCGGAGGAGTCCAATCGATCATCTGGGATAAATCGAACCAGGAAGTGCTCCCCCGTCGACGCTGGTAATCCTGCTCTGCGAACGGAGCAGGCGGAGTCGACGGGGGAGCCTGCGCGCCGCGTGTGGACCACAGGTAAGTTCGAACTAAGAGACTTCGACTTCAGCTACGTTATTAACATAGCTGAAGTTGCGTATCTTAGTTCGACGGGGGGGGGGGGGGGGGGCGTTAGTGTAGACCTAGCCTAAGAGGAGCCTAAGTCCTATTGACAGCCAGTGGGATTTAGGCTCCTCTTAGTGATGTATATGATGTTGAAAATTTTACCCTTAGTCTCTGTGAAGTACAATTTTGCTATGTCAGCTATTCCACCACTAGGTGTCCTCTGTCAATCACACTATCAGTTGAATAGAGGATTACATTATCATCTCATTCTTTACAGTTCTGAGCAACAGCTAGACACAGCTGTACAATTTTTTATATTCAGTCTTTGAAAAAGAAAATGAGAATCCAAATTACCAGTAGTAAATGACTTAATGATTACATTATAGCAGCAAGACTCATTGGTCTATAACTACCCAGAATCAGAGACATGGTTTCTCATCCCATTAAAATTTGTCTTAAAAAAATGCACCTATTTCCCCAGAATAGCCTCTAATTGCTTATTGTGCAAGCCTGATGAGTTTGCTTTTGAAACTTTGCCTGGTAGGCCATTATCAGGAGACTAATAAAAAAAAAAAAAAGATTTTCTAGTCTCAATTCTAAATGTTTTTCTATTTGGTCTGCTCTGGTTTTTCACATGTTTTCCATTCTATTCTTCCAGCAAAACCCAATTACTGTTAAAGTAAAGTCATAGAGTTTAAGGCCAGAAGAGACGACCAAAGCATCTAGCCTGACTTCCTGTACATCACAGACCCAATGGCAGGGAATTGACTATGGAAAAATATACTCAGATAATCCCAGCAAGTAACCCAGACACCCTGCTGCAAAGGAAAGTAAAAAACAAAACAAACCTACACACACTCCCCCAATGTCTCTGCCAACCTGACCTGGGAAAAAAATTCCTTTTTGACCTCACATATGGGGATCAGTTAGACCCTGATCTTGTCTTATGGAGCGTTAGTCCACAGGAGGGGTGTAAATTCTAGTGTGCACTGACATGTTACACATTAACTGTCCCGTGTAGACTCTGCTGACATCAGGGCCGGTGCAAGGAAGTTTCGTGCCCTAGGCGAAACTTCCTTGCACCCGCCCCCCGCGGCAGCCAGCTAACGCCACCCTCCCCCCCACAGTAGGCGGCTCCCCATCCCCGCCCCGGCTTCCCCCCCCCGCCCCTGCGGGTCGCAGCAGCTTCCCACCTGCCGGCCGTGGCAGCCCAGCCCCCCGCCCGTGGCAGCCAGCTCCCCACCCCCCGCAGCGGCTAGCCCCCCGCCCGCAGGCTGCAGCAGCATCCCCCTCGCCCGTGGCGAGCCTCCCCCTGTCTCCCAGTTCCATGCTCAGCCGGTGAGCCGCCCCCTGAGTTGGGAGGCAGAACTCAGGAGGCAGCTGCGGCGAGCCGCCCCTTGCCTCCCGGCTCCACGCTCAGCGGCTGAGTGTGGAGCCGGGAGGCAGCCGCCCGCTGCCCCCCAAATACTGGTGCACTAGGTGACCGCCTAGGGTCGCCTAGTGCAAGTGCCAGCCCTGGCTGACACGCACCAAAAGTTCCCTGGTGTGTGCCAATGTGGTCCTGTTTCAAACTGTACCACATCAACTCACACTAGAGAACTTTCCGTGCATGCTAGTGTGCAACCCACAAGTACACACCAGAATGTATATCCCTCTAGTGCAGACTAATGCATCACGCAGACAAGCCCTGAGAAAGGCAGGGACATGTGAAGGAGAAAAGGAAATGTACTGAATACCAAAACATTGATTGTAGCAGAGCCATTGACAAGGAAATAGTGGAGAGGACTACATGAATTAAGCCTTTCAGTAGAATTATTTTAGACACAACAGACAGGGGGAAATGAGAGTGTGTGTAAGAGAGAACTGAAGAGTAAAATGGGAAATATGGAATAAAATGTGGACAAAACAAACCTTACAACAGCTGCTATTAATCAAATATTTTCCTATTTTACAGTAAATGGGGTGAGCCTAATGGCTATCCCATTAACATTGCAGTTTACCAATCTGATTCTCTCTCCTCATCTGCATTGCACCTACATCATCAATCATCATCAAGTACACAGTTGTCTCCTGATTACCATAAATTAAGCTACATTTATTATTCCCCCACCTAAAGAAATAAATGTTGAATTTTGTGTTTCTTGCTCACAGATGTTACTCTCACACAGTTCCGTAATAAGATAGGGAAGTTTGCTGGTAACTCTGGCCATATCACCTACTGTCCCCAAAACACCACCACCATTTGTGGGAGTATCCCTACTTTCACAATGTGATGGCTCAAACCCACCTAACCAACACCTCAAAACTCGTTACCCTTCAGTAGTTCTTCTAGGGATAAACATAGGCAACATATGGATTGGGGGAGATTTAGATATTATGAATCCTATCTTCATTGATGGCCAAGAAATAATAATTAAACTTGTGCAGATCTAATGTAAACCAAACTTAGAAAAAATGAAAACAAAGTTAATTGTTGGAAATGAGTGAATATGACACAAACTGAGTGGTCAACTTAATAAACGACATGAAAGATTGTTCCTGAGTAGGACACTTGAATTTGAAAGATTAGAACTAAATGGCCATATTCATGAAATTCTGGACAGAAAGGAATTGCTATTTTACAAGACTGCTCTTCTAAACCATACCTCATACATAATCTACACTTAATGAAGACTTCTTTCATTTGTAAATGTAATTGTCTTAGCTCCTTAGATACATCACTATATGAACAGCAAGTAAATGTTCCTTTCTGGGTATAGCAGAATCATCTATTATATATGTCTCATTCAAACCATGTATGGGTAAATCAACATTTGAGCTAGGAGATGCGATTCTCAGCTCGCATAGACATACTGGTGCTAGCTTTGCTTGAGCTAGTGCTTAAAAACAGAAGTGTGTCTGCAGCGACCTGGCGGTTGCTTGGGATAGACACCCTGAGTACAATCCTGCCCAATCCCCGGGGTATGTATTTGGGTGGCTAGCCCTAGCCACTGCCTTTGCTGCCTCTGCTCGAGCTATTTTTAGGTGCTAGCTAGAGCAGAGCTAGCACGAGTAAGTCTACGTAAGCTGGGAATCGCACCTCCTAACTCAAATGTAGACATACCCTATATGTGATTCAGATATATTTAGAACATGTTGCACTAAGGCACTGAAGACTTTAGGATGATGGAACAAATTAATAGGAAATTAAATACAGTTGCGAAATGACAATATTCAGGTTGCCTGCACAACCATATCAGAGCTCTCTCATACATATCTATTATGATGGTCTTTAATTGTATGATCACAATTTCCCTCCCCAACAAGGCTTGTTGTGCCTTATTGGTTGAACTCTGTTTTAAACTAAAACAGACAATTTAATTAATCAAACTTGCTTTCCCCCCCAATTCACTCAAGTCTAGAACTAATCACTTCTGAGAGCACGTTTCTCTGTATTGTGTCTTTACAATAGACCCTTTTTCTCTTAGTCTAGTGTTTACATAATCAAGCTAAATTCTGGGTTCCTTTTGTTTTGATTTCCCAAAGGTCACATGAAACACTGCCCACTATTTCGGGTCAGTTCAGCCACTGGTATATTAAGCATTGTATTGTATAAACATTAGTCAGCTTTGAACAAAGAATGTTTACCAAAGAAATGCCTCCAAGAAATTCTCTGCAAAACATTGGAAGTCAAATTTAGCTTTACAATTGGTGAAATTCCCAGAGGCACAGGTTTATTCTTGTTATTATGACTCAGTAAACTATAGTTTTTATTATACTGGGAAATTGTTCATAAGAACCACCAATGTGAATCATAGTTTTCTGGCAATTATAACAGATGTCTACAGAATTAAATGCAACTAACAATGAGGAACTCAGGATACCAAGATCAACAGGTGACAATTAGCAGAGATGTCAGCGAAGTCTACGAAATAAAGTACAATAATACTCTACCTTTCAGAGGTGCACAAACTTCAAAATGTTCATAGATTCATTCAGTTCATATAAGCACCCCAAAGTCCTGATGCTTTTCTGAATTTCACAGGTCTAAAACACTGGGCTGGAATACTTACTAGGCAAAGCTGATGAGAGTTTTAATATTTCGTACTTCTGAATGGACTGGACATACCATGAGTCTTTCTTGTAGTTAGAATTGGTCACTCATCTTTGCTAAAGACTCAGATTTCCACTGATCTTGAGTATCTGCAAGGTAAATTTTTACAGTTCGTCTCTTATATTTGTCTCTGCTAATGAACTTTGTCATCATCTGTGATGACTGGTACAATGTGTTGAGAAGTTATTCACTCAGTAGGTTTCTCATATTTATTAACTTTATAAACAACAGTCTTATACTCTAGAATACAACCTTACCTAGATGAACAGCATTCAGTACAAAATATGTAGCTGTTAAGTTTAAATAGCTGCCTTGTTTAGCCCAACGTTAGCACAGGCCCTGCAAGTGATCATAACAGAACACCTTGACCTCCCAGCTCCTCCTCTCCCCAGATGCTTAGGAGGAAAGATGGGCCTTGCGGACAGTATGCCTGGAATGTGAAAGAATCAATTCATACTCAGGCTGATCAAGGTGGAAAGTGAGTGCTAAAATTGAGAGAGATGCACTGGCAGGGGCCTCTTCTCATGTCAAATGAGGGAGCTCTGTCATTTGGTACCTACCTCCACCAATTGCAACTGTGGTGACTATGGCATGAGAGGGATGTTTTCTCTCGGGTAACAAGCCATTTGTGCTCTATAGGTATCTCTAGAGCTCTATACACTCTATTATGTAAAAACACCTTGAATTCTTATTGGAAATTTACTGGCAGCTAGCAACATGATTTTAGATTTCTTCTTTCCTTCTAGACTGACTCCCTTAGAATATTTTATGTGCTTTATTGTGCTTAGACCTTTTTGTCTGTAGAAGGAGACAAAAGATCATCAGACAAATCAATATGTCCTGATGGGGTGAGGGAGATTGTTGTTAAGGTCCATCAGATATTGGTCTTATCTGCTTTTCCACATTAACTGATACGTTGTAATGAGAAACTCTAAGTCTCGGAGCATTAGAAACAGTTTCCACTCGTTATCGATTAAAACTACTGGAAGACGCTATTTTAGTCACTCACTGTTACCTTTTTTTCATCTAAAGTAGAGAAGCCACCATGCTCTCCAGCCACACTGAAAACTTTCCCTTCGTATGAATTTAGTAATCATGAAAGGTGCTCTGACAGCTCTGGAGACCAGAGTCCTCTACTAAGTCACAGAACAGGCAGTCTCTGTACAAGCATCCCCACACAGTCCTTCCAAACCTGATCTGCAAGGGAACACCTCTAGCTCAGACAGGGTAGCTCAGTTCCATAAATGTTTAGTCCTTGGCCTCCATGTCTATTAAATGACCAGTCATTTCTTGGCTGAGGTGCTTAAGGGAGGACAAGTTGCTAGAGCAAATACAACATTAAAGCAGGAAATGTCACTAAGGGTGGGAAAAACTCATTTTTGCCAAATGCAGAACCCACTTCAAAGTTATTTGTTGTTCTTGCACTTCAAACAGATCTCTGAGCATTCGAGCTTTTGGACTATTCTGGCAGAATGTGGTGACGTGCTTTGGCTCAACTGCCATAGCTACAGGCTCACATCCAGCACTGCTCCCAGGTCAAAAGCCAGAAGTTGCCTTTTTTTTTAATTAAATGTCCCTTGGGGGAAAATGGTTTAAATTAAAGGAGGAAACAGTTTTGTGAAACCCCAAAACTTCTGAAGAAAGTTCCAGCAGTTTTGGAAAATCTGCAAGGTCTCTTGTCCCTGCTTATTCCTGTAGATCCGGGGACGGCGGTGTCTGATGACATGCCAGCCGGTGCGTACCACCTGTTATTTAATAACTGTCCTGTGAGTGTTCAGTTGTGTCCCTGCTTTCCAGAAGCACAACTTGTGTTTTGTGTTGATCCAAAACTGTGCACTTTGAAGACAGCCACAGTACCAAAATATTTAGCATAGTTAAAAGAGGTTATATCTATATAGTCGTACTCCAGGAGAGAAGTTAGTTACCCTGGTCCTTGGCAATACATTCAACAATTACCTAGTCAGTTTCTAATGCTCCTTTATACAATCTACTCTAGTCTGTCTCCTTTTGAAGGATCTCATTTTATCATGGGGTCTACAAAGGAAGGTAAAAACCATGTAAATCAAGCAAAAGCCAATACTGCAATGCACATGCGAATCAGTTACAATTTAGGTTGGTTGCAGGAAAGCCAATAGCCCTTTAAAATGGCTGCAATGTGTCCAAATAAAATGAAATGCGTGCAGAGCAGTGATCTGAGCCTGCTTAATGAGCTGTCACATCATATTCCATCTCGGATACACAATCGTACAGAAATATTCACAGCTGATTAGACTGCGACTCACACAAGTGTAAACTAAAGTGTATTAGCCACTTCAGTGCTGGGTCTCCATCCCTGCATTCAGGCCGTTTTAATGGATGTCACACAAAGGAGAGCTACATCTCAGGCTGCCTGAATCATTTTGCTTTTATTGTGCCTGGGGAGTCAGGTATCCTGCTCATGCTGAGTGGTCAAAAAATTCCCATCCAAACTTTGTCAGCAGAAAAAGACTTTTTGACTGAAACAGAAATTTTCATTTGGGTTATTTTTTTTTAAAAAAGGTCACAATATTTTGGTGGGGAAAAGCCCACTTTTACCTTAAAACTTTCTTCTACTTGAGTAAGTTGCTATGAGGGGTGGGTGGGAGGGAGGGAGGGAGAGAACACTTGCTCTCACTTTTTTATTCTCCCCATACCATTTTTGCATGTGCGCATTTGTTTGTGTGTGAGATGGGGAGGAGAGGCAGTTAAAAAGAGAGAGATAGTAGAGGTATTTTAAACCAGAACTGAATCTTAAAGAGTTGAAAAAAAAATTCATTTTGATATTTTCCCTCAGAGATACTCCCCCTTTTTTCTGACCAGTCCTACTGCTCACCTCTGCTATGGTCTGCAAGAACGCTGCTGCTCCCACCTCCCAGTCCTGGAAAGTCCTCTCAAAGCAGGTGAGTCTTGCCCCCTCCCCATCTTGCAGCAGCAGGTTGTGTAAGTCTCCTCTTTCAGCTGCTGCCTTTGTCTCCCTGAGGCCAGAGTTCTATACGTGGCACTAAAGGGAAACCCAGGAAATGACTTGTAGTCACTACCAGCGTGGGTTGGAATTAAACTTAGTTGTCCCTAGCTAGGGCCTTAAACGGATTACGTCACAAGCACCAGGGGAAAGAACCAGACCTGCTCCACTGCCGCAAGGCAGCACAGCCTCCCATCCTGAGAAGTGTGCTGCTCTTAGGAAGCAGCAGCCCCACCACCCCATTCCACCAAAGTCTGGTTTTGAGATCAGGGGAGGCAGATGAAATCTGATGGGAGAGGAAGTCATGGAGGTTGTGGGGGAGGGTTGGGAAAGTTGTGTTGCTTTGCAGAGGTAGCCATAGGTCAGCTCTGGACAAGCTCAGATCATCTTAGCCCTGGTCTACACTACGAGTTTAGGTCGAATTTATTAGCGTTATTTCGATTGATCCGTGCACCCGTCCTCACGACGAAGCCCTTACCATCGACTTCTAGGGCTCTTAAAATCGATCTCGCCACTCCACCCCCAACGAGAGAATTAGCGCTTAAAGCGATATTGCCGAATCGAAGTAGGCTAGTGAGGACGCAATTCGACTGTATCGGCCTCCTAAATCTATCCCACGGTGCATCAGCTGACCGCTCTAGACAGCGGTCTGAGCTCGAATGCTCCTCCCAGGTAGACAGGAAAAGCCCCGCGAACTTTTGAATTTCATTTCCTGTTTGGCCAGCGTGGTGAGCTGCAGGTGAGTGCAGATCTCATCAGCAGAGGTGACCATGATGGACTCCCAGAATCGAAGACGAGCTCCAGCATGGACCGAGCGTGAGGTACTCGATCTGATCGCTGTTTGGGGAGACGAAACCGTGCTAGCAGAGCTAGGGTCCAAAAGAAGAAACGCCAAGACATACGCCAAAGTCTCCAAGGGCATGCAGGACAGAGGCTACAACAGGGACGCGCAACAGTGCCGCGTGAAAATTAAGGAGCTCAGGCAAGCCTACCAAAAAACCAGAGATGCAAACAACCGCTCTGGGTCACAGCCCCAGACATGCCGCTTCTATGATGAGCTGCATGCCATTCTAGGAGGTGCAGCCAGCACAGACCCTCCCATGTGGTTTGACTCCGTATGTGGATCATCAGAACCCACAGAGGAGCCTGATGATGATAATGATGCTGAAAATAGCACACAGACCCAGCAAGGAAGCGGAGAAGCCCTTTTCCCCGACAGCCAGGAACTCTTTCTCACCCTGGAGCAAGTACAGTTCGAACCCTCCCAAGGCGTGCTCGATGCAGGAGAAGGGACCTCTGGTGAGTGTACCTCTGTTTAATTAATACATGTTTTATAAGCAAGCGTGTTTATTGATTAATTCGTGGCCAGTACAGCCACAGCTACTCGAAAAGTCTGTTAACATGTTCGGGGATGGAGCAGAAATCCTCCGGGGACATCTCCTGAAAGATCTCCTGGATGTGCTCCCAAAGCCTGTGCATGAGGTTTCTGGGGAGGGCAGCCTTATCCTGTGCTCCGTGGTAACACACTCTACCACGCCAGGCAAGCAGCACGTAGTCTGGAATCAGTGCTTTGCAAAGCATGGCGGCGTACGGTCCCGGTTTTTGCTGGCATTCAAGCAACATCCTTTCTTTATCTGTGTGTGTTATCCTCAGAAGAGTGATATCATTCATGGGAACCTGGTTGAAATAGGGGAATTTTAGTACGGGGGCATTCAGAGGGGCTCCGTCCCTGCTGGGCTGTTTGCCTGTGGCTGAACGGAAATCTTCCCCGCTGTGACCCACGCGGTGGGGGGAGGGGGCACAGCGAACATCTTGCCTGGGTGTGTGTGTGTGGGGGGGCGATTAGGTTCTCCCTGCATGTTAACCCGAAAACCGCCGCCCCACCTAACTTTTCAATTGCTAAGCTATTTGTTTTAAATTGCCAGCCCACGGGATGTTTGTTATGGGAAATGAGGGGGTTGATGTTTGAAAACATTCCCGCCTGTTGTGAAGCTTAAAGAAGCCTATAGAGTGTCTTACCATGGCTGTCTGCAAGCCGAATTCTGTTGCCCGCCGGACCTGCTTGTGTGATCTCTCACAGCAAACCGGCAGACCCTCAATATAAGAGGCCCAGTGCAACCTTGGACAAAATGCACATGTGATATGTAATGTTTTGTTCAAACAAAATGTGTCTTTTACATTTGTCTCCCGTTTTCTTCCTCCCACAGCTACAAATGTTTCAACGCCACCCCTTTCATCACCATCCCAGAGGCTAGCGAAGATAAGAAGTAAAAAGAAAAGGAGTCGAGATGATATGTTCTCAGAACTCATGGAATCCTCCCACGCTGAGGCTGCCCAGCAGAATGCGTGGAGGCAGACACTGTCTGAGTCCAGGAAGGCAGAATTTGATCGCGCGGACAAGTGGCGTGCTGAGGACAATAACTGGCGGGCTGAAGAGAGACAGCGGCGGGATGAAGAGAGTAGGTGGCGTCAGCGTGCAGAGAGAAGGCAGGATGCAATTCTCAGGCTACTGGAGGATCAAACGGAAATCCTCCGGCTTATGGCTGAGGACAGGCGTAGGGTTCAGGAAAGGCAGCCTGAGCCCAGACCGCCGCTACAGCCCCTGTGTAACCAACAGCCCTCCTTCCCGAGTCCCATAACCTCATCCCCGAGACGCCCAAGAACGCGTTTGGGTGGCCTCCGTGCTCCCAGCCACTCAAGCCAAGAGAACAGTCCAAGCAAGAAAGGGCTGGCATTCAATAAGTTTTAAAGTGCTGTGTGTCCTTGTCCTTCCCTCATCCCCTCCTCCACCACCCATCCTGGTGCTTCCCTTCCTCCACCACCTATCCCGGGAGACTGTGTCAGTTACCACCATAGTCCCCCCTCTGTGTTTTACAAATTAATAAAGAATGCATGATTTTTAAACAAGAATCACTTTATTTCCTCTGCAAGCGGTGATTGAGGGGGGGAGGGCAGGGCGGTTTGGGTAAAGGGAAGTAGAGCGAATGAAGGGGCGGGGCTTTTCATTACTGGGGAAAAACAGAACTTTCACACAGCATCCTGGCCATTCATGAAACTTGTTTTCAAAGCTTCCCTGATGCGCAACGCACCCTGCTGTACTCTTGTAATAGCCCTGGTGTCTGGCTGCGCATAACCAGCGGCCAGGGGATTTGCCTCAACCTCCCACCCTGCCATAAACGTCTCCCCCTTACTCTCACAGATATTGTGGAGCGCACAGCAAGCAGTAATAACAATAGGAACATTGGTTTCGCTGAGATCTAACCTAGTTAATAAACTTCGCCATCTTGCTTTTAAACGGCCAAATGCACACTCCACCACCATTCTGCACTTGCTCAGCCTATAGTTGAAAAGGTCCTGACTACTGTCCAGGCTACCTGTGTATGGCTTCATGAGCCATGGCATTAAGGGGTAGGCTGGGTCCCCAAGGATAACTATGGGCATCTCAACATCCCCAACGGTTATTTTCTGGTCTGGGAAGAAAGTCCCTTGCTGCAGCAGCTGAAACAGACCAGAGTTCCTGAAGATGCGAGCGTCATGTACCTTTCCCGGCCATCCCACGTTGATGTTGGTGAAACGCCCCTTGTGATCCACCAGTGCTTGCAGCACTATTGAAAAGTAACCCTTTCGGTTTATGTACTCGCTGGCTTGGTGGTCCGGTGCCAAGATAGGGATATGGGTTCCGTCTATCGCCCCTCCACAGTTCGGGAAGCCCATTGCTGCAAAGCCATCCAGTATGAGCTGCACATTTCCCAGACTCACAACCCTTGGTACCAGCAGCTTGGTGATCGCCCTGGCTACTTGCATGACAACAGCCCCCACTGTAGATTTTCCCACTCCGAATTGATTCGCGACTGACCGGTAGCTGTCTGGCGTTGCAAGCTTCCACAGGGCTATCGCCAGTCGCTTCTCTACTGTGAGGGCTGCTCTCATCTTGGTGTTCTGGCGCTTCAGGGCAGGGGAAAGCAACTCACAAAGTTCCATGAAAGTGCCCTTACGCATGCGAAAGTTTCGCAGCCACTGGGATTCATCCCAGACCTGCAGCACTATGTGGTCCCACCAGTCTGTGCTTGTTTCCCGGGCCCAGAATCGGCGTTCCACTGTATCAACGAGCCCCATTACCACCATGATGTCCACCTTGCGGGGGGGCCTTTTCTGAGAGAGGTCTGTCTCCATGTCCTCATCACTCTCCTCAGGCTGATACTGTCTCGTCCTCGCCTCCTGTTGCTCTAGCAGCTCCCGGTTCTCGGTCTCCATATACTCCTGGACAATGCGCGTGGTGTTCATAACGGCCATAACAGTTGCGGTGATCTGATCGTGCTCCATGCTTCCCCCGGTACACTGTTTGCAGGACAGCAGAGTGGGAGCAGAAGCGGCTGGTGGATAACAATGGTGGCAGCAATATGGCGCCCGCACGAAAAAAGGCGCGAAAGGATTTTTCGCTCCCCCCTCAGGTGCTTTCACGGAGGGAGGGGGGAGCAAGGGTTAGGCTCATTTCCTTCTAGCTGCAGATAGTACAATATGCCGTGAGCAGGGGTTAGGCGCCTTTCCTTCCAGCTGCAGATGGTACAATAAGCTCTACTGACCCCCTCAAGGATTGAACTCGCAACCCCGGGTTTAGCGGGTCAACGCTCATACCGCTGAGCTATCCCTCTGCCCGTGTTCCAGGCAGTGCTGAATCTCCCTTAAAGAAAACGTAAAAAAGCGCCCCCGGCCAGCCACACCAAAGGCCGCCGGCCAGGAGCACTGTAATGTCAAGCATATTGTACGATCTGCAGCTAGAAGGCAAGGAGCTTCTCCTATATGGTCCCGCGACCACAACCATTTATGGCATAGTGCACGATCTGCAGCTAGAAGGCAAGGAGCTTATGCTGTGCAGTCCCGCGACTACCAGCCTCAGGCGGAATGGCCCCCTCAAGGATTGAACTCGCAACCCCGGGTTTAGCGGGCCAACGCTCAGAACGCTGAGCTATCCCTCTGCCCGTATTATACCGTGACTGAATCTCCACTAGACCTAATGTGAAGGCGTACGCTGGAGATGTACGATAATTGTGAGCTGAGCAGCCTTCTGTAGCCTTCTGTAGCAAACATGGAAAGCACGCAGACAAGGCGCGAAAAAGATTGCTTTCAAGGAGGGAGGGAGGGACGTTTGATGGCCTGATGACATGTACCCAGAACCACCAGCGACATTTTTTTCTGCCCCATCAGGCTTTGGGATCGCAACCCAGAATTCCAATGGGCGGCGGAGACTGCGGGAACTGTGGGATAGCTACCCGCAATGCAATGCTTCGAAGGTCGATGCTAATCTCGCAACTGTGGACACAGACAATCGACCTCATGGTCTTAACGCTCTTTAGTAGGGACACACACAATCGATTCCATTAATTCGGGTTTTAATATATCGACTTCTATAATTTCGACCTAGTTCTGTAGTGTAGACGTACCCTTAGGGTCACAGGAGCCTCCCCCTCACATCCATAAGCTCGAATGAGAGGTTCCCATGATCCTTATAAGAGTTTAACTATTTCTGTTTTGTCTCAAAACATCTACCCAAGGCTTCCCGTGACGTATTTTGTATGTGTACACATACATCAGTGCTGTCCCTAAGGTGACCGGCCTGAGCCGAGATCACTACTCTGTTTAGTACTTGATGTGAGAGCTGGAGCTGATTTTTTTTTTCAACAATCTGAGTAAGAAAGCGTGACTGGCTCCCGTGGAGTGCTCGCTGAAGCCAGCAGATGGTGATGTAATGCAAGTAAAAATTATTGCGGTTAACTGCTTCCCGCACTACGTGATGTTCTATGTAGAGCATCCATCTCGGTAAATAAGCACATTAGGAAGAATGCCTCTGAAGTGCACTGCCCTTCAGGCTGCACCTTGGTAGAGTTAACCATTTGATGTTGTTGGATATTTTATTCCCCCCCACACATTCCTTTTTGCAAGTATAACTCAATAAGATGCAAGCTTTATTCTTGACACCCACCCTTACTTATTTCCCCACCAATGTCTTGAACAACGTACCCAGACAAAACTCCTATTGAAAGTATTAGTTTTCCTAGCATGCAGAATGGCAGGAGTACTGTATTCACTATATAAACTGCTGCAGGCAGGGAAGGGGAGTTTGTACCATATAACAGGAACATCTATGCAGCTTCATTGGAACGCGAGTCACTGTTACATTCAATCAGCTTATAGTAACTAGCTAAAGTCGGACTTCCTGTAAGTGTTCTTAACCTCTTCGGTTAGACTGCTCAATGACATCACCTTCTCTCCACCACACATCAGCTTAACCATCTCAGCTGACATTAGCAGACTGGCATTGAGAGTCCTGAGAGAGTTCTGAATTTATTTAAGCAAAACTACTTGAACATTTTAAGACTGAATAGAAATTCCTCTAGTTACTTGCCTCTTCCATAGGTGTAACCCATTGTCTTCTGGGCTTCAACCAAGGAGATGTTCTGCCACCAAAAGCAGAGGTGGTTGAGTGAGCTCCCTTGTCATGTAGAAGCGACAGAATGTCCTGGGGCACCTTATAGATTAACAGACGTATTGGAGCATAAGCTTTCGTGGGTGAATACCCACTTCGTCGGATGTACCATATAACAGGAACATCCGACGAAGTGGGTATTCACCCACGAAAGCTTATGCTCCAATACGTCTGTTAGTCTATAAGGTGCCACAGGACTCTTTGTCGCTTCTACAGATCCAGACTAACGCGGCTACCTCTCTCACTCTTGTCTTGGTTGCTATGCTCATACTCCAGTTCCAACATATTACAGCCATGCACACAGGTGTGAACTAGGTTTCTGAGATGACCTAACATTTTTTAGGACACATCAAATGAAATACTCCATTTTCATTATGCCCATTTCTGAATACTATAAAAGAGAATAGTATCAGAGGGGTAGCCATGTTAGTTTGGATCTGTAAAAGCAACAGAGAGTCCTGTGGCACCTTATAGACTAACAGACGTATTGGAGCATGCATCTGAAGAAGTGGGTATTCACCCATGAAAGCTTATGCTCCAATACGTCTGTTAGTCTATAAGGTGCCACAGAACTCTCTGTTGCTTCCATAAAAGAGAATGTGTCTGCAATATCACCATAACTGTCACGGGGCTGTGAAAACAGGTGGAATAGGGAGGGATATTGCATAGATTTAAGCAGTCTCACTAATTTTCCTTCAAAATGAGCTCAGTTTTGCTGAAAAGAGTTGTATTTTACCACCAAAGTTCATGAAAATGGGACAATTTCCTAATATGTACTGAAATGCAGAAGCCCTCCACCATTTATGATTTCACTATAAGTATTTTGCTCATCTCTAGTGAACACAGAGGGACCTGATCGGCACATAGGACTTGTTCTGGGCCTCTGACTAAGGAGGAGCGCAGATTTGTCAATGAGAAGGGAGAAAGGGAAAAAAAGTGAAAGGAATTAGGAAGAAAAATGAGCTGTGTGGCCAGACTCTGTTTGACATAGCTGCGGGGCATCCAAGAACAGATATTGAGAGAGAGAGAGTCTGAGATGCAAGGCTACACAGAGGGGTAACAAAATTGGGATAGACAGGTACATTTGGGAATCAAAGTGGGGGTGGCTGGTACTAAGGGAGGGGGAAAGAGGACATCTAGCAAGAATGAGAGTTATGGTGTCTGGGTGGAGGAAGAGAGGCATGAGCTTTTCCAGAAAGGGACAATGGGAAGAAGAACAATAGATAGCTCAAATCTTCTCCTCGGGCATGGCTACTCCTAGCATTCCCCTCATGACTGTGTAGCCTACACTGAAGGTTCTCTCGTCCTTGGAGGACCACTTCCTTACCCAGTTTGGGTAACGAATCCCTTGCCTCAAGCAGAACCTACTTAATCCTTTCCAAGCAGAATTAACACCAGCTAACATGGCAAACACACATTCCTATAAATCAATCATTTATTCAATTGTTTGGTTTTTCTTTATTCTAATTACATTATATAACATTTAGGAGGAGAACCAGTGGACAAGATCATCACAGAAGCCCCGAACACAGAGAAAGTGACGCAGGAGGCAGTGATCAGCGGTGCTGAAAGCAGCAGAGCTCAAAGAAGAACAGAAAAAACTGTTTCTTAGAATTTAAATACTAGCAAGAGGATGTTGAGCTTTGTTCTCAGGTTTCAGAGGAACTGCAACCAGCCAAATTGTGAGCGTCACTAGAATGGTATGTTGATAGTACAAAGGCAAATATTCATCTGCAGGGCTCTGAATTAAGTTAAATGATCTGCATTATACATTGTGTGGAGGGAGGGGGCAGGGAGATAAATGAAACCATTATCAGAAGAGCTCAGCATCCATAGCTGGAGTTGGATTTCTAAGAGAACTTGGCTTGGCTCCCATTTAGGCACCAAAATAAGTGGCCAGAGTTTCAAAAGAGCTCAAAGGACCTTGGAGCCCTTTTGAAAATCTGGCCCCAGTTGTGATATTGAGCACTTGAAAATCTGGAACTACAGCAGTCTGTCTTCCCCTGCTCCTTTCAGTTACAAATCCATTGTGTGTTTAGTCTGTCTTATAAGTGATGTGTTGTTTGTCTAATACAATAGGCTATTGTGTGCTCAATAGGAAAGGGCAAAAGTCGCAGAGTTTAAATTAAACTGAAGTCAGTGGGAGTTTCTGCTTTCATCTACATGGGTGACTTTGCCCTGAAGTGTTAAATTCTCTTTAACTGTTTATTTCATCTGTACTTTAAAGCATGCAATTTTTCAAGAGAGTGTCAACCTTAAAACAATGGGAGAAATTGTCCTGCCTCCATTGAAATTATTGTTGTTGTTCCAGGTATCTGAGATCGGCTTGTTAGCTGGTATAAAGAGAGTTTGATTTTTTAACACTGTAGTATTGTAGCGAAGCGAAGACTCACCGCTACGGCGCCTCCTGCTGGTCGTCCTGGGAATTAGCTCGATTCCAGCCCAGAGCACTCTCTGCAGGCCGGTGTCCCACCTGCCTAAGGGCCCCGTGTCCCTCCCCGAACTCGGTGCCCCTTTACTTTGGGGAGCTGCTCCCTGGCAGTGCCCCTTTATCCAAGAGTTCTGCCCTGAGCAGTAACCCACAATCTGGGTCTCCCCTCCCAGGGGAATCCCCAACCCTCTATCCCCACCTTGCCTCAGTGGCTACTGCCAGTCATCATCTAGCCCCCTCTCACTGGGGCAAACTGTAGTCTGTAAAGGCCACTCATCATTGTCGGGGGGGGGGGCGGGGTCAGACCAGCTGCCTCTGCCTAACCCCGGGCTGCCGCCTCTGCAACCCCAGTACTTGGTTTGGCCTTTAGCAAGGCCTGCAGTCTGGGGATTTACCAAAGTGGAGCTCCCCAGCTCCTCTTGCCTTTCCCCAGCCCTGCTCTGTTCTCTGTACCTTGAGAAGGCAGCCAGGTCCTTCTCCCTCCAAAGCTGGAGAGAGACTCACGTAGCTCCTGGCTCACAGCCCTTTTATCAGTGCCAGCAGTGGTCGGATTGGGGCGTGGCCCAGCTGTGGCTGCTTCCCCAATCAGCCTACCCTATTGGCTCCCCAGGGCTGTTTTAACCCCTTCAGGGCCAGAGCGGGATGAGCGCCCCGCTACAAGTATAAAGAGAGGAATAGTTTATTCAGAAATCAGTCTGAAGAACTTAATATCCAGCCATTGATTCTTCATATTTTAAATCTGGAATCTGCAAGAATCTCCTTAAACTATGAAGTTGACTTAAAAATTCTGAAAGTAGAAGAACAGGCCTGAAAATAATTTAGGGCCCAAGCCTACCACATACTCTCATTTACATTAATGGGAGCAATATGTTCTGTTTATAGAAACATGAAGATGAGGTGTTCATTTGTGCGCCTTGATCTATGGCACAGTTTTTAAAAGCACTTGCGTACAGACTCACAGGCCTGAGTTAGACTCATTTATAATGCACATTCTGGGTCACATGTATCATGGACTATTTCTGTACCATGTAAAAAAAGGAGAGAGCTGAAGCTGCAGTTCCATTCATATATTTATAATTTTGAATGGACAATTGCTATTCCTGCCAGGCAAATTCAGAGAAATGGATTTTCTACAGAATTTTTTGCTGGTGTGCTATATGTTGTATGCATCTAACTTAAACCAGGAAAGCCTCTTGGTCATAATCTAATAGACATTCTAATCACTATTGATTTACAAAAGTCTGATAATGAGCTGCTGAAAGGACCTTTCTAAGATGCACATAAGTGCCTGGAAAAGACTCAGTCAGTTTACAAAGGAAAGAGTAGGGAAAAAACAGATGAGTAAAAGGTATTATAGACAAACAGTCCCAGTTTTCATGTTGAGATAAATTCACGCTTTGCCACAAATGTGAGTAAGAGGTAAAGTCTGTTGTCCCAGGAGTAAGCCATGGACCATATGATGACTCTAAGATTCCTTCTGAGTGGGAAGTGATTTGTGCCAGCCCTATACCTGGTTCTACTTTCTCCCTCCTCCACACTGGCTCTATTATGATAGCTGCCATGGTGAGGGAGGTGGAGCCAAGGCTCCCCTCACTTCCCGTGCTTGTCCACCCACTCCCCACCCATCTGCACAGCCCTGTGGAGACTGCTCTCCCCTCCCATGCTGCTGCCAGTATATAGGTAGTCCATCCAGGGACTAATGGCACCCCATATGCCCACTTATTCCCCTGAGGAGGCACATAGGGCAAGTAATGATCTCACCATTTATTTTGAGAAGGAAAGTTACGTACCTCAGAGGCAGACTGTATAATATGGCAAAAGGCTCTTTTACTTTGTTAAATTTGTAAAGATCGTGTTGCTGGAGGGTCTCTTTGTTCGGGGTGTGTAGAGTCTTTTGCCTAAAGGCGGCCAGGCCTCTAGGCGCTACTGTAAAACAAATACATAAGGATATAAGAATATACAAATAATGAATAATAAAAGTCTACACAATACGTTGGTTGAACAACATTAATTTATTCTCTAAATTTCACATTATTTTTAAGTAATATATATATATATATATTTCTGTTATTCATCTCACGTAGAGATTTATGCCCAGAGTGGGACAGAGGGGGGGGAGGGATAGCTCAGTGGTTTGAGCATTGGCCTGCTAAACCCAGGTTGTGAGTTTAATCCTTGAGGAGGCCATTTAGGGATCTGGGGCAAAAATTGGGGATTGGTCCTGCTTTGAGCAGGGGGTTGGACTAGATGACCTCCTAAGGTCCCTTCCAACTCTGATATTCTATGATATATATATATATATATATATATATATATATATATATATATATATTTCTGTTATTCATCCCGCGTAGAGATTTATGCCAAGGACCCAGGGTGGGAAAGAGAATCTGACCCATAACCTTTGATCTCTTTATCAGGAAAGATATTTCAAGTGTTATTAGCTATTGTTTTAAAGAGGAAAAAGTCACTATGGTTCAATCCCACCAAGACACAGGAACATCTTTACACATTAAAAGTAGTCCCGCTGGCATCAACAGGACTATTGAGAGTGTGTGGAGTTGAGCATGTGGGTAAAGGTTTGCTAGATTAGTCACTGAATTACTAGTCTTTTTTTCCCAGGTCCAGATTGGCAGATAGATTGGCCGGGGCTGCTGGCACTGCTCTAGCACCTTTAAGGCAAGTACATAGTTTAAAGCAGAGAAAAGGGGCTCTCCAAGCCTTGGATCTGACCAGGATAGGATTTCCTTGGAGCAGGAACTGAAGACAGGTACAATCTGCTGTCTGAGGACACCCTTCCAAGCCTCAGAGTAGAGAAGATGCCATGAGCATATTATCACAGAGCTTTAACAGGAAAGCCAAAAAGGAATCCTACAAAGATTGGAAACAGACAAATTGCTAAGGAGGACATCCTGGGGTGCCTCACTTACCATTGGGCTGGTGTCTCCTCATGGTACTCTGGGGATTAGTGGAGGAGGACACCCCTCCCATCCACAGCTCACACATCAACAGTCTTCTCTCTGCTGTCTGCCTGTAGCCCCTCTCGCAGCCTCAGGAACCTCAGCATCCTCTTTGTGGCTCAACCCTCCAGCCATGTCACTATCAGTGTTCCCACCCCCTTCCAGGGCAGATTTAGCTTCTCAATATTCCTAGGCAGTCTTCCCACTCACTGCTTCTAATGCCACTTGCTCAATGGCAGATAGTGGGACCCCAGCCCACCCTCTTCTCTGGATTCCAACCTAGAGACCCTCAGATCAGCAATCTGGACTTCTCTCTGGCCTTAGTGCTCTTCCTACTGCTGGTTCCACTTTTCATCCTGGACCTACCAGTTTCTAAAACCTCCTCCCAAAAAAATGACTGTAGCTTGCACTCTCCACTCAATACTCCCTTTCTCCTGGGAATGCCTATTTTTTTCCCAGCAACCCCTTCTATTTTCAGCTCCTAGACCCCACCTATTCCTGCCCAGCTAAGCCTTAATTAGCTTCCTAATTGGTTAATTGACCCATCTGGCCTTTATTAAACCCAGCAGAGTGAGTGTGGGTTAGACATCCCACCACAGAGAAGAACAAAAGATTAGCACAAGCATGTAGGGAGAAAAGCAGAAAGGCTAAGGCACAAAATAAGTTACACGTAGCAAGGGACATAAAAGGCAGCACAAACAGGTTCTTTAAATATATTAGGAGCAAAAGAAAGATGAAGGAAAGGGTAGGTCCTCTACTTAATATGGAAGAAGAGCTAATAACTGATGATATCAAGAAGGCTGAGGTGTCTCAATCCTACTTTGTTTCAGCCTTATTAAGAAGATTAATAGTAACTAGATATTCAACACCATTAATATTAACAAAAAGGGGGAAGGAATGCAAGCCAGAATAGGGAAAGAACAGGTAAAATAATATTTAGATAAATGAGATTAGATGTATTCAAGCCAGCAGGGCTCTATAAAATACATTCTAAGGTACTTAAGGAACCAGCTGAAACAATCTCAGAACTGTTGGCAATTAACTTCAAGACCTCATGGAGAAGGGATGAGGTCCCAGGAAATTGGAGAAGGGCAAATAAAGTACTTAGCTTTAAAAAGGGGACCAAAGAGGACCTGGGAATTATATAACATCCCAGGACTAAGAGGACACATCCTGGGATAGCTCAGTGGTTTGAGCATTGGCCTGCTAAACCCAGGGTTGTGAGTTCAATCCTTGAGGGGGCCATTTGGGGATCTGAGGCAAAAATTGGGGATTGGTCCTGCTTTGAGCAGGGGATTGGACTAGATGACTTCCTAAGGTCCCTTCCAACCCTGATATTCTATGAGTCTATAACAATCAACCTAACTTCAATGCCTGTAAAGATACTGGAACAAATTATGAAACAATTTCTAAGTACCTAGAGGATCACAGAGTTATAAAAATAGACTGCATGGATTTGTCAAGAACAAACCAACCTACATTTCTTCTGTGATAGAGTTACTGGCCTACTGGATAGGAGGGAAACAGTAGACATGATATAACTTGATTATAATAAGGCTTTTGACACAGTCCCGCATGACATTCTTATAGGGAAAAGCAGTCTAGCTGAAATTACTATAAGGTGGATATACAACTAGTTAAACATTGTCAAAACAGGGAGTGTATATCTTGTGGGGTTCCACAAGGGTCAATCCTAGATCTGTTACTATGCAATATAGTCATTAGTGACTTGGATAATGGAGTGGAGAGTATGTTTATAAAATCTGCAGATGACAGCAACCGGGGTGGGGTTGTAAGCACTTTGGAGAACAGGACTAGAATTTAAAACAATCTTGACAAATTGGAGATTTGGTCTGAAAACAAGATGATGAAATTCAATAAAGACAAATGCAAAATACTTCACCTAGGAAGGAAAAATCAAATGCACAAGGTCAAAATGGGGAATAACTGGCTAAGCAATAGTAATGCTGAAAGGGATTTGGGGGTTACAATGGATCACAAATTGAGTACGAGTTAATGTGATGTAGATGTGTAAAGGCTAATATTCTAGGGTGTATTAACAGGAATGTTGTATATAAGGGATAATGGAGTTAATTGTCCCATTCCATTCAGCAATGGTAAAGTCTCAGCTGGAGTAAGTACTATGTCCAATTCTGGAAGCCACACTTTAGAAAGAAAGTGGAGAAACTGGAAAGAATCCAGAAGAAAGCAACAAAAATAATAAAAGATGAGGAAAAGTTAAAAAACCTGAGCATGTTTGGTCTTGATAAAAGACTGAGGGGGGACCTGATAAGTCTTCAAATATGTTAAAGTCTGTTAAAAAAAGGACCCTGATCAATTCTTCTCCATATCCGCTAAAAGTAGAACAAGCTGTAATGAGCTTTATTTGCAGCAAGGGAGATTTAGGTTAGATATTAGCAAAAACTTTCTAACTCTAAAGGTAGTAAAGCTCTGGAATAGGCTTCCAATGGAGGTTGTGGAATCCCCATCCTCGGAGGTTTTTAAGAACAGGTTGGACAAACACCTGTCAGTGATTGTCTATGTTTATTTGCTCCTGCCTCAGTGGACTTAATGACTTCTTGAGGTTCCTCCCAGCCCTACATTTCTAGGATTCTAGGTAACACTATGGAGATTCTGGGCAGTGCTGCTGATCAGTGGGCAGCCTGGGGGGATAATAGTTTACATACCTCCCCTGGGCTGCCTAAGTTGCACCGGGGGCCCCTCTAGTATCTAAAACATCCCAGGACTAGGAGGACACAAAGATAGTTTAATGCCACTTACCCCCTACTCTCTGTGGACCTTGAGAACGGTACAGTATCTCACTGTATCTGGGTGATCACCCACTCTGTCCTGAACTGTTTGAAAGGGAGAGGGAGAGGGCTATGGCTGGGAGCAAGCAGTTCCCAGGCTGATTGGGAGAAGCAGGCTCAGCTGTGGCCATGCCCCAATCAGGGCTCAGCTGGCCCTTATAAGAGGGCAGTGGGCCAAGAGCAGAGACTCACTCTCTAGCCTTATAAGAGGGAGGGACCTGGCTGCTGGGGAGTGTACCGAAGTACCTAAGGTGGAGTAGGGCTTGGGGAAGGCTAGAGGCGCTAGGGAGCTCTGGCCTGGAAACCTCTCAGGCTGCAGGCTAGTGTAAGGCCAAAAAGGGTACTGGGGTTGCAGGGGGCAGCCCATGGGTAGGCAGAGGCAGCAGGTCCAAGCTCCCCTTGCCTGTGATGAGTGGCTTATCTACTGCAGTCTGCCCCAGGGAATGGGGGCTAGATGGTGACTGGGCAGTAGCCAAAGACTGAGGTGGGGATAGTGGGTGGGGGTTCCCTGGGGAGACCCAGATCTGTGGGGGCACTGTTAAGGGGCAGCACCCCAAGGAAAATGGGCACTGGGGTCTGGGAGGGACATGGGGGGCCAGTGGCAGTGAGACACCGTCCTGCAGAAGGCACTTTGGAGGCTGGAAGAGCTAATTCCCTAGACCCCAGCAGGCGGCACCGCAGGGGTGAGTCATCGCAGCCGTTACACTCACCCAATAGCTTATCATCCTATGCGGCACAAAATATTGAATAATTTGCAATGGGAGCACAAAGGCAATGTAACAGAGCGTATGGGTATGATCCTTGGGATTGTTTTTGTTTTTTCCCTAAATACTTGCAGTTTGGTGTGTTGCAAAGCAAAACAAAACAAAAAGTTCAGGATTATCTTTAAGATCAAAGGATAAAAATCAACCCTGGCAGCAATAGGTTAGAATTATTCAGAGAAGGCACCAATAGCATTCATCTCCATGTTTGAAGATAATTGGTTTGTTTTGTAGTCTCAGTGAAATTTACAGAACTATGAATGATGATTATATACTGTGATAGAATTTGTCCTACATGAGACTGAATAAGGAATTCCTATAGCATATAGGCTGTTACAATACAAATTTAAAATTATATATAGAAAGCCTATAATTTTTAAAGGTATAAACACAAGATAACAGAGTTAAAATTGTTCAGTTTAACTGTATAATTCATGACTTCTGAGTTGATTACTTCATGTTAAAGTTCATTAATATTAGGGGGGAAGGTGGAATCTATTTGTTTTGGGCTTTTGGGAATTGAATCAGTACATATGTAACGAACAGGTGATTTTAATCCTCTGTCAGATACTGGGGCCTTGCATGTTCCTGTCCTGTTGGAAAGGTGAATGGTGACATGAAGCCTGGCTATATTCCTAGTTCCACTTGTTTTTCTCTCTCACTCGGAATGCTGCCCAACACCAATGCCCACTTTCCAGAGAGCAACTCCACCTGAAGGGTTAGCGGGAGTATGGCAGAGAGCAAACTCCCTTGCTGCCTGTCACAGCTCCCTCAAAGAAATTGCAATAGAACCAACAACATGGTATTTCAACCAAGACTAAACATTTACACACAGTCTTACAGGTTCTTTTTCTTACCCTGTGAGCAAAGGCACCATCTGCTGACCCCTACCATAATATAGTTAATTTGCAAAAAACAGTTCATGTATATTTCATTAAATATCCAGTCCCCCAATATACATCATTGTGGGACTGGATAGCTCGGGGGATAGTAACGGAAAACAAAGCATTCCACTTCTGGTTAGCTAGGCCTAAATCCAGCTCATATGAAGAGTGATGGAAAGTTGCTACTATCTGGTGGCTGTTTGTCTGGTGGCCTAAAGGAAATATAATTTGGTGAGGTTATTTCTGTGCCCACTGGACAGGTATCCAGGTTACAAGAGAAAAACAAAACTGGAATGAATTGGCTTGTGTCTCAGAGGTGGTGTATTCAATGGGCATAGAGAGTGGATTATCCTCTCATCAATCCGAGTCAGGGCTGAGGCATGTTGACACAGCGCTGTGCTGGATTTTTGCCCTATCACTGCTTTTGCTGCACCTGGTTTGTGGGTGAACAAAAGGACCTCTCTCAACCATCGCATGGACAAAAATAACTTTAAAATATATTATTTTTAAAATTGCCACCAACAGCAATCTATGGCATGGCAAAGAAGGGAACCGCCTGGATTTACTACCAATGGCTGTTAGTTTTTCCCTGTGAAGAAGCTAAGTTCAGTAAACCTCTATAGAGGACATAAACAGACATGTTGTTTTTTCCCTGCTATTTCTGAACTGGGGCATGTCCCTAAAGAATTTCAGTTTCCTGTTCAGTGGTGTCTCAGCAAAATTATTGCAATATACACAAAGATCTGGGAATTGCTTTGAAACCACTTACCTTCCTGCATTCTGTTTATGCAATGCAATATAAATCTGCTGCAGCAAAATGACTCTTGTTCAGCTGTTTTATCCAAACCCTGTCCTGTTCAGCTAAATCTTAGTAATGTAAAGTGTTGCTCCTGCTGGGATTGAGGCCAAATGGGAATTTGGATAACACCCTCTTTTGTGTATAACATTTATATTTTACTTTGGGTTCATATATGAATAATTTAGATAGTGTTGTTCCCTGCTTCCAACATCAATGTTCCATCTCTCCCCAGTGTTGTCCCTCTGCCATTCTACAGCCTTGCAGATAAGCTGTGCACTGAAGGAGAAATCAGTGATGTGGAGTCCAGGTATATTCTAAGAGTAACTTCCTTTCTATCTATCCATACACCAGTCCTGGAACAGAGGCAGTCACAAACAGCATGCAGGTAATCCCCTTTTCCTGAAATTGCAGACCTCACATCAGAGCCTGGTTCTTAGGAAGCTATTCTCTTCTCCATCTTCCCCCCCCCCCCCCCCCCCCCGCAAGAACGGCTTCCAAATATAGAGAATAAAGCAGAGAGAAAATGCTGCTATCTGTCCCAGTATCTCAAAGGATAACTGTAACAAACAAAAATACAGCAATTCTTCAAAGACTGAAAACTTGCTCACATGCTAACAAAAATAGTTGGTAATAGAATAGTATGTGTAACTATCTGGTGACTCGTAGCACAACAATATTGTGGGGAATTACATTAGAACCTGCGTAGTGAACATGTTTATAGCGAAGTTCCACTGGGTGTGGAATCCTGAGGTGTTTATTTCATTTCTACGCAAGGTAATTTCTAATGAAGTCAAAATAAAATCTCAGCCAAACTTGAAGAGACCTCAGGATTTTCAGAGAAGTGGAATAAGTGTCTTATTTTTCCCCTTGGTGTTTGTGATTTTTTTTTTTTTCATTTGTAGGGCCTGCTCCAAAGCCTGTTGATGTCAGTAGGAAACTTTCCATTGACTTCAATGGGCTTTAAAACAGGCCATTAGTGAAACTTGGCTCCACTATGAAAAAGTTCCACCATGGTACTCCCAGTGGAATGAAATAATCAACCTACAAGATAGGTGAAAATGCTGCATTACAGTTAGAGCTAGTCAACATTTTTTAATAATTGTTTTAAATCTTTTCCAAAACTACATTTTTTTTGTGAAAGATTATAAACATTGTCAATATTTTTTGGTTGTCATAACGATGTCATGGTTTTTTTAATCTCATCTCCCCCCCCCCCCCACACACACACACACAAATTTGTATCAGGCTACAAACTGAAATGTTTTAGTTTACTGAAATGGCTTTAGTAAATGAAATATTTTAATAGTCTTTTTAGTACTATTTTCAGTAAATAAAAAGCAAGACCTGAATGAAGCACAACCATAATGAGGAACCTAGTGAGGATAAAGCCAAGCGCTTCTGTTCTTGTTTCCTTCTGAACTGCTTCTGTCTGATCTCTCGATGTCCCTGAGCCACGGACATAGTGGGGAGGGCAAGGCAATCATCCATGCTGCTAATGATAAAACATGTTGTATCCGTAGATCTCAAAGTACTTTACAGAGGAGGTCAGCATCATTATTGCTGCCTGTACAGATGGGGACTTGCCCCTTTGTTGATTGTCCACCAGCGCTGCAGGCTACACGGTGCCATCTGCTAGACTCCAATACATTGTGATGTGTACCTAGCATCCAGAACAGCACTTCAGAACCCAATGTCCTACTGAGGAAATAGAGGGTGTGCTGCCTCCCTGTGTATTTGTTTTTACACGTCCCACCATTTTGCAGGCGCTTAGACTGCTGAGGAAGCAAGTGAAAATTAATAGTGCATCTAAAGGGGGAACAGAGTGAATGACAGAGTCATGAGGAAGATATACATAGAGAGAACTTTAAGGACAAAATACTGAGCATAACAAGGCAAATACTGGACAATGCAAGATGCAAAAGAATCAGAGTTGTCTCGAAGGTTCTGGGAAGTTACATTTCTTTTATTAAAATCAGATTATAAGATGTCAGTCAACTCCCTGAGAGGACTGCACTCCTCAAGATGAACGCTACAATACGTTGACCCTTAGTGTTAGAGGTACCTTGAAACTAATGAAATCCAATTAAAATAGAACCTAATTATACCACACCTGGAAATCCACTCACTATTTGCTCAATTCATAAGGTCAAATTTCAGTTTCTAGCATTAAGTAAAAAACAGAACCCAAAAGCTGGGATGAAGCATATGTATTATCCTAAGAGGATTGATTAAGGTGACTTTAATGAGAATTAAATGAATAATTGAAATAGATAAAATTAACATTAACAGTATATAGTCAACACAGCTCTACCAGTCCACAGATTGACCACATGGGGAAATGGGATTCACAGACCGTTTGGGGTCTGCCCTGAGCCTGAGGAAAGCAGGTGTCTCATGGAGTTACTGAGCTTGGCCTTGTGTGAAGTGGGCAAGGGTTGTGCTGAGCACAGAGCTGAGCACAGAGCTCCTCAACACCCTGTGAATGGCGGTGAACTACCAGTGGAGATCAGGGCTGTTCACACAATGTTACCAAACAAGGAGCTGCTGTGGGGCTTCTGGGTCATTGGGTCCCAAGCCCATCACAGGCAGAACTGCTTGTGTTAAGTGTAGTGCAGGCTCTCCAAGGCAGGATGAAAAGTTTCTGACTAATGCAACTTTGTGGGAAGTAGGCTGAATGCCTTATTTCTTCTCCTTTATCACAAGCCCTGGCTAGGGCACATCTCAGATTTCCCTTTCCTCCTCTTGAAATAGGAAACCTCTTGTAATGGGGTTCACAAAGCCCTATACTGAGCCTAAGCAGCAGGAAAAGGAGATTCTTCACGGTTTACTGGCAATCAGGCTGACCACACCCTCACTCAGGTGACAGAATTTGAAATCCTGGAGGCCTACACCCACAGCTGTGACCAATATAGAAAACCAGCCCAGAGAGAGAACAGAGAGGGAAGGAGTATAAAGGCCTAGGATAGTGGAAGGATAACAATCCTGTGCCAGGCTGCTGCTAAGAAACTGATGATAGAAGACTGCAGGATCTGGAGTTTATGTGCTGATAGACTCTTATCCTAAACCAAGTCTATGGACTGGTCTAATTGTAGGCAAACTGAAGGGGACTAGACAGGAGAAAGCTGGGACTCCGAGAGATGGCACCAAGAGCAGTTGACGCCTCTAGCCATTCTTCTCCTAGTTCCCCATACAAACACATCCCAGGTCTGGACACAATAGCTATTATTCCACCCCACTTCTACATAACATAGTATTTCCTCCAGCTGGAATGGCATAGGAGACTAGAATATAAATTTAGGTGGGAGAGAAGTTTGGGCATCACAGCTTGGGGATGTGGCAGTAAAATGGCTTTGCCATAAACCCCAAAATGGCTTGAATCTGCCCTACTAGAGATTGCATTTGTCAGCACTTCTGGCTAGACATAAAATCATGAGTTAAGAAATGAGGCTGAAAACATCTCAATATAAAAGTGTTACCATTGCTTATATGTAAGCAACAGCTTCATTGTTGTCTTGATTTTAGTGCATAAAAACACCTCCAGACCATAACAATCTCACTACTACAAGATTAAGAGAACCCTACACAAGGGACTCATTCCAACTGGAAACAATGTGATCACATTAGAGAGGATGGGCTCCAGATTTCATTGACAATTTAGAGATGTATCATTTGGAATATCAATAAAGCAAAAAGACTAAATGAAATATTTAGCTAATTGTTTTAGTACACTAGTTTCATAGACACTTGTGTGATTTACTGCACCCATTAAAATGCTAGTAAAATGTTATCTACGTGATATAAATTTGGAGAATTCACAAAGCATATTTTTGTTTGGCCTTGCGTTACTGTTGGCACAGATGGCTTTAGCCTATGATTCATGAGCTATATCTCAAGATGGGTTTACTCTTAGTCTGGAGGTACACTTCTATTAAATGAGCATTTCATAATGCATACAGTTCCGGGGGAAAAAAGAATCCTGATGGTTAAAATCAACCCTGGATTTCAGACCTACTGTTTTCTCAGCAGCCCTGGCACAAATTAAAGAGATCCTCAATTTTATCCTCAAGTCTGGAGACAAAAGGGTAGGCAAATCAGGAATATTTATTTCTTATGTTGAACACTCCATAGAAACACTTAATAGAACTAAAACAATGAATTAAATTAGCAATTTTTTTCTGGTGCCCTTGTAGGTGATTGACCATGGGTTACATGAGGACATGTGAGGCTCTTCTGATATTTCAACTTGCTCATTAATCTGTATTCAGTTATTAAATTCCAAGGACACAAGGAAAGATTCCTCCCTCCCCCCCCAATATCAGTGGGGTACCAATTTGATTAAGGTTTCTATTAAATCTTTAACATCTGCTTCTATTAAATTATAATCTTTCCTAGGACATTGGAAATTTTTAGTTTTAGGATATGGGTCGAATGTTATACTTCACTTTGAAGATGAATCCCTTAAAGCATAAGTGCTAAATGTTATTAAAGTATTGTTAGTAGTGTTGTAGCTGTGTTGGTCCCAGGATATTAGAAACAGAAGATGGGCACCTGAAGTAGAGCTCTGTATAGCTCTTCATCAACTGGAGTTGGACCAATAAAACATTATCTCACCCACTTTGTCTCTTTAACTAACATATTGTTAATTCCAAGAGTTGAGCCTAACTTCAGATCCAGATCTGGATTAGAATTCTGGAGCACAGACATAGTGCAAAAGATAGGGAGGAATTTCTACATCCTACCAGCCAGATTTTTTGAGTGATAATAGTAGGGTGGAGTGGTTAGAGCAATTAAACTTGCAAAGAACAACGTTATCTTCCTTTCTTTCCTCACCTTAAATCTTAACTGCAACAAAAATAAATTGTCAGCTAAAACATAGTTCAACACATATTTGAACAGAATTTTAAAAAAACCAACCCACCCATGATTAAGTGTAATCAGAGCTTTGAGAGAACTGAAATAGCCTGTTTTTCCTACTTTTCTCGTTATTAGTGTTAGACTTTATGTATCTATTTTAATATAAAAGTTGTACAAG
This sequence comes from Chelydra serpentina, assembly GCA_037349315.1. Lineage (NCBI taxonomy): Eukaryota > Metazoa > Chordata > Testudines > Chelydridae > Chelydra > Chelydra serpentina. The sequence goes on from JBAIAC010000018.1 coordinate 463,340, forward strand.
TATCACTAAATAGAAAACATTCTAGTTATCTTTACTGCAAGGCATATGTCCCATATCTTAGCGATGACAACCACACTCAATAGAGAACGAAGAGGTGAAATCCTGGCTCTGCTGAAATCAGTGGGAATTTTGTCATTGACTTCAATGCAACTAACACCCAAGGGTTTTTCCTCTTTCAGGTATCCTCCTTCAGCCTAGTCAGTCACTCAATAGTTTCTCTTACAAATTAATTCTTTCATATTTGTTTGTGTATGATTACTAGAGTCTTTAACCAGACTGCATGTACATCAGCTCATGATGTTCCTCAGTTAACCCAAACATATACACTTGCCAGCATTTAGAGGATAGTGGAGCTGCTCCAGTTGAAGTCAATGGTCCAGGACTAGCCCCTTAATGACTTTACCTTCCCAGAGCAGTTTCACAAGAATGAAGCATTCTGCATTAGCAATAAGAGGACCAGGTAACCTAATTTGTCTTTCCCATCGCAAATGACTGTCATTCTGTGTGATGCTGCCCATGTATGGAAATGACAAGCATCTAATAAGTACATGTAATAAAATGAGACAAATGGATTATTTTTCTACACCCTCCTCAAGATAGGATCTTGCACCACTGACATTAGTAAGAACTTTGCTGTTGACTTCAAAGGTGACATGATTAAGACTTAAGGGCTAGTCTCCCTAGAGGCACATGATCCCCGCTCCTGTGGCCCCAGCTCTGGCTGCCCTGGCCCAGGGAGGTGGGGCTGGAAGTTCCTCCCAGAGGAGACACATTGGGTGGTCACATGTCCTCCCCTTTACATTGTACCCCTCCAGCATCAGGAGACACCAGCCATCTATATCTGCAGCATTGTTCTGGATGAACTGAAGAGGATAGAGACATAGAAATGGAGAGACCAGTGGGAAAAAGATTAATAGATTTTAAGGCCAGAAAGGACCATTATGATTATCTAGCCTGGTCTCCTGCATAACACAGGCCAGAGAATGTCAACAAGTGGATCCTATACCAAGACCATAATTTATCGGAGAGCTAGAGCATAGCTTTTAGAAAAAACATCCAATCTTGGTTTAAAGCCTTGAAGTGATGGAGAATCCACCTCACCCCAACCTAAGTTGTTTCAATGTTGATTACTCTCATTGCAAAACTATTGCACCTAGTGCCATTTGGGGAAAAAAAAGTTTCCTTCCACCTCCACAGAAAATTTCAGTTTGGGGCAGAAAATAAAAAACTAACATTCAATCCCCCAGGGGAACTATAGATCAGGTGCCTCGAGTGCCCATCCTTCTCTATCAGTCAAACTACCTCTCACAGGATGCAGCATGACCTCCCCTCTTGGTGAGGTGATGCATCATGAGAGATGCAGTCCAGCTGGAGAACCCTCCCCATCGAGAAGAATGGGTATATGAGGCAACTGAACTACAACTCCCATGAGGCATTGCTTTTCCAAAGTGAAATATTTTGGTGTTTGGGAGTTCATTTTTTCAGTGCTGAATCTGTTTTCCATGGAAAGCAAACACTTTGTGTAAAAAAAATAAATAAAAAGTTAATGGAATGCCCAATTTTACTTGAAAGAACAGTTCTAATGAAAAATCTTCGACCAGCCCTCATTGCACCTATTGGTAGTCTGAATATGTAAAGCCACAGCTTCCAGCCACTGGATCTTATTATGTCTTTGTTAAATTAAAGAGCCCTCTGCAATCAGAAATCTTCTCCATGTTGGTACTTACAGACCCAGATAAAGTCACCTCTTAAATCTTTTCTTTGTTGCAGTTGTGGAGGTGAGATATGGCCAACGTGTCAACAAGGGTTCTAACCGCAGAGATGGTCTTCAGAGATTTGTAGAAGGAAAAATTGACAGGCTATAGAGCAGTGTGAGATAAAGAAGTCTAATATGACCACTGAGGTTGTGAAGCAGGATAACGGGATACTGAAAGCGATGAATTAGAGAGGGAGAGAGCAGGGTTTGGAAGATAAGAAAAGAAATTCAGTTTAAAAGAGAATGAACAACAATGCAAATTGCAACAGATTTGTCACTACAAAGAAGGAGGCCATTGTATTTAATTAAAACACACTGCTATTTCATGTAAGAACACTCAGGCTTCATCTCGCCAACATGCTGCCTGCCTAATTGGAGTATAAAAAGAGCTTGTAGTACTGAGATAAAACAGAAGCCAAAACAACAGCTGTTTTTAAAAATTGCCTGTCCACCTCATGATTTTTTTTTATACACAGTTAGTAAGCAGCCCTATACTTTATGAAATAAGGAGATTAGATCATTCAACTTAGAATTCTACAACAGCAGGAGTTGAATCTAGAGGCCAGATGGGGCTTCAGTGAAGACATTTGCCATTGCACATCAGGCTATGTTGGAACAAGAGATTGTTTCCAAATCCCATTGGGCCAAACCCTGAGATTTTTTTTCTCCGTTTTCACCCAGGCAAATTTCTACTGGGTTAACAGGAGTAGAAACAGTAAGGATGATAGGGACTTGTTCCACTGAATTTTGTGTCTAGCCCTATAAGAGCAAGAGAGAGGGAGATTCTACATACTGCAGTCTCATTAAGTCCTTTTGTAGACAATGGGTCTGATCCAAAGACTGCTGAAATCATAGGAAGTCTTACCACTAACTTTGATGGTTTTTGGATTGAACCCAGTAGGTAGTTTGGAAAGCATAACCAAGCAGTGCACAATTCTGATATGTGAATTTTAGGCATGCAATCTTCTCATAGGTGAAATCACCCATGAGAGCTGGACAAAGCACGTACAGTGAGGTGCCTAGCTCCCAGTTTATTTCTATTTTAAATTTTCCTAATTTGTATAAATCAGAGCCAGTGGCTGAGAGGTCCAGTGGGTCTGTGTAATCCCACATCTGTCATTATGTGAAAGTTTTTACACTGCTTTCAAATTCCAGAAGGTGCTTTTAGCGCCATTGTTTATATGGTCGATTCTAGCTTCTCTTTTTAACATGCAAGGATGTAGGGATATTAAAGAAGGTACTGAAAGTGATTCCCCAAGTGAAAGTAACTCCCCATAATTTGTCCCCCACAATTTAAACCTCATAGCATTACCAAGTAAAAGATCTCTTGGATCCCTTGTTAAACTTACAAGCTACTGTCTGTGTAAACCATTGATTGTATCTGTTCTCAGAAAGATACTGTATTGCTATGAGAAACTTGCAAACAAGTTATTTGACTTTGTTCTTTATACATGCTTTGTACCTAGAAACAGCATAGAAAGACCCCCACCCTCTTTGATTAAAGGGCAGGGAGTCTCAAATAAATTAGTACACACCCCGAAAGTGTTGAAGACAGTATGTCTGCTGATGAATGCTTGGTGTACATGAATGAATGAGCAGGGAGGTGCCAGCCTAGGAATTCAGTGACCATCGGCTGAAGGCGGCGTCAAAGTGGGAACGACCAGACAACCCCCAGAGGGTAAACTGGGACCCACCCGATCCTCTCAAAGGATGGGAAAAACAAGATAACATCTGACAGTGTGGAGCCACCAGGAATGCCATCAGGAATGTGCCATCTGCTGATTGATTCAGCAACAGCATGATGAAGCAATTCCCATAGACTGACATAGGAATAAATCCCTATAAGAATGGCCTCTAAATACTGAGGACTTTGAGTCTGGTTCTGCAATCACCCTCCAGGAGCATCAGATGAATCTGACAAGGACTCGGCTCCACCCTCATGCCCAGGTTACCTGGCCAGTAACTTGGCATGAGCAACTTCTAGGCTGGTAACTATGACATCTATACAGAACGTGTGTGTGTGTGTGTGTGTGTGTGTGTGTGTGAGAGAGAGAGAGAGAGAGAGAGAGAGAAACCTGAATGAAATGTTATAGCTATAACTGACTGCTTACTATGATTCTTTTTGTATTCACAATAAATGTGACATTTTGTCTTATCCCCTTTAAAAAGATCTTGCTGGTTTTTATTTTATTGGTATAACATTTTGGTGGAGAATTGCAAAAGGGGGAGTATTGGCATATGTCATGGTTATTGTGAAAACTGGTGTGCACACCATCAGCTCTATTGAGCTTGGCATTTTTATTTTTATTTTTTTTATTTATTTTTTTTAAACCTGCTGGCCTCCATGGAGGTGCAAGGAAAAAGATTATGGTTAACCAAAGCCTACTGACCTCCGGATGGTAGAGGCTTCATAAAAGAGCTCATAAAAACTTTAAGCTACGATTAATCATATCCAAAGTGTTCACTGAGAAATCAGGGGTAACAAAGAGCCTATAGGGCAAAGTAAAGCTGCTCGCTGAACGAGATCAGGGGTAGCAGGAGAGGATAATCTAGGCTGTGTCACTCGCTGCAAGGGTTCAGGGGTGACAAAGGAAATTATACACGTGTTAAAAATGTTTAAGAAAAGACAAGGGAGAACAGTCTCAGAGGGAGGAATGGAGTTTGAAGGAGCTCCAACTCACCTTTAGTAAAAGAAATAACACCTTTTAAACAAATCCTTCAGAGATATGGGCACAGTCCTTGGGCTGAACAAGCCCTTGTAGATGCTTGCACTATTTTGGACCTAGAGGATAGATTGGCTCAGTATATCCTCATATACAAACTTTCTAGTGCTGCCAAAAGAAATGCAGCAGCAATTTGGTTGTTTTGTTTTGGGAGGCATGCAAGAATGCTTTCCTCCACTTGGCTTCAGGTAAAGAGGAAAAGGCATCTTTACAGGAAAAACTAAACCAAACAGAAAAGGGAGCAGACAATGGAAGGTGCTGACTACAAATGCTCAGAGTCAGCTGAAAATAGTGAAAGAGGCACTCCAGGAATACAGAAAGAGAAAAATTCCTGGTAGACTTAAGCTAAAGCCTCTGAGAAAACTGAAAGAGAATCATATGCTCCAAGGTATGGTAAAGAAATTAACCTTGAAGCAGGACAGGGCACCTGCAAATCATAGTCGCTGTGAGGCACTAATTAAGAATCTGGGGAAAAAAATAATTTTGGGGGGGGGGGGGGGGGGGCTTTGCCACTACACAGGCAGCAGCCATTACTCAGGTGAAAGGGGAGAAGGCCATATGTATGGCACTCCCAGGCATAATTATGAAGAGGAAAGGGACCAGGAGGGCTGGAGGGGCTAGTTAAGGAGCCCACCCTCCTTGCTAAATTGGTAGTGGAATAAAGCTTGTATCCATGAAAAGGGACGATTCAGTGAGGAAAGCAGGATTGGGCCCAGACAGGCAACAGATACAGAAGTTGGAAAACAGGTTGGAAGCCCTGAGGGCATAGTGGCAAGAATAAGGGTACGTCTACACTACAGAATTAGGTCGAAATTATAGAAGTCGATATATTAAAACCCGAATTAATGGAATCGATTGTGTGTGTCCCCACTAAAGAGCGTTAAGACCATGAGGTCGATTGTCTGTCTGTGTCCACAGTAGCGAGAGTAGCATCGACCTTCGAAGCATTGCATTGCGGGTAGCTATCCCACAATCTCCGCCGCCCATTGGAATTCTGGGTTGCGATCCCAAAGCCTGATGGGGCAGAAAAAAATGTCGCTGGTGGTTCTGGGTACATGTCATCAGGCCATCAAACGTCCCTCCCTCTCTCCTTGAAAGCAATCTTTTTCGCACCTTGTCTGCATGCTTTCCATGTTTGCTACAGAAGGCTACAGAAGGCTGCTCAGCTCACAATTACCGTACATCTCCAGCGTACGCCTTCACATTAGGTCTAGTGGAGATTCAGTCACGGTATAATACGGGCAGAGGATAGCTCAGCGTTCTGAGCGTTGGCCCGCTAAACCCGGGGTTGCGAGTTCAATCCTTGAGGGGGCCATTCCGCCTGAGGCTGGTAGTCGCGGGACTGCACAGCATAAGCTCCTTGCCTTCTAGCTGCAGATCGTGCAATATGCCATAAATGGTTGTGGCTTATTGTACCATCTGCAGCTGGAAGGAAAGGCGCCTAACCCCTGCTCACGGCATATTGTACTATCTGCAGCTAGAAGGAAATGAGCCTAACCTTGCTCCCCCCTCCCTCCGTGAAAGCACCTGAGGGGGGAGCGAAAAATCCTTTCACGCCTTTTTTCGTGCGGGCGCCATATTGCTGCCACCATTGTTATCCACCCGCCGCTTCTGCTCCGACTCTGCTGTCCTGCAAACTGCGTACCAGGGGAAGCATGGAGCACGATCAGATCACCGCAACTGTTATGGCCGTTATGAACACCACGCGCATTGTCCAGCAGTATATGGAGATTGAGAACCGGGAGCTGCTAGAGCAACGGGAGGTGAGGACAGGACAGCATCAGCCTGAGGAGAGTGATGAGGACATGGACACAGACCTCTCTCAAAAAAGGCCCCCCCGCAAGGTGGACATCATGGTGGTAATGGGGCTCGTTGATACAGTGGAACGCCGATTCTGGGCCCGGGAAACAAGCACAGACTGGTGGGACCACATAGTGCTGCAGGTCTGGGATGAATCCCAGTGGCTGCGAAACTTTCGCATGCGTAAGGGCACTTTCATGGAACTTTGTGAGTTGCTTTCCCCTGCCCTGAAGCGCCAGAACACCAAGATGAGAGCAGCCCTCACAGTAGAGAAGCGACTGGCGATAGCCCTGTGGAAGCTTGCAACGCCAGACAGCTACCGGTCAGTCGCGAATCAATTCGGAGTGGGAAAATCTACAGTGGGGGCTGTTGTCATGCAAGTAGCCAGGGCGATCACCAAGCTGCTTGTACCAAGGGTTGTGAGTCTGGGAAATGTGCAGCTCATACTGGATGGCTTTGCAGCAATGGGCTTCCCGAACTGTGGAGGGGCGATAGACGGAACCCATATCCCTATCTTGGCACCGGACCACCAAGCCAGCGAGTACATAAACCGAAAGGGTTACTTTTCAATAGTGCTGCAAGCACTGGTGGATCACAAGGGGCGTTTCACCAACATCAACGTGGGATGGCCGGGAAAGGTACATGACGCTCGCATCTTCAGGAACTCTGGTCTGTTTCAGCTGCTGCACCAAGGGACTTTCTTCCCAGACCAGAAAATAACCGTTGGGGATGTTGAGATGCCCATAGTTATCCTTGGGGACCCAGCCTACCCCTTAATGCCATGGCTCATGAAGCCATACACAGGTAGCCTGGACAGTAGTCAGGACCTTTTCAACTATAGGCTGAGCAAGTGCAGAATGGTGGTGGAGTGTGCATTTGGCCGTTTAAAAGCAAGATGGTGAAGTTTATTAACTAGGTTAGATCTCAGCGAAACCAATGTTCCCATTGTTATTACTGCTTGCTGTGCGCTCCACAATATCTGTGAGAGTAAGGGGGAGACGTTTATGGCGGGGTGGGAGTTTGAGGCAAATCGCCTGGCTGCTGGTTATGCGCAGCCAGACACCAGGGCTATTACAAGAGTACAGCAGGGTGCGTTGCGCATCAGGGAAGCTTTGAAAACAAGTTTCATGAATGGCCAGGATGCTGTGTGAAAGTTCTGTTTTTCCCCACTAATGAAAAGCCCCGCCCCTTCATTCGCTCTACTTCCCTTTACCCAAACCGCCCTGCCCTCCCTCCCCCCCTCGATCACCGCTTGCAGAGGAAATAAAGTAATTCTTGCTTAAAAATCATGCATTCTTTATTAATTCGTAAAACACAGAGGGGGGACTATGGTGGTAACTGACACTGTCTCCCGGGATAGGTGGTGGAGGAAGGGAAGCACCAGGATGGGTGGTGGAGGAGGGGATGAGGGAAGGACAAGGACACACAGCACTTTAAAACTAATTGAATGGCAGCCCTTTCTTGCTTGGACTGTTCTCTTGGCTTGAGTGGCTGGGAGCACGGAGGCCACCCAAACGCGTTCTTGGGCGTCTCGGGGATGAGGTTATGGGACTCGGGAAGGAGGGCTGTTGGTTACACAGGGGCTGTAGCGGCGGTCTTTGCTCAGGCGGCCTTTCCTGAACCCTACGCCTGTCCTCAGCCATAAGCCGGAGGATTTCCGTTTGATCCTCCAGTAGCCTCAGAATTGCATCCTGCCTTCTCTCTGCACGCTGATGCCGCTGTCTCTCTTCATCGCGCCACCTCTCCGCGCGATCAAATTCTGCCTTCCTGGACTCAGACTGTGTCTGCCTCCACGCATTCTGCTGGCCAGCCTCAGAGTGGGAGGATTCCATGAGTTCGGAGAACATATCGTCTCGACTCCTTTTCTTTTTACTTCTTATCTTCGCTAGCCTCTGGGATGGTGATGAAAGGGGTGGCGTTGAAACATTTGCAGCTGTGGGAGGAAGCAAACGGGAGACAAATGTAAAAGACACATTTTGTTTGAACAAAACATTACATATCACATGTGCATTTTGTCCAAGGTTGCACTGGGCCTCTTATATTGAGGGTCTGCCGGTTTGCTGTGAGAGATCACACAAGCAGGTCCGGCGGGCAACAGAATTCGGCTTGCAGACAGCCATGGTAAGACACTCTATAGGCTTCTTTAAGCTTCACAACAGGCGGGAATGTTTTCAAACAGCAACCCCCTCATTTCCCATAACAAACATCCCGTGGGCTGGCAATTTAAAACAAATAGGTTAGCAATTGAAAAGTTAGGGGGGGGCGGCGGTTTTCGGGTTAACATGCAGGGAGAACCTAATCGCCTCCCCCCCCCCCCCCCACACACACACACAGGCAAGATGTTCGCTGTGCCCCCTCCCCCCACCGCGTGGGTCACAGCGGGGAAGATTTCCGTTCAGCCACAGGCAAACAGCCCAGCAGGGACGGAGCCCCTCTGAATGCCCCCCTACTAAAATTCCCCTATTTCAACCAGGTTCCCATGAATGATATCACTCTTCTGAGGATAACACACACAGATAAAGAAAGGATGTTGCTTGAATGCCAGCAAAAACCGGGACCGTACGCCGCCATGCTTTGCAAAGCACTGATTCCAGACTACGTGCTGCTTGCCTGGCGTGGCAGAGTGTGTTACCACGGAGCACAGGATAAGGCTGCCCTCCCCAGAAACCTCTTGCACAGGCTTTGGGAGCACATCCAGGAGATCTTTCTGGAGATGTCCCCGGAGGATTTCTGCTCCATCCCCAAACATGTTAACAGACTTTTCGAGTAGCTGTGGCTGTACTGGCCACGAATTAATCATTAAACACGCTTGCTTATAAAACATGTATTAATTAAACAGAGGTACATTCACCAGAGGTCCCTTCTCCTGCATCGAGCACGCCTTGGGAGGGTTCGAACTGTACTGGCTCCAGGGAGAGAAAGAGTTCCTGGCTGTCGTGGAAAAGGGCTTCTTCGCTTCCTTGCTGGGTCTGTGTGCTGTTTTCAGCATCATTATCATCATCAGGCTCCTCTGTGGGTTCTGATGATCCACATACGGAGTCAAACCACATGGGAGGGTCTGTGCTGGCTGCACCTCCTAGAATGGCATGCAGCTCATCATAGAAGCGGCATGTCTGGGGCTGTGACCCAGAGCGGCTGTTTGCATCTCTGGTTTTTTGGTAGGCTTGCCTGAGCTCCTTAATTTTCACACGGCACTGTTGCGCGTCCCTGTTGTAGCCTCTGTCCTGCATACCCTTGGAGACTTTGGCATATGTCTTGGCGTTTCTTCTTTTGGACCCTAGCTCTGCTAGCACGGTTTCGTCTCCCCAAACAGCGATCAGATCGAGTACCTCACGCTTGGTCCATGCTGGAGCTCGTCTTCGTTTCTGGGACTCCATCATGGTCACCTCTGCTGATGAGATCTGCACTCACCTGCAGCTCACCACGCTGGCCAAACAGGAAATGAAATTCAAAAGTTCGCGGGGCTTTTCCTGTCTACCTGGGAGGAGCATTCGAGCTCAGACCGCTGTCCAGAGCGGTCAGCTGTTGCACCGTGGGATAGATTTAGGAGGCCGATACTGTCGAATTGCGTCCTCACTAAGCCTACATCGATTCGGCAATATCGCTTTAAGCGCTAATTCTCTCGTTGGGGGTGGAGTGGCGAGATCGATTTTAAGAGCCCTAGAAGTCGATGTTAAGGGCTTCGTCGTGAGGACAGGTGCACGGATCAATCGAAATAACGCTAATAAATTCGACCTAAACTCGTAGTGTAGACCAGGGCTCAGGGAAGCAGTAAGAACAGGCATGGGGATTTCAGATCCCTGGGACAATTGGAATGGTAAAATCTGAGTTGATGAAGGTGTAATTTTGGGAAATAAGCAAGTGATTTAAGGAAGAGTGAGAAGTTAACTCTGTAGTTGCTGGAGGGAACTGAGCAGTTAAAAATTGTGAAAATGTTAGAGAAGGAGAATTCTTGGTTTCTTTTCAGTCATTGTGAAGGAAAAATGGGCCCTTTTCCAAAAGGAATGTCTGTAAATAATCCAAGCACAGAAACTGATTGAAATCATTTGACTATGAACAATTTAGTCAAATTTGCTAAAAGAACATAAGGGGGGTTCTATTGGAACTTAACTGCCCCAATGTATAAAGGAAATGTAATATGTAAAACAGTGCAGTGTAGAAGGGATGTTAAAAAGAAAGTGTATATATCTGTCTGTGTAAATATGTGAAGTTCTAAGACCCTAAACTAACACACCTGGTTTGTTAAACCCCTGTTTTGTAGGTTTAAGATATATTGGTTTTGTTTTGAATAATGCCACTAAAAATCCAGTTGACTCTTTAATTCAAAGTTGCAAAACTGACAATCCTTTTTGCTAGAACAGGTAATTAGTGATGTTTGGCTTTGGAATTTGGCATTTAACCCTTAAGGGGTAACTTGACGCTTTGCAAAATTTAAACTGTTTTAGAATACAGATACATTTTGGGTGCAGCAGGACAGTCAAAATCAGGTGAATAGAAAAAAAATCTGGATTGTTTGGTTGTTTGTTTGTTGGTAACAAAAAGAAGCAATGTTAGAAACACTGAGCCTTAAAATGGCTGTGTAATCAGACCGTCACTTTGATAAAGGTACATAAACACTCTAAGCACAAGAAATAGTTATACCTTATGTAAAAATTGATATGGATAATGTTTTAAAAGTTAAACTATGAAAAATAAAATGTGCATTTAGAACATGTGCAGTGTATAGTGTATAAGGGGTAAAAGAAATAACATACCATGTTGCCTAATTCAAATCCTATTAGGTTCTAAGGGGCTACAATAGGTTGTGTTTTCTTTTTCAGATCTCTGCAGGAGTTAAAAGTGAAGAGTAATCAAAACTCTGGTAAAAGTTAATTGTGTCCCTCTTAAGACAGAGTCTCTGAGCTGCTGATGGCTTTGAATCCAAAAGGAAGCCAAAAGGGCGTCTGTTAATGCAAATTACTTAACTAAAAGAAAAAGAAAGGGATATTTTACACAATAAATTTGCCACCCCAAAAGGGATAGAAAAATGTTATTTTTGGTCTTTCAGAAAATCAGGAAAAGCGGATACTAGCTGAAGAGTTCTAAAATACCATGGTTAGTGTTGTGACAAAGTCTGTGTTACATGTTCTGTGCTGCATGTTCTGTGTCTGTCTCTGGTGGGTGTCCTGTGCTAGCTTTGGATCCAGAGGGAGATTACACTAGACAGGGCAAAGGCCTATTCCTCTCTCTACTTCCCCCTCTCCAACCAAATTATCAATCACATCCACCTCTGCCCAAAAGACTTTGGTCCCCAATGTATCAGATTTATTTTTCTAAAAATCATTTTGTTGTTGATTTGACATTGGAAAGGGGAGGTGAAAAATGAGAGAGCATAACATCACAAGCATGAGCGAGTTTATTTTCAAATGCAATTACAACACAAACTCATGAGTTGGAGTAAAGCAAACTAAGTGGTTGAAGTACTAGTACTTTATCTACTGATTATGCACAAAAGGAAGCCTTGCAGGAAAGCTGTGTAAGTTATACAAAAAGGGTAAGTACTAGTTGAAATGCTATTTCTTTTTTCTTTCGACTCAAGGTTTGCAAGGTCTGTGAAACAAAACCATTAGACACTGGGCCAATAGAAGTTGCATAATTCATAGAGTTAATGATTTGTGTGTCTGGGGAAGTCTGGCATCATGTACAAGAGCTTCAAAAACCACTGGACAAGGATCAACATTAATAGCTGCAGTATCAGTGGCATCTGATAGAGGAGTGATACATAATAGTTAGTGTACGTGCAAAGGTAATGTGTATAGGAAGAGTGGGGATTTCATATTTATTGAATTTAATCTGCATATGCAAATTTAATTCCCCCCCCTCAAAGTATTAGCAGATGTCTTTTATTAATTTTCAACAAGCATGTGGACAAGGGTGATCCAGTGGATAAAATGGACGTAGATTTTCAGAAAGCCTTTGACAAGATCCCTCACCAAAGGCTCTTAAGCAAAGTAAGCTGTCATGGGATAAGGGGGACAGTCCTCTCATGGATTAGTAACTGGTTACAAGATAGGAAACAAAGGGTAGGAATAAATGGTCAGTTTTCAGAATGGAAAGGTGTAAATAGTGGTGTCCCCTAGGGCTCTGTACTGGGACCAGTCCTATTCATCAAATTCATAAACAGTGAGGTGGCAAAATTTGCAGATGATACAAAACTACTCAAGATAGTGAAATCCAAAGCAGACTGTAAAGAGTTACCCAGTTTTGTGAGATCTCTTTGTAACTGGGCAACAAAATGGCAGATGAAATTCAAAGTTAATAAATGCAAAGTAAAGCACACTGGAAAGCATAATCCCAACTATACATATAAAATGATGGGGTCTAAATTAGATGTTAACACCCAAGAAAAAGATTTCAGAGTAATCGTGGATAGTTCTCTGAAAACATCCATCCAATGTGCAGTGGCAGTCAAAAAAGCGAACAGAAGATTGGGAATCATTAAGAAAGGGATAGATAATAAAACGGAATATATTGTCTCCTTATAAATCCATGGTACGCCCATATCTTGAGTACTGCGTGCAGATGTGGTTGCCACCATCTCAAAAAAAGATATATTGGAATTGGAAAAATACAGAAAAAGGGCAACAAAAAAAGATAAGGGGTATGGAACAGCTTCCATGTGAGGAGAGATTAATCAGACTGGGACTTTTCAGCTTGAAAAAGAGAGATGACTAATGGGGGGATATGATAGAGGTCTATAAAATCATGAGTGGTATAGATAAAGTAAATAAGGAAGTGTTATTTACTCCTTCTACATAACACAAGAACTAGGGGTCACCAAATGAAATTAATAGGCAGCAGGTTTAACAGAAACAAAAGGAAGTATTTCTTCACACACTGCACAGTCAATCTGTGGAACCCTTTGCCAGAGGATGTTGTGAAGGCCAACACTATAGCAGGGTTAGAAAAAGAACTAGATACATTCATGAAGGTTAGGTCCACCAATGGCTACTAGCCAGGAATGGTGTCGCTAGCCTCTGTTTGCCAAAAGCTGGGAATGGGTGACAGGGGATGGATCACTTGAGGATTACCTGTTCTGTTCATTCCCTCTGAAGCACCTGGCATTGGCCACTGTTGGAAGACAGGATACTGGGCTAGATGGACTGTTGGTCTGACCCAGTGCAGCCGTTCTTATGTTCCTGCGTATGATTCCCATGCATGAAGACTCCCGGATTGCTAGTCAGAGATGTTTCAGGTTCCAGAGGGCTAGATTTGATCCTCTATGGAGATCTGGTCAGCAGGTGGCAAAGGGTAGGGGTCAAAGGGCTGCTTCAGTCTCACTGATTCTGAAGGCACAGCTACTCCAGCCCTGATGTAAATTAGAGCAGTCTAGGGTCTTGTTCTAATTTGTGACAATCAGCTCTGACCCAATGGACCATACACCAGCTGAGACTTGGCACGGCAGAGCTGCATCCCACCCCCCTCTACCTATCCTTCCACAAACATGCCTTGTTCTTCCACCATCACACCCCCTACAGTCCAGTAGGGAAGTTGATTATCAAATGAACTAGTTCCACCTGTTTTAAGTCATCTGAGAGCTCCCCACACTGGAGGAATTTTCAGCTGGCCAGCTGCAATCAGATTCCAGGTTCTTTGGTCCCACTCAGGTGACTCAAAGGAGCCAGATCATGAAAGAGAATCCATCCCAGCCAGTTAATTCTGCTTGGTATTGCTGATCCAAATGGTGGCGGCGGGAATGCACCTAGAGCAATAAATGACCATATAAAGATATCGGAACATCTATGGGTAACACACATATAGTGGTCAGTCTTAAAAATGTTTCCCCATTTTCAGAGATTCCACCATTTTGTGAGCTATTCCCTTTACAGTACTCAAAACACAATGCCGCAAGAGACAATAGCCTTTCTCCAAATGGACTGAACTTTTAAAGATTTTTCCTTCGGCACAAAAAACAGATAAGGAAAGCTGCCATTTCTGAAATTCACAACAGAAAGGTATCTGCTTTTACAAATTTTTAAGTCACCAAAACAGCAATTATTGTCATCTCTGCCATGTTTAACTCCTCCCCCTGCCCCAAGTTTGCAGCCTATATTAGAGCTGGAGAAAAGAAAGATGATGCTCTTGAGGCTCCTGTACAACACTGAAAAAGCCAGTGAAAGAACAGTGTGGTCAGCTGTTTGCATTGGGAAGTGAATATTCCATTTCTGTTTTAAAATGTGGTGCTACTGGGGAAAAGATGTCATTTAATTTATTTATCAATATATTCTATATTTTCCAGGATGTGCTTTTGTTTCAGAGTTAAGGAATGGAGCCCAGTGTGTTTCAGGTACAAACTCTCTCAAAGTCAGGAGAGCACAGGAGAAGTGTGGGCTGCTGCAGACCACACTCCCTCATGTGCCTAGCCAGCTCTAGCCCCATTCCTGCTCACCTGCCTCAGAGAGCAAGCAGCAGCGTTAGCATGATGTCATCTTTGCCCCGACTCTGTCATGGTCTGCAGGGGGAGGGGAGACCTCATACCATCCCCTCCCATTCCACACAACCATCCAGTACCAGACACAGTATTGCCCATAATCCTTTGTAGGCCAAAGCGCTGACCCTGCAAAGGGAGCTGCATACATGGACCTTTTCTCCTGCACTAATTCCCACCAAAATCAATTGAGCTTCTTGTGGGCGTTTGAGTTCCGTGCTCAGAGATCCCTTTTGCAGGACGAGGGCCCAACTCTGTAGTCTTTCCACACACCAAGTCCTAGTTAAGTCTAAAGAATTTCCACACGTCCAATACAGAACTGGGATCACGATGATGCCCCTGATTTCAATGATGTAGATAATTATTAATCAGTCTCATAACCAATGCAACTGCAAGGAGATGGTAGATCTAACATCAGCCTGGACATCTGACCTTGATCCTTCACCAAGAGATCATCCAGTGCAAACAGTGCCATCTGTGTGACAAACCCATACCTAGATACCAGGAGAGTGGTCTCATTACAAAAGTTTTTGTAACCTTAACAAAACTTCCCAGAAGGGAAGATTTGAAGTTGGACAGCAATTATACAGACTGCCAATGGTCAGTTAAGCAGAGTCTGAACCCTCTTGAAGGGAGATGCCAATAATCTCCATTAGCAATCTCTGTTATGCTGCTCTTACCTCAGAGCCACCCATTGCACTGTTTCCCTGCTCCATCGGGCATTGTGAAGCCTGAGCTCCAGGAGAGAAACTCTACTGATTTGTTTGTGTGTCCCATCGAATGACACTACACAAAACCCATCAAGTGAAACCCAATGCGTGGCCATCTTCCATCTTTAAAACAACTCACTTTTCCCTTGCCATGCTCACAGTTTAAAGGGAGTATTGGCTTTCTTTTCTCAGCCTTCAAATGCAGCAACATTTGATAATTTAGGGTGAGTTTTTCAAAACCACCAATTGGAATTAGGCATCTCAGTCCCATAATTTCCAATCTGACTCCCTCACACGCTTTGGAAAACCACAGCTCAAATATGATCCATAGTGTATCTCTATACAAAGAGCAGCCTTTTGGGCACTAGTCACTTTACAGACTAAATGCAAAGTGCGTTGGGGGCACGGACAGTACACCTGCATGTTTCTTCACCACCTAGCACATGGGGGACCGTTAGTTTTCATTGAGCCTTTGGGTGCTGCCACCATGATAGAAATAATAGTGACAACATGGTCTCTGTTATGAAGAGCGCACACATTAAAACACCAACCCCACCACATGTTGCATCGATAGGCAAACAGTTTAATGTTGACTTTAAATGAAATTTATTTTTTTCCTAATGGAAAAAAAAAATCAAAATTCGATCACAAAATTCCCAACCAGCTCTACTTGTAGATGATATATATATATGTGCGTGCACACTTGTACATGCATGCATACATGTGGGTACATACACACAAAATACCCCCTTCAGGAAATTACCTCAGGGCATGAAATTATCCTACACATGCTTAAATACCTTCCTGAAGAGGGGCCAATATTAGTGAGTGACAGAAAGGAAATGAGTATAAAAATTAATTACAAGAACAATTAGGTTTACTACAAAACATCAGCTCTTTTGGAGAGCAGGATGTATTGGTATTTAATTTATCTTTTGCATTCATCTTCATCTTAGCTAATGACGCTTCAAATTGTAGATGTAAAAACAGGAAGTGAGGAAGAAAAAAAAAATGAACAAACATTCCCCCATGAATCAGATACAAACTAAAAAAAAAAAGATGATTAATTGCAGATCTTTCAGAGAATAAGTTTGCAGCCTGGACAGAAATCACTCAAGCTCTGTTCCTGGTTAAAAATAGTGTAATAAATCAGGATAAACAGATCAAGGTGCAAAAGGATAAAATACATGCTTTCCCGTGTCGAAAATATAAATACCAGGCAAGACAGACATGGCTGACAGAGCAAGGTGATGTATGGACTTCCTCTAGTTCATGTGATAGCTTTAAATTACAATACACAGTACTATATCTGAGTTTGTTCCCATTATCGAAGATAAGATGACAGAAGCTACTAGCTCTCAATGTTTGTGAGGTTTTTTTAATTCAATTGCAGGGCACTGAGGGCCTGATGCAAAGCTCACTAAAGTCAAAGGAAGTCTATTGACTTCAACGGGCTTTGGACTTCATATTAAAATAGTATTTCTTCTGGAAAAATACTTTCCATGAAAGGATACATCCTTAGCAGGAGCAACCACATCTATTATTCATAGAGAGAAGACATTCTCGTGGGACCTGCTTGATCATCTGTTATACGTATATTACTTGTCAGGAAGTCTAAGGCACAGATCAGTCGGTCTTCAAATCAAAGTGGTTGTTTCTTCTCATTTAAACCACAAACAAAACACCAGCAGTTGAACTTCTTTCAGACTTTAGTCAGTCACATTTTAGAAAGAGGTGGCCTCATGAGGAAATATTTTGTGTAACTCACAACAGGCACCGATAGGATACTGCTCCTTTGAAAAATTGAACAAAAAATGCTGAAGGTGAAAGAGCAATTGTATTGCACTGATGTTTTCAAGGATTTTTTTTTAAAAAACAGCTCTGCATTAAAAAAAATGTTAAGAGGCTAACATGATTCATTTCCCCAGCACTTAGTGTATGGGTTTTAATAAAAACACCTCAGTTAAAAAGTCCTTGAGCCTTTATTTGGTGTTCTTTAAAAAGCGAAAAGTGGGAATTGAAATATCACAGCTGCCCAGCTATCTAGTAGTTCTTTCATTCCACTCTCTTCTCCCAAAGTATCTCACCACCCACATGGCTACCCGGGAGGCTGACATCTCTCTACATCACTCCATGATTATTCCTATTAGCGCCTGAAGCCCAGTGAGATCATAGAAGAACAAATGGAGTCCTTGTGGACTTGTTTTTTGTACCATTCTCCCAGAGACTTGAACATTGTTCATGCACATCTGGCATTATTATCCACTGGAAATGGTTAATAGCTTTAAAAATATTCCGTAAGTTTTACTTGAATAAAACACTGAATTCCCTTTGGCTGTGTTCACCCCCATACTGTGTCTGCTTTCCCTGAATATCATAGTGAGGCAGTATGTTGTCCGGTGTTGTCCATCATTTTTGTGTTCTATGATATACAGGCTTTTATACCACGTCCAGCTTCATGGTGCTGAAATCCTAGTCTAGAATGTGCCTTTAGACTGAGCAAGGAGAGGTGCATATAATGCACTGCTCCAGGATGTTGTTCCTCAGAAATACTTCCCGGCTTCCCTCTTGCTCCACGGATGAGGGAAGTAGTAATTTACTGGTGGCCTATGCAGTAGTAAATTATGACATGCCCATCACTGGCTGCTCTAGGGAAGGAGTAAATGAGCACAGATCACTTTCCCCTACACGCTCAGATCCTACATTCAGGTGGCTCATACAAAGATGAGGGGAAGATGGGGTCTCATTCTCCCCATATAGGTGCGTCATCCAACTCCCAGTCTAGCCCCATGGAAGTCATGTGTATATATCAAAGGGCTGACTTTGACCCCAAAGAAGCAGTTTAAGTTTAAAACCAACATCTGATGTGTTATATATCCTTGAATTCACATTCCAATACAATCGGACATCCCTCCCTCCCTCCGAACAGTGTATACAAACACAAATATTGATTTAACCCACTAGCTATGGAAACTGCTTTGCTTTACTGATACATATTCTATCAAAGAAGTTTTATTAGTCTTTACAACTAGAAAACGTATACAGCACAGGTAAAATAGTTATTAAAAGCAGCATTTAATTTTTCATTTAAAAAGCATTAAAAATCAATTCTCTGCCATGTCTGTAATTCCCCTAAAGCAAGATTGGCTTTGTCATTTCACCTGGGTCTTAGAAACAGAACAAATCAAAGTATTACTAGATCTCTGAAGGTCTACTGCAACAGGACAGAAATTAACCTTTAGCATTTACTTAACACACTAATGCTGTGATTTTCAAAAGAGCCTAATAGGACTTGGGTACCTAAATCCCAGATGCTCCTTTGAAGATTTCAGCGTAAACGAGTGCAATGATGATATAGCCTACTCATCATTCTTGCTCTTCCGTATTTTTTTTTTAAAACATTAAGAGTCACTGATCAAAAAGTACAGTGCATGACTCCTAACACAGGCACTTCCCTTCTGTAGTAAAACTAAATGAATAAATAGCCTACTCATTACATAATGGAAGTAGAATGCACTGACCCTCTTAAATAATACTTTAGAATAGAATACAGCATATTGAACAGTCTGGATTTTTTTGTAGTTGAATATAAATATATGCAGCCTATAACTTGCATTTGAGTCTTACTGCTGCTAAAGAAATACTGTGAAAGAAATTCTATCTTCCTTACAAAGGTATACCTTCTGAAGTCCTATCCATTCCTCATAGTCATATACTTTAATGGATCTGCTGCATATGTGAATATATGTAACACTGCATGGTTACGTTGTGCAGTTGCAGAAAAATGTTGCCCTTGTGTTTATACTGAAGTTCAGTTTGACAGAGCCAATTCTCATTTACGTTAAGGCCCTGTAAACTGCTCTGGGAGTGAAAAGAGGCCCAAATGTTGGTGTAAATGTAATATTGGGCCACTTTACACTGCCAGAGCAACGTAAAGGGGCCATAGCATCAATGTGAATGAATCCCATTGTGGCTGTAAAGCACCTGTTTACAAGCATTGTGCTCTTCTAATCAAATTGTTGCATAGGACCTTATAAAATACATTCCTACAAGTCAAGGATTGGATCTTGACCCAAATTCAAAAGAGCAGAGCAATGCACGTTTTTTTTTTTTAAAGGATATAATTGGAAAAGAATTATGGATTGGAACTGCCAGTTCCAGTGTCCCTTGCCATTTCCACAAAGTGTAATTTTTTTTTTTTTTTTAAATAATTTTTATCTTAAAAAAAAGACACTTTAGTGTAGGAAATTTCCTGATACCCCAACCATATGGGTCCCAAAGACTTAGCTCAACTCCAGGCTTGTCACTCAGGTTTCTTTACTTGCACACACCAAAGCCAAAGTGAGTTGATTAGGCTTAAGTGCAATGGAGCGGTGTAATGGGGCGAGACTCACCCAGTGGCACCTGCTGCTGGTCTCTCAGGGAATTAGCTCTTCCAACCTCCGGAGCGCCCTCTGCCGGCTGGTGTCTTGCTGCCGCCCGTGTCCCTCCCGGTGCTCTTTTCCCCCGGGTGCTGCCCCCTGGCAGTACCCCCACAGATCTGGGTCTCCCCTCCCCGGGGAACCCCCACCCACTATCCCCACCTCGCCTCAGTCTTTGGCTACTGCCCAGTCACCATCTAGCTCCCATTCACTGGGGCAGACTGCAGTATAAGCCACTCATCACAGGCAAAGCGGGGTTTGGACCTGCTGCCTCTGCCTACCCATGGGCTGCCCCCTGCAACCACAGTACCCTTTATGGCCTTACACTAGGTCCGCAGCCTGAGGGGTTTCCAGGCCAGAGCTCCCTAGCTCCTCTGGCCTTCCCCCAGCCCTGCTCCACCTTAGGTACCTTGGTACGTTCCCCAGCATCCAGGTCCCTCCCCCTCACAAGGCGAGAGAGAGAGAGAGAGTCTCTGCTCCTGGCCCACTGCCCTCTTATAAGGGCCAGCTGAGCCCTGATTGGGGCGTGGCCACAGCTGAGCCTGCTTCCCCCCATCAGCTTGGGAACTGCTTGCTCCTAGCCACAGCCCTCTCCCAGGGCTGATTTCAAGCCCTTCAGGACAGGAGCCGGTGACGACCTGACTACAAGTGGGTATAGAGTGTACTACAGCTCCGAAAAGCAGGAATATTAAGCAGTGTGTATACATAGTCTACAATAGGTTACCACATGCACATTCCATTCTACATCATACCATAAGCTCTATGATTGGTCTACTAATTTTTGTAATCAATACCTGTCTAGCTTGTCACATGCTGCACTACATGCTAGACCACAACTACAAGCTATCACACATTCCTTCCTCCTCTACTATTCTTCATCTACTAGCTACATATTATTTACAAAGCCAGCTGGCTAAATACGCAAATATGTGAATACTTATCGAAACTCTAACCTTTTAGGTCTAGAAGTTATGCTGGAAATGTCACTAGAACAGGCTTATGCAAAAGATTATTTGTTCTTCACAGTTCTAGTCAGATTGGAAATAGAATATGAACAACCTCCGTGCACTAGAAAAGAACCAGAGTTGCAGACTTGGGGACTGACACCCTCTACTCACAGAACAAGCAGTACATGTTCAGTGTCCCTCCCCTGCCCCCACCAGCGTCCTGCCGAAGTGCTGCAAAACTGACTAGGAGAGACATAATCCACCTTTAGGCAATTTAGTTTCAATGCCTTTTAAACTGCTCAGCCTAACCAACTTGGTCGTCAATGGGAACAAGACAGTAATAAAACATTTATGTCCCATAGACCACCAAATAGTTATCACGGTAATGACTTTGTCCCTTTACTGACCAGGGTCACATCTGAGCTAGTGAGCTAGCAATGAAAAGCCATGCCCATTATGAATCTCCTGAGCTATGCAGTTCTCCATCAGTGAAACTTTAATCAAGTTAATACTAAATGTCATAAGTTTATTACATTCCTTCACTCATCTCCTCCCCAAATATAAACAAACTCATTAGTAGAAATTAGATATAGTAATAAAAAAAATAACGAAAGACAAAAATAGGAAAATCAAAATCTTCAAGAGGAAACTATACAACCTTGGGAACAATCTAATGAGTTTTGTAGAAGTAGAGAAAATAAAGATAATTAAAAAATGTGCACACACCATCATGATAGCCCTATAATAGCTCCTCTTTAAGAAGATGCTTTGTTCAAGAGCTATAGTAATCTATCAACTTTAACATCTAATGTATGTGGCTGGTGGGAACACTGTGTTTATGTCTCTACTAGCAAAAAAAAAAAAAAAAAAAAAAAAAAAGAGAGAATGGGTTGCAGTTTAGTTCTGATAAGCACCATTTTATCAGTTAGTTCTGATAAACAACAACATTTTCTGAATCTTTTGAATCTGCAAAACTGGTGTGAAAACCTTATATGGTTTGTGGTAACGCCTACTTCCACCTATTGAAGCACCAGGATGGGAGGGCGGAAGCCCACCCACATCTAAATGACCATCCCCACAGCCTAACGGGAGGAACCACTGGACCCAGGTGTCAAATGATTACAGTGGACAACAAATGAAAAAACAGGGACAGGATTGGGGGTCACAACCAGGGATCCAGAGGGGGACACTGAGCAGAGAACTCTGGACAGCATCCACTGCTCCTTGAAAGCGTCCAGGGAGCCAGAGGACACGGCCCAAAGGAACGCTGTCTGGAGACGTGATCTTGAGGGAGGATCGGAGGCAGGTCCTGCAGTCCAGATTCCTTCTCTGGTGGATGGCCACCTTGGCAAGCATCAGGATGAGGTGGTCTCGTGACTTAGTGGGGCAATGGATAGGGTGAATGTAAATCAGGAAGTGAGGGGAAAAGTGCAGCCAGAACCAGAGGAGGAGGTGGGCCTGGAGGAGCCAGAAGAAGGGCTGAAATGTGCACCACAGTGTCTCTTTCGCAGCAGAAGGAGCAGGCGTCGGGGGAGGTCATGAACCATGCTAGGTGCATGTCTGCCTGCATCTCTCCTCCGCGGGTCTCAGTGGGGAGGTTCTTGGGCCGCAGATGGCCCATGGGCCGGGAGTTTGTAGACCCCTGGCTTAGGGTGTTAGTCCGGTGCCAAAGCATGGACAGGACCAGCTGCTTGAACACCAGCCTAAGCAAGCAATCACAGTTAGAAAAGCCAGATATTTTCCATTCTGGAGAAATCTGTGTGTCACAGCAGACAAGCTTTTTGCAGGCCGTTTGTGGCAGTGTGATGAGGGGTAAACTCAAAAGGTGCAGCTCGACTGAATAGAAAGTTTGACAATAAACGGAAAAAAAAAATCAGGCATAAGGAATTGACTACATTGCTCTCCAAATCAGCTGTGACAAGGGGCGCATCAGGGCTTCCTGCTCCCCGGACAGCTCGACACCATTGCCACTGAGAACCTTCCTCTGTCTCCCCCGCAAAAGGATGATGGGGTTGGGGCTCCGAGAGCCAGATTTGCAGGTGGGCCAGTCGGCGTACACTGACAACGTGCTCTTCCTGGTCCAGGCGCCGAGCGACCTGGCGCAGGTGGAGGCTTGCCTGTTCGGTGGCCTCCTCCGCCCACGTCAACTGGATCAAGAGCTCTGGCCTGATGGTCTTTACAGGTGGGAGGTGAAGTCCCTCCCACCTGCACTCGAGGCCATCCAGTGGAGCCTGGGTCCGCTGTTCTATCTGGGCATCTACCTTTCTGCCTCTGATCCATCCCCACTAGAGAATCTGTTAGATCACGAGGCCAGGGTCGCTGACTGGTTACAGAAGTGGACGAGGCTGCTCCAGTGCCTTTCCCTGAAATGGAAAAAAGTTTGTCTACTGTGACACACAGATTTCTCCAGGATGGAAACTATCTGGCTTGGCTAACTGTGATTGCTTAGATAGGCTTATAGCTGTGCAAACTCAGCCTTATTTAATTAAACCTTTCCTACAGATGCATTTAATTAGGCAGAGAAATGGCTCATCTCATGGAGCAATTCTCTGTTGAGTGTGCAGGTCTCCAGCTCTTTTGTAATTCTTTCTCCAGCCCACGCTACAATGCTCAGAACTCCCACGTATAGGGATATTAAATGAATGTTGCCATCAGACTCAGTCACTGTGAGCTGTAGCACATGTGAATAATTCAGCCCGCTGGCTCTGTGACTGAAAAAGCAAATGATTATCCATATTCCTGCACCATCGCTGTTCCCCACTAGGTTTTATTTTCCAGTCTACACCCTTGTTTTTTTTAGTTGGCACTTCAAGGGTCCTTTATAGTGCAGACTCCTCTAGCTCCACATTAGCTGCTGCGCTGGGAAGTCCATTCCTTCCCCTGGGTCCCTGATTGCTTAGTGGATGAGCAGAAAGTAGGAGCTGGCATCTCCACTCCCCCAGATCCCTGTTTGGTTAAAGAGCTGGCAGAGAGACCTCACCCTGACTTCCTGTGGCCAGTTCCCCACCCAGGGAAGATGAAAAGGGAATGCATGATCCATCTGCACAGGCACATGCTGTTTCTGCCAGGATGCAGGAAACCCAGCTTTCAAGGCTGGGAGACAGCCCCGGGGGAGGCTTGAGTGCACGGTCACACAACTGGGACATGGGCTGTCAGGCCCAATGGTCACAGCCATGAAGGTAGCCAGGCCTGGAGGTTACAGCAGAGCTGAGATGGAGTCAAGGATCTGGGCCACAGGACAGAGTCAAGAGCAGAGCTGAGACAGAGCCAGGGATCAGAACCAAATGCCAGAGCCAATGGGTGAGCCAGAGACTTGGTCAGAAAGCAGAGCAGGGATTTTAAGGATGGAGAAGGGGAAGGGTTGAAGTGGGCAAAAGAGCAAGTGGTGCCGGAGCAGTCACAGGAAGCAGGACCATGCACGGCTGCAGGTAAGGGACACGTTAAATAGCCAGCAAGTGATGGCGGCTGCTGCTTGGTTTAACAGAAGTTAGTTCCACTTCTCCATCAAACAGACAGGGCAGTCAATCAGGCAGCCCCTGTTAGGGTCAGCTGTGTCTTTGATAGGTTTCGTTATCCTTCAACTGTCCTGTTTCATGGTTCTGTCCTTGCTGAAAAAGGCCCTGAGATAGATGTTTGCATTGGAGTGAGTACTGGGTGAATTCAGGCTTCAGCTTATTTGCTGCAACAGATTAATAGGTATTAGCAAAGAAGGTTGCTTTTTTTCTTGCTCGTGCACTCTCTGTGGGCCAGATTTTGACACCATTACTCACATTGAATATTACCTTACTCTGGGAAAGCAATGAAATGTGACAAAGCCAGACCGGAGAGATATCAGCCCTAGAATGGTGAAGGCCCTAGGCCATATGAACTGAAAAGAAGTTACCACAAGTTAACTAGAGACACCCGAGTCCAATTAAGGGCTGCTGGTGACTTTTGAAAACCCCTCTTTTGGGGGTGTGCGTGAGAGAGAAAGGGGGAAGAAACAAGCTGTAGTAGGTTAATAGCAGTAGGGAGAAATGTTTCCTCTCAGATAGAAAGCAGTAATTTCTCTACTGGCCTATAGGGACCTCAGAAATGTAAGAATGTAAGACAACTGGAATTGGGCAATCATCTCCTAAATCCAAGCAAGACAGCCTTGATAGCTCCACACTTCCAAAGCAGTATATACTGCAGTTAGATTTTTAAGAACCATACAGGGTCCTGCTGGCATTCTCAGTACAGAGGTAGAGACCCACTTCATTTTCCATAGAGATTAAGAGACTTCTCATCCTCCTTGGCCTGTCAGCCTTCTTTGACATCAGTCATGCTCTCTTTGAAATCTTGTCCTCCATTGGCTTCCATTAGTCTGTCCTCTCCTAGTGAGCCTACCTCTCTAAGCTTTCCTTCAGAGATTCATCAGGAGAATCCTCCTCAGCCCTCCTCCAGCTTTCTGTGGGAGTCTCTCATGGCTCCATTCCTGGCTTCCACTTCTCCCTCTTTACTTTGTCCCTGGGTGATCTCATTCACAAACATTACTTCACTGGCAGTTGATCACGTCAGCTGTCATGGGAGAATTTGTGCAGTTATGTATTTTGCCAACAGGGTTTGTCTACATGGGAAAACTGACTGGAACAGCTATTGCGGTATAGCTCCCCATGTGGACACTTACTCTGAAGAAAACCTCACTTACCTCCACAATAATCAGTGTGCTTTGAAGGCAGAGTAATTTTTCTGGAATAAAATATTTTTTATTACAGAATGGAACCCACATAGGAAGTTATTCCAAAATAGCGTATTTCTTTATAATTATGCCAGTCAATTTCCCCAGGTAGATAAGTCTTTAATTTCTATTGTTGTCAGTTTGGCACCTTAAACAGTAGTATATTTATGCACTGATACTAACCCACTCAGAAATTCAGTTCTGTCAGTAAGAAATGTGAACACAACTACCTTCTGCCCTTTGTTTTAAGCTAATAGAGTTATGACTAAAAGGAAATTCAGGATGTGGTAGAAGCTTATCTTTACCAGGATGGGTGTGTGAGAATTGTATGTGCCAGGGTACATTTAAAGGCATGCTTGTTTTTCTATCATCGCTTATTGTTCATTTATAATTCACCTCAGATGGAAAGGGGTCACACGAAGTCTCTATCAAGCAGCAAGGTTTTTAAAAACACTATTTAAAGTCAGAGTGAGCATCACCCTAAACAACCCTATCTCAGGAAAGTGAGGAAGAGTCAGCAATGGGACAAAGAATCTTGGAACATCTTTGGAGAGTCATTAATGGCATAACTTTGAGAAGCGATTAAGGTGACAGCCACTACAGGGACTGAGCACTTTTGAACATGTGGACCTTATAATTAAGGGCCAGATTTTGACATCCTTATCCACGTTGCATAATATCTTATATCAGGAGTGGTCCCAGCTTAAACCGCCCCCCTCACCTTTGACCCTACTTGCCTCCCTAATTACCATCCCATCTCCTCCTTCATCTCTAAGATCATTAATGCACCGTCTACCATCACGGTCTGGAGTTCCTCTCTTTCTGTTCATTTCCTAGATATTTTCCAATCTGGCTTTAATCCCTTGCATTCCACTTAAACTGCTCTCCTCAAAGTCTCTAATGACCTCTTCCTAGCCAAAGCTCAGAACCAATACTCTATTCTCATCCTCCTTGGCCTGTCAGCCTTCTTTGACATCAGTCATGCTCTCTTTGAAATCTTGTCCTCCATTGGCTTCCATTAGTCTGTCCTCTCCTAGTGAACCTACCTCTCTAAGCTTACCTTCAGAGTTTCATCAGGAGAATCCTCTTCAGCCCTCCTCCAACTTTCTGTGGGAGTCTCTCATGGCTCCATTCCTGGCTTCCACTTCTCCCTCTTTACCTTGTCCCTGGGTGATCTCATTCACAAACTTTACTTCAGCTATTAGCTTTATGCTGGTCATTTGCAGATTTACCTTTCCACTGTAGTAGACCTCTCCTGTCCAAACTAAAATCTCAGTCTCTGTTTCTGACATCACCTCATGGATGGCATCACCTGTCACCTGGAGGTAGGGTGACCAGACAGAAAATGTGAAAAATCGGGACAGGGGGTGGGGGGGTAATAGGAGCCTATATAAGAAAAAGGCCCCAAAATCGGAACTGTCCCTA
The DNA here is from genome assembly GCA_037349315.1 of Chelydra serpentina. Lineage (NCBI taxonomy): Eukaryota > Metazoa > Chordata > Testudines > Chelydridae > Chelydra > Chelydra serpentina. Next base: position 490,288 of record JBAIAC010000018.1, read on the forward strand.
TAAAATTGGGACATCTGGTCACCCTACCTGGAGGTCTTTATGACCCAAAAAGAAACCTTAACCTTCCCCACAAACTCCCCCCACCATCCTTTTTTCAATTACTGTGGACAGCCATCTTTTCCCTGTCACTCAGGCCCATAACCTGCATGTCATCTTTGACTCTGCCCTCTCTGAAGGCCTACACCTCTACATGTAGAAATCTTGCCAATTTTCCTGCACAGCATAAGATCCATCCTTTTCTTTCCATTGATACAGCTAAAATGTTCCTCCAAGCCCTTTTTCATGTCCCAACCACTGCAACATCCTCCTTTTGGGCCTGGAGGAATTCGATCTTGCCTGAGTTATGTCTGTTTAAAAGACTACTGCAATAATAATTTTTCTGGCTTGTTGTTTTGATCACATAATCCCGGTCTTTGCAACCCACCGCTAGTTCTCACTTCTCTACCACAACAAATACAAATCTATTGGCCTTCACTTTTAAGGAACTTCATAGCCTATTCCTACACTACCTCCCCTACGCAAACAAGGTACCAAATTAGGCTTCTGTTTGGTCAATAAGGCCAGCTTCAATTGCTTAATTGTCAATATTTCCAACAAGCACTTTTGTGCTTTCTTTAGCATCACCCTCATGCATCAGAAGAGCTTCTCAAAACAACTGCTAAGCCACCTCATTGTCCTCCTCCAAATCTCTCCTTAAAATTTTACTTGCTATGATGCCAACAAGAAAGGTTACAATGATTAGGTAGGTGGTGTGCTGTGTTCACTTCTTACCCTGCTGACTGGTATCGTCGCCTTGTTACCTGGTGCTCTCCTGTTTGTTGTATCCAATTTTTGCCTTTTCATCTTATACTTTGATTATAAGCTCGAGAGCCATATTTTGGTTCTGTATTTGTACACTGCCTGGCACAATGGGGCTCTGATCCTTGACTGGGGGGGCTCTAGATGCTAAAACAATACAAATAATAAAAGGTATCAAAAAAAAGTTAGAGCAAATTTATTTTTAGAGGAGAGAGGATTGGCTGGAATATTAACAAAGGATGTTAATGTGTAAAAATACTGTGCTATTCAGGATTCTGCTTCAGGAACCAAAGGTCACAGACAAAATGTGTTCATCTCAAGATACACTGGGAATACAGTTACCTATAGTTTTATAAAGTTAGGTTTAGAAATATTTAACCTCCAATGTTTTTTTTAAATGTATAAAAGCTGTAATAAAACGTTTTAAAAAACCTAATAGGTTGTGTGTGTAGACAATGGTGCTAAGTTGTGGAATTTTGACAATAGCACATGATTTATTTTCAAAAAACAGTTTGGGGTTTTGATCAGCATATAGAGCTGGCTGGAATTTTTTTTTTAATTGCAATTTCAGAGACAATTTTTGGCAAAAACTGTCACAATTTTTCATCCCGCTCTAGTGCTCAGTTGTATGTGCAACACAAATGTGTCCATTTAGTAATACAGTAAAATGGATTTCACAGACACTTAAAAGTTGCAGCTGAATAACTGAGATTCATGAAGACCCAGATATGAACTCCAAAGTCTGGGTATGTACATGAAGCAGATTGTTATATCACAACTCAGCGGTCTGGTATACCATAATGGTCACTCCTCAGACCAATCAGACAGTGCTTCTAGAGTTTCTTTTCTATAGTGTATATTATCATCAAGGTTTACACGATAGCCGGTAACTCTAAATAGCCTGTAAGCAGTTTATTATCCTTCTCTATTAAATCCATTAAACCTCACTAACCTTTGCAAACAGCTCCTTTGATGACATTCCAGGAGGTGATATGCTTAGTTTCGGCAAACAAGTTATTGAAGTTATCAGACACCAAACTCAAACAAACTGGTTTTCCCTGATTGTGTAGGTTTAAGCCAGATTCTTGATATTTTGTGTGTGTGGTTTAAAGTCTCATTTTGTGCTATAAAAAAAAAAAAAACCATGACAGGGCTAAAACAATGTTATAAAGGGATTCTTTGCCACCATGACCATCTACTTATTGCTTATGAACTAATTCCCAGAAGGTCATGCTGAGATCCAGAACTGTTTCACACATCAAGGTTGCTAATTAAGGCCAATCTGGTTATCAAGCCCATTCATCCACAAAAAACGAGAGAGCCCGATGGATTAAAAATGCAAAATAAGTGGTTGTGTCAAGTATTCTATTTAAAAAGAGGGTGGGGAAAAAATTGGTGAATTTAGTACTATGCTCCAGCAAAAATCCCAGCTTTCCCGCTTTGCCTCATTACTGTTTCTCAGCCTTGGCATGGAGGAACCACCTTTGTGTATGCGAGAGGGTTAATAACTCTCCTAGTCCATATAGCACCAGATGGTGCATCACTTACTCCCATGGGTAAGCAGCTGCAGACTTCAATATAACAGCTCACCCGTGAGAGTAAATGAAGCACAATCTGGCCCTTAAAAATTTGTTTTTAAGGTGCAGTCTCTAGGAAAATTGTACCTAGATTTGCTCTTTAACTCTAAGTATTCATATCATGGTGCAGAACAAATAGTGAAACAGCTAAAATACCGTGGAACTAATTATCCTACAGCCCTCAAATGGCAGCCTCTTAGAAAAATCTTGGCCAATATTCTTCACATGCTGGTAGATATTAGCCTCCATACTACAGCAAGCAGTCTCAAAATACGTGCTGTTAACATCCATCATCTTCTACCATTATCAAAGCATCACAAGAGAGACAAAGAGCCTTCCTGCACTCTCAGCAGATTTACAAACTGAAGTTTTAGATTTCTTTTCAGCAGCTCTTCTTGATAGGAAGCGACAGAAAATACTGAACAAGTAACAGTTCTCCATGCAGCTTTTAATAACAATTCCTCTGGAAGATGTGGTGGTGGGGGGAGACAAATGGAAAAGGTCTACAACCTCTACTAGATCAGCTGCATGTCAAAATCTGTAACCCCCATGATTCACTCAGATGAAATTCATTTATGTTGTAACAAAGAGGCAATTATTGCTTCCCCATGCTGAAATTTTATTCTCAATTGCTGTTTCTTTACATCACAGTCCTGTATTGCCTTTTGCTGAAGGTCATGTCCCAGGATGCCACCTGCAGTTCATTGTTAACATTGTAACTTCATTTATTTTTGCTAATATGAGCTACACCATTCCAGGAAATATAATGGGGGTAGGGGTGAAAAATCATGTTGCAGATGGATTAGGAAACTAATCTAGTGCTGTATCACCAGACAAGACATGGAGCCCCCTTTCCAATGCTCCTGAGACTGCCTTGTGTATCCAAGTGCACAAGACTTCAGTCACAGCTGCTGGGAACCCAAGACAAGCAGCTGGATCCTGTAGTGAACTTTTAAAGGGAAAGGAAGAGACGAAAGAGAAATACTGGAGGGCTGTTGTGCGGAGGTTAACGGTAGGGCAGGAGTCTATGAGCATAGGAGCTGGCCATACGGTGGAGTGTTGGGGGGTGGGTGAGGAGGGGGGGGGGGAGATAAATGGCCTGTGAAGGGTCACAAAGGGGTCATAGGGAGGTAACAGTGCAGTGGCAGGGTGGGGAAGGAGAAGACTAGAATTTAAAGACTGGAGATCTTGCATTGTTGGCTATTGCTAATGCTAACTTTCTCAGTCTGCTGGGAAGGAGAAAGCACCAATTTTCCCTTTTCCCTCTCTGTAGGTAACACTAACAGTCACTCTCTTCGCACCTTATCACATCCTCTTTGAAAGTGGAAAAGATATGCTCCAGGTGAAGTTCAAATGTGAATTCCCGACATGTTAACACACTGGAGTTCCATTTGCATGGAATTAAATCTCCTTTAAAATTATATTAAGGAGCCAGAGAGCTCCTCTTTCGAAGGGCCATGTGAACACTGTGTAATGGAAACGTGATGACCGTCAGGAGCTGCTGCAAGAAATACTAATTCAGTAATGGGAAATAAATTCTTCTGATATATTCAGTGCGGAGTTAAATGTGGATTGTTAATAATGCTTAAGCAGAGCCCGTCTGCTTTTTCTATCTCAGCAGATGCTGTTTTCCATCTAAGCCACAGACTGTGCATGACAGAATGCTAGCACCTTCTAATAAACAGGAATTTAAAAAGCAAGAGTATGCCCCTCAATGTGTGCCTGTGTGTTTTCAATCGGACTGAGTAGGAGTTCAGGGTAACCCTTGGTGCATAAAGAAGATGCCTCAAACAGCTGCATTAAAAGTTGTTATACTGGCCTCTTTCCTGATGCCTTTGGAGCCAGAATTTGTGGGGCCAAATTTTCAAACCAGCTCAGTGCCTCTGTAGGGACCAAACTAAGATGTCTGACACGGTACTGAACTCTCTCACAGAACGATGCTCAGACAAAAGATTATATCTATAATGGCTCTGCTAGCTCTTTGCATTTCTAATGCTGTAAGGAACTCATGGACCCTGTGCAGAGCTTGTAATTAAATAGCATAGCTTACCTTTGTCGACTGCTGCCCATGCTGGCTCTAGAAGAGCTCACCCTGATTGGCAATTGTTTTGTCTACACCAGAAATGCTACAGCGGCACAACTTCAGCTGTGACGCCATAGTGTAGACACTAGCATAGTGATGGAAGAGGTTCTCCAAGAGGGCGTAGCTAGGTCAACGGAAGAATTCCTCCATTGACCTAGTACTGTCTACACTAGGGCTTAGGGCAGCTTAATTATGTCATAGCGATGTAGCTAGATTGGTTCTACACTAAAAAGTTAGGTCAATGAGCATCTGCTCAGTGCAATGGCTGCCTTGCTGTTTACCCACTAGGTGCTGTGCTATAGTTTTGGAATAATGCCAGATGCTGCTTCAGCTGAATCTGGGTGTGTTGTAAGTGTTCTTGTTCCATGACGTGTGTCCAGCACCAGGGTATCTACAGAACTTATTACATTCCTCTGACTTCACAGAGCTCTGTAACCATACCTTGCACTTTAGAACAGGTTTAATGTGAGCGATAGAACCCAGACTCCTGCTCTCCAACACTTATTAAGTGGAGGCATGAAATGGTACAATCCAGTGGACAAACTGCTGCATGTATCACTGATGGACATCTCAGAATAGGCGGGCTTTAAGAAGTGATCTGAAGGATTAACTAACTGGGAGTCCATCAAGTTTATTAAAGTAGGCAGGAAATTTGGGGTAGGAGAAGCAGCAATAAGCGAGAGGCACTGATGAGTAAACCGAGATCAAATGCAACATCTTGTTTCGAGCGAGGTCCTGATTTATTTGGGAGTCAGTCAATCCAACTGTATTTAAATAAGGTATAAGGACGACCTACCGAATCAATGGTTTAGATAAGCTTAGAATCTATGTAACCTGACTCTCTCCCCACTCTATTTCTCAGCCACATTGTACATGGCCTTCCTTTGAATGCCAAATGATGGCAGAAAACAAGATATAAAGCATGGACAGAAGAACAGCCATAGTGGGCCAGAACAAAGGTCTATCTAGCCCAGTATCCTGTCTTCACCCAGAGGGTGCTGTTGAACAATCAGCAGGTTCCAAGAGAGTTTATTCTGGCTGAGATCAAACATGAGATATTTCAGCCCACTGATTTAGAAAGGGGTAAGAAAGTTTCAATTGGAAATTATAGTGAAAGGGTCTGTTCAGAAAAATTCCAACAGAACCATTTTCTGTCAGAAAATGTAGTTCCTTGGAGATGCTTCAACAAGTCGTGTCTATTTCACCAAAATTTTGTTGTGGAGAAAAGCCCCCCCGCAAAAAAGTTGACAATGTTGAAATGTCTGTTTCTTCATTTTCAGAATGAAATGTTTCAATTTTTCATTTTGAGATGATTTTCCTTTTTCCATTTTGTATAATGCAATATCAGAGACAAAAAACCTCAAAAGATTTAGATAAATCTGAAACCTTTCAGAATTTTCCTTCTGAGAACTTCAAATTTGGTATTATGATGCCAAATTTCAAGCTCCTTTGTGAATCAGAATTGTCATCCTTCCATCAGCTCTATACTGTACCATTCGGTGTTTAATAGAATGTTATCTGGTGTGTCCTTTATCAGGAGTGACTGTTCTTGCCGCATGCTGTATTTCCAGTTATTTTATTAGTCTCCACTCCTGAGAACACTGATGCGCATGTTTCACTTTATGCCTAAGAGTAGTCACGTTGACTTGGCTTCAAGGGAAGCACATGTATAAGTGATTGCAGGAGTGGGGCCTTATTTGTTTTCTTTCATTAAATACAATCATACTCATGCACAACCCAGGAAACTCAAACTTATGGCTCCAATTGCAACTGCAATGTTGCATTAACATCTTTTTTGCATTTATTTTTCTCACACTTAGCTTTGTGCGGTTTCTTTGTTGTTGTTTTTAGGGGGGAAAAAAGAGAGAAGTGGAAAGAGCTAAGTTGTGAGGAGGAAATGGTGCCTGAAGTAATGTAGACTTCCACTTATCACATACTCAACTAAACATGAATGCACTTATTTGACTGTGCAATATAAAATTCAGACATATTGCATCTGGTTTCCCCAGACATCTCGTATCCTCGGATTCTTCCATCTTAAATGCTCAGTAGTACATTGTTCATTCAAAACCAGTAGGAAAGTGATCACTTTTAATAGCGTTATCTTTGCTAACTAGATACTTACTTCAGGATAGGCCTGTCACAGGGCACATCACTCACTGTCAGACTGGCACCTTTTCCTGGTCACTCTGGGGATTAGCTCAAGGCCAATACTCCTTGTCCACAGCTTGCACACTATCACTCCGTCTCTGCATCTGCCTGCCACCTTAGGAACTGCAGAGTCCTCTTTGCAACTCAACCCTCCGGCTGTGTCACCATCCATGTTCCCTCCCTCCAGGGGTTAGTGTCTAAGTCCAATAAACATGCCACTTCCCCAGTGGCAAGTGGGGAGGGGGAGGAACTGGGGCTCGCTCACTACCCCAGGTCCCAGCCCAGGGATCCTGTGGATAGCAGTCTCCTGCTGCACCTCTAGTTCCTCTCACCACTGCTGCAAACCGCAGGGCCACTTCCCCATGGCCCCAGCACCTTCCTCATCCTTGTTCAGAGCACTCAGCTGCTTATTCCCTGGCAGCAACTGACCTGTCCATGGTGCTAGCTTTTTTTCAGCCTGCTAGGGACACAGTCCTCACCCCAGGGGCACCCCAGAGCAACTGACTGTCTCTGACCTGCAGCTCCTTTTATGTGAGCCCTCTGGGCCCTGATTGGCTGCTGTGTGCAGCCTCCCTCCACTTGGCTGCTTCCTGTGCAGCCACCCTAGGCTGCTTGGAGGATGCATCTCCATTGTTCCTTTCTGGGAGAGGGGGTGGCAGACCCAGGAGGCCTCTATTAATCCCTTCTTCTCTGGTGTGGGGTGAACATCCTATCACAAGGCCTGATCCAAAGCTCATTGAAATTGTTAGGAGTCTTCCATCGACTTCAATGACTTTAGGATCAGGCTCTGTTTGCATTATTACCTATCCTTACCTAAAGGCATTAAAGGGAATATAGCATGTTTCCACTTAGTTATCAAAGGCAGCAGGCAAATTTGTAAAAGTGACCATTGTAGCATAGGACTAACTCACTGCTGGTATAGTAGCATTTATAACTCACACATGCCAATGCTTGGGCAAACAGCAAGATTAAATTGCTTCCAATGTGCACTTATGCTATTTAAGACCATCCCCATTGGAGCCTCCCCCGTTTATTGTCTGCAATAGAAAGCAAGAAAGCATTTATGGTAAAACAATGCTATAACTTGGACCAACAATTGGAAACACAGTTTGATATTCACTCTAGGCTTCATAGTATAATGCACTGTGGAACAAGGTGCTGTGCAGCACAGTGCACTGTATCACGGTAGAACTAGTGAGCAATGAGACAATTGCTCATAATTCTTGCTAGAATAAGACGCAAAACTCTTTACAGTCCAGTGTTCTGAACTTTTTTTTTTTTAAAGCATTGCAGCAAAAGTAAATTACTGAAGCACTACAGAGTGCCAGGATCAATTTTATACTATGGTACTTAGTGGGTTGCACCAACAAAACTTACTCTCAAAAATCATATAGGGTCTTGGTCTTTCTGGGATATTGTGCCCAAGATAAGCACTTTGATGCCTCACTTGTGGCTTCATTATTTAATGCTCATTTCTCCAGAAGGACATCGTGTGGTGCGACTCAAGCTTGCCTGCTGTTTCATTAGAAAATATGACACATGCAAGTGCCTATATAACAAATAGGGAAATTGAGGTTACAGAACATGTTCTTGGTGCTACATCAGGGTCAGATCATCAGCTGGTGTAAGTTCAGGATCTGGCCATTATTTTTTCTTATGATCCTTAATGATTCCTTGTCCCACATTCAGCTTGAAGTGAACTGTGGAAGAGATATTAAAATATTATTGTAGTTTTCCCCCCAAAGTATTAGTAATTTGCATGACACCCTCAATCTTGTAGATGCCTTAAGACATAGAAGGACATGGGCTTGATCCTTATCTCCATGACCACTGTAAACAAGGAGAAAGTCTAATTTATAAGACTGCACACTTTTGGCAGCAGTGTCTGGCTCTCATTTTGATATTTACAGCAGTTAATACAATGGGGCTGCAGTCCTAAATGAGGACTTCGGCTGCAACCATAATATAATAAATAATAATTGAAGCAAATGATCAGGTTTGGAGAAGTAACTGGAGTCATTGATAGAAAAAGCCTTACTGCTTACTGGTCTTTCTGCTCTGTACCTATATTGTTTTGTTTCTTCTCAGTCATTCAAGTTAATGAGGTACTCGCTGCAGTTGCCTGGAGTTTTATCTACTAACATAATACCAATAACAAACATCTCCACAGCATAATAGCACTTTAAATTAAAGCATTAAGAATAGAAACCAATTTTAGGTCACTGCATTTCAAAAAGACACCACCATGCATTTTCTGTGCACTCAAATCTTCCAAATGACTTCAGTGGGATTTCAGGAGTTCACGTAACGAAGGATCAGGCTTTAAATGTTAGCAGTGTTATATTTTTGTACATGGCATGCTTTGCTATATTCTTTATGATGAGTTCTTACATTAAGGTCCTTGTAAGTACCGAAATCATGTTCACTCACTATTTGAATTTGCTTTTTGCTTGTGTCACAACCTTCACTAACAAAACAAACAAGTGCTTGTTCTTTTAGAAAAAAGTTGGAAGAAATGAATGGTGTGCCTAATTCTCATCTCAGTCACACCAGTATAAAGTGAGAATAATTGCAATTAAGTCAATGGAGTTCGACTGGTATAAAACCATTTTAACAGGAGAACCTGTTTCCCTGCTAAAAAAAATTCTCATGGAATGACAGACGTGTCGTGGCAAACAGCCCTCTAGTCCCTTGCTGTTTATAATGAGTGTCAGAATCAGAATTCTTATTATTGATGTCACAGAGAAGGGGAGATCTGATAATTGCAGTTAAACCCCCTGGTTGATATTCTAACAAGGTGCTTTTCCTCCCTTTAATCTTACCACAAGCCCTATTGATTTTGTCAACAAGATCTAAAAGGCTGAGGTAAGATAAGACGATAAAGCCTGAAGAGAAAAATGGTATGGTTACTGAGTCAGGAGCTCGAACAGCGAGATTACTTGCCAGTAATTGGAGCCCTTGTTGTATTGTTATTCCAGATCCAATTTGGAAGGTTATCACCATGAATGTGAGCCATGGAAAGTTCAAGGGAGTGGGGGGATACCCATAGTATTTTCTAATATCCAAACATACCCTGACAGTCTCTGGTGCCAGTATGTCAACTCTGCAATTCAACACCCACAACTGGCCTGTGGCAGTTGACTTGGACTCATGGGGCTCGGGCTACAGGGCTGTTTAATTGTGATGTAGATGTTGGGGCTCAGGTTGGATCCTTGGCTCTGGGACTCTCCCCCGCTGGTGGGATCCCAGACCTTGAACATCTACACTGCAATTAAACAGACCTCTAACCTGAGACCCTGCGAGCCCAAGTTAGCTGACACAGACCAGTCATGGGTGTCTGATTGCAGTGTAGACATACCTTAAAAGGCCCAGCCCCGATATCCATCTTCAGTTATTGTTTTTCCCATTTGCAAAAAGGTTGTGTAACCACCACTCTCTCTTAGCTAGCAGTAGTAAAAGTTAGCAGTAGTTGCGGTACTAGTTTTGTGCAGTTATGTGCCTGGATCCCTGGGAGGCTGGGTAAAAGAAATGGGCATCTGAGAACAGGAGTCATTGGTTTCTTTTCAGTGTCGTAGCCATGTTAGTCTGTGTCAGCAAAACGAAAATAAGAAAGAAAAACTTGTAGCACCTTAGAGACTAACAAATTTATTTCAGCATAAGCTTTCGTGGGTTAATACCCACTTCATCGGATGCATGGAATGAAATACACTGTAGACAGATATTTATACAGTCAGAGAAACATGATAAGGTTGAGGTGTATAGACCAATCTTAAGAGGCTAATTAGTTGAGAGGAACCATGACAGCAGGGGAAGAAAAAACTTTTGAAGTGATAAACAAGATGGTCACACAGGTGTGAATGAGATGGTCACCTGTGTGACCATCTTGTTTATCACTTCAAAAGTTTTTTCTTCCCCTGCTGTCATGGTTCCTCTCAACTAATTAGCCTCTTAAGATTGGTCTATACACCTCAACCTTATCATGTTTCTCTGACTGTATAAATATCTGTCTACAGTGTATTTCATTCCATGCATCCGATGAAGTGGGTATTAACCCACGAAAGCTTATGCTGAAATAAATTTGTTAGTCTCTAAGGTGCTACAAGTTTTTCTTTCTTATTTTCGTATTGGTTTCTTTGAGAGTCAGTCAATCAAGTTGTACATTGGATCAACTGTAACAAAGTGAACCAGCCACGTATCTTTATTACAACAGATCAAAATTACATCTGTGCTCCAAATAGTTATAAACATAGCTCAAAAACAGTAATGCTTGACAATATAATAGCCAGCCAGCCCTGGTGTGTGAAATTACAACATTAAAGAATTGAGAGATTAATTTAATGAACTTATTCACTGAATTTCACCTTTTTTGTGTTGATGTGGCCATGAACAGTGATTTTTTTCATGTGCATTCATTTTTCAAAGCTATTCATCAAATAATTCTTGCCCTGTAGTTGGTTTGCAAGCATTTCATTGTGAGTATTCAGTATGCAAATGAGCTGATTTGAATGGATGCACAACATATGACATGTTTCACTTCCTTAATTGCATGAACATAACTCTTAGAATCATGTTTCCTTGGTGATCACTTGTAATTAAAAAAAAATCTAACATTTACCTTCAGCAAATGTTCATAGACGTTAAGGTCAGAAGGGACCATTAGGATCATCTAGTCTGACCTCCTGCACAATGCAGGCCACAGAATCCCACCCACCGACATGTTCTGGAATCTGCACTTAAATTCAGTGCTTGGATTAACATTCCTGCCACCAGTAAACTCAAAAGTGAAATAAAAGAGCATGAAAAGAGCCAAATGATTTTGTATTGCACAAATTAACATTTGTATTTTATAAAAAAAACATTAAAGGAAAATATTTTTGCTATATTTGCCCAGCTCTGGTTATTAGTCTGTCTCCACACAGAATAACTGGCGCCTTATCCTCTGTTCTACTTTGCCTCAAGTAGAATGACAAATGGGATTCTCAGAAACCTTGAGGTTATGATTTTTTAAAGTCAGCCTTCCGTGAGAGGATATGGATAGAGCTACCATCAACAAACGCCTACATAACATAGCTCAGCGTGTTGTCTCGCTCTTTAAATTTGGCAGTTGCAAGTTCAGTGGACTTTACCTTGTCCTCTTATTTAATTCCACATATTTTTTGTGCTTTCCTTAAGGCGTATAGCCCTTCAACTTTCGTTTTAAAAAAGTATGAAAAGTGTTAACGGATTTTTAAAAAAGACAAACCATGGAAACGGCAAAACATCTGTATCCAGTTCTGTATTGCTCCCTTCCTCCCTAGTGCATAGAGTCAAGGAATGCGAATAGGCGCATCGGCCTAAGGCACCTACTTAGGGTGACCAGACAGCAAGTGTGACAAATCGGGACAGAGGGTGTGGGGTAATAGGAGCCTACATAAGAAAAAGACCCAAAAATCGTGACTGTCCCTATAAAATCGGGACATCTGGTTACCCTACACCTACTTAGGTCCTGCTTCAATAACAAGAAAAAATATACTTTTATTTGCGGATGTCAGAGCACTTAACGAATGTTACCATCCCTGTTTCACAGGGGGGAAACAGTCAGAGACGACTTGTCCATGGTGACACTGTGGGTTGTACAAGGCTGTTTGTCATCTATAGAAGCTATGTTGGAGCAGAAGCTGAACTTACCAATTGTTCTTAAATGTCCTATAGCTGCCACCAGTCCCTTGACCTAAAGCCCACTAAGGAGTCAACCTTTCCAGGCCAGTCCTGCCTTGGGGGCAGTACATGGGTATACCACTACTGCAGGGACTCAAGGAAGCACAATGCCTCCCAGGGCTCTAGAAACTACGGCAGCTCTGCAACCCTTTGTAACAATGCAGCACATGCTCTCCTCTGTCCACCTCATTTTATTGGCCAAAGGTGGAGGGGATAGATCTATAAAGGAGCCTGTGCAGGCCTCACACAGACTTGGGTTAAGGGCTGTCATGCCCAGCCCATGCATAGGAGTGTGTCTTAGAGAGAGAGCTCATTGTGCCCTCTTCCCATCTTTGCATACCCGATCAGGGCCAGGAACAACCTTGCGGTCTGTCAGCATGTTCTCTGGAGGCTGAGTCTCCGCTAGTCAGTAGGGGAAAGCTGCCTCTGGAAATGCAGCAACAAAAGGGAGGCATCTTAGGTAACTCGCCTTAAACGATGCTAAACGTTTCTGCAATTAAGTAAACTTAAATCTGATGTAAGGCTGCAACACCTGCTTTTTGTTTACAGACACCGTCATTAGGAGCCTGCCGGCAATTAGACAAATAACAGTTTACGGATTGCTTAACCTCACTGCAGGAGCTGGAGAGTGTGTTCTGGTCCCCTACCAAAACTCCATCCACATCATCCTCCAGCAGCGTAGCTAGTGACAACACACTCACCTGGTGAAACTCCACCTTAGAAGCATTATGCATCACTGTCATTAGTTATCATTTGTATCCCAGCAGTGCCTAAAGGCCCCATAGTGCTAGACATTGCATAGTCACAGAATCAAAGATGGTCCCTGCCGAAAGAACTTACAATCTAAAAGATAAGATAAACAGCCAAAGACAGGCAACAAACAGCAAGTTGCCAAAAGTACATTTTCTCCCTGCTTTCCACACATCACAACCCCCTCTCCCTTCCTCCTCTCTGTTCAGCCAACCCCGAGTTCCCTTCTTCAGCTCTACCCATCTCCCATAGGGCCACATTCAGCCTCACTCTGATTTCATCAGCACTAACTTGCACTGGCTGGTTGATTAGGGCACAATGCTGTATCGAACGCTGCCTGTCACAAGTTAATCCTTTCATGGCCGTCACAGATAGGAACTTCAGGAGCGGCTATAATATGAAATGGTGGGGGAAAGTTTTCAGAAGTGACTCAGGCTAGATCTACACTGCAATCAGGGGCTGGAATTGCAGCCCATGGAGACATAGCCGAGCTAGCTTATTCTAGCTAGCCCGGATACTAATAGAGCCATGAAGCCACAGCAGCACAGACTTCAGCATGGGCTAGCTGCCCAGGTAATTGACCAGGATTCCAGGCAGACTTCTGCGGCCCATGCTCAAGCCCATGCTGCCACGGATGCACTGCTATCCATACCCAAGCTAGCTATACTAAGTCTAGGTTGAGTTCTGTATGTCTACGTGTCCTGCAATCACCTGATTGCGGTGTAGGCACACCCTAAATGCCAATGGTGCTAGCCCAACATACCCACACTAAAGATAGCAGTGCAGATGCCATGGCATGGGCTTCAGCGTCAACTAGCGATGCAGGTACATACCTGAGATCCTTGCTGTGCTTATACAGCCCCTGCTGCTGCATCTATGTTACTATTTTAGCTGTGCTGCAATCACACCTCGACCTGAAGGGTAAACATTCACCTAGAGATTTGGTACCCTAAGTCCCATTGAAAGTCATGCTCAAAAAGTCAAAGCCTCCTGAAAGTCAAAGGCTACTCTGCACACAAAACCAGCTCTATACTGCACACTTGTGCTGTCAACGCTGTCAGTCAGGGATGGGAAGAGAGGTGATCCCTGCAGTCGTAGCCATACACCCGCTGTCTGTGCAGTTATATTGGCAAAACACTCCCAGTATACACCTAGCCAAAATGGTTTTTGAGAATAGGAATGAGGCTCCTAAATCACTTTTGAAAATGTCATGCTACATGTTCATTGGATGCCCTTAAAATGCATTTATTGTGTTAAATATTTATGACAATTCCACATTTTAAGAAATACCACAATTACTGCAAACATCATACATAATGGTAGTTGATGCCCATTGGGTTGAACAATTCCGTAAACACACACACAAGTACATCACTACAAAAATGTTTAGGACCCGACCTACCTGTAAAAATAGAATGCTCTGAAAAGCATGCAAAAATCTTATGGGGAAAGAGAAAAGGAGGACAATTAGGGAGACAGAAAACTTTTCCAAGAGGGTTTGTCCTCATGAAGATATTTAAAACTGTATCTGTTACTGGACACACACACACACACACACACACAGTAACATATAGAACATTTCTGAAAAATCAGAGAAGAAATACTTCCAGACTCCATGAACTCTGCCCAACCACGTTTTCAAAAAGTCCCTGCAACTCTCCAGCTGGTGCACCCAACAATAAACCAAAATTATAAACATTAGACACTAAAGAACTCAAATATAATGGGTGGTGAAAAAAACCCAGGTGTCTGCAGTGAAGAAACTAATCTGTCCAAGAAATGCATTAATATATTGGAAAAGGAGCTCTTTCCATTTTGTGCACTGCAAGATTATCACTTATCTCACAGACTGTAACAGCCTGAGATTATTATCACATTTGATTTTGCTGGGTTTTCATAAGACTGAGAATGAAAAAGAAAATTAAAGGTTGTTGAATTTATCTTCATTTCGTTCCCACCTAAGAACATCCAATTATTCAGATGAAATGTGATGCTTTTTGTGCAATACTTGGTCAGGGTGTGTTTAGGTGATAAATGAAAAGTTGAGCTTTTATTTATTTCAGTTTTGTTACATAGCCCCAGTGCAATCTGAGTAGCGAGTCTTCAAGATGTAGAAGTGCCTCGAAGAAATTGCCACATCTCCCCTGCCAGTAAAAATTGCCACTTAGTTAGGGAAATGAGATAAGATTTTATTTTGACCTCATTACATGGCATTTATAAATGGCTGTTCTTTACACTTGCACCATAAACCAACAAAATTTATCCCCAGCAGTTCAACATACATGTTTTGTCTTTTGAGTGAGGGTTGCTGCTTGCAAGTATTTGTCTAACATTGATTATCAGGATGACTTAAGGGTGGCTTCACTGGATGGTAGGTTAAATCTTACCAAATGCTAAGATTTTAGCATCCATTTTGGTTTTAAAATATTTTACTTGGTTTATCATTTCATTGTGTATGAATAAAAACAAGTTGGACAATACAGCATTGTATTCATATTTGCATCATACAGTCCTCTTCAGTGCTACTGATATATAGTGTGTATATGTAACCTGTCATATTCTCTCAAATATCCTTTTGGGGTCTATTCATGTTGTGCAGAGAGCTGCTGGGGAGAGGGAAAATAGAGAAAGAATTGGAAAATAATAGAACAAATACTCTGGTATAGAAAGGCTATTTTGCTGTGCTCTGGTTGAGCAAACATCCCTAAATTGAGTTTAAGAGGCTGCTTGAGGATTAAATGTGTCTAGGGGAATCCTTAAGTGGTACAGAGCCTGTAGCAAAGTCAAGACTCACCGGCGTGGCACCTCCTGCTGGTCATCTGGGCTCTTTTCCAACACATGGAGCACCCTCTGCAGGCCGGTGTCTCGCCTACCGCTGGCACCCGTGTCCTTCCCAGACTCCGGTGCCCCTTACCCTGGGGATCTGCTCCCAGAAGTACCCCTACAGGCTGGGTCTCCTCTCCCAGAGGAACCCCGAACCCTCTAACCCCACCTTGCCTCAGTGGCTACTGCCAGTTGTCATCTAGCCCCCTCTCACTGGGGCCAACTTCAGTCTGTAATGGCCACTCATCATCAGCAAGGGGGTAGGACCTGCTGCCTCTGCCTAACCCTGGGCTACACACTTTAGCCCGAGTACCTGCCTTGGGCCTTTAGCTCCCCAGCCCTGCTCTGCTTCAGGTACCCTTTTCTCCCAGACAACTAGGTCCTTCTCTCTCCACAGCTAGAGAGAGTCTCCTCCAGCTTCTGGCTCACAGCCCTTTTATAGGGCCATCTGTGGCCTGATTGGGGCATGGCCCCAGCTGTGGCTGCTTCCCCAATCAGCCTTTCACAGCTGCAGCCCTCTCCAGGGCTGCTTTTAACCCCCATTCTTCAGGAGTGGGGCAGCTGCCCCACTACAGAGCCCTATACCTCTCCCAGGTAATGGACAAAGGGAGTTAGTGCAGGGTAAGGAGGAGGGCACCTATCCTTTTTTCCCTGCCCTGACAACCAGAGATCTTGCCCAGGCTCTTATCTCCAATCTTCTCCTTTGCCTTCCTAATACCCATATTGACCCCACTCAAGTCCCCATAAAATACAGCTTCTGTGAGGCAGTTGTGCTAGGTAGTTCCCAAATCTTACCACTCCATGTGCATAGCATTTGTGCAGCCAGGGGATCCTCCGTGGCTTTGGAGGAGGGCATGAGCTGTGGTCGTTGCTTTGCTCAGAGAGACAGCTGTCTCCTTGCCTGTTTCCTTGTGGGCTCTCTAGACCCTCTTACAGCCTCTTCACAATATTTTAGAACACTTCACCTGGAACAATGCATTCCAGTGAAACGGAAACTGGGCAGTGAGGAGAGGGAAAAGAATGGAAGAGAAGGAAGGAAGGAAACTGGGAGAAAGAAGAGAAATTGAGGCCAGGAGGGAGTGTCAGAATACTCCAACATTATTAATGAGGTCAGTGCCACCGATGGACAACATATGCTTTAGCAAAGATCTTAGGCAAATAATGGAAATGAGTAGATGCCATGCTCTTTTGCAAATAAATCTCCTATGGATAAGACAGACCAAACAAACCAGGCATCATTCTCACCCCCTTTCCCTCTTTCCAGAGAAATATACTGCACAGGTACTGGCTGTTTCTAGAGTCTGGCATATAGATAGGTTCAAACATTAATGGAAAGGACAAAGTCCACCTTTGTGTTTCCGCTGAAGAATACATTTCTAAAGAACCTCCCTCAACATGATAGGAAATTGGGTCTGCTGATACCTATCGTTAATTACCTTCTGGCGATCTCTTCTGTCATTCCACCTGCTGCTTCTCCATCTGCTAGATTTTTTTAGATCAAAGAAGCCTTTTTGAATTATACAATGAATGTCAGGCTTGTTGCAAAAAGGCTTATGGCTGGTTTTAAGCAGTTTTAAAATGCTCATTATGAGTGTGTGATGGTTGCACCCCTTCTTTATACTGAAGTAACTAAATTAAAGAGAAGTGAACCATCAAATACAGATTAAGAATATGATAAACACTATGTGAAGAAGCAAACATGGAGCTATTTAAGGCTAAATCTTCTCTATTGCACTGGTAATTCAGGAGTGACTGTTGAAATTAATGTACTTAGGCCTGACTCACAGCAGTATAAATGAGAGCAGCATTCAATCTTTTAACATCTTGGGCACATATTTATTTGTATTTGTATTACAGTAGCATATAGAGCTCCACTTGAGATCAGAACTCCATCGTGTTAGACATTTGACAAACAGACACAGAGTGAGATAGTCCTTGTCCTGGAGAACTTAGACGCTAATTAAACAAGATGCACAAAGGAAGTATTATCTCCATATTATAGATGGAAATGGAGGGCCAGAGGACTTCCCCAAGGTCACACAGGAGTCTGGCACAGCCGGCAATCAAACCCAGATCTCCTGAGTCCCAGTTCAGTGCTTTAACCACAAGATGATCCTTCATCTCACATTATAGTTTAGATTTTCTTTTAGAGTGGAAGAAAAATAAAAGGACTGGATTATTGAAAATTCGCCCTATGATATCCATTTTCTTAAGCAGGAACTTAGGGCCGTTCTCTTTGGGCACATAAAGCAGTATGGGGCAAAACGTTCCTGGCTGTGCTTTCCAACTCTACATCTGAGTTATGGTCCATCTGTGAATTACATTTACAGTGCTGAAAGGATTGATGTTCTAGATGTCCCATGTTCTAGCAGCAGCAGGTTCCATGCTGATGGAAGAGGCAATGGTTTTGTCATGCTAAACGTAGCACACACTGATCCTTAGCTGGTGTAAATGGGTGCAGGTCTACTGAAGTCCATGATGTTGTGCCAATGTGCACCAGCTGAAGGGCTGGCCCCACCATCAGGACTGGCTCTCTCTAAGGAGCCTGATGTACTGAACTTCTACCATCTGCACCTTTCTTCTACATTGTAAAGGGGGAGAATTTGGGTCTGATCCAAAGCCCGCTGAATTCAATGGAAAACCTCCCATTGACTTCTGTGAGCTTTGAATCAAGTCCCTGGAATATTCCCTCAGCAACTGGTAAACATATTTTATATTGACCAACTGGTCAATATAAAAGGGACTGGAGTGATGACACATCCTACACATTTTGACTTAAAATTCCCTAAAGTCATAGGCTTCAGTCTCCGGCCTGCCAACACATTCCACTATTGAGGAAGATACTACCTTGACAAATGGTATCTTAAAAAAAAAAAAATCACCCCAACAGTTCCTCCCTTCCCAGAATGGAGAGAAGACCAGGAAAACTCTTAGAAATCCACTGGGACCTCACCGTGTTGATTTGCTTTGCCTGGGAAAAGCTTAGATATCATGTTATGGATGCTATAGAAGTCACTAAGATAAGGCCCATTTCAAAGGGCCAGGGAGTTTTGAGTGTAACTGGGCTTTGGATCAGGTCCCAAAGTAGCCAGATAACTTTGTATGATGTATAAATATTTCATGGATACCTGTAGGCAAGACCAAGATACTGTCCACAACTGCACTTCAAGAAGGGCTCCAGCATCTGAACAAATCTTGCTTAGCGTATCTACCAAAGCCTTTGGAGGCAGTAGCCTCCATTCTTGATGCTCTGTATTCGAGAATTACATTTTGATATCTGAGTCATTGGGCTCCATTCATTGCTGCTGTAAAGCCAGGGATGAATGTAACACAAGGAGTTTCCCTGCTAGTCAGGAAATGTCTGGGTTTGCTATCAGGTTTTCCAGAGCAAAAGAGTCAGAACTATTACTTACATTAACACTCAGGAAAATGCAATGTGGAGGCGAGTCAAGGACCAAAGAACCCCAGGAAAACACATGCATGTCCCAGTGAGTAAAACAAGTACATCCTGAGGAGTGTTAGTCATATGCAAGTTATTTTTCCAGATATAGTACATTGCAATTTACCCTAACCTCATATTAATGTCTAGAGGGAATGTTTTGGCTGAAGTCTCAGTTCGTTATTTGAAGTGGTCATTTCTTGCATTTTTCCCTTTGGCAAATATAGTTATCTCAAAACCACTGCATCAAAAGCATGTAAAGCAAATCTTAATGATGCAATGATTTACAGTAATAAAAGCAATTAATGAGTCTAATTTAGAGTCATTAAAACAACAATTAAGGCTGTCAAAATAGGGAAAAAAGCAACACACTGTTTTCCCTGGGAAAATGGAATATGGAGAGATTTGTTATTGATTATTTAATTGGAGGATAGAGTATTGCTTTCAGTTTCCTTGATAACCTGGAAACCAGACTCCTAAGTCAAGGAAAAGAAAGAGCTTTTACTTTCTACTCACTTTAAACTGTACACTATTCACCAGCAGACATCGCTTAAGCAAACAGTATCACAATTGTACTGCCTTTTAAAAAAATATACGGGGCAGACTGTTTTTAAGATCACGTTACAGTAATATTTGTTTAGATCTTGCTTTACCAGGGTCTAACTCCATTCTGACATGTGCAGTCCACACATTTGTTTTCATTGCACTGCAGGAAATAAGACAAAGTGGCATTTAGCTTACCTGAAAAAGACAGTAAAGCAGCCCTAGAGGAAGCTAATTAAAATGCAGCACAGTACTATATGACTGGATCACACTGTGTTGCCATAGCAACAGTGAGAACTTATGGGCCTTTCAGGCCATCTGAGGGCATGTTTTCAAGAGGTACATGAACCAAAGATATCCCCTATAGTATATTAAAAAGGTTGTTATACTATGAATGATTTGCTGACGTTACCCTAGAAAGAAAAGAATGAACTCATAGCGGCACAGAGGTTTGGCCCATCTCAGGGGTGAATTTATATAGTTCTTATTTTTCATGAGTCTGTCCCATGGCTTGTTTGAGGAATGTTTGGCTCACTCCCAGCAGCTGGGCATATCTTCCCTAAATAATTCACTTTGATTTCCTGACTCAGAAAAACTAAGACTACCCCCTATCTGAGGTGCAGGGAAGAGAAGACACTCAGAAATGTATGAAATTTTCAAAGCTTCCTATGGAATTAGGCATCTGATTCCCTTAGGTAGCTTTGTCAATCTCAGCCCTAGTGCAACAGTTTTCAAATTGTTGCCCATTGGCGGTCCATGGAGTGTTTGTTGTTGGCTTGGCTCGATGGTGCTGGATCATCTCATTTGCTTCTGTCTGCCA
Source organism: Chelydra serpentina (assembly GCA_037349315.1). Classification (NCBI taxonomy): domain Eukaryota; kingdom Metazoa; phylum Chordata; order Testudines; family Chelydridae; genus Chelydra; species Chelydra serpentina. The sequence goes on from JBAIAC010000018.1 coordinate 510,969, forward strand.
AACCACATCAGAATTATAAAACTTACATTAAACATTCTTCTGATATCAATTTTCCATTGATGCAATTGCTGTAGTTGCCCTAGTGATGTCACGCAATGGCTAATGGGAAGGAAAAAGGACTTTCAATGGGAGTATAGGTGTCTATTCTAAGATACTCTATTGTGAAGCGGTTCATACTATGACGATGTCTGGGAATCCCTGATCCAGTGGATAAATAAGAGATTTTATTTAACACTTTGAGTATGATTTAGGTCCTGAGCCAAAGTCCAGTGAAGACAATGGAGTAAACCCCATCCTTCAAATTGACAGTGAGCTGTAGACCAGGAGCTAACTTATTACTTTCTCTGATTTTTAAATTCTGAGGTTTCAGTAAAGAACATTACTGTGGATGAAAAATCATGAGCTGAAGTGATTGAGAAAATTTTTAATTTTTTTTTTTAAAAAGTCTTCTATTCCAATTCTCTCATTTCAATCATTTATTTAGAAATGCAGCAGTGCTAAAGGAGATCTAGAAGTGATAGCAGACAGGAAATTAAATGTGAGGTTGCAACGTAAAATGAAACCAAAATGCCTACGTGGTTTTGTTTGTTTGTTTTTTACTGCAGAGACACCACATCAAGCCTCACTGTACACAATTTTAGTGAGACCATGCCAGGAATTTTACATTCAATTCTGGGCATGCCAATGCCAGAAAAATGATCAGTGTTTCCTGGCAGATAGGACACTGGATCAGGACTCAGGAGACTTGGGTTCTATTTTTAACTCTGCTACTGACCTACTCTGTGACCTTGGGCAAGTCGCATCACCTCTCCGTGCCTCTGTCTTCTCATCTGCAAAATGGGGATATTTACCTGTATTAAGATCTACACATGCAAAGCATTATATACCAGCAAGGTTTTATTGAAAAGAGAGGGTATGAGGAAAGGTACAAATCCTACTTTTGACAATATGCAACATAAAAATTTAAATTAAAAACTACTGTCATGCAGGTTAGAGGTAAAACTTGAATCCAAGGAGAAAAGAGTAGCCTGACTAACAAGGAAAAGAGAAGTGAAATGTCTCTTTATATCTATATATCCCACTCCAGAGAAGTGTATCCAGTCAGCACAGTGACTATAGAGATACTTAGCTTTAATAAAGAACTAAAACTCAGTGCTGTAAAACAGTAACCATATAATTGGGTCTATTTTGGGGAAAACAAATTATAGTCAAATTTTACCTGACACAAACATGGTGCAACCAATCCATCACTCAGCTGGTTTCTCCATATCCTGGTATTTTAACCACCTTGAGACAATGCTTCTTCATAGATTCTTACAATTTCTTGATAAACTGCTGAAAATTTATTGTCACTCTCAAAACAGCTATAAACCACACCCCAAATATAGAGGGTTATATTTTCAGCTGGCGTATAATCCATCATTCCATCTTTTATACTGCTCCTAGTATAATTTTTTTTGCAGCAACTCCTTCACAATGGGATACGTTTCCTGAATTATTTAACATACACTCTTAGAAAGGAAAGAATGTTCTGTAAATCACTATCAATAAGAAAGTTCATTTTTTAGTGAATTACAGTTTATTTGCTTCAGTTGAACACCATTATTTACAGACATACATTAATAAAACACATCACAAAACAATAAAAATGTTAAGTTAATATTTATAGGTGCATAGTTCATGCTCAATTATATATAAAAACAATTCTCACAATATGTTAACCCCGAGACAGCGTAATACTACGAAACAAAAATAAAATAAAATCCTTGTATCAGAAACAATACCAAGTTACTGACAACCTATCAATAAAACATGTACAGCATTAGAAATAAGCAATAGACACTTAGGTGGTTCTTACATTTTTTTTTATACTTTTAAAACTTGAAGCCACAATATCCACAGCACAACAATGGCCCTGCCACCCAGTTGTTCATTTCAGGGGGAGGGAATCACTGAAATGAAAGCCGGGTGCAGTCCCCGACACTCCAATCATTGCTGATGGAAGACTTCAAAATACACTGTAAAAACTGTAATAAAAATAATTAAAAAAAAAGTTTACAACTGGGCACATTGGAACTCAGCACTTGTACAGGACAGGACGTCTTTCTTAGTAGATTTCAGAAGATAGAAAGAGGGAAGAGATTTTCATGCTTCAGGTTCATAATCTTGATACTCTTCCTATTGAGGAGAGCAAAAATCAAAATTGGTAACACTTAGGAAAAAGTCTGGCATCAATGGAAAAAGGGCCACTGATTTTATTTAGAGCACAATCTGGCTATTTATCTTTATTTGGTTGGCATTACTTTAGCTTGTTTTCCAAATACTTAATTTAAAGAGAAAGGTATTTACAGATTAATTAGACTTCCCCTGAGGTTAACTTGCCATTCACCTTCCAATATCAATGGCTAAGATTACTTACAGCTTTTGATATCTAGAGAATTCCCAAGAGAACTAAAGAGCAAAGAGAAAATCACATTTCTGTATATAACATGAGCATAAGCCATCCTTACGTATTCCTGTAATTTATTGAAGGAAAAGCTTCATTGCTGCTCATTTCAGTGGCAACATATCATCAATCTTAATCCTTGATCTAGGAAAGCATCTAGGTGTGCACTTTTCTTTAAATTAATGAGTAGTCTCACTGAAATCAATGGGATAATTCATATGCTTAAAAATTAAGTACATGAGTTTTTATTGGAAGGATCAGTACCTAGGACAGAAAACTGCTTAAAAAAAGTTTACTGTGAAAATCTATATGCCTGAAATGTCATGGCAGCTAAGCAGGCTGTACGCTTAAAATATTTTCACATTCAATAGTGAATGAACTATTTCCAGCCATATCTTCAGTATTCGTTTAGGACCTGATCCAATTCGTGCTGAGCTAAATGGGAGACTTTCCACTGACTTCAGTGGGAATTGGATCAGGATCTTAGTGGCAATTACTACATTTGTGGACTTAAATTATTATTCCTTTACCAAGATATGTTCAATTATAGTAATTGGGCATGACCTTTCGAGGTCCTGGGTACCTGAAATTCCTGTTGCACTGTGCAATCCAGTGGAAGTTGCAGATACTCACAGTGAAATAACATAAGCATATGCTTAATTATAAGCATATGAATAGCCCCATTGATTCCAGTTACTCGGGTGCTTAAAGTTAATTATATGTCTAAGTACTTTGCTGGATCAGGCCTTTCATGATCAAGCCCATGCACAGAAATTCTGTGAAACAACCAGTCTGATTACTCATGGTGGTACCCCCTGCATTGTAGTAATACCGTATATAGTACGACCAAAGTAATTCAGCATTAGTGGAAGGAAACTACGAGACAAAAGATTTTACTTTCTTGTGTGCATGAGCCAAAGTGAGTAATAGTGATTTGCTGCGTATTATAAAATGCTATCCACAAAATTAGGATACTGTTGAAAGAAGACACCGTGAACATACATTTTTTTTCTTGAACTCATACATTGATAATTTCCTCCCATCTCTTATCAAATACAAGAGGGAATTTATTGTGGATTATTCTGGAATGTGCATGTGTGTGTGTGTATGCACACGCATGTGTAAGTCTAATTGCTCTCTCAAATATCATTACTGCAAGGAAAAATGTAATAATGTAATACTGTGTTTTGAGAGAAGCTGGGTGAGGGAAATCAGAAATGCAAGAGCTGGTGCTGCATATGGACTGAGTTAGGGAGGTACTATTGTGGGGGAAGGAAGGAGTTCTGGCCACATTAAAGGGTTTGGTTAGACTGGGTGGCCTTCCCTCTTTCTTTCAGGTACCCCACTGCTACAGTACTAAAAGCCACCCTTTGCCTTCCAAAGAATGAGCAATTCCCATTAATTTCATTAGGAGCTGTTAGCATGCTTCCAACAACAACATTTGGCCCTAAAGAATTATTTATTATTTTCCAGGAATTACAGTTTCCTGCTGAAGACAGCTGGCCACACAAAACAATGGGTTGGCATTCATCCTAATGACAGGCTCTATCACACAAAAATAGTACTGATTCACTATTAATTACATAACAGAGCACGTATGCACAGAGTCCTACAGCCAATTGTGAATCTGATGCAAATCTCCTCTCGTTGGGCTTGATTGTGCCATTTTGGCTCAAATCAATGGGTGGCGTGGAGCCCCAGGTGGGTGTGCTGCCTTAGGGCTGCATTCTGACTCCTGGAGATCCTAGTCACAGAGGCTGCATGTCTGCTACTATACTGCAGCTTCATATACCCCTGCATGGCCGCCCAGCTCCACAACCTGGGGTGAAGAGGGTTAGAGTCATGGGTCTGCCTCCTCTTTGCAACCTCTCAGCCACTGGGCACTCCTAGAGGGGAAGCAACCCTCTGTGCATCCATGTAAGTGTCATCATCCTTACATTTCTGCACCTGGATCACTTCGGCATAAAGTCCTGGTGCTAAATGCTCAGATGTCCATTAGCCACATACATTGAGAGAGCACAGCAAAGGAAGATTTACCTCAGGAGGCATTTCATAAGCCTCATTATCTGGGTCCACTGGCATATCTGTATTATCCACCATTCCTTCCTGCGAGATTCCTTCTTCATTCTAATGTTTAAAACAAGAGAGAAAAGCAACAGGCTGTCACAGGTTTCTTTACGATTCACCTTGAAAAATATGTCTATTTGAGTACTGTTTTTCCCATTAAGGACAGAGTAGTTGGTTAGTGAAGGCAAAGGCCCATATCATCCCCTCTGCTGCTTGACAAGAGGAGAACAAAAGCTGTGGAAATCCCAAAACAGTGGATCCCAGCCTGTCAGAGACTGGGAAGAGAAGCCAGTGCAGCATCACCCTTCCATGTTAGCATGCAGCTGTCCCTTTATGAATATGGTTCAGCTTGTGGAGATATTTTGGCTAGGGGACATGGACAGTTGGTGGTAGAGCTCTAGGTGGCATCATCTCCAGGCAGCCCCATGGAGTGACCTTAGAAAATCCCCATGGGAATTAATGTTGTCCTTGTTGTAATTCATGTCTACAAATTCTGTGCCCTCTACCCAGGCTTGATAATTAGTACAGAGCAGTCCAGGACCCAATGGCAGCACATCTTATTAAAGAGCCATGATCCCAAGTTAAAGGTGGCACTGACTCTCCAAACATATGACCATGGCAGGCATAGGCGCTGACTCTGTGGGTGCTTTGGGGATCAAGCACCCATCGAAAAAAAATATAGGGGGTGCTCAGCACCTGCGGGTCTGGATTAATCTTTTGTGGGCCCTGGCGCCTGGACTGTGCCCCCGCTCCCCAGTCCACCCATGCTCTGCCCCAAGGCCCTGCCCCCACTTGACCTCTTCTCCATGAGGCTCTGCCCACGCTCTGCTTCTTCCCCTGCCCGCCCATACCTTAGCCCCACTTGGCATCTTCCCCCCCAAAGCCCTGCCTGTTGCTAGCATCGGGGGGAGGAGGGGGGAGGGGCGCGGGAGAGGAGCACCGACCAGCAAAGACAACAGTCAGCACCTGTGATGGCAGGTACCACAAGAACTTCTGAATTCCCCTGTATTCCTGGAGAGTTGCAACTTCACCCCCGCTTTCCCCAGTAGTCCTCCACCAGCAGGGATGTGTCCAGAAACCCCTCACCTTATAGGAATGATATCAGTGTCAACCTCTGGAGTTTCCCTGAGAAACTTTCCAGTACCATGGGGACTTGTCTAGCTGAAAATCAGCAAATAAATTAGGCTGTTTTGAGGATTACACGGGAAGAGCCAAATCCTGGAAACACTTATGCCTATGAGTAACTTTAGTCAATTGAGTAGTCCCATTGACTTCTGTGTAACTATTTGTGGGAGTAAAACTATTCATGTGCTTCAACATTTGCAGGATTGAGCCACTAGAGAAGGGGAGGTTTTAGGATAAAAATAAGGCAAATGGTTATTCCAATAAGATTATATTATAGACTGATGAACGAGTCCTATTTACATGAGCATCACTTAATAACAATTCTAACATGTTCACAGTATGTGCATCAAACAAACAGTCTGGTCAGAAGGAAGACGTATATCAAAATACACAGCATTGTGGGGTGTTTTTTTTCCCAATTTTAGAACATGGCACAAAATTAAGGATACTATGGGCCAAATTCTAATTCTCTTATGCATACTAAATAGAATCTTACTCCATGAGTAGTTCCATTAGAATTAGTAGGACATAAGAATAGCCATACTGGATCAGACCAAAGATCTATCTAGCCAAGTATCCTGTCTTCCGACAGCAGTCAATGCCAGGTGCTTCAGAGGGAATGAACAGAACAGGTAATCAAACGATCCATCCCGTCACCCATTCCCAGCTTATGGCAAACACAGGCTAGGGACACCATCCCTGCCCACCCTGGCTAATACCCATTGACGGACTTAACCTCCATGAATTTATCTAGTTCATTTTTGAACCCTGTTATGGTCTTGGCCTTCACAACATCCTCTGGCAAGGAGTTCCACAGGTTGACTGTGCGTTGTGTGAAGAAATACTTCCTTTTATTTGTTTTTAATCTACTGCCTATTTATTTCATTTGGTGACCCGCTAGTTCTTGTGTTATGGGAAGGGGTAAATAACACTTCCTTATTTATTTTCTCCACACCAGTCATAATTTTCTAGATCTCTATCATATCCCCCTTTAATTATCTCTTCTCCAAGCTGAAAAGTCCCAGTCTTATTAATCTCTCCTCATATGGACCAACAGTATGGTGCAACTCAATCTCAAAGGAGTTGGATTCTAACCCTATAATTGAAAATATTATTATTTAGTACCTACAATACATTAAAAGAGAGACAATATCCTCAGGAATGCATATTCCGTATGGGCCAAATCCCATAGTTCTTGTTCAGGCAAAACTCCAAATGAAGACACATAAGAGTATTGCCTGAGCAAGGACTGTAGAAGTTGATCCTAAACTGAAAGATACACAGCTATGAGGTTGATATGAAGAGCCAGATCTCAGTTGGTGTAAAAATGGCATAGTTCTTGTTAAATCAATGCAGCTATGCTGATTTGCACTTGTTGATAAACCTGAAATAGATATAACATCAGTTTACATAGAATTGAGAGGAAACTGACTTCAAAATATTTTCAGTCAATTTCTAGACTTGCAGTTGGAGTTTAATGTAAAAATAAAATCCCATGGACCAATCTAAAGGGACAATTACTGATATAAATCCTAGGCTACGACAGCCATGCTAAAGCCAATATATGCTGCAGATAAAAAGTGTAAAACCAATTATATTTAAAACCAAAAACACACCTTCCCAGGCTCATACAGATTAGAGACTAACCAGCCCTGAAATGCTGCCTCTGGAACTAATGTATAAAATGGGTGGCACTATATCCCAGTATCCTATCATCATGATTCATCTCTGTCTCAATGTCTTTTGATGGTGATCTTAACTCTAAATTAGAGTTAAGTACCATAAGCGTGGCACGAACACTCTGAGATCTGCATTCTGAGAATTTCCCCCACACTCCCATACCCACATTTGTCACAGCTGCTTGAAACAGATGCATAAAGGGAACTGAAACTAGGCATGGGACTTTAAACTTCATTGTCATCAAAGATGAGTCTAACTGGGGCACGGTAACCCAAACACCAGTAGTGAACCCAATGGGGGCATGTTACCTGGGAATTCTTTAAAGTGTAACATGAAAAATGCAATATTCTGGTGCACTTAAGAATGCAACACAGTAGTTTCAAATAATCTATTATTCAATTCATCATTAATTTTCTTCCTATAATTATTTGAAATAAAGGAACACAGTGTCAAAGTGCTGCGGTGCTGTGTGTGGTTTAGCAGCACACACTTCTGTGATTTAAGGGAGTCACATATCTAAAACTCCACACAACACTTCAAAATGACACATTTTACAATAGAATTCTTAACACATTTCATTGTCATACAAACTTTAGCAGCATGTATTCTTAAAACGAAACTCTGTGGGTCTTCTTTGTTCTCTTAACTTTAATTTCTCTTCCTCTTTACGCCATATTCTCACATCACCGGCTACCAGCTCGATGGAACAGATCTCCTGCACTCAGCATGGAGCCCTGTGTTGCAAGAATAGCATGAGCAAGGCCCCCACTTTCATACCCTCTGTGTGTAAGTTGTTATTTTCATTATTATTAATCATGTTTACTATCATAGTACCTAAGGACCAACCAAGAATGGGGCAATGTACAAACAGATTAGCAGACGGTGCCTGTTTCAAAGGCCTTACACTCAAAGGCTTTGTCTAAACTCTCCTGCTGACAAAAATCTTCCATCCCCTCAAGCGGCAGCAGCTTTATTGGCAGGAGAACGCTTTTTGTCAGTAAAACTTTTGTCATCTGGGGTGTGTATTTTTTAACACCCCTGAATGACAAAAGTTTTGCTCATGAAGTTCCTGTGTAGACAAAGCCTAAATAGACAAGACAGACACAGGATGGAGAAAGAGATAAAACACAGAGAGCGAACTCTGTCATGGCAGCAAATGCATGTCAGTTCCATGATATGTATATATTTGGTGAGGGGTTTAGCTAAGAGGGGATAAGCTAAATGGAAAAGGAACACTGAAGGGAGAGGGGGTGGGCAGGACAGGGGAGAAGAGGGAAAGAGGGGCAGATATTAAGTGAAGCTGAAGTGAAGAGCACAGGCGCGGACTTCCGATTCCGCCCGTGGGTGCCATCACTCGGCGTCGGGGGGCGGGGCCCCGCCCGACGCCGGGCCCCGCCCCCGACGCCGGGTGACATTGCGGGGCCCCGCCCCCGACGCCGATGCGACGTTGCCCAGCGTCGGGGGTGGGGCCCCGCAACGTCTCCCAGTGCCGGTAAGTTTGCCGCGGGTCCGAGGCGGGCGGGGAGTTGCCGGTGGGTGCGGAGCACCCACCAATTTTTCTCCGTGGGTGCTCCAGCCCCGGAGCACCCACGAAGTCGGCACCTATGGTGAAGAGACTGTGAGGGTGGCAGAGGAGGAGGGTTGGAATAAACAGTCAATCAGCACAGGGCAGAGAAAGACCAGTCAGAAATGACAGTTCTCTGAATGTCTGAAGTTCCCTGCTTTGATTGCCGGATCCTACCAGCTGGAGTCTCTGGCTTGTTTCTCCCCCCAAGGCCAAACGGCACAGGTGATAGAAGGCACTACCCTCATCCCAGCTTCCCCAAACTGTGTGTGGGGGGTCTCCCTGCACAGTTCATTGTCCTCGCCTTCCAGTTACTAAGCAGCCTGTCAGGGTTCCCTCCCCACTCTAAACTCTAGGGTAAAGATGTGGGGACCCGCATGAAGAGCTCCTAAGCTTAACTCTACCAGCTTAGGTTAAAACCCCCAAGGTACAAAATTCCCTACACCCTGAGAAATGCTTCTCTCACTGCCACCATCAAGTGTTTTAAACAGGAATCCAGGAAAGGAAACCACTTGAAGCTTCCTCTCCCACCCCGCCAAAATACCCTCTCAAGCCCATACCCCCCTTTCCTGGGAAGCTTGAGAATAATCTCCTAACCAATTGGTTACACAGTGATCTAAGAAAAACCCACCCCTGGGGTTTTAACACCATAGAAAACAGTCAACTTCTTAAAAGAAGGATTTTATTAAAACAAAGAAGGTAAAATCAGCTCTGTAAAATCAGGATGGTAACTATCTTACAGGGTACTCAATTTCCAAACTCAGAGGGATTCCCCCTCTGGACAAAACCTTAAAGTTACAGAAAAACAGGAATAACCCCTCCCTTTAACACAGGGAACACACACCAAGCAAAATAAACAGAAATCTACTCGCTATGCTGACTAGACTTACTTTAGAAAAGTGAGGATTTGATGAAAAGATGACTGGTTCCTTCTGACTCCAAGATCACTCTGTGACGGTGTTCCCCATAAAACTTTATGGGGAGATGCTTATAAATGTATATATGTAACTAGAATATGTTTTATGCTACATGTGCCATGTAACATATCTCTGTGAAAGTTATGACCTACTGAATGTATTCCTCCTGTTTGTATGCATGTATCATTGTTGTAGTTGAAGTTATGAATATCGGTTGTATTTCTTGAGAAAGGAATGTGCAGGTTAAGTGCCCAATCAAGAAGCACTTAACAGACAATAGAACTTGCAGTCACCAATCCACATCTGAACTTTGCCAGGAATGTGGCTGGTCTGGAACTGAGTTGTGCAGGGACAGGTGACTGGTCCATGTGACCCCAACGCCATTTGGTAACTGGATGCTACACAGGGAGAGGGAGGGGTGTCCACCCAGAGGAGAAAATCTATTTAAACCCCAAGGAAACCCCTCCATTTGGTCTTCAGCTGGCTAAAGGAAGCTCTCCACCCCCCAAGGAGACCTGAAAGAGACTGAACAAAGGACAAAGACATTAGGGGGGTGAGTGATTGCTGGACCCAGGCTAGAAGGAAGATAGCCTGTTTACTGGACCTAGTGAGGGGTTTATCTGTACACAGGGTGATTAGACATAGAACTGCGTGTTCTATTTTATTTTATTCGGTAATTCACTTTGTTCTGTCTGTCACTACTTGAAATCACTTAAATCCTATTTTCTGTACTTATTAAAATCACTTTTTACTTAAGTTTCCTAGAGTTGAGTTGTTACCTGGGGGAAGGCAAACAGCTGTGCATATCTTTCTATCTTTGAAATAGAAGGCGAACTATTTATGAGTTTACCCTGTATAAGCTTTATACAGGGTAAAACGGATGTATTAAGGGTTTAGACCCCTTAGGGAGCTGGGCACCGGGGTGTCAAAGGCAAGAGCGCTTCCAGGAGCCTTACAGTGGTGAGTGGACTTGGTTCAGACCTGGGTCTGTGTTTGCAGCAGATCAGTGGAATCTGGCTCAAAACAGACAGGATTCGGGAGTCCCAAGCTGGAAAAGGCCTGGAAGCAGGGGAAGAAGTAGCCTTGGCACACCAGGTGGCAGCACCAAGCAGGTCTCTGTGGCCCCAACCCGTCACACACTCTGAGTCAGACAAAGAGCCACACACAAAGCTTTCCCCCTCCCAAGATTTGAAAGTGTCTTGTCCCCTTATTGGTCAGATGCCAGCCAGGTCAGGTGTCGGTCTGGTTACCTGCATTTCTTAACCCTTTACTGGTAAGAGGATTTTATCTGCATCAGACCCTCTCCCCCTTCCCTTTATATTTATGACACAGCCATCTCCATCAAATATGCCAAGAAGGAAAATTATGCTAGAGACAAATTGCCCATCCCGGATATAAAATATTCGGTCTGAAGGTTTATGTTGTGATCAGCCCCACTGCTCCTACCAGCTGTTTGCAGCACAACAGATGTAGGTCAATCCTGGGCACTTCTCAATGTTCCACACAGGGCTCTAGCTGTGCCTGCCTTAACTGAAGAGAAAGTTTCTAGTGCTTCGTCTGCATTGCTCTCCGAACAGCATTGTATAGGGACTCCAACGGACGTCTGCAACCATGTGCATTAGAGCCACTGCACCACAATCCTAGAAGCTGTTACCGAACATTTACGAACCATATTATTGGTATCTTTATTTAGCCTGGCATTTTCAAAAGTGACTAACGATTTTGGGTTCCCAACCTGACACCTGATTTGCAAAGCATTGTTCTGAAAAATTGGGCCCCTTTCGGGTGTTAGGGCACCCAAAGACTGAGGCTCCCAAAATCACGCATCATTTTGAAAATTTAGAGTAACTTTTAAACCTTTTTAAAGGTCTTTTAATTATTGTTGCTTTTCTGAGAAGGGCAATGCCCCAGCCCACAGCTATCCTGAAGGCAGAGCTGCCCCTGACTGCTCCCCAGCAAGTGGCCTGCGTTGAATTTGATTGAAGCAGCTCAAAGTGTGTTCTTGTGATGAATAATTTAAAAGGTGTTATTTAACGCCTCATCCAGCACTTTAGTATTTAGGGCCTATATTTTCCAACTACTGCACTCTTTTAATTCAGAGTCAGAAAATTCATTTCTGCCTTCCCTATCATTAAAGAACAGATTTTGCTAGTAATCCATCTGCCAAACAAAATTGTGCCTGAAATTGTTCTTGAGGCTTGCACAAGAAAGGCGGCGTGCAGGCTAAAGTTATCTGTAACAGGACAACAGAAGGCAATTTAAATTGCCAACACCATTAATAAAGATGAAGTGAATGGTTTGCCAACAGAGTTTTAAGAAGGGTTTCACAGCTCATGAACGGCTTGTCTGCTAAGTATCTTTATCACAGACCTGAAATGCCCATCTGGATTATGATGAACAGAATGCCTAAGGGTAGGTCTATACTTACGCGTCCCATCGGAGGCGCGCGATCGATGTTCTGGGTTCGATTTATCGCGTCTTGTCAAGACGCGATAAATCGAACCAGGAAGTGCTCCGTCGTCGACGCTGGTACTCCAGCTCGACGAACGGAGTAGGCGGAGTCGACGGGGGAGCCTGCGCGCCGCGTGTGGATCCCAGGTAAGTGCTTTTTCATTCGAACTAAGGTACTTCGACTTCAGCTACGTTATTCACGTAGCTGAAGTTGCGTACCTTAGTTCAATAGGGGGGGGTAGTGTAGACCTAGCCTAAGAAGAGACCAAATTTCCCGCCAGCCCAGTGAGAAATTCTTTCAGAGGAAGGAAAATTCCTTTATAGCTCCAAGCCCAGGAAACCAACAGAGCTGGTGAAGCAGAGCACAAAGCGGCATTCAGAACAACATTAATGCCTCAGACTTAATGCAAGAAGAGACCACCCAATTCTCTAGTAGACAACCTCTGACTGGGTTACTGAAGTCCTCGAATCATGATTAAAGACTCCAAGTTACTTTAGTTTAAACATCACTCTTTTTATTTTTCTTTTAAAGAAGCAAAAACATACCCACGATACCAAACAAATGAAAGCGCTGGCTGCCTGGGAAAGGTTTATCGGCGTTGTCCATTTCTAATCATCATCTCAAAATGCCACACTTATCCATTTTGAGGTCAAGTTGAACAGAACTGGCATTTCGTTAAAACGCTAATGGTGCGCCCCAAGGTCACATTTCTAATTGGTTACATTCAAACACTGCTCTACAGGTTACCACACTTATTTTTAATGACAGCCTCGCTGCCCAAGCCATCTCTTCCCTCTGCAATTAAGATTCTAGAAGAGGAAACAATGTCCCTGATAACATTACAATAATGGAGGCGTGTCCAGGATCATTATTTATTTAGTGTAATAATATAAATAAATGCACCAGCTTTACTTGGAGCGTAAAACCATTTCTCTACCTACCTGCATGATGAAGCTAATAATTTAACATCTCCATTCGTTTATCAAAGGGAATCGCTTCTGATATTTCAGTTCTCTTATTAGAAACTTCCTCACAGAACATTTTCCAATAAAAATCAACATTCTTCTCTTTTTAACACACACAGAAAGTTGAATCCTTAGGGAAATCTTTACATCACAAGCCTTACAAAGCTCAAATACGTGGGTTCCTGAAGATAATCATTTTTAATACAAAATCTTGCTCTTTTGCACAGAAACTTTTTTTTGTAAATCAGGGTATTTTACAGAAAAGTAAAGCTGTGATAAGCATGCTGTTAAAGGCGGAGCACAAGGACTCAGTCTTGCCCCATAGCACCAGCTCTAAAGTAACCAGAAATGTGAACTAATCTTGGCTTTTCTACAAGGCTACAGTGTTAACAACATTTGGCGGAACCGGCATTGCCTCCTTCAAGTCTCTATGGTCTAAAACATGAGGTGGAGGCACAGAGTCCTAACCTAGACATGAGGCAGAATGTAAAGTACCCACACAGACATTCCAAGGCTACTGCTAAAGCTTCCAGATTGTAGTAGTGGCCATGGCCATGATGCAATATTGCCACCCCTTCCTCTCGCCTTGGCGGAATCTGTGGCTAGTGGATCTGCTCAGTTCAAAGACTCACAGGCCACACTCCAACGAGCCTGCCTACATGCCCAGTTACACACCTCTGTGTATGGGGTTGCTACTGTGCATGGTTCTGCAGTGCAAAAGAAGCTGCATAATATTCCTTTTTGGGGCTCTCTCCACTTCTTGGCCCCCTCACACAGCAGAATGGTGGTCGTTCCATTTAATTTTCCATAATCATACAGGTGAGTGGGCAAGGAGTCATAATTTCACCCTTTACCAATGTAATACAGTGTATTTACATATCACCGATTCCAACTACATTCTACATCCTTTAATAGTTACAATTGTATTTGACTACAGCCAAGAAAATCCAGGTAAAGGGTTCCCAAAGACCCAATAGCATTATTACTACAAAGTCCACATTGTTTTCTGGGGATAGGGAAAATGTCTGGTTCCCCCTACATAACATTGTGGGGGGAGAAACCTGGCAAACATTGTGTGTGGAAGTTCCCAGTGACCAACAATTTCACAAAGTATTGGTCAAACTGGTAAAGTTAATCTAAAGGCCCTGTTAAAATCTAATGACTATAGGAATGAAGTTCTCACTCACCTCCTATCACCATGAAGAAGCAAATGAAAGTGCTTGAGGTTTACTTTCTATTAAAAGATTTTATAGTCTTTACTAGAAAGAAAATTTTGCTTTTACGGTAGCTTTTAATATTATGTTGTTATAATTATTATCACCATCATCGTTCTAGTTTTTTGTTGGCAAAAAGGAAGGGATTTTATTTATTTACCCACGGAAAATAGAAGGAGCAAACTGCTTCTCCTGTCCAGGGGCGGCTCTATGAATTTTGCCGCCCCAAGCACGGCAGTCAGGTGGCCTTCGGCGGCACGCCTGCGGGCAATCCCAGGTCCCGCGGATTCGGTGGCATTTCGGTGGGAGGTCCGCCGGTCCCGCACAGTTAGCGGCCCCGCCGCCGAATTGCCGCCAAAACCACAGGACCGGCGGACCTCCCGCAGAAATGCTGCCGAAGGCTGCCTGACTGCTGCCCTCTCAGCGACCATTACACCGCCCCCCGCAGCTTGCCGCCCCAGGCACGCACTTCCTGTGCTGGTGCCTGGAGCTGGCCCTGCTCCTGTCACGTTTATTACAGCACCATATGGGTCGCTGGTCAGCTTAAGAAACATATCCAGACGTCTCACCGGAATGCAACTGCACTGAAAGCAAGTTATTTCAGTCAGAAATAAGTTACCTCATCTCTACTCATTGACAAAAGCAGCTTACAAAGAAACAAGTTAAATTGTAATATCAGTAACTACAGCAGCTCCCTCAAAGGGTACGTCTATTCTTACCTCCGGGTTCGGCGGTAAGCAATCGATCTTCTGGGATCGATTTATCACGTCTTGTCTAGACACGATAAATCAATCCCGGAAGTGCTCGCCATCGACACCGGTACTCCTGCTCCGCGAGAGGAGTACGCGGAGTCGACGGCGGAGCCTGCCTGCCGCGTGTGGACCCGCGGTAAGTGCCTTGTACTTCGAACTAAGATACTTCGACTTCAGCTACATTATTCACGTCGCTGAAGTTGCGTATCTTAGTTCGAACTGGGGGGTTAGTGTGGACAAGCCCTAAGTTACAATTTACTAACTCTTCCAATCCTGACACATTTTCCTTCCCATTAAGAACGATTAAAAAGTACTGTAATCACATATATTCAGATGATTCTTAGGGCTGGCTTCTGTTTACAAGGTAATAGTTGTATTTGATGCTGAAGTGTTTATTAGCCAGGATGTATTTATTAATCAGGGAGAAAAGGGCAACCTCAAAGTCATTTTTATACGGACGTATTTAATGCTTAGGAGCCATTCGTGAAAAATATCTGAGACATTTATGCTGACTTTTTTGGGCAGATTATTTTATTGTAAAAGTGCCTGGAGTCCCTTGTCAGAGAGGGGGTCCCATTGTACTAGGCATTGTATGTGTACATAAGAAAAAAAGACCATCCCTGCCCCTAAAGGGTTTACAATTTAAATATAAAATGAGGGACAACAGGTGAATCACAACAAACAGATGTTATTGTTACTTGCATATATTGTTTCTGTTTGTTCTTTCGATTCAGATTGAATAGAGTATCTGATTAGTACCTCCTATGACCCCCACCCTGCACTGGAAGGGTAGCTTTGATAATTGAATAGTCTTTTCCAGGCTAGATTCTGATCTCAGTTACAATAGCAGAAAGTGATGCATAATTCTGCTGAGCTCAATGAACTGATTCTGGATTTATGCGAGTGTGGTCTTTGCATGTGAGTCTTTTTACACCTCTTCTGTTGCTCCTCCCTCCACTTTGGAATAAGCCAAATGGCAGGTATTTTGAAAATATAAATGAATCTTTCGTCTGAGGATAACCCAGTGCCCATGCCCTAATTCAAATTAAACAAGGCAAACACTGTGATATGTCAGGCAGTAATGGTATTGAAAGTATCAACTACTCTGCAGTACTTAAGGATAGAAAAATGGTTTTCATTATAAACCCATTTTAGTCAATTTAGTTTTCAGAGATAAAGTAAAAGTATTCTCAAGAAGTTTACAGTATTATAGGTTTGTTTGCAAGTGCTGCTCCCTCATTCCTTGGTTATGAACAAGTATCTAGGTTTAAATGTCAGAATAAGTGATTAGATTCCCTCACCTCTGCTCTTTTGAGCACACAGGGCCCCTAGTACATAAGGAGCCATCACATGGGAAATTTCAATATTTCCAGATTCATTTTTGTCCCAAATCAGGATGAAGAGTTATAATAGCCAAATTTTTCACAGAATGGAAAGTTCCTAAAAATTCCAATTCAGATAATTTTGTTCCAACATTCCTTAAATCAAAACGTTTACTTTCATCTTGGTTCAGCTTTCATATGGGTTCCCCCAAGATGCAATGGTGCCTCCTGGAAGTTGTAGTCCGGGTGCCCTCATGCCTCCATTCTGCTTTATGGATCGTGCTCCCCAGGCGGACTATATCTCCCATGATGTACTGTGGTAACGAGACTCCTATGATGCACGGTGTGAATTCAGCCAGAGGGGAGACTATAGTGAATCATCGAATATGTACTCAAATCAGGGGTTCGGTTCCACAGAAAAGGGGGCACAAGGCAGCCAAACTACAACTATCATGGGGCCCCTCAGCAACTCAGAGATTAATATTGAATTGACCCCGAATGAAACAAAACATTTCAACAAACTAAAGTGTTTCAAAATGAAAATAAGAAAGAAAAACTTGTAGCACCTTAGAGACTAGCAAATTTATTTCAGCATAAGCTTTCGTGGGTTAGTACCCACTTCATCGGATGCATGGAATGAAAATATACTTCAGACAGATATTTATATAGTCAGAGAAACATGATGGTCCAGGTGTATAGACCAATCTTAAGAGGCTAATTAGTTGAGAGGAAACATGACAGCAGGGGAAGAAAAAGCTTTTGAAGTGATAAACAAGATGGTCACACAGGTGTGAATGAGGATCGTTAACTTAAGGGAAATAGATTCAATTAACATAATGGCTGAGCCATTATGCTACAAGTTTTTCTTTCTTATTTTCATTTTGCTGACACAGACTAACACGGCTACTACACTTAAAGTGTTTCAGTTTGGGTCAACCCAACCCAAAATGGAAAATTTCAACAAAACTGAAATTTTCTCAGGGAACATTTTGATTTTGCAGAAGGTTCATTTTCCATTTAAAAAAAAAATTCAATGGAAAATTCCCAACCATCTATAGCACAAGATTTATCACAGGGTCAGGGAAATATTTGTGGGAGCAATCTGTTAAAATACAGGCAGCACATCATTAGTTATTTACTCCTGCTAGGCTCCCCTTTATTCTAATAGTGACAGCTAATTATAAAAAGTTCTTCCTGCCCCTTCACTTGTAGGTACCTGATGCGGTCAGAGTCAAAGAGATCAACACAGACTTTCAATATCAAACTGTCAGAGCAAAAGGAGAGCAAGACCCAGAGGTACCCAAGCTGGGATAACAGCATAATCAACATGGTGAGAAGATCAATTTAGCCACTGACGGGTCTTCCAAGGGAATTGTTACAGCTTGACCTTCACCAGCAAGAGCTTTGTTTATAAAGTCAATTTAAGATTAGCATTTAGATCTGCCTCTACAGAGTGTAAGAGGAACAAATGGTGGCTCATAATTAGATTAGCTAGAACAATCCTTCTCCCATCTGTTATTAATCACAACAGTATCCCCAAATAGGACCATGAGGGCCAGATTCTACACCTTTCTCACAAAACAGCCTTTCAGGCAGCAGTCATGATGCTGCAGGGAGAACTCCATGAAGAACTATGTTGCCTTATACATCCCACCCCTTCTTCCACAGCTCCCAGGAGCATAAAGGGATGTATGCATACCGTGTCCTTAGGATAGTGCCGTATGTGTGCTCTCTTCTGTGTTTCTTTACGTGGAGGAAAGGAAGGGGCCATAGCCCTCCAAATACCCTACCTGCAGATACCACGTTGACTAGTATGGTATATAAGATATGCACCCCCCGTATGCACTAGGAGGATACAATCCTTGTACTTTCCTGGGCCGCAGACTGTGATTGTGCCTAGCCTTGATCAAGCAGCTCAACAGGGAAGACGGAGGGAGGGATAGCTCAATGGTTTGAGCATTGGCCTGCTAAACACAGGGTTGTGAGTTTAATCCTTAAGGGGGCCATTTAGGGATCTGGGGAAAAAATTGGGGATTGGTCCTGCTTTGAGCAGGGGGTTGGACTAGATGACCTCCTGATGTCCCTTCCAACCCTGAGATTCTATGATTCTAAGACTCCCTGCACCATACAGAGAATGGCACTGAATGGTTGGGAAGGCACAGGTTATGGGAAGGCATATGCTAGTAGGCATAGGTTCCTACTAGCATAGTGTAGGGTCCTGTTTCCCTCTGCTCTAGATGAAGTACCTAAATTGCTGCCTTTAAAAAAGATAATTCAACTCTTTGGGGGCAGGATGGGAGCATTTCTGTTTTTCATTTACTGGGACCTCTCCTACATCCCAAAATAAACTAAAATTTGCGGGTTGTCCCCATCTCAATGATAACTGTCAAGAGAGCTCTTTTGTCTGTTTATTTTTAAAGAACCATGTGTTCATGCATGGCTGTAAAATAGGCACAATAGTCATTGTGCCTGCTAGCCCCCCATGGTGCATCATGTCATATGCCTCCCATCAGGGGGCCTTATCCACACAGAGGAAAGGGGGCATGAGGCACACGGGATAGAAACTGTGACAGGAGCCGTTGCACCACAATGAAAAATACGTCCCAAAGTGTTTCCAACCCAACTAGATACAAATTGTGAGGGGATGCAAGGAAATGATGCGTTTGTTAGGCCGTGAGATATGTGCTCAGAAAATAGAAATTAGACTGAGTATTCATACCTATTCAATCCTTTAAAACACAGGACAGATTCCCGGTTAAAGCCAGGTATTTTCTGATTAAAGGAAAAGTACTAGTCTAGGAGGTGTGCTTATTGCCTACAACATCTGAGAGACAAAAGATTTTTTTTCTTTGATTTCATGGCGTGAACCTCAATTAAAGCTAATCTACAACACTAACTGAAATTGAGCAAGAGTAACTTTCCCCATTACCATGCAATACAAGAAATTATCATAGGGTTCTATCTATAGAGTTTATAATGTGCAGTTGAAAAGCAGAGTGGAAGAGAGTACGTAGTTCACACATACAGTACTAGAAAATTGAGGCTAATAACCACACTTCTTTCTCCTACAACTCACATTTACAGTTGACGTGATCAGTACTGACAGGCTGTCTAGAGCAATAGAGTCACTTCAGTTTTTAAGCTTTCACTGTTGCTGCTGCAGAGTCCTTTTGTATTTTACATGTTTACACTGATATTCAGGGCTGAGGGTGGGGGACAAGAGAAACAGGATCGGTTTACACATCATTAGAAGTCCAAAAGATTTCCTGCTGCAATTGATATTAGTACATCTAGTTTGAAGTAATACATGAAACTCTGCTTACTTTCATTTCCTGCAACTTTAAAGATCATCCTCTGCATTCATGCTAACTGCTGATCCTTCAGATAAGAGCACAAGATCCAAATCTTCACAATCATGCATTCAGAAAGGAACACGCACAATTTACTTGCACATTTGCCACAATTGGTTGCCCAAGAGGCATAAATGCACAAGCAAAATGATCAGTTAGATGCTCAGTGGGTTAAGTTATGTACGTATGCAGTTTTGAAGATTTGGGTCTGACTAGGCATAGATCAAGGCAGGAATATGAGGCTAAGAATAAATGTGGGCACGCGCGCACACACAGAAATCCACTACTAAAATGTGCTTAGTCACCTGTAAATAATCTGGCTTTAAAACAGCTCATCTTCAGTTCAGTTCAGTTGTGAACTAACATCTACACGTTTTCTTCATGGAATACTACAATGGACGCCACTATAATGTAATTGTTTTTTGTGTTACATTTACCACGATTGCTCACAGACCCAAAAGATCTACCAAGCAACGCATTTTAGCTCATTTAAACCCTGGTCCATCAAAGCACTTAAGTACACACTTAACTTTAAGCAAGGAATCAGTCCCATTTAATTCAATGTATTTCCATAGGCATAATACTCAAGTTAGAGGGGTGAATCAAGCACTATAACTTTATATAGATGAACTCTTCTCTTTCTGGTTGTTTCATTTTGTTTGCTTGCTTGATGCTTTAGGAAATTGCCAATGATTACTTTATAGTCACCAATTGGTAAAAGTAAATAAAAGCAAAACCTTCACTTAATATGAGTTAAATATATGCCCGCCGAAATACGAAGCAAACCCTCTTTCCACTGAAATACACAGGCTCAGCATTATCTATGTGCATTTATACATGTTAAATTACCAATAGGCTGACCTATTGTCCTTTCTATGAAATAGCAACACTGAAAATTACAAGAATAAATTAAAAATCATATATAAAGAGATGAAATTCAAACAAAGTATATTCCCTAGTTCATAACAAGACCTATGTGGATGCAAGAATTTATGCAAATCAGAGACAATCTGGTTTGATTTTTTAAAATTAAAATACGAGAAGAGAATGATTTTTCCTACATTTTAGCTGTAAAAGACAAAGGTCAAAGTAATAAAGGAAAGGATAAAAAAAACCCTAGGAACTGTATTTACATAAAAACAAACAAAGCAAATGAACAATATGGCATAGAGACAGGAAGCCATGAAAACAACTATTAAATATTTCCTAAATACTACAACTCTGATTAACCACTGTACTACTCTAGTATTATCTAGGGGAACAACTGTATAAAGCAATAAAGTATAAAGTACTGTACTGGTGAGACAGACCCTAGGAGAGGAACTAAACTCATTCCTTTAACCCCTCCGATATGTTAATTGCCAGACTGTGGTAGTTAATCACTGGCCAGGCTTTGCTCTGTGAAGAATTGGGGAAATATCTATTTTCTCCCTTCCTAGCATCATAGCTAATACACCAGTTATTTGGATGCCAGCTTTTTGGCATGTAAGGAACATTAGCCATTGCTTATTTTTAATGTCTTTATTGTTCCTGTATAACTGCATTTCATTGGCACAAAGCTTATAAAAACATATAAAATGATGGGTATATTAACATTTAAATAGTACTTTTGCAAGATATACCCCTATTGCAAAACCTCTCTCTATGGAATGGCTACAGAGTTTATACATGATCAGACCAGATGCTGAGCTGGTGAAAACAGCATCTAGCTCAAAACAATGGAGTGTTTTTCTTGTGCCCACAAAACTTCACTCAGCAGAGATTTCTGCCCCTCACCGCCTCACCCCACTGTGTTTTTGTTTCCTGGATGCAGATCACTCAGGATGTTTAGAGCTTGAACTGAGTGTTTTTCACCATCTACCAATCTGACATACTGGTTGCCACCGCCAAATATATTGTTATGACCTATGAGCAGTCAGGGAGGTTAAACTTCAGCAGTGGGGTACATTTCCTTGTTGGGAAAATGTGACAGGCAGGCTAGAGGAGAAATCACGATTTCACGTGCCTTGCTGGTGTGCCTTATTGTAAAGCAGAACTGGACATGAAAGGAATGGTCTGTCTCTTTAAGGGCCAGACAAATAGGACGTGGTGATCCTCAATCACCAAACAAAGGTTAAAAATGTGGCTTCTTTCAGCCAAGTCCAAAGCACAAGACTAAGCGTGATTCACTTCAGCAGAGTGTCTTGAAGGAAAAGGAGCCTCCCACACTGTCAAACTCAGCCCACAAAAAACCCTGATGCAGCGCTCCCATTGTGTGCAGGTGTAAGAGGCTAATTCCCTCACACCTGCAATCTGAGCGCTGTTTTGCTGCAAAGCCCTGAACTCTGGGCAGGCAACTGCAGCCAAGGAGAAATGGCTCAATGTTTCCCCCACCAGCCTGTGTACAGAGACATACATCCCTTCAGATGGACATGGGTAGACACAGAATACTTCATCTCCATCCCCATCTATTCACAGTACATGTACTGGTGCATGGAGCTGCTAGATAGTGAAACCAGATGAGTGCATGCAGCTGAATGGGGCAGCCCACAGCTCAAAGAACTCCCAGCCCAGCTGTGGGAGACAGAGGGTCCGGTCCCTCTTCTCAAGGGACTCTGTTTAGACCCAGTGGAACAGTTTCAACAGGAGAGATTGAGAGTGAGTATTTTATAGGCCAGTGAGGGCACACTCCTGAGAGGTATCAGAAACCCCTGTTCAAATCCTTTCACCCCTTTGCATCTCCTGGTATATACACGTGTTGGTTAGCTCCTGACTTTTGAAGAACACATTTACTGTTGTGTCCCACTGAACTTTAAATTTAACATTTTCAGTGGGCCATGGTGTCTTGGGACCACAGAGGCTGATCAGGGCCAGAAACTGACTGGTCCCTGGGGCAAAGCAACAGGAACAGACATTTTCTTTTCAGGAGTACTGCTTTCTTAGGTCCAGATCCATCAAAGCATGTGAGTAAGTGTGCAATCAGGTACCTGAGTTGTCCTAATGAAGTCAAAGACATCAACAAGACAATTCACACACTTACAGTTAACCACATGTGTAAGGGTTTTGCAGAACTGGGGCCTAAATAAGGAGAACAGAAAAGATACAAGGAAGATAAAGGAGATCTGAAGTTCCTTTCTGAAGTTATGTGCCTCCCCCCCATTAAACAATCTTTAATGGGCTTATCAAAACACCCTGGTGAGTAATTATCCCCATGCGGAACTGAGACTCAGAGGAATAAATAATTTACCTGAGGGCCCCCAGGAAGTCTGTAGCAGCACAAAGATTTCAACCCAGATCTTCTAAGTCCCAGGTTAACACCCTAACTACTAGTTCCAAACTTTATTTCCCAATTTCTGATATACTTGAGGGAGGGATGGACAGGAAAAAGGGAGGAGAGTTGAAAAGAGAAACAAAAAATGAGGGTGGGGAAGAGTGGAAGGGAAAAGTGACTGATTTGGTATGGAGGAAAGTGCTTCTCTCCCTCTGCCCTAAGAACTGATATTATACTGGCAGCACAAAATCCAAAGCAACCGGCTTGATGAAATTAAAGCAAGATTGGGGGAAAGGTAATAATTCCATGGATAAACAAAACATGTGAGATCAAGTGATCACTTCAAAAGAATATGACAAATCATGCATGTGTGACATCTGGGGATGGAAGTATTAGAGAGAGGGACACGGAGATCAGCAACTGAATTCAGCATTAAATTGCTCACTCCCTAGCA
Source organism: Chelydra serpentina (assembly GCA_037349315.1). NCBI lineage: Eukaryota > Metazoa > Chordata > Testudines > Chelydridae > Chelydra > Chelydra serpentina. The sequence continues at coordinate 534,527 of JBAIAC010000018.1, forward strand.
TGTTTGAAAAGTGCAAAGATAATGAACTTTTATGGTATAAAACTGGTGTAAAGAGGTGGAGAATCAGGTCCTTCACACATAAAGCAATCTTTCTGGAATGAACCTGGGTGCTACGACATACATTGTCTCCCAGCTAATACAGAGCATGGGGAGCTGTGATGTTCTTTGACAGTTGTTTCTTCAATGCAATTATTGAAGTGCTTCCCTGTTCTCCTGATGATCCTCTCATCTCTGGTCTTCTTTCAGGATTGTATTTTGCACCAGCTACATAGGCCTATGAGTACATCCTCCCTAACACACATACGGCACCAAAATACCTTCTACATTGAAGGGAAGTACTGATTTCTGACTGTAATAGATACGGTTAGTGATGTGGGTTTCATATGAGTCAGACGTTAGTCATACGGAGTGCTTTTGCACTTCTTAAGATACTGGCAACAATTTATTGCAGAAGGAATCAATTGATTTCACATGGCACCACTGACTCTGAAATGTTGTCAAAGATATGAAAGCTTAATTTTGGAGCGATAAAGACGTTATAACTTGGTGACAAGGGACTTGCTCCCAGGCTGAGGGTCAGATTGTGACTGGAATCCTTGTTGTTATACAGCTAGAGGAGGATGCAAGGAGCGCATGGACTCCCACAAGTGCAAGGACTGTTTCTAGCTAACAGTGCTATCACACCTAAAATTCCGAGGTGGAGAGGAGGCAGGGCCCAGGTCAACAACAGGCTGGTTGGTTTTGGTGGAGAGCACCTGTTACATCCACATAATGTGAGCAGCATTGGGTGAACTCGCCCTGTGTTCCTAGTGATGCAGGATGCATACTTGAGACACAATGTCTGCTGCATTTCCATCAGGGCAGAGCAGACGTGCGCCACCCTTAATGCAAGTCAATGTCTGCCAGGCCCAGGTGAGTCCTGATGGATACTGCTCTGTACTGTACTGTGACAGTAATTGCTATAATGTGACAATGACATAATCTCTGCTTCTAATAATTTATTCATTTGTTTAAAAAAAAAAAAAGTGTGAACCTGCTGAGTAGTACCAAATGCTGCAAGTTAAGCAGTTGAGACAAAACTTTCACTCCTGTTAATGAGATGCTGATGCAGGTTATACTTGGACTAGCAAGAAATAATGTGTATCAGCTGTAGGGCTTTGCATTTCACCTTCCTTGGATGGCTGCCAAACACAATGGGCCCGATTCAAACACTCTACATCAAACATAAAACTTGGGGCTTGGGACCACATTTTTAAAGTGTTCGGCATCCACAACTAGAGCCAGATTTTTCAAAAAAAGGTTAACCCCCAGCATGCTGAGCTGTTTTCAAAGATCTGGCCCAGTGAGGTTGGTGCCTAAACAGGAGAGGAGTGCTTCTGGAAAATCTGGCCCTTGGTGTGTATCTGACTCCACAGGTACCAATACTGCCAATGAAAGCATAATCCCCCAAACAAGAGTAGCTTAAAAAACATTTTTTTTAACTTCTGGTTTATGAGCTGTTAGGATCCTTATTTTCAAGCTTTTCTCTGTAATCCTGTGGGTTGAACTTTTTTTTTTTTTTTAAATGAAAACTGAAATGGTCATGTAATCACATGACTATAGGAACTGGGGTTCTAAGAAAAACACCAAACATAATGCGGCTTGCCATTTAAAAAAAATCACAAGAGCTGGCCACTCTGATGGAGATCAGATGGAGTTAAAGTTTCATGAGAAACCATATGGCCCTTCCGGACTTTTGAGCGCTTCTCTTACCTGGGCATCCTTACTGTAGCCTTTTAAAAATTGAATTAGGTTTAAAAAAAAAAATAGGGGGTAAAAAAATATTAATAGCAAGCACTGCACACTCTAGGGCTTTTTGCTTACAAAACAAAGAATGCATGCATGCTGGTGCCAATCTTCTGGAACTATTTGGGTTGCCATCACTGGAATGCCTAGTCTCTCGCATATTTTAGGAGGCCTACAGGAAGCGGCTTGTCTCCTGAGAACGTAAGAAGCTGTGCATCTGGAGAAGGCATTTGGGTCCAGATCCACAAAGGGGCACTGTGATGCTAAGCATTACAACAGCAAACTTTTAAGTGCCTAGAAAAATCACTGGAATCCACAAAGCCTGAGTTAGGTGCCTAGGCTTCCTATACAATGAATGCAGAGAGATAGGTGCTTCCGAATCAGTTCCACAACGGCCAGCATGCTAGGCAAGGAGCTACCTAAGCTACCCCATGAGAGATGTCAAGGGGGTGGGTGTGTTCTAAACTCGGCCCCCTTCACAGAGTTTGGCACCTAAATCCAGGCTACTGGTAAGCACTGATCTCTGCTTGCAATCCACAGGTGGGAACCCTCTCCTGGAGTGAGGTGGCTTAGGCACTTAAGTCGCTTCTTGTGAGAATGAGTTTTGCACCTGCCTCATTTCACACAAAATAGAGAGGGGGAGAATAGTGGATAGTAGTTGTCAATGGAGAATCATCATTGAATGGGAGTATTTCTAGTAAGTCCCCTCAAAGATCAGTTCTCAGCCTGACGCTAGTTCAATATTTTGGAAGAAAATGATCTGTAAGAAAATATAAAATCACTGCCAATAAAATCTGTAAAGGACACAGATTGTCAGAATGGTAAACAACAATGAGGACAGTTATACAGAACGATCTGGGTTGCTTGGTAAGCAGGGCCCATTCAGAATGGGGGACTGTATCCTGGAAAGCAGGGACTCCAAAATGGATTTAGATCATTGCAGGAAAGCAACAGAACATGAACTGCCAGGGCAATGATGTTATCAAAAGGGATAATGTGATCCTTGGATGTATAATCAGGGGATCAGTGAGTAAGAGTCGGTAGGTGATTTTACCTCTGTATATGCTATTGGTGAGGCCGACACTAGAATTCTGTGCTCAGTTCTGGTGCCCACATTTTAAAGAGCAAATTGAAAAATTGGAGTGGGAGCAGAGAAGAGGCACAAAAGCGAGTCAAAGGCAGGACAAGATGCCATACAGTGAAATACTCAGAGATCAAACTGTTCAGCTTCTAAAAAACAAGATAAAGATGTGTCTTGATTATAGGATACAAGTACCTTCCCAGGGAGAAAATCCTGGGTACGAAACAGCTCTTTAATCTAGCAGAAAAAGGTATAACAAGAACCACTGGATAGAAATTAGAGACAGATAAATAAGGCACATTTTTTTAACAGTGAGGGTGATTAAGCATTGGAACAATCTACCAAGGGAAATGGTGATTATCCACCTCTTGATGTCTTCAAAGAGAGAGACTCGATGCCTTTTTAGAAGATACGCCTTAGAAAACACAAACTTATTGGGCTCAATACAGTAGTAATTAGATGAAAATTGACAGCCTGTATTATGCAGCAGGTCAGACAAGATATCTAATGGTCCCATCTGGCCTTAAAAAGAAAGTCTAAAAAGTACAGGCTCAGAGAATACTGTGCAGTGCCTTGAAGGGTGGGAAATTTGAACTTTTCATGAACTTTTCAACCCATTATAAAATATGGTGATTTCAGCCAGAAGCCAAAGAACTAGCTGAGTTTTGTTCAAAACCCAAACCTGAATCTTAAGGGAAGCAAATCCCATACGAACTGTGTAGGCAGGTGATTACCCCATCCCATCATCCAGACAAACATAGCTCAGTTTCCCATCTGCCAGTAGTGAGATTTGGCCCTCTGGCTAAACAAATGAAAATTGCCCCCTATTCATAGGGCAATGAAAAGCCAACAAATAACTCCTCAGCCCTTTCCCCAGGCTCAACTCTTTGGAGAACCTTACTGAAGGGATCCTTCCCAGTACACACGTCCTTCTGCGCTTCTAGCAACTGATCTTCTACATAGAGCCCACCCCTTTCTCTCAGTTGTCTCCACCCCTCTTGAGGGTCTTTGCAATCAATACAAACATTATGGGCCTTTCTAGGGAAAGTGGGTTAATTCTTTCCCTGTCAGCCCAGGAATGGGGTGTGTGCACCCCATCACATACCTCCTCCTTCAGAGCATGGATGTAAGGTTATGCTGAAATAAATTTGCTAGTCTCTAAGGTGCTACAAGTTTTTCTCTCTTATTTTCGTTTTGCTGACACAGACTAACACGGCTACTACACTGAAAAGTACACATGGTGAAAGTCTAGCTCCCTCCCAGCCCAGGGATACCCCATCAGATGCTGGGGAAAGAAAAATAGTTTGCACACCCCCACCACCCACAAACCAAAACCACACAGATTCGCACAGGTCTGTTCCCATGCCATCAAATGCAGAATTAAATTGTATTGAATCTGGCCTTTAGCAAGTGATTGTTAAAGGTCATCAGATTTATATGGCTGGTAGGTTGCTTTTTTTTGTAACCTCCCAAAAGGAAGATAACTGTGATCAACATAAAATGAAAACCATAAATACTGTAAAATGAGGAAGACTGAAGAAGCAGCAACAATCTGAGTGAAAAGATTATTTTTTTATCATGCTGTACTATCTTGTAGCCACTTATTTTAAAAAACATCAGCATCCTATAGTCTCACATGAGGGCAACACTTATAAGACTCTGCTGCTTGTTTTATTAGCTTTCCTATCACAGTGTACAAATTTGGTGCTTCTTTTTAGGGTTCCAAGAGACACGAAGGTGGCTGCAAGTGAGAGCTTATTTTTTTTAAATATAACAACTTGATTTAACAATTTTCTGTGCATTGAGATTTCCCAGGGTGTCTGGTGTATGGAAACACATTTATCCCCAGTAGGAAAGAGAGAACTAGAAGTAATTGCAGTATTAAAAATATATTAAAACATTTATTTGATATGTCAAATAAAAATTAACTCACCAGCTTCTGAAGTTGGTTAAATTATATTGGTGAAAGAAATAAGGACCCCAAAATCTTTATTAAAAAAAATACACAGATTTTTAACCAGTAATAATTCTCCCTCTCTCGGACATCTCAATCACATACATAAAATTATGTTTTCTGATGGAGTTAAGTCTACAGCATGGCAGATTTGCGTTGCCGGAGCATTAGGGATTTGATTAAGCCTTTATACTTTATCTACAACAGGGGTCGGCAACCTTTCAGAAGCGGTGTGCCAAGTCTTAATTTATTCACTGGAATGTAAGGTTTCGCGTGCCAGTAATACATTTAAATGTTTTTAGAAGGTCTCTTCCTATAAGTCTTTAATATATAATTAAACTATTGTTGTATGTAAAGTAAATAAGGTTTTTAAAATGTTTAAGAAGCTTCACTTAAAATTAAATTAAAATGGAAAGTGGCCCAGACCCAGGTAGTGTGAGTACCACTGAAAATCAGCTTGTGTGCCGCTTTTGGCACCTGTGCCATAGGTTGCCAACCCCTGATCTACAACATATAACTCAAATTCAATGGCCTAGAACTTAACCTACCTGGGAGTAAGAAATACTAGGTGCCAGGATTTTCAAAAGTGAAACTTGTGATTTTGGGTGCCTAATTTTTTGGGCTGTCCAATTTGAGACAGCTTTAAGTGAGCCTGTTTTTCAGAAGGTGGCTGCTCAGCATTTTCTGAAAATCAGGCCCCCTTTAAGGAGTGTCAAGTGGGACATTCAAAAACTGAACTCTCCAGAATCACTAGTGACTTTTGAAAATCTTAGCCAATCTTTTAAATCATGCCCAGTTGCTTAATGACTATTTTTAGGAACCCAAGGAAAGATGACAGATCACGAGGAGACCTGTTACCTTTATCTCAGGCCTCTGCAGTGGTAAGATATCAAAGTACAATCTCTACTGGGAAAATAAATAGACATCTGAGACATGTGATGGTCCATTGCACTGACTCACTCTCAATGAGACCTAACAGCCTGTGCAACAAATCTGGTATCTAGCATGGTAAGTCACAAACACTTCCCAAAACATGTTAAGAATGCACTTCAAATTAACCGTAAGCCCACAATCTACAATATCACTATGAATAAAATAAGTCTCTATTGATTGGAGTTGTAAAGGTTCACACTGCATGAGTGAAAAACATGTAAGGCTAATTGTGATATCCAAAATATAGGATCGGGGCCTATGGGCCTGGTACAATAACTCCTATTGACTTCAGCGGGCTTTTCATTTTTCATGGAGTGGACAGTCTCATCACATCACACACAAAGCTGGCACTACCAAAACTCACAACTAGCATGCCAGTAAGTACCGGATGAAAAGTGTTAGATGAAAAGTGTTGGCAAGTAACTGTGATATTGGAAAGTTCTGCAGTGTCAAAAGTGTGAGCAGAGGTTATAGGAGCCAGGAGTTTCAGGGAAAACAGAAGGGGTGCACTATTCGCCCCTTAATTGGTCCATAGGCCTTGAGTTATCCCTCTGTACTAGGGTGCATTTCATGCTCAGCGATAAGCCCAGCAACAGGAAGTACCTCTACTAGCTGAGGGAGCCTGATGAGAGATTTGCCAAGGATAAGAGGCCTGTAGAAGTAGCCAGGTTCATGGAAAGAGAACAAACAGGCTCTCTGCTAAGGACAAAGAATGAGTGACTTTTAAGATACAGTCCTGTCTCTGATATTGATTTCCTCTCAGGGCCGGCTCCAGGCACCAACCGACCAAGCACCTGCTTGGGGTGGCACCTTCGGGGCTGTCAATCTTGGGGTGGCACTCAGTTTTTGGTTTTTTTTAAAACACACTTCGGCGGGGCAGCTCTGGGGGAGGGGTGGGTTCGTTTCAGCTGGGCGCTGGGGGAGGGAGGGTTGTTGCGGCGGAGCGGGGCGCTCGGGGGAGTTGTTGCGGTGGGGTGGCATGGGCATGCCGCACTCCCCCCCGCCGCTCCGGCTGGGAGAGGCGCTGGGAGCGGGGTTGTTGCGGCACAGCGCTGGGGGGTGGGGGTGTTTGTTGCAGCGGGGCGGCGCTTGTTTTGTTTTGTTTTTACTTGGGGCGGCAAAAAAGTTAGAACCGGCCCTGTTTCCTCTCTAGCCTTGGGCAAGTCACCTGCTCTGAAGTTTCCCCATCTGTACACCAGGCATAACAAGACCTTACAAAATGCTATCAGATGAACCCACAAAAGGCATTATAATGGCTAAATATTAAAAACCCATTTTCCTTCAACTTTTTTGGAAATTTTCCCTGGCACTTGTTTTTCTGCAACATTGCACAGGAGTTTCGGATATAGTACTGTGGATTGGATTTTGGCCTTTCCTGTAAAGACATTGGTGCTAGATATTTTAAATATCCCACTCAGCAGTGGCTGTATTTATCCATGCAAAGCAATTCCTGTGGCATGAGGCAAAGCTAAACTGGCATCAGTGCTATCTTTTGCTCTAAGAATCCGATACTGGAAATGATGGCATTAAAAACAAACAACATAACAGATGTTAAAAGAAAATGTATAGGTATCAAGAGAACACATCTTTAGGAATCCTGCTGCGCACAATGAATGTGAAAGGAATAAACTGACAAAAGCTATCGTTACTAATCCAACTTCGACGCTGTAATGAAAGGAAATGTCTTGCTAATAGCAGGTGTGTCATTGCGTTTGATTGCGCAGTTCCTCTTTACTTTCTGCGGGGAAATATTTATGCAAACTGAAAGGGAAACCAAGAGAACTCTGGCTATTTATAAACAAACAAAAAGGGAAGAGAAACTGAAAACTAAACGATAGTGAGACTTTTGCAACACATTCCCAGTATTCTAGCCTTACTGCCATCGCTCGCTTGTGTAGTCCCTGCACTTGACTTTCAGTTATTTTCTAATGTTATTGTTAAGTGCCAGCAATGCTCATTGTTTGCTTCACAGATATACAAATAATGTGTGAAGCAACATATTGGTGCACGGTCTTCAATGAATCACCTTAATAGAAATAGACCACAAGGTACAAATCACAGGGGGTTTAATCCTTATCCTGCATTAGTTAAAACTCCATAGGTTTTAATCACTCCTGGTTTACACTGGCGCAAGTGAGATCGGAATTAAGCTCTGTGTATTAGAAATAAGCCACTGATGTTCCAGCATTTGATGTCATTTTTATTACTTACTCTGTGTATTATGGTAACACATAGAGGCCCCAACTGAAAATGGAATCCCATTATGCACTGCAAATTGCCGGCACTACTATGATGGGTCCCGCACTTTCTCTTCCTGTGGGGGGGGGGGGGTTCAGGGTGCCATTTCTTGCCCCTGAACTGGGGTAACAGCTATCCTACTAGTATCCCAGGGAAGGGGAGTGGAGAGGGAGGGACCCGGGCCCGCCCTCTACTCCGGGTCCCAGCCCAGGGGTCCTATGATAGCAGGTGAACCACTTGTACCAGTGATTCTTTCCCCTGGGCTACTTCCCTCTCCTGACCTTCAGCTTGTGGGGCTTCCTGCCTTCCCTCTGCACAAGCCAGGTGTCCCTTTACCTAGGGTCTTGGTCTTCTTAGCCCACCGCAGGACTTCTCCAAACTCTCCTCTGCTTTCCTCCGAACTGCTTTTTGTTCCACCACCAATCCACTCTGCTTCACTCCTTCAAACTGCTCTCTGCTCCACCACCAAACCACTCTGATTCAACTCCTCCAAACTGCTCCAACTCCTCCTCACTCTGCTCCAACTCCTCCTCTGGCTGATTGAAACAGGGGGATTTTATCAGGTGACTGGCTTCAGGTGCTCTAATTGGTTTCAGTTGCTTTTAATTAATCTACAGGGAAGAAGGCTTCTCCTCATCCTAGATCACTCTCCTGCTGCCTTCTGGCCATGCTGTATCACAACACACACATACACATACACACAAGACAGAAAGATAGTATATTGATACTCCTCATTCTACAAATTGGGAACCAAGCCATATAGAGATTAAATGACTTGCTCAGGGCCACACAAGAAGCTTGTGGTAGAGCCAGGAATTGAATCCAGATCTGCCAAGTCAGTCAACTGCCTTAACCCTAAGACCATGCTTTCTACTACTGGAGGAGTGACTCTCTCTGGCTGTGGCTGCAGCTGCCGTGTTAGACAGGGACAGTCTTTTTGTTCTATGTTTGTACAGTGCCTAGCACAACAGGGGTCCTTGTCCATAACTGAGTCTCCTAAGTGCTACTGCAATACAAAGAACATGTTGTCCCCAAATAGATCAACAGTAATAAGTCACCAGGACCAGATGGTATTCACCAAAGAATTCTGAAGGAACTCAAATGTGAAATTGCCGAATTATTAACTGTGGCACATAACCTATCACTTAAATCAGCCTCTGTACCAGATGACTGGAAGGTAGCTAAATATAACAGCTGTTTTTTAAAAAAGGCTTCAGAGGTGATCCTGGCAATTTACAAGCCAGTAAGCCTAACTTCAGTACCAGGCAAATTAGTTGAAATTATAGTAAAGAACAAAAATTATCTGACACGTAAATGAAGCCCATATATTGGGGAAGAGTGAGCATGTCTTAGGGCTAGTCTACACTTACCAGCTCTGTCGGACACGTCGGATCGATCTTCTGGGTTCGATTTATCGCGTCTTGTCTAGACGCGATAAATCGAACCAGGAAGTGCTCCCCCATCAACGCTGGTAATCCTGCTCCACGAACGGAGCAGGCAGAGTCGATGGGGGAGCCTGCGCACCGTGGTGTGGACCAGGGGTGAGTACTTTGAAGTTCGAAATAAGATGTAGCTGAAGTCGCGTATCTTACTTTGAACTTCGAGGCTAGTGTAGACCAGCCCTTATGTAAAGGGAAATCATGCCTCACCAATCTACTAGAATTCTTTGAGGGTGTCAACGAGTGTGTGGACAAAGGTGATCCAGTTGATATAGTGTACCTGGACTTTCAGAAAGCCTTTTACAAGGTTCTTTACCAAAGGCTCTTAAGCAAAGTAAGCTGCCTCGGGATAAGAGGGAAGATTATCTCGTGGATTGGTAACTGGTTAAAAGATAGATAACAAAGGGTAGAAATAAATGGCCAGTTTTCAGAGTGGAGAGAGGTAAATAGTGGGACCACTGCTGTTCATCTCATTCATAAATGATCTGGGAAAAGGGGTAAACAATGAGGTGGCAAAGTCTGAAGATGATACAAAATTACTCAGGATAATTAAATCGAAAGCTGACTGCGAAGGGTTACAGAAGGACCTCACAAAACTAGGTGACTAGGTAGATGAAATGGCAGATGAAATTCAGTGTTGATAAATGCAAAGTAATGCACATTGGAAAACATAATCCCAATGATACATACAAAATGATTTGGTCTAAATTAGCTGTTACCACTCAAGAAAGAGAGCTTGGAGTCATTGTGGATAGCTCTCTGAAAATATCCACTCAGTGTGCAGTGGCAGTCAAAAAAGTTAACAGAATGTTAGGAACCATTAGGAAAGGGATGGATAAGACGACAGAAAATATCATAATGCCACTATATACCATGGTACATGTCCACCTGGAATACTGAGTGCAGTTATGGTTGCCCCATCTCAAGAGACAGTAGAATTGGAAAAAGTACAGAGAAGGGCAACAAAAATGGTTAAGGGTATGGAACAGCTTCCACATGAGGAGACATTAAAAAAAGATTGGGATTGTTCAGTTAAGGAAGGAGGTGACGGGGGCAGGGGTATGATAGAGGTCTATAAAATCATGAATTGTGTGGAGAAAGTGAAAGTGTTATTTATCCCTTCACATAACACAAGAACCAGGGAGCAACAATGAAATTAATAGGCAGCAGGTTTAAAACAAACATACAGAAGTACTTCTTGACACACCACATAGTCAACTTGTGAAACTTGTTGCCAGGGGATTTTGTGAAGGCCAAAAGTATAACTGGATTCTAACAATAATTAGATATATTCATGGACATAAGTCCATCAATGGCTATTAGCCAAGATGGGCAGGGATGCAACCCCATGCTCTGGGTATCCCTAAACCTCTGACTGCCAAAGGCTGGGACTCAATGACAGGGGATGGACCAGTTGATAGGTGCCCTGTTCTGTTCATTCCCTTTGAAGTGTCTGGCACTGGCTACTGTCAAAAGACAGGATACTGGCTAGATGGACCATTGTTCTGACCCAATATGGCCGTTCTTATATTCTGTGTAATTTAGGAAATGGCCAGTGACACGTTTGGCTGTATTTGTTACTTGGATATCTAGATAGTTAAGAAATGCCATGAGTATAGTGTGGCTTTGGGAATCCTGACAGATGGTTCTGGAAAGCTTTATTTTCACTCTTCTCTAGCCCTAGCGATCGGTGTTAGATACTCCCTGAAATTCATCTCCTCCACTCCCTTCGTTCCTTGTACTCTTATCCAAGAATTTCACTACCACACTTCTTCCACAACCACATTTTATCTTGCTGGTAGAACATATTAGAAACCTTTGACAGATTGCACCACCCTCCCACGTCTTTTTTGCTTTTTGTCTCTCTGAATAGAGTGTACTTGTTTAATTGCCATTCCATTTGTGAGAATCTCACCAACTCTCATTAAAACCCCAGTTCATTATGTTTTCCTGTGCCGAATATCACTTTAAGTTCTTCTTCCCTCTTTCACAGACTCCTTCCATATTCTTTACTTTCTGTTTCAGGAAAACTCAACCTGTCACTTTACTATATGTCATGTTATTTGGAGTAGGTGAAATCAACCCCTCATCCAATTTCCAGACTAGTTTAAAACATGTCCTATACTTTTGCTTAAGAGGAATCTGTTCTGAGAGTCTGTTCTAAAGATAGAAGGCATTCCTATGATCCATGAATACAAGACCCTCTTCTCTATAACATCAGCTTGTCTCTAGTATTGATCATCCCCTATTTTCACACACTCTTGGTATTGGAAGGATCTAGGAAAATTCATATACATCGAGCCAGCCTTTCCAGCTTCCTGAACTCATCTTTGATTTAATTGAATCGCCCTGTTCTCAGATTCACAATGGCAACAACTAGTGGAAATTCCTCAGCACTCAGTTAAGATATACTACACCCTTCTTGTCACATCATCCCTTTTGGCATCCAGGGAGGAAGCGTACAACCCTGGGTCCTGTTTGTCCTGGTTCTTCACTATGGAGTTACCAATTAGGAATGCTGCCGCCTATTTCTTTGCAGAGGCTCCTTTTTATTACTTAATTCTTGGTCATTAATCAGGCTACTGTTCATTTTTGTCTGGTTCTCAGTTTACTTATTCCTAAAAGGAAGAATATCTGTTGTTGGTGACAAGGTTGCAATGCTTCATTGCTGTCTCCCCTCTTCTCTTTTTGTTACGCTCCCTAGTTGGTAAATTTTTCTAACTTCATTCTGTCACCTCCGTAACTATCCCTTGCATGGACTCAGCTTGCAGTCTCTCTGATGGCTCCTTGGTTCAAGAGACCGTTTGGCTTCCATGGTTTCTCAATGTGACTTCAATCATTCTTTCAACTCTTCCATCTTCTCTTCCTGGAAGGAAGCCGGATTGTGCTTCACAACACATAGCCATCCTGCTCTTTGTTCAGGAAGAGAAACAGATCACACGTAGGGCAGATATTTTCCACCTAATCCATTTTTCCATCAGAAAATTGGGGTTTTGACTGGATGATTTTTTTTATGAAAAGCATCTGCTTTCCATATAAAATTTGACTTTTTATTGCAAAGCCACACACACCTGAATATCACAAAGTTTCTATTCAGAACGGCAACTGCAGTAACTCACGGGAGATGTAGTTTGGTCATCTCATGTCCCATTCTCTTCTATGGGCCGGGCTCCCCAGCTGAACTGTATCTCACATGATGGACCACCATGGGTCCAAAAAATGTGCATCATGGAAGATGCAGTCTGGTCATGGATCCTGGCACATAGAGGTGAATTTGGGTGCCAAACTACATCTCTGATAAAGCACCATAGCAGCATTTCTGACTCAAAGTTTTGGACTGAAAATTTTCTGGTTTTGATATTTTTGCCAAAAGTCTACATTTTTGGCAAGGAGAAAACCTATTTTCCAAGCACCTCTACACACACAGAACTGCACTGGATCCTTTGGTGACCATTCTGTATCCCACTGCCATTTTTACCTCTAAGAAGCTCTTCACCTCTAATGGAACTCGTATACATGCAGGCACTTCTGCATCTCACATCTCCTTCTGAACTCCCCCGTTTGTTTCGTCTCTGCCTGTTTGCTCCTTGCACCATTTCCATTGTCACAGGCCTTTATGGCTGTCTCAGCTCTCCCCACTTCTAGTTATCAAGAGTGGGTAACTATCATAAATATAAAAGGAAGGGTAACAACCTTTATGTATGCATTAATATAAAATTCCTCCTGGCCAGAGGTACAGAATCATTTACCTGTAAGGGGTTAAGAAGTTCAAATAACCTAGTTGGCACCTGACCAGAAGGACCAATTGGGAAAGAAGATACTTTCAAATCTGGGAGGGGGGAGGTTTTGTTTGTGCTCTTTGTTGTGTTCTCTCTGGGACAAAGAGGGACCAGGGCAGGAAAAACCATCTCCTAAAACCCTATCTGAAACAAGCCTCTAAGATTACAAAAATCGTAAGTAAAGCAAGGAAAGGTGTTAGAGTATCTTTTGTTTTAGCTTGTGAATTTTCCCAGTGTAAGAGGGAGTTTTCTTCCTGTTCTTTGTAACTTTGAAACTAAGCCTAGAAGGGAATCCCCTGTGTTTTAAATCTTTTTATTTGCCCTGTAAAGTTACCTTCTATCCTGATTTTATAGGTGTGATTCTTTTACTTTTTTTTAATAAAATTATTCTTTTAAGAGCCTGATTGATTTGCAGGGTCCTAAAGACCCAGGGGTTTGATCTGTGCTCACTTTGTAACCAGTTGGTTAGTATAGTATTCTCAAGCCTCCCCAGGAAAGGGGATGAAGGGGTTTGGGGGATATTTTGGGGGAGATAGGGCTCCAAGTGGCCCCTCCCTGAACATTTGTTTAAATCCCTTGGTGGTGGCAGCAATACCATCCAAGGACAAGGAAAGGAATTTGTGCCTTGGGGAAGTTTTTAACCTAAACTGGTAGAAATAAGCTTAGGGGGGTCGTTCATGTGGTTCCCCACATCTGTACCCCAGAGTTCAGAGTGGGGAGGGAACCCTGACAGTAACAAACTCTGCCATTCACTCAGCCCCCACACAGACCTTTCAAATGCAGGAACACGGCCCTTAAAGCACACAGCCCAACAATTACTTATCTTTAGTCACTCACTGCTCCTTTAAGTACAGTGGCTGTAGTTATTTCTGCAATCTCTGTGAAAGGCTGCTGTTATCTTACCCCTTCCTGTTTGTTGTTTTTAAAGAGAATCGCAGGAGTATTTCTTGGATTCTGTGCCATTTGGATTTTTAACCTGGATGGTTTTCTCTCTGTTCTACTACCCCCACCCACAGTGACATCCCCACGAGTGTGGCATCCCCAACCCCATGTAAGGGTACTACCATCAAAGAAAGTTATTCGGCTCGGAGACAATGCTTCAGTAGGTAACTGTTTGCTGACTCCAAGGTTTGTTCAGATAACGATAGTATTCTGTTGATGAAATGTCTCTATCCCATATTTCACTGGTTTATGGTATTGTCAATCAATATTCCGCTGGAGGTATATTTTTTAAGGATGCTTACAGATGACTCCATCTCAGCTGCGTACCGTAGGTGAATTAATCTCTCCTAGAGTGAGACAGTTCCATTTGCCTCTGAATTTGCCTCTGGATTCTTGTGCACATTACTCCAAAGTCAGCACCCCTTAATAGATACCAAACAGTTACAAGATATGACTAAGCAACCACAGTGATAAAGCTAGATACTTTGTCACTTTAACAGATGTATATATAGCCATCAAGATGTTTATAATGGAACAGGAGTTAATTAGAAGATGTAAAATTCATTTTACACTTAGCAAAGTGACAAAAATGAATACACCAACAAAGTGCAATATGTGCTGGAGTGCTTCCCAAGTAAAAGCCCCCCCCCCTTTCTGTTTTTGGTATATGTAGACATTTTAGAAAACTCTATGTTTTGAAGTCCTCTCTTTCCTGGTCTCTGTCAAAAATACTTTAGTATGGTTCTGTTTTGAGACTGCCAGCCACTTGTATATTTCTAGCAAATGCTCATGGGAATGAAAGCTGCGCTATTATTTAATTTCCTCCCCTAGAAAGAGCAACAATTTAAAGGCTAACGTGGTTCATGGAACAATATGTCCTACAAACGAAATACCAAGGGGCACAGTTTCCAACAACAAACTGCATAATGCAGTATTGAGAGAGATTCAGACACTATGTTTTGCATGAATCTTTCATTGTGCTGTACAATACTATTCAAGCGGTAGAGAATCCCCTGTATTAGAGAGGCTCCTACACACTCTGTGCTAACAAAGGAGCCATTTATGAGAGCTTTATTTCGAGCTTTTTATTCCCTTTCTACTTTTATAGAGGTGGGAGTGAATAATGTTGTTTATCCATGGTATGCGATTCAGTGGAAGCTGGGGTTTTTTTACACTAGCTCTAGGAATTCTTTTTCTCAGACATGTTGAACAAGATTTTCATGAGTAGCTAGCGATTCTGGAGTCATCAATTTGTGGGTGTCCATCTGAGACACTTTAAAGGCGCTTGATTTTCAGAGTGTGGTTGGATGAGCGCTCAGCACTTACTGAAAACTAAGCCCTTTTAAGGTATTTCATATTGGGCCCTCATTAACTGAGACGCCCCAAATCACTGGCCACTTTTGAAAATCATGGCCATTGCCTTTAATTACGACTTTAAAATTCAATACTTTAAATTATGTTTCCCAAAAATCATTTAAGTTGTTGCTGTACACAAAAAGTTATAGCCAACAACAAAGTGTTACCATGTGTGTCACTCAGTACAAACTGAAACACAATAGGATAAGCAGTAATGTAAGTTTCCCTTTTCTGAAAAGGTTCAGAACTAATGTCCTTTCAGCTTTAAAAATGCTTTCCTTTAGTGCTAGCCAACCAGGGATCTCTTCCAATGACCCATACTATACAGTTGTCCTTTCTAACTAACACCCACTGATATTAATTTCATCACACGTTAGTAGGTGCTTTTACAATGTTGAATTGAAATATTACTCCCCTTCCTCAAACAGGGCCTCATGAGTAAGTAGAAAGCCCCATGAAGGCTGGAAACCTTCGCTTCACTGAGCTACAAGAAGGGAATAGCTCACACTGGAAGTCCACATGCCCCCTCAAAAGGCTTAAAACTGGGGGTAAAGGTAAGAAGCCCGAGAAAACTCAGCAATAAGCCACACGGGTTTATAAGAACAAATCTTTTTTGATCAGACTCCTTTTTTTGGACAGAATTACAGAATTAGTGGATTAAGTTAATGCATTTGGATGTTAATGAAGCATCCAGTGCTGTGCCTCACAAAATCTTAACTGAAAAGATAATTCAAATAGGCTTACATAAAAACAAGGTCATGTGGATTAAAAATTTGCTAAAAGACTGCAAAGAAAGGGTAATCATAAATGACAGTGTTTCAAGCTAAGGGGAGGTGCCTAGTGGCTCACTGCAGGGACTGGGTTTATTTAACATCTTCATTAATGATCTGTAAGAGGAGTAAGCAGCATGCTAAGAAAATTCACTGGTGGTAATAAATTGGGAGAAACTGTGAACACCAGTGAGAATACAGAAACAGAGACCTATAGCCAGAGCCCTTCTGCAATTCCACAGTTGCAGACTTTTTCCCCAAATCCACCCTTTGCTGCAAGCTGTGTGCTCCAGAATCTACGTTTTTTTGTAACATCATTATGGTCTGGGGGGGGGGAAAAAATCTGTGAAAGTGTGAACAAGGTGCAGCTGATGTAGTAATCTCAGCCTAAATTTGACCATTGCCTGAAATGACAGCTCTGAGAGATGTAAACTCTCCCATTCACTTCTCTGGGTTAAGTCTGAACTCCAAAGATGACAATTTAAATGTCAGTATAGTTATCTGCTTCACCAGGAATCTCTAATGCTCTTATCCCACAATCCCAAACTTCCTCCCACTCCTCTGCAGGTGCCAAAAGCTCCAGCTCCTTCCATCCCAGCTGCCAAAAATCTCCAGGTTCGACTACCACAATACCATAACTTGTCATCTATACAAACTTCTTCAGTACACTGATAATATGGGCTAGCATAATTAACTATCAAACACACAACACAGCGGCTACACTGCTAATTGTATTGCACATTTCAATATTTAATTATTTGAAAACCTGCATTTTAAATGAAACTTCAGCAGAATTTCCAGTCTGTTGCACCAGATTGCCACAGAATCCAGGAACAGAATGTATGTCCAGTTTGCCTTAGATTATGTGGGGCCTTTATTTGTAGAGATTAAAAACATGGACATAAAATAATTAAAGGAGGTTTATCTTGGAAAAATGACAGCTAATGCTAATTTCAATCACACAGTCTTGGAGTAAAGGAGAGATACCTGTAGAGCAGGGATGCTGAAAAACACCTATGGTAAGGGCTGAAAAAATACTGCAGAAAATATTCAAGAACCTTGATGCAAATAAAATTATATATTCATGGCAATTGCATTCAGAACTTCTTTTATTTACTTTCTATTACCATTCATATGAAAGTGATGCAAATAATCATGCAATAATTTATTTGCCAGAGTATTTGCACAGCCATTTCACACATGGGTTTGGATGTCCTCCAAATCAAGGAGCTGGAATATTACTATGTGACTTAGGTGACCAATCACATAGCACAAATAGCAAATTACAGATAAGAACTCCAAGCAATTGTCATGGTGAACAAGCTGCCACGGTATAAATCATTCACCAAATGATACATTTTTAATAATAAGCAAATTCTTAGGAGTCGAAGTTGTTCAGAGAGAGTTTGCAGCCACAAAAAGCAGCTCAATTTCTCTCCCTTTTGCCTGAGTCTTTAAAAATGAGACTGAGCAATACACTAGAAAATGTACTGTAGGGGAAAATCCTCACTGAGGGTCTGGCTGCACTGCAGCTGGGGGCATTATTTCCAACTTGGGAAGATGTACCCACTCTAGCTCTGATCAAGCTAGTATGCTAACATAGGAGGGTAGCTGCAGCTATATGAGCAGTGGCCCAGGCTAGCCACCTAGGTACATTGCCAAGGAGTCAAGTGGAATTGTACTCAAAACAGCTAGTTTGTGCCACCACCCGTGTAGCCACGGCTTCGCAGCTATTTGTAGCATGCTAGTTCTCTTGCAGCAAGCACAGGTATATCTACCCGAGTTGGAAATTACATCCCCAGCTGCAGGGCAGACATAGCCTAAAATGAAGATGGACAAAATGATGCTTTCCCCCTTTTCTAACTTCTGAGATTCCTATTCAAGGTCTGGTCTAATAATGGCAATGGGAATACAAAAAATTAATTGTCCAAGTTAATTTATTATTACATACAAAGGTTTCTTCCAGGTTTGCTCTGTTGTGAGAGGTCCCCTTTGAACAATGCAAACCCCCCAAAACTGTGAGCCACATAAAGCTTTGGAAAATGCAAAGAATAAAAGTGATTGAAAGAGACTTAGATTTGGGTTATTTTGATCACACTCGCCTTGTCTTGTCCCTTGTGTCAGATGTACATTTGTAAGCAGAGAAACACCCCCTCAAAATATCATTTTCTGAGCTGGGTGGAGTTTTTGGTTGTCATAGCAACTACCACTGCTGCTGAACATCAAAGGTACACAGTAAAGGAATGAAAAGATCTGCTCTAAGCTAGCAGACCCCAGGAAAAAGAAGAGTTCAAAGTTCTTCTTCATCCAAAGAAAGTTGTTATAAATAGCCGACAGTTATGGGATGGAGAATAAAGGGAAAAAAAGGAAACAGAGCTTCGAATGAGACTATTTTACCACTCTGTGTGATAAATATGTACTTTCATATTTCAAGATAGCATAAATTCACAAAAATGGATGCATTTCCTCTGTAAGATGAATTGATGCCTAGATCTCCAGTGTGAGTATAGGTATGTTTGTGTGTAATTGGAGGATACACACTAGAACCGGACAAATAATCTAATTTTAATCATATGACACTATTTTTTCAACTAATATTTTATGTAATTTTTTTCCTCATAAGGAAGAGGTAGGGCTGTGGCCTCTATCAGCCCACAGCATGGGCTGTGCTCACCTGAAGCAGCAACAACTGAGAGGATAAGCAGGTGCCTGGCCTGGGATTTTAAAGAACCACAAATTCAGCTGAAGGTCATCTGCTCTGCAAGGCAAATTCCATTGAATAACACTGAGTTCCTATAAAATGGGCATTCCATTGTTGCAGGTCAAAGGCAGTTCTTTCCTAGCAGTGGTTCAGTCTGTGGCCTGAAATATTTATGCGTTTCCGTTGCAATTTCTTTCTCCTTCCTCTGTGTTTGCACTAGTGTTCACCTCCCTGGATCCTTTGAGTGAGAGAAGCAAGGATTCCCTGATCTCCATGCCTAATCTGGGCCCCAGTCTTTCCAGGGAGAGGTGGAAATGGAAGCAAGGTTTTCTCTGGCCTGTCATCCCACCCCAACCCCAGATATGATCACAGTATTCTCCATACCACAGTGGCCAAAAAACACCAACAGTAGATATACAGAGATCTATTTGGCCAAACTTCCTTTATAGATGTTTTGAGATGGGAATGTGAAATTAATGAAGCAATGCCAATTTGTACCAGCTGAAGATCTAGTTCTCTAAGTCCAGCAAAGCTGATGAAGTCAGAGGAAAGACTTCAACAGGAGACAGAACGGCAGAAAATGTAGAAGAAAATATTTTCACATTTTTGGAGAACCTATCAACATGGTGGATTCTCTGTAACTTGAAGTCTTTAAATCCTGATTTAAGGACTTTGGTTACTCAACCAGAAATCAGGGGTCTAGTACAGGAGTGGATGGGTGAGGTTCTGTGGCCTGCTATGTGCAGGTCAGACTAGATGATTCTAATGGTCTCTTCTGACCTTAAAATCTATGCGTTTATGAGAGAAATAGTTTAGTGGTCATGAAATAATTGAAAGTCATGATGAGTAATTCTCAGCTAATATTGTAACTCTAGGCTAACTTTACACTTTAAAGAAGCAGTACTAATTAGACTCATTTTCCAGACTGTAAATCAATTGCACATATATTTTTGAAAGGGTTGTTAAAAACATAACACATGACCTTGCAAAGAGCACCTTTTTCCACTTAAATGAAAAACACCTTAAAGTATTGCTTTCAAAAAGAAAGATACAAAAGATTTCCCTTCTTCTGATGTCTAATGAACTTTATCTTTGAAATGCATGAGATAGATAAGACAGTCTAAATATTATTCATCTTAATTAAAACTAAAGAAGATCAGTGATTTTTGGCTTAACACAGATGGAATTTTTGAATTAAAATTTTGCCAGTTCTCTATAGCTTTATTATAGAAAGGGACAGAGAGCCTTTTTCTGATCTATACACTGGTGAAAATCAGAAATTATGCACTGAGGTCAGTATCTTGGAGGTTCCTTTTTACATCTCAATATCAAAAATAAATTATGTAAAATAATGCTAAATTAACAGGCCACTCGCAGAGAGGGAAAGTGACAATCATCGTGAGTACTACTCGACGTAAGTAAGGGTTAAATTCTGTTAGCTTATGTGAATAGTCAGCGGGCATAACGGAATCCCCAGTATTCTGAAGCACATTTATTAATAGTGTTATTTTGTACAGTACTGAATGCAGGGCCAGTGCAAGGAAGTTTTGTGCCCTAGGCGAAACTTCCTTGCACCAGCCTTGCGCCCCTCCCCAGATAGCGCCCCCCCCCCACGGCAGCCAGCTCCACCCCCTCCAGTGGCAGCTAACGCCCCCCCCCCCCTGCAGCGGTTCCCCACCCACCCCGCAGCGGCGGCTCAGCTCCCCGCCCCCACTGCGGGCCGCTCGGTTCCCCGCCCCTTTGCGGGCTGCGGTGGGCTCGGCTCCCCGCCCGTGGTGGCCCCCCGCCCGCAGCAGCTCACCTCCATCAGCGGCAGGGACAGCAGCTCCTCGGAAGCTGCGTTCTCGGCGACGTTTCAAATCACCGCCAGGAGTCGCTGCCCCCCAAAATCCTGGCGCCCTAGGCGACTGCCTTGGGTCGCCTAGTGGGAGCGCCGGCCCTGACTGAATGGCCTGGGTGATTGCTAGTTTTTCCTCCACATGAACCTGCCAGTAGTTGCCTGCTCTCACTTCCCAGAAATAGCAACATCTACCTACTGACTGTTTCTTTTTGCTGCACGAGATCAAAGCCCCATGCATTCTTCAGTGAAGTTCCTGGGCTGTCCAGCACTCTTGTGCAACACACTGGAAATTCTTTGGCAGCCTCATTAAAATTAAAATCTGAAGGTTCTTAGAATAATTGGGAACTCCAATTTGGAAACCTGGGTGTCTGAAACCATCCAAACCCTATCTTTGGATGTTCAGATCAACACTGAAGCACGTAAGTGACCAATTTGTACACTTCACGTGTATCCAGACATCCAAATATGGGGGGCTGTTCATGCTCCCACATTTGAAATCAGCATCGTGTAAAAAATCTGTAGATTGTATTCCTATGTCTGTCCAACAGTGACTTGAAACCCAAGCTTTCTGCCCTGCATTGCTGATGGACTGGAAACACCTGCTATAAGGGGACATTTGGCTCTTACCCTCTGAAGTAGTGTGCATGTTTTTCAGAGTCTATAATAGAGCTGTGATGATGAAAGTCAATTTAATTGTTTTAGTCTCACACCTAAATAAGCTACACTCAGACTAGAGTTCTGCAACTTGTTGGTATAGTCTTTGATTTTATTTTCAATGTCTGAATAACTTTGTCTTTTTTCTCTTACTCTCCGTGGGCTACACTGTCTCTTCAGACACAGCCCTTATCATGGGGGACATGCGTAAGCTATCCCACCCTGACATCACAGATCAGGGGTGAGACCAACCATTTGTAATGTAGCAGGTCCAGGCATCTTTTACCATTTTCCTTTCAAAATAGTTGGGGAGGGGCCCTTAATGCTCATGAAAAGTTTGACAGTGTTGAAGAGCCAGTGTCATCATCTTATCCACCAAAAAGGAACAGCACTGACAGCTACAAGCTCCCCTACAGTGCCCTGTCAATGTCACCATAATCTGATAGGTAGGGAATTGCTCATTCTCTTTATCCAATCACACAAGATGCCAAGCACTTCATCTCCCATGGGGCCTGGCCCTGCTCCCACTGACGTCAAGGGTAAAACTCCAGTTGGGAGCAAGACTGAGAGCACTGCCTTGAAATGGAGTTGGAAGGTGCTCAGCCCTCACAGAGGATGCTCATGCTCAGACCTTTCTAGGGTCAAGCTTTAAAAAAGTGAGAGTCATGTTCATATGAAAGGTCTATCCATAGGGTATCAGACTGGCCAAATCTGAACATGCTCTGCAGAGCTCAGCAGAGCCAAAGTCAGGCTGGATGAACTTTTTTTTTTGTAATGTGTCTGCTATCTTTAAAATGCCTGCCTACATCTTAGGTCTATAACAAATGAGGCACAGAGAACATGTTATCAAGAGCAATGTTGCTAATGTATTTCATCTTGCTGGAAATAAGCTCATGTGTGAAATGTTTTAATCAAGTAGAGTCCAGGTATTAAGCCATTACTCAAATCCTGAGGCCACAAACAGAATTAGTATGCATTGGAAGGCCTGGCAGAAGATATTCTCCTTGTGAAATTTGGAATGTTTATGACACTAAAGAAAACCTTTACGTATTTCTCACTGAAAACCTAAAACTGATTGAAAGGTAGATGGATTGTGTGACAGACTGACAATATCCTGTAATATACTGAACAAACCTTACGGAATTAAGCTAAGTGTTATTAAATTAAGGTAAATCTTACTGAATTACGGTTAACATCTTTGGGGTACATTGTATGAAAAATGCAACTGTGTATGTGTTGCATTCTCTAATAGGGAAGGGGGATGCTAATGTACTTCCTCCATTATCAACCCCCTGAAGTCACCTCCCTGGAGAGAAATATACACATACACACTATTTAAAACTGGATAAAATCGTGGGATTTAACCTACCTCAGGGCCTTCTTCTTGCTCCAGAAAATGGACAGGACCTCTGGGTCCACAGATGGCCCCCATCTTTAAGGGAGTATTGGAAGGACTTGTCCTACTGGGGCTTTGTAAGACTAGGTGCTTGTTCTGAGCTGAAGCTTTGATGAACTTGTAACCACAAGGAGGCCATTAGGGTGGGGTATTAAAAGACTGCACCTGCCAGAGCCCATGAGAGAGTTGGGATGCACTCTGATAAGCTTATTAGCATGTGTGTGGGTTCTTTTATTGTTTTTAATGTTTTCTCTGTAATGTTTTTACCTGAAGAATAAAATGTGCTTGCTCAGAAAGAACTGGGTGGTGAGTTATACCTGTAGTAATTACACTATTATCTCTCTCCAAAGAGAAAGGAAGTCAGTGTTTTAGGGCAACCTGTCTGTGCTGGGAATTGCACAGTGAACGCCTGGAACTGTGCAGACTGGAAAATTATCCCAGTCAGAATGGTGGTGGGGGAGGGGGTGAGAGGGAGATTCCACCCAAGAGAAGCAACAGCTGGGGAGCTGGAAACCTGAGAGTGTCTGCCCTTGCTGGACCACTGAAGGGAAATACAGGTGCAGCTGCCCTGAACTGCGACAGATTGCATATATTTGACTTCCATGGATGAAATCCTGCAGCTCCCCTCCTTTGACAGCAATCGCTCCTGAGAATTTGACCCCATACTTGATAATTACCAATGACAGTCTAGTCTGATTTTCAAAAATGCTGAGCACCTGCAGCCCCCATTGACTTCATCTGGAGATTTGGATGCTCAGCAACTGTGAAAATCAGACCCGATTTATCTTTAAGCCAGGGCTGCCTTCCTCACAACTTATCTCTGCTTAGTGCTCTGACACTGATGTTGTAATACAAGACTCTGACTTCAGAGTTATTTCCAAAACAATAGACTGATGTCATAAGCACACAAGTACTACCTCACTGCAGGTTCCAACAGGAGGCGGTACTGGTCTGGGAGAAAAAACACACCCTTTACAGAAAGAGAAGTTGATGGAGAGAAAGGACAGACTGAAAGAGAATGAGGAAAGAAGGAGAGCATTGCCTAGGAAGAGAAAGATGAGGTTTAAAGGAGGTGGAGGGTAGAGAGAGAACGTATTTTAAAAAAATATTGGAATGGGCGCAAATCTCACTCTGTTCCTTATGATCATCTCCTGACTCCTTCCCTCCTCCCCCACCCAGTGTAGTGGGTGTTCTTTAAGTGCAATGAGGATCTAGCACATTATAAAGCACTAGGGAATCAGATGCTGAAAAATACATGAAGTGATGCAGTGGAGAAAAAGAGAAGGAGGAAAACCAAAAGCAACACAGATGTAGTAAGTTACCATTTTTATTATTATTTAGTAAAAAGATCAAAAGCCTTCAGGTAGGAAACAAGCTGGTCTTCCAGGAAGGAAGATACATTTCAGTCATATTAATGATGTGCAAGACCTTGAATGCCTTTACTGACCATATGACATACAATATAAGTGGATATTACACATAAAACAGTGTTTCAAGGAAGCACATGCCAAGACTACAGAATATCGGAGGAATCATACTGCTCGAAACTGTGAAGCACTGGCCTGAATGTTGTTTCATGTATTCAGAGCCAAAGAAACTAACAGTTCTTCTCTGATAAGAACATCCTATTCTCTACTTCATATTTTTCAGTCCCTAGTATCACAATTACACCAGCACTGCCAATCAGGAAATGGAATGAAATGCCAGATTAGGTTTCTGGCAAGGCATCCAATTATTTCAGATGCTTATTGATTGTTTATATAGAAATTTTTTTGTAAACTAGTGAATTGCAGCTCTCTTTGGGGTGAAATACAGCGACTCAGAGTCATGCAGCAACACCACAACAGTTCTAGCAGCAGCTCAGGTCACCCTATCTTCAGTATGATGAATATGAAAATAATTCACATGAATCACTAATTATCACTTTTCATAACACATTAACCAGATATTATTGTGTCTATCCTCATTTTATATCTATAGGTATATAGGAGATCTAGGGCTGATTTTCAAAAATGACCTCCAAGGTGTGAGTTCTCCAGGGAAAGATATCTAATCCCAAGACAATTCAGTCAGGGTAGCCAGCTGGTCTAAACAATCTATTTAAAGAATTTGACTGAAGAAATACAGCTGGGGAGGACTATTAGAATTACATTCTGTTTTGTGATTACCAAATGTGATTCGTTCACTGCATCAGTCTATACATATACCACCATATTCTTCTGCCTCTACCAGTCTCCCCTCCAAAAGATATTTAGGGCCAAACCCTTCATTATCTGTGGAGTAAGGTGCTACTCAAAGTAATGCCATTGAACTCAGTGAGACTGCTTATGGAGTAAAATACTATTAAATGTGAATAATGGGAAATTCTGGCACTTAATTTTATGAACATAATAAACAGTTAACCTTGTCTGATGCTACTGGATAAAGTTGATTGCTAGTTGCATATAATTGGGTAGGCATGTTTTTAGTAAACACTGTATTCCCAAGCATTCTGGTTTCTAGACTCATTTAGCTTTGGTTCCTGCTAACATAAGTTCCAAATTTCAACAGTGTTAGTTATTGATCCCAAAAGTGAGAGAAAAGACTGTCTGAAAAGCTCCCATGCAGTGTCTGACTGTGACAGCAAGAACTCCCATGCAGATATAAAATGTCTTTCTGGGGCTGATTGTCTCCATTTTTCAAGTCTGTCTTCACAAGCTGTGGCACATAAAGAATGACATTCTGGCAGGGTTCCCTTCTTGCTTTTAACAAAAGCAAGCACAACATCCCGCGATCGCACACAAACAACAAATAGAGCTCATATGCTGCATTTCAAAGTGTCTAAAGATCAAACCATCACCAATTTCTCTCTTCCCTCCAAAAACCCTCCCTAAGCTATATAATTAAATAAATCTCAACCATCATGCTTTGAATTGTATTTGATAGCTTCACAGCAAGAAGGAAGAGATAGCAGATGAGAAACTGTAATTCAGCAACTGTTGATGTATTATATAGAGAAACTCAAAATTCAGCCATGACTTTAGCGTCAGTATCAAAAATGACTCGTCTAGGCAGGAAACAGTTCACAACAGAATACAAGTTGTAAATTACGCAAAACTTAGTTCTGTTCAAAAAGAGACTGTAAAAATGCTATCATGGTGCCCTGAGTTTATGGTCTCTCAATGGCTGTCGGATCAAATATGTTCAGTTTGCAGGCAAAACAATGGGTTTTAATAACTGCCAGCCCTGAAAACTCAACCTGGGCTCTGAGAACCAATCTGGGATCTTTCCTTCCCACAAATCACCATTAATAAAAGATGCTAGAGGCCAAATTAGGCCTTAAATTACTCCTATGCAGCTACACCATCTTCAAAACAATGCACTCACACCTTTGCAAACCCCATTAGTCTTCAATGGATTTGCACATATGAAATTGAAAGCATCATCGGAAGTTTCAATGTAATCAAGGGTCCAGTTTGGCTTGCAGTTAATAGTTCTGATTCATGAGAAGGAAAGAATCCAGCTCAACTCTCAGATTCAGTTTGCAGCATTGGCAGTTATCAATCAATCATTTTATTCGTAAGCTGGTCAAATATCTCATACGGAATCTGAGAGACAATGAACATAGAACCCCTCAATGCTATTGTTCAGAGCATATCCTGATCAGTGAAAATGGAGTCACAGGGCCCATGTTCCCTAAAGGAAGTGTTGTTGACAGGACACCAATGGAAACAGGGAACAACAGGGAGTTAGGCTGGAAGAAATGCAGCCGCTGTCAGCTAGAGCTGTCTGCAGGGTTTAATACAGTTCTGCTTAGCCTAAATTCACCATCACTTTTTGTGAATGAACATAGTGGCAACATCAGAGCTACGAGTAATGTTCCCTCTAATTTTTGATAGGCCGTGTGCGCAAAAAAATTCTTCTGTGCAAATTGTTGTGCTTCTGTGCAAATTTTTCTGTGTGCACGGTGTTTCGCCGTGTGCATGGGGTTTAGGATCTGTGTGCACAAATGCACACGCACACAGCTGAGAGGGAACAGTGGCTACGAGTTCTCTGAAGTGCACCAGCTGGCATTGTGAGCTATGGAGCATAGTCTGAAATCCCCTGGAGCCCTGGATTTTGCAGACATAACCCTATCCCGCAATGGACCCCTGGAAGGAGGAGTCTGAGCTGCACACAGACCTGGCCATGCAGGAGGATGACAACAGTCATGTTACCTTCTTGGGGAACAAGGCAAAGAGGTCTGCAGCACTCTGAAGTTCACCATTGCCTCAAACCTCCCATCAGTCCTAGGAGCCCTGCAGACTAGTGCTCCCCAAAGCCGAATGAAACTGGAGTGACACAGGTTTTTCAACAGTGCCCATTTACTGAGATGCATTTATCATGGGAGGCAGCATGAGCAGGCAAAGGACAAGTGCCTCGCGCTAAGACAGCATTGCAAGGAATGTGGCAAGTTGAACCACTTTAGCAGTTTGTGCAAGAGCAGAGGACGATCTCAGAAAGATTCAAACTTGTATAAGAGGGGGATGGCAGAACAGACATCTGTGATGACATCATGACTCCCTCCTTGAGTCCAAGAGCATATCAGGTTCAGGTGGTCAGGACAGGAAAGCAGTAATGGGCAATACCAACTTGGATGCATAACTGTGTACAATTCTGGTCACTTGCACAAGAAAGATTAATTTAAACTGAAACAGGTGCTGAGAAAAGCCACTCGGATGATCAGGGAAATGAAGATCCTGTCTTATGAGAGGAAACTGGAAGATCCTGGCTTGTTTAGTGTAGCAAAAAGAAGGCTGAGAGGGGATATGGTTGCACTCTATAAATACATTAGGGGGGTAAATACCAGGAAGAGTGAAGAGCTATTTAAGCTAAAGGACAATGTCAGCACAACAACAAATGGTTATAAACTAACCATGATCAAATTCAGTCTGGAAATTAGAAGGTTTCTAACCATAAGAGGGTTGAGGTTCTGGAACAGCCTCACAACAGGAGTTGTTGGAGGAAAAGCAACTTAATTAGTTGAGAGAGAGCTGGTCAAGTTTATGAGTGCGATTGTATGACAGGGTTGCTTGTGATAGTAGGGGGCTCAACAGCCCTAGGTCTCATTTACAGTTCCTAAAAGCTCATGCTTCAGGGTTCAGCTGGCCATTGGCTGGGGTCAGGAAGGGATTCCCCCCTGCTCCCCGCAACGTACTAATGTATTCTGGATCTTTTGGGTTTTTTTTTAAAATCTCCTTCCTGTGAAGCAGCAGGAGTGGCTACGGCTGGAGATGGGACACTGGATGGGGAGAGGTGGGACTGAGGTGGCCCTGCGTGTTCTCTCTCCCAGGTGCTTGGCTGGCTGGCCCTTACTCACATGCTCAGGGTCTGACTCGTTGCCATATGTGGGATTAGGAAGGAATTTTTCCCACAGGCACTGACTTTCCAATGTGCGGGGGGGGGAGAGGTGCGCAACCCCCGGGCCCAGCCCTCGACCCCACCCTTTCCCCCAAGGCCTCATCCCCACCCCGCCTCTTCCTGCCCCATTCCGCCCCTCCCCCAAGTGCCATGTCCTCGCTCCTCCCAAGAGCCTCCTGTGCACTGCGAAACAGCTGATTGTGGCTGGGTGGGGTGGGGAGGGATGGGGGAGGCACTGATCGGCAGGGCCCGCCGGTGGGCAGGAGGTACTGTGGGGGGAAGCGGAAGGTTCTGATGGGGGGGGTTGCTAATGGGTGCTCAGCACCCACCATTTTTTCCCCCGTGGGTGCTCCAGCCCCAGAGCACCCACGGAGTCAGCACCTATGACTTTTCCCCCAGGTCAGATTGGCAGTGACCTTGGGTTTGCTTTTGTTTGCCTTCCTCCGCAGCCCATATGTCGGGGTCGCTTGCCAGGATTATCCGGTATATCTCACTTAATCATTTCCCTGCCACTGCGGGCCCCCCAGCCACTAGTGCACCTCAGGCCTGCCTATTCGCCCCCTGTGACACATAATAGTTTAGTCTCCTGTGGGCTGTCATACTTGGATCTAATTTTGGTTGTCTGGTTTAGTGTGCGGGCGGTGGGTGGGGACGGTGGCCTGCGCTATACAGGAGGTCAGACCAGATGATCTGGTGAACCCTTCTAGCCTCAAACTCTACGACTGTTATTGATGGGACACCAATGGAAACAGGGGATGCTGGAGAGTTAGGCTAGAAGCAACTCAGCCAAATGGACAGAGCAGTCCACAGGGTTTAACAAAATTCTGCTTGTTTAACTTAAGCTGCATCCAGCGTCACTCTTTGTGAATGAAACAGAGAAGAACTGGAATTTTAAAAAGTGCACTTAAAAGGTGTCTTTCTAGGAAAATGTCAAAGTCTCCTTTCAAAATTATACATCTAAAAAAGGAGAGGAACAAAATAAAGAGATGCAATCCTAAAAGATACTTTAGAGTGTCATTTGTTTTTGTATCAAATTAGGGTTTCCATGGGGATGGTGTTTGGGCCAGAGATGTCTCCTTCACACTGTGCTTTAGCTTACTCGTAGTACTTTGCTTGGAATTCAGCATGATCCCCTGTGACTGGTGGCCAACACTTCCTCTTCTCCTATTAAGAGGTAGATTATGTTCTGCTTGCCTGGCCATGCAAAATGCCTTAGGGCCTGGGGGTGTTTTAGGTCCCTTTATTACCTTGTGCTGGCTAGCCCAGTCATGAGTAGCTGCACAGTGCGGGGAGCAGCCTCTGCAGGGAACACCAGGCCCAACCGGGGGGCATATCGGTATGACTATGTGAACAGTGTGTGCTGCACCGAGTAGAGACTCGGTGGCAATTACCCTGGAAGGAAGACAGTGGCTCTCATGCGCAATCAGGGCAGACTGTTAACTCAGGATCAAGCTCTAGTTAGAGAAAATATTATAGTTTAAATATTCAACATTTTGGTTATTTTCAAATAAATGTATTTTCAACAAGTAGTTCCCAACCTTCCTCAACACCTGAAATACCTTGTCCCTTCAACACCCATATTACTCCATTCAAACGATGTTCACTCATGCACCCTTGCTGTCCAGGGATATAACCATTCCCAGTTACTTTTTCTGAATCAGTAGATACCAAATAAGATGCTTTCCCATGAGGTGGCAAGTACAAATCAGGATAGGTAGGGACATGCCATCCTTGTGTAAAACTAAACTTGTGCTGACACCATTGTTCACACACAGCTCCAGGTCTGCCCAAGACAAGTCCCTTCAGACAACCCCAAGACTCATTTGAATCAGAGTCCCTAAAACAACCACTCAAAACCTTTCTGTGCTGGATGAAACCTCCTAAAAATAGTGCGTATAAAATGCTGATGTCCATTTCTAAACCGTTAGGAGTGGGGGTTTCAAAAGTAATCAAATTCTGCTCCCATTGAAGTCAATGTGAGTTCTGCTGTAGACTTCAGTGGGAGCAAAGTTAGGTCCGTGCAGAGCTTTTTTCAAAATCCCACGTGAAATGTAAGTGCTTCCTCACCATGGCATCAATGGCTGTTCCCTGGCAGGACCAGAGACATCAGGATGAAACATATGTATTGGGGAGCTGCTAGCCTTCCAGTATCTACCCACAGCCCTCCCTCCACCATTCCATGGAAAGGATGTGGAAATGGGGGCAAGGGGAGATGCCAGGACTAAGAACAGAGAAAAAGGTTAGGAGCCCTGTAATCAAAGCTTTCCACAGCAGCATCACATGCTTGTATTTTCCAAAAATTCCCTTTCCCTACCGCAATGGTAAATGGAGATTTTGGCAGCACTTCATCCCACTGAACAGACTACAAAAAATATGGGTGGCAGAGGTGATAAGCCATTCCCTGCCAAGCCAGGTCTAGACAGCAATCCTGAGCACAGCTGAACAGACCATGTGTATTCAATTCAATTCATCAACATTATAAAACACAAAACCCAGTAACTAAAGCCCCTCCCCAAAAAATTGTTAAGAGAAAAACTCGTCAAGGAATTCAGCATTAGCCTAGCACAAACAACTTTACCTGCAGCAATTCTTGCTCACCCTCCACATGTAGATCCCCTACCGCCCTCATACACATTCTACATGCTAACCTGCAAATCACCAAACACTGGACACACACCTGAAGCCCAATGAAGTCTTTGATTCATTCCAGTTACCTGGCCTGTGCATGGATCACTCATCAATCTTGGGAACCACAATTAAGCTAGGTCCAAAGAACACAGCATATGGTATATCTGCAAACCTATTTATGTTTCCTCATCTGAGGTATCATCAAGGAGTTTACCATTCAATACAGATGCCTAACCAACAAAAACAGATATATTTTCATTTTCACTCTCATTCCATTTTATTCCCATTACTGCTCTAGAAACAGTTTTGCCTCATATTTCTGAGCCTATGCGGCAGCAGAAATGTATAAGTTCTACCTGACCTTAATATAAAGCATGCATCTGAAATGAAGCCCTGAGAAAAATCTGCCAAGGGAACACCAGAAATTTAAAAACCTCATCTCATAGATGCATGCTGTGTAGGAGGGGGAAAGAAACATTGCTAAAAATGTCTCCTCTCTTGCCAATGCTCAGCCCATACCGGTCTAAAAAACAGACTAGTGAGTAAATGCTACGTAAATCAATAGGAAGAGCAATACCTCCACTGTTCCAGTTTAGAACAGTCATTACTTTCTGTTTCAACACATTTCCTCTCATTCCCCCTGCCATCAAAAAAGCCTTTTTCTGTGCTTGTAATAAACAAGTTAATATACTAACTTCAGAAGGCACCTTGAACGATCAATTGTTACATTTATATTCACAAATGAACCCATTTGACTTATTTGCAGTATAGTGAAGTTGCATAAATGCTGTGTAATCACCATTTGAAGATATCAGCTTTAATGTGACCGGCTGGCAAGATGAAACAAATGGCCAGAATTAGAAACTAAACTCCTTTTAGCAGTTTTTCCCCCAGTTCCTCTTGGTCTGATGTCCCTGTCACAGACATCAGCATGACAATTGGCAGTTGGGTTGTCAGATTTAACAGGAAGACCAAATAGTGTAATGTGCACAGAATCTAAACTACCTTCTCACCCTGTAAATTGGTCTTCCCAATCAGGTTTGAGAAGCTTACTGATGGGGTGATGTGGGGACACTAGACAGACACTGGCCATGCTATAGCTAAATATAGAGCACTCTGGTCTCCAGAGTTGTCAATCCAGCACCTTTCACATGCACTAAACTCACTTAAGATAAATTTTTAAACATGTGGGAAAAAATCCTCTTTCCTCAGTATAAGGAGCAGAGTGGAATCCACTCATTTACATCCCTTCTCTAGTGACTTCCCCCTTGACCTGTTAGAGTAACTCTCTCAAGGGATGGATATTAATTCAGTCTTCATGCTTGTTAATCTCTGACCCTTCTTTACAACAGACTTCTATACACTGTATGCCCATCTGATCTCTTCTAATTATGTCTTGAGGATCTTGTAAAATGAAATACTGTCAACAGGGAAATCAGAAGTGACCAAACCATTAAAACTACCACTACTAGGAGGGTAACACTGTTTAAAAAAGAGACAGATTTATTCTGCATCAATTACACAAATCACAAATTCAATAAGACTTGGGTTAAAGAAGTATCTAACAAAAGAATGTAATGCTTAAATGATTTATGCATGCATTAAATCCTGTAATGAATTACAGGATTAAATCCTACTGTATAATCAGTATCATTTTAAATGATCTTAATGCATGTTGAATTATGACACTAAATTGGTATTTATGCATAAACATTACATACACACTCTCTATAGTATATACACTGCATATATGAACTACATAGACAGCAAATTAATTTGCTATCTGTAAAACCATGCTATATTATTTCTGTAGCTAAGAAGTTTGGAATGCAGTCAATGTGCTACAAGTTAAGGGAAATGCTTAAGTGCCTAGCTGAACTGCAGCCTTAATCGCTAACAATTGATAGTGTTTCAGCATTTTCCATGATAAATACTTCATTATAGAAATGATCAGAATGCTGGCAGCATCCACTCTCACTACAGCCACTTACATGGGTTCCAGCCCTCTGCCCCAAGGCACACATGAAATTGACCGCCCGGCGCCCAGAGCCGCCCCTCCTCCTTCCCAGTCCACCGCTGCTCCCGCTCGGGCCCTGGGGGTGCCCCCCCCCCAGCGCGCCCAGACGAGCGGGAGAGCCCCACCTATGTTGTACGCACTCTGGCGGGGCCCGTGGAGGAGGGTGCGGTAGGGGTACCGCCAGGTGTGGGAAATGGCCCGCCCCAGAGGGAGTCTGCCCCCCCTTGTGCTGCCCCGCCGTTACCTCCCCGAGTCCCCAAACCATCATCCTCGCCCCCTGACCCAACCCCTGTCGACCAGCCCACAGACGTTGCCATGGAGGGCTGGACACTCGTACAGGGAAAGCGGGGCAAGCGGAAGGCTTGAACTCCGCTCCTGCCATCGGATGCGGAGGCCCCCCGGAAGACCAGGAAGGGGGGCACCGTTGCCGAGCCCTCCGCTTTCCCCCCGGGTGGAATTTGTCCACCACTACTGGCAAGGGCAGACGTGGCAGCACCGGAAGGCAGCACCGCCCCTCCGATGGAGTGTCTTCCTACGGAGTCCTCTGCTGGAGCCCTTCCTGCCCCCTTACCTGCTGAAGCCCCTGCGGGCCTCGAAGCGAGCGTTGCCCCGGGCGCTGGCGGGGAGGGCCCCGGGGTGGTGGGGGGTGATCTCCCCTCTATCTACGAGGAGATCGCGGCCCTGGGTCTGACCCCGGTTACCCAGGGGGAGGACGACCCTCTGCCAGCGGGCCTCGACCTGAGCGACCTCACCCCGGACCTCCCTTCCCCGTGCCCCCTCCCTATGGTCCCTGCCTCCTCTCCTACCTCCGAGGACCCCCTGGACTCTTTGACCTGCCCGGCCGTGGGTGGCACTCCTCTGATGGCCGCCGAGCCCACTGTGGCGACGGCCAGTGCTTTGCGGCCGGGACCCGAGTTACCGGGGGTCTCCCTTGTTGGCGCGGAGCAATCGACTTCCTTCCCGGGAGGGGGCCCCGCTAACCATTCTCCATCTGATGATGCCGTGGCTGTATCACCTGCCATCGAGCCTGAGCCCGGCATCACTGGGGCCCCCGCTCCCACCCCTCAGACTCCTGAGCCCGATGGAGGAGAGCCACCTCCCAGCGTCCCAGCTATGGGGGCCCTGGATCTGGCCTCTCTCCCTCTCCCCAACCCTCCTCCCGACCCCTGCCCTGCCCCTACTCCCGATCCCATCCCTACCCCCTCCACCTCTCGCGATGCCGTTGCTGCCCCTGGGGCAGTCTCCTTTCCTTTCCCAGAGGATGACCCCCAGGGAGCGGCCTTTGTGTCTCCCTGTCCCGACCTTCTAGGGGTTGCTATCTTCCCTCCGCCGCCCCCCTTTGTGACGGGGTCTGAGGCGGGCCACGTGGTGCCAGCCCATCGGGTGCCACGTCGCGGGTCCTCCCCCTGCCTGTCCGTCTCAGTGGGCCATGGGGCTGTGTCAGGGGCCCTAGTGGAGGACGCCCAGGGACCGGTGACCCCGCCCCCCCATGAGCTGCGAGATGAGCTGCGGGCGTTTCTAGAGAACGTCCGCGGCTCCCACAACAAGGTACAGCTCGCTCTCCAGCGCTGGGGAGACTTTGATCACATCCTCCAGGCCACGAGGGCCCTCATGGGGGAGGGTAAAGGGACCGGGAAGCAGAGTGCCGCGGCTTACCACCGGGTCCGCATCTTCCGTGACTCCCTGCTTACCTTCGGGGTAGGTCACGGTTTGCTGCGCAGCCCAACGGGAGCTGCGAGCGTCCCTGCTGATGAGGATCCCCCCCAGCCCTCCTCATGGCACCTGTCACCTTTGCCACATTAAACACCCGGGGGTGTCGGATGGGTCTCCGCAGGTGCCAGGTGCTCTCCTTCCTTCGGGAGGGGAGGTACTCTGTGATTTTCCTGCAGGAGACCCATACGGATCCGGCCGCCGAAGACAGCTGGCGGCTGGAGTGGGGGGATAGAGTCTACTTTAGCCATCTTACGGTTCGTTCAGCTGGAGTGGCTATCCTGTTCTCCCCCGACCTACGGCCTGAGGTGCTGGGGGTTACCGAGGCTGTGCCGGGTCGCCTGCTACACCTCCGGGTCCGCATGGAGGGGCTAGTGGTCGATCTCGTTAACGTCTATACCCCGACATCGGGCCCGGAGTGGCTGTGTTTTTATCAGCAGGCGTCCACCTTCCTCGGCACTTTGGATCCTCATGAGTGCCTGGTCCTGGGCGGGGACTTTAATGCTACCCTCGAGGAGCGGGACCGCTCGGGGACCGAGCAGAGCCCGGACGCCGCGGATGTCCTCCGGGAGATTGTCGACCATCACTCCCTGGTGGACGTCTGGCGCGACCACCACCCGGACGACATTTCGACCTTTACCTATGTCCGGGTGGAAGCCCATCGGTCGCGCCACTCCCGGTTGGACCGCATCTACTTGTCACGCTTCCACCTTTCCCGAGCCCACTCCTCCGACATCCGGCCAGCCCCTTTCTCAGATCACCACCTAGCCACCGTGGCGGTCTCTCTCTGTGCGGAGCGGCCGGGGCCGGCCTATTGGCATTTCAACAACAGCTTGCTGGAGGATGTGGGCTTCGTGGCGTCCTTCCGGGAGTTCTGGTTGGTCTGGCAAGGGCAGCGACGCGCTTTTCCCTCGGCGCGGCGGCGGTGGGACCTGGGGAAGGTACGCGCCCGGCTCTTCTGCCGTAACTACACTCGGGGCGTCAGCCGACGGAGGGATGCGGTGATAGAGCAGTTGGAGAGGGAGGTCTTAGAGCTAGAGAGGCGTCTGGCCGCCAGCCCCGAGGATCCTTCCCTCTGTGGGGCATGCTGGGAGAAGCGGGAGGAGCTCCGGGCCCTTGAAGACCACCGGGCCCGGGGCGCTTTTGTTCGATCCCGCATCCGCCTCCTTCGGGAGATGGATCGCGGCTCCCGCTTCTTCTACGCCCTGGAGAAAAGGAGGGGGGGCCAAGAAGCACATCACCTGCCTTCTGGCAGAGGACGGCACCCCCCTCACGGATCCGGTGGAGATGTGCGAGAGGGCCAGGACCTTCTACACCAACCTCTTCTCCCCGGATCCGACCGATGCTACCGCTTGCAGAGTGCTCTGGGACGAACTCCCAACGGTCAGCGCGGGCGACCGGGACCGGCTAGAGCTGCCTCTCTCTCTCTCTGGCCGAGTTCTCGGAAGCCCTCCGCTGCATGCCCACCAATAAATCTCCAGGCATGGACGGGCTGACCGTGGAGTTCTACCGCGTGTTCTGGGACGTCCTCGGCCCAGACCTCGTCACCGTCTGGGCCGAGTCCTTGCAGAGCGGGGTCCTCCCTCTCTCGTGCAGGCGAGCCGTGCTCGCCTTACTGCCGAAGAAGGGGGACCTCCGCGATTTACGGAATTGGCGTCCCGTCTCGCTCCTCAGCACGGACTACAAAATCGTAGCCAAGGCCATCTCGCTGCGGCTGGGGTCCGTGCTGGAGGATGTGATCCACCCAGACCAGACCTACACCGTCCCGGGCCGTACCATCTTTGATAACTTGTATCTGGTCTGGGATCTCTTGGAGCTTGGGTGCAGGGATGGGTTGTCGTTCGCCCTCCTGTCCCTGGATCAGGAGAAGGCGTTCGACAGGGTGGATCACGAGTATCTCCTGAGCACTCCGTGAGCGTTTGGTTTCGGACCCCAGTTTGTGGGTTTTCTCCAGGTGCTGTACGCTTCTGCAGAGTGTCTGGTCAGGCTCAACTGGACCCTGACTGAGCCGATCAGCTTCGGGCGGGGAGTACGGCACGGGTGTCCCCTCTCGGGCCAGCTGTACGCCCTGGCCATCGAGCCCTTCCTCTGTCTCCTTCGCAGGAGGTTGACTGGGTTGGTGCTGCAGGAGCCGGAGCTGCGGCTGGTCCTGTCGGCGTACGCCGACGATGTGCTCCTCGTGGTCCAGGACCCGGGCGACTTGGTGCGGGTGGAGGCTTGCCAGGTGATCTACTCGGCAGCCTCCTCTGCACGGGTCAACTGGGTCAAGAGCTCTGGCCTAGTGGTAGAGGACGGGTGGCAGGCGAGCTCCCTCCCACCCGCGCTTCAGGCCATCAGGTGGAGCGCGGGTCCGCTGCTCTATCTCGGCGTTTACCTTTCCGCCACGCATCCGTCTCCGCCGGAGAACTGGCACGGTTTACAGGGCAGGATGACCGAGCGGCTCCGGAAATGGACAGGACTACTCTGGTGCCTCTGCCTTCGCGGGAGGGCACTGGTACTCAATCAACTAGTCCTGTCCATGCTCTGGTACCAGCTCAACACCCTGGTCCCGGCCCCGGGTTTCCTGGCCGACCTCCAGACGGCGATTCTGGAGTTCTTCTGGCCAGGACTGCACTGGGTCTCTGCAGGGGTCCTCCATCTGCCCCTGGAGGAGGGTGGGCAGGGCCTGAAGTGCCTGCGCACTCAAGTCCGTGTCTTCCGTCTCCAGGCCCTGCAGAGACTCCTTTATGGTGCAGGTAGTCCGGCGTGGAGCGTACTGGCGCACGCCTTCCTGCGCCGCTTCCGAGGGCTCCGATACGACCGGCAGCTCCTTTATCTCGATCCGAGGGGCCTTTCACGAGACCTCTCCGGGCTGCCGGTCTTCTACCAGGACCTCCTCCGGACCTGGAAACTGTTCTCAACGACCAGGTCCGTGGCGGCCACCGGGGGGGCAGATCTCCTCGCGGAGCCCCTGCTACACAATCCCCAGCTTCGTGTGCAGGTGGCGGAGTCCCCCTCGGTGCGCCAGAGGTTGGTCCTGGCAGAAGTCACCAAAGTCGGAGACCTCCTGGATTACGACCAGGGAGACTGGCTGGATCCCCTGACGCTCGCTCAGCGCATGGGGCTCTCCAGGCCTTGTACTCCCCGGCGCGTACTTCAGGAGGTGAAGGCCGTTTTGCCGCCCGCTGCTCGGGTTTCCCTCGCCCGGGTCCTGCACGAGGGTACGCCCCGCCCACCCTCCACCCCAGGCCCTCCGGACCTTTTCATTGGGCCCCTGCCCCGTGGACCCAACCGGCCCCCCCGCCCCTTCTCCATGAGCCGGCTGCACACCTTGCAGCCGGTCCGCTTCCAAACCGCGCCACGGAAGCATCTATACACGCTCGTGCTCCACACCCTTCATTTCCTCACCCTCGTGTCCCGCCCCGACACAAAGTGGCGGGACCTTCTACCACCTCTAGAGGGTGAGGAGCCCCGGTGGGCCAGCCTCTATTCCACCCTGATACCGAGGCCCACTGGGGATATCAGCTGGCGACTCCTTCATGGGGCCGTGAGCACGGGCGTGTATTTGGCGCGGTTTACCTCTGTCCCAGATACCTGCCCCTTCTGCGGTGTGAGGGAGACCCTGGCGCACGTTTACCTGGAGTGCGCCAGGTTGCAGCCCCTATTCCGGCTCCTCACAAATCTTTTGTTACGATTTTGGCTGCACTTTTCCCCTCACCTCCTTCTCTATGCACTCCCTATCCGTGGCCCCACAAAGTCACGGGACCTCCTGGTCGATCTCCTCCTGGCCCTGGCTAAACTGGCCATCTATAAAACCAGGGAGAGGAGGTTGGCCGATGGAGGCTCCGGTGACTGTGGGGCCTGTTTCCGATCCTTTGTCCGTTCACGCATCCGAGCAGAGTTCCTCTGGGCGGCATCCACTGGCTCCCTTGACGCCTTTGAGGAGCAGTGGGCGCTGTCCAGGGTTCTCTGCTCAGTGTCCCCATCAGGCTCCCTTCTTTTAACACTGTGACCGCACCCCTGACCCTGTTATCTCATTAGTTGTCCCCCGAACTCATTTGGATTCCAGGTCCTGTGGATCCTCCCCTTAGGCTGGGGGGGAGGGGTCCTTTAGCAGTGGGCGGGCTTCCACCCACCCACTTCCCGGAACCCAATAGGACAGTGCCACAAAACCCTCTTACCACTTCTGAACCTCCCTGAGCAACACAAGCTGAAACCCAAGCAGAGAAGACCTAGCATTTGCCCTCTCCAGATGCTGTCCTGCCTCCCTTGATGGAGAAGCTTTTACAGGTACCTTGGTAAAACATCATTGCCAGCAATATAGTATGTAGGGTGGGGACGGCCACCTAAAAACAAAGAACTTCATTTGCATTTTAACCAATCTATCAAGTCACTTCTGAAAAGAAACTTGAATGGTACTGTTTTCCTTCTAATGGGATAAGAAGTCGGGAGGTTTCTCCTGCTATCTTTGCTACCAGGAGACAGTAAATTACGTTTTGTCTTTTGAAACAATTCTAACTACCAACAAGATATAAGGTTTGGTATTTGGTAACTGAATAGAACACTGAAATGCTCCTGGCTTCCTCCTTTCTTGAAGACTATGGACAACATCACCATCCTACCTGTCACCCAGCTCAGTTACCTGGGCATCATCATCATCATCACTTGGACCTTTTTCTAGGCCCTCACATCCAGGCTATATCTGAATCTTGCTGATTTTTTCTGCATAACCTCTCTAGGATATGGTCTTTCTTATTCACCCGAACAGCTCAAACTCGTGTCCAAACTCTCATTATCTCGTATCTCGATTACTGCTACATCCTTCTCTCTGGCCTTGACAAATGCCATCTTGCCCCAGCCATATCCATTCAGAGTATAACTGCAAAGATCACCTCAGTGCCTGATTTTCTGACTGAATCACACCTCTCTTGTCATCTCTCAACTGGCTTCTCTCTTGCTCACTTCTCTATTGCATCAAGCATAAGCTACTTGGTTTTGCTTTCAAGGCCCTTTATAGTCTATTCCCTGCATGCCTATTATCTCTCATTCAGTACTGAAAGGTTGATTCCTGCCTTTGACTGGCCCACGATGCTAGCCTTCATTGCTCACTTGTTAAACAAGTACCATTCTGCTTTCTCCCATGCTGCTCCAAAAAGCCACTTCACTGTTCTCCTTCAAATTCTCTTTGCCATGACTCCTACAAAAATCTTGAAAATCCTACCAAGCTGACCAATATTGTTCCCTTGCACTCCCCCATCTGTCTGTATCCATCTGTTGTTACTTAGATTGTAAATAACAACAGGCAAAGAATGTCTTTTGTTCTGTGTTTGGTCAGTGCTTACCACAGTGGGTTCCTGGTCCAGGACAAGGACTCCTAAGCCAGTGGTGTCCAATACCTTAGCCACTAGCCACTAATAGGCTATTGAATTGTTCATGTGGCTTTTTTATAATGTGGCTAATAAGAAAAATTCAAAACCACAAATGTGGCTAGCAGTGTGGCTAGCATCGAATTTCTATTGGACACCGCTGTCCTAAGTCATGATGATGATACTTGGGCTTAACTCTTCTACGCCTGGCTCCTTGTGTCAGTTGTGCGTGTCCTCACCAGGAGAGCTTTTATTGACTGTACTGTCAGTGTGGGCGACTGTGGGACAGCCCCTGAAAGCCAGAACAGTCGATATAAGCAATGCAGAGTCTACCCTGACACTGTGTCAACCTAACTACATTGAACTTGACTCTACAGCACTCGTGGAGGTGGAGTTATTAAATTGGCACTGCGGGGCAGTTACATCAGCCGGAGTAAAATTTAAGTGTAGACACTTCCATAGTTAGGTTGATGTAAGCTGCCTTGCATGGACTTAACTATCTAGTGTAGACCAGACCTAACTGCTCCCATTTTACTCAGTGGGTGTTTCATCACTGGCTTCATTACAAGCAGAGTTAGGCCAGTTCTGAGCACTTGAGAAAATCCCACCT
This sequence comes from Chelydra serpentina, assembly GCA_037349315.1. Taxonomy (NCBI): domain Eukaryota; kingdom Metazoa; phylum Chordata; order Testudines; family Chelydridae; genus Chelydra; species Chelydra serpentina. The sequence goes on from JBAIAC010000018.1 coordinate 575,084, forward strand.
CATATTTTCTACTTGTATTTAGGAGATATCGAATTAACACTGAAATCAATGGGCATCACTCCATTGACCTCAATGGGCTTCAGAACAGGGCATAAATGAGTAATTTCTATTCCATGTAGCGTTGAGGAGAACTACAGTAGAACCTCCGAGTTACTAAAACCTCGGGAATGGAGGTTGTTCATAACTCTGAAATGTTTGTTACACTGAACAAAACATTATGTGGTTGTTCTTTCAAAAGTTTACAACTGAACATTAACTTAATACAGCTTTGAAAGTTTACTATGCAGAAGAAAAATGCTGCTTTCCCTTTGTTTTTAGTAGTTTACATTTAACACGGTACTGTATTTGGGGTTTTTTTGGTTTGTTTTTTGGTCTCTGCTGATGCCTGATTGTGTACTTCTGGTTCCAAATGAGGTGTGTGGTTGACTGGTCAATTCATAACCCTGTGTTTGTAACTCTGGGGTTCTATTGTAGTGCTAATATACACACAGGGATTTCATTTTGTTTTTTTAAAATTAGACATTTCAAATTTTGAGGCCGTTTCCCCGAGATAATAACTTTACTGTAGGTCACATTTTGAGCCTAAACTACTTGACATTGTCAGCAAAAGTGAATGCATGGAAGAGTTTGCTGATCAGTTTTCGGCATTTTCTATCCATTTTAAATTAGATTAAAATCATCCTGTGTACTTAGTTATTGTTTCTTTCAGCCACAGGCATGCTAATTACTACATTTGAAGGAATACCCAAAAGCCCTAGTTCACATTATGGGATGATGAAATCTTTAAAGATGATGCATCACCGAATTTTTTAAAATATGTGTTTAACAAAAAGGGGAAAGAAAAATAAAAACAAACATTCCATCAATGAAAAATTAAGCCAGAGCCATTTAAGGGATGTTGGTGCCTAATGCCCATTAGCCCATTCAGCCCAAGTGTACAAATAAGTGCATGGAGCTCACTATGGTGCCTGTTGGCTTAATTCAAATTAGAGTTATTCCTGTCTCATCAACATTAAAAGGAACATTTCACCCAAGACTCTATTGTGGTACTTTAGCTAAAACCTTTTATTGGGCACAATGCCTCCCAGAGCTCCCCTGCACACAGGAGGAACAAAGATCCATGTGTAGAGTCATTTGGTCAAGGTGACCCCAAAAAGAGATGTAGGGACTGGTTAAAGTCAGCAGGTATATGGAAAAAGTTGGTTGACTGTGAGAAGTAGCAAAAATAGGCAGCTGAATTACGGTAGCTTTTATGTTGTGTTCTTCAGCTGGTCTAACTGTCCCCCTTCACTGAATAGCTATTGTGGAACAATGTTTAAACTCTTCTGAAGAATCCAGAGAATGACGTCCATAGTATAGCAAGAGGAAAAAAGGAAAGGGAATTTGTAAAATTCCTACTGTTTTTATGCTTTTGTATTCATTTTTATGTGCAATATACACTAATAAGGGCTTTTAGTTTAATAACGTTTCCTGTAGAAAGGAATTATTTAACATCGAAGTCAACAAAATCCTCACATAACAGTTTTTTTCTCCAGCGAAAGCATGGTAATTACATTGATGAGCTATAGCACCCAGCCCCACATACTGTATTTATATACTCACAAGCACAATTCAGCCTGCCACTTCAGAGTCACTGTGGAAAGTGGAAAGCCTTTTGTGTTTCACCGTGGGATTTACAAGAGATCAGATATAAAAAACTAAAGCCCTTAAGGAGAAGGCATGCAAGTCTGCTTACTTACACAATAAGCTCTTCAGGGTAGGGACCAGGTCTAAACATATGTTTATGCTGCACCTAGCACAATGAGTCTTGATCTCGAATAGGGCCTTTGGATGCAATCACAACATAAATCATCACTACCTTTACTAGAGATAAAATGCACCCCGAGATTTGTTTATGAGCTGTAACATAAGCTGAATCCAGCCGAGTTAAAAACCACAACTTTAGTGCGTTCTCTCCATGGTACTCCTTCTTTAACTCCCCTTGATGCTAATTGGAGCTACATGTGGTGTGTACCGAAGCAAGCAGACACCCAAGGGATTTAGTGGATGGTTTTCTCTACACAGGGAAAGCATATTCTCTTACTGTAAATATAATTATCTCGTTTTCTCCATTTTTCTCCTTGATCATTACGACATTAGGAGTTATTAACAAACATGACTCATACAGTACACAGATGGGGGAACCAAACAAAAGTTGAAGCCAAACATAGAATCCAGTAACTCAGCATCTTGATTTTTCATTCTCACTTTACATGAGTAATATGTGTTATAGATGATATACACGTGGATGGTAATAGGCAATGATTATAAGCAACCTACTGACCTTTTTGGCTGTATAACTGTCTATAGAAATTGATTAACCATTTATTAAAACATTTTCTAATAATTTTCTAACCCTTTATCTTAAGTTCATAAATAGTTGTAAAGTGTGAGACGTCTTGCTTTGCTATTCACAAGTAAATTCCTTCCAAATAATAAAACCCATAGGCAGCACTGAAACTGCCAATAAACAAATCAGCCCTGTCAACCAGTTTGATTTGTCACTAAACCACTTCCCAGTCAGGGTTTGCCTGGGTATATAGTGTTAGAAATTGGGCTGACAGTTCGTGGTAACAGAAGCCTTCTGGTCCAGACTCCAGTTAGATCACTAAAAATATTTCTCAAGTTCCCAGTCCATGTAGAATGATACACAGCTAGTGTTTAACTTCTTAGAAGGAAGTATTATTAAAGATTAATATTAGGCACCTTCAGATGGATGTAGCCCACACAGAAAGCATTTCTCTAAGCATCTGAACCAGAGTTTCTATACCACAAGTAGTCTTGCAGCTTCATATGAAGACACATACATTCTGTTAGGCCTATGATTCCTCTCCCTAACAAGGAATTTGAAAGGCACAACTAAACTGCTGTTTGCACATGAGAATAATGCCTGCGATAATTTAGCTAGTGAAATGGTTAATCGGTGATATAATCCTTCACAAGTGCTACTGTAAATCTTGAGGGAATCAAGTCCAAACAGTTCAAATAAGAGGGACTTGGTAATGCAGAGATGTTTCATTTCTATCCTGCTTTATACTTCAAGATCATCAAATGAAAACCTCTTCCTAACCTCAAAGAGCAGTCACATGAAACAGATATTAGGGTCTATTGGTTTTGACAGTCCTGCAGCCAGGTATTTATAGAGAGCTGATCACATCCATCTCACAGGCCCTGATCCTGCAACTGAAAGTGTGTGGGCAGAGTGTCATGCCCACATGGGGTCCCTCCGAGCCTGTATCAGTTTGCTCACATGCGCTCATCTGCACAATCCTGGCCTAAGCACATAGGCAACATGAACTGGGAGACTCAATTTATCACAAAGTTGGAAGCAAACTCAGAAGGTGACACCGCACTAGCAAACATCCTGGATTCAAGTGTGCAAAGGAACTCCAGCTCATTACCCTCCTTCTGTCCAATTCCAATTAATATGGTTTAATTTCTAGCTTTACAAAATGAGTAATGTGAGAGCAATATGCAACCTCGGACCTGGCACACAGGGATATTAGACCATTTTTTTGGTAACATCCCCAATGATCAGTCATCTGTGAGGAGAGAAGCTTGGGACATAAAGGCACAGACTTCTAACAATCGAGCTAAAGGAAGTAGTTTACTAGTAATAGTAGATGGTGCTTACTCGCTGTGGACTGGGCACCAAACAGGGGTTATGACCCACATAACCGGCAGAGGACTATATGACTATATGAATATATATATACACACACACACACACACACACATGCTACTTAAAGTTACATCCAAATGTCCACTGTACACCCCAATTTCATATGCTCAGACACGTGCTATTTGAAAAATACTCAGTTTTGGCCGAGATGTTCCATTCTTGGCCTCAGCCCAAATGTGAATTTAACTGGCAAATCTGAGCAAAGTCCAGTCACTCATTTTTGTATTATACACAGGAGAAGCCCTCGCCGCACATTGCTATAAAAAGATTTTAAATAGCTGAACTTTGTAACTTGTTATGTTCTAGATGGCTGCTCCTCTTCTGCAAAAACAATAAGGCAGAAATTCTCAAAGCTGAGATTTGAATGCTAATGGAATGGGTGGCCAAAGAGGCCCAGAGAGCTTTGACAACCTCAGCCGAAATAAATAGGAATGGATAAATAATGACAGTGTAAGAAATAGAAACATTGGTTCTCACATCCAAAGTACAAAATCTCAACTATGCTTAGAAGTTATTATGCTATTTATAGGATTGTGGAATAATATAAATATACACTACAGATGTTCTTTGGTTCTATGGATTGGATTTTATTCTGTTATTGCTAATGTGTTTCAGAGCTATATAAGTTTTTCAGTATGCAAAGCGGGATTAGACAGTAAAATCAGTACAGAGTAGTGCTTTTCTTAAAAATATACAAGGAAATATAAATGTAGATTAATGTAATGTTATGGTTATAATTTTAAAAGTCAGGAATCACAAACATTAGGAATGGCTAAGAGTGAAATGGTAATTATATACTGTAGTAAAATTGATGCCTATAACACTGCGTAGAATCCTGCCACATTCCAAGAATGCAATTCTCTGTGTAAAACCACTGAAGAGATACAACAAAACTTAGCAGAAAATATGGGGTATGGGCTCTATAACTTTTCACTCATCTCATCCCCTGACAGTTCATTAGGTATTTAATTTTCTAAATGCTACAAAACAAATTGTAGAAAGCACCTGGGACACATTAAGGCAGCATTTTCTTTACATTTGAATTTAAAAGGATTAAAAATAAAACATGAAAATTGCTTGAAAAAACTAACAAAACCACTAATGTGTTGTTTTGAGACCAACCTACTCCTATGCAACAAATGCCCACTCACAGAGTAATTCTTCTTTTTCTAAAACAATAAAATGACTCATTGAAGTACATTTCTGTCTGTCTTAAAACAGATAGTAAGGGTATAGAAGAGTTACTGGAAAGAATTCAATTTTAACAGCTTATCTTGCTATTAAATGGGGAAAAAATTACACAGAGCAATTTATTCAGTCTAAGTGCAGCGTAACGCCCTACATTTAAAATCCATTCTTTTGCAAATGCTTTTTTCTTTACATTCTCCTATTTTTCTATCACTTTAAAAATATTTGTGCATAATACATAACATGAGTTGTTTTACTTCTGTCTTTTGGTTGTTTTTGTCCCAAGAGATCAATATACACAATGATCATCATTAAGAAGTCATAATTTACCAACAGTTACCACACTTTGATATCTGAGACCATACTTTTTCTCTGGTGTAAGTACAGAAATATAACAACAGTGTAGCAGATACCAAAATGTGGGAACTGATGGTATAGGACAACTGATAATGGCAGCCTCTGGGCTGAAACAAAAACAACTGCAATTATTTTTACACAACAGGCTAGAAAGGAATCTGACCCGCAGAGGTCAGAGAAGTTCAGAGGCAGCTTTGAGTTCATCTTATCATAGGTACGGAGGTAGCAGTCTGCTGCAAAGTTTTGATTTGGATCAAAACTTTCTTAACGTTTGAGCATGCCAATGTAATTAACGGGTGAGCGTATGCTACACAGCTCCTTCTGTGCCCAATCCACAGAGGAGATGAGTTGGCCCTTGAACTCAAGTTATAGCAGCTTATGCTTTTAGCTCTGGAGGTCACTTGTTCAATCCCCAAAATAGCAGCCATCCCATACAGTTCCAGCGTTCTAGTTTGACCCATTAGAAGGCATTCAGGACCATCCTTAATGGACACTTCAATGTTTTGTAGGCTGAGATTTTCAAAGGAATCAGAAAGGAGCTACAAACTCAACTCCCATTGAAGCTCCTGACTTCCTCAAGCCCTTTGCTTTTTCATTTCTCATTTGTGTAGCAGTGTAAACCTCACCACATAAATACCCCTCACCAGATCAAGAGACAGGCATACACGCCTGCAGCCAGCTACCAACACCACCCCGGTCCTTTACAGTGGTGGATTCACAGAGGCCCCATTGGTTTTGGTCACTTCCTCACCTTAAAGAAAAAAAATCTGGTAACTAAAACAAACCTGTTTGGCCAACTGATCCTTCTTGACGAAGCCAGTGGCTGCAGCAATATTGCCTGCTCCTTCCACTGTCTTGTGCGCTACTGCCGTCACTCCCGTCACCATAGCTCCCCCGACATTAGACACTTGTTCTTTGGTTTTCTCAGCCACTGTAGAAAAGCAAGAGATTAACAATATATTACAATACTGGGAGATGAAGGGTAGTCAGGGAATGAGAGGATAAAGTGGCTTATTAATACAGAAGCCGACAGTGCAGCTTCAGTGGATAGACAGTGAGACCATTACAATTTCTGTATGTCCCAAGTGAACCATAAGCCATGAACCATCATCATTTGATCATACAAATAGAGGTAGCACAACTTGAATTAAGGATCTATTTGTGGCTCAACGGTTGTTGCTTAGTAAGGCTTTACTAACCACATTCATTCATTCATTCATTTAGTTATCAGGTTGTACGGTGTGGGACGGAGGTTATAAGCGGAAGGCCCTTTAGTAAGCCCATCAACATTTCATAACATTTACATTCAATGCAATGCAAAAAGCCCATTTTGATTAGTTCACAGAACACACGGACTGCACGTTACTGCTAATCAGAAACAATTCAGTGAACTAGTCAAATTCCAGTTATTAATTTCTCAGGATTTAAAAAAAATATTTTCTCAATAAACAGGAGTCATTGTTTCTCAGCCTGTGAGTAACATTCTGAAGACCTCATTCTCAGACAAAGGTTTATATGTATCATTACTCAAATGCGGAGTTTTAAGTCACATAAAAAATAAATACAAACCAAACCAAAGATATCAGAGCAAACTGAACTAGTGGCCAGACCCATGGCTCTGGGGAGACAGGAATACATTTACACTACATACACATCAATTCTGCGTTGTGGAATCTTACACTCCCAAAGGCTCTCCCCCACCAGCAGAAAGCAATCTAGAAAGCAGGATTAGGACCATATGACTCCATGCTTTAAAGATACAAGTCCAGATTTTCAAAAGAGCTCAACTCCCTCTTAGACACCTAAACAAGGGTCAGACTTTTGGCTTCTCTTTTGTCTTCTCTGACCATTTATTTCGGTGTCGAAATGGTCTCTAAACTCTTCTGAAAATCTGGCCCACAAGATGTATCCACACCCACAATTTTACTACTAAAATAACATAAATCAGATCTAGCTGTACCCTGGAAGTGGTGCACAAACTCACAGCTCTTCTTTTGGCAATTTTCATTTCTTTCCAGCAATTAGATTCCTTCAATTTGTTATGGAAAGAATTTCAGCTTCCTATATCAAATGGCTCATTCTACAGATTACTATAAGCGATTATACAACATCAACAGAAAATAGCTGGGGGAAAAACAAACAAATGTCCCCATTAGAAAATGTTATTAACAAGTTAGGTAATAAAGGACAGCTTGCGGGAAGTATATGCAAATGACTTAACTCTCTGTCATATCTACTGGCAATGGAAGTAAAAGAGAAACGGGAAGCTGAACTTCAGACTGTTACTATTTTCTTATGGTTATTATTTGTATTGCAGTAGCAGTTAGGACCCCAGCCATGAATCAGGACCACAATGTTGTACATGTTGCCTTGGAAAAAAAATGCAGAGAGGAGCCAGCCATAGACTCCAGCCAAAGCAGGGACCTGTGGATGCCCAGAGAACTTTCTACAGTACTGAGTGAACTTTCTCTGCCCTGAACTGATTAGCTATTTTCTCTCCAGTTTATTTAGAGTAGGTTAAAGAATTGTCAAAAGCAGAGCTGGTTAAAAATGGTCAATATGTTTGGAAAATATGTCTGAAAAATGTTTCATTTTAAAAGAATCATAAAAATTTTGAAGTTTTCTATTTCTGAATAAAGAAATTAAAAACTGAACAAATGTTAAATGCTTTTGTCATTTGTTCCCCCCACCACCTCCCTACTCCTTTTTCCTTCTTTCAGTGGCAAAATGGGGAAGGGAGAGAGGCAGGAAAGGTGAAAAAAGTGGGTGAGGACTACAATCCAAAAACAACAAAACAAAACCTCAATAAACAGATTGTTGTGTTGATTTTTATCCAAAAGTCTAATGTTTTTCGTTAACATTTTTATAAAAACAAGCACTTTTTGAAAAAAAAATTAAAAACTTCGACCTCCTCTAGTCAACAACAGGAGCACTGATGAAGATAAGAGGCGAAATTGTCAGCTGTTGCTGACTAATATAGCTCCATTGTTTTCAATATAACTATTAGCATAGCTGTATTGACTTCAGTCAAATCACGCAGATTTACACTATTTAAAGATCTGCCCAATTAACTCTGTATCACTGACAAAACAAGGAAAAATACACTGAAGTTTGGGGCCCCACAGATGTACTAATGCAGTTGTGATATACAATGGCTCGGACACAATGCCATTATTAAAGCCACATTTCTTAGGTTACATTAAGGTGACAACAGTTGATATATAGCAAGGGTGATTATCTACTGACTACAGTTGCTAATGTTACAGTGTATAGAGAAAGCCTTATCCCTGGGTGTATGTTTTGTTTTCCTGAAAAGGGATGTATTTCTCTTCAGGAAGGGTTTAGTACATGCATGCAAACAAGGAAAAGGGACAAGTATTCTGACTGATGTCACTGGTTTTAATAATATCATCATAATAAAAATATAAAAGATGGGAACCAGAAGAGTAGATATAGAGTTCACTATAGAGTATCAAGGTTAATCTGACAGAAGAGACACAATAGGTGCCATTAAAGAGATTTACTGTTTACTGTGAAACAATATAAACAGCTTGTCGTTACAATCTACAGGAGAAATTGTTGTGTTAGGTCCATATTTAATAGCACCCAGTGTATGTAAAGAAACAGGAAGACAAACCAACAGAAATGCATAGTGTAATTGCATCCTGCTGGCTTAGAGGGAGAAGAATAAAACACATTGCAAAAGAAAATGATAACGCTGAGCATTGAACCTGATGTGCGCCTGCCTCTGTGCACACAAGTGAAGGCTTGAGAATACCCCATCTGCCAGTTTCTCTCTTACTACCTCAGACACCACTGCCAAATCATTAGTCTGGGCTGGGATACAGAACTCGACAATCATGAGAGGCTGCTGAATAGCTTTCCTGGGGAAAGCTGCTTTCTCCAGAGACAAATATTCATTTGAAGTGCTTCCATCTCGAAACAATAAGCAGAGCTGATTTCTGCAGAACCTGAGTAAAGCATTCCACCCAAAGCATGTTCACTCCCAGAAATACAATGTTAGTATTATACTGGGTTTGCCAAGAATAGGTTTTAGCGAATATTCTAGTGTAAAAATTTCAAAAGCACATACATGAGCTTTAAGTTCAATTTTTAAAAGTCACTTAGTGTGGATTTACAAATGTGCCTGAAGATGCTGCTAGGTGCCAAGTGGGATTTTCAAAAGCACCTAAGCAGGTTAGGTGTCTCCCACTGAGTCACAGAGGCCCATCCTTTGGCATAAGACTGCGTGCTAGAGGTGCTGAGATAGTGATCCCTCAGATCCCTTCACATAAGTGCAGCAAACTGTGGTTGTGGAGAAGATGTCAAAGTGCACGCCCCTTCCTCTGCTAAAAGCAGAGAGAGACAGAGAGCGTTTCCTTTGATCTGCTTGTAGGGAGTATTGATATGATTACAGGGAACTGGGCAGCCTTTAAGTTGATGGGCTCATATTGTCTATCCCAAGCCCTCGCCGTTTCTGGAGCCCATGTTGCTTATTGAAAGAAATGAGCAATACAGATGTCAATTTTCCCTCAAAAACCAAGAGTCCTGCTCAGGCACCAGTTATAAGAGGATTACAAGGCAGTTCTATGCACCACCACTCGGTGCATCAGAGAGTTGTCTCTTATTTACCCTGGAACGCCTCAGGGACCCTAACTCTAAGGAAGAACCATCCAAACCACACAAGCTTCCATTTGATATCATTTTACTATCTATACTAAATAACAAAACAAAAGCACACACACAGACACACACACACATACATATATGTTTATTTGATTTGTTTATAAAGATAAACAAATCAAATTAGAATGAAGTGGTTTAATATCAAATCATCAAATTAATGTAATCAGGTTGATCAAACCATTTCCCATGTAAAACTCTATGTAGTAATTTGAGAAGGCAGCAGTCTATCAGCCCCCACAGTAATACAGCAACAGCACGCTTAGACAGCGAGGGTCCGTAGTGCCAAATATCCATGGCCATATTGTACAGCTTTATTCTACGTGTCTAAAAGCCCCATGGGGTTAGTGCTGATCTGGGTGCAGCCAGATTAACCATGGACAATCACATGGCTGCTGCCAGTCCATGGCTGAGCAAAGTCCCTTAAAGTTGATCTTCAGGGCTTGAAGAGTGGGAGGACTATCTCCAAGGCAGGCAATCTGACTAAAAAGTGCCAACCAGCAGTGGCTGATTATGACGTCAGTCCTCTCCGGCCATGTCTCAATAATACACCCCTATTACTGATCAAATCAAACCATCTTATGCCCAGTGGTCGCTGCTGATAATGTATATGAAATGCCTCAATCCTTCTGATGCTAATCAAAATATTCACTGTATCAGCTATTTGGCTGGAACCTGAGAGTCAGAATTACTCCATGGAGAAGCTAATGTTGAGAGTACAGCTCTGAAGCCACTTACGGCAGCCTGCCTGAATTATTGGCTAAGTAATAGTCAATCTCTTCCCCTCTCGTTCCAACGCAGGGTTACATGAAACATTCCAATGCAATTCAAGATGACACAACTCATTACATCTAATATTTCAGTCACACATTTAGATGAAAATAGCATGATTTATCAGGATTAATTTCCATGGACTGGTCTACAAGACACTTTATTAGCATATATTACACAATCATTAGCTATAATGAAATCCAAATCTGAATTCTCCCACTGTCTTTGCTTTCCAGACCAATTGTTCAGATACCAAAGGTTCATTTCTTAAACCCAATTTCACTGGTTTGAGAGCAAGTTCTCTAGTCACTTACTCCATATGAAACTATACTGCTTCACTTTAGAACCTGTGTTCTCCAGCTTTTGTAGCAAGTTTGCTCTATTCACTGTAATTGTACAAAGTTACTATACATTTCATATTTTTAATTTACATTCAACAACCCAACTCCATTACTGGAGCTTAGCTGCACAGAATTAAACAAAAATATTATGGAATTACTATCAGTAACCCTAAGCCTTGACCATTCAGCTTGGTGTCAGCCATTTCCTGAGCTGATGAGGCCTATCATTAGTCAGTTATGATGTTCTATTCTGGTTTGCCTAAAATTCATAATGATCCTTCTATGGTTAATTTTGTTCACTGAAGCAGCATTTAGTGGAACTGATGCCCTTATGTTTTGCATCATTGTCCATGTTCTTTGTCTTACAAACAAAATTTAACATTTCCCCCCCTAAACCTCTCAAACGTGTAGCGCATCCAGCTGGAATCCCCTTTCTCATGAATATCAGACATAGACTAGTACTCACAGGCTTCACAATGAATCATTTCTACTTTCTTCATTATAGGCAGCTTTCGTCCCTGCTAGGCTGCTGCACAAAAATATTCTAATGTTGTCGCAGATTCCACAGGTTCACAAAGTGTCCTTGGACTTTTCAAGGTCAAGTTTAGTTGGTCATCATCACCACCACTTATTAACCTGGATGACCATGCTGGTTGTCTGGATACACCACACATCAGACATACCAGTCACCACGGATCCTCTGCTTGTTCAAGTGAAGTCTCCTTTTCTTCCTCCTGTCCTGACTGAGCTCTGTCCACTTAGATTGATGTCAGGCTGCAAACTTTATATCAAGGACTTGTACCAACTCAGAATGCCTCAGTATGTGTCCTAAGGCTAAACTTTGCAGCACTGTCAGAGCTAGCTGCTTAGCTGTAGTTTTAGCTTAGCTGCTAAAACACCTTCTTTGCCTATTCCTCAACCATTCATTTGGCATATGATGTTAAACAGGGCTAAATAAGCCTCCCAATAAGTTTTTCTTCAAAAAATGTAGAGTTTGTATAATTGAGCATCAATCCACTGCTATTCATCTCCTCTGGGCTTCTCTGTGGGGCAGTAGGCAATAGAAAAAATCTTTGTCTTACCCCAAACTTCTTTCTTTTCTAATTCTTATCTGAGCTATTAACTTTCACAGCGGTCTTCAGAACCTCTGAACCTCTTGCTCAGGTATTTTCCCAGGCCTTTAAGTGAATGTTTATGCTGCAGCTGGAAGCATGCCTACGAGCATGTATAGACAGACATGCACTAGATCTGCTCGAGATAGCATGCTAAGAATAGTAGTGTTGATTTCATGGCACAGGCTAGCCACCCAAGTACAAGCCCGCTGCACCCCTGGGTCTATAGTCAGGTGGCTAGCTCATGACACCACCCAGGCAACATCATCCTCACTGCTATTTTTAGAGCTAGTGTGTGTCTATCTTCCAGGGTTGGGAGACACGCACCCAGCTGAAGTGTAAATGTGCCCTGTTTCAAATCATTCCAAAGAAGATAAATTGCATGGAATTCAGTGTCCTATGCAGATTTTTCAAACAGCTTAAAAGCTTAAGTCCTAACTGCTCTGTGTGAATATCAAAGAGTTTCACTGACTTTGCATTTAGCGTGACCAGAGGTCCCGATTTTATAGGGACAGTCCCGATTTTTGGGTCTTTTTCTTATCTAGGCTCCTATTACCTCCCACCCCATCCCGATTTTTCACATTTGCTATCTGGTCACCCTATTTGCATCTTACTGATTATTGCACCATATTGCTTACTGATTTTTGCCTTACCACACCTGTTATTGTCCAAATCAATTCAATGCACATATTCACTGACTTTTAAACTGTACAGCGAATAAGGCCATGTGCAGGCCCCACGAAGCCTAATTTTCAAATTGTAAAGTGTTAATGTTGTTGAAATAGACTGTACATGTGCAAAGTACAATTTTCAAATCTTCATAACTGTGACAAATTCAAACCAAATTTCATGACAATTTTGAAAGGCACTTTTCCCAAAAGGGCAATTTCTCTGCCAGATTTTAGCTTCCTATTCCTGCCTATTTCAGTGCCAGACCTGATTTTTCTTAAAAATAAAATCACAGTCATTTTAATAATGGGAAAAATGTTATTTTCCCCTCTCCTTATTCTCAAAAATGGCTTAACTGTTTTTGCTCAAACTTTCTAGGGGAAAAAAAATCGTCCTCAAGCCAATTTTGGTAAATTTCAGGCCAAAAAGTGACAGTTTTGGAAAGTTCTGAGCAGTTGAAAACAGAGCAATAGAATGTAAATGCTTAGACACCCCCCAAATCATCCAGCAGCATGGGTCTCAGTCCTCCTGACAGATACACAAGCATCCCACTCCACCCCATATCCCCCAAATACATTCCCTTTCGCCCTCTCCCACGTTCAACACCTGGTGCCCTTCCTTGCCCACCCTCTAGGAGAAAGAGACTTGCCCAAACAGGGCTGTCAATCTCTACGGTGGAGGCTGTGCAAACACGAAGAACCCATTTAACAGATAGATGGCTGATTTGTCGTAGATTTAGATTAAAAAAGCAGTTGAAAAAATGTACTTATGTGCTTACCTGTTGTGACACCATGAACAACTCCATCCCTGGTCTTGGAACCTAAACGAAGCAAAAATCATTTTGCAATGAAATTGTTCTGAGTATTGGAAATACCTGTTAGAAAATACTGTTACAAATGAGTGGGTGATGGGAAAGCAGTAAATATAGCACAGCTAGGTTTTAATAAATTGTGATAGTGTCTCATAAAATGCTTAAAATTAATTCAAATTGGGCTTGATATAAGCAATGTTATAAGGACTGAAGATCGCCTGGATAACCATGAATAAAGGGTGAAGATAAGTGGTCACATTTTGAGTTGTGGAGTGGGGGAAGCATCCATGTTAGGTGTTCTAGTAAACAGCTTATTAAGTAAGCACCCAATCCTGCAAAGACTTTTGCACATGAATAACCTCGCTCATGTGAGCAGTTCCACTAATGTTGTACATGCATACAATTACTCATGTGTGTAAGGCTGCGTAGCCTCAGGACCCAGGTTAGCATGTGTGATTTACAACCCAATCCTGCAGTCTTTACTCTGGTCTTAATCTGGGGAATACTGCAAAGAATGAGGGCAGGAAAATGACATAAAAGGGCCTAGTGGTAATAGAAACATGGTCATGAAATTCATTTTGGACAAATGCAAGCTAATATTTCTGTGGGAAGTAATCTGAAACAAATGGTTTAATGAGAGTGGAATCTGAAAAGCAGCTATGCTGAGAGACACCTAGAGGTAATAGTGAGCAGTAATAAATAAAATACCGGACATGAGGGTATAGTGTGATGTGGCAGCCACAAACACCAAACCAATTTTGGGATGCATATGCAAATGTATACTGGCTCTTTAGGGAAAAATCCTGAATTGGAAAGGAAGTGGGCTCTGTTTCCATTGGAGTCAATGGTAAAACTCCCATGCATGTCAGTGGGAGCAGAAATAAATCAACAGGGAGTGCTTTTGAAAATCCCACCCTCAATGTCTTTTTCCATTCCGGACTTCTAGTTCTCTGATTCTATAACTTAGCTACATGTGAAGGGGATGAGCCCATTTCTGGCCTACCATGCTTAGCAATTTACAGTGCAGAGAACGGGTATGTGATACATACCATGCAAGCCAAAGTAATAGCTTTATAATGCCATTGGACTCGGTCTTTGAGGGACAGTATCGAGATCTAAAGTTTAAAAAGCATTTAGTTTCTTTATTATGCACACTATTAAATAAGAAAACATTTTTCCAAGCAGTTAGTATTTAGAGACTTCTAGCTATGTTATTTTATTAATTCAGATAATTTTAATGTATCATATTCAGTATACACACATTGTTTTATGTACAGGGCTTTTCAACAGTGTGCATGTGCACTGTTTCTTTAAATCTGTAGTAGGAAGCCAAACACGAGGATCTGGGGAAAATTCTAGGCAGAAGCTCTACAGTGAAGCAGAGAGAAAGTAGCATTAGGTAGTACATTTTCCTTATTCTAATAAAGTTTCTTGTTTGGTGTTAGAAGAAAGAGATGGTCAGTGATCCTTTAGAGTTGTCACATTAGGGCATCATACTAATATAAATGTAAATATTGTAGAACAGCACATAGTCTCCCTATCAGCATTATGTTTCATATTTTACTGGTGCCAGTTTGTTAAACCGAAACCCTGGAATTTATTTTCTGTACTATCAGATTTATGAACTTTTACATCATTGAAAATGCCATGTTACTAAAGAGTAAGAGCAGAATAAGAATCGAGAGAGAGAGAGAGAGAGAGAATGAATTATTTATTTGCGTGATGTGAAATGACTTCATGCTCTAGCCTGGAAAATGAAGATGCCAGACTTGCCCTGGGTACTTTGGAGAAAATTGTCTCTCTGTCTGAAAATTAAGTAAATAGCCAATGATCAGAACAAAGGGTGAAGAAATGGTGTCCTTTCCTCTTTATATTCATTCTTCAGTTTGTGCAAGGAAAAACACAAGATGTTTTTCTCCATTCCAAATGGTATCATTGCAAGGTTTCTGAGCTATCTGATTAAAAACAAAGCAGAAGAAGTCCTTTCAATGTGTAAGGATTCCTCTTAGGTCAACAGGGCTCGATCCCGCATGTCATACGTGCTCTGGCCTCAATCCAGCAAAGCATGTTTCTCTTTAAACACATGAGCAATTCCATTGACTTGTAGAAAGGGCCTAAAAAGCACTTCATTGGCTTCAATAGGGCAATTCATGTGCTTACAACTGAGCATGTGCTTAAGTGCTTTGCTCGATTGGAGCCAGAGCACTCAGTCCCTTGCTGGATGGACTCCCTAGCTACTATGGGCTAAATCCGTCAAGTGACATATGAGCATGGTTATGATGTTTAACTGTTCAACTGGGGTGGGGAGAGATAGGTAAAGCAGCAAAAAATCCTCACAGAGGAATTCTCCACCGCAGATATCTCCAGATAGGAATATATATCTTGATTCTTACCTCACTTACACTAGCGTTACACAGGTATAATTCCATTGAATTCAGTTAAGTTAGTCCTGATTTACACTACTACAACTGAGATAAAGAATCAGGTCTCTAGGGGGTGGGGAGTGGGCCTGTTGCCCACATGAGAGCTTGGCCAGTGGATCCATTCAAAGCACAGATTCTCACAAGCAAATTCATACTTGGCAATAGATAGTAGCCAGCTAGCTATGCAGTTTTCCTGGCTTCACACTTCATGTTGAAACCTTCCTTGTGCTGTGTTGTAGCACAGCTTCCCTTTTACTTAGGCTTTGCTCAGTGTCAGAATACGGTCCTGTAAGGACAGCGGCTGAATTCTGTGGGACAAATTCTGGCAGGAGAGGCGCAGGGGCTCACCTCAGTAAAGTTGCAGCCAGTAGTGCCTTAATTCTGGTCATTCCAAAACATCATAGAAAGGCTGCTCCTCATGCCCTTCACGACAGGAGCCGTGGAAGGGTAATAAAGGGCATGAACTAGCAATCAAGAAACATGGGCTGCATGTACACTCTGATTCAGCAACGGCCTCTCTGCACAGATTACACAATTCAGGCAGAATAGTGGCACACATGCACTACTTTTCCTATATACACTGTTCATGTGACCACACAGGAGGAGGGGGTGTGGGTGGACATTAATCCTGTTTTCAGACACTGGTCAGAATTTGGACCATTGGGTGAAAAGTCAAGAATTGGGGCCTCATTCAGACAGAGGGCTGGCTAAAGCCCTTTCTGCAGTGGTGTATGCACCACTTTAAGCAACAGCTGGTTGCGGACAGGGATGCATGACCCCACTGGAGAGAAGGAGAGATTATTGCTTCTGCCTCTGAGTGTTCCTATAGGGAACTGTTTCCACAAGGACTTTAGCAGGGATTAGGCTGCTCATTATTCCAACAGACAGAATTGGAATATCTTTGCTATTTCACTAGCTTTTCTGCCAAAGAAAAACAACAGATGTCTTGAGAGAAGGCTGCAGCAGAGGCATTTCTATGATCTAAACAATATGAGGAAGGTGCAGTTTTGTAGCCATGCTGCTGTAGGTCAGATCAAATCTACACAAATATGAACACCAGAGCTTGGGTGCCGTGGAGAGGGGGAGCTGCCCAGGAGAGGATCCCAGCTACCTGATACTGAGCTGCCCAGTATAAGTTAAAGCTGCAGAGGGGGGCACTTTGTCCTAAAGCAAAATCACACACCAGCAGAGAAACCGGAGTAACAAAGCTTCACTCTGCCACATGCCATCTCCTGACAAGCCCCATCCCTTTCCCCTGAGATAGTGAGAGTTTGAGGCCAAGATTAGCAGACTACAGTCCCTGATTCAGAGCATCAAAGCTATACTCGGAGTCAGATTAAAATACTCTTGCTTGCATTGAGTAGTACCACACTCCTCACACAGTCTCACTGAAATCAGAATCTGGCCATTCCTCACTTAAATGAAATTGGCATAAAGCTACACATGGTTAAGTAATCTATATTTAGCTTCCTAAACTCATACCTGCAAAGCACCCATAACTTCTAATGAAGACAGTGGAACTCAAGTGTAAACAATCAGGCCTGAGTGACTTGCACAGGCCATCCAGCAAGTCAGTGGCAGAGCAGAAACCAGAACCCAGGGTTGGTTGCTGAATCCCAGACCTCACTGAATCCCAGTAACCACTAATCAGCATGGTTCCTTTGTACGTGACATCTTAACTATGAAGGATCTGATGCTCAGCTGATGTGAATCAATGTAGCTCCACTGATTTCACTGGACCTATGCTAACGCACACAAGCTAAGACTCTGAACACAGAGTGTAAGAAAGAAGCTAACTCAGGGCCTAATCCAAAACCCATCCGGGAGGGCTTTCCAATGACTGCAACGGACATTGGATCAGGTGCTAAGAAAGGAGGAAAGAAACAATGGGAGAGGAGAACGGCATTCAGGATGAAGATAAATAGAATAAAATCCAAACTTTCTCAAGTCTTCCATAGCCCCCTTACCCACAGACAGAAATGTTCCTTTGTGCCCTAGACGATTAAACCATTACAATGATTCCATTCCTTCCTAGACAATGGATATTTTTCCATGGGATTCTCTTACCACCTGTTTTTGCACTAGATATTTTTTTACTGTGCTCTGAATAATAGATAGCAGTAATTTGGACAGAAAGACTTTAGCTTCTCATTAATCCCACCCCAAGAACTGAGGGCAAAGAGTCATTGACTAGTTGACTACTGAAATTTAAAAATTACTCTCGAGACCCTCTCAATTCTGGTCTCAATAGGCTCTTTTCGGGAAGGTGTCAACCAGTAGCATGGACAGAACCCACTTGTAATGCACCCAGTTATAGCTGCAACTCCACATACAGCCATGTGGAGTGAAAATCCTCAACTGCTTCAATGAATTTCACTCCATTATAAATGAGTTCCACTGTACTAATCCTTTAGGAATTTAGCCATTCTCCTTCTCCTCTGATCTGGCGGAGCAGGAGAAAAGAGAAGTTACCACTGCTCTGTGCTGGCGAGGTAAAAAGAGGAATACCTGGCTTTCCCTTTTCACATCAGGGCATGAAGGAGAATCAGGCCAACCTAGATCAGTTGACATTTTTAACTACAATTCCAGCTAGGGAACATGAACTTCCAGAGGCAATACACACTAGCGGTCATCACTCCTGGGGTGAAGGAGAGTGGATCCTTTGCCAGTCGCTCCTTTCCTGTTACAGTGAAATGACATATATGTTTATGTTTCCTTTATGAAAGAAATCAGTTCAATGTGGGATCATTCCTGCACTATTATTAATTATTAGTATACAGACCCTACCCCAAAAAATTCACAATCTAAGCATATTGAAGACCCTGGGAATTTTGCCATTGATTTCACTGGAAGCAAGATTGGGTTTCAGCATTCTTAGTATCACAGCAAATGGAAAAGGCATGGAGATTAACTCAGCCTACACTTTATGAGCATACCTAATAAAGAGAAATCACGGAAGCACTATCATGATCTACAAGGAAATAAAACGTACACCACTGAAAACTAATAATAGACAATGAAATACTGAAAGACATTCTGATAATTGTGCAAAAAGGCTTACATACATTGAAACATATATTCATTTTAACTTTAGTTTGCAAAATTACTGCTTTCTGTGTTAAATTGAATTTGCTATGGCTTAACTGGAAAAGAAAGTTCAAGATGGGCTAAAATGTGTAGTCTAATGTATTTGGAGCAGAAATAATTTGCTAAAAACTAATGCTAACCTGGAAGGGTATTGGGATTCAGGAAAACAAAACAAAAAAGGAGTGTGTGGCAAACCCAGTACTTTCATGTCAAGGAAATCATTCCAGTTTTCAACCATCCTCTGAAATCTGTGCACATCTCCCTAGATACACACAGCATCTGTATTAGTATTTACCTATAAAACCATGAAAAAACAGAAAGGATATACTGAAAGGAATATATTATTTCGGTCACATTTTTCCATGACCTAATTTAACTTATGCCTCTGTTTCCGCCTATGTTTATTTTAACTAACCAACCATTTAATCATCATGTGTTGTACAGGTTCTTTCCTGTGAATTTTTCATCACAGCCTTTGGAAGACACAGTTCTCCAGAGCTTGGAATCTGCTAAGCAATGAGGATGATCCTGTGGTTAAAGCATTGGACAGGAATTTGAAATGTGAATTCTATTCCTAGCTCTACACGGGCTCCCTGTGTGACATGGGCAAGTCACTTAACCTCTCCTTGTCTCCGTTTTCCCATTTGTAAGATGGGTATAATAATTCCCCTATTTCAAAGGGTTGCTGTGGTCATTCCTTCACAATCCATGGAAGGAAGGTGCTATGGGCCTGCAATGTAACAAGTATCCATTAGAGGAAACTCAGTCAAGGGAGGTAAGGGAATGAGATGCTTGTACACAGAATGCTGAATATCAGGAATCTTTATTTAAAATCTTGAAAAACAACTGATTGTATTCCCTTCCAACTACTGATCCTCTTTGCTTTATACGAGGAAGGATAGGGTTGGTTAAATTGCCAACTTAACTGACTTTTTCTTTAAAATAAAACTCCTTAAAATCCATTTAGTCAGTGGCATTCTGGTTATAAAGCCATCTGTCACTCTGTCTTTGTATATTGTTCATTGCTGTACCAGCCTGTGTGCCCTTAAACTGTTAGGGCTCTTGGACAGTGAGCCAGTTATTTTTCTGGCACGTGTCTCCTACAGTACAGTGCCATGTATGGCACAGATCTCCTACGGTATGGTACTATCTATGGTTTTAGCACCATGCTAAAGTAAAGGGTCGCTCTCAACAATGCAATGACACACCAATGGATTTAGCAAGAATCATTGTCCATCTTTACAGAGGTTTTACTTCCAGACTTAGGACTCAATTCTGATCTCATTTCCATTGCTGTAGCTTTAGTATTGAGTTACTCTATACTTATAGCAAGGTAACTCTGGATCCTCATCTTTTCACTGATCATTCAGTTCAGCAAACAGAAGCAAACAGGTTAATAGCAATTGGTTTTCTATTGCCACCTACCTACATAGAGAACACCCTCTTTCGTCTTTCCCGCTGCTTCTGCCACACCCTGTTTGGTTTTTTCTGCTGCTGCCACAACTCCGTCTTTAGCTCTGGAAAGTCCTTTCATGAATACATCCATGGCTAAAGATTTTCTTTACACAGCACTAGGGAAAAAAATAAGACAAACATTTTGAATAAGAAAATATTTTTCGGAAGGGAAGACTGTTCAAACTCTGACTGGAACCTTATTTATAAAAAGATTTTATCTGTCTGTCAATCATCTATACCCATATATTATGTATCTACAGCCATACATATCTGTATCTGTTCATAGAAGCATTCAATATTTCATGCAGAATAAAGGTGGTAAAACAAATGGATATAACAATAAGTGCAATTCTCCAAACAGCCTTCATATTTTCAGTTTTCTCACATTCTACTACACAAACAAGTTTAACAGTGTTACAGACACACATCAGGTTTATGCAGTACTCTTACAAACCAAGTAGGACAAGCTTAGCCTTTAAAAAATAGCCATATAAATGAGGAGGTGTCAATTCACTGTAGATAATAATCCATTTCTGACAGGGAGGTGTACTGGTTGACATAACAGATCTTTTCTAGAGCCTTTGATTCTTGACTGAGACACAATTCCCACTGAAGTGAATGGGAGTTTTGTTCCAAGGATTTAGCTCTTTGGTTAGATGATATTCCACATCTCCTCACTCAGAGCCATCACTGTGGTTAAAAACACACCATCAACTTAAAAACTAAACAAAACAAAACTCACAGGTCTCTCTGAAAATTGTTTACCTACTAATATTGTTACAAGTATCCCCTATTATAATTATATGATATCCCTATATTCATAGTGGTCCCTTCTAGCTTTAGAATCTATTAAATGAAAGAGATTAAGGGGAAAACATATTTTTCCTATATGCTTGCTTAGTGCATCTGACAGCATTTTGCCATAGTCAGTTTCTCTCTCCCCCCTGTATAGTCAGTTTCTCCTGTTATTTGTGTGGGGCGCTCCGGTATCAGAAAGGGTGGAAAAGTCATTTATAATAATGTTTTAAAGGAAAATGAGATTGTAAAGCCACAAACATTAGCAGGTGGTTTCAGGGGCAGGTGTGGAACCAGGAACTTCATTTAAGTCCTTAAAAAAGACCAACCTAGCAGTGTCCCCTTAACAAATTAACTCTTGATCATTTATTTCTCCACCCACATACAGAATAAGAGTTTACTGAGGCCTGTACCTCCCTTTTTCTTGCGATGCTGAGTAGGAGGACTGGGTGTCTAAAGAAACATCTGCAGTCACCACTACCAACGTGTGATCATTTAAATGCGAAAATAAAAAATAGGAGCGAGATGTGTGTCTCATTAACACACACTGCAAAATCTGCCACCCCTCCCACAGAAAGAGAACAGCTTTCACAATGCTGTAAATAGGAATCTAAATGCATGAGACCTCTCTCTCTCTTTCCCTCTCTCTCTGCCTGTCAGACAAATCTCTCTGGGAGCTACTAGGGTGAGGCAAGCTCTAACCAGACTTGACACCTACCCTCGCCCGCAGGGGAAGGAAATCTCCAATTCCGTTTTACAAGACCCGCCCTCCCGCATTAGGATGCAGCTACCTGGACACTGTGTCCTAGCAGAAATTACCCCGAGCAGAGAGCGGAGGGATGAGACATCTCCGAGCAGGTGTGCAATGACCGTTCAGACCACAATGTCTTCAGCCCCTTGTCCCCCCGTCCCCCGAGACTTGCACCATTGGACCATAACTGCCTCCCCGGGGAAGATGCTTGAGGCGGAGGAGGGACTAAGCGGCTGCTTAAAGCTAAGTTTGTGGAACACACGCCGGGCGCGGGAAAGGAGCGAGGCTCCTGCTGGAGTCCACGGCAAAGCCCCGCCTTGGGGCAGCGCCACCCCCGAGCGAACCCACAGGCAAGCGGGGAGGAGGGCGGCTGGCTCCCGCCCGGCACGGCCCCCACCCAGGCCGAGGGAGCGGCCTCTCCACCCTGCGACACACTCACCACCTGGGGACAGGCACGTACGGCCCCAGCCGCCCGGAGAGACAGGATCACACCGGCACATATAGCCCGGGTCACACAGAGACAGGGCAGGGGGCCAGGCTCATACAGGCACATATAGCCCGGGTCACACAGAGACAGGGCAGGGGGCCATGACAATATAGGCACATATAGACCCCACACAGAGACAGGGCAGGGCGCCAGGCTCATACAGGCACATATAGACCCGGTCACACAGAGACAGGGCAGGGGGCCATGACAATATAGGCACATATAGACCCCACACAGAGACAGGGCAGGGCGCCAGGCTCATACAGGCACATATAGACCCGGTCACACAGAGACAGGGCAGGGGGCCATGACAGTATAGGCACATATAGACCCCACACAGAGACAGGGCAGGGCGCCAGGCTCATACAGGCACATATAGACCCGGTCACACAGAGACAGGGCAGGGGGGCATGACCATATAGGGACATTTAGACCCGGTCACACAGAGACAGGGCAGGGGGGCATGACCATATAGGCACATACAGACCCGGTCACACAGAGACAGGGCAGGGGGGCATGACCATATAGGCACATACAGACCCGGTCACACAGAGACAGGGCAGGAGGGCATGACCATATAGGCACATATAGCCCCACCATCCTGTCTCTCTGGCCCTACAGACACTGGGTCTATAGGGATCCCTCTTCCCTCCCCCCACAGAAAAATCACACTCCGCAGGGATAGGCACGTACAGACCCACCCCACACACGAGCAGCCCCCACATCCACGCTTCAACGGGAAGCTTTTTCCACTTCGCCCAAACTAGCCCCCCCCCTCTAAAAAAAAACCCCGCCTCGGGAAGGACCCCCCCCCCCCCCAGTCCCGTTCACCCCCGGGAGACAAACCCCGGAGCATCCGCGCGCTCCATCCGTCGGGGGGACGGAGGGGGGGGGGGGAGCAGCGCAGCCCTGGCCAGGTTCCTTACCGCCGGCCGGGGTCTCCGATCTGCAAACGTGTTCAAACTGGCACCAAGGGGAGGCGAGGGGTGGACAACGGAGAGGCCCCCGGGGAGCTGCCCCCTGTTCAGCACATCCCCGACGAAGCAGGCGGAGGAGCGGCAGAGCCGGAGTCCAGCATCTAACGCGCCCAGGTCCCAGCTCCACAGGCGGAGAGCGAGGAGGAGAAGGGGAGGAGGAGAGCGGGGGAGGAGGGATGCTCATCCACTTTCAGCGTGCGAAGCAAGCCCCTCTCCCTCCTTCCCCACCCTCTCCGGCTGATTTGCCAGCAGGAGGAGAGAGCCAGCCCCACGCTCCCATCCTTGGGGGGCAGGAAACCTTCTCCAGATCCACTCCTGCCCACCCCCACATCCTTTGCCTGAAGGGGGGCGAGATTGGGGAGAAGAGTGGGGCAGCGCTATGGCTCCAGCACCGCACGTCTTGTGACTGCTAATGGGATTGACAGTGGAGAGTTTCGGCCACACAGCTATTTTTAGCCCGAGTAGCCAACTCCCGGGAGCGGCTGGCTCCTTGCTGCCATGTAGACATACCCCAAGAGACTGGGGGATAATAATATTTCCCAGTGTCCTCACTGCTGCGGACAGCAGAGCAGGGGCCTGGCATGGCGCAGGCAATCATTAGCTTCTCCACTCCCCTTTGATTCATTAATAAAAATAAAGCTGGATGCATAAAAAATCCATAGTGGTGAATGCCTAACTATGTAAGTTCACACACATTAAGACTATGCAAGATACCCAAGGTACCTACTGATCTTCATCTCTACACCCCTAAATTGACTATGAAAAAAGAATAGCAGTAAAATTTTCCAAAGTGCCCAAGGACCAGGCTTTCAAGGACATTTTAGCATCTACAGATGCAGATAGGCCACTGGTAAGGTTTACAAAAGTTCCTAGAGTTGGGAGTGAGGTGACTAGTGAGATTTTGAAAACTGCCTATCTGCATTTTTAAGCATCTAAATGCCTTTGAAAAACTGTTCCTAAGTTACTTAGGAACCTAAATCCCAGTGACTTTCTAAGTTAAACTTCCAAGTGCCTAATTCACTTTTGAAAATAGGAAATAGGCAGGTTTAAAACAAACAAAAGGAAGTATTTCTTCACACAACGCACAATCAACCTGTGGCACTCCTTGCCGGAGGATGTTGTGAAGGTCAAGACCGTAACAGGGTTTTAAAAAAGAACCATATAAATTCATGGAGGATAGGATACTGGGTTAGATGGACCTTTGGTCTGACCGTTCTTATGTAAGTCACTTAAGAACATTGGATTTTTTTCAGTTGAAGTTTACTTGTTCCTACTGAACTCACTCCCCCCTGCAAAAAAAGATCTACACCCCAAAACATGAATGTTGCAAAAACATAGATCTTGCATCTTGGTCCTACCAGAGTCTTTCAATTTTTGGCCATCATGGTATTCCCCCAACTTCCCTTCCCCCCCCCGCCCCAATTATATGGCATGAATATAAAATAAGATAACTCTCCTTCCTCACTAAAAAAAATCCAGGGCCTGATGCACAAGACATTTTTTCAGTGAAGTAGGAATAATCAGACTTGTTCTCTAATTTAATAATACAGTTTGGTCACAGGAGGCCAAAAGTCAGCAGGATCCACCAAACACCAGCTTTTCTCTTATTTTTATTGCATCACCTAGACTGGAGCAAGGCAGAGGGAGATAATAGGGTGAAGGAGGAGAAGAGCCAGAGAGCTAGACTTCAGGGAGTGTCGCACTTTCCCTCCCATCCAGCACACGAACCAAATGCTCAGCGCGAAGATGTCTTCCGTCCCAGAAACAACAACAGGGTTTCTTCCCCACACAACCATGCTGGCAGAAGGCTGGCACTTCCCAGATCATGAATGAACTTCTAATGCCTCTGTATAGCCTGATAAACTTTCATTTGGTTCATCCCCCTACTGGCTTCACATTTACCAATTGTTCAGAAACCTGGTTTATTGCTCCCTCTAAGAGGAGGCTGACTGAGAATCAGGACTGGCCTTACAATGAGGTGAACTGAGGTGGCCCCCTCAGGTGCCAGACTGTGTGTGTGTGTGTGTGGGGGGGTGCTACTAGGACCCAGAGTGTAGAAAATTGTGTCTGCTGCTGGTGCAGATGTATTCTCTCTGCTCTAGATGCACAGAGATGGTGGAGTGCTGTGCTGGAGGAAGGAGGGCACAAGAGACATAACAAGCAGGCAGGAGAAAAGGTGAGAGGGAATAACAGAAAGCAGCAGGAACCTCTTATGTACCTATCTAGCACCCCCAGGAGCCTGGACTAATAAACACCAGCTTCTCAGGGAGCTTCCTGTTTTCTGCTGCTTCCCTGAACCCACTTGAGGAGAACAGCCAGTCAACTGAAGTAGTAGGAGTCAGTTAGGCCCTTAAGACGCTGATAGCTTCCCTCCCTCAGGCCCTGCTACCAGCCTGCTTATTTGTCCCCTTCAATTGAGTGTTGAGAGCCACTATAGCTGGCACCGAACAGCAGTCATGAGTGAAAGAAGAAAAGACATTTTGATTACGAGGCATGGGATAATCCCATAAGAGACCCCAAACAACAATTCAAAGTTGAATTTTTTAACCAGGTGCTAGATTGTGCAATACAGTCAGTTGAAGAACGTTTCATGCAGCTCAAGGAACACAGCAGTATATTTGGGATGTTGTATGATATTCCAAAACTTCTCACTATACCTGAAGAAGACCTACACCAGCAATGCAGGGCACTAGAGACAGTGTTGACACATGATGACAAGCACGATATTGATGCGAGTGATTTAGGTGATGATCTGAAAGCCCTTTCAAGATACATTTCAGCAGGATCAACTCCAAAGGCTGTTCTGGAATATATGTGCACAAATAAGATGACCCCCCTCTTTCCAAATGCTTTTGTTGCTCTGCGCATACTTCTAACACTTCCTGTAACAGATGCCAGTGGAGAATGCAGCTTCTCCAAGCTGAAGTTAATAAAAACACATCTACGCTCCACAGTGACACAGGAGAGGCTGGTCGGCCTTGCAACCATCTCAACAGAGCATGAGCTGGCTCAGACTGTGGACCTTCAGGAAGAAGTTCACATCTTTGCAACCAAGGCGGCACGGAAAACACCACTTTGATTATTCAAACAATCTATGCAGACAAGAAAAGTTACATTTGCTGTTCAGGCATTTGAAAGTTAAACGTTACTTAACATTTTTGAACAAGGCATTTTAAGTTGTTAGTTCTCCTTTATTGGGGTAGGTAGCAGAGCAATACCATGAGAGGAGCAGAACAGGAAGAAGGCAGAACTGAGACCTTTCAAAGTTTTGGCCCAAGCGAAGGGGCATGGAGGCGTCATTTGAGCTTCCCGCCTCAAGTGCCAAAATGTTGTGGGCCGGCCCTCCTGAGAATACAAATCTCTTCCCTTATGTAACTCTGCCCTCAAGACAAGGTTTTCCTCCCAACAATAATTGCATTACATAAAGGTGTTTCATCTCACTCACCAGTGCTCTACAATTATACTTGAAAGGGAGAGTGTCTTGTGGGGGATACTAGGCACGCCCTTCCGCTGCTGGGGAGAGAGGATCATAGCTGTAATTTATTTGTCACATGTTAGAGGGGATGTGTCAACACGTAAGGATTTCTGTTGTTTTATTGCAAGAGTGGGATAGCTGGATTCCAGCTTCTTTTATAGAATTTAAGCCTAGAGAAAAGACTAAGGAATTAAGACAAGCAGTTTTATTTCCTATTCATTGCTGAATATATGAGACAGTATATCCAGTGGAATGAAAACATAATCTTATAGGGTTGTGTTGCTTATAAGTCCCAGTTCTTTCTGGACTATTTTAAAAGTGTCAGCAGTGACACACTAAATTTAAAAAACACCCTCAGTAAATCTTTGAAATCAATAGGATTTAGGCACCTATCTGCATATTGATGTGTCTAAATGAAAGTGAATGGTATTTAGGTTCCTAAATTCTCTTTGAAAGGATTCCATCAATGGGCGTAAGCATTGTACAAGATTAATTTCCCAGCACCCAGGATTTATTTGCCCAGGGCAATCCTTCATCTAAGACCCAGATTAAAGTGGTTTCAAGAAATATTAACATGTTCAATTGTCACATGACTCTGTTGTACTATGGCAATGATGCGCTGCTATCCTCATTATAGAAACCTTTATATCTACACATACCACACCAAGGTACTTTTATAAATACAAACCACACCAAGGATTATTTTTCGCACAGAAGAAATCAGGACTATTAAGGAATTTGTTATATTTTAATATGTTATTAGGCCTTCACCTCTGTAGCTGTGAGAGCAGCTTCTCTTACTATGAAAGAGAATTAATCAAGATCTAGAGATAACCTGCTAGGTTCCATATCAATGGAGAACAGACGGGTTCCAGAGACTGCACAGAAAGCCAGGTTAACTGTCCTGGGAAACAGACAGACCATGATAGAGAACTGAAAAACAAGGAAAATAAGAGACTGCCTGTGTTATTCCTATTAAACAAGATACAGTGGGATTAGCAGCTGACTTTGATGCCTGTTTTAACTCCCCCTTGAATTTCAGCTATTCAGACACCAGAGATTTAAGAGCTGGGTTTTTTTAACTTGTTCCCCAGAAATTTTTTGTTGTTTTTCTTTTACTAGCATCATACAAATAATTCTATGTAAGTCTATCTTTGTTCTGTGATACAGAAAAGCCAGGGAGTAGTAGTAGAGTGTGAGAGGGGAAATATATAAACTCTAGGCTAATTAAGGCGTGGTTCCCTGTAGACTAGGGAGAGTGGCTACAGGTTAATTGGAGCACCTGCAGTCAATTAAGGCCCTGTTAGGAACCTAATAAAACCCCTTGCTTCAGGAAGTCAGAGAGAAGGAGAAAGAACAGAAGTGTGGAGATGTGAACCCCAGAGAACTAAGGGAGACCTTGTGCCAGTATCTAAGGACTAAAGGTACCTCACTGAAGAGGGTAAGACCCCATAGTAGTTGAGAGGGGTTGGGGCTCAGAGTGAGGAGCAGATCCCCTCCTCTGC
Source organism: Chelydra serpentina (assembly GCA_037349315.1). NCBI lineage: Eukaryota > Metazoa > Chordata > Testudines > Chelydridae > Chelydra > Chelydra serpentina. The sequence goes on from JBAIAC010000018.1 coordinate 603,692, forward strand.
TTCCCTCTTTTGCCACCTTCCTGGGCCACTAGTGGGGCCCTTGGTACCCCAAGAGCAGGGGCAAGAGGTGGCATCTGAGCCCCCCACCAAGAAAAGTGCAGAACCACCCCCTCATACTAATGTTGGCTATCTTGTCACAGTCCCCATGTTGAGACCCAGAGACTTTAATGGGGCTTCAGGCTGGCAGAGGGGCCTGTCCATACACAGCACATTATTGGGGTAGGCCTCAATGGAGGATTTGCCAAAATGAATTATTTCTAGCACTCTAAAGAGATGCGTGCTTGTTGTAAAAGGTATCTTCCATCTCAATGCACTCTTGTGGAGAGGTATGGCACAGCAGGTGCACCATGACAATTTTTTCAGTTGGCTCACCAGTAAGTGACCTTCCAAGGGGTTGATTTATTAACAGAAAGTTCAAAAGAAACCCAGGAAACGCCTTCACCCAGGCATCTCAGAAGGGAAGCAGACTCCATCTACGTTTATTGGTCCCATATCCAGACGCTTTATCTACAAGGTATTCTTGATCTTAATTTCCTTCAATAGAGCCAGGGGATTCCTGCCAACTGCAGCTCTTCTCCCAGACATACACAGCTCCTCATGGTCTGGGCATCCTGCAAGTATCTGAGAGGTGCCACTCAATACCTTTCCCTGGGAGCACTATTTTTCAGCTGAGTTCTGGTACCCTTTATCCAGTTCAGGTGTTTGTTAGTCATTAGCTGCCTACCAGCCACCTGGGCAGTTATTTACTTACAGGTGGGCTTGTCCTCATAGGAGATCAGGGTTGGAAGGGACCTTAGGTCATCTAGTCCAACCCCTTGCTCAAAGCAGGGCCAATCCCCAATTTTTGCCCCAGATCCCTAAATGGCCCCCTCAAGGATTGAACTCACAACCCTGGGTTTAGCAGGCCAATGCTCAAACCACTGAGCTATCCCTCCCTCTTCCTTAACAACTCCTGTAGGTAGACTGGCCCTGACTTCCCTTATGTCAGTCACTCTGACAATTGTATTAATTTTCAAGAACAATTTAAATCATCTTACTAAAGCAATATTTTTTTCTTCAGGGACCATATCTTTCAGTATAATAATCAAAACAGACACTGAACAGTAGCAACACTTACCCATATTTTCTGAGAGAGAACTGCTGCTGAACAGGTTTGAACATCAGGTGCCCTTGACTGGATGCTGTTACCCTCTCTGCAAGGGGTCCCCACTCCCCAGACATCACTCTTCAGTTTTTGACTGTCCAAAGATTACCTTAACAGCACTTCTCTGTTCCCTGGAATCCCCCTCTCTCAGTTCAGGAGATCCTATATACAAGCAAGTTTTATTGGTAAACTTTTGAAAACCAGAGCAAAATAAGACATAATTGGATATAATCACATCCAGCAGGCCATTACAAGCACCAATAGGATGCACACCTTAACTCTTGAAATTGTTACTCATTAGTTGTCCCCCAAGTTCAGTTGGTTCCTGGGTCCAGTGGTCCCTCCCACAAGGCTGGGGGAGTGCCCTTTAGATGTGGGTGACTTGCACCTGCTCACCTCCCAGGATTTCCAATGAGACCAATAGGATGCACAAGACTTGCTTTATGGAGTATGGAAATATTACCTACAGCAAGGTGTGACATGCACAGCAATGCAAGAGGCTTGCTGGTATCTGGTAGCCAGTTTCACCTGGCTTGACCAGTTCATTGTATCCCAATTCATTAATGTTATCAACTGTATCTGATAAGTGTCATGTAAGGTATCACTGAAAAACTAATAACATATCATCATTCATATCTTCCATGGTGTATGTATGGTAAATGCCCAAGGGATCATGCAGCTATGAAGGAAATGTGCAATTAAAATCTATTTACCAGACAAGTCTGGAGAGTGGGTGAACGGGTTTCTCCAAGACAAAAGACAAGTCAATGCCTCCAGGTATCATCAGAGCTGATTAACAATCATATGTCAAGTGGTCCTTTGCATCTGAGAGGGCAGGAACAGATCAATTTGCATTTTAGCATATGGCAGTGGTGGAAGAAACCAGTATACAACTTCCATCTCTACCAGACTTCATGTCGTTTTTCTCACAGCTTGAATTAACTTCATTTTGGGAAGTAGCCTTCAGAAGAATCTATTTCAAAGGTTCACTGGATTATGAAAGAGGAGAAAAGAACCTGAGTTATCTTTCACCCAAGAAGACACTGAAACTGAGCATTTTGACTTTGGGTAGATAGAGCTCCTGACCAGAGAGGCGGTCAGCCATAGTGCTGGAAGAAAGTGTAGTAAGCATCTTATCTGATACAGAGATAATAGCTTGTTAAAGTTTTACTGTTAGAAAGCATATTTTAACATTTGTTTGTAATCCTTTCTAACTTTATTTCTTTTACTTCATAGCACATCCTTTTGTTAAACTTGTTTTATTTTTAATCTAAACCAGCCCTCTGCTGTGTTTGAATTGAAGTGGTTAATTCGAGTTAACGTGATAAGCTATTAATTCTATCTCGTCAGAGGAACAAAGGAACCATATTCCTCTGACTAATCCAGTGTTAAGGGCTGGATATTGCAAAACACAGTTTTAGGAAAATTCAGGACTGGGGTTTGTCTGTCATTCTAGGTGTAACCCAAGCTGCTGGATACCAGAGTGTCTGGGGTGGATGGCAGGAATCAAAATTGCTGCATTAGAGCTGCTTAACAGTCATTCAGTGCATCTGTTTCTGCTGGCTGTTGGTATCCAGGGTGTAAGCCACAATAGCAGAGCATTTAAGACCCCATGGTTACAGGGCAGGTAGTGACAACTCCTCAATGGTCTGGATTGCACCCCGGAACATGACACATGGCTAAGCAGTTTAGGTTCAGTAGCCTAAAGATGTCTCTTGCTGCCAGATCAGTCTGTATTCTAATGAGTAAGTCTATCCCTCTCCCACTATTGGTGAGCACTTTAAAACATTTTCATTGTCTTTTCTAAACAGCCATCCCTTAATAACCAAGATGATAGGTCATCCATTATCACCTTCCTCAAAGCAGCTCAATCTGCCTCATTTTACCATAATCTGTATGAACCCTTGGCAGTCTTCTCTGTAACCACCTTCTTCCAAAATTGTACATATAATGCCAAGTTATTGTAGTGAGTAGAGCTACCCTGATCTACTCCAACAGAGAATTTGGGTCATAGTCATTGGGGTTAATCCTTCTCAAACACTTAAGCATTGAGCCTTTGGTTGTCTGAAGACTCCTGAGCCATATTGGAGTCTAGGCATATCAGGGAGGAAGACCTTGTGAGATTTTCTTTTTTTAGGGCCAAGGGCTAGCTCCTCATATGCTGCTCCAGATGCTTTGTGACTGACATGAAACAGCTGGAAAGAAGAGGGGATACTCATATGCTATAGAGCTGTTGTAGTAACTGTTAGAAGTAACTCCAGAGAAATGCCTTTTTTGCAGGGGGGGCAATTGGGGGACCAGGGCAGGGCCCCCTGAGTTTCATACAGGAGGTGGGCATGCTCCGAGGTGGAGCTCTTAACTACAGCACATTTGTGTGAATGTGAAATGTAAGTTCTGCAGCGGAGAACTGCAGGACATCAGTATTTTGTTCACAAACAGAGGCAGCATGATTAAGATAAAGGGCTGGTGATTAAATTAAGGATATGGAAGTTTAGCCTGTAAAAGAGGAATCCCTCCATGGAGTGGGGGAGAGGAAGGAGGGGTTGTTTTAGAGAACACAGGGGACTCAGAAAAAATACAGCAAAGCACTGAGCCAAGGTTGCATTCAGAAAAGGGGGAGGTTTGGGGGGGTGTACATGAAAAGAAGGGGTGAAACCCAGGGCAGGGCTAGCAGTGTATAGAGAAGTTCCCACTCTACTTGTGTGGCCCCATCACCATGGTATCTGAGACTGCACCTCACAATGTCTAACCTATTTCTCCCCCCAGCCCCTCAGTGAGGTAGAGCAATTCTGTTATCCCCATTTTACAGGTGGGGCACTGAGGCACATACAGCCTAAAGGCCAAATTTTCAAAGGTATTTAGGCACCTACTGAGATTTTTCAAGTGCACTTAGAAGGTCTCGTGCTCTGTAAACCCCACTAGATATCTAGCTGCATCTTTGGGTGCTGTAGCGGGGTGGAATCCCATCTGAGCCTGACCCGGCTGGAGGAACAGGGAAGGCTGGAGCCCCAAACAAAGAATTGTCTGGGGCAGAGAGGCCCCAGATGAACCTGGGAACCCATGGGGGAGCTGGAAGGGCTGACATGGGGACCCAAACCCTTGAGGAAGGGAGCTGGCTGCTCCAAACAGTGGAGAGCATGAGGCATGAGAGGGATTCCCTTCGTGCCCAGCTGAGAGGGATGCTGGGGCGCTAGGGGTCCTTCTGCCCCCCCCCCCCCTGGGTGGAGGGGATCTTGAGGTGGGGGGTGTGTAGTGGGGTGGAACCCTGCTCCTGCCCTGAGGGGCTTGAAACAGCTCTGGGAGAGGGCTGAGGCTCAGAAGCTGGGCTGATTAACTGGCCACACCTGTGGCTTCCTTGCCAATCAGGGCCCAGCTGGCCCTTATAAGTGGGCAGTGAGCCAAGAGAGAGTCTCCCTCTGCCTGTAAAGGGAGAAGGGCTTGGCTGCAGAGACCTTCTGCCTGTAAAGGGAGAAGGGCTTGGCTGCAGAGACCTGAGCAGGTACCTAGGGTGGAGCAGGGCTGGGGACGGCCAGAGGAGCTGGGGAGTTCTGGCCTGAGAGAACCCCAGGCTGTGGCCTAGGGTTAGGCCCCACTAGGTACTGGGGTTGCAGGGGCAGCCCACAGGTAGGCTGAGGCAGCAGGTCCAAACCCCCTTTGCCTGTGATGAGTGGCTTATACTGCAGTCTGCCCCAGGGCGTGGGGGCTAGCTGGTGACTGGCAGTAGCCTCCAACTGAGGCAAGGTGGGGATAGTGGGTTGGGGGTCCCCTGGGGAGGGGAGACCCAGACCTCCAGTTAAAGGGGCACCAGGTCCTGGGAGGGACACTGGGCCAGAGAGATCAGGCGGATCACTGACCTGCAGAGGGCACTCCAGAGGCTGGTGAGCTAATTCCCCAGAGAAACCAGCAGGAGGCACCGCAGGGGTGAGTCTGACCTGTCACAGGTGCCTAAAAACCTTTGAAATTCTGTCCTTAAAGCACTGGCCTAGGGTCAGACAGGAAGTCCATGGGGGAACTAGAACCCAGGTCTTTCTGGGCTAGCTCCTTATCCAGCAGACCAGTCTCTGTCTGTGTGTCTCTCTCTCTCTCTTTCCTCCTCCCCCCCCCTCCTCGTCCCCCCTGCAGGCTGCAAAAAAAGAGGACTCTGATAGATGGTAGCAAAACCAAGGTGTCCAGATCTGAGACTCCAGCAAACAGTCCCAGGATGGCTGTCATAGCTGACAGCATGAAAAGCAGCACAGAGGTTAGGAAGGCTGGAGAATGAGTCAGATGAAAGACGATCACTTAACTCGCAAGGTGTGGCAGGTTCTGTTCCCTGATGGGTTGTACAGCAATGCTGTGTAATTTTAATTGAACCTGCTGTGCAATTTTATATTTTAAGTGAAAACCGTTTTGTTCAGTTTGAGAAAAGGAAGGAATGAGTATTGTATGAGTATCAGATGTGTTTATGCCTCAAATTCCTAGGGTTTCAGCTGTATTCAGGCCAATTCAGCACAAAACAGAAACTGCATCCACCAAGTCCATATAAAGTTGACAATTATTGTCCTGATTTGCATTATTCACTGGGCACCATCTGTGTGCTCAGCACTGCTCAGAATATGCCAAAAAATCCAGTCCCTGAGCCAATGCATATAAGATGCCTAACTCTGGATAGGATGGCTCAGATATTGAAGTATGAAGTGCATAGTTATTGACCACACATTATCACTTGTTCTCTGGGATGTTCAATCTGAGTGGAGGCACTTACGGCAATAGAAGTTTTACTTGATTAAGGATTAGAAGATTTGACCCTCCAACTTGCTTTCTAGAGGAAGAGTTGCCCAGAGCTCCTGTGCCTTTTTTCCCCTTTCCTGCCTGCAGTGGCCATGATACCTCAAAGTTTGGGGTTTTTTTCCCCTCAATGTTAAAATATAGTATTTTCTTGGTGTTTGGTTTTAAATATTCTCCTTTTGAGAACTGCAACTCAATCACTGTAGTATTGTGTTTAAGAGCCTTCTGGAAAGTAACTGGCCTTTAAACCAATGTAACAGCAGTGTTGCTAACTCTCATGATTTTGTCATGAATCTCATGATTGTTTTCCTTAAAGCCCCAGCTCCTGGAGTCAGGAGGATAGGTGATTATTTCAGCCTTCATTTTTAAAGAAAGATTAAGTTTCTAGTCCTTGTGGCTGTAGAGAGCTTCAAAATGTCACCCCAATGCACCTTAAAGGCTCAAAGCAGACAGCAAATAAAAACCCCAAATCTGTTTTTATATAACCTCATTATTTTAAAGCCAATCTCATGATTTTTGGTGAGCTTGACTCATGATTTTTGAACATTTGGGATTGGCAATGCTGTGAATGTGACTTGCAAGTGTCCGCTTCACTCCTGTTTAAGGTTAGTTTCTAGTCTATTTGTAGTGAGGTAACAACTCTAGAGCCCCAGGTAGCTGCAGTATAAACTCATGGGGCCTTGCCCCAGTGAGATGTTTCCAAAGTTAAATGATCTATCCCAAGCTCAATGAACTGCAAACAAGTGATAGTCATCTAGATTTTTCTACAATTGTTTCAATTGTTGTAATCCAGAATCTATAACAAAGAATAGACATTGACATTTTAAACCTCACCAGTGTCCCTTAAGTCACTTGATACAAGATGTGAGAACATGTTCGTATAGAGCTGAGTGGTTCTAATATTTATTAAATCCTTTTTTCCAATATATGAATTGGATACAGTGCCCTATCAGCTAATTTCTAAGTTACTATCTGCAAAAAAAACCTTAGTTTTCAGGTGCCTAAGTAGCCTTTGGGATCACTTAAAGTTGCCCCTCCCTCTACCAAAATGGCACCCCTGCTTTTTTGTAGTGTCCTTTTCTAGGAAGTATACACCAGGATCCACCTCCAATCCCCTTCCTGTGCGTATTTCCTGACAATCCTGCTACTGAATTAATTCAATTTATGGATTAACTAATCATCACAATAGCCTAGTCAAGATGCAGTATTCCTACGTTATTACAGGGAACTTCTAACCTGTCACAGTAACACCTACACCATTCCCTAACCTGTAGTATAGAGCGGTATGTCTGGGAGAAAGAGCTGTGATTCTGCTGCTTTCAACTGATCCCTTGCTGCCACAACAGGCTCTTGGATCTGTGGGCAGCTGGCATAAATTCAGAGTCCTGAGGGCATTCTGATTTATACTAGAAACCAGTCTGGTCCCCAGCTGGCTCAAGCATTTGTAAAGTACAAACCTCGTTTAACCCCATTTTACCCTCCTCCAGTTTTATGTGAAGTCAGGCCCAGCAAATGTAGCCCTGACGGTATTGTTTGTTGATACTGAGCAGTTATTGAATTCCCCATTCAGGCACAATTCCTATTGGCTTCAGAGGGCCATTTGACTAAGGACTGATTTGGAGCCAAATTTTGCTCTTGGTTATATTGGAGCAAACCTGGATTAATTCCACTAAAGTGAATGGATTTATTACAGATTTACAGTGCTGTGCTTGCGTGAGCAGAATTTGGCAATAAGTAAGAACCTGGGGTGGGATCCACAAAAGAACTTGGGTGCCAAAATCCCAGTTTTAGCTCCACTGCAATCCACAAAACTCTATTTGAATGCTGAAGGTGCCTAAACTCACTCAGTGTCTATTTTTTTTTTAAGGGTAAAATTCATGGGGGGCAGGGCTCAGCTCTGCCCCCCTCCCTTCTGGTCAGCATCTCCCAGTAGCTGGCATAGGGAGCGCTGCACCTAGCATGCTAGCTTTTGTAGATCACACTCTTAGGTGCATATCTCTCCCTATTCATCAAACAGGGAGCCTAACCACTTCATGGACCTCCTTGATATTCCTGGATTTTCTAGGTGTTGCAATGCCTCAGTCCTTTCATGGATCCCATCCTTGCTATCATGTACTCAATATACTTGTTCCTTAAATTCTCTTAGGAAGATGCAGAGGTTTACAGCTACAACTCAGAAAAGCTGGGTCTCTTCCTTCCTGCGTTTACCAAGGGGCTGCATGATAGCCTGGCATTGAACAATACAATATAGTAGGATAATAAAAGCGGGCATCTAGCACCAAAAGGGCAGGAATGAGCGAGCAACTAACATGGTGAAAATTAAAATTCAAGTTCAGGACAGATGGAAAAGAGCCAGTTTTAAACAATGACCGAACAGAGGAAAATAGACATAGTAGGAAAATAAATATAGCAAGCCAAATTCAGACATGTAAGTGGATGGAGCTTCAATTAAATGTATGGAATTACACCAGTGATGGAATTGGCCCTACATCTCTAATCCTTAGTCATGTTAAGCAATATTTTCTACAACAGCTGGTTTTAGGTTGTCCCCATAGTACTGTTAATGTAACAACAGGTTCTCGCCTGCAGCTTCTCTTGACGGGAGAAAGGATAACAGCAAGCAGATTGCCCTCTGATCACATTTTAAACAAATCTTTCTTTAATGGTGCTGTTTACTTTGCATGAGCATCTACTGCAAGAATCAATCAATTAAACCATAATGAAAACTCCTCAATCTTGTGCTGTAGGATAATTTATGGGTTTAGTTGCTGGTGATCAACTAAATCTGCCTTAATCACTCTGGAAAAGAACAATTACCAGTGACAAACGTTGCAGAATAAGACCGTGAATTGAATTCATTGTGTTCACTGAAGCTTTTTAAAAAAATCTCCAGTACATAGACACTGAAAACACATTTACTTTGACACATCTCTAAAGTTAAAAGCTTTCCAAAGTAGATTCAAGGAGTGCCTTAAGCTTTCAATTTTACCATATGGCTGCTGTGATACATTACGCAGAGATACAGTACGTTTGAAAAGCTGCTGCATGAAAGGAAGCCATCTTAGGCTACAGTGGTGATAAAAAAATGACTAGAAATGAGCAAGCTAGCTACAGTGACCAATTAGTAATTTACTGGAGGCTTTTTTACTATTTACAAATGATCTACAATCAGATCATGATTTTCATGACCTTGTTAACTGTGGAAAATTTTATGCAAACACAATTCAGCCTTCGGATTCCTCATGACTCACCCAATGTTCACTGAGGATTGTTTTAAACACTTGTGTTCACAATTCAAAGTTTGCATAGTTTTAGTTGGACAAGATATGCTTCTATTCCATTCTCACCCTCCCATGCATGTGGAGCTCTGTCATCTTCATTGGGACTCCATGCAGACATAAGTGTCTGTTCAGGCAGACAATTAGAGGGATCAGGGACTTGGACAGATTCCTAACTTTAAGCAGTGTCTGGTCAAGCTAATGAAACTATTCATATGCTTAAAATTAAGCAGTTCACAAGTGGCTTGGTTGATTGGGGACTAATGTGCCAACCCTAATGTTTGCACATGCTTAACTTTATACTCTGTAAGGGTATGGCTACACTGGCAGAGTTTTTTCACCAAGAGCTTTGTCACTGATAAAGTGCTTAAAGAAAGCCGCTGTTGTGTGTTCACATTGTCTGTCTTCCACTTGAACCGCTCTGAAAATGTGAACATGCTTTGCTGCAACAGGCTGAGTAGGTGCAGAATGACCATTGAATTTGTATTTGGCTGATTAAAGGCATGCTGGTGATGCCTATATTGCTGGTTACACCTGAATGAGGAAAATATATCCATGATTATAGCCACGTGTTCTATGTTGCATAATACTTGTGAAGGAAAGGGTAAATGGTTTACTCAGGAGTGGGCTGCTGAGGCACAATGCCTGGCTGCTGATTTTGAGCAGATACCAGGGCTATGGGCAGCATGGGGCAATAAGAATCAGGGATGCCTTGAGGTAACGCTTTGAAGATGAAAACCAATAATGTTTGCTGCTATGATTGGGACTGCAAAGGTTACTTACATTTGGTAGGCTAGAAAGTAGTTGTGATTGTTAAGGCCTAGGATTCAATGTAAGGAACTAATGAAAGTGCCTGTTTTTCAGATGCATGAGGTATCATACCTTGCATGGAAACAAAGGGCCTTATAATTTAAAAAAACCCTTGGCTTTTATTGCCAAATAAACCACACCCACACACACACACACTGTTGGTAGGGAGAGAAGGGAAGGGGGGCTGATTGTCATTGCTGAGTCTAGGTCCAGCTTTCATTTGAAAACCTGTCCATGGGGGCAGAGTAGAGGAAAGTGTGAAGTGCTAGAACATGGAAAGGAATGCATGGGGAGAGTTTGGGAAGTGCATGGGAAAGAGTTCACAATGTTGTGAAAGGGAAGGCAGGCACACCTCTGTTCAGTCTGCAGTGTTATGAGAGTCTGGAGCATGTTGGTTTGATGCTCCAGAACTTTAATCAGCCTCTCTGTGGCATCCCTGTTGTAAGAATCCTTCTCGTCTTTCCTGCTTGTTGCTTTCCCTCCACTTCTTGTGGTCAGTGTTTTCTGACTGCTGCAGCACCACCCTGAACATATCTCCCCTTGTCTGTCTTGGCCATTTTCGTATCTTCCACAGATGCTCAGCTGCTGTTGGAGGGTTGGTTCTCAAGGTGAAGTCTGGAGAGGCATAATTCACAACAAACAGAAGTGCTATTGTCAACTACCCACAGAGCATTGAAACAGTAACATTAATACACTGCTGGTAACATACCTATCACTGTCTCTGTGACCCTCGGCAAGCACACGAGGCAGAAGACCCCAAGAATGGTGAGTGAACTCTGGGGTATGGGCCTTGTGTATTGCAGAAAAGCAATCTGAAAAGGTCACAGGGCACTTATGTGGGAGGCAACACTCTAAACTTCCCCACTGTTTTCCATAGGCTGTGATCACTCCTGAGGGTAAGGAGGGAGGCAAGGGTACATCTGCTACATGATTGCAGCTTCCGCCCCGGTTCCTATGTTGCTCACCTGTGTGCAGCTTTGGTCGCTGCCCAAGTAATTGCAGAGTGGCATGGGAAAGTCTCTCTCAATGGGGGAAGGAATAAAGCAGCTCTGCCAAGGAACCTCTGGCAGAGGATTGGAGAGTACCTCCAGGAAAGCTTGCTAGAGATCTCCCTGGAGGATTCCCATGAAATCTCAGAGTGCATCAACTCCCTGTTCTGCCATATGCCTAGCGGTGTGGGGAAAATGCCCAGCACACAAACAAAGCCAGCCTTCTACATTTTCCTGCCCTCAACCTGCTTCAGAACTTCACAAAGCAAAACCACTTACCAGGGGTCCCCTCTCCTGCTTCTGGCTCACCAGAGAGCGACTGCAGAGACTGTCTAGAGACCTCTGGAGTGGAGAACAGCTCCTGACTGGGCTGGCACCTCCTCTTGGCCACTCTGGGGACTAGCTCATGAGGTCAACACCCCTTTTTGTGGTAACATGCAATTATTCTGTCTCTCTGGTGTGCAGCCCTCTCACACCAGCAACCACAGCATCCTCTTCATGACTCAGTCCTCCGGTCAGGTCACTCAGTGTTCCCTTCTTCCAGGGTATAGTCCTTCAAAGTCACTATCACTCCCACAATGATCTAGGCTGTCTTTCAGTTCACTGCCCCACTGGTGCCACTTCCCCAGGGGCAGGCAGGGGAACCCAGGCCCACCCTCTACTCTGGGTTCCTTCCAGCCCAAGGACCCTACAACATTGCTGCTTGCTCCTTGAGCTGCTCCCTACCCAGGCATTCCCCATCCTCTGAAGTTTGCCAGCCTCTCTACTCCCTTCTCCTGGGCAGCAGACAGACTATTTGTCTCTATAACCCCCAAACACACCTCCCTTCTCCCAGGGAACAACTGCAGACGACAACAAAGGGGCTGAAGGGAGGTAATCAGGTCAGCTTCTAATTAAATCTTCTCTCAGTCTTAATTCCCCCATCTTGATGTATAATAAGCTAATTGGCCCTCTGGCCTGCCTTAACCCTTTCAGGGCAAGTGTGAGGACACCCCATCACAGATGGGTGGGGTTTAGTGTGCGCACGCACACACCCCTCTTGTGGGCATCTCCTTTTGGCTATCTTAGGCAGCCCCCTGCCTAGTGTACTGACTTCATGGATTGCAGTGGTGTTCCTGTGATTTTTTTTTTTTTCTAGGCACCTAAAAGTTAGGCTTTGCAATGCTGACCATTGCAATGCCTGTCCCTTTATGGATCCCACCCTAATTGTTTACATACTTCCATTAGAGTGCACACTTTTTTATAGATATTGAAAGTTAAGGAAGAGGGAGCTACGCTGGTGAATGTGCAAGCTGAATGTTACAGACCTGACTGAGGTAGTGTATACATAGAATGGATGCTGTTTGGCACAAAGTTGAACTACGTCTGATCTATTCTTTTTGAAGCAGTACTTTGGAATAGAATTTCACATAATTGAATCAGCAGACCAAACTCTGCTCTTCATTATGCACCAGTGTTAATCCATAGTAACTCCACTGACTCTAGCAAAATTACTGGGGATTTACACTGGAGTCAGTGAGCTGAATTTGGTCCAGCTTTTCCTATTCAGGGTTGGTTTTGCTTCTTGGTTCATTTATCTGCCAGCCATTTCTTACAATGTACAAAAGCAGCAGGAATTACCCAAGGAGACTCACCAATGAAAATGTTCCCTGGATCCATTCTTCAAGCTAAGACTTAACAGAGAAAGGGAGCCAGCTGAAAGCAGCAGTCTCTCTCTGACACCTGGTAAATACAAAGCCCTTTGTGGAAACACCACCAGGGGAACTTTCTTTAAAGGCCTTTGTTGTTGTGATTACCCAATTTGGAGGCTAAGATGGAGAGAGATGCCCCTAGGTTCTCAAAGCTGGAATCCATAACTGAGACACTTCAAGGGAATCTTAACGTAGTGAGATGTCCCCAAGAGCAGTTTAAAAATGAATTTGGTTAAAGCTGGTATTGATTCTGTAACAGCTGTCACAGTTAATCATAAAAAGGAAACTATTTCTGGTTTTGAGAGAGTTGGATACCAGAGAATGTCTAAAAGTCACAATACTTGGATTTTCTGTCTTAGAGGTGGTATTTATAAAGCTGTCATCCAGCAACAAAATATCTGAAAATCTATCATGTTTGTTTGGTACCTAACTGAGCAACTCTAGTAGCTGAAATAGTTGATAGTAATGTCCTCTATTGAAAAAAGTCTACTAAATTTCTGATTAATGTATTTATAGGATCTGATCAGGCAGTCATTACTGGTGCATAGCTCTCGCAGAACAGAGTGGCATTTTTGTATATTGGATCATGCCCTTGTTTGTGTTGGGCAGAATTTTAATGTTGTTGGAAGATAGTTGATTGTGGACCTCTGGGTCACAGCATAACCCACCATGAGGGAAGCAATAGTACAAGACAGCAAGCTGTTTCAGACCTGGTCTCGAGTATTCCACCAGCACTGCTGAAGCTTACATACAATAGAGTGCAAAACCCCATTCAGTAATAACTGGATGCTAGCAAAACTTTTTCTTGCCCACATCTCAAACAAATACAAATGCACCAGAAAGTCAGAAAAGCTGCATTAGAAGATTAGGAAGGCAAAGCCAGTCATTCAAAAAAGTTAGGAAAAGCCAGAATTAAGGCTGCCTGTGTTTCCCACTGCTGTCAGCCTCCAGTTCCAGTTCCCCCAGGCTCCCTGTCGCAATCTACTCTTCCCCCCCCCCCCCCACCCCCCACCCATCTCTCGTTTCCTCTGCAGTTGAAATAAACAGCTTCATACTCTAGGCTGCCTGGGCCTAGCAAGGCGATGGGCACTGAGAACAAGAGAGACAGGCTACCTGCTCTCAGCCCAGAGCTGCAATTGCAGAGAGAGTCCCACTCAACCCATGGCTGAAGCATGCTAAGTAGTACACATGGAATCTACAATGAATTTAGCTGCTAAACTCTGTCTCTACTGAGCAGCTTTGAATTTTTCAAAGGCTTATATCTTGGCCAAATTTGGGTGAATTTTCACAGGAATGGCAAAAGGCACGTCCCTGACACCAAGGCCACTCCCATGCAAAGCTATCAAAAACATAACACTTAAAATATTCTAGTGAAATATTCTAAAGATGGGCAAAATGTATTTTTTCCACTTAGCCTCATCTCAAAGATATTGACTATTGGCACATTTTTAAAAAAAACCCATAAATTCAGGCAGACAGTTGGCATGGAGCATTTCAGCCCAAATAGTTAGTTTGCCAAAATTATAAGCAACTAAAAATGGGGTCTTATAGTGGGCCGTGCTAGACAACCTTAATAGGCAGTGCTCTGCCACTTCGATGAGACCTAAGATGCTGCTCTGCCCTTAGAAGTAACTGCTGAAGTGCCAGAGATGCCATTTGGCAGCCTGTCAACCTCGCTACAACCTCTTTCAGACTAGACTAACTTAAGCACCCCTAGCAAGCTGAGTGTCCAGTCCAGCATTTCCTCGGATCATCTCTCCTGCTATATAGCACATCAATATTGTAGAATGGAACAGAGTGCAGAGACGCATATACAATGAAACACACGCAGCGCATGCTTCCTTTAGGTCATACCACACCTGCATGCTTGTGTTAACTGGCAGCAGTTACTTAAATACTTGGAACACAGGAATTGCCATTCTGGATCAGACCCACAGGCCACCTGGTCCAGCATCCTGCCTCTGAGGTCAGTGGCCGATGTTTTAGAGAAATGTGTTAAGAGACCTGTTGCCTGCTGCAAATCTGGGTTTGAGCCAGTGCGGATATTGTACATTACCTGGATAGCAGCACTCCACAAGAGATTGTGTACATTAAAGCAGCTGCCTTCCTAATTACTGAGGTTCGTTACCACTACACCTACTGCATTATTGTAACTGCCAGAGAGGATGAATACACTTTCTTTTATCTAACCACCACTCTTTCCCTGCCTGCACTTCCCACACCAACTCCCCCACAGCATGGGTCAGGTTTACAAACACTAGCTTTTTTTTTTTTTTTTTTTTTTTTTGCGCTCCTGCGAATTGCAGGCATTAACTTGGGACTCGGTTTAAGCATTTTACTGCACCCTTGTAAGGAGAGCCCTGTTTTTAGGCTGGAATGCATAGCCTGTGCAGGTAAAACAGGAGTACTGATGTATCAGTATGGACTACACTTGTGCCACCAGTTTCATTGCTGTTTCATCACCTCAGGTACTTTTAAGCATATATGCTACTTTAATACATACATGTTTTCACATATCTGATGGCACTTGCATGTTTTGGGGGCATATCTTTAGAGGCCTTGACACTTTCCTTTTGTTTAATCTTAAAAGATTTTCTTCCACTCTGCTGTCACACCCCCATTTGAAGGGACCTTCAGTCTACTGCCTTTCCTACATCTCTTCAGTTAAAGGTCTTGTATATTCAGCTGATTTCCTGTATGGCACTATATGGAGCGTGTAGGCTGATGTTTTCTCTGCTATATAAGACAGCACACACTCAAAGAGTTGATAGCAATCTCTGTAACAGTTGGCCTTGTCCTTTTTAGCAGATGCTTCACCACTGGAAGAAAAGGAAACAATGGGTTGTCAGTACCAATAATGACTAACAGGAAAATTTTCCTATCTACTGAACATTGTTTAATAATCTTATAACCAAACACCAATTGATACGAAAACAGACTGAGAAGTCCCTTAAAGAAAACAAGAAAGAAGAGCTACAAGGAGCCTGATCCATCATGTCTGTACCTGCATCTTGGGCAGTCACTTACACCAGTGCAAAGTGGTTGTAAATACCTACCAAATATGAATGACAGAGTTTTACACCCATCCATGCTGGACTGTTGTACATGACTGTAAAAGGCACAGGAAAATGTTGCATCAGGCCCCTATGTGTGTGATTTTTGGGGGGTTCTTTCCTAATATTATAGGACTGGAATTAAGTGTTGAAGACATCATAAATTAGATACAGGCAGTGAAAAGAATATTGCATAATTAAGTTATCAAGAAGGATGTAAAGAGAAATTACTCAGTTTTTCACTGACATGTAAATATAAAATTCCACAGAGAGAGAGATACAGGAAATCTGAAGTGAGGCATTTATTACTCATGTGCATAGAGATGGGTCTGGAACTGAACACACACAAACAATGGGCACTTTTAAACTGGTCTTAACCTCTAGTTTACACCAAGGGCCAGATAGACCCTGCACAGCCCAGATTATGGGAAGAGCTAGGGTAGCTTTTAACCACTTTTGCCCGCCCATATCTATTCCTGTTCCAAGTAGAGGAATAGAATAAGTGTGAGACTCAGATTCAATGGTTACATAATTGCCATTTTAATGGTAATGGGAACTGTCTGTGTGTAGTAAAAGGAGGCTAGTTGCCACAAAAGAGAAAATTACAGGTAACCCTAATGGGGTAGAAAAGATGCCTCGTTTTATTCCACTTGCCTTATCTGTGCAGCATAACCATTCTGGGCATCTATCATTTCACTTACAGACACAATCCAAACATTGTTTAACTACCCCTATTTGGTGAGGGGAAAGAACACAAATGGCCACAACATCAGCATTGCAGAGCTCATATCAGGATCCCCTCCACCCCCAGTGTTCTGCTCTTAGTCATTCTGTCAATCTAGAGTTTTCTTCTGTAAACGGCTTACACTGGCATGGCTGAGAGGAGGATCTGCACCACTTTGTTCTCAGAACAAAACAAAAAAAAAAAAAGCTTTGGTAGGGTTCAAAGTAACATAACAGCAAATTAGAGTAAACATCTCTAAGGACATTTTAGTTAGCTGCCCTGATGTCCTCAGCTCCCTCTTTCACTACCCATTAATGCCAATGGCAGACTTCATATCCTTCAACCTTTGTGCTCTACACAGCTCACCATCCTAGGGCTCCAATTCAGCAAAGCATTTAAGCATAGGCTTAAGGCTGTCCCTCTCCAGCAAAGCTCTTAATCACATGCATAACTTTAAGAACTGAAAGTCACAAAGAAATTAAGAATGTGCTTAAATGCTTTGCTGGAGAGGGACAGATTGCTCCATTGTGGCCACAACTGAGCACTTCAGAAGAACAAAGGTATTTGAGAGGGGCAACAGAAGAGGGATGAATTTTACCTCACCTTCCTAAACAAAATAAATCAATCAATTCCAGTTTAGTGGATCCATGTCCCATTGTCCATTCTCAAGCTTGAGTAGGGCATAAAATAAAGTGTTAGAAGAATTTTTTTTATTGTTATGATCACCAAATAGGTCTTGATTTATAACAGCTTCTCAGACTAATTTAAGTTTGACAGAAACATCATCAGTGAGCTAGTATGTAGCACCCCCAGTCATGGACTAGGATCCCATTATGCCACCTCTGTACAACACAGAAGTCAAACCCTGCCCCAGAGAGCTTACAATCAAAATACAAGACAAGAGACCCCAGGTGGGACAGCATAAGAAAACAATACAAAAGTACTGATCAGCATGAGGGCCAGTTGTCTCAGCACCCCAGTTGCCTAACCACAGTCAAGTTTTTGGGGACATCACAAATGAATATTTTGAAGCATGATCTGAAGGAGGACAATGCGGTGGCTTTGTGGATGTTTATGTGGAGTTCCTCTCATGCATTAGGAGCAGTATGGGAGAAAGCACAAAAGTGCTCGTTTGAAAGTTTAACATGTGGGCAATGAAGGCCAGGTGGAGGCAGAAGTCAACATCTTGCGAGTGTATGGGAGATGATAGCTCAGGTGGGAATAGGGCATGGAGGGCTTTAAAGTGAAGAGACATAGCTTATATTGGATGGGATAGACAAGGGGGTGCCACCGGAGGGATGCAAAGGGAGGGGTGACCTGGTCAAAACAAGCCAGAAAAGCGATCTTTGCAGAAATTGAATAATTATACATTTGTCAAGGCTAGAGAAGATGTCCATTCTTCATTTTCAGCTGACAAGCCTCCCAGATGATCTATTTCCACTTCAAGTTCATCTACACCAGTGTCAGTATTACAGGAGCTGCCTGCAATGGGAGCACCCAGAGTGGAGGTAAAAAATCATGAATCCCATCTGCACCAGTGCTCACACAGTTGCTCACCAGGAGTGCATTTGCACAGTTGGTGGCAGTTACTCTAATAAAGTTAGCAGTTTCTAGTGTAGATAAGGGTCCAAGCTTTTAAACGTGGGTGACTGATTTTCAGAGGTGCTAAGTAGACCCAACTCCCACAGAAATCAGTAGGTATTGTGAGAACTCAACACCTTTGAAAAATCAGGCCACTTACTTGGATACCTAACTATGGACTTTTCATAGATTCCAAAGCCAGAAACGACCATTGTGATCATCTAGTCTGACCTCCTGTGTAAAACAGGCCTTAGAACTCCCCCAAAATAATTCATAGAGCAGATCTTTCAGGGGAAAGAAACCACCATCCAATCTTGATTTAAAAAGTGGTCAGTGGTGAAGAATCCACCATGACCCTTGTTCTAATGGTTAATTACTCTAGTAAAATTTTACACCTCATTTCCAGTCTCTGAATTTGTCTAGCTTCTACTTCCAGCCATTGGATCATGTTATACCTTTCTGTGCTAGAGTGAAGATCCCATTATCAAATATTTGTTCCCATGTAGGTACTTAGAGAATGTGATCAAATCACCTCTTAACCTTCTTTTTACTTAATAGACTCAAGAAGCTCAGTCACTGTAAGGCAGGTTTTTCTAATCCTTTTATCATTCTAGTGGCTTTTTCTACAACTTATCAACATCCTTCTTGAATTGTGGACAGCAGAACTGGACACAGTAGTCCAGCAGTGATTGCACCATTGTCAAATACAAAGGTAAAATAAACTCTCTACTCCCTACTTGAGATTCTGCTCTTTCTTTATGCATTCAAGGATCACATTCATCCTTTTGGCCACAGTCTAGGACTGGGAGCTCATGTTCAGCTGATTGTCCACCATGATCCACAAATCTTTTTCAGGGTGTTTTGGTGCTTTTACTTTAGGCACTCAAGTTTAAAAGTTTTGGCCCAAGCATCTGCTGGCTATCTCAGCAAGAAAAAGGCTAGATAATTACTCTTTCAGAAGAAGCCAGGGTTTAGGTCTCTGCCTGTTTGCTGTGTACAAGAAATTCAAAGAAATCCACCTGAAACTGCTGAACTTTGTAAAACTTACCAATATTATCAAACTAGCCTCAAAGAAAAATATTCTATTCAGCGACTATTCTGCTTACATTTCAGGCATCTGTTTCTCCTGATGAGGTTTTCAGATTCTTTGTGCAGGCATAGTAAACAGGATCCCTGTTTCTTGGGACTTCATCTGTTCCTAATGCCCATTACTTACTTGAAGTAAACAGATCTTTAAAATAAACTTCTTACCTGTCAATGCATTTCTTATTGTATTACAGTAGTACTGATCAGGGCTCATGGCACCATTGTGCTAAACGCTGTGCAGACACACAGTACAGGCACACTTCTTGCTCAAAAGACTTATTTTTTTGGTTTTATACTGACAGCCAAATGAAATGAAGATGAGAGACACGAGAAGAGTCAGTGACAGTGGAACAAGCAAGCTTTTCAGGGTAAGCACCACAGTTCACCACTTGCCTAATCAGCAACTCATCTGTGAATTGAGAATTTTACATTATTGTATTTTTCTTCTTCAGTGAACTCAGAATATAGAGTTGCCCATTTCTCTTTCAGCTTCTGTTTCCTCCTCCCCGCTCCATTCCCGCATCATCTTCTTTTCTCTTAACAGTCAAGGTACACACACACACAGTCACCCTATGGTTATCACAATGCATATGCCTAAGTTGCCCTCACTTCAAGCGACTCTTAATGAGATTGATATCATTTGGCAGATAATTAAATGGTTCCTGGTTATGCCATTGCAAAAGAAATGCCTATGTCATGATGAACTTTATCCTTCCCTTTATCCAGCATACATCAATGGATTTAATATCTTCTTCATCTCTCTAGAGTCGGGCACAGTGCTGTTCTCATTAAGAGCAGTAGACCCTTGGTCTTGGTCATCATATGTGAAACATTGATAATATAAAGAGTAACTGAAATATGTTAAAAGGTTTCATTTACAATGAGTTCATAAAGAGTTAATAAATGATTAACAGACATTTTAATAAATTGTTAGCGTCCAAGAGGTCAACAGGTTGATTACAACCACCCATAACATCTCCCACTGAAGTGATCATAATGATCTATAACATGCTTATAATGTCTAGTAATCATTTATTAAACCTTTTGTTTTCTAAAGGAATGGAAATAATCTCAGAAAGACAGAGTTTGGGAGCCAAACTCCCACTACAATCCGGAATTCAGGACCTGAGATTGGAATGCTGAACTGCAGGATGGTTTAGAATTTCCCCTCAGCACTGAAGAGCTGTTTAGGAGGCTGCCCTGTGTCTTTCACAAAGACCTGAGCCCAGATATCAGCCACTAAGAAGGCAGCTCTGACTTTTCTACTATGTATGTTGTTCATTTAAAAACTCAGTAGAAAAAGGGAAGTATGTTACAAGTCACTGGAAGTTGACAGTTCATGGCAGCTTTCAAGGTTTCAAGATTTTGTTCTGCATTGAAACAAAAAGCAAAATGTTCTGAGGGTTTTCACAAGTAGGAACTAGGCTGAAATGGCCACTTTCAGATCAACATGGTGTCTCTTTTGCTTTCAGACGTCCATGATGGACTGGAGAAGCCATCCACTCAAAATATTAGTTGAAATCAATATGAATTTACTGGTAAACTAAAAGCTGTTTCTGTATGGTTAAAATCTAAAGCAATATGCAGAACTATGGCTAGGTCTTCATTAACTGCCGGATCGGAGGGTAGAGATCGATCTTTCAGAGACCGTGTCTCGTCTAGACGCGATAAATCAATCCCCAAAAGCGCTCCCTGTCGACTCAGTACTTCAGCTTGCGAGAGGCGCAAGCGGAGTCGACGGGGGAGCAGCAGCGGTTGACTCCCCAGCATGAGGACATCAAGGTAAGTCGATCTAAGATGCGCTAACTTCAGCTACGCTATTTGCGTGGCTGAAGTTGTGTATCTTAGATCGACCCCCTCGCCCCCACTAGTGTAGACCAAGGCTATGTTAAAAGAACACAAGGTTGCAAAATCAGGCACTCAGAAATTAGGAAATGCCACCATTAAGGTTGCCTGTACAATCATAACTCATCCCCCTTATGTGTGTGTGTGTATATATGATCACATACTACTTTTCTCATAGGACCCCTCTGTCATTCAATGCACAGGAAGGACCATTCTCCAGGATGGAACCAAGGTTGTGTAATGAAAGAGGCTTTTGTCCCTGCCTGATTTGTTGCAGTGGTTGGAAGGTGTGTAGTGAAGAGGGCAGGGCACTGCAGGAAGAGAAAAGAGGGAGGTTTAAGGCCACCGTGGAGAATTGGATTCTATTCCTGCCTCTGCCATGAGTTTCTGTGTGATGCTAAGCAACTACACCGGCCTTTTCACAAGCAGCCACTAATAGTGCATTCCTTATTTCCTGGGTGTCCAATCTCAGATACCTGAAGGCCAACATTTGTAGAAGTGCTGAAATCAACTGGAGCATTGCTTTGAATATACAAAGTGTTAAGTGCTCTGGAAAAAAAAAAGTCAAGCCCTAAGTATTTCACTTTAGGCACCCAAAGTTAGTGGACCCTTCCAACAATTTTGGCCTACTCTTTTTTGTGCCTCAGTTTTCCCAGCTGTAAAATGGAGATAACCACCTAATCTCACAAGGATGTTGTATAGTTAAGTTCATTTTTGTGATGCACAAATACAGTGGGCTGAACACAAACACCTGTGAGAAAATATGTAATTTCATATTCACTAAAGGGTTTAAATGGTGTGCATTAAATGAATGAAAATAAAGTTAAATCACTATTCATTCATTGGGGTAAGGCTGCTGTGTGAAAAATAGTATGTCCCCATGTAATTAAAGACTGTTGAATTAAGGTTATACAAGCAACCTTAAATCTGGCATTTCCTAATTTCTAAGTGCTTGACTTTGCAATCTTTATAATGTTTTTAGGTATAGTTTTTAATGTAATTCCTATATATTCGTTGGAATGGCTAGAACCAATACAAGTACATTTTAACAACCACATAAACTGGAGTTCATCCAAATCAAGAGCAAATCTGTATTTGAGCAAGGAGTTAATTGTGATGACTTGTTTATAGTGTTTGGTTCTGCTTTCCTGTTGAAAGGCAGATCTGATTATTTAGCACATTAAAAATTAAATTACAAATAAAAGTAAAAGTCGTTCCTCAGTTTAAGCGGGACCATTTTAATTTTTTTTTTTTAAGTTTCCATGGTTGATATTACTTTGGCAATTTAAGCTTTCATGTATGAATGATACTGAATAGCAATGCGTGGAAGTCTCAGTTGAATAAGTGATGTAACTTTTGTTGTTTCTCACATAAAATAACTGTCTTTTAAAAAAGTAATAACTCCTTTGCCCTCAGTCAATCTAGCCTCCTCTCGTAAAAACAATGAATAGTGGTTTAATATTCTGATTATTTCTTGTTTTGAGCGCATCTATTAAGTATGCTGGTTGCCTCATAAAATTAACTCTTTTTGAATCAATGGAATGGAGAGTATTTTTCTTTCTATTTAATCCTTGGTGAGATTTAGAATAGATTATAAACCCATCATCCTACAGTCTGATGGAGTACTTGAAGCATAATTTAAAGATGTACTTCACTGCAGGATCAAGTGCTTTGTTGAATTGGGGCCTTAACAGGTCTGACCCAGAATTTGAAGGAAGGCTGTAATCATTGCATGGAGGTTGTGTTTAAAGTGTTTGTTTATGGGTTATTTGTTTGTCAGAAAAGGATATATTTTTTTAAATATTGAAGAAAAAACAATAGTGACATGAGAAGACCACGTCTGGGACACATAAATTACGGTGGGTTTTATGTTAACATAGTTCTTATAAAGACTACCAGATTAAGAGCCCTACAGCTTCTCTCCACAGAAGTGCATGGTCAATAACCCCTTTCCCCTCAAACTCTGACCTGAGGCCTCCAGGAAAGCACTTTATCACATTTAGCTTTGCTTAGGTTAGTAGGATTTCAGCATGTGCTTAAATTTAAATTTTTACCTGCTAAAGTGCTTAGTTGAATCAGGACCCATGAACTGGACAGAGACTACCAGCTCACTACAGTAGTGAGACTACAGTGTATTATGAACTATGCTTTTACATAATCTGGATTTTGGTTAGCTCTGGAATCTTAGGTTGATGGTTTTCCTGTAGCTGTGACTGCAGTTTGAATTTGGAGGTAGAACTGTGTTAATAGATTTTTCAGTTTGCTGGCTGTAAAATAATATTTTTTTTAAAAAAAAAAAAGGGGGGGGGAATAATTGGTTCATTTCAAACTAAATGTTTCATTCAGCCCAAACCAAAATGTTTCATTTTGAAGTTTTAATAACATTGAAGTACATTTTTAAATGGCATTTCAAATAAAAAAATTGAAATTCTTTCTTCAGAAAGCATAACACAATGTTTGGGGGGTCATTGGGAGTGGGGGAAGTCAGCCAAGACAATTGGGTGAATTCAACACAAATTTGCAAAACGTTTTAGTCAACACACATCTGCATTTTTTTTTCAGCAAAAAGTTTCTCTCACAAAAATTTACCCAGTGCTACATGGCGGGTTAAAAATAAATATAACTAAGAAATCCTTCACTTTTTTTTTTAAATGACTAATGTCTAATAAGCCAAAGTTCTGCAGTGCCTTTTTGCAAGATGTCATATGTGGCACCATTACCAGAGAAAGGGTGCAGTCTCCAAGCATATCTCCATGCAGCATGGCATTCTACAGCAGTCCCCTGGAAATAATCCACTCACACTCAAAATTCTTTAAAATAATATTCCCGTTCTCTTGGGATCTAATTTAGTCAACATGATCCAACTTCCAAAAGAGCCCTCTTTTTACCCACTCCTAGATTCAAGGCCCTTTAGCCCTCCTTCATAGGGCTGTGTGGTTCAGATCCTGGCCTCTCCGGCCAGCAAACTCATCCCTTTTGTTCAGAGCTTCTACAACACTCCTTCTGGGACTAGGGACTAGAACAGTCGTCATCCTCCTCTCGGCAGGCTCTTTCTAACTGGGCTTGGAGCCTATTTGTCAAGTCACTGATGTCAGTCATCAGACCACTCCCCTGACACTTCCTGTGTGTCTAATTATCTCAAACACCTGTCTGTGCCTACTACAAGAGAGGGGAGCCTTGGCCCACCACTCTACAATGTTCCTAGTCCCTGGCCCTTTAAAGGCACAATCGTCTGGGATGGCCCTATACCTTCTCTCTCCCCAACAGTAACTGCTCCTCATGCCCATCTTCCTTTCTCCTAGTGACCTCTTCAGGTTTTTTTTTCAAATGGACTTCATCCACTTTCTGTGGACAGCTGTCCACAGAAACAGGCCTTCCAGACTGTGTCCTCTAGCCATAAAGGGTCAATGCCCTGATACAAACACATTTTTATAAAAGGTGACTCAAGGAGTGGTAATTCATTCTGAGTGTTTACTGGTCTCTACTGAAACACACTGTTTCTGGAACACATGCGCTTGTGGCCTGATCCAAAGCCCGTTACACACAATGGAAAGGCTCCCATGGACTTCACGGGCTTTGGGTGGCAGCGGTAGAGGCTGAAATCCTTACCTAAGAAAAATTCTCCTTGGGGGGGGGGGGGGGGGAAATGAGTTTTGCCTGGCTAAGGACTTCATGATCTGGCCAAAAGTTTGTAAAATGGAAGCAATTGGCAGGAACCTACCACAGGGCTAAATCCTGATACATGTTGAACCAATAGTAACTTGACCCACTAATATGAGTCGACTTCCACCACAGCAGGTGGAACCTGGCAAAAAGCCAGAGTTGTGTTCCCTCTGTCCTGTAGTGACTTGCAGGGCCGGTGCAAGGAAGTTTCGCACCCTAGGCGAAACTTCCTTGCGCCAGCCCCGCTGCCCGCGGGAGCTTAGCGTGGAGCCGGGAGGCAGGGGGGCGGCTCGCCATGGCTGCCTCCCGGCTCCATAGCTGGGAGGCAGGAGGCAGCTGCCCGCTCCCCCAAATCCTGGCACCCTACGCGACTGCCTAGGGTTGCCTAGTGATACCGCCAGCCCTGGTGACTAGCATTCACTTGTCAATTTTTTAAAATTCCATTGATAAAATGTAGCAGGAGAATGAAGGCATAGCACGGCAACCAACAGCAACATTTAAAAGTTGAACCCTGTACAGCAAATGCACTTGGCTAGGAGGGGAAACAGACACAGTATGTTACCTGCAGCTGAAGTTTAGTTTGTGCCCACACCCATTCTGAAGAAAGACCTGAGTTAGTTACAGACAGGAAACAGATGACTCAAGCAGAGTAAGAGTAGATCCAGGAGAAAGTGCTGGTAGCAAAGCAACCGTACTGTGACCCCGACTCAGCCAGGTGGTCTCCCTCACTGTCAATGTCATACAAAACAGCAAAGGAGACTTTATCCTACAGGGAATAGTGCACGGTAGCAGTGCCATACGAACAGGCAGCGGAAGGAGACCGTTTAAAATTATTCTTTGTGGGTGTGTAGCATACCCTTTAATCAGTTAATGTGGCACTAGGACAGAGGCACTCAGTGGGGAAAACTAGGAAATGCTTGTCTTTATTTTTATAACTACCATATGCCCCCAAGGGGGATCTGGGTTATATCAAAAGGGGTTGTTAAAAGAAACCAGGCAGGAAAAATAAAACAATGGCCTAGGTAAGGAACATTCCCTCCAGCCAACAGCCAGGTTGAGTCGTGCACTCTGTGCTTCCCACTCCCAGGTGAATGGTTAATGTGCTGTTATTTCATGCAGTCTTGGCTCAGTCAGCTTCATCTCTCTGAACTGATGTCTTTACAATAGTGTCTGTTATGGGCAATCAGTAAACAGATAATAGAAAGGACATCTGAGATACTGCATTATAGCTTATGCACTCCACCATTTGCTGAGGGTTTGGTGTGCTGGGCCATAACATGATTCCCTTTGTGTGTGCTCATGTAGTTTACCTTCTTATGGTAGAGATTTCTGACTATGTGCACTGAGCCAGAGGCAGAATTCTATATTATCTCCAGTTTTGTACTGCTGCTTATCTGGAATAAAGCTCTTTAAGATCTTTTGGGGATGTAGTGCTTAAAGGAACAAATGAGTTCATGCTATGGCTAATATGGGGCCGTGTACATGCTAACGCATCTAATGAAAATGGGTGGATTTATTCTATAAAATTGCTAGCACTGTCTGTATGGATGACCTGTCCCAGTGACCACTTTTACTATGTAAAGTATATATGCAACATATATTTTATTTTCAAGAATATTTTCCTTTCTCCAGAGACGCTTATTCCCTGCAACTTCACCCCAATAGCACCTCTTCTCATGGCTAACATAGGAAGAAAAGGACATAACAGTAACTAATGACTTACTTGACATTAGGAAATGCTTTGCAATATAAGCCATGAAATGTGACTTCTCTTGCTCAAAAAACAAAAACAAACCCCACAATTCCATAGTGACTTCAACGTACTGATCCTAGTTCCAATGAGGTCAACTGGAGTCCTCAAGTAGCTGTGACATAAAGGGGGACAAATAAGGTCCTAAAGATAGTTTACTCAAGTCCTGAATTTACCACTTTTTGCAGGAAAAAAAGAAAAAAGCAGCTCTGTAAAAAGGTACCATGTTACTTTGCCACTCTACAAACAGTTAAAAGCAAGGTAACAGCTTGGATACAGACAGAATGTGAGCA
The DNA here is from genome assembly GCA_037349315.1 of Chelydra serpentina. Taxonomy (NCBI): domain Eukaryota; kingdom Metazoa; phylum Chordata; order Testudines; family Chelydridae; genus Chelydra; species Chelydra serpentina. The sequence goes on from JBAIAC010000018.1 coordinate 630,366, forward strand.
TTTGTTTACTCCAGGTGTACAAAAAGCCATAAAAATTTAGAACATATGGGCACCTTGTTTAGCTGGTACTACTACTTCTATTCTGATCCCCATGCCCTTTCCATTATGCATACAGCCAGGGCCGGCACTCCCACTAGGCGACCCTAGGGCGCCAGGATTTGGGGGGTGGAGACTCCCAGCGGTGATTCAAAATGCCGCTGAGAACGCAGCTTCCCATGAGCTGCTGCCCTGCTGCCGGCGGAGGTGAGCTGCCGCGGGCGGGGGGGCTGGCCGGCACGGGTGGGGGGCTGCCATGGGGGGGGTCCAGGGGGGCCGAGGCTGCTGTTGCACATGGGGGGGGGGGGGCACAGGGAGCCCAGCCAGCCGCAGCCCGGCACAGGGAGCCCAGCCAGCCGTGGCCCGGCGGGGAGGCACGGGGAGTCCAGCCTACTGTGGTCCGGCGGGGAGCCCGGCCCACGGAGCAGGGGTGGGGAGCCGAGCTTGGCGCGGCCGGGGAGGCTGCCACGGCCCTTGGGGCTGAGCCGCCGTGGTGGTGGGGGGGGGGGTTATGTGGAGCTGGCTGCCACGGGGGGCAGTGTTAGTTGGAGGGGAGGCGGCACAGGGCTGGTGCAAGGAAGTTTCGCCCAGGGCGCGCAACTTCCTTGCACCGGCCCTGCATACAGCAGTTTAGGAAAGTTAAAAAGGGTAGGGCTAGCTGAAGCAAATGTGAGCATGCATGAATGGTGGTAGCATATGCTTAACACCAGCTATTGTAATGTATCTTGTAGAAATATGTATATCCATTGCCTTAACAGCCTTCCCTTTCATTGCTCCATTCTCTGCCAAACCCCCCAAGTTTCCAGTCCAGAATATTTCTTCCTTCCCTTAGGAGGGGAATGATGGGACAGAGTTTGAGAAACCCTGATGAATACCCTTGAAAAGGGCAGCCCGCAAAGTTTGTACTCATGATGCTCATTGTAATGGGTTGTGCTCATGACCGTGGCACCTCCTGCTGGTTGCTCTGGGAATTAGCTCTGTCCACCAGCAGGGCACCCACCTCATGTGGTGTCTCAGGGCTGGTCTACACTAACCCCATAATTCAAACTAAGATACGCAACTTCAGCTACGTGAATAACGTAGCTGAAGTCGAACTATCTTAGTTCGAATGAAAAAGCACTTACCCGGGGTCCACACGCGGCGCGCAGGCTCCCCCGTCGACTCCGCCTACTCCGTTCGTCGAGCTGGATTACCAGCGTCGACGGCGGAGCACTTCCTGGTTCGATTTATCGCGTCTAGACAAGACGCGATAAATCGAACCCAGAAGATCGATCCAGCGCCTCCGACAAGACGCGTGAGTATAGACGTACCCTCAGTCTCCATCATCTCCAGGGACCTGCATCACTCCCGGACCACGGTGTCCTCTTCAGGGCACGGCCCTCTGGCTGTGCCCCAACTCCATTGTCTCCCCGTTCCAGGGGAATCGGCAGTCCTTCACCTGGCCTTTTGCCGCAGTGGCAAACTGCAGCCCCTAGTTCAGCCCCTCATTCAGGGGCAAACTGCAGTCCTTTGGCTGGCCAATTCCCTTGGCAGCCAATAGGGCAAAGCAGGGGGAGAGGGGCAACCCATCCGCTACTCTAGCCCCAACCCAGGGACCCTATAGCTGGCAGCCACTCACTGTTTCTCCTTCCCCTCTGCCGCTACCTGCTTTCCCTGGGCCACTTCCCCATAGCCCCCCAGTACCTACTTGGCCCTGTATCAAGGCCACAGTCTGGGAGCCAGCCAGCCAGGAGCTCTGCTTGTTCCCCTGACCAGCACTGCTCTGTCCTAGGTACTTCTCTCTACAGGCACCTCAATCTCCAGGGAGAGACTTCTCCTCTCTGCCCTGCAGCCCTTTTTATAGGACCCAGCCTGGCCCTGATTGGCTGCTTCTAAGCCCTCTTCTGGTTGGCTGGGTTTTGTGCAGCCACGCCAAGGGCTGCTATTAACCCTTTGCCAGCCAGTGAGGGGCAGCTCCCCTGCCACACTCATGATACAACTTCATTTAGGATAAATACATGTCCCATTGACCTCTCATGAATGCAAAATTCACTTTTTATTATGTAGGGAAAAAAACCCCAGTCACTCAAAGACAAAAAGACTAACAAGTTACTCTTTCACAGACAGGCATAGCTGCAAGGCAACAGCCACAGTGTGTAGGGCTGTGTGCTTGTTTAAACAGTTGTGTGGGGTATTGCATGCTGCTGTAGGTATATCCAGTATATTGAGTAGCAGTAACCACAGACCCAGAGACTGGGCCAGGAAAGTTCCATTGTCTTTTTCTAGCACCCGTGTGAGCCAGAAATTTATGATACTTTGGATTAATTGAAACTGAACAAAAATAGCTGGAGGTCAAGGAAAGGACGTATGCAAGCTCCAGTGCAACAACATGTAGAAAGTGGACCCAAAGGGAAGAGAGAGTTTTGTTGTTACTATGAATCAGCACAGTTCACATATAATTGTAAGCAAATATCTTAGGCCCTTGCGTCCCAGATTACTACACAAGGCTTTAAAATGCACCACTCAATTTCAGGTAGCATGAAGAGCCTGTAATAAGTCATAGTCATTATATTTAGCACAGCCCTGAACTTGTGGAGTATATATTTCCCTGTAGATCTCTCAGCCCACTTTACAGAACTCAATAGCTTTCCTGGAAGCCAAGCACGATAGCATATGCTCTGTTTTGTTTACATCTTGCACTTGGCCTTTCATCATGAACAGCATTTCATTAACAGTAAGTCCTTTTATGAAGAATATAATTCCACTGGGCACTTCCTATTAATCAGGCACCATGAATTCCACCCCCTTCAGGCTCGGGGCCCTCGCTGCTGCTCAGCCAAGCAGCAGGGCTGGTGCAAAGATGGAACACTTGTTTTATTCTCCTTTGCTTCTGTTTGTGCTATTCGCAGCACAGGTTGCTGGTCAATGCTAGGGGCAGCAATGGAGCACAGAGCAAAAAACCCTGCCAGCAGCCATCCTTCTCTAAGCATTCTTCTCACAGGGGACAGGTTGTGATGAATTGGGAATTTCTTGTAATACTTGTGTGAAGCCTACGTGCTTCAGTTTCCCCTGTATGCTGTATTGTTACCTAGTGGATGGAAAAGGTCTGTTTGCTCTCAGGACAGGCTAGGACACAGGTGTGAATGGCACCTAGCTGTCTGGGTCTAAGTGAGCCTTACTCCACATATCACTGGAACATCTGAGAAGACAGTAGCAAATCCAATGGCCCGGACACAGATTCCTAGCAACCAATGATTCAGAGAGAGATGGACTTCCCTGCCTCTCAGCAGGGGACTAAGCAGCGTTTCCCTAGCTGGAGAACAAAGGACTGCAGGGTCTGAGGTGGGGGTTAAGTGTGGGCTGAAGGAAGCAGTCGGTGCACACTTGGGAGTCTGATGAAGGAGGTCAGATGGACGAAGAGAGATGGAGCTTGCACAATGGGGTTCACTGCAGCTTGGCTGGACTCTGAGCTAACCAGAATGGACTATGCTTTAACCTTCATTCCTCTATACTAACCTAAGGACTTCCTATGCTATGTTCCAGAGGACTAATAAACCCGAGAGTTACGACAATGCTGTGTGAGCATCACGGCAAATGCTTGGAGAGGTGCATTGGTCCCTAAAAAGTGTACAAGTCTCCATCGGCGGTCTGGCTCAGCTGGACTTGCTGAACAGAACCCAGGGTGTGAAGCAGGAGTGCTGAAGTCCCCGAGGTCCAGTCTAAGGAGGCCGTGAAGCTGTGTGGCTTATCCTGGAGGAAAAGCAAGGCGACCACTAGTGGATCTGGCATACTGAAGGGGTTCCTCCTAGAAACCGTTCCAAAACTCTGGCATAGTACCGATTCTATGGATCTGTGTCTGGGGTGAGACCCACCACCAGCCCAGTCCCCCTTTCCAGTGGATGGAGGAAGGAGAAAGGAAGGAATAACCATTACTTACCACTACTCTTGTAAAGGAGATGAGCTCTGGTAGTCTCTGCCAGGGGCAGAGACAACCTGTCTTCTCTATGGAAAATTCTTATTGGATTTAATAGAGGATGAAATTCTCTCTCTAGGGTTCTTTAACTGTCCTCTAGAATTCTATAGCAGGGATTTAATTTTCTTTTAAATTCTGTAGGATTGGTTTAAACATATAGAAAGGTTATCTAACCTTATTCACCAACACGTTTTTGCAGTTTTTGCCTCTGTCCAGTGATACAAAGATATAAATTCAGTTTAGCAAATCATTTAAACCATATATATGGCTGCTTGCTGTTGCTGGAACTGTGCAAGCAGTCAGACCTCCTGGTTAATCTGGTTCATTGCTTTCTTCTAAATTCTAGGACTTTTCCATAAATGCTGGCTCTCTACCCTCTACGGAGAGAAACAGAGGAAGCCTGAGAGTGGGAAGGGGTGGGTGCTTGAAGTTATGAAGGAGGGGAGGCTCATTTTAATTTTTGCTTGGGGTCTATCCCAGTATTGTTGTGCACCTTACTGTTAATCAAAATGCAAACAAAAAAGTGAATGTAGTTCTTTCAGTGTCCATCCACAGAGCCTGAATGATGCATTGCTTGTACTATGCTTAGTTAATCTCTCTCTTGGTCCTTTCCCAGCAACGGTGTATGGACTGGAGGTCTTTGGACTCCCAGAAAACTTCACTGCAAGAATAGATCTCCTGCTGGGTATTGCACTGGATTTTTTCTCTCCATGAGTCTTGTAGCTGGAAAATTCTATAGGCAGCTCTTTCCTTTATAGTTTCATGGAAATGCAACAAGTCTGGTTCAGTTCATCCCTGATATAACTCTATGGTAGAGATGACTGTAAAAAAGTAAAGAGTTTCACAAGAAGCTTTGAAATTTCAATTCCACTGATTTTTTAAAAAGAGTAATTTTTCATTTTTGATTTAAAAAAATGTTTTCTCTGTTTAGTTTGTTTTCTCTCCCCTTTAGGTTTCCTTTTCCTTTCTCCCACTTCTCCCTACCCCACCCCACCCCTGCCTTTGTTCTTTTTGCCATTGATATATGGGATGGGGAGATGTAAAACCAAAACACTGTTTTTTGCACTTTTGGGGGTTCATCAGAAAACAGAATTTCAAATAAATGAGGTTTTTTTGTGAACATTTCATTTCTTTTTAAGAGGATATTGTGTTTGAAACCTTTCAACCAGCTCTGTTCTATAGACTTACATGGATATTAGACTAGAGATAATCTTGGCCTATTGTGAGAATGGTAGGGTTGTGGAAAGCAGACAGAGTGGAGGTGACATAGAAGGCAAAGGGGATCAGGCTCAAGGTTCCTGTGCCCGGTCAGAAAGTTTTTCTGCTACTATATTTTTGGGAAATATGCTTTAAAAATATAGGGAACATAGTGCAAGAAATATGGAGTAATGGTTACAGGGATGAATATGATCAAGACAAATTATCTATTAAAAATCTGTACATGTTTTACTAAAGCTAAATGGATGTTTTTGCATTTGACTCAGCTGGGACAACTGACACTAGATTGCTCACTTTGATTTTATGGTCTGTTTCTTTCTTGTTCTTATGCACTGATTACCATAATGTTATCAGGGCCTCAGTGTTGGAAAGCTCAAGGCAATGCTGTTCTAATGAGTCCAGAAGAACAAAAAAGTGAAATTTACTATAAAGTCAAAGTGATTAATCTAGTTCCAATGTCCCAGCTGAATGAAATACAAAAAATCAAATGCGGAAGAGTAAATTAGATTTAAAAATTCATTTATCTTTAGTAAAACGTACAGTTTTTATAATAGACAATTTTTGATCTTGATCTCTGTAACCATTGCTCTTTGTATTTCTTGCACTATGTTCCCTATATATGAAACACATATTTTGGGAGTAACTGTACTCCTTTTAAATTCAGACTTACAAGCTTTAATGTTGCATCTGAGCCTTGACTGATAATTCAGAACGAATGACTTTCTTTGCCTCTTCCTGTATCTTTTCGACCCTGTACACTGAATCTCACACTACACTGAGCTGCTTCAAAAAAAAATTATTTTCCCAAGGAATACATAGCTATAAGAAAACTGATAAAAGAGGAGCGTGCCTGAAGAAAGTCTAGCCTGCATTTTTGCCATGGAAACAGCAACCATAAGAAATAAAATGAGGGGACTATCAACTATCACTTAAATCATCTTATTACACCTTGCAGACATAGCCAACAGTAACTTACTCCTTATATGGCGCAATAGACCCATCAGTTTTATTGGGACTATTAATCTTTCTGATATAGGTTGCTGTTACTTTTAAAATGTCCTGGTTATTCTTTACTTCTTCAAATGCAGGAAACCTTGGGAGAGACAGAGGAAAGGAAGGAAAGGGTGAGAGTGAAGTTCGGCTAACTGGGACTGCCCTATTAGATACTCACCTCATTTTTGTGAGGGGTTGTAGCCATAATCTACTGCAACATACTTCATGCTCTGAGCTTTGCGTTCCCCATCCAGTGGCACATCCCTGCATATTCTGACACAGAGATGTGGTGTGCAGAGCGGTATCTTCTACAGACTTCTGGAAGAGGAAGCACTGGAGTTGTTAGGGCCCTAGTTTGTACGTCTCTATCTGGATAAAAATAAAATAAATAAATAAATGGAGATATGCCAATCTCCTAGAACTGGAAGGACCTTGAACGGTCATCTAGTCCAGTCCCCTGCCTTCACTAGGCAGGACCGAGTACGGTCCCCTGACAGATTTTTTGCCCCAGATCCCTAGATGCCCCCCTCAAGGATTGAACTCACAACCCTGGGTTTAGCAGGCTAATGCTCAAACCACTGAGCTATCCCTCCCCCCCAAACATCTATTTTGGTTTCATTCTGCTCAGACAAGGGCTTGAATCAAAGCCCAGCACTGGGCTCCTCCAAACTTTGAGGAAGCATGAACCAAGATGCAAATCCAGACTCTGTGGCCTGGCTCTGTCTCCACTACTGTTGCTCCCTCCCTTTTCACTGTCATCTCTTTCTGTCTCCCCCTCCATTATCACCTTTGCCTCTCTGTGCTGTCTTTCTCTCTCCTCTTTCCCTCTTCTATTTTCCTTCAGTCTGATGCTCCGTTCTTCTCCAGTCACTTCTGTCTCACTTCCTCAAGCATTATTTTGTTCTACCAGAAGTATTGGTGGAAAGATTGGGGTTTTTTCCTCCTTGTAATATTAACAGCAAATACAACCAGAACAAATGACTATTTTTGCTGATGGGTCAACTCGGGATCACTGAACAACCATGTGCTGAAATGCCATCTGTTTTCATCAGACCCTTTGGGATGTGGATGATTGGTGGGGTTTAGCAATGTCTGATTCTAATCGGAATGGTTGACCCAGCCATAATAACACTCCAGTGGGCTTTGACTGATTCTAGTGCTCAGTTAAATGCTGTTCTCTAATACTAGCCCTGTGAGGCACTGTTGCATGCTTCCATTGGGCTGCATAATGATTACTCATCTGTGGAGCCATCTTCGGCCTGGAAAACCCAGCAGCCCAGATTTTAACATATACCACAAATAGAGGCATCTCATACTGTTCTGGCCTGTTGTCACTGATCTGGCTCCCTTCCAGTTTCCCAGAATAGTATTGATTGATACACTGGTAAGTGAGTTAGCCCGGCAGCTCTGCTTATCTGAGTTGTTTATGTCTCCTGCAGCACCTGTTTGTTTCCCAAAGTGTGCTGCTAATGAGGCTTTGTCATTTGCAGAGATATGTGGAAATTTTAAGCTAACAACAGATAAATCAGAAGGCCACTTTAGCAGCTGCCTGACTTGCTCAGAGGAAGTACTTCTCTTTCAGAAATCATTAGCCAATGTGTTACAGTTTCTGACATGACACTTTCCTTCTTCTGCTCACTTTCTTGTACCTAGAAAGAATAAGGATCTGATCCTTTAGTCTGGCTAAGCTCTGCTCAGGACAGGATGTGAGGAGAATAAAGACAGTTGTACATTACTCTGCATTTCCTTTCATCCCGGAAGTAGTGGGGGATGGTTTGGCCGCCAGTGTAATTTAGAACAGGCTTGAGGCTGCTCTAAGTTACCCTGGCCTTTTACAGCCCCCAAGGGGCCATAATGCTAGCCAGGGATCACTGGAATGAAGAAGCTACAGTTCATTCTGCCCCTTACCGTACTCCCTTACACCGGGGAAGCCAGAGAAGATGGGATAGGACCAGAGTTGTCAGCTTTATGCCAGCTAGTGAGTTTCCCCATGCTGGGAGAATCCTCAGCTGTTGCTTTCAGAGAGGTGCAGATAATTGAGGCTAAGGAGTTGGCTGGAGATTCCACAGTTACTGTATAATACTTGGAAATTCAAGACTCCATGTTGCTCCAGCATAAAGTACAGAGGAGTTTGAGTCACAATACTGAATCCTCTTGAACTCCAGGGGAGCTCATCAGAAGATCTACATTTTGCTCTGAGATCCATTTAGTAAATTTAAATGTGACTCTGAGGAGAAATAAGTAATGCAACATCTAGGTAGCTAAATTTTTAGTGCCAGCATGTTTTATTTACACACATAAACCACTCCTGGAAAAGAGAGGCTACAACAACACACCGGCAATCCCCTTTTCCGGGAATCTCAGCCCAACTCTAAGGGGCAGTTCCCAGACAGCAATTCTGCCCCAAGAATCAACTTGGGTTAGAGCGCGTAAGGCAGAGAGCAAACTCCCTTGCTCATTGCCACAGCTCCCCCAAAGAAATCACAGCAGAAAACCACTAATGCCAAAGCACATCCTCTAAGGCTAAAACTTGCTTTCACACACACAAAAATGAACTTGTAAGGCTGTGTATTACAGCATCGCTTCTGCCATAACATTACTGTATTTTGTTTGCTTAGTTTTGCCAACAGATGAAGGTCAAGGTGGAATTTGCTATCTTAGCTGGGTTGTCAGTCAACCACAGCTCAAAAATCATATCTCAACTGGTTACATTGCTCACACTCAACCCATTAATCTAAAGATTTTGCTGTTACCTTCTTACCACAATATATCCTCTTCGTACATTCCAAGGCTTGCAACAGCTCAGCAATTTTGTTCTTATGTATCACACTAGTCTATAGTTGAAGCTTCTTTATTTATATAAACCAGCCAGTAAGTAGGTAATCATCTGAGCCCTTAATCCAGTTGAATTTATTTTAGACATTGTTCATTCTGAAAGTGTTTATTAATCTCATTTGTTTTTATGAGAAATGTTATTTCATCAGTGCACAATGTTTGTGTTCAAAAACTTTAAGACTCTTGGAAATCTGAGATGACTTTTATTTTAGTTTCTATGTATACAACCCTTAAAGGTATGCTACAGAGCAATAGGCACTGTATTCACTATATAAAAAAATTTGAGCTACCAGACTGTTAAGATGCAGGGGAACATTGTGTGTTCCTTGTGTGCCTGGAGTGAAAATTTTACCTGTAGCCCAAGGCATAGAGACCTGTAGAAGTCTTTATGCAAACTACAGAATAGTTTATACAAATACATGGAGTATTTGTGTAAACTACTTTATGTATAGTTTATACAAATACATGCAATATTTGTTCTCCATTGGTGCAAAGTGTATAAAAACTAGTATCCAGTGGAAGACCTGTTTTAACATAACTGTCCCTTATTTCTTCTCCTGTTGAGGCCGTTTTGTGTCCTAATGCTACTGTATTCCATACCCTAATTTTATTACTCTTCATATTGTCAAGAGATAGGAAAGTGGAATACACTGTGGGGCTCGTGTTAAACTGAGAAGCATCGATTAATGCTTACAATGAGAAAGCAATATGACACCTCTCTCGTGCAGCAAGGTAACAAACAAACAAATAATTGTTCTGAAGCAACAGGGGCTAGATTTTCTGCAGCCCTCTGCCTTATGCAGTCATTTACACGTGTGCCCAAATGCTACCAGCTCCAATTTCTCTCACTCCCACTGGAGCTAGCATTGGTGCAAATGACTACACAAGGTGCAAAGCAGCCCCAAATCCAGTGGTTTCAGCTTCTGTAGAAGGGAACCCTCTGGTGGCACCGAGTCACTGCAGCAGCCACCCCAGCATAGAGGGCATGGCTGGAGAAAAGGACGCAGCTAGACATTCATACACCCTGGAAATTCCAGGGTGCCAGAATGGCCCTTGGGGGCTATTGACAGCTCCAAGTTATTCTGATTTATGCTGGGGACAAGATAATTTCCCAGTGACCCCAAGGTTGGGGGTGGGAGTGTAAAGTTGTGTGTGGCAGAAGTGGGTCACATTACCTAAAATAGCAAGGGATTAATAAACTAAGCTTGAGAAAGAGCAGTGGCTGCTCTAATGTGGCTATCCCATTGGCTAACCATAACAGAGAGGTCATCTGGTGGGGACAGGTAGAATAGACATTTTAAAGGGGAATTAGGAATTGTAAGGTTATGCAGTGCAGGGGATTAGAGCCTTTCACTAATAAGTCACGAGGTCAGTTCCCACCCAGACTGATAGAAACTGGAGCTGGCTTGATAATGAAGCTGTAATTTGTGAATGTTTTGTTGTAAAAGCATGTTTAAAGACTTGCTAAACTGCTTTGTTCAGTTAATATTATGCCACCTGCGCTAGCACAGAGCAGAAGCCATTGCCATCAGAAGACTATTCAATGATTTAGGCCTGTTAAAATGGTGTAGCTCCTAGGAAAGCAGTGTCTACATCACAATTTGCACTCTTCCTGGCAATCTCAGATGACTGTCTAAGGACTGTGTGAAAATGGAGACTGAAATACCTTAGACGTGGTCCCTTCCTCTATGGCAACCCAGATGCATGGAAGTAGTTGAAGGTTGAACTACTGGTGTCTGAGATTACTCCCGTTTATGGGCAAAGAGCTATAGTCTGAACTATTCAAAGATGCATAAGGGCGTTTGATGCCCAATTCCAATTAATCATCAGGGCTATCAATCCAGCACTGTGAATGGGTCTAAACCAACAACAACAAAATTATAATTTTAATAAAAATAGTTGGAAATTATTAGCCTTTAACCTACACAAACTACGGTTTCATGTAGCTGAGCTCACAGGAAATTAAACCAGCTGGACTCAGTGACATAGCTCTAGTCTGCAATAGTCTGAAAAGCGATTACAGCACTGATTCTGACAATCTTGGGATTGCTCACCTAAATTAAAATCAGTTTCAACCATTTTTACCATTTTAGCAACACTACAAGCATGTAATTATCAAACACATAAGAATTACAAGACTAAGTTCTCATTCAACAGTATTTATGCAAGGAAAATAATCCTTGTCATATTTAAATCCACTAATCACTAAGGGCCAGATTTTACACTACACTAGTTAACACTAGTGTAAATCTGGAGTAATTGACTTCCGTGGAAATAATCCAAATGTTGCAGTGGTGTTACTCAGAGCAGAATCTGGCCCAAGCTTTTATCTTTTAAAAGCTTTGTTTGTTTAACAAGATTTTATTTATACAGAGTATGTGATGCTTCAATTATTTTTTTAAAAATCCATTTTACATGTAATATATGAAAGTGATCTCAACTAATTTGCCTCTCCTTTTATCTTGGGACCTCTGAAAAAACAGGATGATAAATACCCATGCAGGGTAATGGCTTTAATTCAAAATCTGGAATGGGCGGACTGGAAAGAGAAGATATCAGTGAATGGGTAGCTTAAATGATCCTTTAAACAATGTATTTTCTGCATTTTGCTTTTTCTTGTGTCTCTCCATTCACAAACAGTATCCATATATTTTCAGCATGAATGACAATTAGAAATTTTAAATAAAGACAAAACAGTAAAACAAGGAAGGATTGAGGAAAGTGTCATCATTAGGAGGGAGCACAGAGTGTGTCTCCATGAAACAACTTGCAAAATGATAGCTGTTTTCAGCACACAGCAGAGTTCTAAACATTTAAAGGTGCAGTCCACATAAAAAACAACAAAAAACAACACAGCTAAGTATATTCTCTGTGCCTCCCAGCATCATTTAACCTTCGTTTGCATGTCTTGATTCCCAGAAATGCCATCTCAAGAGCAGTATTCAGGGACTATTAAAACAGTGTCAACATCATTCCATCAAACTACTCTCTCCTGAAGGAGGTTACCGCCTGTATTGTATAGAAAACATGGTGTTTCCCCAAAGATACATAGAGTACATGGGAGATATTCCTATATGCCACATGTGCAAGGCAACCTCAGTGCATGCATTCTCTGCTGCCATGAATGTTGAGCTGGCGTGAGGCGACCAGAGGACAACATGGTTGGGTTGACAATGATCCTAAATCAACCCAGCTCATATCAACAATGCTTCAAATCAACCCAGGAAAAATGGGCCGTTTCATCAACCCTTTTGATGACACTTCCTTGTGACACTTCCCAGGGCCATGACCTATTCTCCCCCCTGTTCTATTGGAGTAATGCTCAGAGCACATGGACTTCAAATATACACAGCCTCTGCAAAGAGGGTACAAGAGGATCATTCTTCCCTCCCCGACTCCTTTTGTTCATCCTTGCAGAAGTTGAGCACAAATTGGCCTTTAATGTCATGAGTCACTGCACTGAGACTCATGTCTTTAGTGGCAATTTTTCTCCATTAGAAACAAGAGGCCAACAAATTCTTTGCTGTCCTATACCACATGAAATGCAGTTGCCTTCAGAGGGGTTCTATAATGGGAGGTGTAAGCCAGAGCAGAATTTGTCCCAGCACCAAACCCATCTTCAGTTTTAGGAAGCAAAAATTACACAAAACACATGTTTATGAATCTAATCTCTTCTCTATATATCTAATCTCATTAAGTGGAAATCTCTCCCAGAAATCAAATATAGCCTGTCTGTCTGTCTGTCATCAGTTTAGGTATTAATCCATCCTTGTGATCCTCTTCAACCGGGCAAGGTAGCTTACATTCCCTTATGGTGAGCTATTAGAGAACACATTTGAATGTGAACTCCTTTGGCCATGGCTAAACTGACTGTGAACTGTACAGTAAACCACCCATTTTGTAAAAAATGGTGGTGTTATAGATATTTTTGGGATGTTGGGTGGATAGTTGATACGTTGTTCTCTGAAAAATAATAAATGGAATGTTTTATTTAAGAGACAATAAATAACGTTGAACATTTGATTCGAGCATCTGCAAGACTTTTTGTATTAACTACACGTGCTGAAAGAAGTTTCACCTTGCTTCTCTTGAGACACCTTGTTTACTAGTGTCATGCTTCCTTCTTCAGTTTTTGTCTCATATTTCAAGTACAAACCTCAGAAGGAAATGATAGCTTAGTGCAGCACTGGGACTCTGTTTCTTGGGTTTGTGGTTTAACAGATTGTTCTATCTTTCTTTGCATGTTTGTTAAAAACAAAGAGTATCATTCTTGCTAGGTGTTTAGGGCAGTGAGTTTGGAAGGACAAGACATTTAAAATAAAGTAGCGTGAACCATCAGTGTCAACCATGTTGGTGACCCTCCTATAGCTGGGGGCTCTCATGTCCATCACTCTTCTAAGCAGTATGGATGAGAGCTGGGCAAATAAACATTTTGGTTTGCTGGCGGTTTTTTAGTTGAACGTGTGTTCCTGTGTCACTTCAACCCTCGTCAAGTGCCCACCCCTAGTGCTTTCAGTGGTGATGATCACTGGAGTCTTGTCTACATTGGGGCTCCTAGTGTTACCAATACCAGTGGACCTGAACCATTGTAAGCAATTTTTGACAAATTTCCCTAGTGTAGACAGGTCCTCAGTGTGTAAAGGAGCTATCTACAGTATATACATTGGGCCAAATCCTGCCCTTAACCCCGGTGTGTTGGCAACAGAACAACTCTATTTGGGAAGTCATGTCTATATCATTTTACTAACAATACTGATGTATACTTCCTCTGTAATTAAAGCAGATAGACAAATGCATTGTAACACAGGCACATGGACGGCGCACATGCCAATTCTGGATCCTCAGACCTCCACGTGTTACTGCTAACCTACCATTTTCAGTAGCCACATTTTGCTTGTTTAATAAACATGGAGAACAGCCAGAAAGAACTTGCAGGGGATGGGCTATGATAATCCCCAAACCCTCAAGACTCTCACTTGGCAAAGGTGTAAAAGACTATACTAGGTGCAAAGCTGTGGAGTGTCAAGCCCAAAATTGTCTTCCCCTTCTCTGTCTTTGTTTTTACTTAAAGTACATACTGTTTTGTTTAGATTGTGATTATTATTTGTTTCACAGTAGCACCTAGAGGCCCCATTGTGCTAAGCACCACACACACATAAGAGGCTATCTCTGCCCCAATAAAATTAGTCTAAATTGATAATAGAAAGACACGGTTATTGTTTTTCTCTTTGTATAAACGGAAGTGCTCCTCTCTATGCTTGTTGTTATTTTCCCTGCTTACTTTATGCGACTCTATGCATAGAATCCTGACTTCCGTGGAACTATGTTTTTAATAAGGGAAAAACAAGGTTCGAAAGAAAGTGACATTTCTGGGAATTCAGTGTAGACCAAACCACTCATTATTTGCTTAAAAAAAAAGAAAGGTGAATTATCTGCTGTAGCCTATTCCAGAATCTCAAGGCAGCTGAAAAAGCATACATGTGAGAATGTCATCTCGGCAATAACAGGGAAAAACTGGGGAAGACATTGCATAGGGCAGATGGAACGAGAGCAAGAGGACTCTGGGAGAGGTCCGGATAAAAGATCTGTGAGCTGCTTGAGAACTGAAGCATGAAATACGTGACCAGGCCTATGGGGCAGATCATTGAGGCTTGGAGACACCCTGTGAACGGTCAGAGCGCCATGAGGGAATAAAGCAGCTAACTTTTAAGAATTTAACCCATGCATGGCAACTTTCCCTCTTCAATAGGGAGGCTCCCTTTGGGGTATGAGCAGGAGGACCGAGCAGGAAAGTGCAGGGAGAGGAGAGTGAGTGCTGGGTAATGAGGGAAAGAGGGTCTGTGGTTGAGGAACATAGGGCCTGTATGCTGACATATTGGCACTTGAATAGATCCCTGGATATTGGTGCCTCAGTTCCCCAGAGGACAGTTGATGTTCCAGTTCTTGACACACCAATGGCCTGGCACAGAGACACTTGTCTCTTCCAGCTCTGCTTTCTGACGCGCCAGAGAAGCAAGAGAGCACCCGCCGTGGAGTCAAATGACAGTGTATTGTGCAGCTAATGGCACTTGAAAGGCTCTTCTAGTGCCACTGCCTCGGTTCCTGGCCACACCAGTCCTCTATGCACAGCCCTCTTTTACCATCCCAGAGTCCCTGCTCATCCCTGCTTACTCACACATGGGCCCCACAAAGCCCTGTGATTCGAATAGTCCTGCTCACCCTTTCTTCTCTCGCTCTCACACACACACACATACACACTCTCTCTCTCTCTCTCTCTCTCACACACACACACTCTCCCTCTCTCTCTCTCTCACACACACACACACACACACTCTCTCTCTCTCTCTCTGTTGAAGGGGGCTAATTAACCCAACAAGCCACAGCTGAGGGGAATCAGGTAGCCAGGTAATCCCCTGACTGAATGAGGGAGCCCACCTGAGGAGGAACAAGCTGGGCTCAGTAGCATAGCCAGGGGAGGAGCAGGGGGAGCGGCTGCTCCCTCTGTGAGCAGAAGCAGCGCCTTAAAAAGGAAGCGGCGCCTTTTTTTTTTTAGCAGAGCTTCTTTTTAAGCGCCACTTCTTGCACTCACCCAGCGGCGGTCCGGGTCTTCGGCGGCATTTCGGTGGCGGGTACCACCGAAGACCCGGAGTGAGTGAGGACCCGCCACCGAAGACCCGGCGCGCCGCTGGGTGAGTACAGGGGGAGGCGCCTTTTTATAGCACCACTCCCCCTGCGCTCCGGACCTGGCTGCGCTACTGGCTGGGCTGGGACTATAAAGACAGGAGATTGGCAGCAAAGGGGGCTGGTAGGAAGGTCCACAGTTACTGTCTGGGAGAAGGGAGGTCAGTTTGGGCTGGTAAACCTGGAGTCAGAGGAAGGCAGGAAGACCAGCCAGCCAGGGAAAGGCAGCAAGGTTCTAGAAGAGACCAGACCTGAACATGGAGGAGAGGGCAGGCCCAGGTTCCCCTTTCAGTCATTGAGAGAGTCGCAATATGAAGCAGGGAATGGGAAGACTGCCTAAGGCTGCTGGTAAAGACAGACTTTCCAACCCCAGGAGGGGGAAATACATAGAGTGACCTGGCTGGAGGGCTGAGTCATAGAGGCAATAGCTGATTACGTGACTGCTTGGAGTGAGAGTGAGGTGCAGGCTGGTGTACAACTGTGGGAAAGGGTGCTGACCTGATGAACTATTCCCCAGAGTGACCAGGAGGAAGTGCCAGTCTAGTGGTGAGTAGAATAACCTGTGTCACCCGACCCCCCACCCCCGCGGTTCCTTAGTTCACTCTTGCCTGCTGTGCTGTGACGTCAAGACACCATCAGTGCTATGGGGAGCTGAGTCTGTATGAACCCCATAAAGACTTGATTCCCTCCATAGCCCTGATACATAGGAATGAACCCTTTATGTAGTCCCACTATTCTCTCTATTCACTAACTGCCCCACTCTACCTTTCATGGCATGACAGATCTTCAGTCTATCCCCTATGCCTCCCAAAGCTCTCTTAAATACCTGCTGCTGCCTGTTCTTCCTTGGCTCCTCAGGGTCTCATGCTGAGTGGAGACAGAGGGAGTTAGGCTGGCAGCATCAGAGGACAGAAGTAGCCAGTAGAACTCAAAATGTCCATTGGCTCTTCATCCCAAAGATAAAGCAGGTTATAAAGAGGAAAGGGAATAAGTCTATTTGTGTTTAAAGTTAATGTTTTCAGAAAGGGCAGGTGTCTGAGTTGCAAAGGAAATGGGTGTGTTGTGGTTGTTGTGGCTCTTTAGCTAGAGGATGGGGGGGCATTTTATAAGTGTAGGGGGGGGGAATCAAAAAGCGTTCGTTCAGAAATGTTTCCTCTGCCAAAGATAGTAAATTTTTGACCAGAAATAATATAGAAAATTCACTTGACCCACAAAGAGTATATCTTAAATTTGGAGACTAAATTCAGTTGTGAAATATAAAAAAGCTTGAAATGCAAAATTTGAATGCAACCTCAACTCTGGAGTTACTGCTAATGTGTCCATAATAACTACAGCACTCCTTGTCATAAACTTCAAAGTGCTCTGGTCCTACAGGGTAGCGTTACAAGGAAGGGGCCAGGTATTAGCTCATGGCATGTAGATAAAGGTATTACATTGAAGGTTTTATTGTATTCATTTATATTTTTTCAGTCTAGTGTAAAGGCAATCTCTTCCCTACCAGCTCCATTCCTGCAGCAGTTGTTGTTTGCTTGAGTATTCAAACCCCAATGAGAGCATGGCAAACGTTACATAATGTACCAGTGTACTGAAGTCCATCCAAGTCCTTTTCTAGGCAACTCAATAGTTGTTCATATTTGTTGTGAACTTGCTAAGTGGCACATTTGACAAGTAACTCATGTTCTATGCACGGATACATGTGAAAGGGAAATTACTTAACTGGTTTGATGTTTTTCCCCCCCCCTCAAACAAG
This sequence comes from Chelydra serpentina, assembly GCA_037349315.1. Classification (NCBI taxonomy): domain Eukaryota; kingdom Metazoa; phylum Chordata; order Testudines; family Chelydridae; genus Chelydra; species Chelydra serpentina. Next base: position 647,831 of record JBAIAC010000018.1, read on the forward strand.
TTTCCACGTTCACATTGTGCCATTAATCTTCATTCTGTAGCTTCGGCAGAGAACCCTTTTTTTTCTTTCCCCTAAGGCTTCCCAGCTCCAGCCCTGTAAGGGGGCACAGGTTGCAGAGAAATCCACAGAAACAGGAAACTGAGCTTCCTCAGTCAGTTTTGAAACACTAAAAACCTGTTTCCTCTTCTACAGAAACAAAACTGTCAGCACGCTCTCTGTGCAGGTTCACCCTGAGAGCCGCGCCTGAGGAGGAGGAGAAGGCGGCTGCAGGATCCTCACATGCGAGACATCTCCTTGCTCTTACAAACCAACACAGGATGAAGGAGATAATCCTCTTATTGCTTCTACTGCACTTACAGAGTGGTAGCCTGGGATCTGCTACCACTGGCAAGCCCTGGCCCATGACTAGGGATGGTGAAACCCAACCACGCCACGCAGACTTGACTTCACCACCTACTGCAATGCACAGCCTCAGAAACCTGATGGCAACCCCCATATCCACCCCTCCTGAGAACCAAACAGCTTCAGCAAGTACAGCATGGGAACATGCTGTGAAAATCACCCCTGCACCCACAGAAGAGGTTCAGGAATTGAAAACCCTGCCAGGGACAAAGGAGAAGAGAACCTCCACCCCTACAACACAGTCCAGTGGAAACAGCAATCGTGGTGGTGCTAATGCTAAGCAAGGAGCCCCATCCAACAGCACAGGGAGCTTTCCCCAGAGCACTCCTAGAAAGATGCCTCCCCAACAAGGGGCTGTTAAAAGCCAGCAAAGAACAGGGAACAGATCTCCCAGGCTATCGTACTACAGCACCGCCAGCACCAGCACTAAGAAGGATGCTGACTTCAAAAAATCCAGCTTTGAAACTACCCGGGGAAAGTAAGGAAAGCTACATATTTTATTCTCTTCTCTTATGAACTGCTTAAAGGCCATGGACCATATCCTGGTCCTACTGAAATCAAAGGCAAAGTTCCTATTGATTTCAATAGGACTTGGATTTCTCCGCCTTTCTAAACCCCTCAAAAACAGCCATAGCCAACTGTGGCAGACCTCCCTTTGCAGTATTCCACGAATTACAATTAATGTTCACAATACTACCATGGAGTAGGTGTGTATTGTCCCTATTTTGCAGAGGGGGGGGATGGATGTAGAGGGCCAAATTCAGCCCTGGAGTAAGTGAGCTCACTGGTGTCACACCCATGGTAGAATTAACCATACCTCGTTTTAAATAGTACCTTTTTTTCCATGAGTAGCCCCATGAAGTTAGTGGGGTTACTTGAGGACTAAGCTACTACTCAACACAAATACCTCATTTTGCTCAAACCCCATGCAGCAGGTTAAGTTGCGAAGCAAGAATTAGATATCGGGTTCAGATACTAGAGGGATGAGTTGCAGTATAGGGCAATAAGATCGCCAGAATGCCAAACTCAAGCCACATGACCTTTCACTCTGAGCTAACTCCTACAGTTAGGGTGATCAGACAGCAAGTGTGAAAAATTGGGACAGGGGGTGGGGGGATAATAGGAGCCTATATAAGAAAAAGACCCAAAATCTGGACTGTCCCTATAAAATCGGGACATTTGGTCACCCTACCTAGAGTACAAGGTTAGATTTGATCCTGATGGTCTTTCCGGTAGAATGGTTAATATTCTGCTTCTCTTTCCAAGATCCTAATTCTTTATAGTCCTATAATATAGGTCTAGTCATAACTGTATGTTTATAACAATTTAAGGAGACTTGGGTTCTATTCCTGGCTCTGTGACTGGCTTGCTGGGTGACCCTGGGCAAGTCACTTCACCTCTCTGCCTCAGTTTTCCCATCTGTAAAATAGGGGATTCTGATACTGACCACCTTTGTAAAGCACTTGGGGAGCTACTGTGAGATTAAAGTACTATTTAAGAGGTAAGTATTAACTATCTTTAATTGTTTTTTTTAATATCCCCACAAAGTTCTTAAACATGATTATAGCTAACCCTTTTTCATGGTATGGTGTTAAATAAAAATAGAATGACAACAAGTTTTACAGTGTGCCAATACATATGGCTTTCTTTGAGTTTCCTTCATTGTGTGTAATACATGAGCTTTGCACAAATACATCAATAGCCATTTTTAATAGCTTTGAAGTGCATTATCTTTAAGCTAAGTTAGAAATCCAACTTGCTCTTTACTTCGTTTTGAATGGGCACATCCATCTTTTGTTAAATTCAGTTTGAAACAGACTCTTCCAGTGACCTTGTATAAGGTATCTGACATCATACCCTTCACAGCAACCCATTGTGTTAGCATATGTACAGATGCACCCATGTCAAAAGTCTCCATATACAATGCACAATAGGAAGAGACCTTGAAGAAGGGGAAGAGATAATAGGGGGGAAAACATACATCACTTTCTATATGATAGTTATTTTGTGGAGGGAGGAACTTAGTTTCCAGTGCTGTCAAATCAGTACCTTTTCCAAGAAATACAATATGTATGTACAGTATAACTTTAATTATCCCACTACTCTGCTTTCGAAAAAGGGTCATGTGCCCTGCTGACTATTAAATACAATGGAAATTCCCTCAGTAATACCTAACCTTGATTATCTGAACTTAATCATTGTCCCAGAAGACATTTGGATAATAGTTGGTTTGCATATATACACATTACATGTACATTAGAGCAGGTGAAAAATGGGCATTTTTTGCAAACATTTTCATGAAAAATTCATTCCTTTTGGTCAATATTCAAAATTGTATCAAAAAAAGGTCCAAATCAAATTTTGGAAAAATTTCACCAGTTTGCTGTGTTCTTCTTTGTTTGTGTATATGTGTGCATATGCTTAAGAAATAAAAAATATTCCTCGTAAGTTGATCATAGTTTTAAATTTGGTACTAACTAATCATTATTAGTGATCACTTCATTTAGAGAATACTCCCACCACCAGGCCACTCTGCGCTGTGCAGACAATCAAAACAAAATAAAATTCACTATAAAAATAGAAATAGAATTAAAAACTTGATTAGCCACTTAAAATTTTATTCTCTATCCTAATGTAGTTACATAAATGTGGTAAATGCTTACTGGATACAGGGAGATTTAAGTTATTGGTCCTTTCAATTGGGGCATTAATTATAAATCCCATGGCAAGGTTATGTCTGTTAATTGACAGTAATGTGCTCAGCACTACATGATGCACAAAGACAGTGCTTATCCTAAAGAGCTTCAACTCTAGTAGACAGAAATACCAAACCTAGGCACTAATGTTCTGGATCAGAGCAGTGGTCCATGTAGTTCTGTATCCTGCCCCAGTGGTGGCCAGGACCAGATGCTCCAGAGCAAGGTGCAAAAAAAGTTGCAGTAGGCAGTTATGGGATAACCTGCTTAAAAAAAGAATTTCCTCCTAGCCCCCAATAAGCCCTAATACATGAGGGTTTTTGTCCCTTCATAACCTTTTTTTTTAAGCAGTTCCTTCTATATTTCTGGACTTTCACATTATCCATATAAATGTCTGAATCCTGCCAAACTCTTGGCCTTGGTGAGTTCCACAGTCTAATCGTATGTCATGTGAAAAAGTATTTCCTTGTATTTCTTTTGAATGGCCACTTTCACTGAATGACCCTTTGAAGATGGGACTCAGAGAAACTCAGGGGGAAAATCTAATTAGAGGATTGGTTGGTTTTGTATGATGTTCGGTGTAGTTCTTTTCTTGTAGGCATGCAGAAGCAATGAGTTTCAAAGAGGGACATAATGTATCCGTTGAGAGGTGGCAAAAAGTATTAATACTATTCATCATTATACCAAAGGTTACCAACCACTCAAAAAGAAAACAAGAAAAATACCTGTGGCACCTTAGGTGCCACAGGTATTTTTCTTGTTTTCTTTTTGCTGACACAGACTAACACGGCTACTACACTGCAACCACTCAAACTAATTTCTGAGTGACAAAATAGGGTTTAGTCCTTTAAGTTATTGGGTATTCTATGCCACAGGGCTTCCACAATTGAACACTAAATGAGTGCTGGCTAATTTGAGGTGTGCCTGAGCAGTGAAAAATGAAGCCTGACCTACAAAGTTGAACATTGCTCAGATTTGGGGTTCTAGTCAGAGACTCTGTCTCATTGTTATCTACAAAGTTAATTAATTAGTGAAGCACATTACTACCATTGACTCCACATAAGACCAATATTAGTTGACTGGACAATTGGACAACCTGCACCAAAGCTAATTTTCCAGCTCAAAGTGACTTGCTGGATGATATATGTGATCATTTAGGGCCCAATTCTGTTCTCAGTGTGTGTAAATTCTGAGTAACTCCATTGACTTTGTGGGCAGAGCAGCTTGACTGCAGCTAAACAGATCTTGCTATCTTTTTCCCATATCCAAGCTGAGCATGGCTCTTCAGACTGGCCACTGGTCTCAGGAATTGGACTTAATTATGTTCCTAAAATGGAAAGTGCTGTAGAACTGCAAAGCCTTATAATTGACTTTCAGTGGGCCAGAGAGAGAGAGCATGCTGCAGTTTAATATTAACAACATTTCATTCACAACTATTATAGGGCTTTACTGCTGTAAGTGTTGTAAAAAACCAAACCCTGAATTGATAGCAATTTACTGTTTTAGGACTAGTTGTCATTTAAATACTTAAAATTCCATAAGCAAGAAAATTACAATAAAAATCAACTGAAGAGTTGTTTTGGAACTACAACATTGGGTCCAATATGACTCACAGGTATTATCTTACAACAAAGGCTAGATTACCGCAATATTTCACTGCAAGGGGGAGTGTAATGATTTTATTATGTTGCGGGTACAGAGCCAGTCACAGGCTAATCCATACGGCGTCTCAGAGACATCTAAAAACCTATCCTTCCACCCGGAATATGCTGCTATTCATGGCTATTATTACATCTATTAAGCAGAGAAAGGTTTAATAAACCCAACAGCCATGATGGATTTGCTCAGTTGTCATAGCTGATGTGTGTGTGTGCGTGTGCTGCAACAATTCCTAGACATAACCAGGGCTCTGAAATTCTCAGCAGTTCCCTGTATATTTTTTGTGATGTTTTTGATATGGAGGAATGTGTAGTGTACATAGAAATAAAAGCTGATGCACAATGTTCACTAATATAATCTGGCTGCTTCAATGACAGAGAACCGCTGCAAACCCAGTTTACCAGATGGGTTAAGCCACGTTTATGGATGCTTTGCATCACCAGAGTTGCACAGGGTGGTGAATCTGGCCTTTTGGGTTTTTTTAATTCAGTGGAGAGAGATTCTCGAGTGGATTTCAGAAGACCTTGACTATCCCTGTATTTTAAAGACACACCATTTTAAGTCCTGCTTTTTATTTTACCTGCTGGCTGTGATTACTGCACTTTCACAATAGTCTGTATGGAGAGAGGCCTCCTGTGTAAGGTTGCTCTGGTAACTAGCAGGGGATACTTGAAGAGTGGTTGGTCCTCCACCTTCCTTCCTAGAGCCTAAATTGAGTACTTCTGCAACATGCCATTCCCCTCCAGTAGTGTACGGAGCATGATGGTATTCCTGAACCTTGTCTCTAATCCCCTGGTCTAGCACTTTTAATTTTCCTATCTGGTATTCTGAGCACACTTACTACCATTATGATCCTAATGCCCAAAGCATATTGCTAAACCAGGTACTGCAGTGTTTACAGGTACCACAACAGACTAAAAACTATCACTTGTCTTTTCCCACAACCACTCAGGAAGGAAGGAGGTGTTGTGAGCTGCCCCTGTAATTATGAAACTTAAGTGAAAATGCTAATTGCTGAAAACAAACATTGTGGCTTAGAAAAACAGCAACATCTAAAATGGAGGTTTTCTAAGCCTCAGGCTGGTGGTTAAGATTACAAGGTATTAGAATGGCAGGCTCTGTTTTCCACAGTATTGGAAATACAATACTAAAGGAATCCAGCCCATCTCTCCAAGTGGCATTTTTGCAACATGAACTAGGAATTTATCACAGAGGAACACTCTCAGTATAGCTCTTCCCTTAACAAGATCCTTCAGTAAGAGGACAAATTAGTTTCCTCTTCAGATCAGATTGTGATGAAGTGATGCTCTAAATACCGATGGTTTTGCTTTCTCAAGTCTGCAATATCTCTAAGGTGGTAATAACTGCTCCCGCTCTCCCCATTATACTAATTACTTTAATGTTATAGATGTTTATTTACTCTTTGTATAAAGGTAACACATAAGAACATATGTATTTACTGGTTCGGTCTTAGTAACAATAAAATCGGGAGATAGGAGTAGTCAAGCTTGATTGCCTTTATTAATAAAGTCGCCTACATTATTAAGAATAACTCATAATAAGAGGTGTATGATACCTAATCTTTATGGAACTGAAGCTTGCAACCAATGACACGAATGACAGTCTGGTCCTAGTACTATCTGTTGCATCAGTAACTCAAACTTTATCTTTTATAGACAGATTGTTGTCAAGCCATAACTTCCCTTTTTACACATGACACTTACGTATACCTCCTTTTCTCTGATACATGTTGCAAGATTCTGGATATTGCAATATGTACTTGGACTTTCCATGGTAATGTGGTTAGTACATTTTGCAGTTAAAAACACTTCTTCTGATGCACAGGATATTATACGAAACATTCTACTCTTGCTAAACTAAATTTTCCATTATTAGAAAAGGTTGCACAACTTAACATTATTATTGCAAATTATTCTTAAAGATTGATAGGGGTTTAGTTCACTTAACAATAGGCCTTTCCTTAGCAACAGGGCCTTTGGCTTAATTGTCAACATATGCTTTGTTTCACGTTCCATGTGAGCAGCAAATTTCTCACATTGTCACTCCTTCACATTATACAAATTAAAATTACACAGATTGGCCAGTTAGTGTTAGGATTTAGTTCTAAACCATTCAGATAGGTCTGACATTCAGTTCTTTGATGTATTTCTTATCAGGTGCACCTGTAACATCTATTTAAATTTGCACAGAAAATATGAGCTCTCACAGATATGAATGCAATTAACACTTTAGAAAATGAATGCATTAATTCCTAGAATAAATGTGTCAAGAAAAAGAACAGCAGCTAGGTGTCCTCATATGTTCTCACAAGGTCTTTCTTTGGCTGCCTGTTTCTTGTGTGCTGAAAAGGGTTTAAAAGGCAAATTTCATACGGAAAATGAAGGAAGGGAAGATTCTGCCCCTAGTAAGTACTAAGAGCCTGATCCAAACCCTGAAAAACCTCCCATTGACTTCTATGGGTTTTGCATCAGGGACTTATCCTGCAAGGAGTTCCACTGAAATAAATCAAACCACTTGAAGAGAATGGTACTTCTCAGTGGCAGAATAAGCAAGTGATGGGTAAGTCAATTTACAACATTTCCTGAAACTAAATACAAAAAGTGTGTCCTCAGCTCCATGCAGTCTCACTGAACTGCTAGCTAAAGATAAGTAAGGATGGCCTATTTTTTTCAGATTGGAGGATGACTGCGCGAACTGTGAAAATCAGTACTGTTGAATGTCAGGTGAAAAGCAATGATATAAGTAGGCAGTAAGTCAAAAGGATGATAGCATATGGGACTTCATGCTTGTGGCTTATTAGGTTATGGGAGATAATACTCGAGAGAAAAGATCTCAAATTTAACTGTAACTATGATCTTTTTAGAGAATGGATATAGGTTGGTTTCTCAACTGTAATTTGAAGGCTTACTCTGAAACTAGGCTAATGGAAGTGTTTTTGAATGGTTAGTTTACACTTTGACTGCGGGAAATGTTGGTTACTTTGACTGGATTCAGAAAGGTCAGTTGTACCTGTCAGTTGGACTTTGAAATAGTGGAGTAAAGGTCTCAAATCCCACCCCCGCTTACATGACATGTCAGTCATAGGATGGTCATTATTTTATCTGAGCCAGTTTACTGATCCCTAGAAATGATGATCAGCTAATGGGTGAGTGGAAGCTGTGGATTGACACTGCAGCATTAGAAAGAAGATTTAATGGCTCATGATATTAAATCAAAATTTGAATAACACAAAGGGACTGTTCACTGTCCAAGATTTCAACATGCTATATGCGACAAAGGAAATGAACGATGACAGAAAAGCATCTGTTTTGGAGAATGCAGGACAAAATGTCAGGGCCTTGGATCCTGAGAAAACAAATTGTACACCTTTATTTCCCCCTATTCTTCTATATCAACAAGAGTGCTCTTTCTCATGATAAAAACTACATATTTAAAAGACAGCCTCCATTGCACGTGCCATTGTACCATTACATGCAAACTGAATTGAGCTGAAGGAATTCTGCAAATTTACTTTACATATAGTTTCCTTTTTGCATTCCATTGAGCATGGACAATGAAAATAGACTAGTCAATTTCACCTTTTATAGTCAAATTCTAGCTAGTATAAGAATTTTTTACCTTTCAATTAAGATTAATAAAATCAGAGATTTTAAGGCCAGAAGGGGCTATTACAGTTATCTACTCTGACCTGCATGATACAGGTCCCAGAACCTCTTCCAATAATTTCCCCTATCAAGCCCATAACTTTTTCTTGAGTTACAGCATATCTTTTAACAAGATCTCCAGTCTTAGCTCAGGTGGCATCTACACTGGTGATCTAGGGGTGTGATTCCCAGCTCATGTACACACATTTCTGTTAGCTCAATGAGAGCTAGGGGGAGTATAGGCAGTCGCATAGCCGCAGTAGCATGGGCAGTGGCAGCATGGCTCAGCCGTGCTGAATACAAAGTCACCTGAACTCTGTGGATGCGTATTCGGCATAGGGAAGCTGCCCCACTGCTGCCTGTGTGACTATGCTACTACTTATACTTGCCTAGCTCTCATTGAGCTAGCATAAGAATGTGTACATGAGCTGAGAATCATATCCCTAGCTCATAGTATAGAAATAGCCTCAAAGAGTGCAAGTGATCGAGAATCCATCATGTCTTTAGGTACTGAACAGGTGAAGAGCGTCTTATTATGTCACCCATTGAGTACCAAGAAAATCATTGAGGGGGGAAAAAAATTGATCCTGTCGTTTTTGTGCTCTTGTGCAATAGCAAAGCGCTGTGATGTTTCTTTCTGTTTTCTTAGTATGCTGATTTGCGTGTTATAAATATGTAGACTCTCTCAGTACAAATACTTGGCAGGTTGTTTAAATCAACCTAAAATAGTCTCACTGGAATCTTTACTAAAAAAAAAGGTGTGGATACATTTCTATTAATCATAGGCTTTGTAACATCCTGTTTCTACGTAATCTCAATTCAGGCCTGACAATACCTAACAATGTTCCTTGAATAACACTATTTTCAGATGGGGAAAACTTATTATGAGGTTAATTTTTTGTAATAAAAGACATAATCATTGCAATCCTTACTCACATGAGCAGTCCCATTGAAGTCAGATTCTACCCTGACTTACACCTTGATTAGCATTTATGTTTATGCAGAATGAGCGTAAAATGCTACCAGACCAGAATTCTTCTCTCAAAGCTTTTCTGAATTAAAACTTGTACCAGTTTAAGAAAAATTGTTTTAAAATAAAATAATTAAACCAGCGCAAACCTATGTATGGACTTCTTTAAGTATCTAAATCAATCAATAAGTCAATCAATTTAAAATTAGCCACAGAAGGGTTTGCACTTTTTTAACATTTGATTTAAAACACCTTTAGTTAAACTGGGACTACTTCTAATACATGCAAGGGTTCACTTATACCAGGGTTGGCATATTACACACATTCTACACTTCTTTTGAACAGGTGCAAGTAACTATAAAAAGTGTAAGGCAGTAGAAAATTAGCCCAATTACCTGCATGAATATGGAGTAGCTAAATGTGGTAAAGGCTGCAAGATGAGACACAAGGAAAGGAAAATCATCCTTTTTTTAAAAAAGTAGTATTTCTTTGCACACCCTACTGCTATACAACACCATAGTGCCATGCTTTAACAAAGCACTTAAGCGTGCGCTTAACTTGAAGTCAATGGGAAGGTTCACATGCTTAAAGTTAACTAAGTGCTTACGTCTTTTGCTGCACTGGAGCCTTCGAAAGAAAGTGAAGAATCTCATCTCCAGTTTAAATTGTAAGGGGAATTTACATAGATGCAATGAGGTTTCACAAGTTGGAATATGGTTAGAAGGCTAGACCCAACACCCCTATTCCTGCATTTTACTTTGCTATTCTATGAACCTGATTCTCCACAGCCCTGTATCTTGGAGAAATGTATATGTCAGTGCGCAGCAGGTGTAACATTCTCATTTGGTAGCATTTTACAACCATTTTGCACTGGTGTAAACAATGACACAAAGTGCAAAGTAGGGGAGAATGAGGCTCTGTATCTCCTACACTATTCCATGCAACGTATACAGTGAATATCATCTGAATCAATCATAGAGCCACGTGTTATCTTGAATTAATGCTCCAGATCTAGGTCCTTTTGTATTCCTTCAGCTGCACTGTGATCCCATGGTTCAGTGCAGTTCGATGGTGCAGATTGAATATCGCATCAGGTAAAGGCTACGTAATCTAATTTACTTGCGGATAAAAATACACCCCTTTTCAGCAGCAGCACACAACGAGTAAGGGAGCAGAACTAAATCCAGGCCCCTTGGGGCTTTTGGCTAACAGTCGTGTGCATTTTGCAGGGGTTTAGGAACGGGTAGCAATTTACCTGTCGGGGATCGATTTATCGCGTCTCGTTTAGACGCGATTAATCGATCCCCGAACGCGCTCCCCGTCGACTCTGGAAATCCACCTCGGTGAAAGGCAGAAGCGGAGTCGATGGGGGAGCGGCAGCGATCAACTCGCCGCCGTCCTCACGGCCAGGTAAGTCGATCTACGATACGCCAACTTCAGCTACGCTATTCACGTCGTAGATCGACCCCCCCCCCCCCCGCCCTAGTGTAGCCCAGGGCTGAGCAAATGGAAGCAACTGCTCTAAGTTGCAGAGTTGGCAGTGAATGTTCTTTTTTGCTTGTATTGTATTTTGTATTTACAGTGGCAACATGATAGGGAAGTGGTTATTTCAGCCTCGTAAACGTCCACTCTCCCAGTCGCCTCAGGGAAATAAACATTTTTTGGATGGTTGAATAAATTACATTTCACTTTACAATTGCATCAGTCATCCATCTCACCATTATTCCTTTTGAAATGAGGGGGGAGGGATAGCTCAGTGGTTTGAGCATTGGCCTGCTAAACCCAGGGTTGTGAGTTCAATCCTTGAGGGGGCCATTTAGGGATCTGGGGCAAAAATTGAGGATTGGTTCTGCTTTGAGCAGGGGGTTGGACTAGATGACCTCCTAAGGTCCCTTCCAACCCTGATATTCTATGATTCTATGATCCTAGTAATAAGGGGCCTAATCCAAAGCCCATAGAAATACTCTCCCCATTCACTTCAATGGCCTTTGGTACAAGTCCCCAAGGAACGCTGATTTTGTCAGCGGGCTGGTAAATTTTCATGGCAACGTTGCAAGGCTAGGCTTCTTTATAGAAAGGGGGCTGACTGAACTGCTCCAAAGCAGGATACACATGTCCCCACTTAAAAATACCCCTTTTTTCGTGCAGTTGTTGGAATTAAATGGAATATTTTTGTCTTGTTTTTTAATTACAGTTCAGTGATCGCTATTGGTCCTACAACCCAGGCTTGGGAGTGTGATTAGTATAAGATTCCTGGCCTCATTCTGCTTGTTCAAGGAAATGTATTATATTAAATGGTGTGTTTAGGAGCACCTTTGTGGCTATGTGTGAATTTTGCATAACCACATAGTACAGCTAAACAATTCTGGCTCACAAGGAGACAAGATCTTCAGCTGGGGTAAACTGGTGCCTCTATATTGACTTCAGTGGATTTTGCTGCTCTATTCCTCTGGAGGATCTGGCACTTGGAGTGGAAAGCTATTTCTCTGAATGCCATGAACCTAACAAATATTTTTTCTAATGCAGTTTAGAATGCAAAAATGTTTAAAATTGTTTTAAAAAAACAATTGCTATTCATATAGGAAGCTCTCTTAGCAAAATCTAAGATTCTCATGTGCACACACCACACTACATAGCGGGAAACAGGAGAAAAGCTGCAGGGTGGGGGGCAAGGTGAATCGTTCTGATGTATTTAATTGTGTGGATATAGTGAGTGAAATGTTGTGCATGGTTCTTTCAGCTGCGTATGTTGGGAAAGGTTGCCACCTGCTGGCTTTTACTGTTAGTGAGTGAAATATAGATATACTGAGACAGAAGATTTTAGTACAGAAATTGAAAGAAATTCAGCAACCCAGAAAAGGATGGTTTCAGCACCTAGAAAAAGACAGAGACATTAAACCAAAGAAATTAGAACTGACCTTCACCCATGAACCTGTGCTTGAGCAAAGTTTATGATTTACTAGCCTTCTGCTAGCTTTTAACTGGATTGGGGGCAGTGGAAAGAACGTCACTTGCTCCAACCACATTACAAAGGGGAGTGGGTAGTATTGCTAGATCCTAGTTCAACAATGGACTTAATCATGTGCAGATCCCAGGCTGTCCAAGAATGAGCAACATACATTTTACTTTCAAGATGAACATTTCTGTCCCTGCAATCCTGCTTTTTAACCCAGCCATCTCTTTCTTCAACATATAAGATCCATAATCCATGACAACTTCAGGAGCTCAATCAGTGAATTATGTCTGCTCATTATCCTGAATGTTATCATAAAATCATGACTGGTGTGGAGAAAGTAAATAAAGAAGTGTTGTTTACTTCTTCACATAACTCAGGAGCTAGGGGATCACCCAATTAAACTAATAGAGAGAAGGTCTAAAATAAACAGAAGGAAGTACTACTTCATACAACGCACAGTCAACCTGTGGAACTCATTGCCAGGGGATGTTGTGAAAGCCAAAAGGATAACTGGGCTCAAAGAAGAATTGGATAAGTTCAAGGAGCATAGGTCCATCAATAGCTGTTAACCAAGATGATCAGGGACGCAACTCAATGCTCTGGGTGTTCCGACTGCTAGAAGCTGGGGCCGGACAACAGGGGAGGAATCATTTGTTAATTGCCCTGTTCTCTTCATTCCCTCTGAAGCATTTGACACTGGCCACTGTTGGAAGACAGGATAATGGGCTTGATGGACCATTGGTCTGACAAAGTATGACCATTCTTATGTTCTTATCAAAGGTTAAACAAAAGTACAGTAAATAATGTGTGCAGTGATATTAGCTACATTTCAACTGCTAAGGATTCACCACAGCTCAGGGTTCGTGTGCTACTTGTTCTTACTCCAGAGAAAGAGAGAGCATTTTTCTGGGGATTAGATCATTTTGAAGTTAAAAAATGCTGCTCATACTCCTGCTCCATCTACACCATGATGATATGAGCTTATTACAATTCACTCAGAGATGGCTCAGTCAGCTACAAATGGCTAAGCAAGCATCCCTACCCTGCAGTTAGCTTAATAATTTCAGAAACAAGTTCTGCCTACTGAGGAGGAAAATGCATTATTAGTGGATATGTGCCACAGCATGGCAGTGTGCTTGGTGCATGAGAGGTGGGGACTGGACGTTTCATGGGTCTGATTAGTCCCACTCCCAAGACCCTACAACATGAGAATTATTTACATTGGCAGGAGAATTGGACCCTGAGTCTCCATAATGCTTGCATTGGTGCCGGTGGGAGTGATGCTTGCTAACCTTTCCTGTAGGTGCAGCATGGATTCCCTCAACAACCCGAAACTCCCCTGGCATGCACCCTAAGGGGCACCAGACAGCCCAGCCACCAGCATGGCTGCTTTTTATATTGGAGCACTGGGGAGAGAGGAGAGGGCTTCCTGCATTCTTTCATCTGCAGTGCACCATAATTTGATCCTTTATCGCTAGCCAGGCAAATGTCCTTGTCACTACTTAGTATGGCTCCGATTCTCAGATCTAGCCATGAGGCACTTGGTGCAGGACTCAATGGCTGTGGAGCAAAGTTGGCTTTACACCCAAACACTGTCCTAAATTTGGCCCTGCCAAAAGGGTGTTCTCTAGCAGCCAAGAACAGTGGGAGTGTAGAGGTATTCTTACCGCAGCCTCTTTCCAGCAATCATTCTCCCCACGCCCTCTCCTCCCCATGCTGGGAGCTGCAAGGGGATTGTGAAAAGCTGCTACATGGGCTTTAGGCCACCCAGGGGATCTTGCGCTCTTACTACCAATGTGGTTGTTTCTGATTTTTAAATACAACGTTTCACAAATCAAATCTAAATCCGTGCAAAAGGAGCGCAATAGCAACTGCAGTTCATGACAAAGCCCACCGGTTTAGAAGTCAGTATTTCCAATCTGGAATAAATTATTCCATGAAAGGTAAAGAGGATTTTCAGGTTTAAATTCCCTTTATGCAAACCAGTTGTTTTGAGCAGCTGCCTTTGCCTTTACACTCCCTGCCATCATCCTTCCATCATGCTTCATTTTCTATTTTTAAACCTAAATTTTTTTCAGACTATTTGGTTTAAAAATTATATTTACATTTTCAACATCACTTAATGAGCTTATTTCATTGGCAGCACAAACTTAATTATGAGTCTCACCAGGGGCTCTTTTACTATCCATATTTCCTCCAATTTAGGCTGATCAAAGATTGCTAGGCTATGAGAGAACCACTTCAGCTGTTGCCCTGACGCAGCCTGAAATCAGTTTAACCATTTAAAATACAAATGCTCTTTGCAGGTAACACTAGAGTTAATTTTTTACAGCGATCAGAAATAGATGTTGCCTTTTTTTTTTTTTATGAAACAATGCTTAGCCAATATTTTGGAGTGGGCTTGGCTGCTTCCTTTCCCATCCCCCATTGGAATGCATCCAGCAACAACTGTGTGTGCAAGTTTCAGTAACTCCTCCACTCTCAATAATTATGATAATTAGTGGATTTGCACAATGAATCTTAAATAGTAGGCTACATTTCTGAAAAGTAACCGCTCTCCTCTGTGTTTTAGGCCTTTAATGTATTTTAAAATTGGTTCTTGTGGCTGCTCCCTCCCCCACCTCATTTTGTCCTTTGTTCAAATGTAAAAACAATATCTAATTTTAAAAGAGTGCTACCAGATTTATCTCAGTTCATTTATGTCTGTGGGGAGAAGTGTGATCTAGCAGTTAGAGCACAGGTGTGGGAGCCAGGAATTCTTAAATTCTAACTTTGCCACTGGCTCACTGTAGCTTTGAGTGAGTTATTTCAGGCCCCATTTTAAATTTTTGCCTCTAATTTTGAGTGCCTCAGTTGCTGGGTGGCCAGCTTTAGAAATTCAGAGGCAGGATTTTTCTGACATTCTGAATACCAGCTATAATTGAGGATACTCAGCACTACTGTAAATCAAGCTCTCCATGTCATAGGTGGGGCACCTAAAATTATAAGCCACGTACCAAATTCAGCTTGAGCATAAACAACTAACTGGCTTCAGTAGAAGCTCCACCTTTGTGTATCATGGCTCACTTTGTTTTCCAGTCTTGTTTTCCATATCTATAAAGAGGAGATAATACTCACCCCACATCTATGATGGGAGACTTCCTTATCTTTGACGCATAGTACAAAGGTGACCTATCTCTGATCTCATTGTTCTCCATGCAGAATCCTCACCTGAGCTATACCGGGTGCGAGGGTTGGGCATGCAAAGCATGGTGGTCCAGAAGCTGGAGGGGTGCACGCTGAGGACTGATGTTCTAAATGGGTGTAACCTGCCACACATTAGCACGTGTTGGCAACCACACCATATGCACAAGAGGGCAAGAGGCCTGGCCACACCCATGCGCAAAAGGCTGTGTTCCCTTAGGATTACAGAGCACCAGCACGTGCTATAGCCAGAACTTATCCCTACAAGCAAGAGACTGCTAGGGTCATATCTTTTCCTACTGCTGCATAAGTGTCCTGGGGTGGAAGGGGCTACCTGTGCCTTTTTCTCCCCTTACCTAACTCACCTGTATAACACAGGAGAGGGAGTTAGCAAACGTGTCATTTTTATTCTGAATAACTATGATAATTTTTGAAGTTCCCTTGTTTCCTCACTCTATTTTATGTCCCATACAATCACGTGGTTGTTGTAAGTGATTTTATGATCTCTCTTCTATAATTATAGTGTTTGGTTCTCCACTTACTTACACCAGTTTTGCATGAGTGTAACTCCATACACATCGCAAGAATTACTCCTGACTTACACCGTCTATGTGAGAGAAGAATCTGATCCTAATGTTTACTGTTGGAGGCTGCTTTTATGTTTTCCAAATATCTATTGATGCAGTTTGCAACCTGACACAAAAGAATGAAGCTACACATCCCAGCCATGGGAAAGAGAATATAAACCGAGCCTCATACGAGAGCACAGAGTTTTTACACCCCCCATTAAAAAGACATATTTTTCCTGATGTAAACCCGCAAGGAAATATGAGTAAGAGAAACAAGGTCAAAGAAACTACACAACAACTCTTATATGAAGCACATTGTTCAATAATTATATAATACGGGCTGTGGGTGAGTGCCCCAGAATGTGGTGTACACCAGTGCTGCTGAGTGTGGAATACCTCTCAAAATAGAGAGCAGTTTCTGTGGATGTAAAATCTCTGTAGTCCAGCAGTCACAAGTGCAGTTGGGCTCAGTGGCACCAACCATATGCTTGGTGCTCACAGTACCTTTCCTGTAAGGCTCTCAAAGCACTACACAAAGTGAGTAAATACTAGAACTGGTTAAAAACGTGGGGGCGTGAAAACCTATCAATGAAATAGAAATACTGATAGATGTGTGGATGCTGAAACTCTAGGACCCACTTCTGTGAATCCTAGAGAACAAGTTTCTATGGCCTGAAAGCTAGGAAATGCCTGCTGAAGTTTACAAGTATTGTTATTTGTTTGTGTTCCTGTAGTACTGATATTAGGATCCCTTTATACTAGATGCTCTACAAGCATTTAGAAAGCAACCATCGATGCCTTAAAATTTACAGAGGGGCAGAAACGAATTATTATCCCCATTTTACTGATGGGGAGTTGAGGCACTGAGGGATGAAATGAGTCACCCAAAATCGCATGGAAATCTATGACAGAGCTTGGTGCTGTATCCAGATCTCCTATATCCCAGTCCCCTGCCTTAATCACAAGGCCATCCTTCCTTTTGAAGGATCATGTTCCCATCGTATTTGGGGAAATATTTTTTGGATATTACAGTTGTGATTTAAAAATCAATTAAGCTAGTTCCTTCTTTCTTATACAGGAACTGGTGTGCTTATGTCCACACCAGACTCTTACCTACCGTCGTAGTGGACAACATGGAAACCTTGACATCCGGCAAAGCGAAGCCGTGTATCTGGACTACTGGAGCCTGTACTGTGAGGTGCGTAATCCTTTGCAGAAATAGCATGTGCATGCACTTTAATTATGAATAAGCAGGTAACCTGCTATTACTTTGAATGAAAAATAGCAACTCAATCCATCCTGCTTCTAGCCCTGAGCCAAATATGGTGGAACAAGCATCTCGTATGATACTTTGATCATATCAATGTAAAATTCTGAAGCAAAACATAGCAGGTAACTCAGTGCAAATTGCTATTCAGTTATTGTAGCAAGGACCAAATACTGGCCCTTCACCAGTCAGGGTAAACAGGCTTTGTGTCGGCGTTCTAAGAGGTCCCATGGAGGAAAGGAATCCCTGCCAGGGACTGACTGACTGACTCGATGCCGACACTCTTATACTATAAACAGCTGTGGCGCTCCCTCTGCCAGTACAGAGCCTTCTACAGATGACTGCAAGTATGGCTGCTGTCTGCTCCCCCTCCCCCATACTGCCCCAGGTTGTTTTAAATAAAGGAACATGAAAGCAGAGCTCTAAAGCACCTATGCGGTCAGAGCCTCCCACACACAGCTTCCTTTCAAGCTCCCCACACACACAGCTTCCCCATAATCACAAGGCCTTTCCCACACAAACGGTGTGGGTAACATGTGGTCTGAAGGCAGTGGGCCAGATTCAGCTATAATATTGCCAGCAAACGGGTGCACATAGGTTTAGCAAAGCAGTGCTACCAGAACGGAGCTGGTATTTGGTGGATGTGCAAAACTTGTGTAACTTACACCTGTTTTGTAGGGATCAAATTCAAATCTGAAGTGAGCAATTATAACTCCTACTGAAGGCAATGGAAGTTTCACTGTCTTACACAACGGAGGGTGGGGGGGGGGGTACTGTATAACGGAGGGTACTGTATAAACATCATGTGCTGTAGTCTCCCTGTGGCTTTGCTACTGCCTATCTGTAGCAGGTCAAATACTCTCAGCATTTTGGGACTGCTTTAAGTGGCTCCAGGGAAGGCCATAACATGTGTTATTACACTGTGCATGAGATGAATCTTGCAGTTGTAACATTGTCTCTTTTAAAGTTTTTTTTGTATTCATTCAAAAATTTCAGGATGCAAAAATAATCTGATTTTGTAGGAAAATAAGCTCTTTAGGCTGGTTGCGTAAGTATTGCACACAGTCTTACTCTTCTAGTCAGAGCTCAGCCATTTGGGGGACAAAGGGAGAGCTTCTGGCAGCTGCAGAAAAGTAGATGATATAAGACTATCCCTTGTGAGACGGAGGAAAACAAAATAGCATTTTTGAGTTCACTGGGAGGATGTTTTCTGACACAAACCCGGTGGATTTAGTCTCCAAGTTTGCCCTCTTCCAGCAGTCCTCTAGATTGGGATTGGGCTGCTATAAAAGGACTGGAGAATTCTGTGGCAGCTACCTGCTGATCTCCTGAGCTCTGTAACTTTAGCCCTCTCATTGGGGGCAGGGTCTAGTAGCCAGTAGCATTTTTTTAAATCACTGCTTGTGTTTGGGGGTTATACTTAGAATGTTAAAAGGAGCAGAGGAGATTTTATACATACATATATAAATATATATAAACACACACACTAGCTTCCAGTCTAGACTGATTCTTGTATGAAATTAAAAGGGGGGAAAAACAAGAAAGACCAAACGTCCAAGAGCGACTGTGGCATGTGTTTCTGTCTCTCTGATGGGCCAAGCAACTCTAAGAACAACATGGCTACTTTCTCTGCACTCAGGCAAAGTTCTTAATTATAAAAGGTGCAGTACACCTCAAATGGAGGCAGCACAGTTACACAGCTATATCTACCTTCATTTGACTTTTAGATTGGCTCTTGGGTTCTCTCTTCCCATCCTCCCTCAGTTCTTCACCAAGAGCCCTCTGAAGCTTCCATCTCTGCCCTACAAGGTTTTCCACCTTAATTCAAATCCTTGAGGGACCAAAGTTCACCTCCCTATTCAAATCTTGTACAAATCTCTGTTGGAAAATAAACTCTAAGATACTCCACAGAGGGGAAGGCACAAAGAACATGAGATCTGGATGGAGCACCAGTGGAGAGCAGAATAGATTCTCAGCCATTCTGCTGTTGGCAACATCCTGCCCCATAGTTTCATGTTGCAGAAGGAGAAAGATGTTTTAGGAAAGAGGAAGGCCAAGTTGCAAGGTGATCACTGAAGCCTGAGAGATAGCCGTGTGTGGCTAAGGAAACCTAACGAGGATCCTGGGAATCTGAGCAGAGGGAGTGGATGGCTATGAATATCTGGATTTAATGTTCCAAACTCCACATATTTACATTGTTGATTATACATAGTCATGCCCATCTTTTAGGACTAAGCATAATTTTACCTCTTAAAGATGAGTCCTTACTCAATTTGCACTCTGCCCTCGTGCACAACAGCAGCTGGCTTTTGCATGCAGGAGGAGGGACCGTGCAAACACCAGCTCTTTACTGTGGTGCAATTGCATCAGTATGGTGGCTTTTTCCCCCCAATGGACAGAAATGCCCTCATTAAACCTTTTTCTGAACAGGAGGGAAGGCTTACACTTTTAGTGGTAGTTTTCACAGTGTGTGTGTAAGAGAGAGAGCGCTTCTTTATGAATTTCTGAGATAAATGTTACCATCAGTACAAAGTCTGCTTCAAGATAATACTGGACCTAATTCTGAAGTTCTTACCCAATTCATACTCTATCTTTCTCTATCATAGGAGGTTTGCATGAAGAAGGACTGAATAAAGACTTTGGGTGAAATCCCAATCTGGTTGAAGTCAATAGCAAAACTCCCACTGACTTCAACGAGGCCAGGATTTCACCCTTCAAAATTTATCTTGCTATATACAGCAGAGCATACACCATAGCTCAGGCCTTCCAAAGTAACTAGATATTTTGGATTCCTGAATGTTTAGGTGCCCAATCTAAGATACCATAAAGGGGCCTGATTTTTTTTTAAGAAAGCACTTTCATCTGAAAATCAGATCCCTTTAAGATGTCTGAAGTTGGGTACCCAGAATCCATAGTTAGTACTGAAAATATATGAAGTGTTTTTTGGTTTTTGGTTTTGTTGTTGGGATTTTTTAATTCCTTTCATTCCAAAGTAGTTGTAAAAAAAATTCATAGGTGAAATGTGCAGTGTAATGTGCTGATTACAGATTTATCTTCCAACATTATCTTCAATCTTCTGAGACAGACTCGTAACATTTGATTTCCAACATCTTCTTGATCTCCAGATCCCAGACGATGACCCGCCAAGCCTACAGAATGAAACATAAAATTGTGACATCACTGGAGTGGAAGTGCTGCCCCGGGTACAGTGGAGAAAAGTGTCAACCCAAAGGTGTGTCAGAGTTGTATTGATATGAATCCAATTCAGTTTAAAGAAAGAAAAGGCAATCTGATTCAAGAGCAAAAGTCCCAGATGAAAATCAGTCTAGTTCAGGTCTTTTCCTAACAGAATGAAATCCATTAAAATCAGAAAAGTGCAGATTGGGCTAAAAATATTGGCAGCATTTATTTACTGTTTCTGCTTTCAATTTTTACTGTTCATGCCACATTATTCAGAGAGAGAGAGAGGGAGAGAGAAATTACCTCCCGCACCTCTTCCCTAAATAAATAAAACTCACAAACTCTTGATTCTGATTCTATTGTGCAGCAACCTGGAATCTGTATTAAATGCTTCACTACTTCTGTCTGACCTTTTTGGGGGGCAGAGAGGGTGTACAGAATTGCAGTCTTGGGGATATTAAATCAAGGTCTTCCACTGAGTACCTACTATAAAATTAATCCACCTATAGTAGGGTGACCCCTTTGCCTTTTCAGATTCAGCCACTTGGAATATATTTCAGCCAGTAGATAAGATAATGTGCCTGATCCGTTTTACCACTGAAGTCAATAGGAAAATTGTTACTGATTTCAGTGGTAGCAGGATTGGATCTGCTGACTGACTTTTACAAAAAGCCACACCGGATAGTATACATGGCCGGTGTATAACTGTGCCTTTTTAATACAAAGCATGTAGCATTTACCATTGCCCTGGTGATCAAACATATGGCAATGTGCTGTCATTTAACATCTGTATAACTGCTACTACTTTGCTCCTGGCCTTAAACAAACTGCCCTTGAAAAATAAGATATGGCATTAGCATACATATTTTAAATGAATGAATATTACAAGAAAAGCTATTAGATGTGGTAGGGAATTCAATCAACAGTGGTAGAAAAGAGGCTGTGATTAAAAATTAAAGTAGAGGAATGTAGAGAAGCCACAGCCATTCCCATCTAGGAGAGGGAAATATTGAAGAGCTAGGACCCCGGCAGTCAGGAAAGTCTCTCTTACAGCATTGAAAGCTAGTGAGCGTCGGGTCAGGCTCTAATGTGGCACGATCAGTCACCATGATTTATATCCAAAACCCCTGTTTGACATTTTCAGGGCTGACATTTAAAAAAATATACAACACATTAACAAAAACAGATTAAAAAAATGAAGGCTTAAGAAGGAGACGAAGTACAATCAAAGTAACTGGTCCAGCATCAAGGAAATATGGGAAATGAGGTTTATACCCCAATTCGTTATATATTAGTGTAGAAAAATGGAAAGGGGAGTTGTGTCGGGTTACAGCTGGTGACCTAGAGTCAGAACTCCTGGCTTCTACTCTCAAATCTTCCAATAACTCGCTCTGTGACCCAGGAAAGTCATTTTACCACTCCACGTCTCAGTTTGTCCATCTAGAAAAATGGGATGAGACATCTCACAAGGGCATAGAGAAGCTTAATTAATGAATGCTTGTAAAGCACCTGAAGGGCCATCCTTGAATGAAAGATGTTATGTAAGGACAAAGTATTCCTCTTTTCTGCCTTCAGAATCCTGCCCAGCCACTCCAAAGCCACTGACACCCCCCACGTGGGGCTTTCGGCCAGTGAATCTGCAGAGTTGTGAGCCAATGGCCATGTCCCCAGGCCTCCCTTTCACACAGCTGCAGAGAGAACGACTATGTACACACTGTTCTGTCTCACACAGAGCTGAGTGGTCTATGCATAGGCACCGACTTTAGTCAGCGCCGGTGAGTGCTCGCACACACACCCGGGCCCCACCCCCGCCCCAACTCCACCCCCGGCCCCACCCCCATTCCAACCCTTCCCCAAGTCCCTGCCCCTGCCTCCTCCCCCGGGTGCTCCGCATTTCCCCTCCCCTCCCCAGGGTTGCAAGCTTGCCTCCGCCTCCTCCCCTGAGGCGCCACTGCTTCACTTCTCCCCGCCTCCCTCCCAGGCTTGCCGCATGCCAAACAGCTGATTCCGGCAATCCTGGGAGGTAGGGAAGGGGGGCGGAAAGTGAAGCAGCAGCGCCTCGGGGGAGGAGGCGGAGCGGAGGTGAGCTGGGGCGAGTTGGGGGGGGTGCAGAGGAACCGCTCCCTGCCCCAGCTCACCTCCGGTCTGCCTCTGCCTCCTCCCCCGAGGTGCTGCTGCTTCACTTCCCCCCACCCCACCTCCCAGGCTTGCCGGAATCAGCTGTTTGGCACGCGGCAAGCCTGGGAGGGAGGTGGGGGAAAGTGAAGCAGTGGCGCATCGGGGGAGGAGGCGGAGCAGAGGTGAGCTGGGCAGGGGGGCCGGCAGGGAGCTGCCGGTGGGTGCTCTGCACCAACCAATTTTTCCCCGTGGGTGCTCCAGCCCTGGAGCACCCACGGAGTCAGCGCCTATGCCCTCTCCTGACCTTGCCCTCTCTACACAGTAGAACTGTGGCTGTCTGATGCATTTATGGGAGTTGGGGCTGTGACTATGAGTGCATCATGGGAGATATAGTCCACAAATCATTTCTGGAAAGGAAAAACTGCACCCTTATGAATGTAGGTCAGGTTGCATCCAAATGCAGTATTGCAATGAAAGGCAGTAAGTTGATTTTAAGTGTATGGATTCAATTCCCTCCTCCTTCCCCCTGAATTATTTCATCTATGCTGGCTGCGGCTTAGAGCATACAGTATTCTCAGAATTGCGGCGAGAGTACAGTAACTATTGTTAACTCTAAATATGTCTGCAATAATGCACTTTTTCCAGCAGATGGCTCTAAAATGTTCTGTACAGCAGCAAGCAAGCCACAGCGTAATGTAAAAGACACAAAGGGCAGCAATTCAAATTTAAGCACAGAACTGTCAGAAGGATTATAATAGGGATAGGGAGGATTCTTGTAATGAAACTCAGAAACTCCCCACAGTGATTCCCCTTTAGCTGCTCCTGCTGCATCAAAAATATATTCAGAGAAAAAGATGATCTAATTTCCATATTTTAATACTTCCTGAAAATCATTTCATGCATATATGTATTTAAAAATACATGCGGCAATATATTACACATCTATCCCAAGATTTTCACAGATAGGAGTCTGATATTGGGCTCCTGAATAAGTGACCTAATTTTTCAGAAGTGCTGAGTGCCCAACAGCTGCTGCTGGTTGCTCAGCACTTTTAAAGAACGGGCAGTTGTTTTATTTATTATGCCTAAGAGTGGATTTAAGAACCTAACTTCAGTCTTGTATTTTTGAAAATCTTGGCCTAAATTTAACATTGTGGGTGAAACCTTTAAAAGGCAGCCTCAAATTCCATATGTGCAATTTCTTCATTTAGACCTGTGCACAGAATTAAAGGCCAGACTGGCTGAGAAATCTAGCCTTAGACTTGTGGCCAATTCTCCCAGTGACATGGGAAGCAAAAGATGTTGGTAGAAAGCAAAAGTTTTCCCCATTTGGTGACTGTTTGCTGGCCTATGGGAAACATATTTAATGATTTCAGTACAATGCTCACATTACAACTAGCACTATTTTCATCCTTGTTAGGACATCCTTGTGTCCAGTGAATAGATAAGCATAGGGATTCAACTACCATCTTATCCCTCCAGATGGTTCCTTCAGAACGGGACTGAGACGTGTTGGCGGGCTGTGGTGAGACAAGTCACGTTGCTGCTGACTGTTCTGGACCTGTTTTGTGGATGAAGGACCTGAATTTCTAAAGTTGTCCATCACGTACCTTTCCCAGTGGCGTAGCCAGGTTTAGAGCACAGGGGGAGCGGAGCTAAAAAAAGGTGCTGGGAGCAAAAACCGTTGGGAGCAAAAAAAGGCACTGGGAGCAAAAAAAAATGCAGGAGCAAAAGGTGCTGGAGCACAAAAAAGGCGCTGCTTCCCCCCCCTCCCCCCGCCTACGGTACTGACCTTTCCCTTATGGGCAGGTTATTCCATAACTGGTCACTCAGAGGAAAGTACAAGAAAACCCAGAAGCAGTTTGTCCTGGCTATAGTAGGAGACAGGATACTGGACTAGAGGGGCCACTAGTCTGATGCAGTGTGGCAATTCCTATGTTCCCATTCTCGCAGGCATTCAATTAACTAGACAATTGAAAACATTAGTGAAATAAATATGACAGGAGAAATATAAGTCCCTGAAACTATAAAAGTGAATAGAAAGGACTATAAGGATCAGGAATGTGAAACCTGTCTGAAGCACTGAACAAGCTGCTTGATTTGATGCAGGGGGGAGATGAAAGATAAGATTGATTGAAAAATCGGGTGTCTTTAGCAGTAAGGGTGCTGGTGAATACATTTGGAAAGACAGAAAGATTGGTAAATGAAAGAATAAAAGGACGTCGATCAGCTGGTCCTTTATCACAGGCGAGTAACTGACTCCACTGTCAGATGATATTATCTCATCCCCACCTGATAAATACTATATAATGAATTCGGATGAATGTAAGAGTTTAACTGCTGTCAACAACCATGGTCAGAAGAAGATAACAGAAGCTATTGAAATCGTAAACAGACCTTTTGGTTTCTTACCCAGCACAATTGCAGTTTCAATGGGTTCCGTGGAACAGGAATATGAGCACCTGTTCAGTGGCTAATTGTTAGTTCCCATATTCACTTACCCCATAATACATCTTCTTGTATCTTCCCTAAATGTCATTGATTGATTACCATAATTATTGTTATGAGGCTGACGGAATGTGGGGAAATTTATATACATACTTCATTCCATTCAGTTACCTTGGAGAGTCAGGTTAGGACCAAACTAGATTTTAGTTTTTCATCTGAGAATAATCTCCCTAAACCTAGCCTTTTCTACTTATACTGTATTTGGGGTCAGAAATCCTGTCAACCAAATTATCACTCTTGCTCCTGTCCATAACCTTCCAACTAGAGCCAAGTTCTTAATGAAATATTTTGCACACTTAGTAAATGTGTAGTGTCTATTTTAGCCACCGCTACTCAGCGTAAGTAGTACCTTACACTGCAAATAGTCCTATTGATTTCAATAATAAAACAGGCGTAAGAGAGGCAACATTATCTAGTGGTTAGAGCAGAGGCCTGGGAGGCAGAAAACCTTTGTTCTATTCTTGACTCTGCCAGTGGCTCCCTGTTTGGCACAGGCAAGACAATTACCTTTTCTGAGACTTTGTTTCCCCTCCTGTAAAATGAGAATAATACAATTTGCCTACTTGTGTAAAATGCTTTGAGATCCTCATGTGAAAAGTGCCACATATGTGCATAAATGGATGGAGTTCCCACCCAGCTGCCAATATAGATAATGGATGTTTTCCAAACTTACAACCTTTCTTGGATTTGCCTTTATTGTTAATTTAAATACCAATCAATATCAACTTTGGTCTAAGTTTCCTCCTCTGTGTGGTTGTTTTGAGTTTTTCCTTGCAGAACTTCACTGTCCCTGCCACCCGTTCTCTTTACATTACAGACACACTCAAATCCTTTAATATTCTAAGTCTGGAACTTATAGGACCCATCTGGTCTGATTGCTAGAGAGAGTCACCAGGATAGCTCTGCATCTCCATGAAGGTCCATACAGGACACCTTGTTATGAAGTGCAAAGTATGTATTGATTATACAAATAACGGGCAAGCTTCAAAAGGTTCCGACAATTCCTACAAAATTTGGATATTTGAATTTATCTAAACCTTTTCAGGTCTCCGTCTCTGCTCTTTTCCATCTTGCCTCTGCCTTTCTTCTCTCACTCCAGACAGATCCTTCTCCCTTCCCCTGTCCTCACCCTCCCTTTAACCTGACTCTCAACTCCTCCTCCCTGAGCCCAAGGAGTTTGAATGCTATTCTAGAGTGTAGAGATCTCTAGTCTAAATATTCCTCTGAATTCTTGCCAAATACTACCCTCATATACAGCAATCTCCATGTCTTGCTGAGTCAGATGAGCCCCTGACTGAATTGGGCTAGATTCATCCCTATTCAGTTTGGGCTCACCCATGAGGAGATTAGAAAGTGCTTGCTTTGGCAAGCCGCATCAGGGGTTCTAGAGGGAGAGATGAGCTTTAAATGACAGTTGGGGTCATTAGGAATTGTACGAGCAAAGGTTGCCCAGGGTATGTGCTGAATCAGCACATACCATGATCATTCTCCTCCACCCCAGTAGTGCTTCACCTTTTGAATTTCCATTGGCGATAGGGCCCCCTTCCAGAGGGAGAGTTGCACTGCTGTGAACCCTCATTATTAGACTTCCTGCTGCCAAGGGGCCCTGCTTCTCAGGTTTCTCTTACACACCCCGTGGCCCTCAAGAAGTCTTATAACCCCTGAGATCTAAAGAAAGCAGTCAGCCCAACAGCTATACTGATACAAAGAGAAGAAGGAAAGAGGGAGGGAACTACTTATCTGAATCTTAAGAAAGTTTCTGTTTTAGTTTCCATTCACTTGAAGATTTGAGCTCCCCTACACATTTGAAAATCCTACCATAAATACTGCTTGTTCTAAGGAAACTAATATAACAGCAACTGAATTTTAAATACATGATTGCACAACTGTTTTTCTTCTGTTAGAAAATCTCCTCTTTAAATAGATAGGAGTTGTTATTTTATTAATGTTGTGGTCGATTTATAGAAAAATACCTTGCAATACTTTAATATCGCCATTCTCTTCACACCAAAAAGTTCTCTCCATTTAGAGAGGAGCTGCAGCACATAAAAGCCCTCATCTCAAATCTCCCTCCTCTCCTCCTGCAGTTTAGGGAAAGTTCAGATCCAAACATTAATCTTTAATTTGCAGCTCAGGCACATCTCTCATTTCTATTGTAGCTTAACTTTTGGTAAAAGTGTATCCAATTAGCTCTGTTATTCACTTATCAATTATAATAATCCCTGTCATTTATGTGGCACTTTTTATCTGCTGCTCTCAAAATACTTGAAGTGGTAAAGCACAGATAACCCCCAATCATATCTAGGGAAACTGAGGCACAGAGAAGCCACATGAAGGTCACAGAGCAAGTCAGATGTGAGTACCGAATCCCTATCACTAGACTATGCTGATTTCAGTATTCAATTAAGGCAACTTTCATTACCTTTTCTGTGCTTAGTTTGATGCTCACAAAATGTATTGTTTATACAGTTCTGTTTTTTTAATATGTTTGATTTTCAATAAGCAAAAAGCCACTCTATTCTTTGTTAGACACCAGCTGAAAATTTCTTTAGACATAAGATATTTTTATATATTAGTTTTGTTTTATATCTGTCTTAAAGCCTCTACTCTAAATTTAATCCAGATTTCTGAATGTTCCTAATTATAGGGGAGGTTTAACCTTGTATTAGCACCAACTTCTACAAATCACAATAAATTGCAACATCAATGAGACATTTATTATCGTCTCTGGTCAGAATTAAATCCAGTTAGTGTCTTCACCAATGGTCCACATGTGTTACAGATGGGCTAAGCTGCTAACTCAGGAAGCACCACAGACAATTAGGTTTTGGAAGAGAGAGAATGGAGAAATGAAGAGTAGTACCAATATTGCTGAGTACTGGATAAAGTAGTCATGCTGAATGTTTTGCTTACCTCCTTTCTCCCCCACCCCTTTTAGACCAACAACATCAATTGCTTATACATAGCAACCAAGCTGAGAGCAACACAGCTATCAATGCGGAGACACGGGGAAACCAGCAGGACCCCAATGACCCAGGTCAGCAGTTGTAATTACTGTCATCTCTAACACAATCATTGTCAACACTATTTATTAAAGCTACTACAAAAGACATGCCCAGCTGCCAAAAGCTCTGGGATGAAGCCTCAGATTCTCTTGCAGTCCTGTTCCACTGGCGGTGCTACTCTGACAGGGGCGAGGGGAGGGAACTGAATCTGCTGGATCAGTGTGTCTCAGCGCATGCATCTGATGAAGTGGGTTCTATCCCACGAAAGTTTATGCCCAAATAAATGTGTTAGTCTCTAAGGTGCCAGAAGGACTCCTCGTTGTTTTAACTAAAAGAATTAGTCTCCAAAATAAAAACAGAACCCACTGTGTTACTGGCCACAATGCCGCTATTAGAAATGTACATATCTAGGCCAGATCCACAGGCAGCATAGCTTAGCGCTGCATTGCAGAAGAAAGGGGAGTTATGCTGATTTACACCAGCTGAGGATTTAGCACTCTCTGTTCTTATCAGACTGGTGTGTTTATTCTAAACCAGTTCAGTAGCATTTCCGCCAGAGTGCTCAACATTTGACGAGAGGAGTTTGGTGTAACTTCCGAAATGGAATCATAAGCAAGCTATACAATAATACTTTACAGCTCTGCTCTGAATAGAGAGTGATATGACCCCGGCTTATTGTGCTAATCATAATTGTCTCTCTGTTACTCTGTTCTTCCCTTCTCTTAGTTGCAACCACCTGTTGTCTATCACTTCATAGTTAGATTGTGATGACTCTGGGGCAGGGACTGGCTCTTTGTTACACACATGTAGGCAGAGCCTAGCCAAGTCAAACCCAACCAGTAACACGAGTAATTTTATACAATCAGTAAGCTAAAGTCAGAGAGGACCTAAATATTGATAAAGCTAGATACCATAAAAAAGGCCCCCTCACATATTGTATTCTCTTACAGTGTTGAATGCATATGCTTTGGCCATGCTCACTTCCCTTTTGTATTCATTTTCCAACACTTCTTATGTTGGAGTTTTATTAGCGTAAATGTTCCAGACAGTGAATTCCATTGTAGCCTGTGGTGATAAAGTCAGGCTGGGCAGCTGCAAGAACATGAGGAAAGGCAGATATGTTAACCCAGGCCTAGAATGATAAAGGCCCTTTTTCCTACACACTGAGAAGGGTTACCTCAGGTCAGTTAGGGACACCTGAGTCCAATTAGCCTGTCTGAGA
This sequence comes from Chelydra serpentina, assembly GCA_037349315.1. Lineage (NCBI taxonomy): Eukaryota > Metazoa > Chordata > Testudines > Chelydridae > Chelydra > Chelydra serpentina. The sequence continues at coordinate 677,231 of JBAIAC010000018.1, forward strand.
CCTTTAAAAGCCCTCTCCTGTGATTAGCCAGGGGAAGGCGAGATGAGCTGCTGCAGGATTAGTGGCAGCAGAGAGGCAGGCTTCTCTAAGGTGAGTGGCTACAATCCTCCCTACAGCAGGAACTTCCAAAGGTAAGTGCCTGTTTAGGAGAAGGATTGACACCCTGGAGCCCACAGCAGGACAACAACCCCCCAGGAAAGGGGGTGGGGGAAAAGGTGTTCCCCTTTTGTTTTGTGTTTGTAAAATGATTTCTTTTTGTTTGCTGGAGGAACTCTCCTTGGGCCTGTCCTGATTGGGCTACCTTGAAAGTATTGATAAGAGAACAGAGAGGGGAAAGAAGACTAACTGTCTAAAGTGGGGCTGATTTAACCCATTCCCTGCCACTGCCAGAGGGGAAAGTGCAAAGTCGGGCATGAGAGAGGAGGTACCTTGCCACACTGTACAAATAGTCAAAGAAACCAAATTTTATTCATGCCAGTGAGTGAATTACAAACACGTCCAATAAAATGTGACTTATCAGACCACTCTAATTAGCCAACAGTTTATATATCGGATACTCAGAGAACTATTCATGATCAGTGCATGATGGTGTTTTTTTGTTTTTTTTTAATCACAAAATAAATATGCTGAATACTTTGAACGAAGAATATGTTTGAAGAAGTTACAAAGGGTCCTGTGGCACCTTATAGACTAACAGAGGTATTGGAGCATAAACGTTCGTGGGTGAATACCCACTTCGTCAGATGCAAGCAGTGGAAATGTCTTTGAAGAAGTTGTTTTCTTGTGATATATTTATTCCCAAGAAGAACGCAAGACTCCATTTGCCAGATTAAATTATTTACAGCAAACTATTTGTTCCTCTCTAAATGGTGCTGTTACCCACACGTTGGCAAGTCAGTGTGAGCAGCAGTGAACTGGTATAACTTACATGATGAGGTGCCAGAAAAGGATCCACGGGGTGTGAAAGAAAGTGGAAGATATAAAGCTAGATTACACCCTTTTGTACACCCTTCTATTAGTTGCTTTTTCCTGTTGGTGTTTGAATTACACATGCCTGCACCAGCTCATGGTGAAACAAGTCCCCTGTTACTTATCTCTCCATTTACATCACCTCTGCATTTGGCATTGTATCCCAATACACTTTGCCAGATCAAATACTAGTTATAGGTAAAATTCAGATCCTTCAGTTTCATTTCTCAGTATGCCACTCTTCCTTTGGGAGATCCTTGCACATAGGGAGAGCAGAATGTCAGAAGTCAGACCTGCTATGCTGCTCTGACAGGAGAATGTTTCCCCTCACTCTTGGTATTTAATGGGAAGAGAAAATAAAAGGAAGAAGCAAGAGAGGAAAGAAATTGGCTGCCGGACAGACCTACAGGAAGGGTGTTTCAAGTGGGAGCTACAGAGGAGAAGGCTCTCATACCAACAAAAATGGTGAGATGGTGTGAAATGACAAAGAAGAGCTCAATAGCAGACCATAAAATAGCAGTAAAAGTAAGCAGGCAAATGAATGCACACCACTTCTTCTCTATTTTATTTCACGCCTAAATTCTTACAGTGCAAGGCTACCCTGAAAAGTGGGTATTCACCCACAAAAGTTTATGCTCCAATAAGTCTGTTTAGTCTATAAGGTGCCACAGAACTCTTTGTTGCTTCTACAGATCCAGACTAACACGGCTACCCCTCTGATACTCTCTTTAGAGAGTATCTTAGGATTTCGTGTATTGTCACTCGATTTTTAGATCAGATTTGCTCAGTTGACCAGTAAAAAGATGTCTCTTCTGGCTGCCAGTGCCAGCCCTGCAAACACATCCTGGGACAAGACACTCACATCTTCCTGTCTCATGCTTCGTTACCAGTTGCACTGATTCTGTGTGCCAAATTCTGTTCTCAGTTATACCTGTGCAACCCCATTTTCTGCAGACCATTGCCTCATTATGCTTATCCCATTCTACTGTCTACAATGGGCAGCGAAGGGGAGGATCAACAAACATAACTATATTACATCTGCAGATTCTCTCCTCAGTTCACAGTTCTCTCAATTATGCATGAGCCAAAATTGAATTGAACTTGCCTTCCCATTGCTGAAGTGTAAACAGAAGTGAAAAGTAGTCAAAATCTCTTATTAATGTCACTAATGCCATTAGCTGATGAAAGACACATCTACACTGCAAACAGGGTGTAATTGCAGCACACAGACATACCCAAGCTATCTTATTCTAGATAGCTCAGATAGTAATAGCAGTACAAGCTTCAGAGCAGGCTAGTCACCTGAGTAAACCCAGGACCTGTGCGGGCTTGTAGACCTTTACTAAAACCCATGCTGCTGAAGTCTCATGTTCATGCATACTGTAGACATACCCCTGACAAGACTATCCTAAGATTACCCACAGGGAGAACTGTTAAATAAGAGTGCCAGTGTTAAATAGTCACATTTCAAAGTAGACCTACACTTTAAACGAGATGGTGTAAACGCAAAATCTGCTAACTAGAATTTTGAAGAATCATTGTCCCATTAAACTACTGCACAGTGGAAAGAAAATTCCCCTTTGCAGGCTACTTCCTTTGCGTGGTCTTTATACTTCCACAATATTTGTGACTATTGTCATTTGCTGCCATGGAAAAAGACACTGAGGCAATAATGAGAAGTGACACAAGATCAATACAAATTCTATGGATCTCCACTAATAAATACTTGTATGGATCCATGGCGAAGTGCTTTATTAAGCCAAAATATGGTTTGGTCCATATGGGGTAGTGCAAACATATCTGTATTTATCTATATATTTAATGTAGTCATTTAGGTGAGATTTTCAAAGGAGTCGGGCACCCAACATTGTCTTGAGTGCTTAACTCTCTCAGGCTCTTGAAAATCCCAATCTTAAAAGCCACTCCTGCAAGATGTTCAATGCAGGTATATGCGTGAACCCATTGTGGAGCCCCAATAATGCAGGATCAGGGCCTTAAGTCTCTACTGGCTAATTTAAAAGCTGGGAACCAGACATCCACTAATATCAATAGACCACAAGGAGGGGCAATTTGGATTGATATTTTAATAACTGAACTTCCCAGACTGGGTGATTTGCTCTTTTTTTGAATGGTAGTGTCAGAACTATAATGGTTCTATCCTGTATTATTATTTTTTTATTTTTCTGGTGCTCATTCTTGTAGGATCTGGCCAACCTGTTCAGAGGATCCTTCTTTTGATCCCATCACTCGTAAATGGATGTATCTTCTTTAGACTGAAGCACTGAAACTACATGTGTTCATTGATTTGTAAATGATAAGTGAAAATAAATATCTTGGTGATGCTATTAAGGGACAGAGAATTAATGAGAGAGTGGTAACTGAATCCTCCACCGGGTGGTAGGTGGGAGAAGACTGGGATTATACTGATTAAGATACGTTAACCATTCAAAGAGCTCTTCTAGAATTGTAAATACTTGATAATTGATATGGAATGCTTCAGTAATTAGTTACTGCTGTGCTGCTGAATGTCACTAATATGTGATATATGACAAAAATTAAGATGACTCACTCATGAATTGTAACTCAAACTTTGCATTCTACTTTCAGCTAATGTTTCTCAAAAAAAAAAAATTCACTTCCTCTTTCCCCTGTGATTTAATAAAGCTTCTTTTTTGCTCTATTCTTCCACCAAGCTGTTACACAAAAAATGAATGAGCAGATTAGCAGCCAGGAGATGAAACTGATTTTTCTACAGAAGAAGGTTGACAACATTTCTGCTACCATGAGTGATGTGAGCAAGACGCTCTCCTCTCTGGAAGGCAAAATCAATGAAGATAAGGGCAGAGACTTCCAGTCTTTCCTAAAAGGTAAAAAAAAAAAAAAAAAAGAGAAATTAATGCAATCACTCACCCCGTTAAAGGTGCCAGGAAAAATGTTCTTATGCTGACCTCTATTATTATTCCATATTTGTAGAGGGAACTCTTTCTTTGTTTCTTTTGAGAGTACAATTTTTAAAAGGCCTTTTATTTTGGTCTCTTTAACAACAAATAATCAATACAATATGTTGTGTACTCTCCAAGGTAAGTTAAATCAAACTCATATGCCCTAATAGTGACTTATCTACAACTTCTGCAAATTTCCTTTCATTTGCACTTTCTCCATTTTGCTAGCTGTTGGAGAGGTGGGATTTGCTCTGTTTCTGAGAAGTCTGAATAATATTTGTGCAATACATGTTTCATGCAGCTTTGAGGCAAACCTTTGAGGAGGTTTGTTGTTTGGTTTACAATGCAGCATTCATTGTGTTGAAAAATTTGCCTTTGTGATAAAGAGTAAAATTTTCCAAATGGTAAGTGAGGGTTTACGCCATATCTCAGAGGAGAAGGATAGTTGTGGCTAAAGCATTGGAATGAGGGCTTGTTTTCACTGCTAAGAAAAAAGAGGGGGAAAAAAGCTGTTGTTTTTTTTCTTTGTGTTAACTGTGATCACTCTCCTGAGGTAAAAACATAGCAAAGACAAGGCACTTCTGTTTTAGCATGAGGTAAACTTGCTGAGGTCAACCACATGGGGATTATAAGGCTGACTTTGGCCAAGATAAGGGGGCAACCTGGAACTGGGGTACCACTGAGCCCTCTGGTATATCAATCTATCCCCCTCTCACACTGTGAGGCTGTGACAAACTGCAGACTGCTCCCAGTCCTGCACTCTCACAAACATTTACATAAGCAGTGACACACCCAGCTGCAGTTACATGAATTCTTCTCCTCAGCCACTAATGAACTAACAATAGAGAGCTCCAGCCAGCTCTCCCCCGGCCCCCAAGCTCCACAGCCTAGGACCCAGAGATGTGCCATCTTGCCCTCATCAAAAGCCTGACCAGCATAAGTTTATTACCCAGTCTGCTCCTCCTTCAATGTGGAGAGAACATGCACCAATCACTTTTAGCAAAACTTACTGTATTAGATAAAAAATATAAAACAAATTTATTAACTACAGAAAGATAGATTTTACGTGATTATAAGTAATTGTGTACAGATCAAAGTTTGTTACCTAAAAAATAAACAAAATTGCAGTCTAAGTTCTATACACTGGACATTTATACACTGGACATTGATGGTACAAACAGTCCACCAATCTTCCATACACAGGCAGGGCCACCACCTTTCCTGCCTGGGAAATAATATAGTTGTTGTTGGGGCGTTTAGTGCACTGGAAGAGGCACACCACATGTTGTGATAGGCATGTGTAGGGCCCATGGATCTTGAAAAGTGTGTTGTGGGGGGTGTTGATCATCATAGCAGTAGAGGTATGTCTTCAGGTTTTGCATCTGTTGTTCTGGCAGGGTCTGGTGCAGCTTTGAGTTGGTGTGTCCTGCTCTGATAATGAGCTTGGAGAAGTCGGGGGGTTGTTTGAAGGTCAGAAGTGGGGGTTCAGGAAAGATTTCTTTCAGCATATGGTCCACATTGGGTATGGGTTGTGTTGTTTGATACCCCATATGGGTTTCAGTGTGGGATGGTAGGTGACAACTAGGGGTGTGCAGTTGGAGGGGATTTTATTTCTGTATTGAACCAGGTTCTCTTGGAGTATTTGGATGGTCCATTTCAGGATGTGATCTACTTTTCTGATGGTGTGTCCTTGTTTGGTGAAGGCAGTATTAAGTTTGTTAAAGTGTATATCTTGGACTTTCTCCTTTAGAGCATATTCTATGGTATCTGAATGCCTGGCTGTAGATAACAGATTTCTTGGTGTGTTACGGGTATATAGTTTGTAAGCATTTGGGGTTGAGACTGTCCCTTACTCTATATTCATACAGCATCCACCACACAGGGGTGTCTAGGTGCTAATGTAGTACAAATAATCAATGCTGAGCACAATTCCCTTTTGGCAGCAATAGCATTGTAAGGTAAAAATTCTTTACACTGCTGTGAAAATTTCCACCTAAGTGACACTTAATTGGCTCTGCACAGTCTTCTGAAGGGAAAATCATGCAAGGATCAACGGTAAATGTGTTTTATACAGTGACACTTTTGGGTGTGTGTTTTTTAAGTCCAATTAATCAGGACTCTATGAATCTCACATTATCCCAACTCACACATCCTAAAACATGACAGTTTTCTCTGGAAATAAAGGAGAGGCACCCTCAGGAATGTGAATTCAAGGGATACCTTTCCCCCCCAGTAATCCTGATGGATGCCAGGGGGATGAGAGATTTCCTAAGAGAAAGGGGCTTTCACAATGGAAGAATCTAGGACTGCTAATAGAACTGAAAGACTGAAGGAAACAGGATAAAGATAGCCAATGTGGTGCTCAGATGCCCCAGTGATAAGCACAATATAGACAAGTTTAGCCAGAGGGGGGGAAAAAAGAAGGAAAGATTAGATTAAACATACAGGGTGGAATCCTGGCCTAATTAAATTGAGTGCCAAAAGTCCCACTGATTTCAGTACAGCCAGGATTTCACCCATAGAAAAGAATTACTCTTTGGGGTCATGAAGAAGTGGATCCAATTCACAGAGGGAAAACTCATAGCAATATTTATTAGACATGATCTCCCTTTTATGAGACCTTGCTATGTATTTGTATTAAGTCAAGTTCTTACTTGACGTCTATGTTTTTTTTTAAAAAAATATTACATGAACCCCAACCCCTAAAGTAGGTAAGAAAATAGCCAATAGCTATTTTAGAAAGGTGGCAAGGGCATGGCTAATGGGTCAGTGCAGATACACCTGTAGAAAACAAGGAGGAGCAATGACACACATCGACTACTCCCTTGCATACCCTGTAGAAATAGCTATAGTCCAGCTGCACTGATACCTCAGCTGATCAGGGCTGAAAATTCCTTCCCTCAGAACTGCTACTTTGCTCAGTTTCCCAGGATTTGCCCCCAACTACTTGCCTTGTTTTTTATATCCATTGGTTACAAATAATTTTAGGAAACTGGTATTGTAGGCATAAACAACATGCTTCTCTAAATCTATGAAATGTAATTCACATTTCTAATCCTTCTGTCTCCAGAGTTGTATACTCCACATACTGTGTGGCTCTCCTTTACCCTTGATCACATTTATACTGTCTCTATCATTCATATTGGCCTGCTTGCACTTCTATATTTATTGACTCTTGGGCATACATTTAATTTATCTTCAAACATTTCCCATTTTCCCCCAGCATCTTTTCTACCCATTTCTTCCAAGATGTGCATTGCTGAAATCCCATGCCCATGCTTTCCACCTCTATTTTGGATTCATTATAAACCTAATTACCAATGTACATTATAGAATAGATGTTTTTATACTATGTCTGTCTAAAAATGGTTTGAGACTTTTTATTGCCTTTACCTATCATGCCCCATGTTTTACCTGGCTAGATGAAATCTCCCACTACTAGTTCTGTGTTTGATTTATGTTGGTAATCTATCTCCTAATCAAGTTGCTCTGATGAAAGTGCTGCCATCAACTGCCTTTATTAGCTCTAATTATAAACCTCAGGCCCGGGTTGTTGCCGATCTTTGTCAGGTGCACTGTGGGGAGACAGGAATCTAGGATCACATCTCTCCTTGGTGCTGTCTTCATGAGGGCTAGGAACAATTGCAGTTCCTGCACTTTGGGGTACACATACTGCTCCTTCCATATTCCCCGTGGGGCAAACAGCATACCAGATTGGGGTGAGGTGGAGAAGGGCCATGTCCTCACACCACTTCCACACTGACCTGAGGAGCAGGACAGATGCACAGTGGATGGGATGCTGTGCCCCATGAAAAGGTGTAGCAGCAGCACATGTTTCCCAGGAGGACTGAATGCTCCCCTGACTTGGGGCAGATCTGCACCACCCCCAATGCAGTGATTTGCTTGTACGGCACTACTGAGCCCATAAGGATTGTACGCCACTCAGTTCCTCCTATTTCAGTTACAGCCAATCTTTCTTGAGATTTTCTGTTCCCCCTCCTGTGCTCTCCACACGTTTTTCCTCTTTATCCCAACACTGGTAATATCTCTTAATTTTTCAATCATGGGTACAGAATACCTAGCTCTTAATCAGTGGATCTCAAAGCACTTTACATAGGAGGCCAGTATCATTTTCCTCAGTTTACAGATGGGGAAACGGAGCCACAAGTGACTTACCTTGCTGGGTGACCTCAGGCATCAGTAGAGCCAGGATTCAAACCCATGTCTCTTTTGTGTCCAGTACAGTGCTCTATTTGCTCGGCCACAGTGGCTGCTTTTGAGATCTGTTCTGTGGACTAACAGTACCATATATGCCAAAGTCTTCATCTCTTTGCACCTGAGAGCATACTTGGATACTTCTGTCCTACCTTAGACATATGGCACCAATCACCAGGGTTTCTGCCATGTTCCTTGCTTTTGTATAATGAGAATCAGATATTCCAAGAATAGAAAGACCTTTTCAGTAGGTTCTTCACTGCATTAACAGACCTCCCTTCCTTCTTCATGCCCAAGTTATTCTCTCTGAACATTTTCCCTCTATTTTCTGTCTAGGTTTTATATCTATTTTCTCCCTCAAACTAAGTTCTTGCTCTCTCATTTGCTTTTTTTCCTCTTCTGGCATTTTAAAATAGAATCCTTCCATTATTATAACAGTATCTTTATATTATATTTAAAACACTAAATTGACTGTAGAGTTAAGCAATTAAAAGTCAAAAATGCCAGTTACAATTGGACATGAAACCTTACCTCTGCCCTCTTTTGCATGTACATCATGAAAAATGCAATTCCTTCATTAATAGTTGAAACTGCAAAGGGAATGTATAGCTGCAGACTGTAATTAAGTGCCCAAACTGGAATTTGGCCAGGAAACTGAGATTAATACCTGTAATCTTGCTAAAATGACCAGGGATCTTTAGTGACCACCAGTAGCAGGGACCGTGGTTTTACAAATTAACTAACATGTAGCTTTTAGCACGGCCCTGAGCAAAGGAACTACATAAGTTGCACCACTCAAGGAGTAGCCCCAAGAGGGTGGAACTGTGACTCAGAGACAGAAAACCCTGCAAAGACACAATTCCTGCCCTGCTCTCTCCAGGGCGCAAAAAAAAAAAAAAGTGACTGTAGCCACTGAAAGGATGCAGAGTACTCCCGGTGTAGCAGCTGGCTAGCTACCCTGGTCTGCAAGCAGTCGTCTTCTTAGCATATGCACAGTGAGCCTCAAGTGGCATGTGACCAGGATTCATCACGGAATTTGGATCGTTAGCTTCCCCGGCCTGGGGAGTGCAATGTGAAGGCTGATCCATGCCCCGAGCAGCGGGAGGGCAGAACCAAGGCTTTTGCATTTTGCCAATCTGCTTGATAATGGGGGAATATCTGAAAAGCCAGGGTGTTGTGCTTCACAGCAGGCAGGTTGCTTTTAGTTAAGGTGGAGCACTGATTGACCAGGCAGGTAAGGGTACAATATAGCCCCTAACAAACATCTCTTTCTACAGCACCCAGATTTTCTTTGAAGTGGTCTCCCATCCAAATATTAGCAAGACTTGATGCTGCTTAGCTTAAGAGATCGGATAAGGGTACCTTGTCCCTCTCCATATCCATTAAGATCCTGCCCTGCCGTCTGTTTACGCTTTTAAAAATCCAGAACATTTTCCAAAATGAAGCAACTTTTCTGAATCCTGGGTGAAGACACCATATTATTTACGTAAATTATTTTATTCTTGAACCACATCTTCAGTTCTTCACCCATTGGGTTTTCATTCTCAGGCTTCCTCCTTACAATCTTCTCTAACTTTGCTGCTTTCCTGCTGCAGCAGAGTTGTGCCCAGCAGTTAAGCAACAATGTACTATATATAAACTCTGCTTGTCTGTGGGCGTGAAAAGTAAAAAAAAAAGGGGCAGCCCAATTTTCTTCCTTTGCTCTATTATTCTATGTGTAAAAGTCACCCCAAGCATCTGTGACCCTAGAACACAATAAATAAGTGTGTGAATTGCCAGGAGAACTCCCTGCCATTTCTTAAATGGCATCTCCTCATGCTCTTGCACCTACTGCCCCTCCTCCCTATTATATCTCTTGGCTCAAAAAAGCCACTAGCTGAACTATTGACAGCTTCCTTGTCTAAGCATCTGAGGTGTTTACCGGTCACTTCACCAGACACAATATACAACAGGTCTGTTCTTATTTCCTAAAAAGCTACTATTACCAATTTGGCTCACTACTTTTCCTGGAAGCTGGAAATACACGCACAATTCAAGATGCTTAAAACAAGGAGCTTCCTATGTAGTCAGGCTTGTTGAATGAAACAATTTTTTCATTTTGAATCCTAATTGCAGCCCAAATAATTTTCAGAAGTTATTAGGGTGACCAGATGAGAAGACCCGAAAATCGGGACTTCCCGCCCGAAGTTGTTGAGCAAAAAAAAAAAAAGGGACAAAAGATGAAAAATCGGGACCATCCCAATTTTATCAGGACGTCTGGTCACCCTGGAAGTTGTATAGGCAAGAACCAAAAGCATTTGTGGCATTTACAAACATTTGGCTACTTCTAAAGACTCAGGAAGACTTATGCTCTTCCTAAGGCCAAATTTCACCATGGTTTAACTCCATTGGCATAGCTCCTTCTAGAATTAGTACTTATGTGAACTATATTAAAAGTACAAGAGGTGCCACTACAACTAGGCAAAGGTGTGACCTGCAAAGCACCAGGCTTTTTCAATGGTCCTGCTACTGCCTACAAATTCTAAAGTATTGGTAGTACCAAAAGTAGAAGGATCCATCCCCTCCATCTCGATTCCCTTTTTCCCTCCCATCTCCTTTTATCTACTCACTCTCCATGTATGACAGGAAGGTTTCAATGAATTTTATTTATTTCTCCCCCTCCTGACCCAACACAGCCAAGGTAAAACAGATATTTCCTCCCCTAATCTTCTAAACATGGTGGTTGAGGGGAAGGATACGCCTTTTTCTCAGAGTAAGCCAAGAGAACACACTTATCTTCTCTGTTGCTCTGCTTGGGACTAGGCAAATGAATGTTGATCCCATACATTCAGTCTCTGATTCTGAGCCTATTGAAATCATCAGTAAAGCTCCATTTGACTTCACTGGGAACAGTATTGGGTCCTCAAACACCAACAGGCCACTTTATTACTACCATATTAAATTAAATTTACAAGTAAGCAGATCACAATGAGATGACCATTACATTACAGTTCCTTACAACACACTGTGTGTACTCATTAGATGAAAGAATGTTGGATGTCTATAAACAAGACTATTTAGTTATTTATTTTTTGCCTTCTTTTTTTTTTAGGTCTCAAGTCTAAAAGTATCAATGAACTAGTCAAAGACCTTGTCAGAGAGCAGTTTAAAGTCTACCAAAGTGACATGCAAGAGACAGTTGCCCAAATTTTCAAGACTGTGTCCAGTTTATCAGAGGATCTTGAGAGCACCAAAGAATTAGTCAAACAAATGAATGAGACCCAACAAAAGTATGCCCAGGAGAAAGAAGACAGGCCAACAAAGAATGAAATCCTGGATCTGAAGAATGATATGGTGCAGATAAAAGAGGAGATGAGCTTTGCTTGTGACAAGCCCATCAAAGAACTACAGGCAAAGCAGAAATCCTTGGAAGTTGACTTGCAGCATGAGCAGTCAAGAAGCACCATTTACTATGAATCTCTGAATAAGACTCTTACAGAAATGAAAGAGGTCCATGAGCAACTGTTATCAGCTGAAGAAATGTCGGACCAAAATGTCCCTCCAGTAGATAAAGCAGTGGATCATAATGTTACAGAATATATTCTCACTCTACATGAGAAAGTGAAGAAACATGGCCTAATGGTGCTGCAGCTGTATGACGACTTAAGAGAACAAGATATCAAGATCAGCAATCTTACTGTTACATTAGAGATTCAGAGAGATTCTGTTCATACAGTATGTGAAGACATATTGTCAAAATGCAGGAATGATTTCCAAACAAAGCTAAAGGGCACAGAAGAGAACGTGCATGTCTTAAACAAAACCCTAGCTGCTGTCGTCTTTCCATTGGACAATAAGATGGACAAAATGAATGAGCAAATTAATGATTTGTGTTACGATATGGAGATCCTCCAACCCTTGATTGAGCAGGGACCACCATTTAGTGTGACAGCAGAGTATGAACAGCAAATTGAAGTGGAAGCAATCAGCAGGACGTTAGAAAACCTAACTACTATTGTTAATAGTCTGAGTTCCACCGTCAAAGAAATTGTCAGAAGCCAGGAGGGACTTAAAAGTGAGGCTCAAACTCGAGATGAAGTCTTTGAGAGACGTATTAATGAATGCCTCATGGACATAGAAGATGGCTTAAATAAGACCATGACAGTTTTAAACAACGCTGTTGATTCCATTCAGGATAACTATGTTCTGAAAGATACTCTCAGTGTCCTGCAAAATAGGACCGAGGCCTGTTGTGGTGGTGTTGAGAAAATGGACAGCATATTGGCATTTATTCCCCAGTTCCAACTGTTGAATGAGTCCCTTCAGACAGTGGTCAATGACAAGCAAAGGCACAAATATGCTTCAAAAGTAATTCAGGACCTTTCTGATTTTCCAGATGATGAGCATGAGAAAAAAAGCCTCCCTGACCTCAGAAAAGTTTACCACATTTTAAATGAAACATCATCCAAAATGGTTGAGCACCAACAAGACATGAGTCGACTAGAAAAAAAGCTGTTACACTCGACAGAGGTATCAAAAGATCAAGAAGTTCGCCTGCAGAGCATTGAGTCGAATATAACCAAGCTTTTGGTGAATAATTGTGTTTCACTAAAAAAAGGCAAAGTTGCTTCAACAGAACAAGAACAAATGGTCTCTCTCAAGTTTCAGACACTGAGTTCCAGAGTCAAGGCACTGGAAGCAAAGTCTATCCGTTTCTCAATAAATATCCCACTTTTAAACAAGACTGCTTATGAGGCTTGGGGGCTGTGTCAGGATGCCTCAGCCAGCATTCGAAAAGTGAATGCTAGCGTACCCCAGTTAATTAAACTTGCTCAACCTGATATCCCACTGCTGCAGAGAGGCCTAAAAGAGCTCATAGAGTCTGTGTTAGAAATAAAAACAGGGACTATCCTGTCAAATTTAACCTGGTATGTGGACAAATCCATGGCTGATGCTCTGAGCAATATTACCAAGCTTCAGAAGCAGATGAAACAGACTGTAAAGAAACCAGCTGCAGTGAAAAAAGGGACAGTGAATGCCACCACAAGTCTGGCAGGCCGAAGTCAGAGAAACACAGACAACACTATAGAACCAGGTAATGCATTTTACAGAGACTAACTGCTGGGGTCTTTAATGTTATAATAAAGGCTTATGTAATCAATGTGATTAAACAAGTCAATTAGCAGTCCCAACAGAGTTGGCAGGAGAACTTGACTAAAAATGACTAGGAGTAAATTATGCAGCAGATCACTCTCAACATATCTGTGACTATGGGTGTCTGTATAATGCAATTAAAATCCTGCAGTGGGCCCATGCCAGCTGACTTGGGCTCATGGGGCTCGGGCTGTAGGATAGTTTAATTGCCATGTAGATGTTCAAGTATAGGTGGCAGCCCACGCTCTAGAACCGTGTGAGGTGCGAGTGTCCCAGGGCTTGGTCTGCAGCTCAAGCCTGAACATCTACACCACAGTTAAATAGCCCCTTAGCCCAAGTCAGCTGGCACAGGCCAGCTGCAGGTGTTTAACTGTACTGTAGACATACTCTTAAAGTGTATTTGTCCTCTGGAAATGGACTTTTTACAAAAGACCTCCTGAGGTCCCATGGTTTTTTCTTCAGTGAAGCCACATCTGCTCAGTTTAGGATGTAAAAGTAATGAGGGATTAGTTTTTAAATACCACCCCAGCCTTTCAAATTCAACTGAGAATCTGAAAATCAAGTGGCAGTCCAGCTAATGCATTCGCTATAAAGATTCTGCAGTTGGATGTCAGAATAAAGATGTGAAAACCAGAATAGGAATCCAGTTTGCTCTTCAGGAGTTGCATCAGCTTTGCATAGGCCCGCCAACAGGGGTGAGGAGGAAAGAGGGCAATTGCCCAGGTGTCCAGGCAATTTAAAAGGGCCTGGGAGCCCCTGCACCCCCTCCTGCACCCCAACTCCCTGCCCCAGCCTGCTGAAAGTGAGTGAGGGTGGGGGGAGAGCGAGCAATGGAGGATGGAGTGAGCAGGGGGCGGGACCTCAGAGAAGGGGCCGGATGGGTGTGGTCTCAGGGAGGGGGCGGGGCAAGGGTCTTTGGGTTTGTGCGATTGGACAGTTGGCAGCCCTACCGTGGGCATGTGAAAGCCCTGGCCCTGCCAGAAGAGCGTGCACAGCCGGCAGCTCGCTGGGCACCAGCCAGCGCAGGCACAGCACCGCCCAAATGTCAGGTGGATCCCGTCCGCACGGGTGTGGCTTGTGCGTGCGGGCCCATTGCCTGTTCTGCTCTGGGGCCCGGAATTGCTGTCGGCGGGCCTGGCTTTGCAGTACTAACAGGAGTAAAAAAAATAGAAGCATGTAATCTAGGCCCCAAGCCTGCGAACACTTAGGCACATGTTTCACTTTGAGTATGTGAGCAGTCCCACTGATTTTATGGGACTACTGCTAGCTACTTCAAAGCTTCATTAAGACTACTGGTGTACTTAAAGTTAAACATATGCCTAAGTATTTGCAGGATCAGGGCTCTAGTCAGTAAAATGGGTGTGACTGAGTATACTTAAAAAGCAGATCCTGCTGAGTAAGATGATGTCATTTTTACAAAGGCACTTTTCAGAAAAGAATCGCATGTGAATGATTTCCTAACTTCATGTCAGAGGTCTAATAGCAAAAAATAAAAATATAAAATTTGAGGTACGATACTGGGCATAAGATTTGACTGAAATTCTACAACACAAGCAAATGCTTAGTCACTTAGTGTCACTTCTGGGAAAGTGACATAAAATGAGAACAAAATAAGATGCTGGGTAAAATTTTCAAAAATGGGTTAGTGACTTAGGAGCCTAAGTGACTTTTGTAAATGGGACTTAGGCTCCTAAGTCACTAGGGCACTTTTAAAAAAAATTATTCACGGTCCATGCAAGATAGGTAATGGTAAGAGAAATAAAAATTTCCATGTTACACTTCCCTGTTTATACGTGCTCAAGTGTTAGCAAATCTCTTTGTATCACTCATCCGCCTTTACTATCCCATTTTCTCCCAGGTTCTTTACTAGGTTTAATTGGAATCTGCATTATGTTCAGGAAACTATCCAGTTTTTTCCCCATCTGTGGTCAGTTTCCAATTTCCACACATCCATTACTAAAGCTAAACCAATGGTGCAAAAAAATTCCTAAATATCCATTTCCTTTAAAAAGAAAACTGCAGTTTCACTCTGTTTGAGACCCTTTCGTGGTAGCTTGCAAGTTCTTGAGCTTTACTGGAAAGAACACCGACTAAGGCCTCAGTTCAAGTATTTAAGCATGTGTTTAAGTCCAGCTATTCAGCAGAGTATTTAAGCACATGCTTCAGTTTAAACACACATTAACCCAAAGCTCAAAGAATTGGGCCCACAGTTGTCTTATCCTTAGGGGGATAAGTCATTCTTTTTCTCTGGCAACTGAAAGATGCTTAAAAATGCACTTGAAATCTGCAAAACCCTTTCCATAAAATAAAAGCAAATTTCAATTATTTATCCTTAGTACAGCAACTCCTTCTGAGCCATCTCTGTTTTCTGCCCGCCTCTGTCATTGCACAAAAGATGGAAATTCAAAAACCTTGATCCTAATTAAAACTAAAGGGAAAAAAAATTGATGTCACTGATCCCTCCTGGATCTTTCACTTTGTTGGAAACTGTCACGAGGGCCACTGCCTGGAGCACAGGAAGCTGCCAGCTGCTTATTTTTAAGCGTTAATGAATAAATGTCATTCCTATGTATTATTTATATGACTCTGAATTTTCACAAATAGCTTTCTTGATAACTTTGATGTGCTTGTAGAAAGCAGGGATCTTTGCAGATAATAGCAAACACCCAATTTTTTAAAGTAATTTTTCTATACAGTTTGAAAGTAAGGTTTGTATAGGATTTTCTAAAGCTATTGAGGGTTTTGAATGCACTGTAGATAAACTAATGACAGTGCTAAGGAGTTATTACTGGACAGTTCTACAAATAGTCTAAACATTATCCCTCTTACGCCTCTGGTCCACTCTGTCCTATTCCTTGTGGGATGGATTTTTCTCATCCAGAGAGGCTCCCCTATCCATATTTTAAGAAACCATACACAACACAA
The DNA here is from genome assembly GCA_037349315.1 of Chelydra serpentina. Lineage (NCBI taxonomy): Eukaryota > Metazoa > Chordata > Testudines > Chelydridae > Chelydra > Chelydra serpentina. The sequence goes on from JBAIAC010000018.1 coordinate 693,415, forward strand.
GTGATATGTGTCAGCTCCCATAAGAGTCTCCAAATACAAATGGTCAGCATCACCACTGAGTTACAAGTCTCTAGGCTGACCAGATGTCCCGATTTTATAGGGATAGTCCCGATTTTTGGGTCTTTTTCTTATATAGGCTCCTATTACCCCCCACCTCCTGTCCCGATTTTTCACATTTGCTGTCTGGTCACCCTACAAGTCTCTAATTACAGATTTTAATAGGACTTAGGTGTGTGGTTTTCTGAGCTTGTCTTCACTACCAGGGTAAATCAACCTAAATTAAGCTACTCCAACTATGTGAATAACATAGCTGGAGTCGACATAGTTTAGGTCAACTTACCCTGGTGTCTCGAGTGTAGCCAAAGCCTTACTCTTCTCAGAAAGGTGGAGTACTGGAGTCGACCAGCGCGCAATCTGCCGTTGATTTAGCATGTCTTCACTAGACCTGCAAAATCGACACCCGCTGCATCGATTGCAGCGGCGTCGATCTCCCCGTAGTGAAGACAAGCCCCCTGTTTAGTTTTGTGACAGCTTGAGGAGCCTAATCCTGCAACCACTATGCAAGTAGAGCCAAATCTTCGTCCCACTGAAGTCAATGGTAGAATTTCCAGTGACTTCAGTGTGATTAGGATTTGGCCCTACTTAAATGAATGGGAATGTTGTGACTGACCTTAATGGGGCCCCATTGAAATCAGTGAGACTACAGTGTGAGTTTGAACTCCGTGTGCGTATAAGTATGGGTTTGCAGAATGACTGAAAGGAAGGGCCCGAGACGGCAGTTCTGAAGCCAGTTGTGGTTACAGGTGTACACAACGAATGCAGAGTCAATTGAAGCCCTTTCATCCTAGCTTGTGTTGAGTATAATGGGAATTTGGGGTGAATGCAAAGTAATGATCTAAGTAATGGCTCCACCAAGTAACCGACTTCAGTGGGATGACAGTTTTTGAGCAGGTGATGTATTTTGTGCCTGTGTGAGAGAGAGCGAGAGACCAGGAAAGGGAGAGATAAGCATAAAGGTTATTTTCTCTTTGTTCTCATCTCCTGTATCTTATTTCCATCCCTTCCATCTCGGTACACTCACATGGACCTGCCAATGTTCCCTCTAATTTTTGACAGTCCATGTGCGCAAAGAAATTTCTTTTGTGCAAATTTTTGACAGGCTGTATGCACAAAAATTCTTCTATACAAATTGTTGTGCTTCTGTGTTTGTGCGCACGGTGTTTCGCCGTGTGTGCGGGGTTTAGGATCTGCGTGCCCACGCACACGCGCACAGCTTAGAGGGAACAGTGGACCTGACTAAAGTCAACCGTTCACAGTTCATCAGAGAATCAAGCATCCCAGAAGTTATAGTTTATTAAGGTTTCAGTAATATTTCCACTTTATTTCCTATCTTCCTGCTTATTGTTTCTGGCCCAGACTCCCAGAAGCATGGTATGTGCAATAATGGATAACAGTTCAAACTGAATGCTTTTGTCTTTCAATAAGCTATATCAGACCATTTAATTTTAAGGCACAATTCCCATTTGTTCCATTGGGGGTGGGGCACGCATAATGAGGGTTACGATGGAGTTCTGCAGTCTGTAGATGTGGAAATAGAGATCTATTTTGGGTCACATTTTACTAGTACATGTACATTCTGACTCTTCCTGACAGAAATGTTGAGCTTTCATTGTTGCTTTATCAGTCAAGCCTGCAGTAAAATAAGCCCATTTGTATTTTGCATTAAGTGTTTTAATTGCAAGAGACTGATCATTATTTTAATTCAGTTTGACTCTTCATACTTCAATTGTGCATATTTAGTTTGATAGAATAATAGGCAGATGAAAGGCGATGGTGATAGCTTTTTTTTTTTTTTTTTTTTTTTTTTTTTTTTTTTTTTTTTTTCAATTTAGTGCTCACAAAATGCATTGCAATGGAAGTCCTGGAGACTCTCATTCTCTGTTTTAAAAAAGAACCAGTAAGGATAGAGCTACTGCGGCACAAGCTACCTCCCCACTGCAAGGCCAATGTGCTTCAACCCTGAATGCTACTAGCGAGGGGACAGCGTAATTCCATGCAACTTTGGCCTCTCGGCTGAGATTGATTGACTCCCCTGTAGGCAATCTGCGCCTTTTGTGCTATGGACACCTAGCCACTGGACCACTGTTCCCTCTAAGCTGTGCATGTGTGTGCGCGCGCACACAGATCCTAAACCCCGCACACACGGTGAAACACCGCGCGCACAAAAAATGAAATACTACATCGGAGCCAGGCCGAAATATCATTTACGGGTGACTTTTGACATTGTTCGCCTGCTATTTATCAACACAGCCAGATTCTACTAGCTGGAAAGGGAAAGGAGGGCAATGAATCATACCCCTCCCTGCCAGCATTTCGAACATGGAACGTTGATCATGTCGGGACCGCCGGGACCCACACATCCCCTTGTATAAGCATTTTACTCGCTTGGGCACATTTGCCTCATGGCGCTCAAATTTGAACTCTGCTTCAAAAATTTGCACAGAAGAAATTTTTTGCGCGCACGGCCTGCCAAAAATTAGAGGGAATATTGCACTGGACTGAGACCAGGAATTCATTTAGCCTGTGCCACTGAACAGCCATTACTTGCATCGCTGTCAGACTGGGCCAGATTCAGACTACTGACCTAATTGCAACCAAGTTGTGGTATGACAGCCTATGGGAGTGTTCAAAATCAATTTGGCTCGGGATAATCCCAAACTCTGCCCATCTTTTAATGGTTGCAGGTAGTTAGACAGTCACAGTTACTGAAAACCAAGCATTGAGAAATGACTTCTAAATGCCTTCCTCTTAAGCCATTCCCAAACTAAATAATTGGACTCATGCCTCTCAATAAGCAGGCCAGCTGCAATAACCTGTTCCATCAGATTATTCAATATCTGATTTCTTTCTAAATAGCACCTCCGTGGATACTGACAGAGTTTCATTACTTGTTTGAAGATTTGTTTGGACCACAATCGGCAGAATATTCCCTAAAGAGAGACTGTGGCTGTGTGCCTTTACTAAGAGTAGCAGAACTCTGCTTTAATACCACATCTGTCCTCCGTCCCACTGTATTGCATGTAACTAGTAACCTCATTTTTCTTATCCCGTGCAGTTATTTCTGCCATTTAAACCTTTCCTTTAACTATCCTTGCCAAGTCTCTCTTCCACGTACCTTTCCTAGTGACTTGTGAAGGCTTAAATAAAAAGAGATTAAAGGCTGTGCTCAGAGACATTTCCCTAAGTGAAGTCTGTTTGCAACTTTGCTGCATTCAGAAGATGTGTGTAGTATGGCAGTTGTGTTTAGGGATGTCATGTAGTGGCATCTATGAGAGAGACCGAGAGTCTCTTTCCCACTGGACCATATGAACTGGAATGATAAACTCACTGAACATTAAATCTCACCAAATGAGGATAAATCCATCCTCATCATCGTACCCACTCATTCTACTCCACACCTGAACATAGCCATTATATATGAACAACTTACCCTCATATCTCAATCTCTGTACTTTGACCCGTTAAGCCTTTACCCCCAATTGGGGATGTTGCAGATTATCTATTCCTTACGTCATCCAATCCTAAAACCGAACTTCGCTCTCCTTGATAAGCTGTACCTTATCCCCTGATAACCAGAAACTTCTATGCTTAAACTCTGTACCGTTATTTTTATTTTTAACATTATCTTAATAACATTTTTAAATCTGAATGGTGCAAGGAGAAGGAAAATATTTGGTGGCTTGACAGGGTCAAAGTGTGCTACAAGCACAGCATAGAGACTACGGTGCTTCAGCAGATTGCTAGAGGATGATTTCCTGGGAAATTCCTCACTTTTTATGGATGATTTAATAACTTAGCTTGGCCCTCTCTAGGAATTGGAGGGCCAGATGTTCAGCTGATGTAAATTGGTGTAACTCAATTGAGTTATGCCAATTTATATCCACTGAGGGTCATAGGGGCCGACTTCCGGCCCCGCCCACGACGCCGGGAGCGGGGCCATGCCCCGCGACGCCGGGCGACGTTGCGGGGGCCCCCACAACGTCTCCCGGTAAGTTTCCCACGGGTCTGGGGCGGGCGGGGAGTTGCCGGTGGGTGCAGAGCACCCACCAATTTTTCTCCGTGGGTGCTCCAGCACCGGAGCACCCATGGAGTCGGCGCCTATGCTGAAGGTGTCTCTTGATGAGTTTAACTTCACTCTCCGCAGTACACATGTTCCTTCATTGCAGCCCTTTAACCAGCCTTCTCCTCCCAATGCAGATTGCTTCACTGGCCTCTCCGCCTGGCTGCTTCATGGATGTATTTGTTCCTTTTTGGTTGCCCCCGGAAGCTAGGCACAAACACAGGACAGTTAACAGGCTGAGATGCATTCAGCATCCCATGCACACTGGGCTGTGCACCCAGAGGAGCTGGGGCTTTTGAACTGTGGCACAATCAGCCACTATCCACCCTTCCTTACATACAACAAAAGCAGTTGTGAGCAGTGATTTCCCTACACCCCCCCTGAATTTCCCCAACACTCCCCCCAGTTTTGTGAACTAGTTACATGCCAATTTAGTGACACCCCCGCAGTAAATTCGAACACCCCCCCCCCCCATTTCAATTCCTGGGGAGGCCACTGGTTGTGAGAGTCCGAGAAATGTGAGTCAAGAGTCACTTCAATTAAATCTAGAGCAAAGCGATTATCCAGGCAGGAGCAAACAAGTGCTTCATCTTCAGCTGCCTGTGTTGTGACTTTTGACACTGCAATCTTCCATTGCTTTATTTCAAGCACTATTGTGATGGATGATACTCACTGTAGGAAAAAATTACATGAGATACACAAGAACCTTTTTTGGTATTTCAGTCCATAAGTCTGATCAATCTAAACTCAAGAGACATTGCACCAAGAGGAAAAAAAGCTTTAACGTTCTGTTCAGTGAAATAAAATTCATCATATAAATAATGTGACTAAATGCAGTAGCACCTGATATGGCTGTGCTGGAAACTAAAGAGACCTCATTCGCAGTCATGGAGCTATCTGTGAAAAGAGACAATACAACATTTCCCCTGGCAATCAGAGCTTATTTGAAAGGACCTTTCATCTTCCAACTACCCCTTTAATTTACCATCCTATTCTTACACACCTAGAAGTTGTCCAACTTGCTCTCTTTTTCATAGGACTATGCACAATTTCAATTGCTGGACTCTGCTCTTAAGACCTGAGTCTGTTGTATAGTATGGCTGAGACCAGAGCACCTCACATTATAGCAAAGAAAAATGTTCTCTACGATTTTTGGCTTTGATTGACCAAGATAACAGGAGAAGAAAATGTTGCAAGCTTCCCTGCTCAGAAAAGTGCATAAGCCTGCAGGTGGTTTGGGAGCTCTTCATCTTAATCACTTCCCATTGAACAGTAAGAACCTTGTACATTCTTTAATTTCTGGGACAAATTTTCAAAGCAGCCTCTGTGGTAGCATGCCCAAAATTGCAGGGGCAAGGTTTGAAGTGAACAAATCATGGTGTTCCAGAGCACAGATATTCTATTTTAGGGATTGTCTCTGTCCCTGTGCCATGCTGCCACGACTTCAGAAGAATCCAAGCTGAATCCTGTTGACTTTATAAGAGGGGAAGCTGGCAGAGCTCCAAGACATGGGAACTTGATGCCCATCTTGGTCCAGAATAACCCAAATTTGGTGACCTTTCCCAGTTCTGCTGCCACCAAATGGAGTGGTGGGCAATGAACACCATCCCTGAGATAGCTTGCAGTGGATTGGGGGACACTAATTCAGGGCCAGCAATGGGCCTACTTGCCATGGCCTAATGGCAAATTTGTTAGATGACCCTGGGCCATCCAACCACAGTAGGTAGGGTTGTAACATCTTCCATCTTATCTCATCTAGCCAACCTTGACAAGACATTTAGAGGGGTGTGTATGTGTATGTGTGAATGAATATGAATGCTCCTGGAACCGACTGCCTGGAGTGAAGATGTGCAGGTAGAACAGATTGACTGACTGATAAGGAAGGTCCTGCTCTGACTGAACTCTCTCTGAGGGTGACTTTCACACACAAATTCAGAAGGGGAATTTCACCTGATTTTTGGGTATGGATAAAAAAGTTTTGCATGGCCCTAGTCAAGACCCGGTGGGCGTCATTGTAATTAACATTTGTGAATATAGTGACCATGACCATTCAGGTGGCTTTTTTTTCCCCCCTTTTAAAACAGGTGAATATTTGGGCTGCACTAGCTCCCCCTGCGAGAATGGAGGAACCTGCATCAATGAAAAGCAGAGTTTTATTTGTGCTTGTCGCCACCCCTTTGGAGGAGTCAATTGCAGTAAGAAGTTGGTAGACGAAAATTCTGTGACTGTAGGTAAGTACTGTATTTAGCAAGGCAGCATACTAATGCATATGAGCGTTTTGCATCATGCACTAATCAGCCAGCATTTGCTAACATAATACACTGGCTAAATATCTTGTGGCCCCCTCTAGAGACTGGTTCACAGAGAATAAGGGCCTACTACTGCTGCTACCACTTAAAGTTACTCCTTTAGCTCAAGTAGAAGAGTCCTGTGTTTTAGCATTGAAGGACTTAATCTCTGTTAATGACCCATAATCCCCTATTTTAGTGTGGCCCACATCACAAGGTTTAATTGGTCTGGGTCACAGAGCTAGCCACAAACCCAGAGAGCTCCGTGGTGGGTTGAGTAGCCAGGTTACTGGAGAAGGTGTTAGAAATGTATTTGAACAAGCTGAGATGGAATTTTATTACACAATAGTAAAAATCCCTTCACTGGGAAATGATGGGCCCAGCACTTCTTGGGGTGTGCTGTAAATCCCATTAGCTACTACTGAGCCTGGGGCCAGATCTTCAGACAGTCAGTCAAATCAGAGGAATTACTAGGCCACCTAATGATCTGTACCCTGAAAGCCACATAAATGCTACTGGTAACAGGGAAAGCAGAAAATATACTTGTTCAGCCAAGCTTAAAAATAAATAAATACACATTTTACATCCAAGCCACATGAAATGTGATTTGAATGCTACTTGCAGCAGCTGTTTGGCTGCTTCTCATTCATGACTACATATGAATAGTGAGTAAAATCATTTGTACAGTAGCAGGGATATTAGCGTGTATACTCAGCTGGAATGGGAAAAAACCCCATACATTTTTATCTCCCCCATTTGTTGTCAGGAGTGCTAAATCTCTCCCATATTTGTCTAGGGCGTGTGAGCACAATTCCTGGCTTCAGAACACCCATACACACTGTGTAAAGATTTGTGACACAGGGAAAGAAAGAGATCCTGCAGTGGGGGCAAGAGGAAAAAGAAAAGCTTTTCTAATAATAATGCAGTACAGTCAACAATGACGTTCCCTTGCTGTTTCTGACATACAGCTTTTGTAGGTGCACTTGGCACTAATTGTGGAGGAAACTGCATTTTCTGCAGTGCATAGGGACTCATTTTGTTTCTATCCTAGCTGCTGAAGCTACTTGAGAAGATGCCTTAAATGTTTCTACACTGTGTCTGTTTCAATTCCTACTTGAAACTCTGACCTACAGTATGGGTCGTCTTTAATTATGCAACACATGGGGAGTGGGAGGGAAAGACCAAGAAACCTATCTCAGAAATACTCTTTACTCTTTGCAGATTTTTCCAAAGGATCTTACAGATATGCACCTATGGTGGCTTTCTTTGCCTCTCACACCTATGGGATGACGACTCCTGGCCCCATCAGATTTAATAATCTGGATGTCAACTATGGATCTTCCTATGTCCCAGCAAGTGGAAAGTTCCGTGTTCCATATCTTGGGGTGTATGTTTTCGAGTACACCATTGCATCATTCAGTCCTCGCGTCTCTGGCTATTTTGTGGTTGATGGAATAGACAAGCTCGCTTTCCAGTCTGAAAATGTCAACGGTAACAAGTACATTGACAGGGTAATAACTGGGCATGCTTTACTGGAGTTAAACTACGGTCAAGAAGTCTGGCTCAGACTGGCAACTGGCTCCATCCCAGCCAAGTATCCACCTGTCACTACATTTACTGGTTACTTGTTGTACCGTACTTAAGTCAGCCATAAATGCAAAATACCACCTTCGAACGAAGCAGCCTGCAGAGTTATTTATCTGTACCTTGAATTTCCTCCTCTCCTGCAAGGTAAATTCCATTGCATAACACTGAGTTTCTCTAAGAAAGATACTCCCATCCTGCAGGACAGGTGAAATTTCAGGAGTCCAGGGGCCTGATTCTCCACAACCTTGTTCTTTGTATAACCATTTACACCTGTGACGAGAGAGTCCACAGGGGCTGTAATATGAAAAAATCACCATCAAAAGTGAGTGAAGGATTCTGGTCATGTTTTGTGCTCCCCTTGAATGGGTAAGTGCGCTTTTACAAGGCAGTGGAGAATCAACCCCCAGGTCTGGATATGGTGGGTCAAATTTTGCCCTGATTTTCCCTGTGCAACCCCCTTCACTCCAGAGGTGTTGCATAGGTTGTGCAGCTCGGAATTTGAGCTCCTCTTTAGCTTATCGCATCAAGTGAAAACTCTGTATATTTTCTTTTTGGCCTTATATGATTTGTGACTCTCTTTGTATTTTAAGGATATATTTACTTCATAATTTTGTACATGGTCTTGTATGTAAACAACATGGTAGTAAATAGCTCTTTACTAGAAAAAAGGCACAACAAAATCTAATGGTTGGAAACTGATGCTAGACAAATTCAGACTAGAAATAAGGTGCAACATTTTTACAGTGAGGGTAATTGACTATTGGAAGAACTTAGCTAGGGAATTGGTAGATTTTTCCATCACTGAGCCTTTAAATCAGGACTGGATATCGTTTAAAAATATATTCTATATTGTAATATATATGCTCAGACAGAAGTTATGGGCTTGATACAGAAATTATTGCATAAGGTTCTTTGTCCTGAGTTATGCAGGAGGTCAGACTAGAATGATCATAATGGTCCCTTCTGGCCTTGAAGCGTATGAATGAATATACAATAATTTGTTTGTTTCTGCATACTATTCAAATTGATAATGTGGATCAAGATGGGTTCCTTCTGTATGAGCCATTCCAAGTTGATATAATGTGATAAAGCAGCATAATATAAATTAGTGCCTGCATCCAAATGTATGATGGTAGCAATTTGAACATATTATTGGTTTAAAAATTGCAGGCCTGATTCTTCATTGCCTGACACCATTTATAGTCACCTACACTAGTGCAAAGTGGGTGTAAAATGTTATCAATGACATGAAGGGGCAGAGAACTCTGTTTTGGTAGCATTTCCTCCCAATTGGCCTTCACTTTTTTCAGATGTAAATGACTACACAGAGTGTATCAGACTCCTAGCTGGGCTTGTTTAAATAAATGTTTTCACTGCTGGATAATGGACCAGATCCTCAATTGCTTTAAATCAGCACTGCTTCATTGAAGTCAATGGAGCTACACCAGTATACGGCAGCTGAAAATCTGGTCCCATGTGTTTTGGATGCTCTCTAAGTTATATTGCTTTCATTTGCCAGGAACTTGTTTGTCAGAAAGTCACAAACCACCAGGTTTATTCTTAGTACTCATCAGTAGAAATACCTGAATCTTAAAGAAGGAAGAAAGAAATGCACTGAAGTCAGGAGAATGGATTTAGAGTCCCATAATCTGAAAATATAGCTTAAAGCTAGGCATTCTATTCAGAACTCCTTTTTCTAAGGAATTCAAGGTATTTGAACACTGCCCCAATTCAGGACTTGTGATTTTAATGAAGGTCAGTAGTTTTTTATGTGAGTAAAGGTGATGGACAGACACTTGTCCATCCAAAAGGCTCTGACTCCCACACTTAGCAGGAACAAACATTATAGCCCTGCGCTACCTTATGTCCTAACTGACCCTGATACAGATCCTTCCCAAAGAAAATCCTCCCTTAAGAGTCAGTTAGCTAGTTCACCCTAAATGTGGGCAGTTAGGTTTCCTGTGCAGTCTGGTGTTTACTTTAGATTTAGGAAAACAACAGAACCAGAAAGAACAAAAATAAAGTCTCCAGGAGAGAGGGCGGGTATGTCTCCTCTGTAATATGCTGCATTAACCCTGCCTTATAAAATGACAGCTCCCCCTGCAGAGAGGGGCATTCTGTAGAAAGTTAAAGGTACAGTGCACAGAAAGCAAAATAAGGAGAATTATATGGCTACATTCACCACAAGCAGGGTGGAGGTGGTGTTAGGGTGGTTAGGAGGTGAGTTGATTCATCATATCTGCTGGCAGCATATGCCAGCAGGAGATTCCATGGAACCTACACTGAAAATGGAGCCTGCTCTCAACTGATGAAAACCCCAAGGGAGAGCAGACAGTGATCTCACCATCTGTTCTAACCTTGAGTTTATCACCAATGGGCAACAGTAGGCTTGAATAGGCCTGAAAAATGCATCTCACCTACCACAGACCAGTTTGACCTACTACATTTGTTTTTCCTCTGAATCCCCTGTGATCTGAAAGCAAGAATGCCCCTTTCTTTTTCTGTGTCTATATCAATCAGATAGTTAACAAGTGAAGCACATGCTTTGCTCTGAAAAGCCTAGATTTAAAAATCTGAATTTCAAGGAGGAAAAAAGCCTCAATAACAGTGCATTTACTGTAGGCCTAAATCCACTAATTATTTATTAATGGATCTCACAATGCATAAGTGGTCACAAAGATATCCTGCAGCTCATTGACCGACACACCCAAATGAGCAGAGTCACCCGTGTTGGGAACAATTGCAAACCACGCAAGTGTAGTGGTTTTATAATCCTCTCTCCTGCTTATATGAGACTAATCCTCAACACACCATGAACTTTGAATGTGTGCGCTCCAGCCCCTTCCTCCCCAGTGTACCGTATCTTTCTGTAAACACTTGAAATCCCTGATTTGACACTAACTCATCCTACTCTCTCACTGAATTTTATCAAACATACTGCCCACATACCCAAATCCCCCCTTGTATGACTTTGTCATTTTAATAACGTATTTAGTCCTCTTTATTCCCGCTGTGGAGATGGCTAAATGGCGTGGAAATTACCCTGCAGATGAAATTCAAATGACCCACCAGAGATTGCATCTCTTTTTAATGTGACTTTCTTTGCCCTTGCTGCCCTTGCCACAAAATCCTCCGAGCTGGGTCTCCAGCTTCATAGGCACTAATTATATTCTCACAGCAGCCAGATTCTTGATAGGTTATCATGTTTTTTAATTTTTCTGCCACAAAAATTCCAAATTCATTAGCTATGGACCAAGAACTCTGATTAGTATCCAGGCCTTGAGTAGCAATAAATTGGAAATCATCTTTCCCAGTAGCATTGTTGCTATTCCTATTGCACCAATAAAGGGGGGGAAATAACTGGTTTTTTTTTAAATACATACCAAGCTGCATCTCCCTGCAAGTATATATTGTGCATTAACTCACAATTATCTTTTCACTCATAAAACAAGGTAGAATTGCCTGTGTGTAACGGTTAAAAACTTAAATGCAGATTCTACAGCGTGTGCATTTATCTGCCTCAGCCTTTAAAACTCATGTCTGGGTATGTGACTAAGTATATAAGCCACTTGATTTAATAAAGCACATGATACTGAACATACCTGAGGATCAATAAAATCAGTAAGACTACCCATTATGCAGAAAAGATAGTGATAAATCAGTCAATCTAGATTCTCATGAGACCCTATTAGAAATCATCCCAAATGGTGGCTCCAACAGCATTTTGACATACCTCCCCCTTCATTTTAACTCTTTGATTTGTTTTCCCTGATGAAACAGAGATACCCGACTGCACATCTGAACATTAGTATCTACCAAAAGCCCTCATAAAGGATCACAAAGGCTATCCCAAACCTTTATACAGTAGAGCGAACATTGGTCTCTTTATCTGGGTGACTCAATAACCATGGCAACATTATCTGGTTTGGCTTTGACAAGCCCATCCAATTTACTCTGGAGCTCACATTATCATTTCCTCACCTACACAAACCTAGTTATCACTGAATGCATTCCCCCTCATATTTTTTTATCATTCATGCTGAAATCTGCAGCTTTTTCTAGCAAACTGTGTATACCTTCTTCTCTAGCAGTGTTGCCCCAAGTCCTTTCCACCTCACTCCTCTATACGAGCTTCAAAAATTAGCAACTGAATCACTGTCATGAATTGTAGACAGAAGAGTTATTGGCTTCCTTACACTCCCGTACTTTTCCTTTTGTTTATTTTTTTGGCTGTGAAAACTCTTCTATAGAAGCTTACATGCTTTTGAAACTCCTGTTACAGCCTTATCTGCATCTTTAGGATTCAACTACATGAGCAGGAGAGATACATACTCCTGAAAGCCAAAAAGACAATTTTAGACTATTTCCAAAGGAATGTTATCCACAACAGTCTTTAGCAAGACCACAAAATTGCAAGCATTATATTATCCCTGTTAATTAAGTACTGATACTGAGCTTGGCATTGTACAAGACACAGATAAAGACATGGACCCTACCATGCTGAGCTTTATAATGTAAAATCAAACTCATTGACTGATCATATCCTGAGTGCATTACACAGTGACTGAGTAACTTCTGAGACTTGATTAACCTTTACAAGGGTGTCAGATATACTGAAGCTAGGATACTTTCATCTAATCTTTAATGGATCAACTTCACACTTCTTTACCCATTCAGCCTATTGTTAGAATGCACAGGCCCTTTCATTGAACCAGGTGAAATCATTACCATTCTGGAGATCTATGAAGTAGGTGGAAAAGGAGACTCTTCTTGTTTTGTTTTGGGGGGGGAAGCCTTTGTATTTTCTGAACCACATTAATCCAAGTCGCTGTTTCGGTAACGTTGAATGAGAAATACTATGAATTTAACATTGCTGTATATTTAATATGTGCAGTGAAATCTTTTTTTCATTTTCTGTGTGAAAAAGTGGCACTCATTCTTGAACTATAGCAATAATTCCCATGTGTAAATGGGAGTGTTGTAAATGCCATTTTGCCTTCATGAGTAAGATCTAGTAAACCTTTGCCTTTAAATAGGGTTTCATTCCCTAAATGTTTAGGCAAGAAAATTCAATCTGCTATCTTGGTAATAAAATTGGTAAGAAATATATTAGCAGCAGCATATTCACTTTAAATGTACTTCAGTGCCCCAGTATCCAATACTGAGACATTCGGGGTGGTTGCCTAACAGAAACGCCAACTGTACATTCACATATTTCATATGCCTAAGCAGAAATGCTTATGAAAATCTTCTAGACGGCGGGTTGCGACGTTGTTATAAAGGATTTTTATCTTATAAAAAGCAACATAAAAACAAAGCACAACCAAGGATATGACTGTTTACAAATAGCATACAAGGCTTCCAGAAAGCTTGCTATTCAAATCTATGGGATTCGTACAAGTGTTATCTCTGCAATGAACAAAAGTTCTTTGTAAATGGCTAAAATGATACACCTGTTTAGAGGGAGAATTATCCTTTATGAAAAGAGATTTTTGTCATTAGTACTATTAGATACCGTACTAATCTGAAACACTGCCCAATCTAACTACATGCAATCCTACCCTACCCACTATCCTTATCTTTTTCCCCAAACTCCCCTGACATGATCCCCATCTTTAATTTCCTTCCTGGGTTTGAGTACAATCAGCCCTGGAAGCAGATGGAGTTCCTAGCCTACTCTGAATAGAAACTGCGCAGAATGGGACTGACTCTCCATTTTCTTGCACTAGGTACGGTCAGTTCCGTTTGTGTAAAGTGAGTGCAAAGCAAGTGTATGAGAACACCATTATGATTTGCTAGTGTGTTTTACTCCACTTTGCACAGGTGACTTTTTCCGAAATGACTCTCCCAGTGACCGTTGCTGAGAACATGCTGACGCAGCAAAGACTGAAATTTTCTTTGGGTAGGAAAATATTAGACATAGTATACAAATATTTTGGTGATATCCTTACAGATTTCAAGACATGTTACAGGATTGCCTATGGGTGATCAAGAACAGAATGGAGGTGACGGGAAATAAAGTGGAGGGTGATGTTGGAATGTCAGTGGCAGAATGCGTCAGTTAGAAATGAGGTTGAAAGAAGGCAATAGGCTATACTCTTTACCTACAAACTTTTTTTATTCAGCATTAATTGAAAATCTAGCATTTATCACATCATTTGTCCATAATCTAAATTGAGTTTTTCCACTTGCCCAGATAGATGGTTGAGGAGATACACGAACAACAGGATCTACTAGTCTGGACGATCATTGGGGAGGCGAGAATTTGAGGAGGAAAGGGTTACAATTATTTCAACAAACCCAAATCAGGTGCTTTTTTTTTTGAGAGCAGGCATAGGATATGACACAGTAAGGAATATAGTTTCCCACTGTTGCATAAAAGATATATAGAGTTAATTTCTATTACTGCTACTGCGAGTTAAGCGAATAAATCTCTGGTGTGCTAATTAGCAAAAAGGTCTCCTATTTACCCAAGACAAAATTTGAATGGAAAGAAATTTTATATATAAAGTATGGACTTAGAAGCTTTAATAAAATATAAAAGGGAGACAGTCTTGCCACCTGTCTATCTCAGAATGAAGAATTAAGTAGGTTTATGAAACTTGTTGGGGAGAATACTGAAGGGATTAGAGGAAGAGTAGAGCTGGATGGGGAGTAATATGTGACTTCCACTGTTCCTGAAAAGATCCACGGATGACTAAGAATTCACAGGAGAAGGGTCCAAGCTATGGAGCCCACTCCCTCTCAAGGCACATCAGTCTCATTTAGCAGTGTGCAGGGCATAGCACAAGCTGTGGCCTTGAACCAGCAAGAACGTATGTACATGTGTAACTTTAGTATGGTTAATAGCCCCATTTATGCTCATGTGTATTAATTTGCATAGTTGGGGCCTGTGTTATGCCTTTCCCTGCTTATTGCTGGTAGCCAGGAATAGAGCTGATCAAAACATGTCACACCCAAACACACACACACACACACACAAAACAAACTGCGAAAAAATCAAAATTGTGTTTATTTCACAGGGTTTGAAAATTACCCATTTTGTGGGGGTGGTTTTGCAATAATTTCAATTGAAAATGTGATTGACTTGTTTATCAAAATGGTTTTTGAATTTGTCTCCATACAGAAAAATGGATTTCAATAACAATTTCAAAATGATTTATTTATGCAAAACAGTTCTTACAAATGAAGAATTCTGATAACTATTTTAATAAAAATATAGTCATTTTAATCATTTAGATCTTTAAAATAGCATGAAAATTCATTGAAAGCAAAACAATGTTGACAATTTTTCACTACAAATGTTGGTGGGGGGGGGTTCAAATGCCATTTTTTTACCAACAACAGCAAAAATGTTCAAAAATGTCCAACCAGCTGTAGTCAGGAGGTAGGATGTTTTATTCTGCCTGCCCATTATATACAGGTGTCTTTTTTTAAAAAATATTTCAGAACAAGGGTAATATGGTCACAGGTACCAATGAACATTTAAGAATAAATACAAAATGTATGTGAACAGCTATATCTTCCATATATAGGAGATCTATGCAGAATAACTATTATGTCTTATAGCAAGAG
Source organism: Chelydra serpentina (assembly GCA_037349315.1). Lineage (NCBI taxonomy): Eukaryota > Metazoa > Chordata > Testudines > Chelydridae > Chelydra > Chelydra serpentina. The sequence goes on from JBAIAC010000018.1 coordinate 708,985, forward strand.
TACTTTAGCTTAGCAATGCTGAAAAGACTGCCCTATGAGTACAGATTTAAAACAAAGGTCTGGAAAGCCTATGATGGAAGAAGGAACTAATATATTACAGACACACACACAGGGTGTGAATATCTGCAAATTAAAAAATGTGGGGAAATCACATTGTACATAGATTCCAAAGAATATGCATGAAATCCTGACCCCTTTGAAGTCAATGGGAGTTTTGCCACTTACTTCAGTTTGGGCAAGATTTCACACTTATGCCTTGAGCACTGGACTTCTCTACTCATTGTGCCACTTCACTCTGGGGCCCCATACGAAGGAAGTCATAGAATCGTGAGTTCCGCATCAACACTCAGTTTGAGTGTGGCTGACTAGAGAAAGGATGCTGAATCAAAGCCTCAATTTCACCAGCTGTAAAATGTGGATAATAATATTTATCTACATCCCTGGAGTATTACCAGAATTATTTAATTAAATCACTTTAAAGGTGAATAGTACTAAATTGACATTGAGCAGTACCCTATCCTGATGGAAATGCTGTATGTAACTCTTTGTTGGCGTTCACCTTTTTAAACTGGATAATTGTTATTTCCTAAGCATTGAGGAAAAATAAAAGAAAAGGTCCAGGGTGGGGAAGACTGATGACTACGGGCAATTTTTTACCAACAGCCAAATTGCTACTTTTCTGAGGAAGATTATTTTAAAAAGCACTGAGAGTGACAACTAAATTACGAAGTTGCTTCCCAGCTAACAACCTTAATGAGAAATTTCTCTCTGGGTTTTGATCTCCCCACAGCAAGATTACCGCTCTTTGCAGAGTTACATTACCAGTCATTTGCTCATGTATGCTGATAATAGCACACTGCCATGCCTTACGTTGCTCAATCTGTCTGTGGAGTGTGATGGAACTGATCATGGGAGCTCATCTCTCCATGGGCCTCGATATTCCCTGTTAGTAGTTTTAGTCTCTTAGTTAGTGCATCATACACAGTTCCTTGCTTGTAAGATGCTTTTTTTCTGCCAGTTCAGTACAAAGGTGCTGTGAAGTCCCACAAGGCTCCATCCTTAAACCAACACTGTTCTGAGTCCACAGCTTTCTCTCAGTAGTCTGGAGCACAATTTTCAGTCATTGTTATGCTGCTGATACACGGGTTTATTTATCAACCTCCCAGGGAAGCTATTTCAGATTTGATTAAGTACCTAAGTGATATTTTAGTCTGGGATGTCTGAAAATCTCCTGAAGTTAAAGTGTGAGGAGTGTCTTTCTCCACCATCTAAATACTGTTTTGCATTTCTTTTCAACAGTCCGGGGGCCATTTTGAGTGGTGAACGTTAGTTTCATCTCAAAAACACCACTGAGATGATATACACCAGCATATAACAAAAAGTTTTGTCTCAAGAAGCAAAGTGGTTCATTCGTAATGTGTGGATTTTTTTTCACCAAGCTATATCTGCACTTCCTCATCTTCATTCTTGCCAAAAATGAAGTGTTGAGCTCCTTCTCAAAGGTGCTGATGGCCCTTAACTCTTCTCAGACCAGACTGTGCTCTCAGTTATGCTGGTCTAAATCCACCCAGATTTAGACCAGAGTAACTGAAAGCAGAATCTAGCCAACTGATTTCAAAGGGAATTGAGGGTGCTCAACAGCTAGGAGACAACAATCGTACCCCATAGGATCAGTCCACAAACAGACAATACATGTCAAGCGAGAGTGTCCAAAGAGAACATGATGGGCCACATTCTCTGCAGATGTAAAATAACTTCAATAGAGCCATGCTGCCCCATACCAATGGAGAATCTGGCCCTGTGTTCCTTCCTGGCTAAAAGTATTTTTTGCAAAATAATCTATCCGATAAGGTTCTGTTTATTTATGATGAAAAAGCAGACACTGAAAAACAGTTAAACAAACATGTTTTTTCTCTCTCTCCGGGTTCTTTCTTCCAGGGTGAGACATTATCTTTCGTTGGCACTGAGTCCTTTGACTTTTTGGAATTGAAAAAGAGAGGGCTCAACACTATGGACCAAATTCTGCAATATTTATTTGATGAAAATTCTCATTGCATTTAGTGGAGATTTGCTGTAGTAAAGATTGTAGAATTTGGCTCAAACTAAGTAAGGGCTTATCACTGCAAAAAGAAAAGGAATTAGCTAATGTCAGAAGCACAAATGAGCCATTTCTGAAAAATTCCATTGCTGATGGATCACTTCGTGATTACCTGTTCCATTCATCAAAAACAACAAAGGTCCTTGTGGCACCTTAGAGACTATTCATTCCCTCTGGGACACCTGGCATTGGCCACTGTTGGAAGACCAGATAATGGGCTAAATGGACCTTTGGTCTGACCCAGTATGACTGTTCTTATGCAAAACATTCACAAATTAAATAAAATAAAAAAAACCCTGTTGAAGTAAGAGACTTTACATTTCCTCATTAATTTAGCAAAACAAACTGAGTTCATTAAACCTTTCAAAATTTCAAGGTATTTTTGCTGAAAATTTCAGTTGTACAAAGATTAATGTTCAGCCATTTCCAAGAAAATTCCACAAAATGTTGTTTTCATGCCCCATTCACCAGTATGAAGGCTCCCAAACTCTGCCAAATCTGTCTGCAACTACTTAGCACATGATGCATAAGGTCTAGTTGAAAGATTTTAAACCACCTGACTAGTTTAATCCACACTAATTCTAATTGAAAGCATGAAAGGAAACCCTCCGCACCATTTTGAAAATTTACACCTACTTGTGAAATTCTGTCATTTTCTTTATGAACATGATGAAATCTTGCTTTTGTGACTTTACTTTAATTGACCTGCATATGGCCACCAGTTTCACCAACAGCGAGCGAAAAATACTGGGGGGGGGGGGGGGGGGACATAATGATCAACTCCATAAATTCTTACAAAAACAACAATATTTTCATACACGAACACAGTCCTCAAAATCCCTTTGCCCAATTATATTTTACTTTATTTGTCAATGTTTTTTGCCAAATATTTGTTGTCTGACTGCATGGAATGGGTTTATAAGACAAGTCTTAAAAAGAAAAACCGAATGTAAACATTAAAAAGGGGAGAGGGGCTGCTTTACATTGTGTTGTGTTCTTCCCTCATTCTAGAGCCACTGAAACGACATTCTCTGGCTACCATTAAAACAAGTAACTTGACCCTTAAAGATAATATTTAGATTATAATAAGCCTGATACTCTGGAAAGTATAATTACATTGCAACAGAGTTCACTTCTTTGTTTCTCCAATGTTCATACAGTTCTCTATCTCCGACTTCCTGCTTCTATCTCTTACAGAATCTCTGTCTTAGATTGTTGCAACATTGCTATCAGTCTAATAGGTTTCTGCTCATGCAGTGATCAGTTACACACCACCTGCCAACCCATCGTAACTGATCGCCAAGTAGACGAATTTGACAGGCCATCCCCCCAGAGATTCCTATGCTCTGCTTTGTAACAGGCGGCTGCACAGCGGGATCATAGCCTAGGAATGTAAACCTGAAAATGCGAGATGGAGAGAGAGAAACTAGATTCAGGACAAAAAGCTTTAGCAAGCAAAAAAAAATATTAAAAGCACTAAGTGAGAGATGCATCCTGCCAATAATGATGAAAAGTACTACATAACAGGAGTGAGCGAGGGGAGGCGGGGGGAACAGATGTGGGGGGAAGGCAGCCATAAAATGGAAAGGAAAGAAACTGCAATGTAACCTGAACATTGCAAAGCCAACAGATTATAATATGCAAAACTGGAAAACAGGAAGTAACAAAGGAAAAGCAATACTTGGCAGGCAATGCTGAATCAGATGAGAAAAGGGAGAAGACTATGGAACATAGCAGGAACAAGAAGCAAAACAGGAAACACAAAAGAAAGATGACTGATTCATTAGCTTGCACACAGAGGGCTGGAGCTTACCTAGAGGTGCATTTCATAATGCATACAAGTCTCTGGAAACAATGGGGAATGATTACAATTGTTTAGCAAACTAGAACAGAGGAATACAGTGGCAGGAACAAATAAATTAGAAAACGATCTCATCCTTCAGCCATCTCTGTAGGGAACTTAATCTTTCTTAACCACTATATGGCCCCCATTACTGTGCCTCATAATCATTAATACATTTAACCTCACCACATCCCGGTGAGGTAGGGCAGTGCAATTGTAACCCACACATCTGCTGGGTGTGGTGTTCTGTCTCATCTAGTGGCACTGAGATCACCTAAAAAGAGAGTGTATGAGCCAGTTGGCTTTTAGCTCATGCTGTAGAAACTCATGCACTAAGCTCTGGAGGTCCCCAGTTCAATCCTGCCCCCCAACGACTGGGGTCATGTCAGCATTACACAATCATCCCCCTATTACATAGAGGAACTGAGGCACAAAGAGGATGAGTTATTTGCCCAAGGTCACACAGGAAGTCTGTGGTGCAGCCGGGACTTAAACCAAGTCTCCCAAGACCTAGTCTGTTGTCCTAACCACTTGACCATCCTTCCTCTCTTAATAGTTTAGCCTTAATAATGTCAATACTTCTGCTTGGTTTTTATGTATTGTCCAGCTACCATTGGTGCCTCCAGCTCATTTCTCTTTCCCACAGAACGATGGGTAGATGTTCCCTGTCCTCAGTTAATCTGGCAGTCCATTTGTGTTGACAAAAGGTGATAGGCTGTGACCCAACTAGTCAACCTGAGGTGTTTGGTTAGCACATTTTTCCTGATTACATGGAAAATGAGCAGCAGATGAGGAAGTGGGAATTGCTGAAATAATTTGTGAGTAGTGGTATGATTTTAGTGCACTGTTCAAACACTAAGGGTCATATCCCACAAACTCTGAAGCACAGGCTTAACTTCACTTGTGGGAGGAGTGCCACTGATTTCAGTGGGACTACTCAGATGGACAAAGTTAGTCATTTGCACAAATGTTTGCAGGATCAAGACTTCACTGCATAATTGAAGGATTTTAGAGGAAGGGGCAGAACAATTTTCCCCAGCTCTCCATTTATTTATTTTAAAGCTAAATCACTTCCTTTTTTTCAGATGGTGTTTTTTCATCTCCTCAAAAATACAATATAACTCCTTACTACACAGTGCCTTTCCTACATATCATACCCCATCATGATTTAAATAATACAAAATAGAGAGAAGGGAGATAGATCTTATGTCATAGACAAAGGGGAAAAACAATATTTTCAGCTGAAATTTGAAGAGAGGAGAGACAGTGAGGTGAAGAGGCATGAGACAGCTGTTCCAAAAGACAGAAGGTGCAAAGGAGAAGGCTCTCCGTCCAGGACTGGTGCAATTCTGTAGAGGGCATGAGAGGAGACCAATAGTAAGTGGGCAAATCAACCAGTCTGTTCTCTTCACCAGCGTTGCCAACTCTCCTGATTTCCTTGCAAGTTATGTGACTTTGGCCCCTGCTGAAACCAGTCTCAGGATAACAAGACCCTCTAGCCCTTGTGGGAATTTCAGCCCTGCTTGGCTGAAAGCCTCCCCTCTGACTGGCTGCTTTCCCTGCTTCTTGGGGAAGAGTAGCCAATTAGGTCTGCTGCAGGAAGCAGCCAGCGCTCTCCCACCCCCCATCAGGTGCCAGAGGAGTGTGGGGGTAGGGGAAAGGGAGCAGTATGCTGTTCTCACAGGAGGGAAGGGGAGAGCAGAAAGAGCCTCACAGTTCAGGGTGAGTCTGCTCACCCTTCCTGTGAACAATGGGGCAGTCTGCTCCTCCCCATACCTGCAACACCAGGCCTGGGATAAGGAGGTGCAGAACTCCTGGAGCTGGGTCCGGCTGCAGCAGCCCCCTGTCTGAGGAGTGAAGAAATCCAGGCGCTGGGAAGGGGAAGAAGAGGACCTCTCTACAGCCGCTCCCCCACTTCAGGAGAAGCACAGGTACATTGAGGGGCAAGGCTTAGATATGTGGTGGGGGGCACAGAATTAATTAAGTAGAATTTGGGGTTTGGAGAGAAGCTGGGAGCTCAGCATCAGGCAGTTAGCAACAGCTCCTGCTGGGGGAAGTCTAAAATCATTCTCCTGTACAAATGTGAGAGAGCTGGTGACACTGTAACTGGGGATGGGCAGGGAGCATTCAGAAATCAAAGGACAGACCAAAAGCACCATTTCACCTTTTTTTTAAAAAAAAGCTCAATGTTTGGGGGTCTGGCTCATGTTTTTTGAGCTTTGGGGGCTAGGAAGCCTGTAATCACGAAGTACATGCTGAGCTTTCTTTGGAGTCTTCTTTTTCTGTAATGCCAGAAACATTGGGCCAGAACCCTGAGCTGGTCTGCACCAGCTGAGCTCCATTGGCTTCTAATGAGCTAAACTGGAACCAGCCGAGAATCTGGCCTGCTTTTGTCTTTTATTTGAAAGTCACAAGACCAAAGTTAATCGCAATATGTGCATTTCAAGTCTTACTTCCCACTGCCTGTGCTGGTGTAGCAAAGTACATAGTAGGAGAGCTTTCCATTTGCTCATCTCCAGCGACATGACATTTGTTTACTGGGTGATGATTCATTTGCTTTTGGAACAGTCCGTGCAGCAGGGCCTGTCACATGGTGAGGCTTTACCAATTCCTGGAGCTCCCAAGCGAAGTTGATCACCCATCTAGCGATGTACACTTGGGATGGCTCTAGAGAAATCCCTGGGCTTGTACTTGGTAGTGACTTAGGGTAAATTGGGATTAAAGATTAAAGCAAAGAGAAAACGTTCATTGATTTGCCTGGCCGTGGTGGTACAAGCTCATCATAAAGGGCACAGGTTGCAGCAAGGCTGGGTCCAGAGAGAGTGCAGGGGCACAGGTTCTCTGTTGACACTTCTGTTCAAGCCATCTGTCAGGCTAGGCAAGAGTTAGAGGAAGGAGCCAGGAACTGATCCTAGGCTAAAGGGGGCCCGCAAAGGATTTCCCTTGGAAAAGCAGCCTAGTTAAAGCCAGCGAGGTGTTCCTGCTTGTTTGTTATTTATTATTGCTCATGGGATTTGCACAGTCAGTGTTGCCAGTCACAAGCATTCAAAAGTCATCAGTGAGGGCTCAAAATTCATAAGATTTAAAAAAATACAACATTTTGGATTCTTTTGCTTTGCCTTCTGGGTTTTGAACCTTTCAGGTACAAGTTTCCAGGCGTTACTCCTCAACCTTGAGGGCTACACACTGATAGATTGTCAATGAAATCTGAGCTTCTCAGATCAATTGATTCTAAGTTCTGGGGGTTATAAGAAAAACCCCAAACAGCATGGGACTTGTAATAAAATCAGGAGACTTGGCCATAGTTGTGTTTACTGGCACTGGATGTGAGGTAAATGCACCAGGCCTGTAGCTTTTGGAAAGTTATGCCCTGTTTTATAATCTGAGATACCTTGAAACCATCATCTCTGGAGGATAGTGGTGTCTGTCTGTCTCTCTCTCTCTCTCTCTCTCACTCCCTGAGCAGACACCCTCTTGTACAATTCAATATGAGCTGCACCAAAACATTATTTTTTATGAAGGGTTAGTTGTCGAATTGTTATTACAGATATATGGTAATAGTAAAATGACAGTGTGTGTGTGGGTGGGGGGTTTGCCACTGGAGCTTAAATATCAGAAGCCCAAACTGTATCCTGTATAGCTAGGGCCCTACCAAATTCACGGTCCATTTTGATCAATTTCACGGTCGTAGGATTTTTTTAAATCATAAAATTGTTCATGATTTCAGCTATTTAAATCTGAAATTTCATGGTGTTGTAATTGTAGGGGTCCTGACCCAAAAAGGAGTTGTGGGGGGGGGGGGGCGGTTGCAAGGTTATTGTAGGGGGTTATTGCTGGAGAGTATCAGCTGCTGGCCAGTAGCCCAGCTCTGAAGGCAGAGCTGCCACCAGCAGCAGGGCAGAAGTAAGGATGGCCGGATATAGTATTGCCACCCTGACTGCTGCCTGCAGACCTGGGCCCTCGGTGAGAAGCTGCCCCTCTCTGGCCACCCAGCTCTGAAGGCAGCAGCACAGAGGTAAAGGTGGCATGGGATGGTGTTGCCACCCTTACTTCTGCGCTGCTGGCTGGGCGCCTGGTCAACAGCCGCCATTTTCCGGCCGCCCAGCTCTGAAGGCAGCGCAGAAGTAACCCACCCCCCGCAAATAACCTTGCGACCCCCGTGCAGCTCCTTTTTGGGTCAAGACCCCCAATTTGAGAAACGCTGGTTTCTCCCCCGTGAAATTGGTATAGTACAGCGTAAAAGCACACAAAAGACCAGATTTCACAGGGGAGACTGGATTTCATGGTCCATGGTGCATTTGGTAGGGTCCTATGTATAACCAACAGTCCTCATTTATGTGTAACTCACAGTAATGACAGATGTTGAAATAAATAGACAAAAAGAGGAAAAATTAAAAGGTATTAGCTGTATACAGTCATTTATCTTCTGATACGGCAAGCAAAGCTCAAGTCAGATACAATTAAATGGATTGAAGCTTTAACAGCGCCTTTTGAACTGCTTGAATTAACAAAATCAATCCTCATAAATTAATCTATCATTGATCTATGATACAATTAAGTTCCATAATCAAAAAAACGTTATCCGTGCATGCAGTGTCACCGTGCTAGTCCCAACACTGAATTTTAACCACTGCTGGCTAACTGCTCCTGCCGTGTTGTGTAAAACTCCCATCTGGTACATGAGACACTAACATTATGATACAGTATTTCTTTTCCATTTCTCAATTTAGGCTGACATCTGCTGGCCTAAGCAAATGGTAGGCAGCACTGCTGAATGTAAACCAATTTCAAAGCCAGCTATTTCAGTTTTCCCTTTGTCGTTTTATAGATCTTGGAGCTTCAACCAAACCACTTAATTATGTAGGAAATTCACACAGAATAATAATTTGTGGGGGGAGAGGAAAGGAAAGAACAATACTGGGTAAAATAAAATGACTTTGACATGATAAATTATATGCATACACATTCAGTGTGCTGTGCATTTACTAAAAGGAGTCAATAGAAACTACTTCATATTGGCCAATTACACCTTCACACAAAGGGTGCTATTTAAGGGCACCACACTGTGGATCATAATGGGAAGTCTGAAGATATAAAAGTTCCTTCATTTACCCTATCAGTAGGGCTAAGTAGAGGGGGACTGGTACCATGATGGGCAGTCAGCAATAGATGTTTGAACAGGCATAAGGTATTTTCACAAAGCATTTTTCTTTCTTTAGAGGGTAAGGGGTACTTCCATTAGTTAGTGGCAGTACTCAGTGGCAGTCCAGATGGAGAATGAGTGTACACTTGTCCAGAACTAGCAGCAGAAATGACTGGCTGGCTCCACTATTGTTACTAAATAAAAATCAAAACAGGCAACTCCACATCCTCAGTTTATTGTAGGTTCTGGTCCCTTAACTTCACAGGCGCAGAAAAAATAATGCAATATGTATATTAGCACCTTTTGACTTCCCTATCATTCCTTGCTCGGTTCAGCCATTTACAACACACTTCCAGTATGTCTGAAATTCAACAGTGTGGAACCTGAGCTATATTTCTTCAGCTGTGTCTTATTGGCTTTTGGAATGGCACACAATCAGTACTTCAGAACAGGAGCATGCATGCTCTTGTCTTTCCCCACTGCGGCTTGGTAATGATCAATGAAGCTGGAAGCAAAGGGTATTTCATTTGAACACTTGTGGCTAATTTGAATTGTGGGAGGCGTGGTCAACACTTGCGAATAGCCCTCTCTGGGGACGGAAAGGTTCTGTTTATCCATACAGCAGTTTTGCCTGATCCATTGATTGATTATTTAAGAATTCCCAGTTAACACTCTGAGGTTTGGTAGGTTCTAGTCCCGAGACCAGGCCCAGTGTTGTTAGAATTGTTAAGTTGGGAATCCCGAGGTGTATGGCTGCAACACTCACACTTTGGCAGAACCTTCTGTATTTACAATAGTGTCACACTCCAACTCAGCCAGGTAGATAGAGATGATGCAGAATGAGTGTTTGAGCATCCAGAAAAACCTGAACTGTAAGTCGCCATCCTCATCTTCATCCCCACCAGTGGTCGTCATCCTGGCATCTCGTAAGGCACTCTGGCCAGGGTACAGCTGTCAGAATGAATTATCATAGAATATCAGGGTTGGAAGGGACCTTAGAAGGTCATCTAGTCCAACCCCCCCTGCTCAAAGCAGGACCAATCCCCCATTTTTTGCCCCAGATCCCTAAATGGCCCTCTCAAGGATTGAACTCACAACCCTGGGTTTAGCAGGCCAATGCTCAAACCACTGAGCTATCCCTTCCCCTCCCCAAATTATGCTTATACCAGTAGGCCAAATAAATATTGAGTAGTGGTTTCAGCCCCTTTACCTTATTTGAACATCCACACCTGACACATGTTGAGGTGCCCTTCTCTCTCATGGGTTACTAGGCCTTTTACCTCCAGTTTATTAGCAGGTATGTCAATTAGCTACCATGGCATTCGTGTGGTCGGACTAGGGTGACCAGATGTCCCGATTTTATAGGGACAGTCCCGATATTTGGGTTTTTTTTCTTATATAGGCTCCTATTACCCCCCAACCCCTGTCCCGACTTTTCACACTTGCTGTCTGGTCAGCCTAGGTCGTGCATTTGCTGATGTTCCTATCTTAAAAGTATCTAGATGTGAGATCAACTGGCATCCTGTGGTTACCTGTCAGCTGTTGAGCCATTACAGTGCTCTATCTTGTGGTATCATGTGATCTAAGGTTACTGCTGGTTAGCTGCTAAGGCTTTTGAGCCTTGTGCCTTGCTTAGCTAAGCTGTTGTCTTACGAGCCTTTTGTTCAATTTGATTGCATTAACGCCTTTACTTATAGCTATGCCTTACCTAGCAATTGTCTATACTTATACGCTACAGCAGGCACAATATGGCCATCAAGAATGCAAGCTTCCCCAGTGCTATCCAGCCAGTATGCCTCAGCCCTGTCCTAGGGGGACCACTGAACTGCCCTTAGTCTCCTTGGCCTCTGCTGGAGGCAAATTTGAACCAGTGATGTAGGAGTGCAAATATCTTGCATGCCATAACACCTGAGCTGTCCATTCCACTCATATTGACTGAGGGCTGGATCCTGAGCTGGAGCTGAGGAGCGCTCAGCACAGCTAAGAATGGGGTTAGCAAAAATCATTTTAAGCCACCTTTATCTTCCCTGATCTTGGGCCCATGGTGGTGCTAGTGTGGTCCCTAGTGCAAAGTATAACAGTCTTCAGCTGCCAACATCCCCAGAGGGCCAGCTAGCAGCTGGGGATGTCTAAATGTCCTGGCCACACAGTTCATTCTCCAGCCATGCCCACTGGGCTTGGAAGGGGAGCTGAGCAGGGGGCAGTGTCAGAGCCACTGCAGAGGTTCAGCACCACCCGAGGAGTCCCCTAGACAGTGAGACTCGTCCACTGGATGGCTAAGCTGCCTTTTAGGTTGCTTTGTCCCCTCCAGAGCAATGCAAAGCTGCCCTGGTGCATGCAAGAACAAGCACCAAAGTGTATTCCGTTTACATATAAAAATATGATTTTAGCTCAGTGCCAGCACTCCAACCCCAGCTTGGAATCTGAAAGTCAAGCTGTGTTCTTCCTGGCTCAAATGCAATGATTGTTGTTAAGCATTATTAATCATTATTATTTGTTAAGCCCTGACAGACACACAAGACAACACACTGCCTTCTCCAAGGACCTTACAACCCAAATAAATCATCATTCATTCCCAATGGAGCCTTATTACAGGCATTGATAAGGTGCAACTGAGGTGTAGGGTAGCACTAGGCAAAGATTTTACAGATAAAACTTAGCATTGCTTGTGGTGATGTGAGAGACAGAATAGAGTTCTTCTCACTCTGATACAGCTGACGTTGCTCAGCAGTTCTAACACGAGCAAAATGCAAAAATAAAAAAAAAAAATTTTTTTGATCCAGAAAGTCCATAGGCAAGTCTCTGAATGTATACTTGGGACAGATTTGTTGAGTAATAAGATTTCACATTACTACCCTTCTGATCATAGCAGTTAGCTTCCAAAAAAATTAAATTTCAGTATTGATGACTGTAGTTCATTAATACAAACATCTCCATTGACCAGACAAGGATATATAATATTTTTCTGCACTTAAAATCCAGTTTAGAGCCTTGGCTAGATCCTTAATAAAAATGATATGATTAGAAAACTTAATAACCTACAAGACAAATAGCCAAGTACAAACTCACCAACAGTAAACGTTAGTATGGAGGAAATTCTTAAATTACCGTAAACCTTTAAAAATGTTCTCCTGTGTCAGAGAAAATGCTTGGTACAGTCTGTAATGTATATGTGGTTTTATGATTCATAGGTCAGTTTCTTCAGCTTAAAGCCCTCTGAATGCTCCCTATCTCTTCTCTGGAATTGGTGTTCAGATCGCTGTCTAGGGTCACTTCCAAATGAAAATGAATGTGTTGACCACTGAGTTCTCCTCTTATTGTTGGTATACGTTTTTATTTCTCTCAGAAACGCGACAGATGTCTTGTTACTGTCAGATGGTTAATAATAACACTAATGCACTGACAGACATGCCGGAGACTAGCACAGTTACCAGACCTAATAGGAAAATGTGCTGAGACCTACACTTGAAGAATGAAGCTATTTTAGAGTATTGGACTTCCAGATGGGCTAGATTTTTGCCCCCAAGCACTTCCGCTCTTTAACAGGGACAATAACCAATTTCTCTTAAACGTACTGCTTTGCTTATCATGATATCCTAGATTAATGAACTGCCAACCAAAACCATGGGGCTTGATGTAAATCTGAGTGCTGTCCTCAATTTCCAATAGCCTAATACAATAAAAAAGAGAAGTATGTTTAGAAGTCAAAAGTAGCAAGAAAAAGAAAAAAATGGTAAACCTAAGTGTGTCGCTTACCTTAGCCTCAGTCCTCTCCTCGGGTTGGGGAGGAAGAGAGTCCGCCGAAACCTCTCTGGCTCTGTGTACACCAGGACATTTTTAGTCCTACTCCCCAGTTCAACTGCATTAAAATTCATGAATAGTCAGAAAAATATAGGCCTAGTTCACACCCAGTAGCGTAGCCGGGGGGGGGGGGGGGGAGCAGAGGGAGCAGCCGCTCCCACTTGCACAGAAGCGGCGGAAGCGGCGCGTTTTTTTAGCAGCACTAGAAAAGGCGCCGCTTCTTTTTAAGCACCGCTTCTTGCACTCACCCGGCGGCGCTCCGGGTCTTCCGCGGCATTTTGGCGGTGGGTACCACCGAAGACCCGGAGTGAGCCACCGAAGTGCCACTGAAGACCCAGAGCGCCGCCGGGTGAGTACAGGGGGAGGCGCCTTTTTATAGCGCTGCTCCCCCTGCGCTCCGGACCTGGCTGCGCTACTGTTCACACCAGGTATAACTCCATTACAGTTCGTAGGAGCTGCTAGCGCACTAGACTTTGGAAAGTGAGATCGCTTTGGCATTTAACTTTAGACAACATTTTAAAAAAAACTTGGCCTTTATATCCTAGATGAGAGAACCTTGGCTGTACTGTGTAATACATGATGGCTGCACTCAGTCTTGTGAACATTGGATGGAGTAAGTTCAAAAGGCTGAAGACCGTCTGATGCTTGCTTTAGTTCCAGGTGGCATTGCCAGCACTAGTAGATGCTGTTTGTATCGTCCAGCTTCAATGATTTCTCTTCCAGTATTGTGTTACCCTTAGCAGCAATTGTATCAGCACTGTTGTCAGCGTCATCTTAGATGTGCAAGGGAGTTCTTCACGTACTCCATCCTCTAGTGAACAGCACCATCCCATTAAAGGAAACAATTTTAGATTTCTGTTATTTGAGCATCACTGGCTAATGAACAAGACTTGGTGATTTTAGCATTCCTGAAGCCATAGGACGCATAGGAGGATCCCAGTAGTGGCAGCTCCTCTGTTCCCTTTTCTGAACTGATCCTGCCTTTCCTCACCTCCTCAGAGTACCTCCCCAGATCATCCCCCAACCCCCTCATTCCTGCAGCAGAATTGCAGCAGTTCCAGGGAATACAGGCCCTTCCCAGCCATTAAGGTGGAGGCTGGGTTCATCCCTATGTCCTCTCAATTTTCCCGGCATTTGCAATGGCCCATTCTAGTCACTTGATTATTTGGAGGCTCAGGCACCGTCTTTATTTCTGCTGAAATACACAAGATAAACACACTAAAAGAACTCCCTCTCCCCCATTCTAATCCTTGAAGTCTTTTCAAAGAGTGGGGAATCTAGAATTTGTAGTCGCTGAACTTGAGAAAGAAGAGACAGATGGAAATTGCTGTCTTTATGACTTTGGTGACCTTTTAACAAAGTCAAGCTGCATAAATCTCGCCCAGCAATCTAACAAAATACCAACAGCTTCTATGTCACAGCAATATCATTAATAGAATAAGATTCAAGGTTATGATGTGATTCCCATGAAATACAACTTCCTTCCAAAGTCTCCTTTTTTTATATACATAAAGCATCCTGCTGGCAACTGGTATCAACCTGTTGGCACCATTAAAGATTCTGGCCTAATTCTCTAGTGACTTGATCTTGTGGCATCGTTTACACCTGTGCAAAGAGGGGGTAAATCATTGCTACATCAGAAATGTAGCATTTTACACCTACTTTGCATGGATGTAAATCACTACACAAGTAGCAGAACACAGGCGAATCAAGCACAATGTACCTAGGCCACTTTGAGTCTCTCTGGTAGAGCTAAGGACTGGCACCAACAAGCTATATGGAGTTTTCCTTGCATAGAAGAACCTCTGGATAGCACAGGGCGACTTAAGCTGGCCCCAGCATAGGGTATGTATTATATGTATGTGTTGGGGGCATTGTCAGAGGTAGGTACGGTGCTGCTAAGTGCTGCTGTGCTCCAATGATCTCCCTTGGCGAGCCACTGGGTACGCTAGTGGGAGAAATTGCATCTGGGCATAACTTAGAGCAGTGCGGAGGCTACTCTAAATCATGCTGTGGGTTGACCTGAGCCCCAGTAGTCCGAAGAATTGGGGGGATACAAAGATGGTATAAAGCTACCTTTGCCCCGCCCCTCCCTGTACAGAGCTTTGACACATCTGAGAATCTGGCCCAAGGACTTGAGTGTTGGCTGCTAACTATATGTCAGCTCTCAGTGCCTATTAGTCTCATTCAAGTATCTTTAAGCACTTAAACTATTAATCTATAAGTTACATCCCTCATAGGCAATAACCCTTTCTGTGACTTTACATCTTTGTCACCCCTATAGCATAGTGTAAATAGAGCATTGTCAACATTTGGATTAAATTGACCAAGAATAAGTTATTTTTGTTTATATTCTTACTGTGAAATTTCCCCCCCGCTCTCCCAACATACAGTTCTGCAGTTCCTATTATAGACTCAGGTGGATTTGAGACTGTTTATACTGCCCATCTATCAGGTGAACTCTGAGTACCAGCTCTTCCAAGTCTGGTTGTCAGGTCAATGAGAGAGAGAGATTTGGCTAAAATGTTATGGTCCCTGCAGCCTTTGCTTGACATCAGTAGGAGTTTGTCTTGAATGAGGACTTGAAGATTTGGCCCCAAATAGATGGATTAAAGGGCTTAACTTTGAAAAAACATACCATACATAAAATGGTCAGGCGCTCACAAAGAAATCTGTTGTCTCAGTATGTGTACTCTGACCTCTGCATTAGCTCTCCATCTGTTGCAAGCGACCAGAGTTGAAAGCATGCACTTGCGTTCCACAGAAGCAGGTAACAGTAGGAAAATAACCTGAGAGAAGGAAGAAAGGAGCAAAATTTCCAATTAAAAGCTCAATTTTGCAACAGCTGCCCTCCTTTCCCTGGCTTCACAGCTTCACAGGAGTGAGAGAAACAGTGGGGATTTCCTCTCACAGTTACTAAGCGTACCGGGTTCCCTCTGCATCGCAGCATTTACAGGCTCTGTTCTTTTTTTATACATGACATCTTTAACAATTAGCCTTAAGAGCAGGTAGAGCTTTTATTCTATAAATATCAATGCAATTTTCTCTGAGGCACGTATTATGGGAATGCATCTCCCCTCCCCCCACTCCTAACCAACCCATACTTCTCGTTTAATTGTTAGTGGAAAAGGAACTGCCTGCTTCCCAAGGCTATGTGGCTTTTAGGCATGTTTCCCCCCCCCCCCCCCCCCATGATTCATACAAAAACTTTTAATTTACAGAACTGACACATTAACTCCAATGGCCTAAGAGAATAAATGAATAATACTATATATTCATTTGCTAAACAACAGGAATATTTTCCCAAAGATTTTTTTAATTGAAACCATTTATCATCTTGAATGTGGAATATATTCATTAGAAAGCTACACCTCAGAGGGGACAGGCTAGCTCAGGAGATTAGTAATAGGCTACAAAGCCTTTTGCTTCTAGGTCACCAGTTCCAAATCTGTCCAGGTCATTATTGATCAGAAGAAGTCATTACCATCTGATAGCTGGTTGGTAGCCTATATAAAGTGACCTTGTGGGATTAGTCCAGTTCTTTGTGGAGAGGTATGCCCATATCACAAAAACCACTGTCACCCTTAGCACGCTTCATGGTAGTGGCTTCTCATACAGAGAGACTGAACAAGTTTTTTCACTCCAAATCAGAATTGAGGCATATTGGGCCACATAAGAACTGGCTGAAAAATGAGAAAACAACCTCATGAAACACTTTGAAATTTCAAAGTTGTTTCCATTTTGCAGGGTTTGAAATGGACCCATTTCCTGCTTTTGAGACACAATTTTCCACATTTTATAGTAATATTGTAATTAGTTTCCAAAATGGTTAAAAATGGTCATTTACCAAAACAATATATTTCCTTACTGAAAAATGGGCCTGCTGTAACTGAGGAAAAACAATCATCAGCACCTCATGCATGTGTATTTTCTCCCAGTGATTTCCAAGGCACAGATTGTTCCCCTTAGATCCATGTGTACCCTACTGGTGAGTGGGTGTTAAGGGGCTGTCACTGTGACTGATCGGCAGAGGAGATATGGGTCTGTTACCACCTCAGCTAGAATGCTTTAGCTGAAATTTGTAGTAGGTCATGTGCTTAGCTCAGGAGGTTCCTGATTCAATCCTCAGCATGTTGACTAAGATGGTGGCCATCACATAAGTACAGAGGATATCCTTTCATTGAAAACCGTGGACTCAACTACCTCTATGGCACCATTCTTCTCTTCCAGACCTTAGAGAGGGCATTTCCTGGGTGAGGGGTTCTAGGGAGGGGAAGACCAGAGTGAGCTACCCCTTCAGAAGATTCTTTAGAGAAGATAATTCAGCTTGGGGCTGAGTTATCATTCCTTAGTTCTTTCCTGGGAATGACTGCAACCCTGGGGAGCTTCTTGCAGAATAGCTCCAAGGGAGCTGAGTGGCCATGAGGGAATGGAGCTGGTAGGGATACATAGGGCCTCTATGCAGAAAGCTCTGGTACCCACCAGGTTTGGAGGTGGACTCTGTGGCCTTTTATGGGGTGAGGTTGTCAACAAGCCCCACATGCCCAGTGTGATCAACTCTCCATGGGGAACCTCACAGAGATGTCCTCCTCTTTTTTCTTTTTTATCCTGGGAGGGATCGATCTATCCCTAACCTCAGTTTGCAAATGGAAAAAAAATGGGTTGGGTTGGGTTTTTCTAATTGCTTGTGCTTTAAACTTGAGCCTGGGATAGGCAAGTCAAGCTGAAAGTCTCAGGTTCTTACATTGTCACCAAGTAATAACTATCCTGCATTCAGAGTCCAGCTAACAGTTTTGCTGGTGGTGCATAAAGCAGAATAGATTCCAGAGCTGCATTAGTTCCATAGTACTATCAGTAGGCAAAAAGGGTCTTTGTCGATGAGGCCTAGAGTACGTACTGCCACTTTTCCCACTAATAGCTAAATTCTGCACAAGGATGGATGTTTAGGGCTCTGTAACTTCTCTCTTGAGCTAAAGTAACCCCAGTGCCTTTTGCACTCTGCAAGCCCCATGCAGCTCCTCCCTATGGGGCTTATGAGGTACAGGGGGCTCTGTGGTGAATTGCCCTGGAACAGTAGAGCATTGGCACACCTTGCTGAGTTCTTGGAGCAATTGCAGCCTATGTCTTTGGATCCTTTTTTTGTCAAGAATACTTGCCTGAAAATGCCTCCAGGATATGACGAGGTGTGCCAAGGCTTCAGTGCACCTCAAGGCATGGTCAAGATGATGAGAATATAAGAGCAATTATATCACATGCTTAAAGGTGGAAATTCAACACACTGCAGGGCACATGGCCCCATGCACCACTTAAGTTCTGTGCATAGAGATGAACTACTTTATTGTATTAAAGTTCTACATGTAATGCACCGTGTCAATGACTAGCAAAGATCCACTAACCCATGAGTCTTTCACACAACAGTTTAAACACAAGACTGATGAGCTACTGTGATGCTTCCTGTCAATGCATATTATTAGGGACCCCTTAATCTGTATAACAACTGTTTGTGCAAGACATGAGTATCTAACCAATACTCAGGGCCGGTGCCCTAGGCGAAACTTCCTTGCACCAGCCCTGTGCCCCCCCCAGCTAACACCGCCCCCCCTCCCCGCGGCAGCCAGTCCCCCCGCCCCTCGGAGGTTCCCCCCCGCATGGGCTGGCAGCTCAGGCCCCCGCCCGCAGCAGCCTACCCCCACCCGCGGCGCCCCCCCCAAGTCTCGGCTCAGCCACGGAGCCGGGAGGGCGGGAGGCAGCCACAGCCAGCCGGCGCCCTAGGCGACTGCCTAGGGTCGCCTAGTGGGTGTGCCGGCCCTGCCAATACTGTGTCTGTAGGTAGAAGTATTTTAATATTTTAGCAGGTGTATTTTAGTATTTGACCTGCCTCCCCACAATGTTTCAGGCATAATTAAGGAATGATTGCCAAGTGCTTTGGGACCTATATAAATAGAATCTAGAGGCCCCAACAAAGTGTGGGGCTCACTTGTTCTAGGCACTGTTCAAGGATGCATTGAAAGACAGTACCTGCCTTTGGGCAGAACAAACAAAGGTGGGACAGGAAAACAGACAAATGAAGTGACTTGCTCAAGTCACTCAGCAGCTCAATAGCAGAGCCAGCATTTGAACCCAGGTTTTCTGACTTCCATTCCTGCGCCCCACCCATTAGATCACCCTGCCTGCCCAGATTCAGGCCTCTGAGAAGGCTACTTAATCAGCTACATGGGGATCGCTCTGTCCTAGAGAAATCTCTGGGAGGTGTAGTGGTGTTGCCCCAGGATTAGACTACAAAGGTGGCATGAAGCCACTTTTGTCCTATCTCCCTACACAGAGTGATATTGCAGTGCTAAGGAACTAGCCCTCTAGTTTACTACTATTTATTATTACTCTCACTTCTACAGTTTTCATGTAAGTGAAAACACTCTAAAATTTAAAAGTAACATAGATCATGATACAACCAGAAACATGCTCCTGTGAATTTCATGGATCTTTCACATAAAGGGGGGGAAAGGCTGATGTTTCAGCATCCTTTCATCAGGCAGGCAAAGTTAACACGCAGTTCAAAATAATAGTTCTCCTACCAGGGAATATTTCCCGATGAAGCTTGTGTACACATTTCAATGCCAGGCCCAGGGTTGTAACTCCATTAGAAGAGCTATCTTTGACGTAGACTTCAGTTAATTGGACATTTACTGCAGTGCTTCAAATGGGGATAAAAAGCCAGTTGAGGGGGAGCCTTATTAAAATGAAAACCCATTCAAACCCTGCATGTTAAACCCTGCCTCTGAAAACACACAGAATCGATGGTCCTTGAGGAGGAAACAAAGAATGAAAGTCAGAAGGGAAAGGTATTTCTTGTGACTATGTTTAAATGGAAGCACTAAGGAGTTTATGAAGGTGGAATCATTTGCCTTTCTGTGAGCATTCAGACAGTATACAAAACCAGTTAAAAGGCCAACAAAGAAACAACACTACAGAGCTTTACAGTAAGGTTGAGGAAGTGAGACAATTATGTTCTGTGGTAAAGACTTCCCTTCAGAGTTTGGGTTCACTTTTGGTTCTTCCTTGCACGGGGGAAAAACACAGAAATATGTTAACTTGGAACATTAAAGGCTCAGAAATGAGGGCATGATTTGTACCAGACCAAAAGGGGAAACTCTGAAGCAAGGGTGAAAAAATAAAATTATTTTTTAAGTATAAAAAGAACATCCGAAATGGAGAAAGAAAGAGTTTATTAGGCTAAAGCATAAAAATTAAATGGGTACAAATTTTGCCAATGAGATACTATTTTTAACCAAGCATAAAGGATTGGAAAAAAAGGAAATGACTGTAAATAAAAATGAAAGCATGCACATCAGAGAAGATAGAAGGAATAATTTTTTCATGTATAAAAAAAGAAATGTGACGAAAAGCTTATGAGGCAAAGTTATCAAAGCAAAGATAATTCATGAAACAATTACAGCTAGTTGCTACACTGCAGGATATACTGAGATATGGAAGGTAAAACTCGGCTTTGATGACCAAACGGCCTTTCCCTCTAAAATGTCTTGTGCTTTTATCTACTGGGTGGCTTTATTTTCATTTCTCATTTGCTTCCCATTAGGTTTCCTGTAGCGATCAATACAAACACTACATGTCAAAAGTGAAAGCACTGAATTTTATCTTCTTTGCATCTTTGCAAAGCCTGCCTAGAATGGGTGATAGGATAATTCTGTAGAAAATTCTTTGTGGCTTGAGTTGTAATTTTCTAAAACAACTAGGTCCTGATCTTTCAGTGTGGCCAAGTTGTTCTTCGCTGAGGAACCATGAGGAGGGGCAAAGGAGGGCTCTGATCTGATCCCCCTATTGGTTTGCCCAGTGCTGTCCTATCTTACCCCACTGTAACTGCCCCACAGGGACTGTTAGGCCAAGTGGAGATCCCCAGAGTTCAGGATCTTTCTAGCCATCAGGCAGGTCCCTATCCCACCCTAAAAGAGTAGCATACAACCAGTTACGTCAGCTCAGGATTCCTCCACACCGCATGCTCTTATGGGCTCTCCTGAATGTGGGTACTTTTCTGAATCCTGGCCATAAAGAGCTCATCATATTATTTTCCTCAGTAATATCCCGAGGTTAGAACACCTATTGATAAGATTAAGTGCTGTTCTGAATAGCGGCATACATGAATAACAACAGTAGTTATACTAGCTAGGAGAAAATGTATAAGGGATGTCAACCTTCATGCTACATTTAAGTGTAGTAGCCGTGTTAGTCTGTGTCAGCAAAATGAAAATAAGAAAGAAAAACTTGTAGCACCTTAGAGACTAGCAAATTTATTTCAGCATAAGCTTTCGTGGGTTAATACCCACTTCATCAGATGCATGGAATGAAAATGCATTCCATGCATCCGATGAAGTGGGTATTAACCCACGAAAGCTTATGCTGAAATAAATTTGTTAGTCTCTAAGGTGCTACAAGTTTTTCTTTCTTATTTTCTTCATGCTACAGAATATCAGCCAGCGACTAATTGTCTGGGATTAGGGCAAAAGTTCTCCTTTTATCATTATCCAGTATAGCTCTCCCTATAGTGATATAATTAATTTTAGTCTTAATTCTGACCTCTGCTGTTCTTTGATACTGACAATCTTCTTGTAAGGTGTTTTACCTTTAAATAATTGATGTGTGTGCTTGAATTGAACATCAGATTAACAATGTTTTTGTATAAAATCTAATTGGAAGCGCCGCCCTCTGTATAACCTTGTTACTTTTGTCAAAGTCAGATTCAAGACTCACAAAATTTGTCAAACCACTCTGTTTATTAGCAAAGCGCTTTGCCAATGCACCCAGATATGTGAGTCCCAAGCAAAGGCACAAGCTATCTTATATATACAGCTAAGAGGAGACAAGCTTAACATAAGGAACAGACAAATATACATACATATCTTATTTGCATACTTTTACCAATCTCCTAGCTCAGTAGGAGCTCTTAAGCTCATTAGTTTAAGAGGACCCATTGTCTCACACCTTAATGTTTCTCTTCCTGACAACTATATTTCGACAAACAGCAAGAACAAGCAGCATTTCTTTAATGAATTATAGTTACAATATAATTCATTCTACTTTCACACTTTCTTAAAGGGTAATGTTTTAAATTTGAGTGGCAATCCTTACTATTGGCAAAGAAAATTATACCTAATTTTTCCCCCCCATAATAAAACTGATACAGTTCTTCCTTATGATACAAACTCTGTTTCACTGCTCCTTCCTGCTGATAATAAGTGGCAAGTATCTGAGCAACTGTGATGGCATAGTTTTATTCACTTTTTTTAAATGTTGCAACATTTGGTAAAGCAGTATATTTGGTTTAACACACAGTCAGAGAAATAACATCTGTTAGAGATTGAAAATTGCGTTTGTAGCTTTGGTCTAGCCAAGTGCTGAGCATTCTGGCCCCAATCCAAAGCACTTAAGCACATGCGTAACTTTAAGAACATATCATCCTGCTGACTTCAGTGAGACGACTCATGTGCATAAGTGCTTTGCTGGATTTGAGCCAGAAGGCTCCGTGCCTGGCAGGATGGAGCCATATGAGAGATATTTTACAGAATATCCAGGGTTGTCATTGATCGGTCCATCAGCCCTCACAGAGAGAGCGCCGATCACAACACATCAGACGTGTTGTTCTAGCCAGTCCTCCAACTACCCGCTGGCCAAGCTGTCAGTAGCACCGGACACCCGAGTGACATAGCGCACAGCAGCCTAGAACTCCTGAGCGATCTGCCAACCACAGCCTCCCAAGCAGCTGGGATTATAGGCACGTGCCACCACACCGGGCCCCAGGGTTGTAATATTGATATTTCTTGACATAATCACAACTCTTAAGATTTTCCTTAATGCTTTAGAGTGTGTCTTATGGCAAATCTGAAGGAGAGATTGTTAACTTCACCTACCTTTGCATTGATTCCAGTGGGCTTTGGTGTAAGACCTGAGTTCATCTACTGAAGTCAGTAAAGTTATTCAACATTATTTGGTGTAACACAGAGCACAGTCTATCTATTGTCATGACAGTTTTGCTTGAACAAGGACAGAGTTAGGCTTCAAAAGTAGAAAAAGTTCATTCAGAGTTGCCCTCTTCCCTATAAGGAAATATCGGGAAATATCGTTAGGGGGGGAGGGATAGCTCAGTGGTTTGAGCATTGGCCTGCTAAACCCAGGGTTGTGAGTTCAATTCTTGAGAGGGCCATTTAGGGATCGGGCGGGGGGAATCTGTCAGGGGACAGTACTTGGTCCTGCTAGTGAAGGCAGGGGATTAGACTCAACCTTTCAAGGTCGTTCCAGTTCTAGGAGATTGGCATATCTCCATTTATTATTATTATTTATTAGTCTGCCATTTTCAGCTTTAAAGAGAGTATTTGCCGAGGTTCTAATAATAGATGTATTTGCCTGAAGTCCATGAAGATTTGAAACATGCTTCCTACTGCTAAACCAAGTGTATATAATAAGTTTGTCAGCCAGTAGTTTAGGGTTATTTTTTCATGGTCCCTAAAGCAGAGATGGAGAGGGACAGGCAGAGGAAAAGGGAGATCTCCTACCGGCATTAGTTCTTTTTTATATTACTAGGGCAATATACAAATACACCATATTTGAAAATAAGTCTGGCTAGGTGAGAAAAATCAGACCACTCATTCCTCTAATCAAAGTCAGTTTAATGCTAGTTTGAAAATTAACCAATTCTGTGTTTGTTTTTATGGATTATGAAGCCTCAAGGGAGAGACAAACATATTCCTCAAAATAAGAGGCTCTAGGTCAACAAAAGTATTTCTTCAGGATCCTCTGGGGCAATAAGATTTCCAAGCAGGGACTAAGCTCATTGGTGCCAATGAGACTTAGAAGGGCTGGAAATTGTTTCTCAGTATCCAGTTCACAAACTGTAGAGAGTTGCTATAGATATTCCACATACAGTGATTGCCATTAAAACCTTTATAATTTGACTCTCCAAGTAGACAGTATTATGGTGGTATTTATGTCACACCCTAGATTTAGTATAGAGAATACCACAAATACTACATGTAAAGGTAATTGGAAAAATTTTGGCCCTGATCCTTGACTATCGACAAGGAATTCACAGTACATCAGGAGGGGGTTGCAAAGGTGGCTGGTTCACAGATTGAACCCAGATCTGTTGAGTCTCAGTGCTTTAACAAGAGAACAATCTACATCTGCCAACATGTATATCAAATGGGCCTTGGGTATGACGCCATTCTTGGTTGCATGTGTCACAAGGCATCTCCAATTTACTCTGCATCGCCCACCTCTAAAGTTGAGATGCAGATTTGCTGATATCCTCTGGTGGAAAGCCCTGGAGGGAGGAAAGTGAGCAACGGAATCAAAAAGAATGTATTCTTGGTGACAGCAGCTAGAGTGAGAGAGACAAGCACAAATCAAAGATCTTATTAATGAGAGAGCAAAAAGGTAATCAAGCCACAATACCTGCTAAGTCTAAGGGAAACGAACGTGACACATTGGTTCTGAGGAGGACATAATAGAACCAGTCAAGTTGTATTTCTGATATTGCAATATTATTCCATCTGGCAGCACCCATAAAATGTAGAATGGTTGGAAACAAACTTACCACCCTATTCTTTAATGTAATTCAGAACATTGTAGTGCTCAGGAGTACCCCCCATCTTCCTAACCAGCTAAACCCATCTCTGTTTTAATGGTGATTCAAAAAATGGTGAAGACTAGAGCTGGTCGGAAAAACTCTGGTGGAGCCATTTTCTGTCTGAAAGCACAGTTCCATCAAAACTGAAACACATCACCCAATCGTATCAAATTCAGCAACATTTCAATGTTTAAATAGAAACACATATTGGACTTAGATATGTTTGCATGCCTTAGAAAAGACTGCCCATCGGTGAGAGAGAGTTCAGGAAAAAAAACAACGATAACAAAGACCTCCAGATCAGGTATTCTTACTCTGTTTGAAACGCAAAATTTGTTCTTAACTATGTCTACTGTGACGGTGTGCTTTCAGGTCATATGAGAATGACAACCTGCCTCAGTCAAGGTCCTGCTGAGCTTGGAGTCTCAACTTTTCTCTCCATCCCCCTTTGATCTTTAACCACACAATACGAGGGAAATAGTGAGTTTTAGTTTGTAGTAAGGAAAATAATTTCGTTTCAGAGGGTCTCTTTGAAGGCATTTCTAATTGATGACAAAACAGACAATGCATGTAGTTAAATGGTATTTGTATTTCATATGGGGAAATAATCCAATTACCGATGTTTTCAAGGAATCTCTGGTTATAAATTCTTGCGTCAGGCTGGTGGGAGTGGATACTATATGCTTTTGTTCCTTTGAAATCCAGTCGGTTCTTTGAAATGCCAGATTTAAATTAACCAGTTTTTCTCTTAGGGTATGTCTACACTACGGTACTAGTTCGATTTCTGTGAAACCGAACTTGTGAACCCGATATTTCCAGGTCGATTGTTCGAATGCACACCAGGGATCTTTTTTCGAATGTCCGAGTCCACAGTAGGGGGGCAAGCGTCAACATTGCAAGCGGTGCACTGTGGGTAGCTATCCCGCAGTCCCGCCTGCCCACTGGAATTCTGGGTGTAGCCCCCAGTGCCTTGTGGGAACGAAATTGTGTCAAGGGTCAGTATACGTAAATTTCGTCACTCGACCCACACTTCCGCCTTCCCAACGTGAAAGCGCCGGCGGGGAATGAATTCGCACCCTTTTCCTGTGGCTGATAGCTCGGACGCCACTGGACAGTGAGCATGGAGCCCTCCGCGATTATCGCAGCTGTCCTGTCCGTAGCCAACAACTCGCGCCTTATAGCGCACCTTTTCCAGACTCTGATGCAGAGAAATCGGGAGAGGAGACAACGTAATCTCCGGGAGTACTTCAACTCTGAAAGGGGCATTGATCTCTTGCAAAGCGCTGGACCCCGGCCCCTAGACATCATGGTGGCAATGGGTCATGTTGATCCCGTGGAACGGCGATGCTGGGCAAGGGAAACAAGCACTGACTGGTGGGACCGCATAGTGCTGCAGGTATGGGATGAGTCCCAGTGGCTGCGAAACTTTCGGATGCGTAAGTGAACTTTTATGGAACTTTGTGAGTTGCTGTCCCCTGCCCTGAAGCGCCAGGACACCCGGATGCGAGCTGCCCTCAGTGTCCAGAAGCGAGTGGCCATAGCCCTGTGGAAGCTTGCAACCCCTGACAGCTACCGGTCAGTAGCGAACCAATTTGGAGTGGGCAAGTCTACCGTGGTGGTTGCTGTGATGCAGGTAGCCCATGCAATCGTTGACCTGCTGTTCCAGAAAGTAGTGACCCTGGGAGACGTGCAGGCGATCATAGATGGCTTCGCTGCAATGGGATTCCCAAACTGCGGTGGGGCCATAGATGGGACACACATCCCTATCCTGGGACCGGAGCACCAGGGCGGCCAGTATATTAACCGAAAGGGCTATTTTTCTATGGTTCTGCAAGCACTAGTGGACCACAAAGGACGTTTTACAAACATCAATGTTGGGTGGCCAGGCAAGGTTCATGATGCTCGTGTTTTCAAAAACTCTGGTCTGTTTAGACGCCTGCAACAGGGGGTTTATTTCCCCGACCACAAAATCACTGTTGGGGATGTGGAGATGCCAACAGTGATCCTGGGGGACCCTGCCTACCCGCTAATGCCATGGCTCATGAAGCCATACACGGGAGCCCTGGACACTGAAAAGGAGCTCTTTAATTACCGCCTGAGCAAGTGCAGAATGGTGGTGGAGTGTGCCTTTGGGCGTCTCAAGGCAAGATGGCGAAGCTTACTTACTCGCTGCGACCTCAGCCCTAAAAATATCCCCATTGTGATTGCAGCGTGCTGTGTGCTCCACAATCTCTGTGAGATCAAGGGGGAGACATTTATGCAGGGCTGGGAGGTTGAGGCAAATCGACTAGCAGCAGATTACGCTCAGCCAGACACCAGAGCCATTCGAAGATCACAGCGGGAGGCGGTGCGCATCCGGGAAGCTTTGAAAGCTCGCTTCCACACAGAGCGGGTTAACCATTGACTGCTACACTTCCGTAAACAGATACTGGACCTTCCCCTGTCCCTTTACACATGTCCCGTTGCCCATCCTCCCATTACCAACCCCCTTCCCCCTCCTTGGTTCAATGCTGTAAAGTCACAGTAAAGGAAAGATTTTTTTGTGTGAACCTTTTCCTGTACTTCTTATTGGGTAATGATTATCACCGTGGAGGCATACGGCGGTTGGGGGGCGGTTTGGTTGGGGGACACTTCCCTTCAAAGGGGAAGCTCTTTACCCTGCCCAAAGCGCAGTGCCAAGAGGTGTTCCGCTTGCTTAAAGGGACAATCAACCTCTCCTAATCCCGTGTGTGTGGTGTTGTCTATGTGCCTTTTACATTGTGACTATCGCCTACGGATCCCACGGTGCATTGATCTATCCAGCAGGCTACTGTCAGCCGCAAAAGATCAGCGACCACCCTCCCCAAACATAAAGTGCACCACCCAACCCCCAATCCCCAGGTTTACAACGTATAAACCTGCACAACGAAGGACAGGTGTGCTTAATGCATGCAATGTGTACTGTGCTTGTCACTTCAGCAGTTACCCTGTGTGCACCCTCGTTTCTGCTCCCATTATCTGCACTTACAAAACATGTTAACCACTACCCAGACATACAAACGGTCCCATTTAAAACACTCAGGGAAACATTGGTGAACCAAAAAACCAGATTTATTCAACAGAACAGTAACTTAACATGGGACCTGGGAAGGGAGGTGCTCAGGGGTGCTGCTGGATGGAGAGGAGGGAAAAGTCTAAGGTTTAGGGAATGACAGCCTTCTACTACTGCAGCGGTCTGCAGGGGTGGATTGAGTATTTCCACGCACCCTGGCTCCCCTTGTCCTAGTGACTTTTGGGGAGGAAGCCACTGGACTTGGTGGTCGGGGAGGGCGGCTTGAAAGAACATACAGAGGTGCTCTTTCCTCATGTCTCCTGTCCTGGAGAACATCCACTAGGCGCCGGAGCGTGTCTGTTTGCTCCCTCATGATTCCCAGCATTGTTTGGGTCGCCTGCTGATCCTCCTGCCGCCACCTGTCCTCGCGCGCTTCAGCCCTCTGCTCCCGTTCCCTGGCTGCTCGCTCGTACCGTGCAAACTCCTCTCTGCGCTGTGCCGCCTCCCTCTGTGACAGCATCATTAATTCTGAGAACATGTCGTCCCTGGTTCTCTTTTTGCGCCGCCTTATCTGGACTAGGCCGTGGGTGGGAGAAGCACGGGTTGGGTGGGAGACACTCACAGCTGTGGGATAAATGAAAGGGAGTGAATTCCTCAGAATGATACTTTTTCAAGAACAATGACCATACTCTTTCACCGTGAATAGGACCAAACACAGTGCCTATCACATGTACACGTACTACAAGGTCAAATACTATGCCTTAAGGCTGAATGAGTGTCTGGGGTCCCGGTATACGGATCCCAGAAGCCTTGCCGTACACAGAAAATCACCTCTCTGAAAACCATGGTAAGGTGCTGACTTAGGACTGCTGCGAGATTGCTTCACAGCAGTGCTCTACTCCCATGTCTCCCTCAGTGTTCCTGGCGGCGGGCAGGAAATGCTGCTGGCCAAACCGATAATCTACGGCGGCTGTCCTAAACCACCCCCCAGTCCGCGTTGCCGCTTCAGGGAACCAAAAATGCCCGCGAACCGCCCAGCATGAACGGCTCGCCTACCCTTCCCCCCCCTCCGCGTGGCTGCTCCAGGGAACCTAAAATGCCCGCGAACCGCTCAGCGTGAACGGCTCGCCTACCCTTTCCCCCCCTCCGCGTGGCTGCTCCAGGGAACCTAAAATGCCCGCGAACCGCTCAGCGTGAACGGCTCGCCTACCCTTCCCCGCCCTCCGCGTGGCTGTTCCAGGGAACCAAAAATGCCCGCGAACCGCTCAGCGTGAACGGCTCGCCTACCCTTCCCCCCCCTCCGCGTGGCTGCTCCAGGGAATCTAAAATGCCTGCGAACCGCTCAGCGTGAACGGCTCACCTACCCTTCCCCCCCCCTCCGCGTGGCTGCTCCAGGGAACCCAAAATGCCCACGAACCGCTCAGCATGAACGGCTCGCCTACCCTTCCCCCCCCTCCGCGTGGCTGTTCCAGGGAACCAAAAATGCCCGCGAACCACTCAGCATGAACGGCTCGCCTACCCTTCCCCCCCTCCGCGTGGCTGCTCCAGGGAGTCTAAAATGCCCGCGAACCGCTCAGCGTGAACGGCTCGCCTATCCTATCCCCGGTTTAGCGTTGCCGCTCCCTGGGACTGTCCCTACCCGCGCACCGATATGTGGTACTGGTTTTGCTCCCGACACACTACCACCACGCGTTACCGTAAACAGCCGGGTGTCTGTCTTTAAGGGGAAAAGGAAGCATGCAGTATACTAATTATACCACTCATTCGAACCAGGACCCCATGACTGATATCACTCTGATGAGGATTACGGAGACAGAGAAAGAGTGCATGCTGCGTCAATGCAAGCAAACCCCGGGGCCGTATGCTGCCATGCTATGCAAGGCAATGATACCAGAGTACCTGCTGCTTGCATGGCGCGGGAAAGTATCCTACCATGGAGGAGACAATAAGGCAGCTCTCCCAGTGAACGTGCTAAACAAACTATCGCTGTACCTGCAAGACAGCTTCTCTGAGATCTCTGCTGGTGATTACACCTCTATCCCCATACATATTGACAGACTTTTCGAATAGTTGCACGGGAAAGCGACTCAAAGCTGAAGCGCATAAGGCCAATGAAGCCACAGTTACAGAGCGCTATCTATCACACCATAACTATTGTATTGAAAATAAATGTCTAACACACTGACCTGATGATCCCTCTCCTGATTCCTGGTCAGGAATGCTGGCTTGGGAGTGTTCGAAGGGCAGCGCAGTCAGGGTGAGGAATAGTTCCTGGCTGTCGGGGAAATCTCCAGGGTGACCACTTTCGATTGCTTCGTCCCCCTGCCCTCCATCCTCTTCTTCGCCGTCAGCGAAAACCTCCTCCGATGTGTCCGTAGAATGGACCCCGTCATCGGTGTCCACGGATACTGGCGGGGTAGTTGTTGCCGCACCACCGAGCATGGCGTGCAGTGCCTCGTAAAATCGGCAAGTCTGAGGCGCTGAGCCGGAGCGTCCGTTGGACTCTTTGGTCTTTTGGTACGCCTGACGTAGCTCCTTGATTTTGACGCGGCACTGCGTAGCATCCCGGCTGTACCCTCTCTCCGTCATAGCCTGGGAAATCTTTTCGTAAATTTTGGCATTCCGTCTTTTTGAACGGAGCTCGGCTAGGATTGATTCATCGCCCCACACAGTGATGAGATCCAAAACCTCACGATCACTCCATGTTGGAGCTCTCTTTCTATTCACCGATGGCATCGAAACCACCGCTGTAGAGCTCTGCATCATTGTCAGTGCTGCTGAGCTCGCCACAATGTCCAAAGAGGAAATGGGATTCAAAATGGCCACAGAGGAAAAAGCATTCAAATTTTCGCGGGGATTTCTCTGAGTGGCAGGTCAGAGCATCCGAGTACAAAATACTGCCCTGAGCGTCCACCGAGTGGTGCACTGTGGGATAGCTCCCGGAGCTATCAGCGTCGAATTCCGTCCACAGTACCTCGCATTCGACATGCCCATTTCGAATTTGGCGCTACTCCCTTCGTCAGGGTGGAGTACCGAAATCGATTCAAGGAGCCCTTACTGTCGAAATAAACTGCTTCCTAATGTGGACGGGTGAGGGATTACATCGAGTTAACGCTGATAAATTCGACATAAAGTCCTAGTGTAGACCTGGCCTTACTTGTTTAATTATCCAAATCCCCTTTGTCTGCACTTACATAGATTCTTAAAAATAAAAACAGGTGGGGGAAAAAAACACCTTTTAAGAAATTTGTCCTGTACTACATTCTAGCTGCTTTCTTCTGTTGCTGGGCAATAGCAAGTGATATCACAGTCTTGTATTAACTAACTTTAGCCCAGGCAGAGACTGAGTCTGTTTCTACCAACAAAGAGGGATGCCAGGGCACAGAGGCGAACTAGACCGAAGTTTGACTTCTGAGTGGGCTGCTTGATGCTTCCTGCTTTTCAGTGTGGACGCCACAAAATAGGTAAAATGCTTTTCCACTGCACGTGTTAAATTTGGACTAAAAGATTCATCTGAAAGTAGAGAACCAGCAGAGGTCTATGCGCCACTGAAGTCCTTGAAAAAGTAGTGCCGAGAATGGCTGCTGGTCCCCTGGACAGGTTCAGTGAAGCTGGGAGCGAACTGGAGAAAGAAAGAAAGAAAAGCTGTAGACGAGCTTGCTGAACGGATACCCTCACCATTCAGAATTGGCATGTGTCTAGTGCCCTACCACTGAAAAGACAGAGAAAAGGGTGGACAGCAGCAGAGAGGAACTAACAGGCAGAGATGGAATCAGAGAATGCCAGGTACCAAAAAGTACATGATGTATTTCAGACAAACTTGGCAGGCTGAAGACCACAGAGTGCAGAATGAGCAATCTTGTAGAAAGGAGGAGTATGCCCATCCGAGAGAGCATGCTGGGTGAAGGAAAGGTCCCAATGACTGCCAGCAGAGAGCACAAGAAGCTGTAGTGCACCACGTCCCTGTCACAATTGGATACATCAGGTTATAGGGAGATCAATCTACAGCCCTTCTATCCCTTCCCATCTGCAGACTGGGGACAAAATGGGCCCATTAGCTACTTTGCAAAACCATGCACGCACACAAATATTAAACTGGGAAGACTATAAGATGGACAGTTTAAATTCTCTCTCGCCTAAAGCTGAATGTCTGACTACCTTGTTTTTTAATACTATTTGTTTAAAAGAAGACTATTTGTGCAAACTGTTTTTCAAGCAATGTATAGAATTTAGCATATGCAGTCATTTTAATTTAGATTTTGAGTTGCTTAGAAAAGGAGATTGAAAACAATCAATCAATCTGATACATAAAACAGTTAATTATTTGATACTCACATTTTGATGGGTGAATAAATGGAACCTGTTCTGAACCAGGGAATTGTCACTTTCCTCATTATAAATCACAATTCTGACTGTCAAGAGCACATATAAACTAAGCATTGTGCTAGAGAACAGCCTTGCAGTTCCTATTCTTTCCAGTTTCTTGAATTTTTAATTTCCACACAGAAATCTTTTGTGTGAAAATGACTAAAAACAGCATCAGAATATTTCATATCTTAATTCCGGGGATATAAAATGCCCACAGAAGCAGAAATAGCTGTGTTCTGTTATGTGTCCAGAATTGCTGCTACTGTACCGTATATTACTAAAAGAACCAATTACATGTCACTGATTTCTTTCTTGCTACAGTTTACCTTGATCAGAAACTGATGACTTGCCTACCATGGACATGAGGAAAAGGAATTGCATGAAGTCTAATTAAAAAGAATAATCTTCATTGATTTCTTCCCTAATGACAATCCATTTATGGTTTTAGTTGATTCCCTCCCTTTGTGGAAATATAGTGAATGATCTAGCTACACAGGAATAGCTACCAGTAACTACAGAATCCTGAAATTTTGAGATGTAAAAATCTTATTCACTAAGGGCACAGCCCTACAAAATATAGAGCAACTCTGGCGCTAATCTAGCAAACCATTTAAGCACGTGCTTAACTTTAAGCAAATGACTAGTCACAGGCTTAAAATATAGCACTTGCTTGAGTCCTTTTCTGGATGTGGGCCAGGGAGCTCCACACCTTGCGGGATTGACCCCTTACCCAGTCTATTCATCCACTTAGGCCTGATCGAAAACCCATTGAAGTACATGGAAAAATTCCTACTGTCTTCAGTGTGCTTTGGATCAAGCCCTCCTAGTGCAAGATTGTTCCCTAGCATTCCTGACTGTTTTCTAAATTGTGTGAATGACCAGAGAGATGGAGATTCCAACACACCCTTTTATTCCATAGTCTGATTGCTCTTAATTTAGAACATTTCTCCAGATTCCCCCAACAAATGTTCTTGGTCCCATTTCAGTACTTTAATCAGCTGTTTCCATCAAGGTCTTCACTAATGCATAATTGCCCATATGCCTTTTTCTTCTTCTCAATGATGGGTATAAAGTAGCAGTTCAACAAGAATTTTATAAAGGTAGGGTTAATGATGTGATTACCCCCTCATTTATCAATGGACCTACCTTTCTCTAGTATTTATTTTATTTATTTGATAAAGGCAGTCATTGTTACCGTTAGCCCTGTTAGCTAGCAGTCATTCATTTTCCACCCTTCTCTTTCTCGTATAAACTTTTACACTCTCTATTTTTCATTCTCTCTTATTTTCCATTTCTAGTATAGTTTGTCCTTTGCCTTCAGCTCCCTGTGAAGCAATGATACATAAAATGTATCATTTTAAGTCAGCTGTCCATGATAAGGAGGTTCTTTAGTTTTCTCATCACAGCCTCAGAAATATGGGTAGAAAAATAATTTCTCAATATACAGCAGACCTATTGCATAACTCCCACTGACCTCACTAGCACATAAAAATCACCATCTATCTAACCCAATATATTGTCTTTCAGTTAGTCAGAGGCTGGCTTATGTCCTGAAGCAGGGGTGGCCAACCTGTGGCTCTGGAGCCACATGCGGCTCTTCAGAAGTGAATATGTGGCTCCTTGTATAGGCACCGACTCCGGGGCTGGAGCTACAGGCGCCAACTTTCCAATGTGCCGGGGGGTGCTCTGCTCAGCCACAGGACCTACTCCCCACTCCACCCATTCCTGCCCCCTCCCCTGAGCCTTCAGTGCCCTTGCTCCTCCCCTTCCCCCCCTCTGAGCCTCCTGCATGCCACGCTACAGCTGATTAGGAGATGCGGGGAGGGAGGGGGAGGCACTGATTGACAGGGCTGCGGGTGGGTGGCAGGTGCTGGGAGCAGGGATGGGGGAGCTAATGTGGGGGAGCTAATGTGGGGGGCCTGCTGACGTATTACTGTGGCTCTTTGGCAATGTACATTGATAAATTCTGGCTCCTTCTCAGGCTCAGGTTGGCCACCCCTGCCCTGAAGCATTACGGTTAGTGGGCAACATTTTCAAAAATGTCTAAGGCCCAGATCCTCAAAAGAATTTAGGTGCCCAACTCCCACTGATTTTGAGGATCTGGAACTAAGTGACTTAGGAGCGTTTGCAAATTTTACACTATATCCCTTCTTTTATACCCCCTGTTACTGTTGGGCAGTGATATTGATCAGTGTTCATTGTGCTGCCTGGAAGTTGTTGTGGTAGGAATCTCATGGGGATAGGAGGGCCAGAAGATTTCATGTCCTTGTAAGATTTCCAGCCCAGTTTTACAGACTCAAGGGTTTAAGAATCAGGACTTTGTGGATGTTTTTCTGACCCGACCCCAAATTTCAGACGTCTTGAAGTTTGCACAGCACTGTTTAGAATAGGAGCAGCCATATCCGGCACAGGCAAGAAGCAGAATAAAAAGGAAAGTCAATACAACCCTCTGATTCAAGGCAGAAAGAAGAAATATCTTTGTAAGTAATTGTCCAACAAGAAGTAGTGATATATAGGAAGCCCATCAATAATTTTATTGAATAAAGGAAACAAGATAAAGAAAACCAAAAAGTAAATGGATCAGCACAGCAACAGCCTTATTACACATGCATTAATCTGGTGACCCTGTCATCTCTCTACTATGTAACTCATTTTAGTCCCAAAAATCACCGGTGGGGTTCCCTCACTTTCATTACTGAAAGCTGTTTACACCAGAAACAACCTCCACTTTGTGATTCTTTATAGGAAGACTCTTTTACACAATGTTTTAAGTTTCCTGCATGATTAATTTTTCTGTCCCCCTCATTCTGGAGACTTGTCAAACATTCTGCCCCATATTCCCCTTTGAGGGTAAGTCTACACTGCAACAGAAGACCCACAGCTGGCTGGGTCAGCTGACTCAAGCTTGCATGTCTTGGGCTGTGGGGCTATAAAACTGCAGTGCAGCTATCTAAGCCCAAATGTGTACGCTGTAGGGTTATAAAACTGCAGCCTGAGCCCTGCGAGCCAGAGTCAGCTGACCCAGGCCGGTTGCAGCTCCTCTATTGCAATTTAGACATACGTGCTGAGAGGTATGGGTCCTACAGTCCTTACTCAAGTCAGACTTCCATTACTGCACCTACAAAAAGCCCTCGCTAGATTTAGGTACAAGTCTCGTGGGTCTCCCTTTTTTTCCTAGACAATCTCACTTCTGATGGCCTTTTCAGTAAATGCATGGCTCAGTCTTTCTCCCCATATAGCGATATAGATATAGATAAATATACACACACACACACGCTGAAAACTGATGGTAGGTGTAATATAATTGCACTAGATACAAAACTACTGCTGCTGCTAAATCCTCCCCTAGGAATGCTTTCTTCACTGTTGCTAATTCTTTCTGTTACCCTGAGTGATCAGACTGAAATCCGGAAAGAAGACTAGCTTAGATTCCTCAAAGAAAACCTTCTTTACCCTCTCCTGATCACCTGCATCTGAAAGATTTACAGCCAAGGTGATGCCTTTGTCATCGTCCATATTTGTAGAGAGGAGGGGAAATTCAGTAGTATAATCGCTTTTGTTTTCTTCCTAGTAATCTCTACTTATTCAACCAAAACAATAAGATTAACATTAAAAAAAGACACATTCCCAACAGTAATGGCATAAGGCAGTGTTTCCCAAACTTGGGACGCTGCTTGTTCAGGGAAAGCCCCTGGTGCGCCTGGCTGGTTTGTTTACCTGCCGCATCCGCAGGTTTGGCCGATCGAGGCTCCCACTGGCCACGGTTCGCTGTGCCCGGCCAATGGGGTCTGCTGGAAGTGGCGGCCAGTATGTCCCTCAGCCTGCGCCGCTTCCCACAGCCCCCATTGGCCAGGCACAGCGAACCGCGGCCAGTGGGAGCCTCGATCGGCCGAACCTGCGGACGCGGCAGGTAAACAAACCGGCCGGGCGCGCCAGGGGGTTTCCCTGAACAAGCAGCGTCCCAAGTTTGGGAAACACTGGCATAAGGAATTCCGCTTCTGTGTTTGCCTAAAATTCTCATCATGTTTTAATCTCATAATCGCCCACTTTGGTGGTTAGGAACAAAGACCAATCACAAAAGTAAGGTTAAAAACCTGCAACTAAATAGAAGGAAAAGAAAAGGGGAAACCACAAACATTCAGTTTGTAGCAACTGAAATCATGTCTATAGACTATTTATAGAATTATATGTCTTACGTTAGCACAAAATTCCTGAGCATTATGCTTTGATATCATTATTCGGAAAGTTGTTGTCAATAAAAAAAAAACAGAACAGAAGCCAAATAGGCAAGTTATCCTGCTGTTTTATTGAACTTTCATGCAGAGGGTAACCTTTTCCCTTCCAAAGCTTTTGTGCTTGCTCTTCCTTCTTGGGGGGAGGGATAGCTCAGTGGTTTGAGCATTGGCCTGCTAAACCCAGGGTTGTGAGTTCAATCCTTGAAGGGGCCATTTAAGGATCTGGGGCAAAAATTGGGGATTGGTCCTGCTTTGAGCAGGGGGTTGGACTTGATGACCTCTTAAGGTCTCTTCTAACCCTGATATTCTATGATTCTCTCTCTCTACACTTTCCTAATGTTTTCCTTATTATTCTTGTACTGCAACAAACACCCAGACAACCGAATCATTGTACAACATGCTGTAAAAGCACAGGGGAAGTCATCGTCCCAGCCCCAGAAAGCTTACAGTCTCAGGCCCCAGTTCTGCAAACTCCTCTGTGCAGTTGAAAGGGTCTGTCTGTACGAAGTCCCATTGCTTTTAAATGGGGCTCTGCACAGGAGTCCACAGTCTTCGTGGAAGAGTTTGGAGGAGTGGGGACTAATTTGTGAACGTGACCACAAAAGAGGAAACTGGGGATGGGGGATGAGGTTACCAATAATAAACATACATAGTTGTACAGGTTAATGAAGCGATGCTGATTTACATCAGATGAGGATCCAATCTACTGAATCCAGACTTTTTAAAAAGGCCGGGGTGACAATTGTATATCTGTCTGTTCTCACATGCAGAAGGGATCCTTCCCTGAACACCAAATTATTTGAATGCATATGGCTGATATGAGCGTTCAGAGAGAGAACTAGGGTGGGAATTCTCACAGTACATTGGAAACCGAACACCTCTGCAGGCTTCATAGCAGATTTTATAGAGCAGGCCTTGAGGCTGGAAATGCCAAAATCCATCAATCCACCATCCTGGGACGTTCTGATACGTGTGGTTGACATTTATGGCCCAGTGTCCTAAGAAGTACCCTCAACTGTGGTAACTACAGGATTCTCCAAGGGGTCTCAGCCCAACCCACATAACTGGACATATTTATATTTAACTGAGGATTAGACATCACAAACTGGCTAGTCAGCTCCCTAAAGTGATAGAATCATCTCCTTTCAAGCAGAGGTCATAGCCTTCCCAGCGGGATATAGACTAAACAGAATGTTGCACTCTTGAAGGTTCTTCAACTCAAGAAGATTCTGT
The DNA here is from genome assembly GCA_037349315.1 of Chelydra serpentina. Classification (NCBI taxonomy): domain Eukaryota; kingdom Metazoa; phylum Chordata; order Testudines; family Chelydridae; genus Chelydra; species Chelydra serpentina. The sequence continues at coordinate 746,372 of JBAIAC010000018.1, forward strand.
AGCAGTGGGATGGAACACCTCCCAGCCATGTCCCCGAATGCAAGTTCAATACAAAGAAAAAGATGACCACATAAGGGCAGTAATAGAATATAAGCCACCTCCCCCAGGAGCTGAGGATATAATCTGTGTAGGGGGAGGCTGCTTTTAAAATACTTGTATCCAGCACCTAGAAAGTGTAATAATTAGCAGAACATAAATAAGTATATAGATAGATAACTGATGCATAGAAATAAGTGTTGTGGGAAGTGACCCAGACATGGAGCAAGCCCATGCTTCTAAGAAGCATGGCATGGTTCTGATATGTCCATTGAGAACAGGCGGTAGATTTGTTTTCTGAAGTCTTGCCCACAACTCAGTCCACTACATGGAGCTCAGTTTACAGCATCTGCCCCAGGGAGACAAAGCTGACGAGAACCTGCCCGTACACAAATCTGTGGCTGAAGGGAGTCTTGATACTTGGGACACGTAACCTAGCACTGCCCGGCGTAGTTGTTAGTTTCCTTTTAGTGTCATGTTTTGCTCTCCATTTTTTTTTAAAGAGCACCTAAACCACCACATAGATACCACCACCTGTTTTTTCTAATGGGATCCTTCTTAGCCTAGTCTTCTCACTGAATTGTCTCCCCTTCTTTCCACTTGACAAGAGATGCCACTGTTTGCTAATAGGGGATTTCTTCTCAGCCCTATCGTTAACAAGTCCCGCATCTTATTTCTATTACTTTGTTTCTCTAACACAGGTCTTAGCCTTAAATAAGTCACTATATTTTGCCATTGCAGATGGGTAATAAGATATCCTGACCTAGATTTTTCAGAGTTATACATTGCCTCTAAACAGATGTGACAAGATAATGGTCAATCACTGTTGCATTCTTGACATCCACTGAGTTAAATGCCTCAAAAATTGCACTTGTATCAGAAGTGGATGATTGAAAAAAGTGTATTTGCCTTTTTCTTAGTGTGATGAGAAAACATATGCAGATATGCAGCTGCTTTTTCCATTACTCCTTTGCAGACAGCCTGTGGTATTCATCACTGAGCAAAGTAATGCACAGGAAATAAATGAAAAGAAGGACTTGCCTAATTAAGATAATTTGTTTGGAACTAGGGAATTTATTACCTTCCATCCATACCTATCGTTCATTTGAACCATATTTGCCTCCCCACTGCTCAAAATAAACTTACAATTTCTTAATCAGAGGACACCAGCAATTGTATTCACTTGGAGTTTATTATAGTGCATTCTTCGGTGTTCTTCATCAGACAATGCTAGCATATTATTTGGCTTCTAAGAAGCAAAATCTGTAACAGGGATGGGGGTGGGGAAGGGAAATGAACTTTTTCAACCCATGTCCACGCAGCCATATCTACAATTGTAGGATGACTGCAATAAATCCCATCTTATTATCCCACAGATGAAATGTAACTAGGCTAATGACCATATGGAGCAGATTAATGTGAGCAGAATTTAATTTAGTGAAGACATGAAAAAATTGCAATTTCTTACTTAATTATCTAGTAAAGAAGTACAGTTGCAGCAAGTGTAACAGGAGGCATGTATTTAAGGGACTTCCCATCATACATTCTAATAGCATAAAGGTGCTGAGGCAGACATGGAAATGGCTGGCACTGTTTGTGTGCCTCGATTCATGACATGGTTTGGCAATTTAAAAGGACTGAGGCGATTTTGGGTACTCTGATTTTCAGCTGCCTAACTTTAAACACCTTAAAAAGGCCTGATTTTCAGAAAGTGTTTGCTCAGTATTTTCTGAAAATCAGGCCCCTGTGCTGTACTTCAAGTTGCATGCTTAAAAACGGAGGGACCCAGAATCGCTGGTAGTCACATATGAAAATCTTGGCTGTTTCTTTGCTCCTAAAGAGAGACAAACTGTTACAAACAACACACACACACAAATATAAAGTGTAGGCAGGTGTGCTTTCCTCAGTAAAAGGGTCCTGAATTTCCATAACAGAAAATGGCAAAGATAACTGCACGGTGAGGAAAGTTACTTCCTGCACAAACATTTCTGTCCATATTCGTAGGAAGTATTTTAATTAATTCTCCTGGGTTGAGTTTTATACATCTTTTGCATCTAATTCCTGGAAACTTTCTAGGGGAAACATTTACTGGCAGGAATGATGGCAGAAACCGTTAATTTCAAGGGCTCCATCATGCCATTTAGGCCTGTGGCTGCATTTGGGGAGCTCCAGTAAGCACTCTGCTTCAAGGGAGTGTGTGGGAGGCTACACACCTTTGGGGATGCAGCATAATCCCCTTGCTCACTCAGCCAAGAAGCAGTGGGCCTGCAATTGTGCTCATCTGCTGGATGGGGTCTCAATAGTGCAGGGGCTCTCTTTGCTATCCTCCCGATATTACACGGCCATAGTGCAGCCAGTCACATTATGGGCCTAAAATAATCTTGGAGCATATTTGCAGGAGGTCCATTTTAAACACCCACTGGAAATCTGATTCTAAGAGTTATGTTCCTCCAGTCAGGGAATAGAAACATACCGTCTAGCTGACCAACTTGCTCTCATTTATGTTTTTGAAGAATGAATACGTGCAACAAAAGGCTAGCAAGCTTCAGAGCAGGATTTATTTGCAGGAATTATTCGGCCAATAATTCAGAATTTATTCATGAATAATTTCAAATCTGAGACAGTACCAGTTTGTGCACTGACAATTTATGAACTAAAGGGGCACAATTCAATTCCGATCAATTATTTATAAAGAAGTATTTGCCCAGCTCTAGTATGCTATTGGATTCTATCATGTAAGGAAACCCATGTCCTAATAATACTAGAGAGTCTAGAAAAGGAGATAGATAGAAACAAAGGAGGGCAAAAGAAGGGTAAAGACACAAATAAAATCCAAACAAAGCAACATCTTGGATGTTACTGTTTATCCCAAATCCTACACAAATAGCCACCAGGAGCTTATGGGATGGGGAAGCTGACATGGCAAACCCAGATGTCATTAATTCACAGTAAAACTCTAGAAACGGTTTCCATATGAGAGAGTGGGATTTGCATTATATTAGTACAAGTAAAGCAGTTTTCTGACATCTCGCTCTGTTCAGGAGGGCAATAGTTCATAAATCAATGTGTGTTATAGTTTTTGTTTCCCAAGTTGATCGATACAATTCTTTTGGCTGCTATTGCTGCCCTCAGAAGCCACCTCTATTCCCATAAATCTGAAGTAGGTAGAGAGCTTGATTTTCCTAATACCAGGATTCAGCGTTAGACCTGTGGAGCTTGGTTTTCCTTTTATTATTTGTATTTGCAGTACAACAGCACATAGAGACCCAGGACAAGTATTGACTCCATTGTGCTGGGCTCTGTACAAACGCATAGCAAGAGACAGTCTCTGTCCTGAAGAATTTAAACAGACAAGACAGTTAAAAGGGGAGAGACAGGAAATAACCTTTTGAACTTATTTTGATGCTTTCTAAATGCAAACTACATGCATACGGTTGGAATCTGGGTCCATGCTTTATACTTTTGTGATTTAATATAATTTTCCACGGGCAAGCTATTCTAGAATTCCAAATAAATCATAGGTAAAACTCCTTTTTTGTTGTTGTTCTTGTTCATATAAAATCCATCTAGAATCTTCTAGAATGCAGGAAAACACACCTGGCATTTTCACACTTCCCCAGAGAAGTGATTCCTGGACTCTCCATTCAAATTTTTTTTTCTTCTCTGCAGCCTTTATTCTGCCTAGCTACAAGCCTGATTGTATAATACTTTTTAAGTTGGATTGTCACATCTGCAACAATGGATGACTTATGCTTATTGTGTAGCAAAATGTAATTAAAGATGTGCATTCCACAGGAGAGGTAGAATCACCAGGGAAAAGGAGATTTGCCTGACCAGAAATGAGGATTAAGCCAGAGGGAGGTTTGCACAGGCTAGAATATATCCATTTTCATATTAGCTGATACAGTAACACAGAAACTTCTTTTGTCTATGTTGAAGTTAGTGCATCACCGATCAGGGACCAAGAAGTTCCTGTGATGGACTGGATCTGAGAGTACTTTATAGGTGGGTCAAAGCACCCATAGTGTCTGCTTCCTTATCACAGGTCCTAGATGGAAGCCAATAGCATGTAGCCAGGGATCAGGGTAATTAGGTGATGAAGAAAGAGAAGCATATTTGCCATTTGTCCTTTTGGATTTTGGTTAAGAGGAGGAAGAAGTTGTCAATAGTTATTTTTCTGAACAAATATTGGGACCAATATCTAGTCATGTGGTGGATTTCAGCATCCTGGTAAAGTTCCATCACCAAGGTAAAACGATAGAAATGCAATGCTGGCATTACCTCTGACTTTGGCCAATTCTTTGTAAAGCTTAAGCCATCTTCAGTGGTTCTGCAGGGAGCAGAAACCTCAGGGCTTGGTATACTAAGAAGGATCTCATTTGCAAAGACCCCTGTTTTCTGGGGCACTCTGGTACCCTTGGTGCTTTGTGTCCACACATTCTCTTGCATATTTTCTGGGGCATTTTTGGACGTCTGTGGATTTGTTATGTATGTGAAGGCATTTGAGCAATAGAAGAATGTGTAATCTAGTGTAAAGATATCCTAGTCGTATAATAGCACTACCATTCTAAAGAAAGCAATGGCAATATATTAGAGAAATAAACACAACAAACACTGTAGTAACTCAGTATGGGGTTACAGTAAAGTGATTTTAATGCCAGATTTGCTTAAATGTGTTATTAATCGCAAATGTATGTTGGAAAAAATGTCTTGTAGGTGGGATCAAGGAAACGGATCCTCAGCTGGTGTAAATCAGTGTAGCCTCACTGAAGTCAATGAAGCAACACTGAGTTACACCAGTACATGATGCAACTAAACTACAATACACTGTACTTATGGCCAGATTCTGCCACCCTTGCTTACCCTAAGCAGTACATTGCTCTGCTTGCTGAGTAAGGCATTGTCTTGTGTACAGACATATATCCGAATCTGTCCCCAAACTGGAACATACATCTCCCAGGGAAATGATTTAAGCCCAATGATATTTAATAGCATTAATTCCTAGTTAATAGGGATGATCATTCTGCTTAAGGGAGACACTGTCAGCTGATTCAGTGGTGTTTAAGATGGGCCTTTCTGGATCTCAATCTTGTGTTGATTCGGTCTGCTTTCTCCTTGACCTACAACTTTCAGGCTCTTCTTAGCAGTGATTGAAAGCTCGGTGGGGTAGCAACTGTGTTTTTTTTTTTTATGAGTTAAAGCATCTCTTTAGGCACTGTTCTGAGCCAATGGAGTGCATAAGCTGCACCACTCCAATAGTAGCCGTGGGAGGCATTGCCCCTCATACACACCCTCTCAGGCACAATCTCTCCCCTGCTTCTTCCTTGCTCCAGGAGAGAGGTGGTAATTTTGCTGCTAGCCTGTTCCAGCAGCAGATTACAAAATCCATGCACTGGTTCAATCCTAATGGCTGCTGCATTAGGAGCAGAACCAAGGTTCCACCCCTCCCTGCCCACTAACCACCCACCTGCTGTAGGGGAATCTTACACTTTTGTGTGCCTGGCCCCCAGGTCCATATAGTCCCCAGTGGGGTATAAGAGAGACTCTTTCTCAGCCTTTCTCTGCTACGTGGGTGTGTATTACAAGTACAATCTAGCCCAGGGGTCAGCAACCTTTCAGAAGTGGTGTGCCAAGTCTTCATTTATTCACTGTAATTTAAGGTATCGTGTGCCAGTAATACATTTTACATTTACAGGGGCCGGGGGCCGGAACCCCAGACTGGCAGCGAGCTGAGTGGGGCTACGGCTGGCAGGGGCCAGCGGACGGGACCCCAGGCTGGCAGCGGGCTGAGCGGGGCCAGCAGCTGGGACCCCAGGCCAGCAGCAGAGTGCCACTGTAAATCAGCTTGTCTGCCACCTTTGGCACGCATGCCATAGGTTGCCAACCCCTGGTCTAGCCTATAATTCTGGCCAGGGGAGGAACCCTATTGCATTTCCCTCTGGAGGGGGAAAGATAATATCTTCCCATTTGACAAAAAGAAAAAGAGCCTTTCCATTTTCACTTCCAATTAGAAGCAAAGCTGTGAAATGTTCAGTGTTTTCATGAAACTGCAGAAATGTGATTAATTTTTCACCAATTTTGCCAGCGGGCACTCATTCATTTTGATTCAGTCTGAACAATAGGAAATTTTCCTTTTGCTCTCCCAAACTGTCGGCGCCAATGCTCTTCACAGAGACATAGCCCTTCCTTTCAACCCAAGCTGATCTTTCTAAACCCCATGGCACTCTCCTGAAGAGGCGATTCTTTCCAAAGCCTTTCACTCCTTAGCTGCCCATGGACTTCCGCTTGCTGCTTTTTCTCCAGCTGCTTTTCCCTTCCATTGTGATGCGAATCCTGTGTGGTGAATATATAATTTCCTGCTTGTCACACAGAATAATCCACAGGATTTGGTCATATGTTTGTAAATATTTCTCTACATAAGTGTCACAACATTTAATGTGACATTTAATGCATCCGATGAAGTGGGTACTAACCCACGAAAGCTTATGCTGAAATAAATTTGTTAGTCTCTAAGGTGCTACAAGTTTTTCTTTCTTATTTTCGTTTTGCTGACACAGACTAACACGGCTACTACACTGAAACACAACATTTAATGTTGGTGGTACCAAAACGTGTTATCCTAGATGTATTTTCTACACAGTGTAAATCCATGTAGGGATTTTAGAGGAATCCATATGATGTAGCTTGCTTTTCGTTGTCATGCTGAAACTTATTTGTACAGCTCAAGGGAAAAATAAGTGCAGCCAGCCTGAAGTTCAATGAAACTTTGCATTTTGTCTTGTCTACTGTGCATACATAAATAATTTCCTTTTGAATATAGATTGTCTTTTTTAAATTAAGGGATTAATTGAGGACTGAGATTTCTTTCAACACAGTGTTTGTTGAGAGGGTCAGAGCAATTCCCTCTGAACTTCAGGCTCCACAATAAACCTACACAGACTCGCTTCATCAGCTACCCCAAACAGAACCAGCTGTACAGAGTGTTGGGATAATGCGCTCTAGAATGATGGCTAATTTGGCTAAGACTTCTGGGGAAGATCCACCAACCTACAAAGTTCATCGCCCCCCCCCCCCCCAGCTTTGTCTCTGCTCTGTTCGCTAGTGCATAAGTGGTTGCTCCATCAGAGCCCCACTGCTGCCCTTTGGGGAGTCTAGAAGCCCTGCCCACTCTAGTCCTTGCGCTCTGGAAGCTGAATGACCAGGAATGCATCTGACTCTTGCGAATGGACTAAAAATGGAGGGAAAGGTTCCTTGAGCAGATTTTTAAAGGTATTTACGTGCCTATCTGCACCTTTAGGTGCTTAATTCCATTAAAAATCTGGCTCCTTGTGCCTTGTACCTCCTGGCCTTGGTTTGGCAGGTAGGCAAGAAGCAAGTCTTACCTAAAAACTATCACAGAAAAGCAAAGTCAGACCATCCAAATTCAGGATTAGGTCTGAATGGTGTATTAACTCCAAAGGAAACTGTGACAACTAGAAGCAAACAAATGGTCAGCATGATGTACAGAGTGTAGTCACGTAACTCCCATTCACACTGTGGTAATAGGAGTTCTTTGGTTACATTTTCTGTATGATACATAGAGATTTATCGCAACACATGTGATGTGTGTGAGTGGGTTTGTGTACATATGAATTTCAATGGGAGTTGAACACCTAACTTCTTTGGGTCCCTTTGAAAGTTTTAACCAGATTCCCCAGCTGCCACAACCCACCGCCACAGACCCTGGTGGCAGATCTTTAGCAACCTTGAAGATGCTGATGACTGCATCTCAGCAGATCCCTGTTGTAGCTTAGAGGCACATAAAGCAACAGTAGGTTAGTCACTTTAATAAAAAGATGAAAGGCTTCATCCTGTGAAATGCAAAACTGGACATGAGCCCGAGCAACTGTGTTTTGGATGGATTCTGACCCATAACCAAATTTTCCTCAAGTTCACATCTGGTGTTCTCTGCATTACAAATGCCAGGCTTATGTGACCGTATTCGGGCAATTGGTAGTCAATCAATAGTCTTTAGTGCCCAAGATATTGAACAGCAGATAGGAGAGCTATATATGCTACATGTCACATGGCCCATCTCAGCCAGCCAATCAGACTGTGGTGGAACATCAAAGATTGCAACATAGATTTAAAGTTCTCCAGAAAATTCCACCACCTCACAGAGTTTCTTAACAACAAAATCTTTTTTTTTTTTACAGCAAAAATGCAACATACTGATGTCTTTTACATGGTAAGAAACAAATTCATTCCCTGCCAAAGGCCCTTTGCAGCACAGTTGAAAAGGTTCTACTGCTCAGTGGGGGAACATGATTATTGGGGTGCTATGTAAGGAATCTACACACTTTGCATGGGATAGATGATTGCTTTGCAGTAGCCTGCAGCAAGTTGTGAAGGAGCAGGGCGTGCATAGTGCGGAGGAAAGGTGGGGGAAGGGAATCGACTGTTGTATGCATCTTCCGATTTTGGTCCCCCTCTGGTGGGAACACTGTATAAGGGCCTGGCATATGGTATTCTAAGCTTTAATCCTTTCCCTGCTTCCACTTGACACACCTCTCCAGCACGCAGCCTGACCGGTCACTGGGGCTTGGAGTTTAGCCTACATTATTCTTATTTTTATATTATATATATATATAATATTTTAAATCGCATTTATTGTGCCCTACAACACTCAATGTCATTTCACTGTACTGAACAGCCTGTGTATCTTGATGGCTCATGAGATCTTTACTTCTAGCTCTTCAGAACAATTACCCTATCAATGACCTTGACTAAGAAGGTCAGATTCTTTTCACTCATCTCGCAGTCAAGTGTTATCATTTTCATGCAGCTTACGGTGGCACTCAAGTAATCCGCCCAATGTAATTAGCTGGGAATGGCTGTGAGGTTTAGATCCAAAGTGGGGGAGGGGAGGGGAAAAAAGGTGAGATTTCTCTAGTACATACTTGACTGTTCACTGATTAATTCCTACTGCATTATCAACATGAGAGAGAGAGTTCAGCAAACATATCCTGGACAATATTGGAAGCAAAGTACTCAGGACACCCTGTTGTTCTGAAGAATCAATTCCAATATGGACTAATTTATTTCCACAACTTTCTCTCTCTCTAATAATATAATGCTTTGTCCCTATTCTAAGTGCTTCCTATACACAGATTATTAGAGAGTCCGCATCTATGGGCAGTCTCTTGTAGTTGCAAAAGATGACAGTTAAAGCTATGTGTTAATAACTGTGTAGGTATATATTGTATTTCTGGTCTGAAAATGTTATATTCTCCTTACAGAAAGGAGTTGATCCAGACTGACATATTGTAATTGGCTTTCCCTCCTTCATTAGCTTGTTTGCAGCTGTGGATTGACAGAGGCCAGGAGAAACAGTAAGTGAAATAAAATGTTGTTTTGGGAATGTTACCATTGCCCCAATCCATAGGCTGATGTAGCGGCTGTTGTATTCTGTGCCCTTTATATTGATGTTTGAGCTTTGGGGCCACCCCTAAACTTCTACTATTCTGAGCTAATTCAGAGCTCTTCTCTACAGGCTGCTTGTTTGTCCATGCACTCAAGTCATTGAGTCATATAAAATGTTATGTGTATAAAGTGTAAGGCACTGAACTATTTTCAGTGCCCAAAGATGGTGGCAAAACATGTTATGCAATGAAAAGACTTCAGCCCTTAAAAACTTCTCTACATAAACAAAAAAAGAATGGGATAAAGGGTGCCTGTCCCTCCCACCAATTTTTCCCCGTAGGTGCTCCAGCCCCGGAGCACCCACAGAGTTGGCACCCATGCCTCCCACGTCTCTCTCCTTCCCAACTCCCAGTCAAAAACTCGGGTCCATGCTCACACCAACCTCAGCATAGACAGGCACATGGCTTGGAGGCATGTATGGTTTATGTGGCTTGAGATTCTAAATTTTGTGACTGTTCCCAGATTGCCTAGGCGCCTCACATGAGTGGATTCGTTAGGAGGAAATGCAGACCTGGAAACTCAGGCTTCTTTTCTCTAGGGAGATAATGAGCAACATGGACCAAGGGGAGAACAGAGACCATTCAGGTTCCCCCCCCCCCCCCCCGAGGTTCACAATTCACAGGGATCTGTGCACTTGGGAAGTTTCCTTATCCTAATCCTCTTGTCTGGAAACTTTTACATGACAAATTCTTGATGATTGATGATAATATTATACATTGGCTTTGGTGATACGGAATCTGTCAGTAATGACAGACAATGCTAATAGCGCTATTATTTATTCCCCGCCCGCCCCGGACCCGCGGCAAACTTACCGGGCACCGGGAGATGTTGCGGGGCCCCGCCCCCGACGCTGGGCAACGTGGCGTCGGCGGCGGGGCCCTGCAATGGGTGACAGCACCCACGGGCGGGGCCGGAAGTCAGCCCCTGTGCCTGGGTATGTCATGAGGTCAACCACCCTTCAGGAAGGATCAGGGCCTAATTGGCCCACGATGAGCTTTGTAGGAAATACCTGGAAGCAGTCAGGTGCCCCTTTAGCTAATTTGAATGGAGCAGCTGAGTTAGGAGTAGACTGCTAGACCAGTATAAAAAGGAAGTTGCACTACTAGAGGAGTTCTCTCTAGAAAAGTCCTGGGGGGGTGTTTCCGGGGAGAGGAATGCACAGGAGATAGACTAGATCTCTGTGAAACAAGCCTTAAACAAGAGTTGACAGTAAGATTCCTAAAAGAACGGTCAGACTTTCAGGGGAAGGGAGAGAGTGGGCAGTTAGCGCCAGGAAGAGGGTTGGTGGCCGCCTCTAAAGCAGAGGCGAATAGGACGATGAAGTGTGTTGACAGGGGGAGAGAGAGACCCCACAGAGAGAGCAAGTAAAGACTGAACCCCAGCATGGGTTGGGGTACAGCAGCAGAGTCTGGGAAGGCAATAGGGGCTGCGGGTGACTTACTGATGACAAAAGGCAAGAAGAAGGATAAGATTCCACAAAGGAGAAAACAGAAGCCAGAGACTGTTTCTTTATATTAGTTATTGGTTATTAATTAGTATAAAGTTACTGCTGAATAAGGAATTCTTGAAGGCAAAGCCTAAGTGGGGACTGATTTATATAGCTAAAAGGGGAAACTGAGGCACAGCACTTGGGCCTGTGGCAGGGTGCTAACAGTGGGATCATTGAGATGACAGGGAAAACAAGCTACCTGTTCTCAGTTCTGGTGCCCAGCCTGCAGTACCCAGGAGATACAGCCCTGGGCTGGAGGATGCTCATTTGTTCTCTGGGATTGGCACACATGCTGTCTGGTCACAAGGTGCAGCTGGGAGGGAGTGGAACATGCTCAATGAGGATGGGCTCTTCAGAGATTTTTAGCTGTTAAACTCTAAGAAGTCTCTCTCTATCTCATGGGTGAAGTGGTGTTTTTTTTCTTTCAATGGGTTATAACTTGGCCACATTTTGGTGGATTTTCACAGGAACAGCCAAAAGCACATCCCTGGTACAAAGGTCACCCTGTCCTGCTAAATTTCAAGCAAATTGCAATTCCCTACTCCAAAGTATGAGGGAGTGCTTTTCAAATAAAAGGTTGCCAGATATTTTTTTAATGTATTTTTTCCCTAGCCTTGCTGGCTGAACTGTTTTGGCTGAAAATTTCCGGAAGAATTCCATCTGAGGCAAACAGCCTGTGTGGAAAAATTCAGCCCAAACAGTCGAAGTTTGGCAAAATTATAATTAACTGATCACAGAGTATTATAAGGGGAAGTCTCAGGCAGCCTTAAGAGACAGAACTGATAGCACCAGCTAGCATGTATATTTTAAAATCTAACATAAACATGAGTTTGCATAGATATTTCAGTTTAAGGTGTAGCATTAAACTGTAAGAACACTTTAAAAAAACACTTCCGAAGAAGTGGGTATTGACCCATGAAAGCTTATGCTTCAATACCTCTGTTAGTCTATAAGGTGCCACGGGACCCTTTGTCGCTTTTTAAAAAAAAGGTTCCCATGTAACTCCTATAACTTAAAAAAAAATGTTTGCTCAATTTATTTCCAGCTTTCCAATATTTTTACAAGTGGCTGAAACTAATAACCAAGTTCTGAGATCGAAATTGTTTTTCTGTATAAATCTAAAGGGGCTGACTTACATGGACAGTTCTATTGCAACCTTTACTGTGAACAGACGACTGCATAGGCTCTTTTTTATTTTTCTGTTTAGAAATGCCTTTTAAGGCCACTTGTTCCCATGCATCTTCACAGGAGAACAGGCTCCCAACTCCCCTGTGCTGCACCGTAGGACTAGCTGCCATTGCAGCCGGGCATGGGGATGAAGGTAGAGGTTGTGTGCATGATAACGCGTTCCACAAGCCAGCAAGCATGGAGAGGGTGCACTGCAGAGGCAGCAGAGCTGGCTAAGTAGATAGGTTCCTACCGCAGCAGTTGTTGGGAAAGTCCTGCTCCGCTCCTCCAGACCTGCACTGGAGCATCTCAATAGTAAATACAGAGTATATAGTACAAAGAGCGGGGTTGGGGGGTGGAGGGGTAGCTGTAGCAGAAAGGTAGCCTTTATGAGGCTTTTCCTAGGGAGGCACAGTTGAGTTCCTTCTCTTGAGTAGCACGTATCCTAAAGGCTTAGTCTGGCACAAAATGATTTTATCAAATAGTTACATTTCCTAAAGAAGACACTTAGTATCCATTTTACTCCCTTGTAAAATTGCTCCTCATTTCAAAGGGTTTTGCCGTTTCCATGCCATTCTATGCTTGCATTTAGCATAATTTCCAAATTAGCACACTGGGGAGATTTGGAGCTTTATCGCCATAGTCTCGTCTTGATCCATCAAATCCTAGCTATTACAAGAAGAGTTAATTAGGAGGATATGAAATTAAAATACATGCTTTTCTAGGGGACTGCATAGAGACTATGGGAGAAAAGAAAACAGAAATACATGAATATTGAAAGATGCCACAACCTACCAATCTATCCCTTAGTACTGCTTTAGAGGTAGAACAGATAGTTCTACAGCTCAGGAGGGTTAGGAGGAAAGTTATCTTAGAAAGTGGACAGGCACTGAGTGGTACTGAATTTCATGTGTTCTTAAAAATAATTACATAGTCTTTCCTCTGAAGTGAATTGTATTAGGTTACGTATCTCAGACCTTGGCTAGAAAGAATTTGGAGAAATCAACACCTTGATGCACAGGTGGTCAGACTGCTCTGAAGCAAATGATACTAAAATGACAGTTCCACTGTATATGTAGGTAGTAACTTAGGTCAGGATGAATTTCAAAAAAAGCAGACCTGAACAAACTCAGAGAACTAGTAGGTAAGATCCCCTGGGAAGAAAATCCTAAAGGAAAAGGAAATTCAGGAGAGCTGGCAATTTCTCAGACAATATTAAAGACACACAAGCAAACTATCCCAATGCAAAGGAAAGATTGGAAGAATAGGAAGAGGCCAACATGGCATCATCAAGAGCTCTTTAGTGACCAGAAAATCAGAAAGGAATCCTACAAAACAGTGGAAACATGGACATATTGCTAAGGAGGAGTACAAAAGAACAGCACAAGCATGTAGGGATAAAATCAGAAAGGCCAAGGCACAAAATGAGTTCCATCTAGGAAGGGGCATAAGGCAATAAGAAGGGGTTCTTTAAATACAGTAGGAGCAGGAGAAAGATGAGGGGAAGTGTAGGTCCTCTACTTGGCAGGGAAGAAGAGCTAATAACTCATGAAATCAAGAAGCCTGAAGTATTTAATATCGGGGGGTAGCCATGTTAGTTTGTATCCACAAAAACAACAAAGAGTCCGGTGGCACCTTAAAGACTAACAGATTTATTTGGCATAAGCTTTCATGGGTAAAAAACCCATTTCTTCAGATGCATGGAGTGAAAATTACCAACATTCACTCCATGCATCTGAAGAAGTGGGGTTTTTACCCATGGAAGCTTATGCCCAAATAGAAGTATTTAATGCCTATTTTTCTGCAATCTTCACTAAATAGATTAATGGTGGCCAGATATTCAACACAATTAACAACAAGGGGGAAGGAACACAAACCAAAATGGGAAAAGAATAGTTTAAAGAATACTTACATAAATTAGAAGAATTCACGTCATCAGGGCCTGATGAAATTCATACTATTGGTACTTAAGGAACTAGCTGAAGCAATCTCAGAACCATTAGCAATTGTCTTTGAGAACTTCTGGAGCACAGCTGAGAGCCCAGAGAAATGGAGAAGGGCTAATATATTACCCACCTTTAAAAGAATAACAAAGAGGACAGGGGATTATTGACTGGACAGCCTAACTTCAAAACCTAGAAAAAGACTGGAACAAATTATTAAACAAACAATTACCTATAAAAGCACTTGAAGAGCTTGGGAGAGCAAAAGAACATTACCTGTAAAGATTGCTGAATTAGAGAAGATGAGTCTTATGTCAATTTCACCTGGAGCCTATTGTCCCATGGTCAGAGGGGAAAAGAAACCAGTGGATCAGAAGAGACAAGAAGGAAATACACCTCCACTGAATAGTTATCTCCTTCCACAAGGGCTTCACAAGATTTGGGACCTGCTGGGTGAGATAGGGCAAAATGGAGATGTGAGTGGGATCGCACTCAACTTGCCTGACCCACTGGAAAACCATGGGACTTTTGCAGGCAAGTGAATGATGAAGTTGTCAGCATGAACATGCCTGCTTTCCTCTCACTTCTGTTCTGTGAAGGTCTGGGAACAATAAGTGGCTGAAGAAATGGTCTGGCAGTACAGCTGCTTCAGGAGAGCTGTGGGGAAGCGAACAGCCAGCCAGGAAGCAAGGGCTTTCACGCAGGTGGCCCTGACCTCTGAAGATCTTGGGGAATCTGCTCCATGTGTCAAACCATTCCTTAGAAGAATTCACATGAAACTCGGTGTGGAAACACACACAGTTTGTCCTGTGCAGGGTAGCTCATGTCAGGACCCTTAACGCCTTTGGGTTTTATTGTTGATATCCTGGTCTGCTCTTGCTAGAGTTTTGTTGCTATTTTTAAAACTGTGTTACTGTTGTATATTGCATAATCAATACGTACTTCAAACAGTGACTTGGTCCCAGATGAATGTGTGGGGATAGCATGGAAGCATGTGAGCAAACACATGAAATGTATTGCTTAAAAATAGTTAGCCAGTGAACTGTGAAAGGCTGCTAAGGTTGGAGAATGAAATCCATCTTCCACTCGCCAGTGATCATAGCTAATTCCCATACAGTTCTGTGCAAGAAGCGCTAAAGCAGTTTTCCCCTTCACTACCCCACTTGTGGCTTCCTGTGCTGGAGAGAGAACTTTTATTTTCAGTCTCTCAACTCGCACAGTTATCAGATTTTAAGATGACATATGGCATAATTATATTATGTTAGTTTTGGAATGTGGATTACTGTTCGGTAGTATATGAGCTAAAACCAACAGAGTCATGTCTCTCAAGACTTAATTTGGATTTGCGGTGTCTTAGAAATGAACATCCAATGCTTGGCATATGAATTATTATTCTATATTAAAAGTGGAAATGTTCAGGAATTTAAATATAGAACGTGCATTAGGAGGGAATTTAAAAGGTTTTCATTAAGTTGTCTTTTTGTAAAATACCTAAGTATGGCAAAAAAATCTCTTAAGCTTTCTCAAGCTCCACCCAATACTCAGACACTGCTGATGAGTGCAATTTAAAAATTTGGATAGATACTATAGAGAGATTGTTACACTTTAAAAATATAGGCTGGATCATCGGATCATATGAATGGGTGTACCACTATTGACTTCCGTGGAGCTTTGTAGATTGGCAGCAGGTGAGCATCTATAAATCCAGGATATGCCCACACTTTGAATACTGCGTGCACTTCTGGTTGCCCCATCTCAAAAAAGATATGTTAGAATTGGAAAAGGTACAGAGAAGAGTAACAAAAATGATCAATGGTATGGACCGGCTTCCATATGAGGAGAGATTAAAAAGACTGGGACTTTTCAGCTAGGAAAAGAGACAACTAGGAGGGGATATAACAGAGGTCTATTAAATCATGAATGGTATGGAGGAAGTGACTAAGGAAGCGTTACTTACTCCTTCAGAAGAACCAGCAGTCACACAATGCAATTAATAGGCATCAGGTTTAGAACAAATAAAAGGAAACACTTCACACAATGCACAGTCGACCTGTGGAACTCCTAGCCAAGGGATGTTCTGAAGGCCAAAACTAACGGGGTTCAAAAAAGAATTAGACAAGTTCATGGCAGATAGGTCCATCAATGGCTATTAGCCAAACAGTCAGGGATGCAACCCAATGCTCTGGGTATCCCTAGCCTCCGACTGCCAGAAGCTGGGAGTAGATGACAGGGGATGGAGCACTCAGTGATTGCCCTGTTCTGTTCATTCCCTCTGAAGCACCTGGAAATGGCCACTGGAAAACAGGATACTGGGCTAGAGGGACCATTGGTCTGACCCAGTATGGCTGTTCTTATGTTCAGGGGACCAGAGGAGCATGAAGTTACATAGCCCTTTTCCCCAAAGTTGAAGAGTGTACTCCTATGCCAAGGGCCAAAGTCTTTGGTTTTTATGCACATCTTCTCTTTGTAATTTGTCATACTCAGCCCTGTTGAGTACCAAGGAGCATTTTCCAGATTGCAATCTCATGCGATGTAGAAGCTTCTGGATAACTCTGGTGTATTCCTCTATTAACTGATTGGTTACAGATAATTTCTGAATGTTTCAGACTGTATTGGGAAAGAACAATATATTCCAACACATTTAAGTGAATATTCAATAAGAGCTAGACAAAGATTCCGGACTACTGGGTCTGCTCTAAGCAGCCTGGGAAGGAGTAAACTGCATGACGTCTGTACCTACTCAGGTGGGATGTAGCAGCTCTGCCGTGCCTGCTTCCCCTCCCACACTGCTACCTGCAATGCAGGTAGCCAGCACAAGATAGTAAGGGGGTACCCTTTAAGGCCTCCCGTTACTGCCTTGTGCCTCCGAGCAAGCCAGGCTACCATTTGCTCTTAAATATATAACCGGCATTAATTATGAAAATACAGTTCCGTAAATCTTTTAAATAAACGGCACACGTCAGTTGTGGATATAAGGCTGAAAGTCCTCAATTTGCTCTGCCCTGCCTTCTGCTTTAAAGCAAACCTGGTTTTCTTAAAAGTAATGAAACACAGTGTACTCTGCTGCAGCTGGCCATTCGTTCCATTGGGTTTCTGAGGTTCTAAAAAGGAAGAATTAGACTGGATAGCTTACAAAAATTACTTTATAAAACAGGTTACAAGAAGCCTTGTTTTTATCACATGTTTTGAAGAGAAGAAAATTGAACAGGCGTCTGTTGAGAAGATAAAGGGCTCTGTTTTCTTAGTGATGTGTCTGTGTACAGTAATGCCTATTAACACTAAGTGAAGTTACGAATCATGTGCTGTTCATCAAGGTGAGAACTGCACTCAAAGGACAGCCAAGAAGAGTGGTGATGCACACAAAACCCGTTCTCTCAGCCATCCTGAGGCTTGTTTATACCAAAGTGTTTTATTGCTGCCAGCGCTGTTACAAAGAACTGCAATGCTAGTAATACCCATTGTGTCAACACTCATCAAAAGGGCTTGCAATAGTGCACATGTAACCCACACACCTTCTGGGTGTGGTGTTCTGAGGGAGGGGGAGAGAGAGAGAGGATTGTGATTGATTAGTCTGCTCTACAACTTTAGCTAATAGCCATATGGCTTTTAGCTCATGCAGTAGAGAGAGACTCAGGCACTAAACTCCAGAGGCCCCAGGTTCGATCCCGCCCGCCAATGACCGGGGTCTGTTGGTGTTACGCACAGACATTGCCAACATCATTGCTCTAAGCTAGGCATGCATCAGTTGCGTCCTTCATCAGGCCACTCTGCATCATTACATTGTCTGTGTGGACAGAAGGCTCAGAAGCACTGACATTTTGGATCCACCATCCAGTTGGGGTCTCCTGTTACAGTTCCACAATGTCCCTGACACGTCCCCAGAAACCATTCTGGTCAAGGCCCTACCAATATGGTATTTCCCATATGATGTTTATATTTCATATGTACACTTTTTTTATACATGCAGAGCCACATCCTCAGCTAACGCAACATATCGACACTAGGAGAGAATCTGGCTCATAAATGTGAAATGGTTATATATTACAAATAGGACTCTGGACAGTGCAGTAGATGGGGATTTTTGCAGAGAACTGCAAGACAGGTATCCACCAAACAGTCCTATTGCAGTGCTACAATATGTGGACACTGTGAACCCAAAACAGGATGACTACTGTAGATGCTCTCTTCAGCTTACACCTATTCAGCTTACACCTATTCATTCACACCAATGCAGGTGCCAGGGTGAAGTTTTCTCGTGTAGACAAGGCTATAGCAGGAGG
The DNA here is from genome assembly GCA_037349315.1 of Chelydra serpentina. Lineage (NCBI taxonomy): Eukaryota > Metazoa > Chordata > Testudines > Chelydridae > Chelydra > Chelydra serpentina. The sequence continues at coordinate 764,749 of JBAIAC010000018.1, forward strand.
CAAGGTAGTCTGTTCGATAAAGCAAGGTACTAGGAAACGGGACAACTTGGTTCTATTCCAGGCTCTACCACTGACTTAATGTATCCTTAAGAAAGTTGTGTCATCTGTTTGGTCCTTAGTTCATATTTCAGGGAATAATGCCACATTTTTTCCCCACTGTCCTTTGTTTGTGCCATGTTTCTATAAGACTTTTTCCTGATTAGCGACACTAAAGTTTGGTTTGCATTTTACATGTGCACTAATGCTTCACATCTGTATACCTGGCTCAGAATCAGTTAGCCAAGAAAGGTAAGCCCTGTTTATATCGGAGGAGAGTTTGAGGATTTATATGTGAGAGTCATAGACCACTTGGTACCTAACATAAGGATTTAAAGTGATTGTGAGCAAGTAAAGTTCTCATCCTGCTTAGAACAGAACCTAAGTACACTATATATAACCTTCTTAAGCAGGAGAAATATTCTGAATCAGGTATAGACAGACATGACCAAGGGGGTTCCACTAAGAAGGTGAAGGGGAAATGTGTAAGACCGACTGACTTCAGGCGTCTGTCAGGTTCCCAGATTGCTCCTGGTTAGGCGATGCATTGCTCCTTGTTCGGGCTCATGGCAAAGTAAATGTAAAATGTAGCCCTAAGCTTTATTACTTCAATCATAAAGTCTTCCTGAAATGCCATAATTGTTCTGTCATTCCTTCTCTTTGGTTAGCCCTTCACTAACTGGCCTTGCAGAAGGAGTAGAAGAAGTGAGTTGAGGTCAGATTTACAGGTTTATGAACTTCTAGTTTTCCTGTTTTAGAATCAGCTAAAGCCAGCAGAAAATGTAGCCATTCATAGGTAGCTTTATCAGTCTCCATGTATCATGGGAACTTGTTTTGTTAGGTGCAAATGAAAATATTCTGCTTGCAATGAAGTAATATGTCTTTAATGTGGGACAATAATAGACCAAACTGTGAATTACTGTCCAAGTCTGAAAAGGAAAGTTAAACTAAGTTAGATCCAGATTGTGATGCACTTGCACAAGTTAGGTACGACCTTATTCTAGTCCCTTTAAAACCACTGGGACTATTTGAGTAAGTTATCACTCTGCGTGAGTAAGGGAATTGCAATCTGTATTTCTCTTGCATTGTATTCCCATCAATAGTAGATACACTGATCAGCAGTGTATTTTACGTAACTATTCAGTGTTGATTTTCAATTATATTTTCTCGGGGAGCAGATGGGAAGGCAAAAAAATATAGGCTAAATTTGCCTATGGTCTAACTCCACTGGAATCAATAGAGGTAGACCAGGGATGAATTTCACCCAATAAGCACAAAATTAGGCCTTCCCAGTAATGACGATGATATTTGAAGCATATGTAGTACCTTTCATTTGAGGATTTCAAATAACTTTACAAAAGTGGGACAGTATCATTATCTCCAGTTTACAAATGCGGAAGTAGGCACAAGTGTGTAGAGGTGATAAACATCATCCAGTGAGTTGGTGGAAGAATCACAAAGAGAATCCAGTACGCCTGACTCCCGGATGCCTTCTCTAGCCCTAGATCACATGGCATTCCTATGTGAGCTTCCAAAGCAATTCTATAGACATCAACCTATATGAGTATGAACAGCAAACAGAGATTAAGCAATATTAATAATAATTAACTTGTTGACATACACATTCTAGGGATAAATTCTCTACAATTTACAAGCTTTCCTTTACTGACTTGATTGGAGATCTGTTGCCCCGTTGATACCCCATTTTACTGATAAACTGAAATAGAAAAATCTAGTTGAAAGCTCAGCTGTCTGATTTACATTTATACAGTATAGGAATGAAGATACATTTTTAAGAAATGTGAGGCAGTGAATATATCAGATTCTGAGGGTATGCATATATTTGTTTCATGACTGCAATGTTTAAATTATAAATGAAGTATGACAATTTAAGTATCCCCTGTGAATTAATCTGATATTGCTTTGAAACAGAGTTCATCATTATGATCTTCTTTAGTGCTTATATGGACACTGACTGTATTTCCATTGGTGGTGCATAATCATTTAGTGGCATTCATCACTGGACGCTTAAAATAGTTGACCATGGATTCACACATAATGCAAATAGATTATCTAATAAATAAACAGACTTTAAAATAACCCATGTGCATCTTCAGTTTCACAAAACATATCTGCTGCTTCTTGTTCGTTTAAATTCAGCACGCTGTTGAGGTCTCATCTACAGTACTGTCATTAAAGTTCCATAATTTGTTTTAATTATAACCCACCTGATATTTAGTTGTCTATGTACCTCAGACCTTTATAGTAAATAGATATGTATATTGCTCTGAGATAAAAATTGGGATTTGAGATTTTTTCTGAATAAATGAGTGGACTAGTGAAATAAACAGGGTTTTTTGTATTATTCTATAATACCAAATAGGTTTGTGCAGCACATAACAGAAATTACAGTACACACAGCAAAAGAGGGAAATCCTGGCCTAAAAAGCATGCACTTTAAAAGCTCAGTCTTGCTCTTGTTGAAATCACTCGGAGGTTAGTGGTGTTTGGACCACACCGGGAGCAGGACTGGTCCCAATGTGGATAAAGCAATGCAGCAGAGTAATACAGAGGCTGTAGGGAAGGAGATAGATATGATCATTGGTAGAGCATAAGGGCTCTGAAATAAGTGGGTGTTCAGGTGTAGTTTGAAGGGGGACAGGGAATAAGCTTGGCTAATGTTGATGGGGAGGTTGTTCCAAGTGTAGAGGGTGACATTTTAGAAAGCATTGAGTTGGGGTGCATGATGGGAACAAAGGAGGAAGCTAGGAAAGCAGCCTATATGCTAGTATTTCAGTGTAAATGTAACTACTTTTGTGCAAGAACTAGATGGAATGTCAAGGCTATATTTTCCAGCACCCTGTCCCTTTAAGGTTTGGAACTGTTCTGAAGAGGTTGAAGAAACATAGCACAGTTTGGAGTTCCAGAGAAACTCCCCAGCAGTGGGGTTTGTACACGCTGTGCATATGTTGTTTGATTTATGGCAAATGTTTTAATAATGTGCTCCAGTTTGAAACAGTACTTTACTCTGGGAGTGTAACAGAGTGCCGGAAGAAATGGGGGTCGGAGCTGTGGGTGGGAATAGAGGTGTCCCTCGCCTTGTATGTGAGAACAAAAGGCTTGAACAGCATATGGAAGAAGAGAGGCAATAACATGTGAGTGGCTATCTTTACTCATCATAGCACTGCAACAAAATCCAGTTTGTGTCTTTAATAGTGATGAACGTTCCTTTTTGGCTGCCAGTACAAAGCATGGAATTTTGGACTGGCTTGTGGTACCCAGATGAAGCCATTCAGCTTTAGATAACAATGAAAGTTACAGAAGTGAACCCAGAACCTATTTGGCTCATAGAATAACATTTAAGAGTTCCAGATAATGGGCCAGATCCTCAGCCCCTTCTAAATCCTCTTTGTGCCATTGGATTTAAAGCTGTTTTGATGCAGCCCTGGAGGATTCCCTCTCATGGGAGAATCCTCGGCTTGCATAAGACTGATATAGTCACCCTACTGTAGCTGCTCCTGCTCTTTCCAGCCATAGATAGAGGAGTGCTTTGGAGGGAAAGGGGTCATATCAGGAGTGTTAGGAGACAGGACCAGAGTGAAATGTGCTCCTTGCTACTGAAGTGCCTGGGAACCATTATCCTCTGGTGCAAATTACAGTGGCAGTTGTCAGGGGCTGGCTTAGCTCAGCAGCCTCCAGTATCAGGACAGGCAGAAAAATGGTGGAAAGCTTCAGTTCTCTTCCTGTGTACCAGGAGCTCGGACACACCTGGGAATCGGGCCTAATATGTCTCCTACCCAAAACAGTGCTTGTAATTGATCCATTCATGTGAAACATCTACACTGAAGCTATGTTTGTGCAGAGACAGGAAGCATATGTACCATCTAATCATGTCTATTTTCATGCACCAGCTTTGATGAAATGAGATGTAGAGTATATCAGGTTGTACACCAGCATCCTTACAAGATTCTTGATATGATTTCTGCCTCTCCCAAAAAGTTACAGTATCTTTCTCTTAAATAGAATTATTTGACAGAGCCTCCTTAGGAAGCCCCCCCGTGTAGTAATGAATTTTGATAGCACTGCAAGTGTTTTCTCCTGGGGTGGATGTTGTAAAATGGTACAATGCATCTCTCACATACTTACAAACTTAACTCTTTTCCACTGTGATATTTTTACCACCACATTAAGAAAATTAACAGACATCTACACTAAATAGTGACTTACTAGAGAACAATTTAGTTGGGAACAAGAATCAGCCAACCAGCTGGTCTGGGCTATGAAAGTCACTGTACTCCAACACCCTCTTCCCCCTCCCGCAAACCGCCCCCCCATCAGATCCAGGAAACACATGTCATGTTCCACAATGTATTCTGAACAGACGAAAATTTCACATATTTACCATGTGACCATGGTTTTCAATAATATCTCTTCAGCCAATCTGAAAAGAAATCATGCCAATGATGTCCATTGTGGCAGATCTTTGCATTTTATTCACTAGAATTTTTCAAGAATGAATCTTTCTCTCTTTCATTTCTGTTGTTTGCAGTTAGAATTTAACTACCTGTGAGCAGTGATTCATTATATTGCTGTAGAAACTTACAGGAGAAAGAACTGGAGCGTGTATGTGTCTTTTCCCTGGTGGGGGGTGTTTCTGATTTCTTCATAAGCTATGAAGAATGTAGACGTGTTTCCATATTAGTCACGATGCTAGGCATCAGGTTTTAGAGCTTAGTTTTTAGTCAGTTCTCCTACATGGTGAGGTGAAGTGATCCATATTAAAGAGGGATTTTCTGCAATTTCTCAGCAAATGGCCACGAAACCACCTCTATTGTTGACAATTATTTTCCTTGGTAAAATGTCATCCCATTTGTATATTTTAATGTATTGCATCTGAGCTGCATGATGTTGTAAAGTTGGCTGTGTGGATTATGATAAAATATTTGATGTAATGAACATTGGTAGAAAATAATTCAGTGAGTAATATCTAGGAAATGTTTGTTCAAATGTTTTTCAGTTTATTTAAGTGCCGGCCAACAGATATAGCTATAATTCCACTTTCTTCCTATTATGATGAGCAGAAGAAAGGGTACATTTTAAAGCAATAATGCATATTTGTTGTTGTTATACATTATTTATAAATATGCATATGCATCAGCACGAACAACTGATGTACTGTTTACTAGCTGTGCCTCCATTCATTTAAACAGACAGTGTTTTATTTCACAAAGGATATTTTATTTATAAGTGGGATTCTATTGTATATTATGCAGGTAATTATAGAAGAAAGGAGGCACTATTTGAAAGCTCCTGTGTACGTTCTACCATAGTCTGGATAAAGCTTACACCTACTTTACCATTCCTTCTGGCTAGGTTTGACTTCATTAGTAACTCAAATAGCAACAACAGAACACCAGCCTCAGCATAAGCTTTCTGCCCTAGTCTAGCTGTTCATAGGGTTTCCTGAAGGACCTTCATGTCCTTTCTCCCTGCTTCCACTGCCCATAGGGTCACTTCCACTTGTCCCTATCCAGCTGCCATTAACAAACTGCACTTGCCAGAGTGAGTCAGTGGAGTTCACTCAGTAGCTGTATGCAGCGTCTGACTCCTGTAAACAGGCAGGTCCACAAAAGTCTCGCTATCCTGTTATTCCAGCACATAGAGGCTAGATGTACAGATGGGATCAGTTATAAAGGAACTCTCAGAGCGCACATAGCACTTCTCCAGCCTACACAAAGCTATTCTCATACCAGCTTGTGACCGGGTGTATACCCCACACCAGCAGAGAAAGAGAATTAACCGGATCCAAAGCAATTAGTGCACCTGGTTGCACTTGGAGGGTGAGTCAGTCCAATTTGGTTTTAGGCTTAGTGGGGGAGGAGGTGGGTGGCTGAATTAGGGATGAGTCCCAGATGAGAGAAGTGAGGTGACTAATAAAGGAAGGACTTCAAGGCAGTAGAAGGGAAGCAGAAGGTAGGTTTTGGGAGCCTCTACCAAGGCGAGCACTCTGGCATAGGGCCAGGAGATACACTTGGAAGGGAATCCACATGGGTGGAGTGGGCACCTATAGGGAACCTTAACAAAAGAGCAAGATCCTAGGGAGGCAGCCTGGGGGTTGGATTTTTGGAGGAAAGAGACATAGACACAGCCTCGGGAGAGGCAGACAGGATCCATGCTTCCAGAGAGAAAGCTCTGGAAGGCATCATTCAATACAGGACCTGGAAAGAACTGTGCAGAGCCCAGGAAGGGGTGAGGAGTCTGCAGAGGCAGGAGCCCAGGAAGGGGTTGGAGAAAAGGGCCTCGGGACAGGCTGAGCTAGGAAGTGGTTAGTGAGGTATCAGGGAGTGCGAGGAAGCAGACCTTAGCTGCTTGCTGCAGGCTCCTGGGACTAGAACCCAGAGTAGAAGGAGGCCCTGGATTCCCCTACCAGCCACGAAGGAAGATGATATGAAAGCCCTGTGTGATAAGTGGTATAGGGATCACTGAGCCCAGAGGTAGGCTAAAGACCTGGAATGAGGTCACTGAATTATTTTTGGGGACTCTGTGTGTAAGCAGAGTCGGGATGAGCTCTACCCTGACATCTGATGGTGAGTTGTGGAAAGGGACGTCAGGGGCTGATCTTGTTTGCATGAACACACCCACCCTGCATAGCATGATGGACCGCTTGCCCAAATGGTCACTTTGGCTGCTGTGGGATCTCCAGTTTCTCTGCTGTTATTGGGGCAGGAAGAATAAAGTGTTGTTACCCTGATTATGTGAATCATGAACAGTGGAACTGTTTTATGACAGAGGGACTCGCCATCAACTAAGTAGCACTCGCTAGGCAACGGACATGGGTTCCAAAACCCAGTGAATTGAGAGAGGCTGGGGACAGGTATTTGTATCTGGTGGCATGGGCCTCTTCTGAGGGCCCCAAATGTCAATTGCACCTCCTCTCTCTCCACTGTGGAATATCAGAGCAAATTTTGAGTTCCTTAGGAGTCTAGTTACAGGCTGCTGAGCTGAAATCACTCTGGGCTAAGGGTACAAATGAGCACTAAGGCTCCCCTTACTACAAGCTGAAATCACTATGAGCTGAAATCACTGAGCACTGTGTTAAGTAGCGGGGGAGCCTGAAGATATATTGCTGAGCAGCTGGCGGAACGGCTGGCGGAGCGGAGCTGCTGGCAGAGCGGAGCAGTTTGCGGGACAGCCGGAGTGGTTTGCAGGACGGCTGGCGGAGCAGAGCTGCTGACGGAGCGGAGCAGTTTGCGGGACAGCCGGAGTGGCTTGCAGGACGGCTGACGGAGCAGAGCTGCTGGCGGAGCGGAGCAGTTTGCGGGACAGCTGGAGCGGCTTGCAGGATGGCTGACGGAGCAGAGCTGCTGGCGGAGCGGATTGCGGGACAGCTGGCGGAGTGGAGCGACTCATGGGATGGCAAGCGGAGCAGAGCCGAGCGAAGCCCCACAAAGGGACGGGGCAGTCAGCTTCGAGCCACCTAAGGTGCCCCTTACCTCTCCCCTCCCCATTTCTACCCCAACTGGGGGCGGGGGTGTAACACTTTTCAGATGAACTTTTGAACTCTGGGTCTGGACTTTTGGGTTGTTGGACTTTTGGGACTTTGGGTGATTTTTGGGGTTGCTGGACTCAAGAACCAAAGGGAAAGGACATGGCCAATTTGCTTTGCTCACAGTTTGGTTTACGAATCCTAGATGTGGTGTTTCCCCAACAAAATGCCTCATTGTTTCTCTCTGTCATTAAAAGGTTTTTGCTACACTCAGACTCTGTGCTTGCAAGAGGGGAAGTATTGCCTCTTAGAGGCGCCTAGGGGGGTGATATATATTTGTCCCAGGTCACTGGGTGGGGGCTCGAGCTGGTTTTGCATTGTGTTATTGGAATGGAACCCCTAGATACTGAACACGGCCCTTGTTGCTGCCAACTCTTACTGGCAGAAGGGTTACATGTGTTATCCTGGAAGAGGTGGGACTGCACGTGACCCGACCAAAGGGCGAGAAGAAGCAGACTTTCCAGAGCCTGCAACTTCATGCTCAGCCCAATGGGGGTGTGCTGAGTGGGCATCACTCTTCTGCATGGCTAATTACTGTATATGTTAAATACTCAGAGTAACAGGCCGTTTACATACAGATGCCATCCACAGATACAGGTCTGCATTCTTTATCAGTTCAGGCACCCAAATTAGAAACTGTCTGCAAATGGCCAACCATGAATTCTCCTGTTGTAGATGAATTCTCCAGTGGAATGGATGCGCCAAACCTGGGTCCTGTACCAGCTGCCCCAGCCACCACGTGGATAGGGGGCAGGAGGAAGTTCATTAGGCATGAGGATGGAATTCTGCTACACCAATCCCATGTCAGTGATGTATCTGAGAGCAGCCCTCCCAGCAGTTCTAAATGTTGTCAGGGCTGGAGCCGATGCAGAGGCTGGAGCTGGCCCTAAAGTTCAGAGAGTCACTTCTGGCTCCCTGACATCCCCAGCCCACCTCTCTTCTGCTGAATGAAGCTCAGGGACAGGGAACAAACTGGTCAAAAGTTTTCAAGGAAGAAATCTAACTACCGTGTCTGTTGGGTTTTCCATGACTCTTGCAGTGTGTAGCCAAACAGGACCACAATGTACTGAAGTGTTCAGTTAAACTCCAAAAGGATATTTATCCCTAGTATAATGCCAAGGGATGTTCCAGAAGTGGTGAATTGCCAAAATGCAGCTGCATTCCAGCCATCCCTCTCCCTCCTGCCATGCCCTGTATCGCTTCAAAGTGTCAGTAGTTGGGCACCCAAAATTGCAGGTGATGTTTGAAATGTAGTCTTCAGACCTGCTTTCCATGCCAAGTAGTTTACAACACCTTTTTATTCACCACCAGTTCTAAATTCCCCCAATATTTTTGAATCTTTGGTATGTTTGCAATACGGACCCTACACTCAGCCATTGACATCAACTCTCCAGCTGGGACAACTGAGGAGCAAGAAGGTCAAGTGACTCATCTAAAGTCAGACAGTAAATCAGTGGCTCAGCTCGGATTAGAACTGCAGCTGCTTCCCGTTTTAGTTGTAGCTGACAGACCGCACCACCGCCTCCTTAGCTCAAATCGTAAGTGCGGATGGCAATCTCACTGTGGCTTGGTCTTCATGATTTAAAAAAAAGATGTTATTGACTGTGCATCGCTGAAGGGTAAGAAACTTTCTATCCCCTAATCCTAATCCCTTAAAAAAATATTGCCAACAGCGTGCTGGCTGTGCTATTGTTAACGGTATTTTCCTTGTATGTTTTCCCACACCTATCTCATTAAGAGTTTTGACAACTTGTGCAGTAGGAGGGCTAATTCCTTCCAGGCCTTCCTCCCCCCACCAGCACCCGCAAATGGATCCGAATATGTGTTATACTGTATGTTAGTTACCCAGACCGAGTCATCTTTTTTTCCTCTGTAACCACAACTACTGTAACTGTCATCGTTCGCGTTCTATGCCACGTTTTCTTTCTTTAATAATTTGCATACTAATGGAGACTGTGTGTCTATTGAAACAATAGAGCTTAGATTCTGTCTCCCTGCTACTGTCAGCCTCAGAACGTGAAACGCTCTCTCTGTTCGTTGTCACAGGGCTCAAACATTGCTTTCTTTTGGTTAAAAACAAAAGAGTCAAGACCCTTATCTAATTTACGTTGGTGTAAAGCAGGAGTAACTCCAATGAAACCGCTGGAGTTCTACCATTGTGCAAAGCTTGTGAGATCAGGGCCAAGGTGCTTATTTTATCTTCAGTATCTTATGGAAATATAGCCATGATGGGCTAGAACCTCAGCTGTTGAAGTCAATTGAGCTGTGTCTATTTACACCAGTTTGAGGATCTGGCCTAAAATACCAGCTTGGTTTATTTAATGCTAGTTGTGATATTTTCCTAAGAAGTATGTTGAGTTTGAACCCTTTGCTATTGCAGTTCATACTTTACTGTATTTCAGGTGGGGGAGGGTTGGCCTCCATTATGTTCAAAAAATAAGGATGCAGGAAAATCAGTTAAGCATGTCCTTAAAGGGTTAAGCATGTGCACAAAGGCTTTCCTGAATAAGGATCCATTACAGAGCCCTGGAGATTGCAGGGCTAAAGTGATAAAGTTTCCATATTTTGAACAAATAATTATTTTTACAACATTGTTGGTGCTCATCCCATTGATAGCTAGAGCCAGGTACTTGTACAAAAACCCACCCGCACCTTTGCCAATGCATTTCAACTTAAACCAGCAGCATCCTTGCTATTCCAGTCCTGAACCGCTCTTGAGCAGCCAACCAATTGTTCAATAGTTTTGTGACATGTACAAATATCCACAGGGAACAACTGCAGCATTAGATCATCAAATTCATTTTCACTTCTGACCTTACCAAGAGCTGAATTCAGAGTTTCACATATTAAAGACTAACAGATCTACCATGTGTACCACATACTGTGTATTAATGGTGTGCTTTTTAGCTAGGGAACTGAGCCAGCAGAGGGGGGGTTTGCAAGGTGTTAGGACTACGTCGTAAATGAGGTACCGTATTCTACATAAATGCTTCAGTAATATGGATTGGAAATACTACAATAATAAATAAAAACTCATGTCTAAAGGAGGAAGATCTCAAATTGGTTTCAACTGATTTATCTTCGAGTAATGCTTTCGTAAAGTGAAAAACCAATATCAAACTTCTGAAAGATTAAATCTGAACAAAGGTCTCGATCCATATATTCAGTAACTACAACTGTGTGTGTGTGTGTGAGTGTGTGTGTGAGAGAGAGAGAAAAATGCAAAATAAAAATAATTTAAAAACCGCTAACAACAATCAGCAACAGACTCTTTCATAGACGCTCTTGAAGAAAAACAGTGACTATATAACATCTCTTAAAATTCACCTTGGGATTGGCCAGCTAAAAACATTAAAAAGCTGATGACAAAGAGCCTGCTTCTGATCTCTCTTTGCATAGTAATCCTCCCTTGTAATTGTTTAACTCAATGGAATTATCCCTGATATAGGGTCTGATGCATATGAAGTCAATGGACAGGCTGCCCTTATTGTCTGCCGTGAATGCTAGATCAGGGCTGAGAATGATGTGAGGGATCAGTGCTGTGCCGAGCATCTCCTGCCAAGAGTTACTCAGCAGGGGCATCCTCGTCAATGCAGTTGAGAGTGCTCAGAGCCATGCAGCATCAAGTCAGATCAAAATCACACCCAGAAGACTCAATCCCATACTTCTTACGTGGGGAAAATGTCCCACTGAAGTCAGTGGTAGGAATTTTTCTTGCATTAATAGCACAGTAGAAGGTCCAAGTGAGTTTTCTGACTAGCTTTGACTATGATCTTTACTTAAAACGCTGAGTAAATATTCAAATCTTACTTCCTAAAATATTGTTTTACTGTAGGTCAAAGCACATTCCTGCAATATTATAAGTAAAATGCAGATAATTTATGTAAAGCTCGGAATGTTAATACATACTGTGACAAAGTTCCTCCTCTACCTTGGTGGATCCTGCGCTTATTGGTGGATTTTTGTTCGCTTCAGAGATCTTCCCCTCTGGTAGAACCCACAGTCAAACTCCTCCTGTGTCTGATCAGGAGTTGGGAGTTTTGGGGGGAACCCGGGCCCACCCTCTACTCCGGGTTCCAGCCCAGGGCCCTGTGGATTGCAGCTGTCTATAGGGTTTCCTGTAACACCTGTGTGACAGCTACAATTCCCTGGGCTACTTCCCCAAGGCCTCCTCCCAACACCTTCTTTATGGTGGTGCAGGATCAGCCCCATAGTAAAAAATTATATTACAGTGGACCTAACATAGCTGCCATTTAAGTCAAAGACAGTGTTGTCATTGACTTCCGAGGATTCAGGATCACACTTACTACAGCCAAGAAGGATTGAAAGAAAATTCATTCCATTATGAGGTGGTGGTGGCAGGAGTAGTTGCTGGTGGTTTCAGGTGTTTTGCACAAAACATGGTGACCCTTCCTTTTTGTATGGCAGTTCCTGGCAGTTGATTTTGGTACATTACAACAGGGAAGAACTAGGGGCCACCTAATGAAATTAGTAGGCAGCAGGTTTAAAACAAATAAAAGGAAGTTCTTCTTCACACAGTTCACAGTCAACCTGTGGAACTCCTTGCCTGAGGAGGCTGTGAAGGCTAGGACTATATCCGGGTTTAAAAGAGAACTGGATAAATTCATGGAGATGAAGTCCATTAATGGCTATTAACCAGGATGGGTAAGGAATGGTGTACTTAGCCTCTGTTTGTCAGATGGATGGCAGGAGAGAGATCACTTGATCATTACCTGTTAGGTCCACTCACTCCGGGGCACCTGGCATTGGCCACTGTCGGTGGACAGGATACTGGGCTGGATGGACCTTTGGTCTGACTCAGTACGGCCTCTCTTATGTTCTTATGCTCTTATGGAAGTTGAGAAGAGAGGGTCAGACCGTTCCTCGGAGATCTTCAGGTGGATATACAACTTCCCAGCTACCTCTGCAGCAGTAATAGCCCTTTGCCTGCACCACAGGAGAACTCACAGCGGGTCTGGAAAGCCATGCTGGAGAAAGGGAATGGCAGGAGCTGGGTGTGGAAAGGAGTAGGAGGCTGTGTTCCACCTTTGACCCTGCCCAGTCTCTGTATTACGGCTCCCTCTTTCATAGGGTCTCGGGGCTGCCCTAGCCGTGGTGTGCAGCTCTTACAGAGCCCTGTTCCCAAGGAGTAGGGGCAAAGCAACAAGAGGGTCAGAGGTGATGTGGTGCCTCTGTGTAGAAGGTCTCTGGATCTTGGGAGTCCGTTCCCAAGGGTGCCCAGCAGTGCCCCAGATAGAACAAGTTGGGGGAAATATCCAGCGGGGAACCTTAAGGAGATTTTCTCCTCTTCTGTCCACATTGCAAGTTTCCCCACAGGAGGGATGATCAAGCCCAGAGTTCAATGGGGTAGGAAGCCAGAGTACAGCAGCCTTATAATAGGCCAATTACAGAACTTCAGGCTTTACATGGACAGGAAATTGTCATACCAGGAATATCAAATCACATTTATGATAAACTGACCTAGGTATTTACCCCTTATGGAGTATCTATGGCCCTGCTTTCCTCACTGTGCAGAGAATCCACACCGTCCTTTTAGATAATTGTGTTTTTTTTCACATTACTACATTTTCCCCCCTGTAATTAATGTCAGCCACTCATTATTGGCAAGTTGCCATACTGAATCATATAGGGGCAGACTTGTTCACAGCTTTTATATTATCTACCCTGCGTAGTGTATTGTGAGCGGCATGTAAACAGATCAGTGAAAAATTAGAAGTAAAGAGTTCAATGGGGATAAAAGCAATATTAGTATTAGATGAATAAAATCAACATTATGATCACTGTGTACAGCTATAATTATTTCCCACTAATGGGGGAAAGAGAATATAAAACCAAACAATTTGCTTTGCCAGCTGCCTATGTAGTTACACTCCCATCCACCTCCTCTCTTTCACTCTCGCATACACACATCAAACAAATGCATTAGCACTTCTGCCACCTTTTTTCCCCCCCTTTTCACACCACTTAGGAACTAAACCAGAGTGGTGTTGATGGTTGAGCCTAACAGCAGGTCTTACTGGAATACAACATATACTGTCAGTGGTAATTCAGAAATCGTTGTATGTAGGAGTTCTATTTGGTCCTCGTCTAGCTAATTTTTAAAGATCTACTGCTGCATTTACAAATAAAACTCATCAGTATCCCAGGTTGATGAACAGGGAACTGAGATTGTTTCTGCAGGCAGGCAAAGTGGGGCAATCACGAGTTAAAATTTTGCCACCTAGTCACAGGAATGTGATTTACACTTGTGTGATTCAGTGTTCTCTATCTACATTCTTTTTAAAAAACATTTATATATTATAATGCTCTTTTTTTCTTATTTACAAAGGCCATTATAGTCGAAGAATACAGTTTAATATTTTACATTTATGGTTAGCTCTGATCATTTGGAAGCAATCAGAAAGGTGGTTGAATAATTCTAGATACTTTCTGCAGACAGCTGCTGCTCCCTCAATGTGTTTTAAACAACATTCAGATTAGGCCCAAATGTAATTACTTTTATGCTTAGAAAGCTGTCCTCATGTAATAGTTCTCCTATCTAAATGTTGTGTTCTACCTAGGAATGTAATAGTGGCTTCAAAATGCACCGCTAAGTCTGGATCCCGTTCCCATTCAAGCCAATGCCATTGACTTCAAGATCAGACCCTGATGTTCGACATGCTGATGTGACGAATCTCTTAATAAAAGATTGGTATTCAAGAAATTTACTTTGCTGGTTTATTTTTGGTTGCTTTTAATAGTGCTGTGAAGACTGCATTGGAAATAGCCAAGACATTTGGTAACTTACCTGGGTCCAATTCTGCAGCCTATGCACACAGATAATTGAAATCAATGGGAGTCTTGAATGCACAACAACTGCAGGACTGTGCACATGGGAACAGATGAAAGACACAAGAAAAAAATTATGGATTCTTTCTTGTAGTTATCGTATGAGGCCATTTACCAAAATATATTTTAGTTGAGCAATAATCTGGGATATTTACAAGATTTGTTTGAACTGACAAAAATTCCTAGGTTGGTGCGTATACAGTACTGTATAAGATACATGGAAAAGAAGTTGGGGCAGGGCAAATATTTCATTTGGCCCACAAAAAATGATCACTTCCTAGCAACACATAGGTTTGTGTGTTAGAGATTACATAGGCAATTTGGGCTTTTTGGCCAAAGCCATTGTGGAGACTAATTCCACTTGCATATGGAAAACATTTTAAAAAACATAATCCTTAATGGGTCTGCTGAATACCACATTAAATACACCAGACCAGCCCTTTCAGCATGGAGTTTGCAACTTGGTCCAGCCTGAGACCTATGTATGCTATCATTAATTAAATCTAAGGTACTCTGCTGAGTATATTCTGAAAAGCCGTGGTATTCTATTGATCGTATTCCTATCTGTCGGTAAGAACAAACAAATCTATCAGCATGGTAAAAGCCTTTAAAAGAGTGTTTGTCTTTAAGTGATTGGGAAGGGGGAAATGCTCTTGAAGGTAGGATGCCCTTCAATAGACTGGGGGATAACTCCTCTCTTCCTGACATCCTTCATGGCAAGAAAACAGGATATTTAAAGAAAAATATAGACCCTTAAACCCTGTTTGTGTCCAGAGTGATGGGGAGTAACTCTTGGGACTGTAAATGTAACTATATATCCAAATATAGGGGATGTTTACATGTCATACTGTGGGCATGGACTACTCACCCACTGATTACAGGCCCAGTCCTGCTCCCTTTGAAGTTAATGGGAGTTTTGCCATCATCTTAAATGGGTACAGGATTGGGTCCTTCGCTATCCCTGCAATTTCCCACAGTGTGGTACTAACACAATATATATTTTGCTACTGAGCTTTATGGCAGGCTCGCTTCCTTACTGGATCAGTAGAATTTCTATAGAACTAAGATTCATGGTGTTCTATGTCTTTTGTTGCCTTGTAAGATGCAGATGGTCACTGGTAATAACTTATAGATGGCCTCCATGATAATCAGTTGATATTTGCATGCATCTATTTTATAAAATATGCTTTTGAAATAGCTCCACTAGAAAGGGTGACATGAACAGAGATCCCTTTAATCTGGGGCTTTCAAAGGAGGCTGTGGGAGTTAGGATCCAATTCCCACCAAATTTAAATAAAATCTGGGTCCCTATCTCCTGTAGACTTGTTTGAATATCCCAGAGTTATTTAAGGCACAAAGGCTCCTATCAGGCTTTGGGCCCCATTGTGCTAAGAACTGTACAAATGCCGAAAAAGAGAGAATCTCTGTCCCAAAGCATTCACAATCTTTGCTTTCGCTTTGAATTTCTTCTAAAATAGGATCCTTTTTAAAAAGAAAAGAGAAACATATGCTTCTGTAAAAATTGCATAGTCATAAAATAGAAAAAGAATATTAAACTTGGTGGCATTATTCTGGTTGATTATAATGCATTTTCTTTTTTGAAAAACCTAAAATGTATAGAAATTCCTAAGATGTTTTTTTCTTAAGGAATTCTAAACACATTACTAAGGGTATGTCTACACTACGCTACTAGTTCGATTTCTGTGAAACCGAACTTGTGAACCCAATATTTCCAGGTCGATTGTTCGAATCCACACCAGGGATCTTTATTCGAATGTCCGAGTCCACAGTAGGGGGGCAAGTGTCGACATTGCAAGCGGTGCACTGTGGGTAGCTATCTCACAGTTCCCGCAGTCCCGCCTGCCCACTGGAATTCTGGGTGTAGCCCCCAGTGCCTTGTGGGAACGAAATTGTGTCAAGGGTCGGTATATGTAAATTTCGTCACTCGACCCACACTTTCGCCTTCCCTACGTGAAAGCGCCGGCGGGGAATGAATTCGCGCCCTTTTCCTGTGGCTGATAGCTCGGACGCCACTGGACAGTGAGCATGGAGCCCTCCGCGATTATCGCTGATGTTCTGTCCGTAGCCAACAACTCGCGCCTTATAGCGCACCTTTTCCAGACTCAGATGCAGAGAAATCGGGAGAGGAGACAACGTAATCTCCGGGAGTACTTCAACTCTGAAAGGGGCATTGATCTCTTGCAAAGCACTGGACCCCGGCCCCTAGACATCATGGTGGCAATGGGTCATGTTGATCCCGTGGAACGGCGATGCTGGGCAAGGGAAACAAGCACTGACTGGTGGGACCGCATAGTGCTGCAGGTATGGGATGAGTCCCAGTGGCTGCGAAACTTTCGGATGCGTAAGTGCACTTTTATGGAACTTTGTGAGTTGCTGTCCCCTGCCCTGAAGCGCCAGGACACCCGGATGCGAGCTGCCCTCACTATCCAGAAGCGAGTGGCCATAGCCCTGTGGAAGCTTGCAACCCCTGACAGCTACCGGTCAGTAGCGAACCAATTTGGAGTGGGCAAGTCTACCGTGGGGGTTGCTGTGATGCAGGTAGCCCGTGCAATCGTTGACCTGCTGCTCCACAAAGTAGTGACCCTGGGAGACGTGCAGGCGATCATAGATGGCTTCGCTGCAATGGGATTCCCAAACTGCGGTGGGGCCATAGATGGGACACACATCCCTATCCTGGGACCGGAGCACCAGGGCGGCCAGTATATTAACCGAAAGGGCTATTTTTCTATGGTTCTGCAAGCATTAGTGGACCACAAAGGACGTTTTACAAACATCAATGTTGGGTGGCCAGGAAAGGTTCATGATGCTCGTGTTTTCAAAAACTCTGGTCTGTTTAGACGCCTGCAACAGGGGGTTTATTTCCCCGACCACAAAATCACTGTTGGGGATGTGGAGATGCCAACAGTGATCCTAGGGGACCCTGCCTACCCGCTAATGCCATGGCTCATGAAGCCATACACGGGAGCCCTGGACACTGAAAAGGAGCTCTTTAATTACCGCCTGAGCAAGTGCAGTATGGTGGTGGAGTGTGCCTTTGGCCGTCTCAAAGCAAGATGGCGAAGCTTACTTACTCGCTCCGACCTCAGCCCTAAAAATATCCCCATTGTGATTGCAGCGTGCTGTGTGCTCCACAATCTCTGTGAGATCAAGGGGGAGACATTAATGCAGGGCTGGGAGGTTGAGGCAAATCGACTATCAGCAGATTACGCTCAGCCAGACACCAGAGCCATTCGAAGATCACAGCGGGAGGCGGTGCGCATCCGGGAAGCTTTGAAAGCTCGCTTCCAGACAGAGCGGGGTAACCAGTGACTGCTACACTTCCGTAAACAGATACTGGACCTTCCCCTGTCCCTTTACACATGTCCCGTTGCCCATCCTCCCATTACCAACCCCCTTCCCCCTCCTTGGATCAACGCTGTAAAGTCACAATAAAGGAAAGATTTTTTTGTTTGAACCATTTCCTGTACTTCTTATTGGATAATGATTATCACCGTGGAGGCATACGGCGGTTGGGGGCCGGTTTGGTTGGGGGACACTTCCCTTGAAAGGGGAAGCTCTTGATCCTGCCCAAAGTGCAGTGCCAAGAGGTGTTCCGCTTGCTTAAAGGGACCATGAACCTCTCCTAATCCCATGTGTGTGTGGTGGTGTCTATGTGCCTTTTACGTATTGACTATCGCCTACGGATCCCACGGTGCATTGATCTATCCAGCAGGCTACTGCCAGCCGCAAAAGATCAGCGACCACCCTCCCCAAACATACAGTGCACCACCCAACCCCCAACCCCACGTTTAGAACGTAGAAACCTGCACAACGAAGGAAAGGTGTGCTTAATGCATGCAATGTGTACTGTGCTTGTCACTTCATCAGTTACCCTGTCTGCACCCTCGTTTGTGCTCCCATTCTCTGCACTTACAAACCATGTTAACCACTACCCAGAGATACAAACGGTCCCATTTAAAACACTCAGGGAAACATCGGTGAACCAAAAAACCAGATTTATTCAACAGAACAGTAACTTAACATGGGACCTGGGAAGGGAGGTGCTCAGGGGTGCTGCTGGATGGAGAGGAGGGAAAAGTCTAAGGTTTTGGGAATGACAGCCTTCTGCTACTGCAGCGGTCTGCAGGGGTGGATTGAGTATTTCCACGCACCCTGGCTCCCCTTGTCCTAGTGACTTTTGGGGAGGAAGCCACTGGACTTGGTGGCGGGGGAGGGCGGCTTGAAAGAACATACAGAGGTGCTCTTTCCTCATGTCTCCTGTCCTGGAGAACATCCACTAGGTGCCGGAGCGTGTCTGTTTGCTCCCTCATGATTCCCAGCATTGTTTGGGTCGCCTGCTGATCCTCCTGCCGCCACCTGTCCTCGCGTGCTTCAGCCCTCTGCTCCCGTTCCCTGGCTGCTCGCTCGTACCGTGCGAAGTCCTCTCTGCGCTGTGCCGCCTCCCTCTGTGACAGCATCATTAATTCCGAGAACATGTCGTCCCTGGTTCTCTTTTTCCGCCGCCTTATCTGGACTAGGCCATGGGTGGGAGAAGCACGGGTAGGGCGGGAGACAGTCACAGCTGTGGGATAAATGAAAGGGAGTGAATTCCTCAGAATGATACTTTTTCAAGAACTATGACCATACTCTTTCACCGTGAATAGGACCAAAGACAGTGCCTATCACATGTACACGTACTACAAGGTCAAATACTATGCCTTAAGGCTGAGTGAGTGTCTAGGGTCCCAGTATACGGATCCCAGAAGCCTTGCCGTACACAGAAAATCACCTCTCTGAAAACCCTGGTAAGGTGCTGACTTAGGACTGCTGCGAGATTGCTTCACAGCAGTGCTCTACTCCCATGTCTCCCTCAGTGTTCCTGGCGGCGGGCAGTAACTGCTGCTGGCCAAACCGATAATCTACGGCGGCTGTCCTAAACCCCCCCTAGTCCGCGTTGCCGCTCCAGGGAACCAACAATGCCCGCGAACCGCTCAGCATGAACGGCTCGCCTACCCTTCCCCCCCCTTCCGCGTGGCTGCTCCAGGGAATCAAAAATGCCCGCGAACCGCTCAGCATGAACGGCTCGCCTACCCTTCCCCCCCCTCAGCGTTGCCGCTCCAGGGAACCAAAAAAAGCCCGCGAACCGCTCAGCATGAACGGCTCGCCTACCCTTCCCCCCCCCTCCGCGTGGCTGCTCCAGGGAATCAAAAATGCCCGCGAACCGCTCAGCATGAACGGCTCGCCTACCCTTCCCCCCCCCTCAGCGTTGCCGCTCCAGGGAACCAAAAATGCCCGTGAACCGCTCAGCATGAACGGCTCGCCTACCCTTCCCCCCCCCCCTCCGTGTGGCTGCTCGAGGGAATCAAAAATGCCCGCGAACCGCTCAGCACAAACGGCTCGCCTACCCTATCCCCGGTTTAGCGTTGCCGGTCCCCGGGACTGTCCCTACCCGCGCACCGATACGTAGTACTGGTTTTGCTCCCGACCCCCTACCACCACGCGTTAACGTAAACAGCCGGGTGTCTGTCTGTAAGGGGAAAAGGAAGCATGCAGTATACTAATTATACCACTCATTCGAACCAGGACCCCATGACTGATATCACTCTGATGAGGATTACGGAGACAGAGAAAATCTGCATGCTGCGTCAATGCAAGCAAACCCCGGGGCCGTATGCTGCCATGCTATGCAAGGCAATGATACCAGAGTACCTGCTGCTTGCATGGCGCGGGAAAGTATCCTACCATGGAGGAGACAATAAGGCAGCTCTCCCAGTGAACGTGCTAAACAAGCTGTCGCTGTACCTGCAAGACAGCTTCGCTGAGATCTCTGCTGGTGATTACACCTCTATCCCCATACATATTGACAGACTTTTCGAATAGTTGCACGGGAAAGCGACTCAAAGCTGAAGCGCATAAGGCCAATGAAGCCACAGTTACAGAGCGCTAACACACCATAACTATTGTATTGAAAATAAATGTCTAACACACTGACCTGATGATCCTTCTCCTGATTCCTGGTCAGGAATGCTGGCTTGGGAGTGTTCGAAGGGCAGCGCAGTCAGGGTGAGGAATAGTTCCTGGCTGTCGGGGAAATCTCCAGGGTGACCGCTTTCGATTGCCTCGTCCCCCTGCCCTCCTTCCTCTTCTTCGCCGTCAGCGAAAACCTCCTCCGATGTGTCCGTAGAATGGACCCCGTCATCGGTGTCCACGGACACTGGTGGGGTAGTTGTTGCCGCACCACCGAGCATGGCGTGCAGTGCCTCGTAAAATCGGCAAGTCTGAGGCGCTGAGCCGGAGCGTCCATTGGACTCTTTGGTCTTTTGGTACGCCTGACGTAGCTCCTTGATTTTGACGCAGCACTGCGTAGCATCCCGGCTGTATCCTCTCTTCGTCATAGCCTGGGAAATCTTTTCGTAAATTTTGGCATTCCATCTTTTTGAACGGAGCTCGGCTAGGATTGATTCATCGCCCCACACAGCGATCAGATCCAAAACCTCACGATCACTCCATGTTGGAGCTCTCTTTCTACTCAGTGATGGCATTGAAACCACCGCTGTAGAGCTCTGCATCATTGCCAGTGCTGCTGAGCTCGCCACTATGTCCAAAGAGGAAATGGGATTCAAAATGGCCACAGAGGAAAAAGCATTCAAATTTTCGCGGGGATTTCTCTGAGTGGCAGGTCAGAGCATCCGAGTACACAATACTGCCCTGAGCGTCCACCAAGTGGTGCACTGTGGGATAGCTCCCAGAGCTATTAGCGTCGAATTCCGTCCACAGTACCTCGCATTCGACATGCCCATTTCGAATTTGGCGCTACTCCCCTCGTCAGGGTGGAGTACCGAAATCGATTCAAAGAGCCCTTAATGTCGAAATAAACTGCTTCCTAATGTGGACGGGTGAGGGATTAAATCGAGTTAACGCTGATAAATTCGACATAAAGTCCTAGTGTAGACCTGGCCTAAGTAATGCTTGTAGAAAGTACTCCATATATTGGCACAAACAGCCTCAGATGATTCTGGAGGTTCCATGCCAGGTATAAAAATGTTTACTGAATAGAAGAGTATTTAAAAACATAAATCTGGGTAGCTTGTTGAGGCATAACTTACTATTGCCCCAGGGAGGCAAAAAGCACCCTCCATTTTTAATTTATTTCTTGCTAATGAACACAAATTTAATATACTGGCACTGTTTACATGCTACAGCACTTTAACTTTCCTTTTTATTTAACATCAATTTCAAGAGCAATGTAATTGTCTAGGCTCTAGGCATAAAGGTATTAAAAACCCTGAAAATTAAACACAGCTGATAACAAATGCCTGTGTGTTTATTTAGTAACTACTCCATACAATTATCTTGGAAGAAGACTATTTATTACCCATATAGGATTCAAAGGTTGTCATGAGAAATATACAAATTTTACACCGGGGCAGAGCAAATAGAAACATAAGAGTCAAGAAACTTCTTGACATATAAATTATTACAGGTCTATTAGCAGTGCAATAAATTCTTCATTTTGAACATTTTTTGTTATTGATTTAATGTTAAGCTAAGCATGTTTGGCAATATCTGGGCACCCCTGAACTGAAAAGTTTTCTGTTAGGTTACTGACTTGGTCATCTATGCTGCTATGTTTGCTGTCATTTTTGAGAATCACAGTATTAAAAAAAAATTATATTTGATGCACTATTTGTGGCACTTATGCATCAATAATCAAACTGTCTAGGATGATATTACAAAGTCTGAGTGTCATGTTTCAAGACATATAAGGTGATCACCAGCTGGGAAACAAACTTCCCCAGCATTTTATTATTGCACAATTATATAGTGAATTTACGCGTTTTTCTGTAGCATCCAATATTGGCCATTGACAGAATTATGCTATTAGCCTAGATTGGTCACCATTGGTCTGCTCCATTATGGCAACTCCTGTGTTCCAGCAGCACAAACTCCATAAAGGAAACGATGAGAAAACTGGGGCCCCACTTCAATTAGTAATACATAAGGTTAGGCAGAGTATTTGGGAGGCACTTTGGGTTTTTGTGCTGACTTGTTCTTATATGAAACGCCACAGTTATACATCATAAATATGTGTGTTGGAGTCTGTTAATATTAGTAACAACAATTAATAATGCACAGCTTTTTTAGGGCCTGATCCAAAGCCCACTGAACTCTATGGAAAGACTGTATCTAATCGATGTGTCCATGAGCACTACTCCCAGTGTTTGCACCAAACTCATCACATTGGCTTCAATTACTTTCTCCCCGACCCAGTCAGGGCCGGCTCCAGGCACCAGCTTTCCAAGCTGGTGCTTGGGGCGGCAGGCAAGAATGGGGCGGCAGTCTGAGTCCCACGGCGGCAATTCGGCGGCAGGTCCGGTTTTCCCGCCGCTGAATTGCTGCCACGGGACTCGGACTGCCGCCCCATTCTCGCCTGCCGCGGTGGCAATGGGATGGCAGGTCCGCCGCTCTCCCCATGCCGCCGTGGACTGGGACTGCCTGCGTCGGGGGCAGGGCCCCACCCCGACGCAGGAAGACGTAGCGGGGCCCCGCCCCCGATGCAAGCAGAGGTAGTGGGGCCGCGCCCCCGACGCAGGCAGGGCGGCAAAATTGTTAGAGCCGCCCCTGGACCCAGTACATAACATTTCCATAATATTTTAGGATTTGACTTTAGATTTTTGAAAAAAGAAAAGTGGTTTTCCCTTTCCTACATACAGAATATAAAGCTAAGCAAAACAGACACTGAAAGTGAAAATACACCTCCACACCCATGTTTGATTGCACATTGTGAAGAAATGGAGGATTTGAAGCTTGATACTCTCCCTTCTTCTGAAGCCTAATGGTCATGTGATCCAGTGTAATGCTTTGCCTCAAGAAGCATTACACTGGATCACATGATCACTAGGCTTGAGAAGAAGGGACAGTATCAAGCTTCAAGTCCTCCACTTCTTCACAATGTGCATTCTGCTACAGTAATGGATCGGTATACAACAGTGTGATTCTCGTAGAACTCTTGGGCATTGGCCAGCGTTTGCCATGTACACAATGATACCCAAGTTTGAATTTCCTTGGGTCAACTGCTTAATGAACACACTGATACCTATATGTATCTTCAGCACCAGTGCTTTAGACTGTATTGTGTGCAATACCAAATATGCAAGGAAGGATGATCTAGTGACTAGGGCACTGGCATTGGAATCAGGAGACCTAGGTTCAGTCCCCAGCTAAACCACAGATTTCTTACGTGATCTTGGGCAATTCACTTAATCTACCCTGTGCCTTAGTCCCCCATCTGTACAAGGGGAATAACACATCCATTAATGTTTATGAGATGCTCAGACGCACTGTATTACAGAGGCCCACAAACGATTGGCCAGCAGCTTTACAAACTTCAAATTGATAGCTACACTGAAATGCTTTCCTTTTTGCCTAGATATTGTGTGGTATAATTTTGCAAAACAGTGAAGGATGGACAGGAGAGAAGTCTGGTCTGTTTGTGGTGGAGGTGGAATTTAGTGAAAGGAGTGCTGGAGGCTGGCATCCTTAAGAGGGCAGAGTTAAGGTTATGGTGCATTCTCTGTGGTGTATTATGGTTGTGCTAATGGCGAGCGTCTCTCTGTGCAGAGGAATAAAAGATGTACTTTCAGTAGCCTTAACTTTTAATTTCCTTGCCTTTTAAGGCTTGTGTTTGATATAATGTGGGCATAGATCAACCATCGCTGACACATAGCAGAGTGTCCTTGTGCATTAATACATTTAGCTGTTTTGTGTAATAGACACTTAGATAAGTGGGATAAGATGAATGTGCACCCGGCTGTTTTGTTTAATTCACTTAGTTTTTGTCTTGGACTATGTCTGCTACCCACGTGCCCAGTATAGTGGGGGACATTTTGTTTGCAAAGGAGAGGAATTGCCATTGAGTCAGTCCGAGTGAGCGAGGGTTATGGAGTGCGAGGGGAGGGGGAGGGGAATTTATACCTTGCAGCAATTTCAATCTCCTCTCGACCCAGTCCACCTGCTTCAGCTGTACGGGCTCCTTCTTTTTCTTTCTTCCTGTTGTACTTGTTGTGAGATAGCTTATAGGATCCCGAGACCTTACCCTGCTGAAGAAAACTCTTTAATAATTCTGTGTTGACAAAACCGCTTTTGGGGCACTTAGGCCTGAGGCAAAACCTAATTAAAGTTGGTTGAATGCAGAATTTATGAACTCCCAATTCCATGGTACTTTGGAAGGCTCCTGCTGTGATGATGCAGTGAAGAGAGTGGCAGATATTGCAAAATGATACATCCATTCTTCATCTTTAGCCTTCTGCTTTCCAATGCAGAATAC
The DNA here is from genome assembly GCA_037349315.1 of Chelydra serpentina. Classification (NCBI taxonomy): domain Eukaryota; kingdom Metazoa; phylum Chordata; order Testudines; family Chelydridae; genus Chelydra; species Chelydra serpentina. The sequence continues at coordinate 789,507 of JBAIAC010000018.1, forward strand.
CACCCTCAGTCCACGCTGCCCATGCCAAGTAAACGTTCAATACATTGCACATAAAAATACAGTTCTCCCTTCCAACAGCGGGTTTCTTCTCTCTTCCCATTTTGTAGGCTGCTTTAATAACAAAACTGAAAGGAATGTTTGTCAACTTACACTTGGCCCAATATACGATCTTTATAAAAATAAACTTTACAATAAAAATCCTAGAATGAACAGGAACGTTTCCACAATTACAATTCCATTTCTTTTTAAAAAGCTGTTTTAAATAAATAAAACAAGCCTCTGCAATGTTTCAAACCCAAATATTATAACACCAAGAGCCAGAAAGTAAAACAGGCTGGAAAGAAAAGTGAAACTGACTCTGTTAATGTTCATTGTCCAAGCGGAATGACACACAGGTTGTATTTGTTTTAATGTCTTTGTTTATAATAATATATAGACTCCCTCCTACAAGCAGCTCCGTGCAGGCAGTACCTACATGAAGCACCACAGACTTCCAGGCAGGCACAGGGGTCTGCTCAGATAGATCTCTTTGCAGGATCAGAGTCTAAGGCCCAGTGTCCACACAGTTTTTGTACCAATACATTGTTTCATTGATGGGTATGCTTTTTTCACTGATATAGTTATATCAGTACAATCCATTGTATGGAGGCAGTTATGCTGGTATAAAGGAGCTTAAGGGAATAAGATATACTAATGTAAGGCTACGTCTACACTACCCGCCCTATTCGGCGGGTAGCTATCGATGTTCTGGGATCAATTTATCGCGTCTCGTCTAGACGCGATAAATCGATCCCAGAGCCGCTCCCCGTCAACACCAGAACTCCAGCTCCGCGAGCGGAGGAAGCGCTGTCGACGGGGGAGCCTGCCTGCTGCCGTGTGGACCGGGGTAAGTACCTTTTGAAATCGATCTAAGATATTCGACTTCAGCTACGTTATTCACGTAGCTGAAGTTGCGTATCTTAGATCGATCCCCCACCCCAGTGTGGACCAGCCCTAAGTAATCTTTATATCGGTATAACTGAGTCCACACTAGGGGGGTTGTACTGCTTTAACTATACTGGTATACTTAAAACACTGCAACTTTTGACTGCAAACAACGATGAAGGTGGTGGTAAAGTAAACAAATATATTTTCAATGTATGATTTTTAAGTTCTTTCTTTAAATAAGAATCCTTCCCTCTCCATTCCCCTTCCTTAGTACAAGCTGCATGTCCCCAGGCGACCCATTCTCAAACCCACTTCTCATGATAGTGCGTGCACAAGAAATAGTTCAGTCCTTTCTTTCTGAGTGATGGATGCTTTTTGGCTCCATCTCCCCCTTCTCTCCTGCCTCTCTCCTCACCCCCCACCCCAACACTCAAAACAACTGCTTTAGAACTAGAGCGGAGGAAGAGTGCATTGTAGTGATATCTGCATTGGTTTGTTTGCATCTGGTTGAAAACATGGAAATGCTCAGAATGAGGTGAACCAGACGTGTCCCTAATGGGTGAAATGAGTACAGCATAGCACACGGTTGTTGGGGATTTTTTAAAAATTTCTGTGAATGCCTGCAGGGACACATTCACCAGAGTTCAAATTTCTGCCAGACAACTCACTCCAGGGCTATTTAAAGAATAGTTACTGTGCATGTATCCTTTGCGGCCTCATGTTCCCATATGAGAGCATAAAGGGCAGGGTGGCTACAACCCTCCCTCAATTCCCCCTTAGCACCCATGGTAGCGAAACAGAACCTGGTGAGTGTCTGACACATGAGTTCTTAGCCTTGGCTAAACCTTATACAAATCTTCTAAAAACCTTCAGAACTCTTGACTTAGAACTGCTGTGATCATATCTACCCATCTGGACCCAGGGTTGATGCTTAGACACTCCCAGTACAGAGCTCCTTAACATGGCAGACTGAAAGCCTGTACATTTGAAGCCCTGTCTATCCTGCAATGGGCTAATCCCCTTAAAAGATGGCCACTGTGGATGCCCCTTCTACCTAGAAGAATCACATATACCAAACAGATGTTCAGTATGGCTATCATTCTCTGCTAAGATGTGTAAGTTGTGAGCTGCGTGGCTGAAGCTCCATCTTCTGGAACAATCCGTGAAGGTCTCCTCATCAGACAAGCATCAAGATCCTGCTGCATCATCCAGTCTAGCAGGCATTCAACACCGAAGACCAGTGCAGAGAAGACTTCACTGAGAAAAGGCCTGACCATGGCACGACCACCTCTGACACCAAAGCTGTTTCCAACATCAAAAGCATTAAAGCTGGCATCTCTACCTTTCTGGCATCGAGGTCCAGCACTGATAGAGGCTGCTCTGAACATGGATGCAGAGACTCCAGGCAGAGCTCCAGGACAGACAATGTAAAGACTCCAGAAATAAATCCACCCAGCACTGAGTCAAAGGCTGGTGAGAAGGAGTCTTTGTGGAGAGCTGGCTTTGCTGACGTGGGCAGGCCCAAGTTAAGACAAGACAAGCCCGGACACGTCATTGGTGAAACAACTAACTATTGTGAATATGTTTATAATAAATAAGGAAGGCAGAAACTAACTAACCTGACTATTGTGGGTATGTTGGTAGTGTAAAAAAAAAGTAAGCAAAAACACCCTGAACAGATAAGCTTGCCTGATGCAATCTGCAAAGCAATAGGACTTTACATGGAAGAAGTATAGATGTTAGCATCTAGGAAAGATGTATATAACTATGTGGTGTGTGAGATGAATTGGAATTGTAGTGTCACCCTGTACCTCTGTCTGGGCCTGGCCAGCATGGGCAAATAGCTGTTACACGCCCAATAAAGTAACCTGTGACACGAGCTGGAGTCAAACAGAGTTTTTTGGATCCCAGAGAACTGGATTAGGTGTTCTCCCAAAACTGGACAAGGTGTTCTAGATAAGCCGAGTTGAAAGATCTTGGAGGAAATCCCAACACAAAGGACCCCACAAGCACTGTCTCCACATTCCTTGGTGTCAGTGTGCTACCACAGAGGATGTCCCGGGTCTCCCCTGGGTTCAGTCTTTGGTGCTGAAGAATCTACTGTACTGTACAAACCTCAGTAGTGAGAGCACCATAATCTTTGATGCCACCCCTAGATGAGATGTGCTTCTCCTCACTGTCACGGAGGCATACATTCTCCCCATTCTCAGAGGAGAGGGGTCTACTCAAAGTCAGTAGCCAGCTTCCCCTGCAGGGCTACACCAGCTCACCAGGATTGGCACTGGACTGGCCCATAACCAATGAGGCAACCATACTCCTACAGAATACTCACCATTGCTCTGTTGGGGTTCCTGGGGTCCACCATTTCATGTTTCGAGATGCTGGTCTCCACCTGATTCATGGAAGAGAAAGAGGTCACTCTCCCTGCCGGTGTCTGTGCCCAGACTACCAATGCTGGAGTACCAGGAGGAACTGGACAGAAGGGCAGAGCAGGCTGTTAGTGCTTTGTGGCAGTGGCTGTCTTTGTTCTGTATTTGTACGGTGGCTAGCACAAGTGGGGCTCCGAGGCACTCTGATAGTACAAATAATAAACAACACCCAACCCTCTGTATCCCCACCAAAGGACCACTCAGCTTTATCTCCTGATGATACTGTAGCCTCTGCACTGGTACCAGCAACTGGTGATTTCAAATCCTTTTGACGACTGACAAGACTCTGGAGATAGATGTGTCAGTCATATCAGAAAAATCTAACAAGCTATTTGACATCCTGTCAACTTTTGGTCCTGTCAGGAGTGCCCTTTCCATAAATGACCGATGCTTGACCCAGCTAAGGTCCTATGGTGGACGCTGACCATAACAACATGGCAGAATGGGTAGAAAAGTACCACCAATTACCTCCAACAGGGTTTGAATACTTCTACCCTCACCCAATGCAGGATCCTTAGTTGTGTCAGTGGTACAAGAGATATTTAAGTTGGGTAGGAGAATCCCTAAGGACAAGAACTCCAAATAGCTCAACCTGTTTGGCAGAAAATCATACTCCTCTACCTTCCTACAACTGCATCTAGCTAACTGCGAGCCTTACTGGCCAAGTATGACTTCCTAACCTGGGATAGGTGCTGCCCTGTATGAAGAAGAGGCTTCTACTCCCATTATTTCCTCATTCTGAAAACGAAAGAGAGTATTCACCCTATCCTAGACCCAGGGTGGATTTGATTTAAATCAAATTGATTTACATCATGATTTAAATCACTACTCAGGAAGACTTGATTTAATCATGGATTTCTACATAAAAGTGCATTCATGTTGGTTGTTATAACCTTAATACATATTCTTCATAACTCAGAAATAGATGTAGGTTTCATTTTTAGGAGGTACACACTATACATTTTTTAAGTGATTTATTTTGAAAAATTTTCAGATTCATTTTACAGCTATATCAGAAAATGAATGATTGTTTGGTTATTTCATTTACCAAAGGTAATTGAAGCAGATATTGATGACGTTTTTGGGATGTGAACTATCTCCAATTCAATAGGTTAGTCATTAATATTTGGAGGATTTTCTTGCCATGCTGTATTAGGAGGAGAACATCACCAGACAGACATTTAAATTGTTTTATTTAACTAAAACAACAACGTTATGTATTCTGGTTTTTTTCTTCAACAGCAAACATATAGTATTTTCACAAAACAAACATATGAATTTTTGAATGTAGTTAAACATTCAAGTTTTTTAAAATCAGGTTTGTTTTTCATAAAATTGTTTTAAACTAAAATAGTTAAATGAAATATTAAAAAAAAATTAAATCGACTATGTCAGCCAGGTCAACATGAGAAACTTAAAATATTGTCTTCTGCAGCTAACTCAGTCACCATCACCTTCATTTTCCTGTTTGTTCATAATCTGGATAAGAAAAACAAGCTTTCCTGCTTTTTCAGGTCCCAAACAATTTCTCAGTTTGGAATGAATTAATCCAAAGGAATAAAATATTCTTTCTACACCGGCAGAAGAAGCTACTGCTGTTAAAAGTGAGATTATCACGTCAAGGGTCTCTGAATCCAAGTGCTTAAGTGACTTCCACCAGTTCATTGGTATGACTTTCTTTAAAACATCATCAACAAACATATATTTCTTGAATGGTTCTTATTCCCAAACTGGGTCTCTTTTACGGCCTGCTGCCATTGTAGGTTTTCCCTTTCAGTGAGAGAATGGTATTGTAGATCTCAAATCAATGAAGGCTACACGCAGAAAGACCTCAAGACTTCTGGAATATGCTGCTCAAACAGTTTCACTTTTGTTTCTACTGCCTGTCCCTCCCTTCTCACATTTATCTCCAGACTTCTTCTTCTTGTCCAGACCTATTCTGCCCCCAACAATCTTCTATTCATTGAACTTTTTGAAACTTTGCACTTTTAGAGAGAGGTAAGGGATTGACTCTGTGTACACAAATTTGCAAAGGGACAACAGGGTTGAGGTCTGTTATTTCTCACCTCTATATATTATTAATTTGTTTTAAGAACATTTTTGCGGTTAACAAGCATGTTATCTCTGGAGACACAAATCCACAGTTTGTGAATTGCAAAACTAAGCATCTCTGATGGTATCTTCTATACTGAGCACTGAGTCCCATTGGGTAGGTAGAAAGATTATCCTAAATAATCTATACAGAAGCCCCTGGAACTCCATAAGATTGGGTTTCTAGTCCATGAACTATTGGAACTCATTTACAAAACTTTTCTTAAACATTACACGAATATATTGTCTCATACTATAGAATTAGAATTTATAATCCCTATTCCATGATGAGATGTCTTTGAGCTATAATGTATCTTTAGATAGGGTCTTTCCTCAAAAAGCATTTTATCAAAAAATTTCGATTTACATAAAAAAAATCCCTGATTTATTTGATTTTCTTTTAAATCTTTGATTTTTATTCACCCTGCCTACACCTGAGGAGACTCCATAAATGCATGCAGCATCTCGGGATCAGGATGGTAATACTTGCCTCCATCATTCAATCTCTCCAAGCTCAAGACTGGTTCATGGCTCTAGACTTGCGAGATGTGTACTTCCATATAGCTGTACACCTAGCCCACAAGAAGTATTTAAGATTCACAGTGGAGCCCAACCATTACCAAAACGGGGATCTGCTCTTTGGATTCTCCGCAGCGCCAAGAATATTCATAACATTCCTAGCAGTAGTGCCAGTGCATTTGTGGAGGCAGGAAATCCCATGTCTACCTGTACCTGGATGAATGACTGATCAGAGGCAGATCCCAAGAAGAAACTGTAACAGCCTTGGAATACATTCTTAGAACTCCTTGTGAACGATGAGAAATCACCTCTCATGCTATCACAGATGATAGAGTTCATAGGATCTATGGGCAGCTCACTATGTCAGAGCCTATCTGCTAGAGGACAAGTTCTGATCTCTCCAGTCAATGGCAAGCAAACTAAAGGTGAATCCAACAACAAAGGTGTGTGCATGTCTGGGACTCATGTTGGCATGTATGTACATGATGCCTCTAGTTAGTCTTCAGCTTTTACAACTATGGCTGCGGTCTGTACTCCCCATGTAGTCTCACATAAACAAAAAGATCATGGTCTCAAGCGCTGTGAGAGCTCATTTGGTGGCTGAACCTGATGAATGTATGGAGAAGCAGACCATTCTCTGCCCCCTCTCCAACTATGATACTTATCAAATATGCTTCAGAGACAGGCTGCATGCATTTGTTGAGTCTCCTCGCGTGTAGGCAGGGTGGATAAAAATCACATGCAAGGGATATGGTCTCAGGATGACCTGACACTGCATATGAACATGGTGTAGCTGAGAGCCATCAGACTGGCCTGCACAGTGTTCTTGCCTGTTCTGTGGAACTCCTTGATGTCCTTAGGTGACACTGTAAACAAGAAGCGGGCATCATTATCACCTGCAAATGTAACCAAACTTGTTTGTCTGAGCGATTGGCTGAAGTAGGACTCAATGGACTTGTAGGCTCTAAAGTTTTACATTGTTTTATTTTTGAATGCAGTTATTTTTTTTGTCCATAATTTGACATTTGTAAGTTCAACTTTCATGAAAAAGAGATTGCACTACAGTACTTGTGTTAGGTGAATTGAAATATACTATTTCTTTTGTTTTTACAGTGCAAATATTTGTATTCAAAAATAACTATAAAGTGAGCACTGTACACTTTGTATTCTGTGTTGTAATTGAAATTAAAAGATTTGAAAATGTAGAAAACATCCAAAAATATTTAAATAAATGGTATTCTATTATTGTTTAACAGTGCGATTAATCGTGCGACAGCTCTAATTTAGGTTAAAAGTAAAACAAGTTTGCGTTAGGAAACTTGTTCCAATTTCTGAGATTTGCAAGGCTGACAGAACATCTTAAGGAGCCACAATACTTGTAGGGTAGGTAACCATTCTGCATATTAGTAGAGAGGCAGCTACCCTAGAGGGTGGTGTGAAGTAAGGCACAGGGTTAGGAGTGGATGAAGGAGACTAAAGGAGTGATGAGAAGAGAAGAACCAAGTGGAAAGGGGATGTAGGAGAATTGGAAATGCCAATTTTATTTAAAACTTTCAAAATATCTTTCCGAGTTTGTTAGGGAGAATGTTGTCTTCTTTGTAAATTTTCATACTCTGAATGTAAAATTTTCTCTTAGGATGTACGCATACTTGTGAAAGAACTGGATGGGCCTGATTCTCCAGTTACATCATTGCAAAATTGATGAGAGGAGAACTGGGTTACATATTTATGTGGGTGTCCAGAAGCTGCATGTCCTGCTGCTTTCCTGCACCTACCCAGTTGCTTTTCAGCCAGCTTCCCCACTTTAAAGTGGAGGCTGCTTGATGATTAATCAAATGACGACTGGGGTTTCTTTCATTCACGTAAAACATGATTAATAGTTTCTAAAGCTGCCATCGTTGTGTCCAACCTTGGCTGCTTGCTGTTGTGGGTCTGCCTGTCTCACCACACTGAATCAGAGCCTGTGCTTGGAAGCATCTTCAAGTTGTCTGGGAGTGCTGCTTAATGACAGGTGCTCATCTTTCAGGACAGCAGACAAGTGAATTTACAGCAAAGTGCTAGAAAGGTAAGGTTCACCCCGGGAGGCTTTTAGAACCTTTTTACTTAAATGTAAGGCAGGACAAGGAGACAGCGTAGGAAATAACTCATGATCCTTACTTGGGGGCTGATTTATCAGAGCACTTAAGCATGTGGCTAACTTTAAGCACATGCTTGAATGCTTTCCTGAATTGGGACTTGACTCCCACTAAAAATATCTGGGTACTGTATGTCCTTGTTTGTAACTTGTGAATCGTGAAGAAATGTCATTTTACTTTGAACTGTTTCTGTTGAGGAAATGTCAGCCAAGGTTTTTCAACCTTGTAATGATGGAGGAGGGATTTCTAAACTACTTTTCCTTTTTTCCCTACATCCCAAGTTCCATTACTACACATCCTGTATAATGTGCTCCAACCTTTCCTGTAAGATTTACTGCAGAATTCATTATCTACTCCAGATGTATTATTCAGCACCACCAGAAAAGGGAACAGAGCAGTAGAAACAAGCAGCAGAAAGACAGAAGGGTTCTTTCAGGTTAAGTCCATTATATCCCTTAGAATAGAGTCCAGGGCAATAAGCATGAATGAATGAACTAGCTATGTTCAGAAACAATTACATATGTGGAACCTGCTTGTCTAGACCTCTGGACTTTTTATCTACATCAATTTGCTACATGTACACTTGATAATACTTATATGCTAAATCTTCACTTAGACTACAGACATCTGCGGATTTGCAGGGCTCTAAACAGCTCCATGGGTCACCATGCAGTGGTGACCAGTGGCACAGGAACGGGCTGGGGGCCTCGCCCATCTGCTTTTCACAGGGACAGACCATTCCTCCTTCCCCTCTTCTCTCCCCCCTTCCTGGCAAGGTGGGGGTGGGGAGGCTAAGAGCCACAGCCCAGGCCATGATACGAACTAGGCAGGCAGTCAGGGGGAGTGGTGGCAGCCCTGAGAGCGGCTCCCGGCCCTGGCCCTGTCCCTGCCCCCCAGGCTGCTCACCTGGCCAAGTGACTACATGCTAGCTACGGGTGTATGTGTGTGTGTGTGCGCCTCAGAGCCTCAGCCTGGCCACAGTAGGAGCCGGGTGGCCAACTGTGCAGAACCACGGCGTGGACCCTCCACCTGCCCTGGGTGGGAGGGTCTCAGGGGCAGCGACAGAGGCCAGCGGCTGCTTGGGCCTCCCACCCAGGAATCGGGCCCTGTGCCTAAGAGGGGCCCTGCAACGTCCGAGAGGGGCCCCGCAATGGCTGGCAGTGGCACTTCTGCAGCAGCTAAATTGCTGCCACTGTCTCGGCAGCATTTCGGCGGCAGGGCCCTGTCAAAATTGGGCCCCGCACTTCCTAAAGCCGGCCCTGCTCCCCATAGCTGCCTGCCCGGCTCTTAGCATGGGAGTCTGGGCCCCTCTACCTGCTCTGGTGAGTCTGTATATGACAGCTGCAGATACAAAATTTGTATCCGCATCAGAGCTGCTGTCCGCAAAAATGGTCCATTGATATACGGATAGCCACGGATATAAAGTGGATACCCGTTGATTTGCAGGGTTCTACTTATTTTACTGTAGGATCAGGGCTGTAGACCACGTCTGCAAACCCTTACTGATGCAAGTCCTCCATCGTCCTGTGCTCATGGGAGTTGTCCTCTTACCCTGGTTTTCAACCACCTGTGGGCCGTAGACCCCTGAGAAGCCACAGACTCAGATTTCTAAAGGGATCTGTACCTCCATTTGAAAATTTGTTAAGGGTCTGCAAATGAACAAAGGTTGAAAACCACTCCCCTCTTAGAATCCATGGAGCAGTAGAGGTGAGTAAGCAGGACTCAAGGGACGGGGACCGCCCCTCCGTGTTAGCAAGAAACAAAATTTGAAAAAAATAAATAAATCGTGTTCAGCGGGTGAGAAGCTCACCACTCCAGCTTCCCCTGGGGGGAAAAACACCCCATACCTGTATTCCGACTTCAGCTGCAGCAGGGGTGTGAATCCACCCGAACCGGACTGACTGCAGGAGAGTTACACCTGACTTTCCACCCCCCTCCCTAGCTCAGACTCAGACCCCCAGCGGGGGAGCCAGGGGTTTAAACACAGCCCTCTGCGGGGTGGGTCAAGGGGGATCACGTGCCTGGCTTGGGTCCTATTCGCTGCAAAATCCATCCCCACCGCCCGTAAATACCTAAAAAAGGGGGTGGGGGGCAGTGTATCAAAACGACTTCTCGGGCAGCGGGCGTAAGGACACACCCCGGAGTGGGGCTGAATCCTGGGCTGGGCGCCGCCTTCGCTCCTGCTCCCCTGAGTGCGCGCCTGGCTGCAAAGGAGGCGAGGCGGGGGGAAGACACTCACATTTCCCCCCTCTTTGCCTCCCAGCTGCCTGCGAGCCCGGCGAGGTGAGGTCGCCTACATCCTCCCTGTCCATCCGCCCCTTCGCACGCCCGGGCAGCAGGGAGGTGGCAACCCACAGAGCGGCGCTGGGAAGCGCCTCCCCCGATCCCTCCCCTGCTTCTCCTCGCCCTCCCCGCGCACAGACACACACACACACACCCCGCCGGCTGCCAATCCGTCCTCTGCTCGCTCTCCCAGCAACAACATGCCCGCCTGGGAAGCGGCAGCTGGGGCAGAGCGGCGGGGCTGGCTCCGGGAGGATTATTAGCCCCGAACCGAGGGGTGGAGCGGTGGCAGTGGGGGGGGGATAAAGGAAAAACCCACCCGCAAGCGGAGGAGGTGGTGGGGGGACCAGGCAGAGACTCAGCCCTGCCGCCCCCCACTCCCCACCAGCAACCAAGCTCCCGGTGCGCTGGAGGAGCCCGGCGAGAGCAGCCGCCCGGCCAGGTAGTAAATCTCCGTCCTGCCCCGCTCACGCCTCTGCGGTCTGCTCCGCTCCCTGCCCCGGGGCGGGGATTAGCCCGGCAGGTGACACGCACACACGGTGCAGGGGGGAGCCAGCCCAGGCCTCGGGGCTCCTGGCATAGGGGTTTGAGGGGGAGGGGGCCTGGCTCTGCCCCCGGGATGTGTGGGGCTGCGGTTGCATTTTGGGAGGAGGCTGCGGGGGAGTTGCATGAGGCTGTTGCCAGGGTGGGGGGACTGCAGAGGGGCGTTATCGCTCCTCTCCGCTTCGGCTCCTGCAGGTAGATCCGGGGCCGGGCCGGCTGACTGGGAGCAGCTCGGGCCGGCCAGGGCCCCGGTGCGCGGCTGCACGGAGGAGGCGGGGAAGATCCGCGGTGCCTGCGCCGGGCGTTCGCGCTGATTCCGGGGGATTTGCCTCAGCGTCGCTCCAGCAAGTCGGCAGCGGCGGCGGCTGGGATTAGCGAGAGGACAAGTCGCTCTGTGGCTGGCGGGGGAGGAAGGAGAGTTGGCTCAGGGGCTCCTGTGGGTTGGCAGCGAGCGGGAGGAGGCAGGCTGTGCTCGCTCCCAGACCCGGCAGCTGCCTGCTCTGCGGCACTTAAAGGGGACTCGGGCCGCCTGCAGACCGGTGTGGAGGCAGCTGGCAAAATGTGGGAGCCAGGCACCTGCCAACAGTGCCACATGTCACCTCTTCTTTCTTCCCCCTGGGCCGCTGCTCCCTGAGCCAGCGATTCACAAACACCCGGCACCTACCCACCCGCACGAGAGAGGGGCACCCAGGCAGTGATTTCCCTACACCCCACCTGAATTTCCCCAACCCCCCCCCCAGTTTTGTGAACTAGTTACATGCCAATTTAGTGACACCCCCTCCAGTAAATTCGAACCCCCTCCCAATTGCAATTCCTGGGGAGACCACTGCACCCAGGGCATGTGGCATTTGGGGAGGGGGGCTCTGAGGAGAGGGAGAGAGATGGTGAGGTTGCTAGGAATTGTTTATTTTGCACTGGCAGTGTGCTCTCCGCTGCACAAGCCCTGAAGCTTCAGCATGGCTCTGGCCTGAAGAGTGTGCTCCTAACCCAAAGACAGATCTAGACGAGACAGGAGGCTTTGGGAAATCCAGAGAACGCTGCTTTTCCTCTGGTGCTGACAGACTTCCCATTGGTGTCCGCGGAGTTATTCTTGACTCTCCCTGGTGTGAGAATGAGAGGAGAGTAAGACTCTGAAGTTTGGCTTTTCATTCTGTCTTTTTTTTTTTTTAACTTTTTTTTTTTTTGAAATGGTCATTCAGCTGGGGATTGCAGGAAGGAGGGGTTTGTTGGGAGAGATTTGAACGGGCAGGTTGTGGTGGCGTTGGATGATGACGTGTGGTATTTCTAGGTGGCCCGCCTTTGAGTCATGAGCTGAAGGATGCTACCTGTCCCTTTCTGAATCACATGAGATGCCTCACAGGGTGAAAGAAATGGGGATGTTGCTAATTACGCGTGGGGCTTGTGAAAATATCATGCTTTCCTTGAGTATATCGTCATGGCCTTTTTCCTAACTGCAAGCGCTGTCCTCAGGTGATTACACGCGTTGGCTTTCCCTGAGGAAAGGTGCTGGGAGTTGTCTCACTGAGGAGTTGAGAACAGTTTTCCTTTCCGGTGGAGAAGCAAAGCTTCTCAGAGGCCACAGCCATCATCCACACTTCACAGCTCTCTCCCTCCCTTCAGCTTGTCCCTGGGAGCCACAGTGGAGAAAGTAATCACTTCTTTCCACCAGTTTCCCTTTTAGACATTTTCACAGCTGAATGTGTCTAGAAGGAAAACTTGAAAAAAGCCTCCCTTTAAGAGCCGATTCTATGCTAGACATGTTTTTCCTTCTGGTTTATATTGCACTTGAAGTGTTAAAACTCTCCAGAGGCAGAAGGGGAAAGAGACTAGCAAGGTTTACTAGCTACTTCAAACAGTTCCTCTTGGTCGTACTTAAAAGGGGAGGGGGAAGGAACATGTTGCAAAATCAGTTAGATTATATAAAAGTGAAATATTAATGACCTGAAAATGTTTAGACAGCAAAGACATTGCACCTAGTCATTTTGGAAGCTTTCCATCCACTTTACAACTCCTTGTGGTATATGTAACTGTGACTCTGTAGCAAAATGCAATTAAAATTAAAGAGCAGCAGGATTTGTAATTATGTAGCTAGAAGTATGCTCATGATGATAATAGATAATAATACATATGCATCTCTTGCATAGGAGTTGCTTTTACTCTTGTTCTTGAATTATGCTGTTGGACAGAAGACAGTAGCCTGACAAACTTAACATTATTTTAAGGTATCAAAATGCCGGGAGCTTGATTAAATCCTGGGTTATACACCAGAGGAAGGCTTCAGGTGCTGGAACGTCCTCCAAGAGGGACTGTTGTGGTGCTACAAGGTGCCTGTGGCAACTCTCGCGCTGCGGTGGCTCTGCAGGTGGCTTGTACAGTGCCAAAAGTCAGTGGTACTGTCAGGGAAGGTAGTGAGGGCATGGCCACTCTGGCCTGCTCCCACTGAAGCCAATAGGAATTTGGAAAATCTTCACTGGTTTCAAGGGGAGTGGGATTGGGTCCTTACCTTATGTTTGTGATCAGTTGTGCAGTTCAACTTTGGGCACCATTCCCAGCAAAACCTGCATGTGTATGGGGCCCGCAGGATGGAATCCCTGTGTGGTACACAAAGCGCCTGCATAGGGCCCTCTTGATACACCTTATGGTAGGACTGTGTAGAGTGTCAAAGGACCTGAATTCCCCTGCATGGTGCAGATCCTGAATTTGGTAGTTAGGAGGTGAGCTGGAAGAAGGACCATGAGGTCAAAGACTATGCAGACATAGGGTTCTTAATATCCAGCAGAGGGGGTGTGGAGTAGAAACTGATATTCTAGCCTACAGGTCACAGCAGAAGCTGAGGAGGGACTGCATTACACCCCAAGGCCTGCTTACAGGTTTGGGGTTGAATTCATCCTCCCCAGCTCTTGCTTAATGCCCTGCATAAGGCTTTGTTCAGCAGGGGTGATTTTCCCGCAGAGTTCATTGCAGTGTGGTGGATAAGCAAGGTTAGAAATCTGATGGTACTTCGGTCTTGTCTGGCATTCTGTGTGTGAATTGATATGTATTTGCAGTAGAATATTCTATGTCCTGGTTCCCCACTACAAGGGAAAAGAGACTGGGAATTGATAACTTGGGGTTCTGTTTCTGTTCTGTTTCCAATTCTGCCACTCTCGTGCAAGTCACCTTGCCTTTCTGAGACTCAGTTTATCCATTTGTTAAAATAATATCTACATTGTGTGTTGTGAGACTGAACAGGTACTGCGTAAGGGGAAAGTACTGTTTTTAAGGACTGTATTTTTGTTCCTCTTGCTATGATAGTTCTTTGTGGAACACAAGATTTTAAAACTTGTAATTGTGTTTGAAAACTTTTTTGCGCAAGCATTTTATTATCCACGCTCAAAACTCTGTGATATAGAATGGGCTTTGTGTAAATTCTGTTGGACCCATTCCAGAAGTTCTTATTTAGTCCATACTTAGGTGAACTTCCAATGGGCATCAGTGGGGATTTTGTCTGAGTACAAGCTTCAGAACTAGCTTTATTGTGAAAAAATTGTCTTTGGTTTGTTTGTTTGTGTTGGTTGGTTGGTTGGTTGATTTGTTTTGCAGATTATTGTTAACTACAAACACAGGCCCCAATACTGCGGTTCACTCCATTTGAGCAAATGCTTACACATGTATAGAATCTATTGATGTGATTGGAGCTTTGCATGGGTGGAACAGCCTGGCTGCATGGAGTTGGTTGCAGAATCAGAACTATACAGAGTAATATGGATGGTTTTTATGTTTTATAAATTGCAGTAAATAAATAAGTACCACTGTAAGGTAATTCAGGTGCAGGCGGTGAGTGGTGCACACACTAAATTTCAGAGAAACATATTTTGGTAAAATATACTTACCTGTAGATGTTGAAAAATATATCTGAATACACTAATGTGGAGGGACAGTGCTTAAGTTTAAGCACTTAAGTTTAAGTTGCAAAACTCCCATTGACTTAAACCGGACCAGGATTTCACCATATAAGTAGTTTGAAGTGAAAGGGGCTATTCGCAAAGCATGAAGTTAAGCATGTGCATAAGTTTTTGTAGTTTCAAGGCCCAGCTTTGCATCCTGTGGTATAATCATGTGTTGCCATCACATCCACTTCCTTTCTTAGATTCATTTGGCAGTTTTCTACAATGATAGTAAAATATGCTTTATTTGCTTGCCTTTTAAAGTTTGCATTTGTAGTGCTGATTTTAAAATCATCTTCTATTTATTATGGCCTATGACTTAAGGCTAAGATGCTATATTAACAAACTTAACCTGACTTTTGTAGTGAATTTTAACTATTTCAGAATATTGGCTTTGTGACATGACATGTAAAATACAGCATTTATGAGCACTTACAAGTGCAAATCACACTATGGATACTATTTTTATCATTTCATGTATGGCCGTATACTTCAGCATGGACCTATAATTCTGGGATAATGAAAGTTACATCTATATAATATACATGCAATTGAATAAATAACAGCATAGTTATTCACTAGTTAAATTTATAGATATTTTTATTTATAGCTTTTTCGCTAGCGTTCTCTGTGCTGCATGTCAGAGTGTATCATTTAGATAATATAAACTCACATACACTATGACAACTATAGTTTGATTTCCCTGTTGGACAGTAACAAAATGCTTATGGTTTATACAGAAGGCCATTGCCTTTATCTGCACCATGATCTGTCCTGTATAGGATAGTCATTTTGTAATAAAAACTGAGTTTAGGCTATGAGAAATAGGACTACAGGGAGCTAGGAAGGCAACATAATATATGCGAGGAAATCCTGATTTTTTTTTTTTTAAAAGGGCGGAGGAAAGAATTTGCAAAAATATCTACATTAAAATCTCTGTTCTGTGTGCGTTTTGTGTGTCTTTACAAACATTAATTCAGCTGGAGAAACTGAATAATCTACCAATGTATAAGATCAGCTTCAGCACATATACAATGTAGTTTGATTATAATCATGTATGCAAATGTGTCTTCAGAATTTTGTACTTCATACATTTCTGCAGTCAGGTCAGATTCATAATATGTGTGGGAATGTAGCAACACCCCCAAATAGGGAAGACTCCAGCATCAATAGCATATCCTGCATGCTTTATTGAAAAGGGCTTTATATCTAAATATACCAAATTATCTATGTAAGGTACACACATGACTCCCATTACCACAATATCTGAGAACTTCCCAGTCTTTATTTTCACAAATATCCAAGAGAGCTTTTTTGGAAAGTTTGAGCCAAAACATCTGCCACTTTTTAGAATGAAGTAAGTGGAGGGGGGAAAATCACTTGTCCATTATTATTTTATTTATTTATTTTAATTATTACTTAACTTTTATAACGCTCCAGCATATCGATAACAGAAAGTTGAAATCTAGCAGAGAGGTTGTTCCTATGTCAAAAGTGTACCTTTTAGTGGTCTGTTGAAAACTGGATGTGATTTGTCAAATTACTACATACTGGGTTTTGTAATGCAGTCTTTTAATTGTGCTAGCATTATATCGGTTCTCTGCATGTGTGTACCTTCACTGAATAATGGCAGTGCTGTGTCTTTCTTTATGAATATTGAAGCTGTATGGGAAGTACTTTGTTTTGTGACTTCAATGGAATTATGTCAGTTTTTACTAGATGAGGATCTGGCCTTACCTATTTAGCTTTTTATAAGGTTGCTCATCAGTGTAGTATCTGAGCACCCTTCATGATACGTAAATACCAATATTTCTTTCATCTAGTTTGCAGGCAGGAATGAGTTTAAGGTTACTGTGATTTTTTTCTTTTCTTTTTTAAATATGAAGTGTACTCGATTCATTCCATGCACACCTTTATATGCAAGGAATATTGATATGTCCTATATGTTAAATATTAGAACACATTTAAAAAAGAATAAGGCAAATACATAGCATAGTTAGCATGTGAAACAAGCAAACAAATCCTGTGTTACAACATGTTTTGCACCCTGTAATATATAACATTTTAAGCACAGTCCCTTTGGCCTGGTTCCGTTCTCAGTGACATACATTGCAAAACTTCTGTTGATTTGAACTGGATCAGGATCAGGCCTTCTGTTGACAAGAGATAGGTACTTATCAATTCACAACAACTCCAGTCTTGATGTTCCCGTTGTGTCGTACTCCCACTCTCCTCTCTGTGCCTTTTCCCGTGGTACCTCTCGTAGTCATGGAACCCTCTCTTGATTTCAATCTGCCATATTGCTAACATATCAGAATTTCTCTAATTAGAAAAAGTCTGCTATTATGTGATCTAATTCAGCTAGCATAGTGAGGGTGAGATTTGGGTGAATGTGAGATTAAATCAATGCAACACGTTTCCCGGGCCTAGCTGCAGTGGTGCAGTTTAAACCATATTTTAATCGGACACACAGTTTTTATAGTGACACAGTGTTCAGTCCTAGTGGCCCGTAAAGTCTCAGTCCCTACAACAACAAAACCATTTCATCTGTTAATCACACTGTATTGTGCAGCCACCTGTTAAAGCCAGAATAGCAATAGTAATTCCTTTGGTGGCCATTATTAACCAGTTTCATTGTAGCTTAACTGTAAAAAGAGAGAAATCTTTTTTGTATAAAACGCTAGGTGAATTCTTGATGATGAACTGGAAGTGGTGTCATGTATACAATAGAAATGGCAGGCTGATACTGTCAGCCTCCTCTCCTCCGTCCCCAGAATGCCATTATATTTATTAATCACCACCATTCATATGTCCATAGTGTGTCCAAGGGTAATAACACGTATTGAGGCAATTTATCCCCAAATCATGTGGGACAGTATGAAGGCTTTAGATAACATTATAATAGACACATGCACGTGCGCTAATCGTATTTAAGGTGTTCAGAAATGCTGAGTAAACTGGGATAGAGAGGCCCTTTTGATAGTGCGAGGTGTTGATGCTGCTAGTGGAATGAACTGCCCGATAGAGCCATGGAGAAGATGGACCAGCTTTGTCTCTCTTTGGCTTACAGTGGTCTACAAGCCAGTATTAATTTTCTGGGATCCACAGATGGATCGAGATTCATTGGGCAGGAAATGCTGCCCTCATCGGTCGGAGTGCAGAGAATCCTGTACGCAGCAGGATCTGTGCTGCAGTGCAGTCTTGCACGGTGGAATCATAGCTCCATTTGTGCAGCAGGATAGGTGAGGAAACAGATGGGTTTGGAGTATTATCCTTGAATACTTACATACATTTGGAGGAGTGAGGAAGGTGCATCACAAGCATGTACTCTTGCCTGGTGCAGGGTGCACTTTTTGCCCCTGTGTGTGAGTAGCTTTGTTTCAAAGGTTCCAGTTCAGAGACTGCAAAAATCTTGGAAATCAATATGTGTGCTTGAAGAATTAAACTATCCTTATATAGGAACAAAAGATTGGTTTTTATCCAAAAGGAAATGTAGTATTGGTAAGTCACCACCACACTGCACACCTTAGATTTCTTTTCATGTAGTGAGGATGAAGGGTTCATAGCTCCAACAAAATCTCTTTTTTGCATAAATGCTTGTTTATTGGAGAAAATTTTTGATATGTGTCAGTCTTCAAGAGACATGTTAAGGAAGCTAGTTAATTGTTCTGTATACTTTTTTCTGTTCAGGATTTATGACTTACCTAGGTAGCAAAAGTCCTGGACAATCTTGCATGTGCAATAACACTGTAGAACTCTTACATTTTATAGCAGAACCATTCTTGCTCACATTTTGAAATTGATTCTGCCCATCATTTTAACTGTGGTAAGGTGGTGGCAGGCTGTGCCCCCTTGTAAGAAGCAAAGATAATTTCTTTTCTCAAACCAGGGGGCTGATTCTCCACTGCCCTGTACCTTGGGCAATAATTTATAAATGTGCAGAGTGCACATGGTGTCAGTCATCCTAATTTGGTCGTGATTTATACCAATTTTGCACTACCTAAAATGTAAGGCAGTGCAAAATCATGCCTAAGGATTGGGGACAAGGGAGCTAGACCTGAGGGTAAATGAGGTTTGGTTACAAGCTTTGGATGAAATCGTGGCTCCACTAAAGTCATTGGCAAAACTTTTATTGACTTGAATGGTGGACCAGGAGTTTACCCTCTAATTCGGTATTATCCAGCACATGCCATTTTCAGTCCAAGGAAGATTTCCCTGTTGGAAACCAATATCAGATTTCCCTCCTCCCCCTGCCCCCCCATCACATTAGAGTGATTTAAATTGCTGAGGATTTCTTAATGTTTTTTGACGTTTGTTTGTTTGCTTGCTTGTTTTCCTGGTTGTTTTTTACCTGAGATATTGAGGTCCAATAGAAAACATAGCGTTAGACTCTATGAACATCTGGAGAATTAGAGGTTTGTATCTGAAATGGCCAAGGAGTGAACTCTGGTTGAGAAAGGAAGTAATCTTTAGTCAGGCTTTTGGGCCAGATCCTCCGCTGTTGTAAATTGACATAGCCCCATGGAAGTCCCCGTGGTTCCAGTTTACATCATCTGTGGATTTGTTTTTGATGCTTATGCAGGGTGGATTTGATTTAAATCAAATTTATTTAAATCATGATTTAAATCACTAGTGAGGAACGCTGGATTTAATCATGGATTTCTACATAAAAGTGCATTCTCGTTGGTTCTTATAATCTTAATACATATTCTTCACAACTCAGATAGATGGAGGTTTCATTTTTAGAAGGTACATACTACGCATTTTTAAAGTGATTTATTTTGAAAACTTTTTCAGATTAGTTTTACAACTATATCAGAAAATGAATGATTGTTTGGTTATTTCATTTACCAAAGGTAATTGAAGCAGATATTTATGAAGTCATTGGGAGGTGAACTATCTCCAAATCAACAGGTTAATCATTAATATTTGGAGGATTTTCTTGCCATGCTGTATTAGGAGAACATCACCAGACAGACATTTAAATTGTTTTATTTAACTAAAACAACAACGTTATGTATTCTGGATTTTTTTCTTCAGCAGCAAACATATAATATTTTAACAAAACAAACATGAATTTTTGAATTTAGTTAAACATTCAAGTTTTTTAAATCGGGTTTGTTTTTGATAAAATTGTTTTTAACTAAAATAGTTACATGAAATTTTTTAAAAACAAAAATTAAATAGACTGTCAGCCAGGTCAACATGAGAAACTTAAAATACTGTCTTCTGCAGCTAACTCAGTCACCTTCACCTTCATTTTCCTGTTTGTTCATAATCTGGAAACGCAAAACAAGCTTTCCTGCTTTTTCAGGTCCCAAACGATTGGAATTAGTCCAAAGGAAGAAAATATTCTTTCTACACCAGCAGAAGAAGCTACTGCTGTTAAAGGTGAGATTATCACGTCAAGGGTCTCTGAATCCAAGTGCTTAAGTGACTTCCACCAATTCACTGGTGTGACTTCCTTTAAAATATCATCAGCAAACATATATTTCTTGAATGGTTCTTATTCCCAAATTGGGTCTCTTTTACGGCCTGCTGTCATTATAGGTTTTCCCTTTTAGTGAGAGAATGGTATGGTAGATCTCAGATCAATGAAGGCTACACTCAGAAAGACTTCAAGACCTCTGGAATATCCTGCTCAAACAGTTTCACTTTTGTTTCTACTGCCTGTCCCTCCCTTCTCACATTTATCTCCAGACTTCTTCTGCTTGTCCAGATCTATTCCGCCCCCAACAGTCTTCTATATTCATTGAACTTTTTGAAACTTTGCACTTTTAGAGAGAGGTAAGGGATTGACTCTGTGTACACAAATTTGCAGAGGGACAACAGGGTTGAGGTCTGTTATTTCTCACCTCTATATACTATTAATTTGTTTTATTTAAGAAGATTTTTGCTGTTAACAAGCATGTTATCTCTGGAGACACAAATCCACAGTTTGTGAATTGCAAAACTAAGCATCTCTGATGGTATCTCCTATACTGAGCACTGAGTCCCATTGGGTAGCTAGAAAGATTAACCTAAATAATCTATACAGAAGCCCCTGGAACACCATAAAATTGGATCCCTAATCCATGAACTATTGGAACTCATTTACAAAACTTTACATGAATATATTGTCTCATACTATATAATTAGAATTTATAATTCCTATTCCATGATGAGATACATTATAGCTCAAAGATATCTTAATTAAAACTATCTTTAGATAGGGTTTTTTCCTAAAAAATCTGATTGATTTTTTTTTTAAATCATTGTTTTTTATCCACCCTGCGTTTACTTAACTCGCGTTCCTCAGAGGAACACTTTGGAGAAAAGCTGGTTTTGGTAAAGTTTCAATATCTCTGTCCCTTTTCACAAAGGGCTAAGAACAACGTGGTCTGTTAGCTTAGACCTCCACCAGGAAGACCAGTTCTGACCTTGGTTGTTGAATACAGAAAATACGTTTTAAAAATACCTTTGTCATTGGTGCATCAAGACTGGGTACAAATCTCATGTTTTTCCTTTTTGGAGTTATGTTTAAGTTCCGCTGTACGGAGAATGCAGCAGGCTGGATAGCAATGATAGCTGGCTAGCTATTGTGCAGAATGCTAGAGGCAAGGTTCCCAACAATAACCTGTTCAACCCCTAGTAGGAGAGTGATGCTTTTGGGCGGGCGGGTATTGATCATCATAGCAGTGAAGATATGTCTGCAGGTTTTGCATCTGTTATGGCAGGATGGTGCCACTTTGAATTGATGTGCCTGGTCTGTGGGGAGTTTGCTTCTGATGATGATCTTGGAGAGGTTGGGGGGTTGTATGAAGGCAAGAAGAGGGGATTGAAGAAAGATTTCTTTCACAATGGGTTCCCCATCGAGTATGGTTGGAAGACCTAATATAAGGATATATATTAGGATAGACCTAATATAAGGACACTTAATATTAGAATGCAGGAGAAATGTTCACATAGATATTTTACTGCAATTCATTTGTGCAATGGAAAGGATATTTCTTAATTTATAGATCAGTAGTGAGTACAGAATAAAAAAATCGTGGCTCAGAATAATGCAGATGAGATGATCACTTTTAATGGTTGTTACTCATGTAGTAGTTGAGCATAGAAATAAATCATGGGATTGTTTGGGGGCAGAGAAATCTACAGAGAAGTTGAATTGTAACTTTCAGTGCTGCAGTCTTGGGGGCAAAATTTCAAACAAGTGACATACCTTTTAACTATGCCTGATCAGGAGGCATGATGTAGAATAAGATACCTAGTAAATGTTGAAGGTGATATTTTCCCTGGCGGGTGGGAAGGGTGAAAAAGGGAATATTCATCAGTGTTCAGCATGATGACAAGAATGTTTCCTTGTGCAATTACTTATTTTCAGCCCCAGTTGGGCAGAATACTGTACAATGCACTATTCAAGGGACATGTTTTTACATACAATGGGCTTGATCCTACTCTAACAGACAAGCGCGTATTACTACATTCTTGTGAAATCACTTGCCATGATTGAGTGCAAAAAAATGCACCTGCATATTGGAATGAAAATCTCAGCCAAAATAAACCACGGTGCTGAGTACAACAAAGTGTGTCAAGGGTGGTGCATCCCTTTAAAACGGGAATTTTTTTTCTTTTGGTTTGTACACTCATCGTATTGTAAATGTGTCATGTCAATTTTAGTTGTGTTTCTGTTGCACCATGGAAGTATTAATGGGTGTGTGTGTGTGTGCATATTTCATCTTTTCCTTCTTTACCAGTAATAAGGTATTTTTATGCAGGAAAGTTTGTGCTTAAAGGGACATTTTAGTATCCCAGACACATCAAACCTATAATTGTTTAGAACTTTACCAGAGGGATTTAATGAGTCTATGACAATGGTAACAATTACAGGGAGCAGAGGAGGAAAGAATTCTTGAATTTATTATTTTTATTTCCCAAGGGTTAATCTCTGCTTATCAAAGTAAATTAAGCAGAATACTCTGTTCAGATGTTTTCTGGATTTCCCAGGTCAATAGCTGTTATAAACAAAATAATTCTCTTTTGGCCCAGTCCTTACTCACTGAGGGCTCCCAGTGAAGGTCAGTATGACTGCAGGATCACAGCCTGTATCTATTTGTTAAATAGCAGAAAAAGCTTTGTTCATGCAGAGGTCAGATTGCTGGCTGATCGTTTGTGCCCTTTCAGAATGTCGAGTCCTGCAAAACTCAGTGTGCTGAAAACCAGGAAATATAGAGTTAAGGTAAACGTCTACGTAACCATAACCCTTCGCTCTTGGAGCAATGCCCCAAAACACCTATAATACACACTCTGCCTTTTCATCGCAATGCGCATGCCCTATGCTTAAAAACGAAGCCTGCTCTCCCCCCAACAGAATATCACACTTGTAAAATTAAATATCCACTTCACAGCCTTTTGCAACCCTTTTACACTTGAACATAGGATACCACTTAATGCCACTTCCTTTACCCTTCATTAACTCCACACAGTGCTCTCATATCCTGCCTAACTACTGACAGTACCTATGACAAGAAGACTCCAGGGTCCTGCTGTTGACATACCCTACGCAATTCTATATTGAAATGATGCAGACTAGAATTTGAAGGTACATCTACAACTCTCTCCTTTTGATGAGGAAGGCAGGGAACCAGAGTCTCTCGGCTCACATGAAGAGGGTCAGGCACACATGGGGGCAGGGAAAGAGGCTCATACCCCCAGAAGGGAAAGTCCCCTATATCTTGGCTCATATGAGAGAGGCATGGATGTGGGGGCAGTCAGACTGCTCTACAGGAGCTGGGAGCTCCCAGATCCCAGTGCGTACCCAGGAGGGAAGTGTGGGGCTGACAGGTGCCCCGGCCCCTGTTCTCTCCCAGTGTCCCTCCCCTTCCACTCCAGCTAGCCCCTGTCATCTCACCCTCCCACCTCTCTTATTCACCCACCCCTTTTATTTCCTTCCCCCATCATCACTCACCTGTCTGCACTGTAAACCCTTCTCCCCTATTTCTGCCTACTCTTGCAACTCGAGTTGCCCTCTCCTAGGGAGCATTTGCATGGGGAATTTATTGTCTTTTCAGAGAGAGTTTCAGTGCTGTGAGAACATTCTCCTTTACTCAGGTTACATTTCCCCCAACGTAATAATTAAAAAAAACCAAATCTTTGACAGAGGCAGGTTTCAGCAAAGTGCCTTCTGTTATTTGAGACTTCTGTCTAGGGTTGGGTTTGAACTTGCAGTGTCTGGGAGATGCTCAGGTTTGATGGCCAGAACAGTTCCTCTGAAGTATTCAGGATGGGTGATACATAACAAGCTTTCAATCCTTGCTATTTTTCCTCATATGTGCGGTATAATCCGTGTGGTGTATGAGCCTTAGAACTGTGATGCACCCAACTGGAGAACCAAACTCTTGGGGGTAATCACATAATGTAATCCCTCCCCAAAGGACTTGTGGGTGGCATGCAGTCTGCGGGGGTGACTCTCAGGTATTTGGTACCCTGGTGTGATAATCTCAGCCCTAGTTTGATCTCTGCATGCCCAAAATTGTTGTCAAAAACTTTAAGAAAAGTTGTTTCTGAGGTGGCTGTAACTCAGGAACCCATTGGTCAAATGGCCCCAAATTAGTAACCAAACCCTGTGGCCTAGTGAGGCATACCAAATTTCAAGGCAATCTGAGTAATTGTGAGGATTTTAGAGCATTTAGAAGAGTCAAGCTTTAAACAGGAAGCTGGTCTTAAACTTAACTATAGCAGAGCAGGTGCTCTGCTGTTATCTAGGCACTAATAAATCACCCATCTCTGTGGTGTCTAAGCACCAGAAATTTGCAATACGACATTTTGTAATGGATTTTTCTCTTTGCTGACTGGATTGCTTCCATTACTTAATAGGTGTAATTTAATGGTGATAATTACTTTTTGCTATCATAATGAGTGCCAGATTGTCACCTCTCATATCATTGTGGGAAGGCCTTTGCAAAAGGTGACATTTTTTGCCCAACACACAGTTTCAGAATCAGATGGGGAGCCAGTGGAGTTACATGGCACACAGGTGGCCCATTAAGTTCTCTCTTCTGAGTAGCCTTTACCTGACCTGATCCAATATAGACAAGGTGCTTGCCCAGTAGAAATAGGTAGTCTCCCGGCAGTGTGAAAGGCATTTCTCACTACTGGTGATGGTAATTTGTTCAGGAATAGAGAGTTAAGAACATATAATTCCACTATACTACACTGCACTGGTCTTCCTAGCTACATCTGGTTATAAATGGAAAGAAATCTGCCTAAGGATTATAGGCCAATGGACTTCAAAACTGTCTCCCCTCCCTGTATTCTCACCAGTCACTCTCAATATACCACTAAAATGCTGCATCACAACAAGCTCAAATCAATGGTGTGCCATGCTCCCAATGTGTTGCAACTAAGGCTGTCAATTAATCACAATTATCACGATTGCTCACACTTATAACAATAGAATGCCAATTGATATTTATTAAATATTTTTGGACATTTTTCTACATTTTCAATATTGATTTCAATTACAATACAGAATACAAAGTGTACAGTGCTCACTTTATATTTTTTATTGCAAATATATGCACTGTACAAATGATTAAAAATAGTATTTTTCAATTCACCTCATAAAGTACTGAAGTGCAATCTCTTTATTGTGAAAGTGTAATTTACAAATGCAGATTTTTTTTGTTACATAACTCCACTCTAAAACAAAACAATGTAAAACTTTAGAGCCTACAAGTCCACTCAGTCCTACTTCTTGTTCAGCCAATTGCTAAGACAAACAAGTTTGGTTACATTTGCAGGAGATACTGCTGCCTGCTGCTTATTCACAATGTCACTGAAAGTGAGAACAGGCAATCACATGACACTTTTGTAGCCAGTGTTGCAAGGTATTTACATGCCAGATATGCTAAACGTTCGTAATCCCCTTCCATGCTTCGGCCACCATTCAAGAGGACATGCTTCCATGCTGATAATGCTTGTTAAAAAAGTAATGTGTCAATAAAATTTGTGACTGTACTCCTTGGGGGCAGAATTGCACATCTCCTGCTGTGTTTTACCTGCATTCTGCATATATTTCATGTTGTTATAGCAGTCTCGGATGATGTCCAGCACATGTTTGTTTTAAGAACACTTTCACTGCAGATTTGACAAAACGCAAAGACGGTACCAATGTGAGATTTCTAAAAATAGCTACAGCACTTGACCCAAGGTTTAAGAATCTGAAGTGCCATCCAAAATCTGAGAGGGACAAGGTGTGGAGCATGCTTTCAGAAGTCTTAAAAGAACAACACTCTTATGCAGAAACTACAGAACCCAAATCACCCAAAAAGAAAATCAACCTTCTGTTGGTGGCATCTGACTCAGATGATGAAAATGAACATGCGTTGGTCCGCACTGCTTTGGATCGTTATCAAGCAGAACCCATCATCAGCATGGAATCATGTCCTCTGGAATGGTGGCTGAAGCATGAAAGGACAGGTGAATCTTTAGCACATCTGGCACGTAATGTTATCACTTTCAGGTTACATTGTAAACAAGAAGCAGTCAGCATTATCTCCTGCTAATTGTAACCAACCTTGTTTGTCTGAGTGACTGGCTGACCAAGTAGGACTAAGTGGACTTGTAGGCGCTCAAGTTTTACATTTGTTTTATTTTTAAATGCAGGTTTTTTTGTACATAATTCTGCATTTGTAAGTACAACTTTCATGATAGAGATTGCACTACAGTACTTGTATGAGCTGACTTGAAAAATACATTTTTTGTGTGTTTTTTACAGTGCAAATATTTGTAATACTGTACACTTTGGTTTTTGTTGTAATTGAAATTAATATATTTGAAAATATCATACACCTGCAAAAAAAATTAAAATAAAGCGCGATAAATATTTTTATCGCGCATGACAGCCCTAGTTGCAACCCTTTACTTTCGTACACACTCTGTATTTTCTCCTCTTCCACTTCCTTCGCTCCTTGGTGGGCAGTATTCACATGTCTGGAGCTCCTTTACCTCAGCACCCTGAACAACTGCTAAATATATACCATCCAGGCAATAACTCCTTAGCATCCTTCTGCCCACAGGGTCCAAGCTCTCTGTCCCGCTAGTTCTATCCTCGCTGCCTGCCTCTCCAAAGAGAAACATTTAAAATCATTTCATTTTTGTGGACAGTATTATTTAATATAGCTCTGTCCTTACCTGATGCTGCAGTGTTTCCAAATAGCAAATCCCTATTGAGAATAGTAGAAACTGCAGGCTGGGGTTTGGTTTACATTGGGGGTAGGCAACCTATGGCACGGGTGCCAAAGGCGGCACGCGAGCTGATTTTCAGTGGCACTCACACTGCCTGGGTCCTGGCCACTGGTCTGGGGGGGCTCTGCATTTTAATTTAATTTTAAGTGAACCTTCTTAAACATTTTAAAAAACCTTATTTACTTTACATACAACAATAGTTTAGTTCTATATTATAGACTTCTAGAATGAGACCTTCTAAAAACCTTAATGTATTACTGGCACGCAAAACCTTAAATTAGAGTGAATAAATGAAGACTCGGCACACCACTTCTGAAAGGTTGCCGACCCCTGGTTTACATTTCCATTGATACAGTGGCTTTATAGTAACTCCTTGCCTAGCTTTTGGTGAATGTGCTTGTTACAAATTCTTCCTAGTGTAACTAAAAGGGATGCAGTGCTTGTGTTCACTTGGGGGGTGGGGGAGATTTGTTTCTTTTGAAGAGCCAAGTATGGCTTACTATTCACAACAGATTTTACATGTAGAAGTACTTTATTCAGCGAAATCACTCTGTCAGTGTCCTGAATGTAATAAATAATATGTCATTAAAACCAGTAATGACCTCCATGGGCTTTTCAGACACTACTGTCATTACTGAAAAGCTGGGTTAATCTCTCACTAAATCCATAAGTAATTCAGGCCTTTACTGTGGTTTCAGCATTTTTCCCTAGAAAGCATAGCCCAGTCGAGTGACGGAGATCAAGGGGAAAAACCTATAGATATACAGCCTTAGAATCAATCTCTAGGTTTAAATGCTTAGAAGAATATTACATCTAGTTCTCAAATGCAGTTTCTGTAGCTCTTGCTCTCATGGATCATTGGATTCTACTATTTCATAACAACAGTTTATTGAACATACAGACTCCTGTCAAAAAATATGTTTTTTAAATAAAATATTACTTTAGAACATTAAATCAGTCATTGCCAGTAAGAGCTGCCAAAGTTGTGCTTAAGTAGGTATGGGTATCTGAATGTCATTTTAAATCTCTGTTAAATTATTTCCACTGATATCTTAGGCCTGGTCTACACTGGCGGGGGGGAATTGATCTAAGCTACGCAACTTCAGCTCTGTGACTAATGTGCTGAAGTCGACGTACTTAGATCTACTTACCGTGGTGTCTTCACTGTGGTAAGTCGACACCTGACGCTCTCCCATTGACTCCACCTGCGCCTCTCGCCCTGGTGGAGTACCGGAGTCAACGGGAGAGCGCTCGGTGGTCGATTTATCGAAGCAATAAATTGACCCCTGGTGGATCGATTGCTGCCCGTCGATCCAGTGGGTAATGTAGACAAGCCCTTAGAGGGGAAGTGTGGGGAGGAAAAGCATGGATGCACTTGAACTGTGTGCAAACAAAACTGCACGTGTGTGGTGATCTGATAGTAGATGGAAGGATTTATTGAAAGATCTGCTAAGAAACCATTTTAAATAGGAAAACAATTTCAAGAATGCACCATTTTAAGGGTGTTACATTTCTGGCCTACTGTTCTCATGCCCCTTTAAATTCTATGTTTTTCTAGACTATTTGTAATGTAAAAATGTAATATTAAGTTTGCCAATTGACTTGCATATGTAATTTCTTGTGGTTACTTTTGGGCAAAAATCCTTCTGTAATAACTTCAGATTGATAACATTGGTATTTATGAAAGTTAAGGACTGATAATGTTAGTGAGAACTAGGCATATTGTGGATAGGCATTGTGTGAGTTTTCTGGTGACTTCTTCCAATAATCTTCAGCCTTAAACTTCAAAACAGGTTGTGCTATCCAACTCCAGGCCTCTCTTCAGGAAATACTACCATCATCTTGAATAATCATGTCCAAGTGTGTTGTCATTTCACATGTCTAATAGAGAGCCGGCTTGGATGGCCAAGACCAAAGACCAGCATTTTAAACTTCGGTCCCTAAAGTAAGTAGGTGGCCTGATCTTTTTCTTAGAGGTGCTGCAGACTCTATTGACTTCAGTGAACGTTGTAGATGGGAGCTCAGCACCTCTGAAGTGACTAAATATAGATTGAAAGTGCCTAGCCTATAGGCACTCAAGTTTGAAAATATTGGCTTATATCCATCCTGATCTCCAGAAATGTTTTCAGTACATAGGTTGTGAAACCTTCAGGGAAAAGAATCATGGGAGAAATCTTGGCCCCGCTGAAGTCAATGGAAGAACTCCCGCTGACTCAGATGGAGCCAGTATTTCACCTTACATCTTATATGCATTTGTACTGTGGCTACTGCAACGAGGACCAGATGCTTGCTAGGTTCTGCATACTGTTGTACTCTGATATTGTGTCACTCATGAGAATAATGGTATTAACATAGGTTTGCTAAAACAGTAAAACTTAATTTAAAATTTTGATAGTCTAAACTAAAGTACTATTTCTTTCTTCTGTACAATCACATATTTGATTGAGATCCCTTAATTTTCATGCTACTATTTTGTTTCACCATTATTATAACTACTTCTATGGGATAGATCATAAATTGGTGCATAGCTCCATTGAAATCAAGGGGACTAGGCAAGATTACTCCAGCTAAGAAGCTGATCCTGTTTGGTTAGTGTTTACATCTTATCTTGCAGTGCATAAAGTACAGGGAAATGGAGTTAAGGAAACACTGCAAGTTTAAGAGGTGGGGGAGGGGAGGAGGAAGGTGATGGGAATCAAACTTGTGAGGACTCATGGCTCCCTGTGGAGGAACAAGGGAAATCTTGTTTGCCGTACATCGAACAGTGGCAACCATGTCCTTGCAGAACACTTCAGTGGCTGAATTCATATAGATAATTCTTGACGCACAGCATGACTCCAGATTAACATTTGACTCCTCATGTGTTGAGGACTGGAAGGGTGCTTTTATAGTGTGTGTCTAAAGAAGATCTATATAGCGTGCAAAAGAGAAGGTTAAGAGAACTTTGTACCTAAATGGTGAAGAGATTTCTGGGCTTTAATTTTTGTAGAAGAAGGCAGATGAAGATCCAATGTCTGAAAGCTGAGGGTAGAGAAATTCAGACCAGAAATAAGTATACATTTTCAACAGTGAGGGTAATTGACTATTGAAAAACTTACTTAAGGTTGTGGTGGATTCTCTATCCCTTGGAGTCTTTAAATAAAGACTGGATATTTTTCTAAATGGTTCAAGCAGGAATCTCTTGGTGAAGTTCAATGTCCTGTCTTATGAAAGGTCAGACTTAATGATCTCTTAAAAGCTATGAATAACAGAATTATCCACAGGGCAGTGATTAACACATTGATTTATTTTATTTTAAAACTCTCTTCAGTTGCTTTTTTTGAAGAGACTTCAAAACAGCAACAAAAATCAGATTTAATAATTGGCTCTCCAAATATGCTTGCTTTTTTTTCTCTTCTTTACAACTAAAATTTGGCAGCGGAGTGTTGACTTTGGATATTATTAAAAAGCCCAGACATTGGAGGGATATTGTCAAGTTGTTAATGCATTATTTTTTAAGATGTTGTAACTCAAAATTTGTTAACTCTCAAATTATTTTAAAATCTAATTTACTTTTAATTTTTTATTCCAGTTACTTTCTGTATTTCTCACAACTTAGAATGTGAAAATAAGCTAGTCAGTTTCATCTTCAGGTTCTCATACCTCAGGACAATCTTGTAGTGTCCTGATCACACAGTCAGTAGGGGGATGTCAATTTGTTTAATTAAAACCTTTACTGTTGGATTTTTAAAAAGTCCTGGCCACACTTCTGTCTGGCTTAAACATAGTAAAAGGTTGTTTTCTAGAAGCCCACATTACTGATCAAAGTTGACCTGAAGTATGTGCTCACCCTTGCTACCAGTATACTGTTTCCCCTTTTGGCCTGAGTTGGTAGGCAATATTTGGTAACTTCTTGGATTATTTCCATTAGACAAAAATGATGATGCGAGCCAGATTTTTTCTTTGGTGCCATCTTCTGTATTTACAAAGACATGTTCACAAAACCCTTTCCCCCTGAACCCAGTAGGAACAAACACCAGCAGATAGTTTCCTTGTTCAGTAATCCAAGTCTGTCTTTCCAGAGAGTAATGTGTCCCCAAAAATCTGTGTCTCAACTTCTTCTTAGGGCCGTGCTCGCCATTTGCTTTTCTCGCTAGTAGAGAATAGTACAGAGGGCCTTGTTCTACACGTTGTCATTGTAGTTATTGAGCACTTCGTTCTCTCACACGCAGCGGCAACCAATCAATCCCCTAACCCCTCTGTTTGCTATCAATCCCAGGGAAATTCCTCAGATGTGCTCTAGTTCAAAAGGAATTATTTCAGGGATGTTTCATGGCCTGTGTTATGCAGGAAATTAGCGTAGATGATCACAGTGGTCCCTTCTGGCCTTAAAAAAAAATCTACGAAGCTAGATCACAAAGCTTAACTCTCCGGTTTTGCCATGTGGCCAAGTGCCTTGGGCAGGGCTTCCTATTGTTTCCAGCTGTCTCTGCATAAAGGGGCATTTAATTGCTATTTCCCTAATAGCCCGAATGAAGGATGCTTAGCACACCCTTCACCTTTAAATAGGTCTATGATTGCCTATAGATCAAAGACCCGCCTGATAGCACCCATTAGCAGCTTGTAGCATAATAGTACGTTGGCTCATTGTATCTACCATATGGCGGTCATTAAGCATACCAATTCTAGTTTCCTATAATTTTCCTTTATGACTGGGTCAGCATCTTAAATTGATAGAATCTGTAGGAGCATGATCCTGTATTGGCATTTCCTCATATGCTACGTAAATTTCAATCTGAACAACAAATTTGGTCTCTGGAAAGGGAAAGAAGGTTTTGCCCCTATTTTCACCTGCGTTAACCTGATCTCCATAGGAATGAAGCTAATTTAACAGGACTGCCATTGTGATAAGCTGCAAGAATAAAATATCCTTAGGATATTAGGATTTATCATTAGTGTACAATATCTTCTTCCATACTTAAAAACAAAATATCCCCAAAGAGACTTTATATACCAAAATTATGTAAAAGAACATCAGTTTCAAAAATGAAGAAGTTTATAGTTAATTGAGGCATAGCATATTTTGGCCGCTACATTGGCACAAGAGGGTGTATTAAGACTGTAAAGGTAGTGTTTCACTGTGCCAAGTTCGTGAAGAACATATGGCATGTTTCTCAGCTAACTACAAACTTCTGGCTTTCATTGTGTGTTGCCACAGGCTTAATATTTTTTAATATAGGTTTTGTGTGTGTGATTTGATTTGGTTTTATACCACAATATCATAGAGTAGTGTCGTAAGGTATAATTATGTAAGCTGTAATTAAACTAATATTCAGTTATAATTTAGGATGATGCATTATTTCCTTTTGGATCGAGGCCATTTCTTTCATGTGGTTTCCATGTCTGCAATTTCTTACTCTTCAAAATATGATTAAAAATCCATCGGAATACACGTCTAATGGCACAGCTGAAAAGCTGGATATTTTAATGATTTTGAGGCTTAAAAATTACTCAAGATGCCAAATATTGACTTTAGAAAAAAGTGGTTTTTAATACTTAAATGAACATCTGTACTAATGAAATGTAACAGAAATGAAACCAATGTTAATAGATACCGACTTGCAGCATTCACATGGAAACTAAATACATTGTACCCATCTGGTGTGTTACAAACAAGGGTTTGCATAAGGGCTGTCCTTCAGCATAGGTGAGGTGGAGAACTTTTGATGCAGTACATCTGAGTGATGGACTGTAGTGTGAACACTGGTTGTTTTCCAAGTGACTAGACCTAAGCATCTCCGTGACCGAAGGATTTTTGCTCTGAAGGATTCCCTGCCCAAAAAGTTATCCTTGTTTCTGCTCTATCAGCTGCAGCAGATGACTTTTGGGAATTTCTGATGTACTCCCAAAATGATTTGTATTGGCTGCACCTCATTTCAGTCACTGTTGTAGCAAATATTTCGGAGGGATATTTAGGACTTTGAGACACCTCCTGCAGAAAAGCAGACCTACCTTTTTGGAAGAGGCAGTTAATAACACAGATAAGGGACCAGGGCTGGGAAGGTATGAGAAAAGAGCATAGAAATCTTTTCGGTGTAGGAAAGGAGATAAATTCTGTGTGCAAGTGTGCGTTCAGTGAACCACTGTACTTGATGATGTGTCAATCGATGACAATCAGACTACAGAGCGCTAAAGATCTCTCCCTTCTTGTCTGACAATTGTAGCTCCTTAGGATGAGCCTGTTCAATTGGAAACCTGGATATGCTGTCACTAAAAAGATGTTTAATTCCAATGAAATTGCATATGTCAAGCAGACATTGGGAAGAACATGTACTCCTCTGCACATGCACACATTTGTGAAATAGACAATATACACACCTGCTTAAGTGCTCTCTGTCTTGCACATTTGGAATGTAAATGCATTTTGTAATTTGGGATAACTATGGTATTCACTAACGCTTTTTGAAATCCATTGTGTACTCTGTTGGAGTAAGCATTGTTTTTCTATCAAGAGTTGCAAGTATTCAACAGAGTGAAACTAGTGCAATTTAGGTGTTAGCTTATTAAAATTTATTTTAGTCCCTTTGATTTTTTCTGTGACTGTGATACAAATAAAAGTGAGATGGATTAAGGTTTAAATACAAGTGTCTGCTACAAGAATGTAATGGTTTATTAAAATTAAACAGTGTACATTACACAACTAATTTAAAATATTTCTTGGCCTCTTTACAGTAACAAGAGCACTTACATAGTACTTAACATTTTCAAAGCATTTTACAAATATTAACTAATTGTTATATGAGAATGGAAAAGCTTTATGTTCAGAATATTGGCCAGAAAACTGGAAAGAGCCATGCTAGGAGAGCATAGTGCATTAATCCAGACCACATTATTTGCAGTTTAAAGGGCCACTGTCAAAGGTATTAGCCATTAAAATTAACCTCCTTGAACCATTGCTACCATTTGATAGGTCTTACCTTGCGGATTCTAGCCAAGGTATTTCTTTTGCATCATTCAGTTTAGTTTCCCCTCCCAAACATATACCCACCCCACAAGACTTATTCTGATTTGTGCTGGAAACTGGCTATTACAAGTGTTCTCTTTCCTAGTGCCTCAAGCTAGAGTCTCATGGTAATTCCTAACTTCAAGACCCCTGCCTGCTACTAGTGGCTGTTTTTTTAAAATTCTTATAAAAAAATAGCACTTCCTATTTATTTAGCACCTGCCATCCAAGGGTCTAAAAGAGCATTACAAAGGCTTCTTATCCCCACTGTACAGATGTGTAAATGAAGGCTCAGAGAAGTTAAGTGATTTGGCGAAATCCAAGCATACAGAATAGGGAATAGAACGTAGGTCTCCTGGTAGACAGCCTCCTGCCCTAGTAACTATGCAAAGTGCTACATATACTGGAAATAAAAATTTCTCAAAGTATGTGAAAGAAATAGGTTTCATGGCTAAAAAATTGCAGTGGGTGTTACCTGACTGAAATCAAGGGGAAGAAAGAGGACACAGAGGCTGGAAAACAAAGTGGGAGGAGAGAAAGCAGGAAGGGCAAGGCTATACATCCATCTGTGTTCAAGAATTGTTTGCACAGTAAGGCAGTGTCTATGCTAGGAAATTTTAGACATAAATTCCCACTGGTTCTGTCTCTCATTCAGCTGTCTTCCTAGCTAATCAGATTTGTTCTATCAGGTCAAAGAAATAGACTTTAAACCAAGGCCAAAGTAATTCTTTCTGGGTCAGTTTCTTAGCTGGGGTAAAATGGCAAAGCACCATGTACTTCAATGGGATTTACTACAACTACTGGTTTACACCAGCTGAGAAACAGGCCTTCTGTTTAAATCTCCATTTGTGTTACCATCCCTTAACCATACAACTTAACCATACATTCCTCAAAAGGTTCAAAAGGCACCAGAACAATAGGGTTCCCACTGGTACTTTACCAGCTGAACCAATACTGTCACTTTTGGTGATTCTCCTCCCTGCCCATATTCCCTATTCTAGGCATGGCCGAAATGTTTTGCTCAACATCATTTGGCAAAGCACAGTCCTAGCATGGTCTCTGGGCTTTGGGTAGACATTCAGTTAGAATATTTAAGCACTGTGTGGACTACAGCTTCCCAAGATTGAATGAACCTCAGTTTTCAGTCCCCACCACACCCAGCTAGAGAGGCGTGGTTGTAGTGTCCAAAGGCCTGTTAGGAGCTGAGGTATGAAAGACCTGGTTGGATTGGCAGGAAAGTGGGAGGGAGGAAGAGTAAAGGCAGATGAAGCGAGTAGAGGAGAGATCTCAAAAGAATGAGTTAAGATAAGCTCAAATAAGCATCCAGACTTCTCAGGCTTCATCTGAAATAAACTTCCAAACCTTTTAGAAATTGCTTATCACTAAGAACATTTTTGACATAAATTGTTTTAACTGGAATTAAGTTTTATAGAACAATATCTGCTGCAATTTGAGGAATGGGGACAGGGATTTAACCATAAAAAATTGCCTTTGCCCTTCATTTAAAGTCAATTTCTTTGACCTTACAGAAGTGGAAACTTGATTAGCTGATGATAATGATAAATGGAGATTTCCTAGGAAGTCAAATTGATTCAGTTGAAATGATAATTATTTTTCATCATCTTTGTTAGCTAAGAATAATTAGTCCTGTGTATTATTCCCTTTCTTTGACACCTTTCACTGTACATGGCAGTTAAGCTGAAGAATTTCTTTTAGGCATGTTGCCAAAAAGGAGCATAGGATTTTCCAGATAGAATCATAGCCAAGGTCCCTGTAGTCCAGTATCCTGTCTCCAGCAGTGGCCAGCACCAGATGCTTCATGGGAATATGTAACAACAGTGGGCAGATGTGGCTCCCACACTAGAGCTCATCCTGATCCCTTATAGGGATTGGCTCAAGTGCTGGAGTATGAGATTTAATGTCCTTTCAATACATTTTCTTTGCATTCACTATTATAACTCTGCATATTCTTGTTAGTCATATAAATGGCTACTCCTATGTTGAATTTTGCCAAGGTCTTGGCCTCAGCACTCAATAAGGGTCCAGATACCATGGGTGCTGGGCATCCTCCAATAACTGGAAGCTTGGAGCACTCCCCACTTCACAAAGGGTCTGATTAAGAATATAAGAACGGCCATACTGGGTCAGACCAATGGTCCATCTAGCCCAGTATCCTGTCTTCCGACAGTGGCCAATGCCAGGTGCTTCAGAGGGAATGAACAGAACAGGTAATTATTGAGTGCTCCATCCTCTGTGGTCCAGTCCCAGCATCTGGCAGTCAGAGGTTTAGGGACACCCAGAGCAAGGGTTGTGTCCCTGACCATCTTGGGTAATAGCCACTAATGGATCTATTCTCCATGAACTCTCTTAATTCTTTTCTGATCCCAGTTATACTTTTGGCCTTCACAACATCCCCTGCCAACGAGTTCCCCGGTTGACTGTTCATTGTGCATTATGTGAAGAAGTATTTCCTTTTGTTTGTTTTAAATCTGCTGTGGTAATAATTGCATCAGGTGACCCCTTGTTCTTGTGTTATGTGAAGAGGTAAATAACACTTCCTTATTCACTTTATCCTCACCATTCATGATTTCATAGACCTCTATTATATCCCTCCTTGGCTGTCTTTTTTTTTTTTTTTTTTTCCTAAGCTAAACAGTCCCAGTCTTTTTCATCTCTCCTCATATGGAAGCCTTTCCATATCCCTAATCTCGTGTGTGTGTGTGTGTGTGTATGTGTATATATATGTGTGTGTGTGTGTGTGTGTGTGTGTGTGTGTGTGTGTGTGTGTGTGTATGTGTATGTATATATATATTCATATTCATTCAAGGTGTGGGTGTAGAATGGATTTATATAGTGGCATTATGATGCAGAAAAGTACAGTAAATCCTCACTTAAAGTTGTCTTGGTTAACGTTTTGTTGCGGATCAATTAGAGAACACTCTCTTTTAAAGTTGCGTATCGCTCCCTTATAACATTGTTTGGCAACCGCCTGCTTTGTCCGCTGCTTGCAGGAAGAGCAGCCCATTGGAGCTAGCTGGTGGGGGCTTGGAACCAGGGTGGACCGGCAGCCTCCCTATCAGTTCCCCGCTCCCCTATATTCCCTGTGCGGCAGCCGCCCAGCAGGCTATTAATTACCGGCAGTTCAGCTATCCCTCCTCCCACTGCCCTGTGCTGCTCCTGCCCCCTGCCTTGAAGCTGCTCCCGGGAGCCTCCTGCTTGCTGTGCAGGAGTGGGGGAAGAGAGGAGCTAATGTCAGGCTGCTCCCCACGCCTCTGCTCCTTCACCATGCTTACCCCATGTCCATAGAGCGGGGGGAGGAGGAGAAGGGGAACATGACAGGGCTCAGGACAGAGGGAGCTTGCTGGTAGCAGCTGCTGTCTCAACTTTCTGATCTACTTAAAAAGGCAATGTACTTAGAGTGCGGTCTGCAATGCGCATCTCTCTCTCTCTCTCTCTCTCCCCCTCCCCCCCCCACGCACAGGGTGTTTGTCTCTGTCTCTGTCTGCCATGCTGTCTCCCCCAATCCATTTGTGCTGCCTTGTAGAGTTTGAGGCTACATTAACAACAATGTGTTAACCCTGGAGGGCTCAGACGAGTGCTAGTTCATCATTTAGCAGTAAGGCATTCCCTGGGAAATATCCCACCCTCTGACTCCACCATCTCAACCAAGCTTCACAATCCTCATCGCTGTGTACAGTATTAAATTGTTTAAAACATATACTGTGTGTGGGGAGGTGGGGGGGGGGGAGAGGAGAGAGAGAGACTGTGTGTGTGTGTCTGTGTCTTTTGTCTGGTGAAAAAAATTTCCCTGGAACCTAACCCCCCCAATTTACATTAATTCTTATGGGGAAATTGGATTAGCTTAACATCGTTTAGTTTACAGTTGCATTTTTCAGGAACATAACTACAACGTTAAGTACTTAGCATGTGCTCAAGTCATAGTTCTGCTTGAAACAGCGCTACATTAATGCACAATAGGGAACTTTTAGTGTGCGACAGCAGGGTACACATGGGCCAGTTAGTGCTTGACATGCTAGTGTGAGCTAGAATTTACATCCCCCTAAGTGTGGACTAAATCACTGTGCAGACGAGCCCTTACTTACTGACCTCAGCAATCAGCCACCCCACTGTTGTTCTTGGCATATTGTCTCACCGTTTCCAATGTGCATGGATAAGCACAATATCTGGATGTTTGTGCTAAAATGATCAACAATGAAGTAGTTAACAAGGTTGACATTTAAATATTTATAATTAGGTAGCAGAGTTAGCACACTGTTCATATGAATGGGAGCAGTTTTATAATATGGAGATAGGCATATCTCATAGAACTGGAAGGACCTTGGTCATTGAGTCCAGGCCCCTGCCTTCACTACCAGGACCAAGTACTGTCCCCTGGCAGACTTTTGTGAACTCACAACCCTGGGTTTAGCAGGCCAATACTCAAACCACTGAGCTATCCCTCCCCCCTAATAGCGTGCTTGGAGTTATTTTTTTATATTCTCTGTTTGTAGGCCCAGAAAGACAACACTGAACCAGTTTACATTGGACTTTCAGTTAAAAGATTAACTCAGCAAATGTAAAAACTATAAACTTTTTTTTTTTAAACACATTTTACATTTTTTGGTAGGGTTTGGATTCTGGGGTCAGTCCTGCAACTGTGAAGTTGTTGAAAATGTGAGGTTCTGACTGCAACTTCATAAAATGGGAATTATGCTGTCTGATTACATGATAGCACTTCTAAAAAGTGCTTTGCAGCTGTAAATCCCTAGATTCTTATTTATTTTGTTTAGTGTCTATCAAATTAATAGAGCAATCAGGAGAGTTGCTGTTCTCCTAAGAAAAAAGGCAGCAATTAAGTAATTCTAAAACATATTCCAGAACACGTGTATATTGGAGTTCTCAGAAACATAGCTGGACTTCTGTACTATCCTGTAAATATACGTGGCTCTTCCAGTATCTGACTAGACAGCCCCTTGCTCACTGTTCCGGGCAGCGGTAGTTAGAATACACTTCAGAAGGTAACAAAATAGATACTGAGTCAAATTCACACTGGTGTGTATCTTGAATAACCCTACTGAATATAATGGATTTACTCCAGTTTTAGACCCAAATAACAGACATCAGAATTTGGCCCAATGATCCCTGAATATGAGAAGAGAACACAGAATCTGTGTTTCATTTTTTTAATACTCTG
This sequence comes from Chelydra serpentina, assembly GCA_037349315.1. Lineage (NCBI taxonomy): Eukaryota > Metazoa > Chordata > Testudines > Chelydridae > Chelydra > Chelydra serpentina. The sequence goes on from JBAIAC010000018.1 coordinate 828,767, forward strand.
TGGATAAGTCACTGCATGAAGCAAAACTCTGATATCCTGTTGTTAAGGTTAAATGGTAAAATCTATGTTAAATAATCCAAGCTGAGTTAATGTGAAAAAAGAGAAACAATATCACTCCTCTCTCTCTCTAGTGTGGTGCAGATTACCATGAGCGCATTGCTGAGGTAGGATTCATTTCTTTCTTCAGATTTTATGCTAGTACTGAAAATAAGAGATGCTTATCCCATTTGCTTTTACAATTTAAATCTTGGCATATGCTCTGTTAGGAAATGTCAGTGGAGCCTGACTGCTGGAGGTCACAGAGTTAAATGCAAAGAGTTGGATTCTAAAGGTATAATTTAATAACCAATAACCGCATTAATAGTTTTGCATGCTAAGATAGAGGTTATTATGCTTCACCGTGTAAGCTGATTGCCGCAGGAAACCACAGTGTTCGTTCCTTCCACCAACCCAATACGGCACTGTCCAATAGCCAGTGGCATTAGGAGGCAGGGAGGGGATGGAGCAGTGCCCCAGTTCAGCTTAATCATTAATGCCAGAAGAAAGATGCTAGACTTGGAGGGCTTAGTGGTCTGAACTGGTATGACACATTTTACATTGCTCCATCTGTATTGATGGGATACTTGCCTCACAAGGGTGCCTTGAGTGTTGGCTAATGCTGACGAAGCACTTTGGGGATGTAAAGTACTAAGTATTATATTTATCACGCTTTTGTTGAAAGCATTCTGAGTAATGTCAGAGGAGCGGGAGCGTGTTACAAAGGAGATTTGAGATTTGGAAGTAAATTAGGAATTCTTAATCTTTGTCATTGCAGATGGGTACTTAGATTGAGGGATAGCCTAAGCTTTTGGGGAAAGAAGTGTCTAACTGTCTAGAGAAGCTATTAGAAAAACTAATCACATAGTTGAACAGCTTTTAGATCAAGGGAAAACTGTTTATTCTTAAAAGGATATGCACAAGGGGACTATGGAATAACAGTTAAACTGAAAAGGTAGATGGGCAAGATGAATTCTGTTGTAGGTTCTAAAGAAAGATCCATAGGAAATTTCATTGCTTAATGGCCTGAGAGGGGATCTAGTGTGGAAGCTGGAGGCAATCAGATGGAAAAAATATCATCTTAGTCGCTTTTTGGGGTTTGCAGTAATTTCAAATATGCTTTCTGTTGAGCTGGACTTTATGAACAAATATTGCATGCAAGAAACCAAATTTCCAAAGTGATTGCCACTTGCTGTTCAAACATTGTGATTCAGTTGCAAGGTATGTGCTGAATGTGTTCTTTGATAATCAGTCTGGGTGTGTGAAACATTTCAGCATAATTACACATTTAATACTGAGGGAGGAGTCGGTAACATCAGATCTAAATACTTTCTCACCTGAAATGTTTGTTTTCATAGTCTGTTTTTCCTCTCATTACATATTCACTCTTCTCCTGCAATTTGATAACTAAAAGAGAAGAGGAGGAATATTGCATATGTTGAGTTAAATTTCCATCTCCCTATATCGTCTCCTCTCAATAGGAGATCTGAAAACCTTGTGGAAGTAAAATATATGCTCCTGTTCATTCTCATGCGATTTAGAATTGAACTTTATCCCTTATTAGATATTTAACTGTAAAGTCAGCATCTGTTTAGTCTGAAATGTTTTTAATGAGCACAAGACTTTTGACTTCTCAGGACATTCGCTTTGATTGAAAGGGGGCAGGTATCTTAGCCATCAGTGCGGTGACGTCTGTGTGGCTCCTTGGCCTCACGCCGTGTCCCAATCATCAGATATTTCAAGAAGACTCATATATGCCACATAGGGTATGTGACATAAGGATTTAGATTAATAGCAAAGTGCAGAAAATGTTGACAACAAATATAGGGTTCTTTGGTGCATTTTGGGAAGAACTTGATAGTGCTGTAAGGGACTTTCTTCTCTTCCTTTTCCAACGTTTTCTAATTTGTTTGGTTATATGGTTAGACACACACACAGTGTTGTATAGATGCCTGATGCCCACAAACAGGAAGCACCCCCTCCACCAACGTTAGAGCAAAAAAAATAAAATAAATAACTAACCCTCATCGAATTAAATATCTCACTCCTTTTTCATGCCGGAGGTTACTGTAATACTCATGTACTGAAATTGGTCTCTAGCAGTCTGTTATGGGAGACAGCAAATGACTCTCTATCTCGCCGTGATTGATCTCTTGGCGAATGTACAGTTTGTATGGTGTCATTTTCAAATGTCAGGAACAATGGACACAAATTAGGGTTTGTGCAAGGATTTCTGCCTATATCCGTAACATTGCAGAGCCCTTTCAAATCTGCATGTTTAGATTAGAGTCTTAAAGGACAGAAAGAAGGTTCAACTCCAAGTGAACCCTCTAATAATATAACCTTTGGTATCCTATACTTCTTTCTTGTGATTTAAGAAGACTCTGATCCATTATTTGCGAACTGTAAATAGTGAAATAAGTGGAGTATTTCATGGCCCTTCTATTTAGCTGTTGTCTGGAGCAGCAGTTAAAGGGACACAATTAACTTGTTTTTGCTTTTTAAATGACTAATTTTAAACAATCCAATTTTTTCTAGTATGTCATGAATTTAAAACCTCGTTTACACTTTTTAAAAGGGTATTTTGCCCCCTGGATCATGTCAGCGAGGGGGAAAGCTGATTATTCAGGAGCAGTAGTGAAACTTATTATGCACAAAGTGTGTAATTAATTCAGTACACACACTGGAAGATTAAGGACAGTAGCGTAGCTGGGGGGGAGCAGGGGGAGCAGCCGCTCCCCCTGAGCACATTTTCCAAAAGTGGTGCCTTTTTAATTTTTGAAAGGGTGGAGACGGACGGAGATGGAGCGACATCCCCCACTGGCCCCACCAAGAGCCCGCTGCTGGCCTGGGTGAAAGAACCCAGACTGGCAACGGGCTGAGAGACCCCTGCTAGCAGGAACCCCCCGGGGGAATCCTAGAGCGGCGGCTGCCTGAGCCGCTCAACCCACCCTGCTCTGGGATCCCCCCCGCGGGCTCCTGCCAGCCGGGGTCCCGCCGCTGGCCCCACCAAGAGCCCACAGCTGACCTGGGTGAAAGAACCCAGGCCAGCAGTGGGCTGAGAGACCCCGGCTTGCAAGAGCCCCCGGGGGGAATCCCAGAGCAGAGCGGGCTGAGCGGCTCAGCCAGCTGCTACTCTAGGATTCCCCCCATGGGCTCCTGCCATCAGGGGTCCCGCTGCTGGCCTAGGTTCTTTCACCCAGGTCGGGTCGGGTGGTGCCTTTTTTTATGTGTTTGCTCCCCCTGGTGTTAGAACCTGGCTACGCCACTGATTAATGAATATATTTTTGCTAATTTTATTGAGTTATCGTAATCTTAGTTGAAACTTGTTTATACTGGGTACAAAGTTTTCACATAGAAGCATGATGTTCAAATTGATGGTGTCCCTTTTAGTGTATGCAAAGCTTTCTTATATCTTTTGAAGCATGATGTTATTCTTTAGAATACAGTTTAGAAGAACACATCCTAGACCGAAAGTTCTCTGTCTGTTTAATTGGATTATTTACTGTTGCAAAAACACTCAGCAGATTTATTTTTGTGGGGAGGGAAGGGAAAATCAGTTTTCTGAACTGATGTCATGTTGTTCTTCCTTTAAACATATCCATTGCGATTTAATAGGGTTTAAGTCAAGTGTCTGAACTAGGGATCCATACAAGAGGATCTCAAGCAATAGGGCCATGATAATTAAGCATGTTGTGATGACAGTTCAATCAACCTGCTGGAGACCAGGAGAACATAACACACATTCATACGTACATCCCGAAACAGCTATTTGGAAGTGATACTGATGTTTGATGGGCAGGGAAGGTGACTTTCTTGCCCATCTCCTGGTCAGAGATTGAAATGACCGCACATTTATCACTTAGGAGAGGCCCAGGGTTGGAAATATTTCATTTAACTATTTTAGTTAAAAACAATTCCTGATACTAGAGGGCTGCATTGGCAATGACGAAGCCTGCCCATCTGATGTCCGATTCAAGCATGCAAGGATTCCCCAAAGACCGAAGTCACGACTAAAAAGCTAAAGCAGAAGCAAACTGTGATCAGCAATGATCTTGTTAGGATTACTCAAGATAAAGCATAAAGGTTAAAGTAGAATGAGGGAAAAAGAGACGCTTTTAAAGGGACCTTATTTTTAGAATTTCAATTATATGACATTTCAAATGAAGTATCACTAAAGAAAGAAGATAATTCCTTTGTTTTAAGGCAGCAGAAGCATTAGGAAAAAAAGAAAAAAGCAAGTTAACTAAAAGCGTTTGCTGAAAATTGGCAGCAAGTCCTTTCTTTGTGTTATTTACATGGAAAGCAGTTTCTAAAAGGAAGCCTTCCAAATTTCTACTGGGGAATTCCATTTCCTTGTATTTGATGATGTTAATATTTTATAGCACAAGGTCTTGGCAGGCACAGTATTTTATTTTAATAACTTTTTAAAGCATTGTTGCCATGTTTTCTTTTGTGTAGCAGCTGTGAACTTAAGTACATACAACCCCTAGTATTTTTTTCCACGCTCTGGCAGAGTAGAGTGATTTGTTTTCTCACACTTCGATATGTGTTTTCCTGTTCGTGTGGAAGGGATGTAAGTTTATAACACAAATAAAGCTGACTAAGAATAGGCTGGACTGGCCAAATAAGTGGGCCTAGTTCATGCATGTGCATTAGCTGAGACAGTTGCATGACCTTGCTATTCACTCAGCCAAGCAATTTTTGTGCATAAAAAGAGCTAGGTGTTATACAATGCATTTCATCAGTAGATCTCAAAACACATTACAAAGGAGGCCAGTACCGTGATCTTAATTGTACCGATGGGGAAACTGAGGCACCTAGAGTTGAAGTGATTTGCCCAAAGTCACTCAACAGGCGAGTGGCAGAGCTGGGAACAGAAGCCAGGTTTCTTGAGTCCCAGTTCACCTTCTCCGTAAGAGGTGGTTAAAGAGACTCGCCCATGCTGTGTGGATGGGAGATGCAGAGCTGCTTAAGGATTGTGGCTCAAACTCCTCTAAATGACTTCTCCATTTGCCCCTCCTGTTCTATTGGGTTAAGAGCTTTGCTAGAATCTTGGTCCCCTCTCGCCACCCATCTGGGGCTGTGAAGGTTGCTGTGCAGAGAGACCACATTGCTACTGGAGTTAGATTTTTAAAAAAGTGTTAGATTAAAAAAATATGCTCCCTCGGAGGAGGCAAGGTGTACTGAAAGGGGGAAGGCTGTTTCTACACCCAGCTGTGTGTTTGGATTGGCTTTTCTACATCCATCTCCCTTCTTTCTGTGGCTGGCAACTGGCTGTTACAACTGTCAGTCATGAGAAGCGTCAAGAGTGGTGCCCTATCGGGTTTCCCGCATCTAGGGTGACCAGACAGCAAATGTGAAAAATTGGGACGGGGGTCGGGGGGGGGGGAATAGGAGCCTATATAAGAAAAAGACCCCAAAATCAGGACTGTCCCTATAAAATCGGGACATCTGGTCACCCTACCCCCATCACACAAAACTGCCACCTGCTGGGTTGTTGAGAAGGTACAGAACAAAGATAATACCTCTCCTGATGCCATTACTATCTTGCACCCCTTTGGAGGAGGAAGAATTAAGTGGTTGTGTGATGGCCACTGTCTTGGCCAATAAGCATGGGACTGAACTGGGGTACTCCAAGCATTGGCTGCTACAGCTTAAGCTGAAGGGCCCAGTCCCTGTAGTTGTAACAGACCTCTATTGTCTGTTAACTGGGCACAAAAAGAGAAACAACACATACTACCCAGTTGGTTGCTATTTCATAAATTCCATAGCTTTTTCAAGTCAAGGGAGATATGGTGGTAGGATGTTCCTTCCCACAATCTCCGTTGGCTTTTGTGGCTGAGCCATTCATAAGAGCCATGTGCCACAGAAGCAGCAGGGCTCAGAATTTAGGCAAATGTGAGTGTCCTCTAAATTAAACTAACACCTTAGTTGAACTATGTGGTTGTGCTTTAATCTGTGTTTTGGTATCAAATTAGTTATTATGAATGATGGGGCTGAACTGGTATCTCATTTAGCTTGGCTCCTAGTGAGAGGTGGTCTTATATCCATTATATGTACAGTGATCCTTAGGCTATATAAAAAGCTTACAAACAACCGTACATACAACGCCATATACAGAGGAACATTGCTTTTTTCTTTTTGAAAAACCCCAACTAATATATTGTTCACCAAAACATTCACTAACTAGAACCAAACCCTAGTAAAATCATTTCAGGGTAGGATTTTCAAAAGTGCTCAGTGTTGGCCTAACTCTTCTCCCATCGAAGTTAACAGGCAATATACCATTGACGTCGAAACTCTGAGTACTTCCGAAAATCCCACACGTAATATCTACATTTATGTCTAATCAAAATTATTTAATGGCACCTACTTGGAAATATTTGCCAAGAAGAAATTGCCATTTCAGAAAGTTAATTGAATGCAGAGAATGTATCCAATTCAAGCATGATAACCTTAGTAGTATCCAAGACTAGTCTATTTCAGTTGTGTTTTGAAATGGTGGGGGGTGCCACAATCCTGGAAAGATTTATGCATATATTTGACTTTACACGCAGGATTAGTCCCCTGAATTCAGTGGGAATGAGATGCATGTAAAGTTAAGGATGTGTCTAAATCTTAGCAGGTTTGGGCTCTAATGTTACCAAAGCCTTATATGACCTACCATTTATAAACCATACAAATAGCTATATCCTTTTCAGGTTCACAAAAGAATGATGGTGGTGGGGTTTGGTACTGGGAGATCTCTATCAAAATTTAGGGCTCAATCTTGCATAGTGCTGAGCACTTTGGTCCTAATTCAGCTAAATGGTTAAATATGTACTTAACTTGAAGCCTATGGGTAGTCCCATTGGCTTGAATGTGGCCACTCTTGCTTGAAGTTAATCAGGTGCTTAAATGTTTTGCTGGATCAAGGACAGAGTGGCCAGCCCTTTGGAGGATCCAATTAATCAACATCAATATCTGTCAATCAGACTTTGTTTTCACAGAGCAGCAGGGACATGTAAAACATTTAAAGCTGGTCCATCCGAATCTGGTCTTTGTGGGATAGGTAATATATTTCTATAAATATTTAATTTCTATAATGTTGTTCAAATCTCTGTTGAGTGCTCTGCAGTACAAACAGAAGACAAGTTCCTGGCTCAAAGAGCTTACAAGCTAATTTTAGATTTAATGTGACAAGTGGAGGCAACTCCCAACTGGGATAGCCTGGGAAGGAGGCGCACAGATACCCAGTTTAAGCATATACACATCTTGAGTCAGTTATGTACTTTTATTATTTAATGGTGACTTTCACTACTTCGGGGCATCAGAGTTAAATTACTCACTAAACTTAAAATAAGCCATACTGAAACATGAAAGTAGCATCCTGGGAACTTGTTGCCTCAATGATTTTCATATGAAATAGGCAATATTAAAAAAACTGGTTACAAGTAGATAATTTTTTGTTTTGTCTGTTATCTGTGTCTATTGCAATAACCTAACTTCAGTGCTTTGTATTTCAATTTGTGAACTCAGAAAGAAGCCCACTGGGTCTCATAGGGCACCACACTTGTGAGAGCAGCTTTGACTGAGCTCAGATGATAGTAGTTATTGAAGAAAATGTTTAGCAACTTGTGTAACCTATTTGAAATATGAAATGACGCTGCCATATGATACTATAGCTAACATTACATCCAAATATATAAAGCAGAGATTACCATGTTCAGTTGACAAGTGTCGTGTGTCAAATTATATTCTTCTCAGGATAAAATATGGATCTGCGGTTCAAAAGAACCAATTTCAGTCACTGTGGCGCTTGTACGGTATTTCTATTATGTACATATATGCTTTACCACGTAGGAAAAAGATATCCATAAATAGGATACTCTTTCGAATAACTTGCATGTTGCTGGAGTGCAGTTGTGTTACCATTTACCATATCAATGCCTATTTAGGATTTTTGTTTTTTTGAATAATGGCTCTTCTGAATTTTTTTCAGAAAACCTTTCAGAACACATGGTCTTGATAATAATGCATTCAAGTGGCAACTGGTGCCTCTATAGACCCAAACAAACTGAAGTACTCAGTGATCTTTAAACCAAGAAGGACTTTCATGACACCCAATAATGGCTCATTTTGCAATTTTTGTATTTTGTAATCTAATAATAGTTTGCGCTTGCGAAGTACCATTCATTCGCAGAACGCTTTAGGCTTTAAACCACAGAACACCTCTATAAGGCAGCTAAGTAATATACCCGTGTTACAAGTAGCTAAACTGAGACAGCAAAAGAGTAGCATATGTGACCTTTCCCCAGTTCACACAGCGAATAGGTTGTGAGTGGAATAGAACCTGGAAACTTGGAATCCCAATCCCCTGCTCCAACCACTAGAATACACTTCCTTTCCTTCAGCACATTGAGGCACTTCCATCTATTTGCATTTCTGAGGAGACAGCAATCTCTTTTACAGTATATGTAGCAGTTATTAGAAGGGGGCGGGATTCGTTGCATTACACTGCAAACACATGAAGTAGTGTGATGAGCTGTCAGCTTCACAGGAGTGCTTGTAAAGCGGGTTTTTTTTGTATTGAAAGTTTCATTCTTCCTTCTCTATATTGTTGTTGCTTTTGGGGCCGAATGCCCTTTCCTCTGCTAGTTCAGAGGAGAGCAGAGTGCGCGCAAAATGATAGGAGAGCCAGCCAAGTGGCAGAAGGGGAGTGCAGCAGCACCTGACGTTGCGCTTGAACCTCCAGAAGCGATGGCTCTGTGATTGAAGTTGCTTTGTTTTGAGTGTATTCAGCCAGGGGCAGAAGAGCGAGGGTGTCTGGCACACTCCCCTCCTCAGAGAAATACATACGGAAGTAAAAGTTCATGGACACCTTGACTCTGTGTAAAAGGATGGCCTGCCCCTGAAAGGGCCAGGAGGACTTGGGATGGCCAACGCTGTTTAATTAGCTCTGCTCCGCCACACCTGTGCTGGGTGTAGGACTTAGAAGGGGAGAAAAACCAGCAGTCGGGGGCTGGCTGTGGAGGAGAGTAGTTGAGCTGGGTTAGGGCTGGATTGCCAAAGCACGGGAGTGGTGCTAACTACTGTGGTGAGCTCCTGGAATCATAGAATCATAGAATCTCATGGTTGGAAGGGACCTGAGGAGGTCATCTAGTCCAACCCCCTGCTCAAAGCAGGACCAACCCCAACTAGATCATCCCAGCCAGGGCTTTGTCAAGCCTGACCTTAAAAACCTCTAAGGAAGGAGATTCCACCACCTCCCTAGGTAACCCATTCCAGTGCTTCACCACCCTACTAGTGAAAAAGTTTTTCCTAATATCCAACCTAAACCTCCCCCTCTGCAACTTGAGACCATTACTCCTTGTTCTGTCATCTTCTACCACTGAGAACAGTCTAGATCCATCCTCTTTGGAACCCCCTTTTAGGTAGTTGAAAGCAGCTATCAAATCCCCCCTCACTCTTCTCTTCTGCAGGCTAAACAATCTCAGTTCCCTCAGCCTCTCCTCATAAGTCATGTGCTCCAGCCCCCTAATCATTTTTGTTGCCCTCCGTTGGACTCTTTCCAATTTATCCACATCCTTCTTGTAGTGTGGGGCCCAAAACTGGACACAGTACTCCAAATGAGGCCTTACCAGTGCCGAATAGAGGGGAATAATCACGTCCCTCGGTCTGCTGGAAATGCCCCTACTTATACAGCCCAAAATGCCGTTAGCCTTCTTGGCAACAAGGGCACACTGTTGACTCATATTCAGCTTTTCGTCCACTGTAACCCCTAGGTCCTTTTCTGCAGAACTGCTGCCCAGCCATTCGGTCCCTAGTCTGTAGCAGTGCATGGGATTCTTCCGTCCTAAGTGCAGGACTCTGCACTTGTCCTTGTTGAACCTCATCAGATTTCTTTTGGCCCAATCCTCTAATTTGTCTAGGTCCCTCTGTATCCTATCCCTACCCTCCAGCGTATCAACCACTCCTCCCAGTTTAGTGTCATCTGCAAACTTGCTAAGGGTGCAGTCCACACCATCCTCCAGGTCGTTGATGAAGATATTGAACAAAACCGGCCCCAGCACCGACCCTTGGGGCACTCCACTTGATACCGGCTGCCAACTAGACATGGAGCCATTGATCACTACCCGTTGAGCACGACCATCCAGCCAGTTTTCTATCCACCTTACCGTCCATTCATCCAGCCCATACTTCTTTAACTTGCTGGCAAGAACGCTGTGCGAGACTGTATCAAAAGCTTTGCTAAAGTCAAGAAATAGCACATCCACTGCTTTCCCCTCATCCACAGAGCCAGTTATCTCATCATAGAAGGCAATTAGGTTAGTCAGGCATGACTTGCCCTTGGTGAATCCATGCTGACTGTTCCTGATCACTTTCCCCTCCTTTAAGTGGTTCAAAATTGATTCCTTGAGGACCTGTTCCATGATTTTTCCAGGGATTGAGGTGAGACTGACTGGCCTGTAGTTCCCCGGATCTTCCTTCTTCCCTTTTTTAAAGATGGGCACTACATTAGCTTTTTTCCAGTCATCCGGGACCTCCCCCGATTGCCATGATTTGTCAAAGATAATGGCCAATGGCTCTGTAATCACATCGGCCAACTCCTTTAGTACCCTCGGATGCAGTGCATCCGGCCCCATGGACTTGTGTTCGTCCAGCTTTTCTAAATAGTCCCGAACTACTTCTTTCTCCACAGAGGGCTGGTCACCTCCTCCCCATACCGTGCTGCGGAGTGCAGCCATCTGGGAGCTGCCCTTGTCTGTGAAGACAGAGGCAAAAAAAGCATTGAGTACACTAGCTTTCTCCACATCCTCTGTCACTAGGTTCCCTCCCTCATTCAGCAAGGGGCCCACACGTTCCTTGACTTTCTTCTTGTTGCTAACATACCTGAAGAAACCCTTCTTGTTACTCCTAACATCTCCAGCTAGCTGCAACTCCAAGTGTGATTTGGCCTTCCTAATTTCACTCCTGCATGCCTGAACAATATTTTTATACTCCTCCCTGGTCATTTGTCCAATCTTCCACTTCTTGTAAGCTGCTTTTTTGTGTTTAAGACGAGCAAGGATTTCACTGTTAAGCCAAGCTGGTCGCCTGCCATATTTACTTTTCTTTCTACACATCGGGATGGTTTGTTCCTGCAACCTCAATAAGGTTTCTTTAAAATACAGCCAGCTTTCCTCGACTCCTTTCCCCCTCATGTTATTCTCCCAGGGGACCTTGCCCATCAGTTCCCTGAGGGAGTCAAAGTCTGCTTTTCTGAAGTCCAGGCTCTGTATTCTACTGTTCTCCTTTCTTCCTTGTGTCAGGATCCTGAACTCGACCATCTCATGGTCACTGCCTCCCAGGTTCCCATCCACTATTGCTTCCTCTACTATTTCTTCCCTGTTTGTGAGCAGCAGGTCAAGAAGAGCTTTTCCCCTAGTTGGTTCCTCCAGCACTTGCACTAGGAAATTGTCCCCTACACTTTCCAAAAACTTCCTGGATTGTCTGTGCACTGCTGTATTGCTCTCCCAGCAGATGTCGGGGTGATTAAAGTCACCCATGAGAACCAGGGCCTGTGATCTAGTAACTTCTGTTAGTTGCTGGAAGAAAGCCTCGTCCACCTCATCCGCCTGGTCTGGTGGTCTGTAGCAGACTCCCACCACGACATTACCCTTGTTGCTCATACTTCTCAATTTAATCCAGAGACTCTCAGGGTTTTCTGCAGTTTCATACTGGAGCTCTGAGCAGTCATACTGCTCTCTTACATACAACGCAACTCCCCCACCTTTTCTGCCCTGCCTATCCTTCCTGAACAGTTTATATCCATCCATGACAGTACTCCAATCGTGTGAGTTATCCCACCAAGTCTCTGTTATTCCAATTACATCATAATTCCTTGACTGTGCCAGGACTTCCAGTTCTCCCTGCTTGTTCCCCAGGCTTCTTGCATTTGTGTATAGGCATTTAAGATAACTCACCGATCGTTCTGCTGTCCCAGTATGGGGCAGGAGCCCTCCCCTCTTGCACTCACCTACTTGTGCTTCCTCCCGGTATCCCACTTCCCCACTTACCTCGGGGCTTTGGTCTCCTTCCCCCGGTGAACCTAGTTTAAAGCCCTCCTCACTAGGTTGGCCAGCCTGCTTCCAAAGATGCTCTTCCCTCTCTTCGTCAGGTGGAGCCCGTCTCTGCCTAGCACTCCTTCTTCTTGGAACACCATCCCATGGTCAAAGAATCCAAACCCTTCTCTCCGACACCATCTGCGTAGCCATTCGTTGACTTCCACGATTCGACGGTCTCTACCCCGGCCTTTTCCTGCCACAGGGAGAATGGACGAGAACACCACTTGCGCCTCAAACGCCTTTATCCTTCTTCCCAGAGCCACGTAGTCTGCAGTAATACGCTCAAGGTCATTCTTGGCAGTATCATTGGTGCCCACGTGGAGAAGCAGGAAGGGGTAGCGATCTGAGGGCTTGATGAGTCTCGGCAGTCTCTCCGTCACATCACGAATCCTAGCCCCTGGCAAGCAGCACACCTCTCGGTTTTCCCGGTCAGGGCGGCAGATAGATGACTCAAGAGATCCAAGAGATCCAAGAGATCCAAGGAACAAGAGATCCGTCTCCAGGGAGACAATCCTGGAGTGAGGGTCCCGCAAGGAACCAAGGGCTGAAGAGGAGTCAAAGAGGGATGAGAGACTCAAACCCAGAGAAGGTTAAAAGATGCTTCAGTTGTGTTCTGTTTGTAGCTCTGAGTTCTGCTGAGGCACCTGCTGCTTTGGAAGACTGTGATTTTTATTGTAGCATTCTGTGGTGATTTAGAAAGACTTTGGCTGGCAGGGGGGAGTCGGGCGAAGGAGCTTTGAAGAGGCCAGCTGAGAGAAGCCAGCTTGGGGCCTGAGCAGTTATAGCTGGACTTGGCTACCTTGGAGGGAGATTTAAGTGGCCTGGCTGGTGGGCTATGCTGCAGAAGACCCAGATGGAGGCAACCAACAGGCGGAGGTGACCAAGGAGAAGGCCCAGCAATGCTGCACTCAGCCACACAAGGGTGTACCAGAGGTGAGTTGCTTTTGTGCATGTGGGCTTGGTCTGGGACAGGACCTTATAACACTGCCTCTGAGATTTCTTGCCTCCTGCAGAAGGCTGGGCACTGCACAGGTGTAGTGGGGAGCTAGTGTTATCTAGGGTCTTGAATGGGATTTGTTGCCATGGAATGTGGAGCTGGGGAATAGCATAAAGAGATGGACACCCCACATACTGTAGGATCTGTGCAGTTAGAACTCAAATTTGTCTGTGGATTATTAGTCTAAACCGGGTTTCAAAGCCCTCTTTTTCTCTCCAGAAGGTTGCAAACAAGTCCCAGAGTGGAATATAGTCAAGTTTCTGAATGGCTGATTTGGTGGAGTTGATCCATGCTCAAAAGGAACCAGTCTGCAACCATGGATGACTTGAACTAGGGAAGCCAGAAATCTTACTAAGGATAGCAAGCCAAGTATGGGCTGCATTACAGACTATGGCTTGATTCTCTGTTGCCCTGCCTTTGGGGTATTTATTTACACCTGTGCAAAATGGGTGTAAAATGCTAACAAAGAATGGTAGCACTTTCCGCCAATGGTGTATCGAGCCCAGAGAGTTTTGACATCATCAAGCTGTAGTATCACGTAAACTGACTGAAAAGCCCCATGGAGTCTGTGTCCCAAAACAGCGCTTCATCTAGTAGTCTTCATCTAGTAGTCTACTTTCTGTAATGTATACCATTCCTTCCAGGTCAGCACATGCTTGGCTTGTGTTAATTTAAAGAGCACGCTTGAGTTGGCTCACTTGCTGCTGTGGATGACTGGCAAATACTGCACAGATATATATATATATTTTTAAAGACATTGACAAAACTGCTTTGACTTAAGTGTTCAAAGGCAGCCTGATAACAGTAGGAACAGTAAGCTTGCAAATGTGTCTCTTACTGATGGAAAAATGTTTGATGATGTAGATGCAAGCTACAAGACAACAGTTGCCAGCATCATGAATTCTCACAAACTCAGACACTTGAAACTTAAATTAATTTGATTTGGCTATGTACAGTACACTGTATCACATCACTTATATACACTATACTGTACCATTTGGAAGTATAGCTAATAGTATTGAATTCACTTAGGGATACTACATATACATACATGGATTTATTGCAGTCCATTAAAATAAGCTGGCAAATTATTTATTAAGTGTTTTACTTGTAGGTACTGCCAAAACTATTATTTTGGGGGATAACTACTTTAGCAACTCATCAAATACCTTATATGTACTATCTTGGATTAGATATGATTATGATCGAGACGAAGTATTAGAGCTGGTAAGAATTTTCAGCAAATTTTGGTAAAAAACAAAATTTGGATTATAACAACTTTATTCCATCACAAATTTAAACTTTTCATCTAAAACCAGGAAGAGTCCTGTCCCTGCTGCTGAAGTAGCTTTTCAAACTCCCTTTGCGAGCTTGTGTAGCCATTGCTCAGACTGAGAGAACAACCTCATAGCAATTCAGATTGTTTTTCAAGATCCTTATATGGATCTGTTTCTGGGGCATTTTCCTCAAGTTCATTTATTTTGAACCCAGCCATGTCTATTAAATAAAGATGCTCTTTCTCTAAAGGAGATGCTTTGATGACTTCTTCTCCCCTGAAACTGAGGTTCAGTGACAAGTGAATGTCACAATATGAACCTCCTGCCTTCTGTGGACAAATCAATCACAAAGATTTTTTTTTTATATATATAACAATATAGACACACAAATGCAAAAAGAAGTACCCCCCTGATGAAATGCTGCAGAATCAATGAAAATCTACTACAGAGTTGTTAGCTTTGCTGCATTATGTATTGGCACTGAAATAATAGAGATCTCTAGGGGAACATGCTCATAAAGGGGAGAGATACTAGCAAAGAAATTGTTAAACATTATTCTCTGCAGAGCCCAGCCTGTATTAAATATTGTCAGCTCATTGGCCTATAACTCTAAACCCATTTATTTACAGGATTCTTTCCCCCTCAAGGAGCATAAGCATCAAAGAATGACAGTTCTGTTTGGTGCAGTACATTGAGATGTGGGGACTGGTCAAGTGTGGCTGACTATACAAATTTGATCTCCAGTTTGTGGAAGCACTATGCTTTCCAGACGTCACTGAAATATTTTATGAGTTTTGAAATATGTCTTGATGTAGTTCAGTGTCATTATTTACTGAAGACAAAGAAGAGAGACAAAAGCAAGGACCTACACTATCCAGTATGTCTTTGGCGTGTCTTTAAATGTGACTCTAAGACAGCTCAGTCAGGAGACTACTAGATCAACCATGGAAATTAGGATTTGGTGCATGTTGAAATTAAAGGCTTTGTTGCAATATGCATTGCTTTCCCACAGAATAAGGAGTATTTAGAAGCTGAAATACCCTTATCTGTGCTTTATTGAATGTATATTGTAAAAGACATATGCTGCCTTCCTGTTTGTGTTTAGAGAAAATGAAATGATTTAATATTTAAGAAATCACCACGTTTTTATCAAAGCATCCATAAAAGTATTCTGTAAGCATGAATTCAACATGCCAGAAGCAATCCATTGAGAAATAGTTTATTATATGTTACTATAACATGACTCTTTTTTTTTCTGGAAGAAGGGGGTTGGGTCAGTTAGGTGTATGGTTCACTGAGCTGATAAGCTATATTGCTTTTTGCCTCCAGAGCCCGAATCAGTGCCGATTCAAGACAAATGGAATCTTTCTGTCTATTTCAATGGGCATTGGATCAGACCCAATCTTACTTGTTTAAATTGTGGTGAATAACAATCAAAAGTTGGCACTATTTGCCAGCTGTTTGGTGATGTGCATAAAGTTCAGCTCCTAGTACCCAGGGACTATGTCACAGTGACCTCACCATTCATACTGTTTAGCATCTATGTTCGGATCTGCAACTGAGAGGCCAATGTGACTGAACTGTTCTCGGGGTTTGTTTCTTCCAGTTGGGCACATGGGAGACTAGTAGGTAGGAACTTTTATTTTTATTGTGTGTGCATGTGCCATATCTCTAGTGGGGACAAGCAGGACTTCCTGTGCTAACTTCTTCAAATGCCTTTAAAAACCCTGGGTTATTTTTAAAATAGTTTCTAAAAGTTTTTTTATAGAATTTTTGATTTTCTTAAAACAGGTACAGTGGCAACCATCCAAAAAGGAAAAACTACCGGTGCAAAAATTGAACTTTCAAAGTGGTCTTGAATTTGAGATGTTCAAAATTGATATTTTTAGTCTATTTTTAATGAAAACATTATGGAAAATATTATCAAATGGTTATTTAAGGGTTTTCGGTAAATTAAAAATTAGGACTGTCAATCTATTAAAAAAATTAATTGCAATTAATCGCCCTGTTAATAACAGAATATCATGTATTTAAATAATTTGGATGTTTTCTACATTTTCGAATATATTGATTTCAGTCACAACACAGAATACAAAGTGTACAGTAGCTCACTTTATATTTATTTTTATTACAAATATTTGTGCAGTAAAAAAACAAAAAAAATATATTTTTCAATTCCTCATACAAGTACTGTAGTGCAATCTCTTTATCATGAATTTTGAACCTCCAAATGTAGAATTATGTACAAAAAATAACTGCATTCAAAAATAAAACAATGTAGGACTTTAGAGCCTACAAGTCCACTCAGTCCTGTTTCTTGTTCAGCCACTCGCTCAGACAAACAAGTTGGGTTACATTTGCAGGGGATAATGCTGCTCACTTCTTGTTCACAATGTCACCTGAAGTGAGAACAGGCATTCGCATGGCACTGTTGTAGCTGGCGTTGCAAGATATTTACATGCCAGATGTACTAAAGATTCGTATGTCCCTTCATGCTTCAACCACCATTCCAGAGGACGTGTCTCCATTCTGATGACAGGTTCTGCTCAATGACAATCCAAAGCAGTGCGAACCGACGCATGTTCACTTTCATCATCTGAGTCAGATGCTACCAGCAGAAGATGGATTTTCTTTTTCAGTGATTTGGGTTCTGTAGTTTCCTCATCAGTGTGTTGCTCTTTTAAGACTTCTGAAAGTATGCTCCACACCTTGTCCCTCTCAGATTTTGGAAGGCACTTCAGATTCTTAAACCTTGGGTCGAGTGTGGTAGCTATCTTTAGAAATCTCACATTGGTACCTTCTTTGAATTTTTTTTTGTCAAACCTGCAGTGGAAGTGTTCTTAAAATGAACAACACGTGCTGAGTCATCATCCGAGACTGCTATAGCACGAAATATATGGCAGAATACGAGTAAAACAGAGCCGGAGACATACAATTCTTCCCCAAGGAGTTCAGTCAGTAATTTAATTAACGCATTTTTTTTTGAGCGACATGGGCATGGAAGCATGTCCTCTGGAATGGTGGCTGAAGCATGAAGGGTCATATGAATGTTTAGCATATCTGGCACGTAAATACCTTGCAATGACGGCTACAGAAGTCCTGTTCTCACTTTCTAGTGACATTGTAAATAAGAAGTGGGCAACATTATCTCCCGTAAATGTAAGCAAACTTGTTTGTCTTAGCGATGGGCTGAACAAGAAGTAGAACTTAGTGGACTTGTGGGCTCTAAAGTTTTGCATTGTTTCGTTTTTGAGAGCAGTTATGTAAAAATAAAATTACATTTGTAAGTTGTACGTTACAGTAAAGAGATTGCACTACAGTACTTGTATGAGGTGAATTGAAAAATACTATTTTTTGTTTATCATTTTTACAGTGTAAATATTTGCAATAAAAATAATATAAAGTGAGCACTGTACACTTTGTATTCTGTGTTGTAATATAAGTCAATCTATTTGAAAATGTAGAAAAACATCCCAAAATATTTCATAAATTTCAATTGGTATTCTATTGTTTAACAGTGCGATTAAAACTGCAATTACTCGCAATTAATATTTTTGAGTTAATCGCGTGAGTTAACTGCAATTAATTGACAGCCCTATTACAAATGTCACATTCAGAACCGGAGTAGGGAGGATTTTTTTAAAAATCGGAAAGAGAGAAAAATGAGCAAAGATCTTCCAGCCCTTTCATGATATGTTAGCAGTAGCAAGAGGATGAAGGCCACTGAATCTCAACTTGGAGTGTAGAGTGCTCTGGTGCCTTCCTCCTTCCATACCCAGCAGCAGTGTGGTTGTTGAAATTGCGACCAGCGCAATACCACCTTCTGGCTGATCTCCATTGGTAGGTGGCCCCATGGGGCCATGGCCAAGAGGCATACTTGAAAGCTAGAGCAGGTACCTAACCAGCCACAGTATGTATGTAGTGAGTCTCCTGCTGAGTGCAGCAGAGAATCCGAGCCATTGAGAGCATGTGAGGAAAAGGGAGGGAGGTAAGAGGACACAGAGCAGAAATATTAGCATCATGTGGTATTTTTTTCCCTTCAGAACTAGATTGTCAGAGTGCTAAGGTGATCACTTTGGGAATCCCCAGGCTATCACACAAAAACACCTGTTTGTTCATCCACACTGACTAATTTAAAAAATGTTTCAAGAGGGAGAGCTACAGGAGACATTAAAATAAAATGTAATAGAGGAATTAATTTTCCTAATAGCTTCTCAGATATTTCCTTCATTGACTGATGCTTGAATGTCATTGATTGCGCAGAACACTTTCCTTTAAATCCAGAGAGGAACACTGAACTAGCTGGCTTTGACATTAACTAGTTCCCTCCTGCAGTGCCTTCAAACAGGAAGTGAGCCACAATATTAGCCTTAGAAGCAATGCTTATCCTCACAGGCTGGGCAAGCTCTGAACTAAATACGTACCTTAAAACCTTAATACTTTGCATATAGCACAGTGGCATAAATGTCTCCTTCTGCTAATGTGAGTGGAGAGTAGCCAAAGCTAGAGGGAAGTGATGTGGAGAGTGTGATGGGAGGAAGCCCAAAGCATTCTTCTTCTTTCCTGGGAACCACTCAACCCCTATGGCAGAAGGTTAAGGATCTGCTGTTGTGGATGGAATTGAGGGTAAGTGGATGGAGGTTGGGGAGATGGCAACTCTTCATTCTTAGACTGTGAACTCTTTGGTGGGTGCAAGGGATTGCATCCTCCTGTGTTTGTGCAGTGCCAAGTACATGTTGCATACCGCTACTGCAACTAACCATGATATGGGTGCATCCCACTGTGCGAGGGATTTCTTCATGCAAGATAACATAGACCCAGCAGGCATGATCTCTGTCTGCTGTGATACACCTCTGCGAGGAGGGTTTCACATTGGCTTTTTGGATCCATGTTATAGGGGGTAGGGCTCTTGGGAATAGTGTGGAAGTGTGGGGGGCACTGTGTGACTGCTTTTGTTCTCCTTGGATGCTCACCTAGCCATGGAATTTCACTGTAGATCATGGAACATCTACAGGTTTGAGTTACCCAGAGCTCCACCTGTACGGGAGGAAATGCTGGCCTACTGCTGTGGAAGGAATGGTTTGTAGAAAACTCTCTGCAAACTAAAATTCATGGGGTTCCCCATCCCATCATAGATGTTCCCTGTATAGGGCCTGCTATACCCTATATTAGTAAAAGGCATCCTTGTTGCTTTATGTATCCTCGGGCACCTTCTTTACAAAGTGTAGGTTAACTTTGCTTTTGTTTTATTTGCTAAATTCAGAATAAACACATATGGTGTCCATACTACAGGAGTTATGGGCATCTTTCCAGCTTCTTAGTATAGAATCTGTACGTTCTGAGTAAGGGTGGTGGTGATTGAAAAAGCTAGGAAGGCTTGCCTCAACGTAACGACTAATTAAAGAAAGTAGCACTAATTATCAGGGTTAGCAAATTAGCTGAAAACAGTATTGGCCCCTTGAGCTTCTGGCAGGTTAAGGTCAGTTCATACCTTGTGAAAGCTAACATAGGAATGAAAACACACACATGCGCCCTATAGTTAAATAGTAGCTAAGTAATAATGATAAAACTTGCACGGCTGATTTTATTTACTATATTGTGCTATCAGATTTTTAGGCATTAGAGAGGTCTGAACATAAAACTGGAAAAAAAAAATGGTCCCCGCCCCCCCAAAACATTTGAAAGAAAAGCATCCTTGCTTTTTTCCAAATATGTTTTTTTAAAAAGCCAACTGTAACTAGATGAACCATTAATTACCGAACTCACTAGTACTGGATTCAGAGATCAACAGCTCACAAACATTCCTCCTTCCCTCTGTGGGTAGCGGGAGGCAGCATCTGACTGTCAGACACAGACTGGACTGCGGCGATCCACACATTGTGTCCTCTTGGCTCTCTTACTGCAATGCATCATAGCTGGGGATCGGTGTGACAGCTATGAGGGAGTGCCAGCTGGTGCAGAATGTGGTGGTGCACCTGTTAAGCAGCACAAGTTGATTAGAAGGCAAGGTGAGCCCACTACTCCAGATGTTGTCTTGGCTCCCTGTAGAATTCCAGATTAATTTCAAGTCCTGGTGCTGATCTGTAAAACCCTCATTCAGCTGGATTTCAGCTAAGGATTACAACAGCGATGTTAGGGGTCCACGGGAATTTAACTCTTCAGAACGTCTGTGATCATTTGAGCTATTCACTTGCGTCTTAGGGCATCAGCGTAACATATCAAATAGGTCTTCAGTATGGCACGTGCAGAGCTGTCAGTTAACTTCCTATCAACAAAATAGGAATTCTGTGTTACAGCAAGTCACACAAGTTGTATATAAAATGTGTTTAACATTCATTACACAGCTCACCGTTTTCTACTTCAGTGTAGTTCCAAGCTATACCTGAGTTGTCTGTTCACTTCTAAATCGAATATGCTTTCTGTACTCTTTTTTCCCCTTCTGTCCATAAGACACATTTGAAAAGGGTTCTGCTGATTAGAGTTGCAGAGGTCAGAGCTATTGTATGATGAGATCTTTTGAATGTCATACTCAGACTTACACCTTCACTTAGATGGTGACATTTCTGAATTTATTCATTGAAATTGCTACCTGTTATCTCCCCCATGGAAACACGTGTTTCTGAAACTCGGCTGCATTATGATTTCTAATGATAAATGTTAATTGATAAATGATGGGCACAATCTCTTGTTTGCACCTTACTACAGATTCCGAATTCAAACAATAGGGATATTTTGGTTATGCATTCACGATATCCTGCATGAAATAAGGGTTCTTTGGAACACATGTTAAAAAAAACTTCATGTGGACCAGCAGTGCTTTCTATGTGCAGTTCTTAACGACATGTTTTTTTTAGAATGAGGAAAGAGTTAATGCGACTATACATTAATTACTTAAGTGGGTATATTTTCTTTACTGATCTGGTAAATTTAGGCACTTAACAATGTAATCTCCATTCCTACAAACTTCCTTCTAATTCAATAGTAAATTCACAAGAGTTCCTCGTGGATATAAAATCAGTGTTTCCAAGTTTTGTGGATTGTGAGTCAAGTGATTTTGGATGTGCTGGAAGCTTCCGATGACTCAAAGCTGAAGCTGTTATGCAGTTTTGGGGACACAACGTCTCTGAGTAAGGATTAAAAGTCATTCCGGTGTAATGGAAGTTTCGTAACACTTATGCAGGATGAGTTTGCCTCCCAGTTCTATCTCCCCGATCACCACTTCACCACTATGCTTTGAACTAGACTATAAGGTTTTAAGAGAGAGTCCTTGCCCTGACTATGTGTTTGTACAGTACCTACACAGTGGGGCATAGATCTTGGTTGGCTCTTCTAGTCAGAGGCCCTGAGGCAGAGGCCAGAATTGCCTTATAGGATTGCCAGCAAATGTATAGTGAGTAATGTTTTTTACAAGTGCATTGGGGGAGGAAGTTAAAAAAAATCAGAAGATGGACCAAACCATGAATTAATCTCTTTTAAAAAAATCTCTTAGGTGTTTGTGCCGTGTGTGTGTGCGTGTGTGTTTAACGGGACCTGACTTACAATTTTTGAACTCTTGGTGTTGGCAATATGGAATTGGTAAATAACAATAAATTGATTTTTATAATTTAAAAATGTGTAGTCTGGATGAATGTGGGGAGTTTGATCAATGGAGCATGTACATTCAAATGCTAGAGATGGTAGAGCAATGAAATTACTACATCCTTATACAGAAACTCTCCAAGCAGCAGCTTTCCCATTGATTTATCTCTCATAAGATTAATAATTTATTAGAAATAACTGCCTGGATACACCCACAATAAGTGATTCTTAATACTGAAAGAAGCTGGCCTTTCACATTCTATTGCTTTAGCAATACACACATTGCTCCTCTGAGTATTATTTTATTTACATATGAATCTAATTCACAATTAATTTTCTGTTAAATTAACACCTAGCACTGGGCACATTCAATTCTATTCACTTCATACGGTATAACTGCACTCTTTGTAATGGGGCCCTTCCCATTCAGTTTTATTTAATCTTTTTGTTATCTTTCAGAAAACATTCCTGTGGTAAGAAGGGTCTGTGAGGTTCTTTAATTTCTGAATGTACCTATTTACCCATTATAGGTTCTAAATTTAATATGTGCACTTCTATGAATGTGGACAGCACTTAGTGGTTGTATGCAGGAGAATATGAGCACTGACTATATTCATGTTTGCAGAGAGCTTGTCAGGGTTCCCTCCCCACTCTAAACTCTAGGGTAAAGACGTGGGGACCCGCATTCAGAGCCCCTAAGCCTATTTTTACCAGCTTAGGGTAAACCCCGCCAAGGTACAAAATTCCCTGCACCCCGATAAATGCTTCTTGCTGCCACCATCAAATGTCTAACAGGAATCCAGGAAAGGAATCACTTGAACTTCCCTCCCCCCCAAAATGCCCCCTCAAGCCGTACACCCCCTTTCCTGGGGAAGCTTGAGAACAATCTCCCAACCAATTGGTTACACAGTGATCTAAAAACCCACCCCCTGGGTTTTAACACTATAGAAAACAGTCAACTTCTTAAAAGAAGGATTTTATTAAACATAAAGAAGGTAAAATCATCTCTGTAAAATCAGGATGGTAACTATTTCACAGGGCACTATATTTCTAAACTCAGAGAGATTTCCCCCTCTGGACAAAACCTTAACGTTACAGAAAACCATGAATACCTCCCCCCCCCCCCCTTGCCCTTTCTAACACAGGGAATACACCAAGCAAAATAAACAGAAATCTATATGCTATGCTATCTAAACTTACTTCAGAAAAGGGAGGTTTGATTTTCTGTAGGTTCCTTCTGTCTTCCAAGATCACTTTCTCTCAGACAGACACTCACTAAAACCTTCCCCCCTCCCAAAGTTTGAAAGTATCTTGTCCCCTTATTGGTCAGAGCCCAGCCAGGTCAGGTGTCAGTCTGGCTACCTGCATTTCTTAACCCTTTACTGGAAAGAGGATTTTATAGCACTGCATCAGACCCTCTCCCCCTTCCCTTCATATTTATGACAGAGCTGTTTTAGTCATCCATACGTTTGGCATTATTGTTCACGGATTTCCCCCTCTGATTTGATGTATAATGTCTGTGTTTCTGTTGTAAGTCTTTGTCTTAATTTATTGTGGAAGAGCTTTTGCAAAAAGGGAGTCTGTAGTATGCTCTAAAAATTGTTAGATTTGGGCTCGGTCTAGCTCTTTAAGGTGGTTCCACAACCTAGGCACCTCCGCGGCTTCTGGGCATCAGCTTGTTACTTTGTCAAAAAAGTGCAGCTGTTCTGGGGCTGGTATGAAGAGAGAGGTATCTACGTCATCAACTCCCCGTTGAGGAACTTAAACATTGAGATCAGGTCCTTGAACTGGCACAAGAAGCCAACTTTGTAGTGTGATGGATGCTCTCTAGTTGTTTTCCTGCAGCCCACCTTCTTGCAAATTGATGTTATCTCAGTGTAAAATCTACTTTGCCCCTGCAAAGCTGTAGTCTGTTAAACTACTGCCACACAAGCAGTGATGGGAAAAACTGCGAGGGGAAGGACCTTTAGGACTTATTATTTTTTAAGTGTAGCATTTCAGGAATAGGCACAGGAAACCAGTTGAATTCCCCTTTGTGGGGAAAAGCCATTGGGTTGGGGTTGGGGGAAGATGCAGGAGGAAGGTATATGGTAGGCAGATGAGTTAAAGAGCAGGATGATGCATGATTTATTGGACTCCTTGAGGTTCTATGGCCGTTTTTTGCAGTATTTCAGATAATAACCATCCTTCCTGGCCTTAAAAATCTATGAATCTATCAAAACAGCCATTTGTATGGATTTTGAAAAGTGAATTGGGTTCTGTTCCTTCCATCTGATCTGTGCAGGTGGCCCCTTATGTCAATGCAGAGTGCCATTAGTCACTGGTACCACACAGATGCTGGGGTCTGTCCGTGTGAATCAGGCTGCAGGATCAGTCCCTTGGTTTGAAAGTTAGGTGATTCTGTTTCAGCATTTCTGTTGCCAGTAAAATTCTCTGCCTCAGGCCTTAGTCTCCTCTGATCTGTCTCAATCCCCGCTTCATGTACTCACTTTCAGCTAGAACACTTATTCTATTCATTCTCTTATTTTACCGGTTTCTTCTTTTCCTTAGGGTCTCTGCGTGTTTCTTTGCTGTAACCTTCCCTGCTACAGCTGGTCACTAATTCCTAATTGATGATTTTGCTCCTGATGCTATTGCTGCTTATGCCTTAATTTGTCCAGTCTATTCTTTCAAGCACCATCCAGAAACATATTTTCACTGGCTGGGGACAGAGGAGTGAATGAACAGTTACTAACATCTCTCCCCTTGGGTGGCCTTAAAGGAACAGTAGTAGGTGGCACATGAACTTCAGAGGGTCATTATCTTTCAGGGAAAATTTGCACATCAATTTATGTGAAACTTGAAATTGAGCAGCGTGAGTCCCCATAGCTCTGTGCTTGGTTTTGATGTGTTTTATTTTAAAGTTGAAAATTGCTTGGAGCAGTCCACCTCTCAAATTTTATTTTCCATTCCAGCTACATGAAGGTAATACTTCAGTGTATTGCATCCAGTTCTGTTTTATTGCATAGCCATACTAAATTTTATGACACAGAAGTAGTTAAAAAGAAACTAATTTAAAAGACTACGTGGCTTGAATTAATGCCTTATTACATTATTTATTGCAAAGCTTTTTTGTTTTGTTTCCATTGCTTACATGGAACTGAAGAGGATGTATTGTCAGAAACTGGCTACTTTAACATAATTGATTTGCTATAAATCTCTGTTGGAAGCAGGCTATGGAGTGCATGCATCCTATACTTGTGGAAATGAGTTTTAATAACACACAGATTGCAAAACAGCATTAGCAACAATTTAGTAATTGACTAATGCCCCTTACAGACAGAATTAATTATAGAAATGTTTGAACCTGAAGGATTTCTTTTCTTTCAGCTGAAAATTAAGATACAATAATTTTTGCCTTGAATGAATTCGCATTTCTCGTATGAATTCGTATTTTCGCATTTCTCACCAGCACGGATTTTCTTTATCAGTTGACTTCTGGGAAGATGGGCCTTGTTTATTTGCTTATTTGGGGGGAGGGGATGCGCTAAGCAGCACATATTGACCCATTGCTGCTCTTGGACCACAGTTACAATTTGGCAGTGAGGTTAACAATGGACTAAGCGAGCTGTCTTTGAACTACCAAATAAGGCACTTTCCTAGTGGTCAGAAGGAAAAAAAATACTTGAAATACTACAGATTGCTAGGGAGAAGAACCTTTGTTGATCTTGTTGACAAGATCTTGATGTACTTTGCTTTATGCACAGCAAATGTGTTTCAGAACATATGTATATAATAATTGTAATACCTTTTGTATTGTAGCATGGGTTAACAGAGTGGAAAAATAGATCAGTCATACAGATTTCCTGTCTGAAGACCAGAGCTGTTTTTATGCATTTAGAACTTGATCCTGCAAGATATTGGGCATTCTGGCCCCAGCCTAACAAAGCACTTGAGCGGGGACTTAATTTTAAGCACACAAATATGCCCATTGAAGTGTAAAGGACAATTTGTGTGCTTAAGGTTCAGCACGTGCTTAAGCACCTTTGCTGACTGTGCCTTAAAGGGAGTTGGGGTTAGTTAGTAGAGTTAGTTACAAAATGAGTACACTAAAAGACTGGAAGTTGGGAGTCTCTGGATTCCTGAGGCTGGATTTTTAAAGGAACACAGGTCCTATTTAGGCACCTAAAGAACGGCTTGCTTTTTCAGAAGTGGTGAGCGCCCAGGAGAGTCCATTGTGAAACTTATGACCAAGATTTTCAAAAGAGCTCAGAACCCAAAATATTGAGCTCTTCTGAAAGTCTGATCACTGATATAAGTGCCTGACTGGGAACTGAACTCTTAAAGTCTGGTCCTGATTATTGGTACTGACCTCCTCTGAAAATTCCAACCTCGGCATCTATTCTCAACTCTGCCGCTCATTCATGGGCAAGTCACTTCACCTCTTTATGCCTCAGTTTACCCATCTGTAAAGTAAGTACAGACTTAACAAGTAAGAATTTTGAGGCCTAATTAATATTTAAAAAGTACTTTGAGATCCTTAGATTAAAAAAACTGTGAATAAAATTTTTTATTCAATTAGACTGACATACGGCTACACTAGAAAAGCTTCAGAGGTGATCCTGGAAATTACAGGTAATTCTAAATTCAGTACCAGGCAGATTGGTTGAAACTATAGTAAAGAACAGAATGATCAGACCCAGATGAACACTATTTGTTGGGGAAGAGTCAACATGGCTTTTATAAAGGGAAATCATGCCTCACCAATCTATTAGAATTCTTTGAGGGAGTCAACAAACGTGGACAAGGGTGATCCAGTTGACATAGTATACTTGGACTTTCATACTGCCTTTGGCAAGGTCCCTCACCAAAGGCTCCTAAGCAAAGTAAGCAATCTTGGGAGAAGAAGGTACGTCCTCTAATGGATCAGTAACTGGTTAAGAGACAGAAAATAAAGGGTGGGAATAGTCAATTTTTGCAATGGGGAAAGTTAAAGAACAGAGTCTGCACTCAGACTGGTGCTGTTCAACACATTCCTCAATGATCTGGAAAAGGGTAAACAGTGAAGGGGCAAAATGTGCAGACATTACAAAATTACTGATGATTGTTAAATCCAAAAATGACTGAAGAGTTGCAAAGGGATCTCACTAAACTTGGAAACAAAATGCCAGATTAAATTCAGTGTTGATAAATGAAAAGTAATGTGCATTGGAAAACATAGTCCCAACTATATACAGGTCTGTCGCATCGTATGCGGGGGTTACATTCTGCACTGAGCGCGTAAAGTGAAAAACCGCGTATGTTGAGACTCCATTGAGTTGACTGGCGGACGCATAGGCGCTGACTTCGTGGGTGCTCCGGGGCTGGAGCACCCACGGAAAAAAATTGGTGGGTGCTCTGCACCCACCGGCAACTCCCCGCCATCCCCGGAGCTCGCGCCCAACTTACCGGAGCACCGGGCGATGTTCTGGGGCCCCGACGCCGGCAACGTTGCGGTGGCGTCGGGGGGGGGGGGGCGGGGCCCGTGACGTCACCGGCGACAGCACCCACCGACGCTGACGGAAGTCAGCGTCGCTGGGCGGACGGAATTGCCCACAGTACCGATGCTGTTTTAAAATGGTTATTTTTCTTTTTTTTTTTTTCTGTTTTTGGCAACCGCGCAAAGCTGAATTCGCGCATGTTAAATGAGCCTAAGATGCGACTCGCCTGTATACAAAATGATGGGGTCTAAATTACGACACAAGAAAGAGATCTTAGAGCCACTGAAAACATATGCTCAATGTGCAGCAACAGTCAAAAAAGCTAACAATGTTAGAATCATGGAATCATAGAATATCAGGGTTGGAAGGGACCTCAGGAGGTCGTCTAGTCCAACCCCCTGCTCGAAGCAGGACCAATCCCCAACTAAATTATCCCAGCCAGGGCTTTGTCAAGCCTGACCTTAAAAATTTCGAAGGAAGGAGATTCCACCACCTCCCTAGGTAACCCATTCCAGTGCTTCACCACCCTTCTAGTGAAAAAGTTTTTCTTAATATCCAACCTAAACCTCCCCCACTGCAACGTGAGACCATTACTCCTTGTTCTGTCATCTTGTACCACTGAGAACAGTCTAGATCCATCCTCTTTGGGACCCCCTTTCAGGTAGTTGAAAGCAGCTATCAAATCCACCCTCATTCTTCTCTTCTGCAGACTAAATAATCCCAGTTCCCTCAGCCTCTCCTCATAAGTCATGTGCTCCAGCCCCCTAATCATTTTTGTTGCCCTCCGCTGGACTTTTTCCAATTTCTCCACAACCTCCTTGTAGTGTGGGGCCCAAAACTGGACACAGTACTCCAGATGAGGCCTCACCAGTGCCGAATAGAGGGGAATGATCACGTCCCTCAATCTGCTGGCAATGCCCCTACTTATACATCCCAAAATGCCGTTAGCCTTCTTGGCAACAAGGGCACACTGTTGACTCATATCCAATTTCTCGTCCACTCTAACCCCTAGGTCCTTTTCTGCAGAACTGCTGCCTAGCCATTCGGTCCAGGACTCTGCACTTGTCCTTGTTGAACCTCATCATATTTCTTTTGGCCCAATCCTCTAATTTGTCTAGGTCCCTCTGTATCCTATCTCTACTGTCCAGCATATCTACCACTCCTCCCAGTTTAGTGTCATCTGCAAACTTGCTGAGGGTGCAGTCCACACCATCCTCCAGATCATTAATGAAGATATTGAACAAAACTGGCCCCAGGACCGACCCTTGGGGCACTCCGCTTGATACCGGCTGCCAACTAGACATGGAGCCATTGATCACTACCCATTGAGCCCGACGATTTAGCCAGCTTTCTATCCACCTTACTGTCCATTCATCCAGCCCATACTTCTTTAACTTGCTGACAAGAATACTGTGGGAGACCGTATCAAAAGCTTTGCTAAAGTCAAGGAATAACACGTCCACTGCTTTCCCCTCATCCACAAAGCCAATTATCTCATCATAGAAGGCAATTAGGTTAGTCAGGCATGACTTGCCTTTGGTGAATCCATGCTGACTGTTCCTTATCACTTTCCTCTAAGTGCTTCAGAATTGATTCCTTGAGGACCTGCTCCATGATTTTTCCAGGGACTGAGGTGAGGCTGACTGGCCTGTAGGAACCAGGTTAGGAACCAGGTTAGAAACCAGTAGGAAAGGGATAGTTAATGAAGACAGAAAATATCATCATGCCTCTATATAAATCCACCCATATCTTGAATACTGCATGCAGATCTGGTCGCTCCATCTGAAAAAAAAAAAGATGCATTAGAATTGAAAAAAGGTACAGAGAAAGGCAACAAAAATGATTAAGGGTATGGAACTGTTTCCATATGAGGAGAAATGAAAGAGACTGGGACTGTTCAGCTTATAAAAGAGACGATTAAGGGGGGGGGATATGATAGAATTCTATAAAATCATGAATAGTGTGAAGAAAATGAATAGGGAAGTGTTTTTACCCTTTCACATAACACAAGAACCAGGGGGTCACCTGATAAAAATTAATAGGCAACACGTTTAAAAGAAACAAAAGGAAGTACTTCTTCACATAACACATAGTCGTCCTGTAGAACCTGTTGCGAGAGGATGTTAGGAAGGGCAAAAGTATAACTGGCTTCAAAAAAGAATTGGATGAGTTCATGGAGGATATGTCCATCAATAGCTTTTAGCCAAGATGGTCAGGGACACAATCCTATGCTCTGGGTGTCCCTAAGCCTCTGACTTCCAGAAGCTGGGACTGGACAACAGGGGATGGATCACTTGATGATATCCCTGTACTGTTCATTTCCTCTGATGTGTCTGGCACCAGCCATTTTTGGAAGACAGGATACTGGGCTAGATGGACCATTGGTCTGACCCAGTATGGCTCTTCTTATGTTCTAAATCAGAGATGGGGAAATTGATATTGCATCATTTTCCAGTGAAGATAGGGAAATGGCACTTTTTCTTTGCTTCTTACAGTGTTCCATCTTAAAAGTATTGTTTTACAATCTAAATAAAATGTACACTTCAGCTGTGTGCATGCAGTTCTCTTAGGCCTTCACAGGACATAGTTTATTGCTTGTAAATTTCATATTGCTCATACATCAGAGTAAAAATCTGAATTGGACAGAAAAATTATGAGATCCTGGTGTGTTCCAACATATCTTTGGGTAACAGCCAATGCTAATCTTGTTTGAGAACAATGTGAAATATAGTGTGTGCCAGAAAATGCAAGTTTGGCTCTATTGTTTGGACTGTGAAATTCCCAACAACTCCTTAAAAGAGAAAAAATTGTTAATCTTGCTGTACTTGTGGACAAACAATTTAGACAGTTACTAGGAACTGTAATTGTGCTTTCCTCAAATAGCTTGGGGAGTACAGCCCAAGCTGCAGAGCCAAATCATTGCCCTGCCATGCTCTGAATTATAGTTCATGTGATCATCTCCCACAGCCTTTTCTCCCTGCTGCAAGAGAGTTAGTTATTCATTGTTGTGATCCACTAGAACGTTAAAAAAAAATTAGAGATGGTCAGACATTGTCAAAACATCTGAAGCTTGCAATTAATGTCCCCTTATTGGTATGGTGCTTCTTCGTTGTGGGCCCAACCCAGATATAATCTATGGGGCTGAGTCTACAGAGAATCTCTATTCACAGGCTGCAATGGAACAACTGCACGATCAGACTGAAAGGGTACTGTTGTGAATTCCCATATCCTTCCTTCAAAGTTGAAGAAGTTTAGGGTAATTGTTTTACATTTACACAGACAAGTCATTCTGTTGTCATGTTCTTTCCCTGCTGCTTTTGCTTTTCCTATTTGTGTGTTTCTGGTACTGGAAGGAAAAAAGCTCCCTGTGGATTTAAAAAAAAATCAATATGTACACCACAGATCTCTAGTCAACAGAACACAGGAATATGACAAAGGACTATGCTGCAGGTAATTTAACTCTGAAGATGCTGGAGTAAATAAAAGTCTTAATTAACGATAATATATTTGATTAAATAGGTGCTAATTGTCATGGTTCATTGGAAATCCTTTGCCATTAGAGAGACTCTGCGGTAGAGTTTTCCAGGAAATAGTGAATGTTTTGCTTCTTTGATATGCATGGTATTTACCAGGCTGGACTATGAAAATTAACACACTGACCTTTGGATATGGATAGAAAAATCTTGGAACTAGCACAAGTGGGCCAAGATCGCAAGCTCTGCATTTCCTTTTGGCTGCTGGTACAGTAGTATGTTAGCAAGTTGTATCACGAGGTCAATAGCACTATAGTTTACAACCTTTCTAATTACTGTTTGAAATGGATAAATCCACAATCTAAGTCTCGCCTGTGTATGACTGTATTTTTTGTTCAGATCAGTTCTTTTTTTTTAAATACTGAAAACAAAAATCGCTCTGGAGCCCATGCATTTCAGAATTAGTCCTTCTGTATCTCTTAGCCATATAAGGCTAAGGCTACACTTGCAGATGTACAGCGCTGTTAGTTAAACCCGTGTTCGTACAGCTGAGTAGGGAAAGCGCTGCAGCCTGTCCACACTGGCAGCGGCCAGCGCAGTAACTACCACTGACGTGGCTACATTTGCGGCACTTGCAGCTGTATTGGGAGCAGTGCATTATGGGCATTCAGGTAGCTGCAACGTGCTTTTCAAATCGGGGGGGGGTAGTGAGGGGGACTTTGACAGGGAGCGTTTTGGGAAAAAGAGTGGATTTTTGGAATCTCCACAGAGTGTCAGCTCATTATTTCCACACCTCCACATCCCCTGCCTCTCTCAATCACTGAAAGCAAATAGCAGGGGCTTTGTTTGTTTTTAAAGAGCAGATAAAAGAGAGGAAACGGAGCCTGTGTTTAGCAGCTGTGAGCTCTGAACTCCAACCCGGAAGTGCCGTTTCAAAACAAAGCAGCTTCTGGAGATCATTAACTCCGTTGTTCCTGGGCTACACTGAAAGACCAACGTTCCACCCACTTCGCAACAGCTGTTATTCCTCTCGGGAATGAGGTGGAGTACATGCAGCGCTGTATCTGAGGAGATACAGCGTTGCACGTGCCTTGCAAGTGTAGCCAGTTAATGAGTTACAGCGCTGCCGGCAGTTTTATTACGCTGTAACTTGTAAGTGTAGCCAAGGCCCAAGTCAGTCAGGCTATTGGGGATGAGTGTAAGGGGTTGGATCCCATTGAGTTGTTAATGTGAGGAGCAGATTCTGTAGACAGCTTGGGAAGAATTTCAAAGGCTCAGCTGGTCGAAGTTATTTGGCTCCCCTTGGCTGAGAAGCTCAATGGCTAATAGCAGCCAGGGAAATAAAGAGTGTGTGGGAAGTGGCGGGAGGAACATGAGACTGAAATGCGTTTAACCTCTGGAAAAATAAACCAATTGGGGGAACTGAGAAGAAACAACTCAGAGATTCCTTGGTGGGGGAGCCCCTGTCCCCACAGTGGCCACTGGGAATGGGGAACTTCCTCTAACAAATAGGCTGATGGGGAAGATTTCCCCAGTACTCCTACACTTTTGGTGTGAGTGTAGTCAAGATGTATAACTTAGTGCTGGCAGGACAATTATCTGTTTTCTGGCCTCAAGTCACACAGCAGGCAGGGCCTGCTCTAGGCACCAGCAAAACAAGCAGGTGCTTGGGGTGGCACATTTCTAGGATCGGCATTCTGGCGCCGGCCATGCCACCGCTAGAAATGTGCCCCCGCCGCCCCAGCTCACCTCCGCTCTGCACCACTGCCGCTCGGCTTCTCCCCCTCCCTCCCAGGTTTTCACGCGTGGTAAGCCTGGGAGGGAGTCGCACGTGGCAAGCCTCGGAGGGAGGGGTACGCAAGCAGGGAGGGAGGGGGAAAAGCCGAGTGGCAGTGGCAGAGCGGAGGTGAGCTGGGGTGGGGAGCGATTCCTGTTTCTCTACTCCCGTTACTTCCTGCGCCCCCCTCGCCCTAGCTCACCTCTGCTCCGCCTGCTCCCCTGAAGGTGCCGCCGCTTCGCTTCTCCCCCCTCCCTCTCAGGCGAAGGAGTGGGGAGAAGTGGAGCGGCGGCATGTTCATGGGAGCAGAGGTGAGCTAGGGCAGGGGTTGCGGGGGAGGGGGCACAGGAAGCAATGGGTTGGGGGAAATGCAGCATGTGCGGGGGAGGAGGTGGGGCTGGGGATTTGGGGAAGGGGTGGGGAAGGGGTAGAGTTGAGGTGGGGCCGGGGGTGGGGGGAGCAAGAAAAAAATGGGGGGGGGGGGAAATATTTTTTTTGCGTGGGGCAGCAAAAATCCTAGAGCCAGCCCTGATGGCAGGGAGGTAGAGGTTACGAATTGTTAATACACTTGTCCCATGGCAGGGGTCAGTATCCACTGACTCCAATGGCTACTGTTGCAATGCTGACGACACCCACTATTCTTTTTGTTTTCCTGTCAAGACCGGAACCTGTTTGTTTTGTACGTAGCAGGATAGGAGTGTTTGAGGCTTTACAAAGAGGATAAAGGCATTGTCTCTGTCCAGAGGAGCTTGCAGTCGATGGGAACAGGTTTTGGGGGAAAATGTGTCAAGGGGAATTGTGAATGATACTCTGAAATTTTGCCAGAAT
This sequence comes from Chelydra serpentina, assembly GCA_037349315.1. Classification (NCBI taxonomy): domain Eukaryota; kingdom Metazoa; phylum Chordata; order Testudines; family Chelydridae; genus Chelydra; species Chelydra serpentina. The sequence continues at coordinate 862,281 of JBAIAC010000018.1, forward strand.
GTGAAACATTTAAATGAGTTTGACAACCCAGTGTCTCCCCATGCTCTAACTGTAGCCTTGCACAGGGATGGAGTTCATTTTGTTTGCCCTCCATGTCATATGTCTGACAACTGAAAATTGTGGCGGCAGAAGAAAAGGAAGCTTCTCAGAAGGAGTTCTGTTCCCCTTTGAGTGGTTCAGTCCCACAGTTAGTGGGCACCAAGCTCATTCGAGGATGGGAGGGGAATATCTTCACAAACTGTGTTTTGACCTGAACAGGTCAGCCTTCTGCATGACCCAGTATCCAACCTTTTGGAGGCTCAAAGGCAGTGTTGATCCTCTTGGAATCAATAGCAACATTCACACTGATTTTAAGTGGAGAGCTGGATCAAGTCCATCCTTCTGGGTTAGGGCTCAGTACTGAATTCACATAAGGTTCCTGAATTACACAAAGTCCCTAACTGAGGAAATGGATTAGATGTATTTATTAAGCCATCTTAGCAGGGTCAGTAGTGGCCTGGCTTTTCATGTGCAGAACATCCACAGCTTCCATTTGAGGCCAGTGGTCGTATGGTTGTTCGAGGCAAGAGCCACATTTTAAATTAATTTTAAAAAATGGATTGCACATCAGACCTAGCTCTTAAATGGCACATTTAATCCATAGATCTCAAAGTGCTGGACAAAGTATGTAAGTATCATTTTATTGATGGGTAAGCTGAGGCACAGGGAGGTTGTTACCTGCCCAAGATTACCCATCAGGTTGCAGTGAGAGCTGGGAACAGAACCCATGTCTGCTAAGGCCCAGATCAGTGCTGTATTCGCAGCATTATGCTACCTCCCTTATGGCTATTTTATTCAAAAATCCAAAAATACTAGTCCATAATACAGTGAAGAAGTTTCATAATTTCCGCTAAAATAAAACAATACTTTATTTCCAGACTGAAAAAAATAGATATTTATAAACTATTTTGTTTACGTTCTGAGTAAATAATAAAAGCCCAGATACATTTTTTTTCCTGATGAGGCGGGGGGGGGGGGGGGGGGGGAAGAAACACTCCTGGATGAGACTATGCAACGTCTTATCCCAGAGCAAATCTTGCAGCCGAGTTATTAACCCCTGAAAAAGAGTTCATAATGGAAACACTGACAGCTCCTTAATTATAGTCATTCTAGTGGGACCTGTAATAATAAGATAGCACCCAACTTTGTTGGGCTGCCACATCAACTGTCAAACATATGTACAAAAATCCTTTCTGGAATAGAGATATGCTGTGATGTTTTTCAAGGGCAACTTGAATCCGCTGTTCTCAGTGAACTCTTGTAGCTAATATATGCAACAGGGTGAGTTGGTTTGGTGGTGGTGGTGGTGGTGTTTTTTTTTTAAATCAAAACTGTATCCCACCACTCAATGTGTTAACATACACAGTGTGTATCTGCTGATTTAACAGACTAAGCATATTATTCATAGACTAGATGCTGAGGTAATGAGAACCTGTATTATTCTAGGCAGTTGAGGAAAAACTAATAATGTCAGAAATAATTTTTTTTCATGATAGGATCTTGATGTTGAACCTTGCTTTGAAACACAGGCGCTATAACTGCTGTTGTTCATGCAGGATAATGGGGAAGCCTGCATAGTAATATCCTCCCATGCGCTGCAGGAATGGCATTCCAGGGAGCCAATATTCCGGGGTATATTAATCATCCCTTCTGTTGTGTTGCTGATTAAGGGTTTTTCACAACTTGTTTCCTTTAGATTATAGAAAGTTGTTAATGAAGTAGGACTTGGCGAGAGCGGGGGTTCAGCTCAGTGGTGTGTGTGTGTGGTGTTGAAAGGTCACTTGGGAAACCAATCCTGTACCAAAAGTAAGCTGCCATTCAGCAGTTAGCACTGGGCTATACTGATATACTGTACTTATGCCACGGTTATTTTAAATCTTTCAGGGACAGCTGATTTTTTTGGCCTTCCTTGCCCAGTGCTACACACATTACAGATACAATGCCAAATGACTTCTCTTGCATGATTTTTTTAACATTCAAAAATACACATCACTAACTGATTTTTAGTTTGTGTTTAAAAATCTTTCATTTTTGGTTACTTGACAAGACATCTCTCTTTGTCCGGATAATAAAAGGGATAATGGTGCTTTAAATGCCTATTTTATCTGCAACAGAACCTGGTGGGGAGGAAAAAGAGAGTAGCTGATTTTAATGAATTGTCCTACTGGGTTTTTAGGATTTTTTAAAATGTTTATATTATGGGATGATAAATATGTTTTCAGGCTCATTTTGCCTAATAAACAGGTTACTCTGGATAGTAATCAAGAAATAGTGTCCCTGCATAGCCTTCAGGAGTTAATCTTCCTAAAAATAGCCTTTCTGATTCCTATTCCGCCAATGATATTGATCACTTCAATGCTGCTGAGACAGATGCTGCACCTGAAGCATTGATCTTTGACATTATGAGACTTCTATGGGTAGACACACTGATGTGTAAAATTGATTTCCATTTTTTTTTCTGGAGCTGTGGGTTTACAAAAACCTAATTAGCAATATTCCAAAAATCTGCTTTATTTCACGTTTAGTAGAGGTAGAGATTTAATTACCATTGTTAGGTTTTAAAAGAATAAGCAAAATATGTTTTTAATTTTCAACAGATCTCTCAGCAAGCTATAACTGAAGCGTGCAGTTGAAAATAAATTTACTTAGCAACTTGTTCCCTCAATCACTTTACTGGCAAATAAATTCTGACGCAGATTAATAACTACTGATTATAATGGGGAAAATTCCGTCTAATAATGAAGAGCCATTATTCATTTTTTTAAAGTGGAGTGCTAACATAAATTACTGTAGCTCAATTTCTTTTTAAACTGTAGATCACCCTCTCTGCTCTAGCACTCATTTGGAATATTTGTTACTGAAAAATACTTGCTCAATAGAGATTTCAGGACTGAACCAGTAGGCTTGCATTCCATTAGACAGTTGCTCTTTCCGGTCAAGTACTTGGCACACCCTGGTGGAAAGAAAAGCTAAAGTACCAATAAGCTGCGTTCTAATTACAACTATTTCTGAGCTGTTTCATAAACCAGTAGGAAAACTGCGTTTACCCCAAGGAGCAGCATGTACAGTTCATTGTTGCTAAACTGAATAGCAATATTGATTTTTGTAAGGTGCTAGGGAGCATGTGTGCACAGTTCAATTTCATACCAGTCAGTCATTTCTAGCACTGATGTTGATATCATCACTACCACAGTTCAGATGGAAAAGTGAAGGGTAAAGGCTACCCTGTGCCAAGTGGTTACGGATTGTCAACTACTGTACAATTTGCTTATTGTTTCCATGCTTGTTCAAATCATGTGTTTAATAGGTGGTATTTAAAAACTTACTGCTATACACATTTTCTAAATACTACTATATTTACATATCAAACAATGTGAGGCTTCAGAAATTCATCAGCCAAAATATTACTTTGGCGAACGCCTCTTGCCTCCTAACACACAAGGGTATGTCTACACTGCAATTAAAAACCCACGTCTGGCCCATGCCAGTGGGCTTGGGCTAAGGGGCTGTTTAATTTTGCTGTAGATGTGCCGGCTCTGAGGCCCTGCAAGGTGGGAGGGCCATAGGGCTTGGCCTATAGCCTGAGCCTGAATGTCTACACCGCAGTTAAACCACCCCTTAGTCCGTGCCCCGTGAGCCTGAGTCAGCGGGCATGGGCCAGCCACGGCTATCTAATTGCAATGTAGACATGCCCATGAAAGCCTTGTCCACTATGTGGTGGAGAAATCTGAGCCCTCTGACAACCCATAGCTGTCTCTCTCCCAGTCAGAGCTTGGTGCATAATATGCTGTCTTAATATGTAAAGTGCACCTAGATGAGCAGTAAGTGAGGTAGTTTTCCTCCTTTGATGTGTAGGAGATACAGTCACAATTATGTCTCCTGTCGTTTGGGGGAAACAAAACATGCATTGGGCTTGAATCACTTGTGCAGAGAGGCGTGAATTGCACATTCAGCTTCTGTGGGCTGCTGTGCCCCAGGGGATTCATACCCACAGGGAGCACAGCTTTACTTTGCTGCTTGAGCTCTCTAGGAGCCCTGCTGCCAAAAGCACCCTGGGCGGTGATGATGTAAATCAACGCATTCCAGTCAGCCTGGTTGTATTCTCTGCTTAACCAGTACCACTACATGCTGTTGTAACCTCCATTTCCTCATGGGAGAGTTTCAGCCACCCAACTTGATCTGTCCATTATCTTCAAAGGTCTGTCAGTATAAAAGCCTATTTCCTTCTTCCTGGTATTAGATGTGGACATCTTGTTAGTGATAAGGTTAGCCGTCTAATTACATCAATATTAAAGTAATAATCTTCCCCCCCATTTTTTTGTTTTCTAATGGGTCCCATGTTTTAAATCTGGGTCTCTTATCCCCTTGGTTTATACCTGGGGAATTGTTTCCTTCTCAAAGAAGTCCTTACCTCTCTGTACACAGAGGCATTGTTGTTCAGAGAGCCCAAAACAGAGTGTCATGGATTCCGTGCCAGCTTCGCTTGTGTTTTAGGAAAGGCTTCCTATCTGTATTCCTGGTATTGTGCTGACATACAGCTGAATCCTAAACAGTGGATGACTCAAGCAAATGTTCATGGCCAAGGTTACAGATCTTTTACGCCCCCCATTCATCACATCCTTTTGTTTGTCTGTGACTGACCAGGGCTATATCTCCAGAGCCAGTTATTAAACAGTCTTTATTAATGTAAAAAGGTCAGTGGTAAAATAGCATCTTATAAAACTTTCTCGGACTCTTAACAGCTTATTTCATCAACAAGCTAAGCCTGCATCTGATGAGGTGTAAAAACGCCATGTTCGCAATGACAGGGTTAAATGAGGCCAGACAGCCCCGTCAGCCTCTTCCTTGACACCTGGAGGGGAGGCAGGTAATTAAGCATTAGATCTAGCTGATGAGAACCAGAGTATAGTGGTTCTTGTAAAGGAAGGATTGTAGGGCTAATAAAGGAAGAGGAGAGCTGCGGGTTATAACTTGGGACTGGCCCTGAAGGGAGCAGGTAGCCAGGGAAAGGGGTTCCAGTGACGGCTGGAGAGGCTGGAAACTGCTAAGAGGAGGCTTCTCAGCAGCAGACTGGCAGGAAGCCATACAAGGACTTGAGAGAGAGAACTGGAGGGTGTAGACTTGGGGAAAGGCACCTGTGGCCAGGCAGAGGTAGGAAGCAGCCCAGGATTAACAAAGGCTTACAAGAAGCAGGTCTTAGTTGCCGGAATAAGGGTTCCTAGGCTGGAACACAGAGGAGAGGGTGGGCCTAGGTTCCCCTGCCATCCCCAGAAAGGGGGCTAAGAAAGCCTCCATGAGGAGGAGAGGGCGAGGACTACAGATCTGAGACTGGGGATGGTACTGATGACTTAATACAAAGTCCCAGCACTCTTGTTCCGTGGGATTCTTTTGTTACCCAGTGGTGGTGAAATTATGAACGACCTGTCTGGAGGGCCGGCATCTTGTGAACAGGCCTATTGTTGCGAAGCCAAACTGCTGTCTGGCAGGGGAAACTGAGGTGGAGTTGCTGTAGTGCCACCTCAGGCCATGAGGAGAGGTGCTGCTCAGTAGGCATTGCTCCATTACACTGCCACAGTGGTTTTACCTTTGTCATGTACATAATCTCCTGAGTAGCTCTACGAGCTGCCAATGTCAGGATACAATGACCGCTTCCTCCTCTCCATTTCCCCCACCCCCACTGATTTGGGGCCTGAGAGTCTCAGGGGACCACTCTTACTTTTCCCACTCAGCTTTGCCTTTACCAGGATGTTGATTCCACTTCCACTGAAGCTTAGCACAAGCTTGGGAGGTAACTGAAGATGACACAGGCTCATGCAATTCAGGCCTTTGGCCTGCCCGTTCCTTTCCTTTAATCAATCCTTGCCTTGTTTCCAGTCTAAAACCACTTGTGGTCCTCAACTCTTGTTTTTAGATTACTTCCAATGGAAAGTGAGGGGATTAGGGAAAAGTGGGATGATGAGTGGGGAAAGCAGAGAAAGATTGAGGAAAGGGGAAGGGGCAAAGAGCATTGGTCCAGAATAAGATGGATTCCAAAGAAGACAAATTTGAGGAAAAAGAGAGGCCAAAAAAGCGCACACACCTCGCATGAGGGTGAAAGAGGATAGAGATAGAGGGGGAAAAAAAGGAGCACTATAACAAGATACAACTCTGACTGAAGGCAATGGGAGAAAACAGGAGTGGATCCTTCAAGAACAGAGTAGAAAATACCTGAGTGACTGAGGCTAGGAGAAAACAGAACAGGGAAGGGACGTGGAAGGTTAAATATTGTTCTGCATCCCTCCCTTGCTGTAATATATATATATATATATATATATATATATCCCATTTTCTCTTCCAGCATGGGGAGGGAAGGATGGACACGTCTGGTAGGTCAGGCATGTAGGAAGGGGAAGTTGTGAAATAGTGCACCAGGAGCCAAGCCAAAAATCATCATGCCATAATCTTGCATTTCCAATTCGCTGAAAGGGTCTGTCTCCTGATTTTCTTCATCTAGAGTCGCACTGATATAATTCCTTGACTCAACCTTCCACCCAAACCTGACTCTAATCACCTTCTGTGGTTCCTCCTCTTCCAGTATTCCTCCTTCTCTGAAGGTTCTCAGTACTCTGTATGCAAGTCACTTCCACGCTCTTCTGAGGTGGGGCATTCTTGACTGAAGTGCTCTGTGGTTATGAAACAAAAGCCATCACGTGCTTGTTGGTTCTTCCCTTTTGCCATGTGGGTGTGTCTTCAATGTCCTTTTTATCAAAGGGGGGAAATGTCTATTAATAGTTAGAAAATGAAGGCCAAGTGTACTCATTCCTTCAGATCCTAATCAGGGAGAACAAGAGAGCTAACTTGGCTCCCATATATCTCCCCTCTTCTCCCTTGCATTTGAGCTACTTCCCATCCCTGTCTCAAATGATACCCTCCTTCCTACTCTATTCAGGTTTTTATTATGGGTTCATAACCATAGTATCTGAGCGTTTTCCATTAATGCCTTAAGTAATGTGACTAACAGTCACGTGTTGTTCGTTCTGTCATCCTCTTTCCAAGTGCAAAGTGTTTGCATGGAGTATCTTGTTTTGGTACGGTTCGGGGTTTTGATAAACATGCTGCTGTGTACGTAGAGAAAGCAGATCAAAGAAATGTGCCTTGCACTTGGCGTGGAAGGTGATGAGATTTAGGATGGTCCTTTAGTCCCTAGGGGAGTGCATTGCACCGTCTTAGACTGGTCTCTGAGGAAGTTCTGTCTCCCACACAGATGAGCGTCACACTTATTTCAGAGAGTTCCAGTGAGCCAAAGGGGTGAAGTTGTTAACCACAGTCTTCACCCCAGAGCTTTTAGGCAGGGCTGGTGCAAGGAAGTTTTGCGCCCTAGGCAAAACTTCCTTGCACCAGCCCTGCCCCTCCCCCAGCTAACGCCGTCACCCCCCGTGGCAGCCAGCTCCCCCACCTGCGGCAGGCGGCTCCCCACCCCGCCGCCAGCGGCAGCTCAGCCCCCTGCCCGCGGACCGCGGCAGCCTCCCCCCCCACCCGCGGCACCTCCCCAGCTCCACGCTGAGCCCAGCGTGGAGCCGGGAGGCAAGAGGCAGCCGCGACGAGCCGCCCGCGAAGCCCTGCTGAGCCCCAGCGGCACGGCAACAGCCCTCGCCACAGCAGGGCTTTGCGAGGAAGTGGGCGGCTGCCTCCTGCCTCCCGGCTCGAGCGTGGAGGCAGGAGTCAGCCGCCCGCTGCTGAGGGTGGCGAAATGCTGCCCCCCATATCCTGGCGCCCTAGGCAACCGCCTAGGGTCGCCTAGTGAAAGCGCCAACCCTGGCTTTAGGTAGTCTTTCAGCTGTCCTGGGCCCAGGTCATGGGGTGCCTTGAAAATAAGGACTGAGATCTTGAACTTGATTCTAGCCCTCCCCTGGGTGGAACACTTGGCACTGAAAGGCTCTGCTCCTGTTGAGCACACGGAGAAGTCTTGTGTGCTCATGTGGGTTCACCATGGAGAAGATCAGGATAGGAGCGTGCCAGGCTCTGCTGCCTCCTGGTTCCCTTGTTTCATATAGCATATGACAACTGTTAGTGGAAGGAAGGTCTTTCATAGCTCGATTGAGTCTCAGTATGCTGACTGATCCTTTCTTTTGAAGAACAAACTCTCCTGCCCCGCAGTGTCCTAATCCACCCTTATCAACTGTCCAATCAGTGAAGAGATTACCACGTCAGGATTGGTTGTTGCCATAGCGGTGAAGCTAATTACCCTTTGACTGTGGTGACTGCAGATTAAAACAAAGAAATAAAACTGTATGCGGTCAAATACAGAATTTTAATAACCCTAATCCACGTGAAAAATGTTGGTGCTGAACTTCTGTGTTCCTTCAATAACTGTCATGGAAAGTCTGAGCAATATCTTTTTTTGTGAGATGTTAGGTTTGAGCTTGGCCTCCGTTTCTTTCCTCGGGGATCTCTTGTATTCTTATACCTTGTTGTTGGCCCGTCTGTGCAAATCCAACCATCTCTGTTTAATTTCCTTGTGAGTGCTGTGATGGCTCTGCTCCAGTGGATCTGTTCTGTGCAGCATTTGTTAGTGGCCTGCTTTGTGTGAAAGTTGACTTTTCTGAATATTTTCCATATAAAATGTCTTTGCTGTTTTGGACAAAGAGGTAATGAAACACAATCACCTTCCTGGGCAGAGTTTTATTTCTTAATAGTTAGGTGGTCTCCCTGGCGCATGGGTGCATCGACTGTATTTGTTTCTGGCTTCCCCTGGCTACTCAGTGTAAAAATATTACATGCTAACTGGAGACCACAGTAGATAAGGAACACTAGCTGGTTGAGTGCTGCACACAATTTGTCATATGTTTCTCTCAAATCAAGCTGAAGCAGTTATGTGAAAGTGATTAGTGCATGACAGTGAACTATTTGTATAGTACTGACTTTAAACAGACAGGGTGGGTGAGGCAATGTCTTCTATTGGCCCAACTTCTGTTGGTATAAGAAAGACAAGCTTTCGAGCTTACAACTTTAACTTTAAACTGACTCTAAACAGACAGTCCAGCATCTGAGCTTTGACCTGTTAACAACTTCCTCATTGAGAGACTGTGGTGCAATGAGTCATTGCACTTGGCGAATTCAGACTGTTAACCCTGTCAAGGTGGAACAACCAGGAAACACATATTGTGGAACGATGAAAACCTAATGCTGGCGATATAACACAAGAACTGAGGTAACAGTCAAAAGAGAAGCAAAATGACAGATGTCCATCCTATTTCAAGCAGGCACACCTCAGTAGGCTAGACTAATCCATAGTCTCCAATGTTTCCTCCCCATTTTGTCATGTGAGTGTCTCATCTGCCAGAATAAACAGGAGAGTGTGCTAGTGGGTTACAGTTAGTAACCCAAGGTTACTGGGTGAATGTAGCTGTGAAGCTGTGGTACCTTTTTTTTGTCCTCCATCCTCCCAGTATATCTTGCAATTTTCTAAGAACTCCCCCTGCGTGCAGAATTCAGCAGCTCTTTTTATATATATATATATATATATATATATGTAAGAGTGATGAAAATCCTATCTCACACAAGTATGTAGTCGCAAATGGCACCGGGATCTCCAGCGCTGTCGTCACAAGTTGTGGAAACGGTGCTAATTGAGCACACCAGAATTACGGCTTTGTTTACAAAGAAACTGATTTATTTCTTCGCACATTTAAAAAATACAAGTAAGTATTCGGCCATGGGAAAACCACCTGACGGGAAAGCACCACCTGATGGCCACGGGAAAGCACCAGTTTCTTCGCAAAAAGCACGGAAGAGGCGATGATTTACAGCACGTCCCCTGATGAAGTTTACTGCATTCACCGCAGTAGACAAAGTATCTTTCAATTTTGTAAGCAAAGTTTTTGCGGCAAGTGCATGATGGTGCAACATACTTACGTCCCTGTGCTTAATTTTAGATTTGCCTTCTAAAAAAAATCTGGCATGTCTCGCACCCCCAGAAAGGGCATCTCGCATGCCTAGGGGATACGTGCACCCCAAGTTAAGAACCCCTATATAGTTATTTAATATCTAGATTTCTATTCAGGAACAGACTACACAGCTCAGAGTCGAGCAGTGGGAGCTGGTGATACAGAGGAAATAATAAGTTGGGGGATGGCAAAGAGAAAGATGAAGTTGAGGAAGAAGCTGGAGCCAAAACATAATGTAAATCAGAACACTCTGTGACTGGATCCATTATTGGTGCTAAGTAGCATATGGAGTTTTTGGAAGGGAGTTATGTATTGCTCTTTTGATTTCCAGGCCTAAAACATGTAACTGGTTATGTGTTGTGTAGGCGTTTTGTCTATAGTACAAATACAATATAGATGATGTGTTTGGTGTACAGGTCAGGTGCCCTCCATATTTTGCAGGTAATAAGAGCTGGTTTAATTTGTTGTATGTGGCCAGAGACTTCAGCTGTCGGCATCACAGATTGCATAGGATTCTTAGCGGACACTGATTAAACAATGGACATTGTTATACTGTATGAACCAAAGGTGAGCATGTTGTATGTGCCTGGGTCCTTCGTGAAGGAATATCTGTTCTAATGCATCTACTTAGATATGCTCCACGAAGTCTACTTACATTTCTTGTTGATTAAACAGGCCTCTGGATTGCATGGTTTCAGGAAATGTGGCCACACAGTTTTTTACAAGACATGCGTGACTTTCTTGCCCTATAAAAGTGTCCTTTTTCTTGGGAGACCAAATTAGGTATTACTATACTTTAGCAGAGTAGAAAATTTGGATTACGTTCCTGGTGACGTGAGAACATCTTTACAGGCATTTCTGAGGTTGTTGGAATTGACTGTTTAATGTGGTTACAATAGTTAGTATGTTTTATCTGCATATCTCAGTGGAAAAGAAAATGTTAGACCTTTCAGTTCCTTTTCCCTGCAAGTACCTCTAAATGTAGGTGGTGTAGATTGCATGCCAGAATTGTAGACTTCATCTGTGAATGTCTTTTTCTAGAAGATGGAATAATTGGACTTTTTTGGGTAATTCTACTGTGTTGTCTAGAGGAAGTGGGGGCTGTGTGGTACGATTTCAATATATGAATCTTAAATTTTGTTAATGCTTGTCCTGGATTACTCTTATTGTCAGTCTACGACAATATTCTAACTTCCTTTCTGCCTCAACGGTGTCTGGAGGCTGCAATCAGAAGTTTTCTTTCTTAATTTTAATTAATCCTAAAATACTGAGACATTCCTTGGTGAAGCATGACTTTTTTTTGTAAGAATGGAATTCCCAGAGGGTGGTGAGTGTATTGTATCCTAAAATCTGCAAATGTTATGTTTGGTAATGACTATAGTCAAATATGTGGACTCAGAACCTAAATAAATCTGAGATTTAAAGGGGCAGGTAGACTCGAAGTCCAGACAATTTATTGACTCTTGGAGTTGCCAGTTGCTTCAATTTTCCCTAGGGGAGTATCTTCTTGTTATGATATTTGCTTCATATTGTGGCATTGTATTGCTCTGACATCTTAAAGTAGTACGTAGAAGAAGGTAATTCAAATGGCAGTGCTGTGATGGGATGAACCTAAGAGAACATCTGTTACTTGCAACAAATATCTCCCAGAGACCTTTGTGGTTTCTAACTTCCATTAGGCCTTCATTCCCAGTAGAGGTGAAGAATCCATACTGGAGTAACTCATGACAATAGTTACTGATACACAGGGGATAATTCCTATATTATTTATGATTGATCATTATTATTAATACTCAGAATGGTTAAATGTTAGATGTGGTAATGGTAAGAAAAAATAAAACTGGGTAACTGGGTGACATTGGTCTATTTAGATTCTGCTTGAAAGTGTAATTATCACAATTTACATGAATTTAAACATTTCTTTAATTAAGATTAAATTAGGTCTTTATTTTCATGATCATTAACAGTACCTGTTAGTCCCATTCATAGTATTAGTAGGGTCTGTGCAGCAAGCTTTACCTCTGGAGCTATTACAATACATCTAAATCCTGGGTCAAATCTCCCCAACATGTCCTATCCTAGATATCTCCTCAGAAGAGATTTATAATCATGCCAGATTATATTATGATTTTTATATGGATTGATGTCCACAAATCACTAGCATGCAAGCACTTAACATAATGTTACTAGTGATTCTCATGAAGATCTGAACTGAAGTATCAAAGGTCATTTGGAGGGTGCAATTACTCAGTGTTTGTTCCAGTCTGATCACTTGTGCTATTACTTAGGTTGTAAACTCTTTGGGGGCACGGTCCATGTTTTTGTTCAGTGTTTGTACAGCACCTAGCACCATGGGGGTCCCGGTCTATGGCTGAGGCTATTGCAATATAAAAATATATAAATTAATGCTTTAGGAGATTTCACACTTAGTGATGTCTGGAGTTGTATTGCTGCATCCTCTAAATAGCATAGGACACTTATGCCAAAAGGCTTCTGGGTGCCAAACAAAATGGAAATTAAAAAGCATCCCTAGACCGTGTAGGGAGCCATGCAACAGGATAGAAGGTGTACAATAATTGGAAATACTTTATAAACCTACAGTATGAACCACTGGCGAATATCAAGGATAGATACAAACAACAAGGCTGATACAAATAACATTTGGTTCCTATACCGCAAAATGGAGAAAATACCAACTATAACCTAACGCAATGAGGAAACAAAACAAATAGAATGGCAGCTGGTTTATCCATCAACAGTGTAATTGATAGAAGAAAAACACCAGATAAATAGTTAGAGATAGCTCTGATGGATTTAAATGTATAAATTGCTAAAGGGGAAGCTTGTTATGACACTTCCCCAAGGCACCTGGGGTTATGAGGCATCTTGCTACCACCTGTCTGTACCTTCAGTGGAGACGCTCTTTGAATCCACAAGTTGCTGGCAACACAAGCACTACCTTTCAGGTCTCCTCAGGCCTTGTTCTCCCTGTACAGGTTATCAATACACACCCATGAACCCCTGAGTCCTCCAAGCATCCCTCTGGAGTGCTCAACCCACTTCAGCAAGCACTCACAGATTTGCTACTCCCAATTGACTAATACACCCCGGCTGGCAAGATTCAGCTCACCATTCCCTACTCTACTTACACACAGCACTTAGTATATATGTAGTGAAAACAAGAACATGTTTATTGTCAAGGAATAGAGATTCAAGTGATTGAAAGTAAGAGGATAGGAAACAAATGGTTACATATAAAACAAAACACTCTTTCTAGAGCCTTAATGTACCTCATTAAACATTACGTTTTCCTACAAGATTGCTTACCCCAAGTCCTCCTTTGAGCATTTTCAACCAGATTGGTTGAGATCCCTTCTTTCATATATCATGCCCATTAGAAGCTTGTCTTCACAGATGGAAGGATAACCGGGGACTCATCTGCATCTCAGATATCATTTCAAAAGTCCATTGTCTAAGGCTGTTTACACTATAGAATTTTGTTGACAAAAGGCAGCTTTTGTTGTCAAAACAGTGAATGCGTACACATGGCGACAAGGGCCAGTATAGACACCACGCTTGATTTTATCACTTTAATTGGCCTCCAGGAGGTGTCCCACAGTGCCCATCCTGACCGCTCTGGTCAGCGGTTTGAATCCACTGCCCTGCAACCAGGTAACCATCCGCCACTCCCCCTTAGAAATCATGGGAATTTTTGAAATTTCATTTCCTGTTTGCTCGGCGTGGAGAGGTCTCATCGCATCTTTCCGGGTGACCTGACTGGTAGCAGGGTGGAGTTGCCAGCTTCCACACAATGATCGCCACGTGCTTCTCCACTGATAGGACAGCTCTCATTCTGGTGTCCTTTTGCCGCAGTGCTGGAGTGAGCTGTGCATACAGTTCCAGGAAGGTGGCTTTCCACATCCGAAAGTTCTGTAGCCACTGTTCGTCATCCCAGACCTGCATGATGATATGATCCCACCATTCAGTGCTTGTTTCCCAAGCCCAAAAGCTATGGGCTACCATCTGCAGCTGTTCTGTGAATGCCAAAAGCAATATAAAGTTGCTCCTATCGATATCACACAGCATGTCAGGCACCTGTGAGCCTTCTTCAGTTAGGAACTTCGCGATTAACTGCACTGCCATCCGCAATGTCTTCATGACAGTTAACAGAGCATAGGAAAACAGAGAGGTGGGGTGAACAGCAAACAAATGCTGTTGAAAAATGCTGCAAAAGAAAGCCGGAAGCCCATAGAATGCTGGGACAAAAATACAATGCATCATGGGATGTTGAGACAGGTCCCAAGATGCACCAAGATCCGCTCCATCTTCCCACAAGACCTAGTGGCAGAAGGAGTCAAGCTGGACTGTGGGATAGGTACCCACAGTGCATTGCTCACAGTGTCGATGATAGTACCCCAACCATGGACGCTCTCTGAACATGCAATACCGACTTTTATTATAGCTCTTTTTGAGTGTCGACACAACTTTTATCAACAGAACTCTGTGGTATAGACAAGGCCTTACTCCTAAACAGGATAACTCCTGCTGTTGTCTTTTCCTGCAACCCCAACCATCTGTTGATTTGCATTGTGCTCACACTGTAAATGGGTGCCATTATGAACCATTAATACTCAAATTGGCATATGACCAGAATGATGTAAGCATCTGTTTTTCTCCCATGCCCGATAGGAATATGTGGAGCACCTTATGATGACTTGTCTTAACTCACAGACCTAGAGAACATTCTATAATATTTAGTGTATACACATAACTCTTTACACATTTTCCATACATACATTTTGCAATGATTACGATGACCAGGATGACAAAGGCTTTCATTAGATACCTCAGATGACCTGTACTTCTATGAACGTCTTTGCCCTCAGCCACTTGGCAGCAAGAGGTCCTTGGGTCTCTCTTGTCTGGTCCATTTTTGAATATAATTTGTCAAGTAGCCTCAGGTTTTGTAGCTGCTTCTGACTCCTCCAGCCAATTATTGTGGTTTTACAACTACACTGTTTTATTAGTAAAAAATGTTTTTTCTGCCATATTGCTCTGAGACACACACACACACACACACACACACAATCATGGGAAACAATGGTGACACTGGCTATACTTAAAATGCTGTTATAGACATAAGGTGAGCAAACTGAATCAATAGAGAAATCTTTTCCTTAACCTCTGTCATCGTAACACAGAGTGTTGTTTTTAACAATAGAAGGTGCAAATCATTTTCAGACAGAAATGTGACTTTTAAGTGGACTGTGTCCCTTTGATATATCCAGAACTAAGGAACATTCCTGGTATGTGCACTGAGCAATTGTGGAAAGGTTCAGACTCCATCCAGTGGGGCGGATTCTTTTTCTTATTTAAAACAGAAATCTTCATTTATGGGGACTTTAAACTCTGCTTCCTCTGAGGCTCATTCCAAATGTACCATTGATAGGGGATTAAATTACCAGGGTTATTTTTGCTTTTTCGCTTTCTGCTAGCATCTGGTCACAGACGGTTAATTTACATTTAGGGCTTTCTGGGGAGTAGCCTGCATTCCTCTCAGTATGTACACCGAGGGGAATATATTCTCTGTGGAATAAGTGCAGGGTTTCTCAAGCAGGGAGCCAGCACCCCACCCCGTGGCAACGCACCAGATTAGTTCAAAGGGGCCTTTGGGGCAGAAGTGAGAGGATTGGTGTTGGGAGGGGGGGAAGGGGAACTTCAAGGACACAGAGCCATCCCTTTACACACTACAGGTAAAAATGGAGGGGGCTCCGGGAAAGCCATTCATCTTCCCTCCCTGCCTCCCTAGTCATTATTATACTTGGCTTTGGAAGTAACTTAGGGTACGTCTATACTACCCGCCAAATCGGCGGGTAGTAATAGATCTACTGGGGATTGATTTATCGCGTCTCATCTAGACGCGATAAATCGATCCCAGAAGCGCTCCCCGTCGACTCCGGAACTCCTGCACGGTGAGAGGAGGAAGCGGAGTCGACGGGGGAGCGAGCCTGCGCCGCGTGCACCCGATGTAAGTAAAGTTACTTTCGATCTAGGAAACGTCGACTTCAGCTACGCTATTCTCGTAGCTGAAGTTGCATATCCTAGATCAATTCCCCCCACCCCACCCCTCAGTGTAGACCAGCCCTAACAGACATAGGGCTCAAGGGAAGCTGACAATCCCAAGCATCTCAGTTGAGCCTTAGGTGACTGAAGGAACAGGGAGGGAGATTGGCACTGTCAGAGGGGAGGAAGTTGGCAAAATAAACCTAAAAGAGAGTTGGGAGCATTGAACTAGACAATTCATGAGTGTTGATATTTCCTACAAGCGAACAGCTTGGCTACTGTGACGACTTGTATCAAAATCTTTTCTGCAAGAAGAATTGCAATGTCTCTGCCATGTTTCCTTAAGACCTGTTTTTTCAAAGAACTACCTGTTCATAGAAGGAACTATATTTTAAATTGTGAAATCCTAAGAGTGATAAGCAGCTGTTAAAGACATAGTTAATTATAGGTCTCTCATTAGCAGGCAACTTGGAATAAGCAGTAAAGCATATATGCAAATGCTGACAGTGGGTGGCAGTCACCAGGGTACTAAACTGGCGTAAGAGCAAGAAGATGAATAATATAGACACACAACTTGAGAAGCGCAAATATACACTTAAAGCACTGTTCTCTTGTTCAGTCAGCACTTCTTGTTACAATCTTATGCCATATGTTCTTGCTAAACAACAGATGTACTGTCTAACAATTAACAGAGCTTTTTCATTTGGGAATTTGGAATAACATTAAGGCAATTCATAATTAATTTTTGTCCCATTCTAAAGTTATCTTTTTTTGTTTGTTTGTCTCCTCTGTTGCTCCTCCTACTTTGCACTGGGGTAGGGTCTTCATCCAAGGATTTTGAAGTGCTTCACAACATTGAATTAATTTTCACGATACCCAAGTCAGGATGATCCCTGTTTTACAGATGGGAAAAGTAAGGGATGGAATGGTTAAGTGACCTTCCCAATAACACACACAATATCCATAGCACAGCCAGGAACAAAACTCAGCCATCCTATGTCCTAATCCTGTACGTTGACTGCAAGCCTATCCTTCCCTCCTTAAGTATGTTTTTATGCCTGGAGGTAGTTTATTTGAAAGCAATATCGAACATAGGTTAAATGGATTAGTAATTATGAGGTTGTCAGGATAACACCTGCAATATAGGGGGTCAGAAATCCCATTTAAAGACTGATAAATTGCATCAACCTAAGAGGTGGTTTGGAGGATGTATTCTGAATTAAAAGAACCATAGGAACAATCTTTCTTTGACAGACGGAATGGATTCGGTTGACTTAATGGGCTAACTTTTCAAAAGCAGCAATTAAAATAGTTCCTGCGGTGGTATTTTCTCAGAAAGGGACTTTTCACTGTTCAGAGTGGATAGCATCTTATCCTTTAAATCATCTGGAGGGATTTTTTTACTCATTTCTTTCCCCCAACCTAGTCTTACAGTATCCTTATTGCTGTGTAGAAAAATGTGTCTTAGGTATCTATTTTTCTTTCACAGAAATCTGATTATCTTGTAACTTTCTTATGTAGTCCTCTGTTGTAGATGAATCTAGTTTTAATCTGCTTCCACTTCCTATGATCTTGTAAATAATAACTGTAAGAAGAGCCAGAAGTTCAGTATTTCTAATTCATATTTTTCTTGCAACTGTGTGAGATCAGAGCTCTGCTTTATCAAATAAGTTTTTAAAAATGTTATTGTTTTTGTGCCTGTTTCTCTTTACATTTTTTGTGTAATTAGTTACATCATCTGACGCATTCCCTAAAAAGTGTTATTTTTCTCTTCATACATTCCCATATTTTCAGTACATTGGAAATCCATGAATTATTTCGTTTGATTATTTTTCTTTCTTAGGCTAATTGTAAGTGGTAAATCTTTTTATTGATGGTACTGTAGTTTTACATCACCTTTTTCAATCTGTAGCTATTTGATCCCACTATCTTTTGATGCAATTTAACGTTATAGCAAGAGCACGGCCACCTGCTACAGTTAAGACTGCATAGCTATTTCCCTAATACAATAGAATCAACACTAAAATAAGAAACAAAGGGCAGAAGTTGTGCATCAGCGCAGAAGTCAGGAAGGCCCATTGCAATTTAACAGTCCCCGAAGGGGCATCATTTACCATGCTGCACTATTTGACTTTATTGTGGTGTTTGGAGTATTCGCTATGCATAAAATGGGAATTATCACAAATACCTCACGATCCATTGTTTACAGCCAAGCTCTAAGATACAACCGCATTTGCTCCAATCCCTCAGACAGAGACAAACACCTACAAGATCTCTATCAAGCATTCTTACAACTACAATACCCACCTGCTGAAGTGAAAAAACAGATCGACAGGGCCAAAAGAGTACCCAGGAGTCACCTACTACAAGACAGGCCCAAAAAAGAAAATAACAGAACACCACTAGCCGTCACCTTTAGCCCCCAACTAAAACCTCTCCAGCGCATCATCAAAGATCTACAACCTATCCTAAAAGATGATCCCTCACTCTCACAGATCTTGGGGGACAGACCAATCCTTGCTTACAGACAGCCCCCCAACCTGAAGCAAATACTCACCAGCAACCACACACCATACAACAAAAACACCAACCCAGGAACCTATCCTTGCAACAAAGCCCGATGCCAACTCTGTCAACATATCGATTCAAGTGATACCATCACAGGGCCTAATCACATCCGCCACGCCATCAGGGGCTCATTCACCTGCACATCTACCAATGTGATATATGCCATCATGTGCCAGCAATGCCCCTCTGCCATGTACATTGGCCAAACCGGACAGTCTCTACGCAAAAGAATAAATGGACATAAATCTGACATCAGGAATCATAACATTCAAAAACCAGTAGGTGAACACTTCAACCTCCCTGATCACTCAGTGACAGATTTGAGGATAGCAGTGTTGCGACAGATTAACTCCAAAAGCAGACTTCAAAGAGAAACTATTGAACTCGAATTGATATGCAAACTAGATTGCGTTGCCTCCGGATTAAATAGAGATTTGGAATGGCTCGGCCATTATGTTAATTGAATCTATTTCCCTTAAGTTAACGATCCTCATTCACACCTGTGTGACCATCTTGTTTATCACTTCAAAAGCTTTTTCTTCCCCTGCTGTCATGTTTCCTCTCAACTAATTAGCCTCTTAAGATTGGTCTATACACCTGGACCTTATGTTTCTCTGACTGTATAAATGTCTGTCTGCAGTGTGTTTCATTCCATGCATCCGATGAAGTGGGTATTAACCCACGAAAGCTTATGCTGAAATAAATTTGTTAGTCTCTAAGGTGCTACAAGTTTTTCTTTCTTATTTTCGTTTTACAAATACCTCAGTAATTGTTCTTAATGGTACCCACCATAAGTAAACAAATATATAAGAACGGTCGTACTGGGTCAGACCAATGATCCATCTAGCCCAGTATCCTGTCTTCTGACAGTGCCAGTTACTTCAGAGGGAATGAACAGAACAGGGCAATTCTGAGTGATAGGGACACTTGGAGCATGGAGTTGTGTCCCTGACCATCTTGGCTAATAGCCATTGATGGACCTGTCCTCCGTGAATTTACTAATTTTTTTTCGAGCCCAATTATACCTTTTGGCCTTCACAACATCCCCTGGCAATGAGTTCCACAGGTTGGCTGTATGTTGAGTGAAGAAATACTTCCTTTTGTTTATTTTAAACTTGCTGCCTATTAATTTAATCAATTTAATTTAAAACGTGATGATTTGATAGCCTATAATGCCCTAGAAAATGAAATGAAGCGTTTATTTTCTCCGTTAAAATATTCTAAACGTAAGGCTGCACTGCAATACCCTTTTGAATCTTTTCTGGAAAGATGGTGCTTAAGAAACCATCACTATGCCACTGACCTGTCCAGTCCCGGCATTCAACCTCATGTTCCTGAGTGAGGTAACTGAGAAGGTCACCAAGGCCCACTTCCAATTCCACCTAGATAATGCCCTTATCTTAGATCCCCTCCTCATCCGGCTTCAGTTCAGAACATGGAACAAAGACCACGCTGATGTCATGATCTCCTTTTGGCTATGGATAAAGAGCCCTGCTGCCATATTCATATTGCTGGACCTCTTGGCGGCGTTGGTTACTGTCAGCTATGGGCTCCTTCTCTCCTGCCTCTGCCATCTGGCAGGAGTCAATGGGATTGCATTTAGGGAAATGGCTGGAACTAAGACCTCACCCAGAGTCATGTTGGGCACATGTTTTCACTTCCATAGCTCCCTCTCCCCCTCCAAGGGATCCCTGTTCTCTTACATATGATATGGTTGAGCATTGTGAAACTGCATGGAGTAAAATTCAAGCAACACACAAACACCACCTAGTTCTATATCCATTTGAAATTGGATACAAACAGCACCATGTCACAGCTCTGTTAGGACATGGCTGTGATCAGTAATAGGAGGAAGAGCAGCTGACTGTAACTGAATTGCAGGATTGAGGTCATACTTGCAGGGAGAGGGAAGCATTTTAAAGAACTCTCCTCCTTCATAACATCCTGTGCCTGCGAGGGCATCTGTTGACACAACATTCACATAGACTCTTCACTGTTTCAGGATAGTTGAATAACCACAGCCATGAAAAATGTCCATTTTCTTCTATGGCGGCATCTCCTACTTTCGGATTCCCGCTTGACAGTGCCTCTCTCACTCATGCCCTCCAGGCTTAAATATTATACATATCTGTTTTTCGGGTATGAGATGACCAACCTTGAAGCTACCATTAGTTCAGAAACAGTGTCTTGCCTGTTCAGCAGCGAAGGAAACTGCAAGCAGGCTACCTGTATGCTTTGCTGTCCTTCCATGAAACACCAGATCACATCCAAGGCTTCATACTTCAACTTTCAAAACCCTCCATGGGACCTGAGGGACCCCCTCACCCTGTGTGGTCATGACTAAGGCCCTGAGAAAATGGCAGATTTAAAAAAACAACAACCAGGGCAGTATCATGGGTCAAGTCTAGAATTTCACAGAATATGCAGGAGTGCCATGTCTTCCCTCTATCCCCATTCCCCAAACTGCTGCCGTTTTCCCCAACAGTGGGGAGGTGTAAGCAGACACCTGCACACGCCAGTCTTGTGCTTGTGTATATGCAAGGCACAGTAGTCAGCTCTGAGCGACCTGCTTCTGCCTCCACACTGAGGCCAGGGCTCATGTTCCAAGTGGTAGCTACTGTGCCTGGCATAAAAACAACTGCTGAGTCCTCCCCGCTTCCCAACTCTTGTTCTGACATGATGCTGTGGCTGCACGCTACAAGCCTCACCGACCATGAGACTGAACATGAGCAGCCATACTGAGTCAGACCAAAAGTCCATCTAGCCTGGTATCCTGTCTTCTGGCAGTGGCCCATGCCAGGTGCCCTAGAGGGAACGAACAGAACAGGTGATCATCAAATGTCTGTCGCCCATTCCCAGGTTCTGGCAAATAGAGGCTAGGGACATCATCCCTGCCCATCTTGGCTAATAGCCATTGATGGACCTATTCTCCATGAACTTATCTCGTTCTTTTTGAACCCTTTTATAGTCTTGGCCTTCACAACATCAAATTGATAAATTAATCTGTAATTAGTCACCAGGACCAGATGGTATTCATCCAAGAATTCTGAAGGAACTTAAATATGAAATTTCAGAACTATTAAGCATGGTATGTAACTTATTGCTTAAATCAGCCTCTGTACCAGATGACCGGTGGATAGCTAATGTAATGTTCATTTTCTTAAAAGTGGCTCCAGAGGTGATCCTCACCATTAGAGGATGGCAAGCCTCACTGCAGTACGAGGCAAAGTGGTAGAGGCAAAGTGGTAGAAATGGTCGTTAAGAGCAGAATTGCCAGACACACAGATGAACGTGATATGTTGGGGAAGAGTCAACATCAATCAATCAGTTATTTGAGGAGGTCAACAAGCATGTGCGCCAGGGTGATCCAATTGATATATACTCTATGTGGACTTTCACAAAGCCTTTGACAAGATCCCACATCAAAGGCTCTTAAGCAAAATAGGCAGTCATGAGATAAGAGGGAAGCTCCTATCATGGGTCAGTAATTGGTTAAAAGATCGGAAACAAAGGGTAGGAATAAATGGTCAGCTTTCACAGTGGAGAGAGGTAAACAGCAGGCTCCCTTAAGGATTTGTCCCGGAACCTGTGCTGTTCAACATATTCATCCCTTTTCTGATCATGTATTAATAACGTGGCAACATTTGCAGACTATACAAAATTATTCAAAATTGTTAAATCCGAAGTTGACTGCAAAGAGTTATAAAGGGATTTCACTAAACTGGGTGACTTGGCAACAAAATGGCAGGTGAAATTCATTGTTTATAAATGCAAAGTAATGCACATTGGAAAACATAATCCCAACTATACATACAAAATGATAGGGTCTAAATTAGCTATCACTCAATAGAAAGATCTTGTAGGCATTGTGGATAGTTCTCTGAAAACATCTGCTCAAAGGTCAGCAGCGCTTAAAAAAAATGTTAGGAACCATTAGAAAAGGGATAGAAAATATCATAATGTTAATATAAAAATTCCTGGTATGCCCACACTTTAATAATGTGCAGTTCTGGTCACCCCATCTCAAAAGAGAGAGATTAGAATTGGAAAAGATACAAAAATGATTACGGATATGCAACAGCGCTCATATGAGGAAAGATTAAAATGACCGGGACTGTTCAGTTTAGAAGAGAGAGGACTAAGGGGAGGATATAATAAAGTGTATAAAATCATGACTGGTATGGAAAAAGTGAATAAAGAAGTGTTATTTACCCCTTCACCTATCATAAGAAATGGGGGTCACTCAATGAAGTTAATAGGCTTCAGGTTTAAAACAAACATAAGGGAGTACTTCTCCACACATTGCACAATCAACCTATGGAACTCGTTGGCAGGGGATGTTGTTAAGGCCAAAAGTATAATGGGGTTCAGAAAAGAATTAGCTAAGTTCATGTAGGATAGGTCCATCAATGGCTATTAGCCAAAATGGTCAGGGATGTAACCCCATGATCTGGGTGTCCCTAAACCTCTGACTTCCGGAAGCTGGGACTGGACAACACGGGATGGATCTCTCAATTATTGCCCTGTTCTGTTCTTTTCCTCAGAAGCATCTGCACAGGTGACTGTTGGAAGACAATATACCAGGCTAGATGGACTACTGGTCTAACCCAGTAAGGCCATGTTTATGTTCTGGTGAACACAACTAATGAAACTTTGAAATTATTCCTGCATGGAATTAGCAGAGCCAGTAGAGAGAAATTAAAGATGCTGTGATTTGTTCAGATTGCTTAGCTTTTTGTCAGTAATTGAGCAGCTGTGTTTCTTTGTAGTCATACAGTTGCAAATGTTCTCCTTTCTGGAAAGAAAACTGCACATATTTATTATATATCATTTTCTTTGTCGTGTGGCAGTATTGCATACAGACAAGCACACACATACCACCCTCTATTAAGTGGAAAAGGGGTTTCGCTTTCTTTGTCTCTCACTTAATTGTTTTCTCTTTTGTTATCTGTCTCTCTCCATTTAGGGCTATTGATTCAGAATGCATAAAAGAGTATGCCAGTTTCATCCCTGGTGTAACTCCAGTGACTTTAGTAGTTATCCTGTGGATGATTTTGGTCCATTTGGTCGAAAGAACAACATAGTCCCCAGCCTTTTTCTCCTCTTACGTATGTAAATTTCGCCTTGATGATGGTATGCCAAATTTGTTCATACTATTTTGATAGTTGCTGCATCTTTTTTCCCCCTCCATTAGGCTGCAGTTAGACACTGCAAGAACAGCAGTGTGTGTGTGAGGGGGAAACGGGGAAATATAATTGCCAAGATTTTGCCCAAGAGAGTGGGAAAATGCCATTTTTGAGCCTTTCTGTTCTTAAATTCTTGGGAGGAAAATTAAAAATCCCATGTGCTGAAAAGAAGGTATCATGTAGTTGCGAAAATGATGAATTTCTGCTAGGAGTAAATATCTAACATGTTAAAAACTTTCTCAATGGGTTGACCTTGACTAGCTTCCAGCAAACTAACCAAAAGTTGTGTTTCAGGATGATAATATCTCTCCCATTGTCACATTTGCAGATATTTGTTTGAAAATGTTAATTTTAATTTTGCTAAATGAATAAAAGATAGTTTTGCAAAGCTTTTTTTCACATGGAAATTACCTGGAAGGGTCTTGAATCAAGGAAGAAAACTGTCAGGCCATGGAGAGCATAAAAGTGATCAGTGAGATTCCTGAAGTGAGAAAAGCATGAATTAAATATTCTGCCTTCTGGCTAGTGTGATAGTCTTGGCAGTAATATACTATTATTGGCAATAATACCCAGGTAGTGATGATTCTTTTATTATGGTAGAGCCCAAATGACCCAATTACATTTGGGCTCCATTGTACTATGCACACTACAGAAGTAGAAAGAGTACCTGTCTCAAAGATCCTACAAACTAATTTAATGGAAGAGCATGGAGAAGAATTTTTGTGTGTGAGAGAGACAGAGATCAAATGTCGTCTTCTATGCGGGGATTTGAATCATAGAATATCAGGGTTGGAAGAGACCTTAGGAGGTCATCTAGTCCACCCCCCTGCTCAAAGCAGGACCAATCCCCAATTTTTGCCCCAGATCCCTAAATGGCCCCCTCAAAAGCATCGCCTCAGTCACCCTCTGGTCTTCCATCCGCCACCTCTCGTCTCGAGAGTCCCTCCTGTTCTCCCGTTCACTGGCTGCTCGCTTGTACTGGGAAATAGTGTCCCTCCACTCATTCTGCTGGGCTACCTCAGTGCGTGAGCACTGCATTAGCTCAGAGAACATCTCGTCTCATGTTCGTTTCTTTCGCCGCCTTATCTGTGACAGCCTTTGGGAGGGAGATGCCGGGGGAAGCCTAGAGACAGGTACAGCTGTGGGATGAAAAAAAGGGAGTGAATTCTTTAAAAAGATACATTTTACAGAACAATGAATATAGTCTTTCGCGGTGGACAAGACCATTCACACTACCTATCACATGTTCTTTTAGTACAAGGTCGCATTTTGCATCTTTATATTGAGTGCCTGGGGTTTTGGTGTACAGATCACACAAGCAGGGCCAGGCAACGGAATTCGGCTAGCAGGCGGCCATGGTAAGCCGTAGACTTTTGGCTGCTGAAAGCTTACTTAACAGCAGTGCCCTCCTTTCCCGTTCCAAGCAAAGCGCTGTTGACTACCTTGTCCTCATCATCTTCCCCGTCCGCGAAAACCTCCGAGGAAGCGACCGATGAGAATACCCCATCGTCGAAGTCCACGGACCGGGGTGGGGTAGTGGTGGCGGCGGCCCCCCCAGGATAGCATGCAGCGCGGCGTAGAAACATCCTGTCTGGGGCTGAGACCCGGAGCGTCCGTTGGACTCTTTGGTCTTCTGGTATGCTTGTCTCAGCTCCTTAATTTTCACGTGGCACTGCGTTGCATCCCTGCTGTATCCTCTTTCCATCATGGCCTTGGAGATTTTCTTGTAGATTTTCGCATTACGTCTTTTTGATCGTAGCTCTGATAGCTGTATAGGGAGATGAATTCATGCTATCAGATCTAACACTTCCCAATCAGTCCATGCTGGAGCCCTCTTTCAAATCTGGGATTGCATGGTCACCTCTGGTGTAGAGCTCTGCATCGTTACCAGTGCTGCTGAGCTCGCCACGATGTCCAAACAGGAAATGAAATTCAAACTGGCCAAACAGGAAATGGAATTCAAATGTTCCCGGGTCTTTTCCTGTGTAGCTGGGCAGAGCATCCAAGCTCGGACTGCTGTCCAGAGAGGTGACAGTGGTGCACTGTGGGATAGCTCCTGGAGCTATTAGCGTCGAATTCCGTCCACACTAACCCTAATTCGACATGGCCATGTCGATTTTAGCGCTACTCCCCTCGTCGGGGAGGAGTACAAAAATTGATTTAAAGATCCCTTTACGTCAAAATAAATTGCTTCGTTGTGTGGACGGGTGCAGGGTTAATTCGATTTAACGCTGCTAAATTCGACATAAACTCCTAGTGTAGACCAGGCCTAAAAGATACACCCATAACTAACTTGAATATAGCTATGATTTTTTTGCTCTGTCCCTTGTTCTACTATCCCCTGCTCCTTCCTATTTTTAAATGTGCACATGTGCCTTGTTAATTAGATTGTAATCTCTTCAGAGCCTGGATTATATCTTCTTAGGTATTACATAGAATATAGGGCTGGAAGGGACCTTGAGAGGTCATCTAATTCAGCCTCCTTGCTTTGAGGCAGGACCAAGTACACACAGGTGGCAAACTACAATTGTGGTTTTAAAAGCAACTACAACAAAAAGCCCATAAAAGTAATGATTTCCTTCCCTCCCCCCAAAAATTAATAGCAGTAATTATAGTACATACACAGCTACTTGCCATAGGATATGAGGACTATGTTGTGCTAGGAGAAAATAAATATATATTGAAAGCATGTATTTTTAAAATGCTGGGATGCTAGTAAATGCATTTTCTTGTAGATGTTTCTTCCTAAGAACTGCATAAAACTCCTCCTCCTTTCACCAGTGTCCCTGCCTCTAACCTATGCTCCTGCTTTGTCCTCTGGACCTCTTGATTATTGTAGTGTTACCATATCACCACACAGGAAAATGCATGAACTGACGTGTTGTGCACACAGATTCTAAAACCAGTATTATTCTCTAATAAACAGGATTATTTAATGTGATCCCCACCTAAGAAGTTTGAACTCAGTAGTTATCTTTTGTTATCCTGAGCCTCGGTTCATATTTGGACTTTCTAACAAGACAGTTTCTACAGTGATCTTATTTGACCGATTCTGGATTTATACATTTATTTAGTAAGAGAAGCATAGTGCTTTAATTTTAATTTTGGTTTGTTTTTCCTAGGAATAAGGATCATTATTTGAGGAACACATGATGGTTTTTGAACACAAATTAAATGAAAATAATTGGAATTTCTAAAGAGAAAAATAGAAGGAAGGAGATATAGTAGGCTGCATATGTAGTTAGGGGTGCACTTTTGGGCTGATTAATTTGGTTTGTGTGTTTACCAGTGTTTGTATATATGAAAACTAGTCATCATAATAGCAATATCTTAAGTGCTCCCATTCTCTTTGCCTGTTAGTATGAGCCAGATTGCAAACAGGATTATGTAATACTCATTTTCACAGAACTCCTTGATCTTTATGACTATGTATTGAGATCAATAGTATTTGATATTCAAATGTAAATGCACTCTCTTTTGGGAGTGTGTTCACATGTTGTGCTGCAGTGTAAGGAGGGCCACATAAACTGACCTTTGTTGAGAGAGAATTCTAAAGAGAAGATGCCTCCTTCATTCTTTGCAAGGACTGATGCATCTATCTGTCTTACCTTCGTTTTTATATTGCTTAATGCTTTCCCCCAGAATAGAGGCTTATTGGCTATCAAGAGAAACAGATATTTAGCAAGAAAGAATGCAGCTAAGTGAAAAGACACACAAGCCTATTCCCAAAAATAAATATTTAAAAATGTTTGTGAACTTGACTATGATGTTCCTGACCCTTTAGCATTTAAGTTAATAATATACTTACGAGACGACATGGTGGTAGAATAAGTATGTTGTCTGGGTATTTCCTTAGCTCTTTCTTTAAGGGCTAAATTGTGACTCCTCATGCTCCTGCACAGGGAAGTAAGGGGGCATAAGGTGCTGCAGGTCACTATGGAAAGAGGAGAGCAGCCTCTGCCAGGGTGCTATGCTCCATCCTGCAGAGGGGTAGGTTAGGAGGTAAGCAGAACCTTGACTTTGCGCTCTGTTATGTGCCAGTCAGTATAGCTGAGCCAGCAAGGAGAGAAGTAAGCTGTGCCAGGCAAAGAGATGGTACATCTTACCACCTCCTTGGAGCAACGGGAACAGGGCCAGCTCTAGGCACCAGCAAAATAAGCTGGTGCTTTGGGCGGCACATTTCTAGGGGCGGCATTCTGGCGCCATCCATGCCACCCCTAAAAATGTGCCCCGGCCGCCCTAGCTCACCTCCGCCTCGCTTGCGCACTGCGGCGTGCGAAACAGCTGATTCGCGTGCTGCTGCTCCCCCTCCCTCCCAGGCTTGAGGGCCCGGGAGGGAGGGGGAGAGCCCGAGCGGCCGCGGTGCATGAAACAGCTGATGCGCGCACCGCTGCTCCCCCTCCCTCCCAGGCTTGAGGGCCCGGGAGGGAGGGGGAGATCCCGAGCGGCCACGGCGCGCGCTGCTGCTCCCCCTCCCTCCC
Source organism: Chelydra serpentina (assembly GCA_037349315.1). Taxonomy (NCBI): domain Eukaryota; kingdom Metazoa; phylum Chordata; order Testudines; family Chelydridae; genus Chelydra; species Chelydra serpentina. Next base: position 890,544 of record JBAIAC010000018.1, read on the forward strand.
AGGGAGGAGGAGATCCCTAGCGGCAGCGGCTCGCGCTCCGCTTCTCCCTCCCAGGCTTGAGAGCCTGGGGGGAGGAGGCAGGGCTGGGGATTTGGGGAAGGGGTGGAGTTGGGGTGGGGGGCGGGGGAAAGAAAGAAACGGGGAGGGAGGGGGCGGCCAAAATTGTTTTTGCTTGGGACGGCAAAAATCCTAGAACCGGCCCTGAACGGGAAACAAGGAGTTAATTGCAACTATAATTTACAGCTTGCTCCCAAGCTATATTCTGCTCCTTTCTTGGGGTTCCCAGTAACTCTACAGTCTAGCCCAAAGTATGTAAATTAGGTTACAGATGGGTTAATTAACATAACATGCTCTCCTGCTGTAGAATCCTGTTCTTCAGATCATGCTCCTGACTAACCTCTGCCGTGACATCTACAATAAATCTATCAACGTAAGGTTTTGTAGGCTATTCTCACACTCACTCTGCAATGCCACACGCCCTACCTTTCTGAAGGGAGCATAAGCAGAGCTTCAGGAATCGGAAAGCTGCATAGATCTTGTGTGTGTTTGTGTACATTTTCTCATCTCGTGTCACCTTATGCTAGAGGGGACCGTATTTTCTGAGCTGTACAAATGGTATTGAGCTGAATAGGCGTCCCCTATTAATCTAAATATTATTAAGCTTGAATATTATTAATGTTGCAAACTGATTTGATAGTAAGACTTTGAAAATCCAATTCAAGTCATCAGGGAATATCCAGGATTGACTTTACTGCTTCTTGGTATTTCACAATAACTTGGGGTTTGTTTTTTTTGTTTGGTTTTTTTTAATCTATAGGTTGAAAATATTGTACTTAAAAGAAAAAAATGAAATAAAAAAAAGCATAGAAAACAACTGTATTTAGCAGTCTTTTAATCAGAATGTTGTGTTGACATCCTAGTGTGTGAAATCTGCTTTTTATGCCTTTGATTTTGGGAACTGAGAACCATATGGTGTCTTAGTTTTACATTTCTTAGATCTACTTAATTGCATCTGCATAGCAATTAGAGTTGTGCATAAATTTAAGAAAATAATACATTCATTTGTTCTTGTGTAAAATATACTGAAAACTTCTTAAGGTTTTTACAGTAACTCTAAGAAATACTAGTTTGGCTTATGACTGGAATTATACAGTTAATATCTCAACTTTAAAGTTTAGATTTCAGTTTTCCTTTTTTCTTAATTCAAAAGTGGTCATCTTAAATCTAGGGCTGTTGATTAAACACAGTTAACTCACACGATTAACTCAAAATGAATCACAATTAGAAAAATGAATCGTGATTAATCGCAGTTTTAATTGCACTGTTAATCAATACGATACCAATTGATATTTATAGCACATTTTTGGATGTTTTTCTAAATTTTCAAAGATATTGGTTTCAATTACAACACAGAATACTTTATATTATTATTTTTATTATAGATATTTTCTCTGTAAAAATGATAAAATAAATAGTATTTTTCAATTCACGTCATACAAGTACTGAAGTGCAATCTCTTTATTGTGAAAGTGCAAATTACAAATGTAGAATTTTGTTGTTACGTAACTGCACTCAAAAACAAAACTGCAAAACTTTAGAGCCTACAAGTCCAGTCAGCCCTACTTCTCATTCAGACAATTGCTAAGACAAACAAGTTTGTTTACGTTTACAGGAGATAATGCTGCCCACTTCTTATTTACAATGTCACTAGAAAGTGAGTACAAGTGTTTGCATGGGACTTTTGTAGCTGGCATTGCAAGGTATTTACATGCCAGATATGCTAAACATTCGTATGCCCCTTCATGCTTCGGCTACCATTCCAGAGGACATGCTTCCATACTGATGACGCTTGTTAAAAAAAGAATGCATTAATTACATGTTTAACTGAACTCCTGGGGGGAGAATTGTATGTTTCTGGCTCTATTTTACCCACATTCTGCCATATATTTCATGTTATAGTAGTCTCAGATGATAACTCAGCACATGTTGTTCATTTTAAGAACACTTTCACTGCAGATTTGACAAAACGCAAAGAAGATACCAATATGAGATTTCTAAAGTTAGTTACAGCACTGGACTCAAGATTTAAGAATCTGAAGTGCCTTCCAAAATCTGAGAGGGACGAGGTATGGAGCATGCTTTCAGAAGTCTTAAAAGAGCAGCACTCCAATGCGGAAACTACAGAACCCGAACCACTAAAAAAGAAAATCAACCTTCTGTTGGTGGCATCTGACTCAGATGATGAAAGTGAACAGGTGTCAGTTCGCACTGCTTTGGATTGTCATCGAGCAGAACCTGTCGTCAGGATGGACGCATGTCCTCTGGAATGGTGGTTGAAGCATGAAGGGACATACGAATCTTCAGTGCATCTGGCATGTAAATATCTTGCGACGCCGGCTACAACAGTACCATGCGAATGCCTGTTCTCATTTCAGGTGACAATGTGAACAAGAAGTGGGCAGCATTATGTCCTGCAAATGTAAACAAAGTTGTTTGTCTGAGCGATTGGCTGAACAAGAAATAGGACTAAATGGACTTTAGTCTCTCAAGTTTTATATTGTTTTATTTTTGAATGCATTTATATATTGTACATAATTCTACGTTTTAAGTTCAACTTTCATGATAGAGATTGCCCTACAGTACTTGTATTAGGTGATTGAAAAATACTATTTCTTTTGTTTTTATAGTGCAAATATTTGTAATAAAAATAAATATAAAGTGAGCACTGTACACTTTGTAGTCTGTATTATAATTGAAATGAATATATTTGAAAATGTAGAAAACATCCCAAAATATTTAAATAAATGGTATTCTATTATTGTTTAACAGTGCGATTAATTGTGCAATTAATTTTTGTAATTGCTTGACAGTCCTACTTCAATCCAAAAGATGAGGGTGTCAAAATCATTGTGTGAAGGGAACTGAAATACATTTATAGGGACTGATTTACCAAGGCACTTAAGCACGTGCTTATGTCCGATTGACTTCAATGGGGCTATTTATGTTTTGAAAGTTAAGCACGTACTTTTAAGTGCTTTGCTAAATACAGATGGAATTATTTGTCTTCTGAAAGTCAAGCATTTCTTTCAACGCTTTGCTGAGTTGAGATCTTTGTTAGCATCTGTGAGGTGGGGAACAAAAATAGGGTTAAGGCAGCACCTTTATTCAGAAGTTTTTGGGTAAGTACCACTGATGTTGGTGGCTGAGTCCTGAACAAAAATTGAGCGTACAATATAGTTATTAAGTAGTAAAAAAACTTTTAGTAAAGTTAACTGGGGCTCTTAGGTGCTATTATTTATAGAAATAAATAATAACTGTTCTATCGAGCCTTATAACATGGGGAAAATGACCATCTTTAGGACCACTGCTATTTCAGCCTTTGTTTCTATTTCTTTCAAATCCTCCTTTGTCTTTCTCTCTCTCTTCTTACTTCTCTGCATTTCACATCATCTTCCCCTTTTTTTAATCTCTGCTTCACCTCTTTTATTCAAACATCCATTTCTCTAAAATACCACCTTTGAGGCACATGATGGTTTCAGCAGAAATGTTGAAAGTGGTATCGCTAGGTTTCAATGTTAACCCTTTTACGATAAAAGGGAACAATTGATACCTTTTGTAGAGCTGTTTTATTCTGAATGCAGACTGTGTAAAACTGCACTCACTCACTTCAGGCGAGGTAGACCATTCCCTAGTGCAGACATAAGATTTTAGGTGAAATGTGCCAAAGAACTAATAGGTGCCCAGCCTCAAAGAACTTAGTTTGAAGGTGGAAGATGGTACAACACAGTAAAATACAAAATAGGGTTTCTGTGGCATTATTACCCAATCAGTTCATGATATAAATGTGTTTAAAAGTTTTTTTTTTTCAAGATGGTGAGAGACGATGAGGCGTTCAGCGACAGTATCTTGATTGTAGTGCATTGAATGAGAGGAGGCATAGGAACGAAATTGCTATGAATTTGGAACCTTGAGACCCAGTGAGCTTTGAAGTTAAGGGCTAACTGAGACAATTAAGCATAGGACAAAAATTAACAAAGGTAAATGCATAAATGAAAATTTTTAATTCAGCAAAAATACTTGAGTTCTTCCACCTCTTTTGGATCTTTGCCCTCATTTTTCCTCTGCTTACCTCATCTGGTCACACTTTACTTTGGCCATGTCTACACTAGCAGTTATGTCGGCAAAACTTTTGTCGCTCAGGGGTGTGAAAAAACACCCCTCTGAGTGACATATGTTTTACTGGCATAAGTGCTCATGTGCACATCACTGTGTCGATGGGAGATGCTCCCCTGTTGATGTAGCTACCGCCGCTCATTGAGCTGGTTTTATTATGTTGATGGGAGAGCTCTCTCCCTGTTGGCATAATGTGACTACACGAGTGCCAGAGCAGCACAGCTATATTGGTACAGCTGTGCCGCTGTAAGTTTGTAAGTGTAGACATGGCCTTACTCACTTCTTCAGAGCACCCTGCAATTTCACTTTTGGATTAACCTTTTCCTTTAACACCTTCTGTATTTCCTCCTATACCTTATTCTTCTCCTGAGTGTTTCTACTAACCACTCCCTATCTCCTTCACCCACATGTGGTGTTATGCCTTTTTTCTTTTTGCCGCATATGCTTGGAACAAACTGCTGCTCCTGCTGTAGCAAGTTCCCTTCCTGTCCTCTTTTAAAAGCCTTGAAAATCTTCATTTTTTCCCCCGAGGTTTCCGGCTGTGACCATAGAGCATTCTGTGTTTGTTCTTTTATGTAGTTACTGTGTTGCGCTTGATCACATTAGTCTGTAAACACATCCAGGTTACGAGAGAATAGTTACACATTCAGCTACGTTCATACACTTAGCATACGTTGAGTGTATGAGTGTATGAACTATGGGCACAATAAAAATAAGGCTACCTCTACACTAAAAAGTTAGGTCGATCCAGCTACATTACTGAGGTGTATGAAAGAATTCAATGTAGTTAAGTCAACCTAACTCCTGGTGCAGACAGCGCTAGGTCGATGGAAGAATTCTTCCATTGACCTAGTTACAGCCTCTTGAGAAGGTGTATTAACTACAGCAATGGGAGAACTTCTCCCTTCACTGTAGTATGTGTCCACACTGAAGTGGTGCTGCTGCAGGGTTGTGACTATGTCCCTGTTTCTAGTGAAGACATAGCCTAAGAATTGGTTGGATAGTAAAGATAAGTGGCCCTCAGAAGTTTTGAGTAGCTGTGTTGGAAAAACATCCAAATGCCTGGAGACCTACTGAGCTTTGGAGGCCACACACCATGCCCTGCTTTCTGGGGGCTTGTCTAAACAAACTTAGCGCCTGTTCAATCTGTTTCAATCTGGGATGAAAATCCACAGTACACTAATGTGTGACAAAATAATTGGCTGTGTGGACCATGCTTCAGTGCATTAGAAGTTCCCTAATGTGCACTAGGGAACATCTAGTGAGTGGCAGGAAGGCCCATCTGGCCAGTTAGTGTGTAGCACGTTAGTGTGCTGTAGATTTACACTCCAGCTTGCCGTGCACTAACTCTCTGTCTAGACGAGCCCTGTGTTGTCTTTTTGAATGTACACCCAGGAGCCTGAGACTTCGGAACAAAATCATGTAAACGAAATATGACAAACTATCTTGCACATATTCCGACGGGAAATTTTTTTAACGGGAGATTGCCCATCTCTTCTAGATTCTGTTATACTATTGTAGAGTGTCCCTTGTAACTGTGACCCTAAAATATTAACTCTAAATCTAATGACACAGTAGAAATGAAATAATTGATATCATGTGATCAGAGACTACTGTGATAATGAACCACAGAACAAATATTTTGCGTTTCTATAGTACCTTTCGTTCAGATATCTCACATCGATTCCATAAAACTAAACCTCAACACCTATGTGAGGTGGCAAATACTGCCCCATTTCATCAATGGGGGGAGAAAAATCATGCATAGAGGTTGCATGAGTTTCTCCAAGGTCTCATAGCAACTTGGTGGGAGAGCCGAGAATAGCCCACAGGGCAGCTTTACTCTCTAGATTGTGCTTCGGTTTGGCTTCTCCTCAGTATTTATTTGGCACTTACTTTATGTATCAGCACAATGTCCAGTGCTCCATTGTATTACACAACCATTTCTTAAGTAAACTGGTCTGAATCACAACACTTTTGGAATTCTGCATTATTTTGTGATTGAAGACTGGGACTTGCAAGTAACAAGGAGTCTGTCTACACTGCAAGGCCAGGGTTCAAATTCAGTCTCAAGCCTAAGTATTCCCTCCCCCCGCCCCCGTCTACACAGATTATACTAACCAAGGGCTCGCACCCAGGATCCCAGTACCCCACAGAGGTGAAAGGTCCGAGCATGAGTCAGTCCAAGACTCAGGTTTAAGCTCTATTGCTATGTAGTGTAGTTGCAGCCCCACTGGACTTGTGCTCTGGGAGTCCACCAAAAGTATCCCACGGGCCCACTTTCTTTGTTCTCCAGACAGTCAAGTTTGGTGGACAGTCAAGTTTCCCCACATGCACCATGATGAAAGGAATAGAGCAGTCACATTTTAAGGAGGTGCTAGGTAATCTGGGATATGAGTGGTTGGACTTTGGCCTGCATAATCCAGTGTAGATGCGGGAGCCCAAGGTTGTGACCCATGCTTCAACAGTTCCTAACCTGGGTTTCAAAATGAGTGTAGACACTCAAGCCCTACGTTAACAAACTCAGGGTCTGCTAACTCAAGTTCTACTAACCCTGGGATTACATGGCAGTGTAGACATACCCTTATATGCCCAAACCCTGTTGACATTCAATGGGAGTGGAGTGTCTAACTTCTTAAAAAGTCTGAAGCAGTATGGGGGGCCTGGAAACCAAATTCTTACTTCCCATCCCAGTTTTGTCACTGACTTGCTGTGTGGCATAAGGTATTTTCCTTAGCTCCTTTTTGCTCTGGTTTAACCACTTTCAAAATGAAGTCCAAATATTCAACATGTGAGCTGCAGAACAAATGCTATCTAAAGTTCAGTCTAAGGGGTAGGTATTTTCTACCCTTAAAGAAACAGACATGGCTGCAAAAGTCTCTGTCTCAATGTTTTATGAAGCTATTGGTAGGATAACTTTTTATTGCCAGAATTTGAGAATGCAAATATTGTAAATTTACCTTGAGAATTTCCAAGTGGAGTACTTTTCTGTTCCACTGTTTTTCTTAGTAAGAAGAGGAGATGAAATGGATGTAATAATACTAGTTTAGAGATGATTATATTTTCAGTAAACCAGAAGGGGAATTGCTTTTGTTCATGCTGAAGATTTCAGAGAGCTCTTTAGCTTGATCATGTCAAATGTACAATTTCTCCTGATAAATATAGTCTTCATTTGAAATTGCTGTCCAGTGGAGTAGATAAAGAAAATAGAGCAATTAGCCTTCCATTAAATAGCATATGATTACACAGTACTGAGGATTAAATGATTTCTCATGTATTTAAAATTTAGCCTCATCAGAAACACATCTTAGGAGAACAGCAATCACATACTCTTGTTCTATGAGAATTCAGTGTATAGCAAGTAACCTGCTTAGAAGATTCAATCTGGGAAATAGCAGATATGTAATAATTACAACTTTTAGTTCATTTTGCAGCGCTAGGTTTTATGTAGGCATTTTCTTTTAAGATGTTAGATAGGAGCCCTTACATTCCTCTGTTAAACCTGGGGGATTTTGGAGTACGATAGAAGGGACTTAACTGTGTTGTTGATACTCATGCTGCTGATGACAAATGATTATTATGGGAATGTAGTCAGAATGTAGTCAGTGACGTACTAATCAAATACTTAGTTTGAAAATATTAACCGAACTTTTCATGCTTTGCTATCATTAATACTACTGAACCCGTTGACTTTTATTTCCTTTTAAAAGCATATTATTTATTTGGATTTTCTGGAAAATTACCATTGGCTAGCCCTTTGTACCAAAACTGAATGACTGTTTTGTTAGGGAATTACTGATCTGCGTTTTGATCCATTTCTACCATGGGTTGGATTCTAAAGTTGCTCTGCACAAAAAAAAACTTTCACTCACTTAAATGGATGGTCCAGAGACAGAACAGTTGCACAGTCAGATCCTGTATATTCAAGTAATGCACTTACAAAGGTGAGGGGAAAAATGACTGTGACCTGTTTCAGGTGACTGGGGCAAAAGGAGGGCAAGGGCCAGCTCTTTGGTGTAAAACAATCTATTGACTTCAATGGAGCTACACTAAATTAAACCAGCTGAGGGTCTGGGCCTCTGTGATAGAAGGTCTGTAGCAGATACAGTAATGGAACCCATGTCCTTTGTGGCTACTGTGGTGACATATGCACAGCAGCAGCAGGCAACACTCCAGAGTGAGAAGCAGCTTTTCAAAAGAGACATACAAAAGCTTGAGGGGCAAAGGACAAAGACAAATATATGATGACACTGAAGTTGTGAGTCATGAAGATGGGTAGTTTATGGTGATGGAGAAGGGAGCCAGCAAGAGGGGTTAAGAGGAAATGTATCCAGTTTTATTAAGACTGTATTTGACATGGTGTTGGGACAGCTGAGGGGACATGTCTCGGAGGTTATCCGGAGATGTGAGAGTTGACAAGATTGAAGCAAGGTACAGATAGAGGTGGTATTTGAAAAGGTGTGATGGGGTTAAACAGTTGGGAGAGGATTTAGGGCTACCTGCCTGTCACATGACTTGTCTGGGGATTTAAGGGAAAGACGTGTCCTCTTTGCAGGGGAAAGCCTTTGTGGACAGCAGCAGCCCATGTGGGTCAGGGGAAATGCATTACTTAGGAGTTCTGTGTTTTGAACAAGAACTTGTGCCCAGAGGCAAGGGCCAGAAATGGACTTAGGCATGGCCACCTGCGCAGGCCATCCACTTACGCCATGGAACTGCTTTTTCCATTTAAATCTCCAAAGTAGCTGACTAGCAAAATAGCTCCTGTTCCCTTGAATTTCCAGGATATAGTGAAGTGCTATAGCTTTCATTCCCCCACCCCTCCCACAAAGTGCAAGTGAATCAGTGGGCACATTACATCTGTTTTTTGTGTGTTGAAGAAAAATGATCCTTTCGAGGTCACGTTTTCCTCTCAGATAATTGTAATGATTTCAGCACCCAGTGAAGTAAGCAAAGCCATAAGCTGCTACACAGCCCAGTGTTGTGTACATAAAGATAAAGAGCTGAGCACTTAAAAGTTGTAGAGCAGTAAATAAGTTAGTGTATACAATCCAAGGCAGCCATGTTTAGGTTCAAATTGATCAGGACACACAGATGAATGAGGATAGACACAGGGATGGATTTAAGCGGCAGGCTGTAATTTGTTTATGTAACGCTGGGACGGGGGGTGCTTTCTTCCCTGTCTCTCCCTATGTCAGGCATTTAAGAAGGTCCAATGCTGGGTTAAAGGGCTTCCCTCATAAAATCTGTAACTCAAGGTAGTCATTCCTCAGTCTGTCCCTAGGACTCAGCTCATTCTGCTGAATCCTCCTCCCTGTAAGGTGGACAGAAGGTACCAAAGAGGGACCTCAATCTCCAAAGACTTCAGGTGTCCCCTTATCCCACCGGCCCAAGGTCCACCAGCAAAGTCCTAGGTCTTGTTTACTTCTGGGAGAGGGTCCTTTAGGTCTTTTATTTGAACTGGACAATGGCCACAAACTGTGATGAACTAAACAGCAATACAAATGACTAATAATCATTTTTAAATTGTACTCTTATTTAACAGAACTCTGTCTCCAGCATGCTGTGAGGAAAGTGGGGGGAAAACCACCAGGACTCTGTCAATTTGGCCCCACTGAGGAAAATTCCTTTCTGATTCCAAAACAGTCAGAACTGCAGCACCCTAAAAATACAGCTCCGACCCTACTACTGAAGCCAGGGAGGGTGGGGGCCAGCTAAAATGGAGCAAGAGGCTCCAAAAGTCCCAGTCAAGTGTTTAAATTAATGGGGTGGTGGGGGAAGGGAGTGTCAGGGTTCCCTCCCCACTCTAAACTCTAGGGTAAAGATGTGGGGACCCGCATGAAGAGCTCCTAAGCTTATTTCTACCAGCTTAGGTTAAAACCCCCAAGGTACAAAATTCCCTGCACCCTGAGAAATGCTTCTCACTGCCACCATCAAGTGTGTTTAAACAGGAATCCAGGAAAGGAAACCACTTGAAGTTTCTCTTTCCCCCCAAAATACCCTCTCAAGCCTGTACCCCGCTTTCCTGGGAAGCTTGAGAATAATCTCCTAACCAATTGGTTACACAGTGATGTAAAGAAACCCCACCCCCGGGTTTTTTAACACCATAGGAAACAGCTTCTTAAAAGAAGGATTTTATTAAAACAAAGAAGGTAAAATCAGCTCTGTAAAATCAGGATGGTAACTATTTTACAGGGTACTCAATTTCCAAACTCAGAGGGATTCCCCCTCTGGACAAACCCTTAAAGTTACCAAAAAAACAAACAAAAAAGGAATAACCCCTTCCTCTCACACAGGGAACGTACCAAGCAAAAATAAACCGAAATCTACTCGCTATGCTATCTAAACTTCCTTTAGAAAAGTGAGGATTTGATGAAAAGATAACTGGTTCCTTCTGACTCCAAGATCACTCTGAGTCTGACAAAGAGCCACACACAAAGCTTTCCCCCTCCCAAGATTTGAAAGTATCTTGTCCCCTTATTGGTCAGATGCCGGCCAGGTCAGGTGTCGGTCTCGATACCTGCATTTCTTAACCCTTTACTGGTAAGAGGATTTTATCTGCATCAGACCCTCTCCCCCTTCCCTTTATATTTATGACCGGGAGCGAGGCACCAACTGGTTCCCATCTCCCTGTGGCTGGCCAATGAGGGGCAGAGAGCCCATGGGGAAGGAAGGGCCCACTCGGGTGTGTGCTGCCCCCTGTCTTCTCAAGCTGTCCCCCAACCTGCAGGTCCTGTGAGGTTACCTGCCTGAAGAGCTAGGTCAGTGGCTTTCTAGTCTCCAGTTCAGAGTCCAAGTGATATTATTTTAGTGTTGGTTGAGTGGACAGCAATTTCTGCTGTCTATAGGCAGCTTAAAAACCCAGCATCTGTATCAAGAGCACAGTGGGCTTTGGTCCACTGGAGCTGTGCAGTGCTCAGAATTACTGTCTCCTTGCTGCCACTCCCCCAGTCTACCTAGAGTGCTCGCTCAGCAGCCCCACATTGGGAATTACCCCACAGTGTTTGTGGGGTTCCGTAAGTTTCGTGTATGTGCCTTTTGCAGTCTATCTCCTTTCTTCATTCCTACAAAGGAAATTAGTGGTTCGTGCTTTGTATGCACGTGTGGGAACAGGAAGAGGAGAAGGTAGAAGGCAGGATATGGCCATTTGGGTCACAAAACAGACTACAACCATCTCTAGATATTTTTGGTCTGATCTTTCTAGGTAATTTTATATAACTAACTTTAGTATTTGTGGAATTCCTTATCATAGGGCACAAACTGGACCTTCCCTTTTCTGGTGTGCAGATTATACCAGTGTATCAGTTAGTAGCAATTTACCCTCCCCTCAAAAAAGGGTCACACCAGGATTTGGATTCCTAACTATTATTTTATTGCAGGGCAGGGATCCTGTCCTGTTCTCTTCCATTTGTGTCTGGTAGCTGGACGGATGGAATTTAAAAATTACCAGGAACTTTTAAGTATAAACTAGTCTCTTTGTCATGGCTAACGGTCCTTGCAAATGAAAGTTCCACATTATTTCTACTGAGTGAGTTGATGCTGAGAACATAAGGTCTGTTCCTTTCGACTATAGTCACAGCTCTACCTGTATCTAACTCCATTATTCTAAAGTTCTTTGAGATACCTTGAAAATGAAAGGTAGTGCAGGTTGTAAAATCTAATTTACTATCAAAGAATTTTAGCCTGTAGGTTTCAGGAGATCTCATTCATTGCTTTTCCCTGTAATATTTCTGTAATTCAGCTGGTAATGAGAAGGATTTGGAGATCCGGTGATAATAAAGAATGAATCACCTAAAACCTACTCTATGTGAACATTTGCCTTTTGAACAATTTAAAGTCAACAGAATGCCTGTAGTTTTAATTTAATCTGAGCCCTGGGAATAGTGCTTGTGCTTGTAGAACAGCTGTCTTAAATTTGCACTTGATCAGTCAAAATGGGAGTATGCAATTAGTCAGGTGTGTTTTTAGATGAAAATTAAGTCGCTTCCATCCTTTCTTATTTTCTGAAAGCATAACGTATACAGCTAGTTTGTATCAGCATTTCTATGAAGAAAATTTTTCACCATGTCACTGTTGATGGATTATCAACTGAATTGTTTATATAATAACTTCCTGTTATATCACTCTTTTCATCGGTAGATCTCAAAGCGCTTTGCAAAAGAGCGGGTATGGGTATTATTCCCATATTGTGCTGTAAGTGTTCACAGCTAGAATATTGAAGGAACTGCTACATGAAACTGAAAGCCCAATAGTAAGGATTTTTAATGAAACCATAAACTTGGGGGTTATACCCTGTGACTGGAGAATTGCAAATACAGTAGCTATTTTTAAGAAAGGGGAAGGAAAGTGATCTAGGAGACTACAGGCCTGTCAGTTTGATCTGAGTTGTATGCAAGGTCTTGGACCAAATTTTGAAAAAGAATGTTATTAAGGACATAGAGATAAATGGTCACGGGATAAAATACAACATGGTTTTTCAAAAGGTAAATTATTGCAGACCAACTTGGTCTCTTTGTTTGAGAAGATAACTAATTTTTTAGACAAGACATGCAGTAGCTCTAATCTACCTGGATTTCAGTAAGGCATTTGATACCATTTTGTATGGAAAATTATCAGTTAAATTGGAGAAGATGATGATTAATATGAAAATTGAAAGGTGGTCAAGGAACTGGTGAAAGGGAGGATGACACTGGGTCATACTGTCAGCCTGGAGGGTTGTTACTAGTAGAGTTCCTCAGAGATTGCTCTTTTTGCTATAAGCTGGGGACATATCACTTGGAAGCGACAGAAGACGAGAAAGATCTGGGTGTATTGGTCAATGACAGAATGACTATGAGGTGCCAATGTGATGCAGTTGTGACAATGCAATGCTAGGATGCATCAGGCAAGGTATTTCTAGCAGAGATAGGGAACTGTTAGTACCATTATACAAGGCACTGGTGAGATCTCATCTGTAATACTGTGTGCAGCTCTGGTCTCCCATGTTTAAGAAAGAGGAATTCAAACTGGAATTGGTGCAGAGAAAGGCTACTAGTATGACCAGAGGAATGGAAAACCTCCCTTAGGAAAGGAGACTTGAGGAGCTTGGTTTGTTTAGCCTAACCAAACAAAGGCTATGGGAAGATATGATTGCTGTCTCTAAATACATCAGAGGTATAAACACCAGGGAGGGAGAGGCGTTATTGAAGTTAAGTGCCACAAAAACAAATGGATATAAACTAGTCATCAAGAAAAGTAGGTTGAAATTAGATGAAGGTTTCTAACTAGAAGAGGAGTAAAGTTCTGGAACAGCCTTTCAAGGGGAGCAGTGAGTGCCAAAAACCTAACTTGTTTCAAGACTGAGTTTGATACGTTTATGGAGGGGATGGTAAGATGAGATTGCCTACTGGCATATGGCCCATCCGCAACTACTAGCAGCAAATATCTCCTACGGCCGCTGATGGGACACTAGACAGGGAGGGTTACTACAGTGAATTATTTTCCAGGTGTCTGGCTGGTGAGTCTTGCCCGCATGCCCAGGGTCTAACTGATTGCCATATTTGGGGTTGGGAAGGAATTTCCCGTCCCCAGGTCAGATTGGCAGAGTTGCCTCCCTCTGCAGCATGGGGCATGGATCACTTACTGATTTGAACTAGAGTAAATGGTGGATTCTCTGTAGCTTGAAGTCTTTAAATCATGAGTTGAGGAGTTCAGTAACTCAGCCAGAGGTTAGGGGGTCTATTACAGGAGAGGATGGGTGGGCTGCTGTGTCCTGCAATGTGCAGGAGATCAGACTAGATGATCATGGTGGTCCCTTCTGGCCTTAAAGTCTCTGAGTTCGTGAGCAACATACAGTGGGTGAAATGCAATGAGCAAATAACAGGTCCCTTTCCTATAAAGCTTAGACTAACTGCACAAGTTAAATACAGTGCAGTACAAATAGTCTGAGAGTAATGGTCACTCCAGCTGAAATGTTGCATGGTTTGTGCAGGTTAACACTAAATAAGACCCTGTTACTAGCAAAAGCGGGAGGGTCATGAGAAAAGCAAGTGTCTAGGGAGCAGGAGGTGCTAATGAGGAGAAAGAAGGAAGAGACGCAAGCAGAAGGTGAAATTCTGAGTGCCTTTGAACGTAAGGAGAGATGTGGACGCTGCAGGAAATGTCACCTTCCTGTCTTTAGAAACTGGGAAGCTGAGGTTCAGTGTCCTTGCTTTTCAAATGAGCAAAATGTATTTTGCAAAAACAATTGTCAGTACTAAAAGCGTGTGTGTGTGTGTGTGTGTGTGTGTGTGTGTGTGTGTGTGTGTGTGTACACACGTATGCATGCTTATTTACCTCTGTGTGTGTCTGTCTACCTGGCAACCTGTATTAAGTACACAACTCTTTTGTAGAAGTGCAAGTATCGAGAGCAAAAAAATTCAACTCCAGAGAATCATATTGTGAGAATAGTTTAAACAATTTCAGTGTAGAGATGAATATGCTGGTTGCCACTATTCCACATGACTGCAATTCGTGAGCTCTTTCATGTATTGTATCTTCCATTTTAAAAAAAAAGGTACAGCAGGTGTTCACAAACAAAAAGAAAGCTTTTATACTGGGAGGAGTGGGAGGGAATCTCACTCTTTTTTCTCACTGGCACAAAAAACAAATTCTCGGTTACAGCAATTTAGCCTTTTGCAATTAGCGAATCTATCCAGAAGGTATAAAGTAATTTTACTTTACTGATAACTCCAACGATGTATTACAAAATTAGTTGTTAATGAGACCATCTGTTGTTAAAATTATTGATAGGCTTTTAATTTTCGGAGGAACTATTATTTTTGTTTTTAGGTTAAAAAAAAAAAAAAAAAAGGCCGGCATGCTTGGGTACGTTACTGAATCTGGGACAGAGACTCTCTTTGTGTACAGTGCCCAGAACAATGTGTACCTAGTTTCTAGGAGCTAGTGTGGGTATAAGTAATAAATTGTAAGCACTACAGATGTTATGTATTTAGGCCCAAATCCTGCAGCTTTTGTTGCACTGATGGATTCAAACTGGCCCATTTAAGTCTGGGGGGGTACTAAATGGGCACTGTAGTCTGCCCATGAAGGTGCAGTGGCAGGATCAGTGTCTTAGGAATTTTGTTTTACAGCATGACTGGAATGTTTTGAAATACTTTAATTTATCCACTGGGTTTTCTTTGAGTGTTTTCTGTAAACTGTAACATGATTATAGGTAAGAAGGAATAAATAACATGTGGTGTGGGAGAGAGGTGTTTTGTGGGAGACAAGCAGAGCTTCCAGTCCCAGCATCTACAGATCTTGTATCACATAGTGATAACTGCTCACTTTGTTACGTGCATGATACACATCAAGTGAGGGGATACAAGTTTGCCCTCAGTTTATAATTTGTTATTTACATTAGTCTCACATAAATTGTATAGTATATAGAAAACACCACAATAGTATGAAGAAAAGCACCACATATCACGAGTCTCATGATTAAATGGCAAGATTTGGTAACACTTTGGTTGTTATAAAGGGAGAATTTGTGGTGTTTGTGACCTTAAACTTTAAAGTAGAGTGTGCATGTTGCAAATTTTAGTATGCAGAGTTGTGATGATGTGAAATATTCTGTGTAAATCCAGATCCTAAAATTGATTCCAAAGGCTATAAGAAGTGTAAAAGACGCTGACTGTTGTGTTTCCATATTTAGCTGCAAAAAAAGGTTGGATCCAGTACTCCATCTACTGGTGTTTAAAAGCACTCGCAAGAGATGCAGTTCTTTGTTGAACACACGCTGCACTAGGTTTTCACTGGAGGAAGTCTGGTGTTTGGGTTCTTTTGATAATAAGCACAATAAAACATGTTGCCCCTTTTAATTAAATGGTTAAAGTTCTACAGTCTACTTCTGTAAACGCTTGTGTATGTCAGTAGTCCCACTGAGCTCAATGGGGCTGCTCATGCATATAGTCCTTCCAGGCTAGCCAGCACAAGAAAGTTGCAGTAGTTTAACTTAAAGTCTGTAAAAGTTGATTTAATTAAACCACTGCAAAAGGTTGTGTGGATACTAGTCTTGGTTTAAACCAGACATATGTCAGTTTAAGTTAAGTTAAATAGGAAATATTTACTTACTTATAGCAGAAAGCCTGTGCTGTCAAACAGAATGTAATTCATAAAATCTTGTATTTAAAAAAAGAAGCTGAAAATGGGCTCTTGTTTTCATGTGATGTTGTAGTGAGCAGTGTTGCTGTTTGTACATTTTCCCCAAAGTTTATTCACAGAGCTGCCCCTTGATTGGAGGCACAACCACCTGTTACCCCATGTGTCTGTTACTCCCACCTTCTCTGATACATGGTCACCTTGCAATTGCAACATGCTGCTTATGCTCCAACCATGAAGAGTGCAGAATTAACAACAGATCAATTCTATTCTGATTTGAATAATATAATTACATCTATACCCACTGAAGACAAACTCAGACTTCTGGGAAACTTTAATGCCAGAGTTGGAAAACAGAGTGAGGCTTGGAGTGAAGTAATGAAGAGCAGTGGAGTCGGAAAAATGAATAGCAGTGGTCTACTCCTACTCAGCAAGTGTGCTGAGCATGAGCTCCTTATTACCAACACAATCTTTAGGCAAGCTGATAAATATAAAACCTCTTGGATGAATCTGAGATCAAAGCACTGGCACCTGGTTGAGTATGTCATTATACAGGCAAAGGAACATCAGTGACTTGAAGATCATCAGAGCAATGCAAAGGACAAACTGTTGGACTGATCTACGGAAGATCAGAGCTATTTTTAATTTACATGCTGCTGCCCCTCTGCAAAATAATGTTGAATAGGTTAAACCGAAATTGAACACAGCGAAGGTATTTATTTCTTCATCAAAACTAAGGGAGAATATAGAGGAAAAATTGGATAGCATTACATCACCCCATAATGCACCCCTAAAGTGGAATATATTCAAATTTTCTGCTGTTCAAGACTCTGAAGATACTGTAGGTAGAAACCAAAGTTGGGACCAGGATTAGTTTGATGAAAATGATGATGAAATCATAAAAGATCCTCATGGGAAAGAAAGATGTGTTTATGTATTGGCAAAATGACAAAGAATCAACATCAAAGAGAGAGAAATTCAAGAACCTGCAAGCCAAGAGTCAAAGGCTGTATTGTGTCCTACAGGATAACTGGTGGGAAAAGAAAGCAGAAGAAATAAAGTATTATATTGATACTAACAACACAAGATGTTTTCTGATTCCCTGAAGTCCATTTATAGCCCTTTGAAATCTGGACCTGTTCCACTAATGAGTTGAGATGGATTTACCTTAATTGAAGAAAAGAGAGGCATGGCTGAGCTACTCAACCATCCCTGTATTGTCAACCCACAGGTGCTAAAAGAACTGACACAGTACTCCATATACAAAGAAATGGCCCAGCTGGCTACTTTTGAGGAAGTGCAAAAAGTTACCAAACAAAGAAAATCAGGAAAATGAGCAGGCAAAGACAGTATACCAGCTGAAATCTTTAAACTTGCAGGCCCCAAAACTGTGATCTAACTACTACATTAAATGATTAAGGATAGGGGAAGTAAAGAAAATTCCTTTGGATTACAAGGATGCAACTGTAGTTAAATAAAGATAACAAATCAGACTATGGTAACTACCGGTGTATCTCCCTGCTATCTATGTATGGTAAAAATTTTGTCCATGTTTTGCTCAATTTGCTTGTCAGAACAGTATCAAAGAACTTTCTACCAGAGACCCAATGTGGCTTTAGATTTGGTCAGAGCACCAGAGACACAATTTTGATTGAGAGACAGATTCAGGAAAAATGTATTGGGGGCAAAAAACATGGAATTGTATGCTGTCATCTTTGATCTAAAAAAAGTGTGTAACACTGTGAGCAGGCATGGCCTCTGGAAAATTCTAGAATAGTTTGGCTGCCCCACCAAATTTGTTAACATCATGTCAATTCCATGAAAACATGAGAGATCAAGTACTCTCAGATGGTGGCCTTCCTAAACCATTTCCTATATTTGATGAGGTGAAAAAGGCTGTGTGCTGGCATCGTCCCTTTTTGGTCTCTTCTTTTCAGGTATTCTGAATTATGCAACAGATGACATTCAAAAGGGAATCGTCATAAGGTACTGAAGTGATGGAAAACTCTTTAGTCTCCGAAGGCTTACTTCAAAAACAAAAGTTCTTGAGGAACTCGTATATGAAGCCCTTTTTGTGACTGATGGTGCTCTACTTAGTCATGGTGAAAGTGACTTACAGTTTATCCCTGACAGATGTTCAGAGGCAATTGAACAATTTGGACTCAGCATCAGCCTGGAAAAAACTGAAGCCCTCTTCCAACCGGCTCCATCAACCATTACCACTGAGCCAGACATCACCATCGATGGTGTAGAACTAGAGAGTATCTGTCACTTTACATACCTTGGTAGTACCATCTCAAGTGATGGTTCCCTGGATCAAGAAATATTAAATATAATACAAAAAGCAAACCAGGTCTTTGGAAGACTTCACCATAGGGTACGCAAGCAGTACACTATCAAACAGTGAACAGAACTGATGATATACAATGCAGAAGTGAAAGCATCCTTTTATGCGTGTGAAACCTGGACACTTTACCATTGACACATTAAGCAACTTGAAAAACTTCACAAGCTCTGTCTCGGCTCTGTTCTGAAGTTCCACTGGTGAGAGTGTCTTCTCAAACATTAACATCCTTGAAAGAGCCAAGGCGATGATTATCAAAGCTTAGCTTAGATGGACAGGTTGTGTTATCGGAATAGATGATGATAGACTCCCTAAAAAGGTTTTTGATGGCAAGCTGAAACTTGGAAAGCACAAGAAGGGTGGTCAACCAAAACACTTCAGACATCCTTAAGCAGGTTTTTACCTCATGCATCAGAAATATTGATAACTTTTAAGACATAGCCATGGACAGATGTGAATGGACAGCAGCTATCAATTAAGGTTGTAAACACTTTGAGGAAGACAGACATGAAAAATGGATAGAAAAAAAGGCCAAGCTTCATGGTGAGTCTTCAGTGGAAGCCTGCACATTCCTGTGCATTACTTTTTCATGATCTTGCTTCTCATGGATCGGGCTGTACAACCACAGGAGAACACACATGATGTCTTGGTGGCATTATTGGATATGACAGACATCCATACAGCCTCCACAGAGTCTTCAGACTTTGATGTTTCTTCTGGTTCTCACAACAAAAGAGCCCTCAACCATGCTTGTAGCTATTTCCATCGCTTCGCACTGACTCAACAGACATTCAAGGCTTTAGAACAGGCCTGCACAACTCGTAAAGCGGTGAGGGCCATATTACTCCAAAGAAAACAGCTGAGGGCCGAAACCCTCCTGCCCCGCGGAAACACCTTCCCCCCCCCCCCCCCAGTGCCGACCACCCCGCGGAAACAACTCCTCCTTCCCTAGCGCTGGGGTGTGGAAGCCTGTAGAGGGGGAAAGAAACAGCATGCATTGGGTGACCAGATGACAGCAGTAAAATAGGACCTGCCCCCTCCCCACTCGGCTCCACCATCACCCCTCTCTTCACCCCCCCAGGGGTCACTATATTACTGCACGCAACAGTCAATCAATGCAGTTGTAGATAAATCTTTGAATTATGCCTTTTTGTATAACTTTTATATGACTTTGTATTGAACCTTGGTAATATGTTATAGTGGGCCCCTAAGGTAGTATAATTAAGGTAAAAGAAAAATGTCTTTTTGCCAGAAGTAGACTAAGATCTTTCCCCCCCACTTGGTATTCAATTGCCCTGTTGAATGAATGAGGAAGGTGTGGAAGGCAGGCACCTCCAGACAGCTGCAACCCTTGGAGAGGGGATGGGAACCAGAGCAAGGACAATCAAACTTATCAAGTGGGCTGACTAGAGAAGAGCAGACATACTGACGGCCTCGGGGGTTAGAAGCAAGCACCTTCCTTTGGGAACACCCTCTTTGCAGCAATGGGACAACCCCCAGCCCAGAGAGAGCAAAAAGGACCAATGGACACAGTCCCAGATTTTGGGCCGCACTGTGAGCCCACCTATTCCCCCCCCCCCCCCCCACCCGCAGGCCGCACAGTGAGCCCCCGCAGGCCGCATGTTGTGCAGGCCTGCTTTAGAATGACAGTCCTGGGAGAGTTGTGTTGACTTGTGTGGTTGGTGAATGAGGGTATATCCGTAGTTGTGAGCAGCTATGTATTGGGAATTATTGTGTGGGCTAGTGGGGGGTAGTTTTGAAGAACAGTGGCAGTGGGGTCAAGTAATCCACCATCTGCCACATACAGCCAATGATATTGTTGCATGCAAATTAGCTGTAGAGTAAGGGTGGCGATTGGTTGTGTTACCTTAGATATCATAATGGTCTAGGACTCTTGGCATGGCATAGCTACATGAAAGCCCATTCTCCTGCATGGGTGCAAGTCATAAAGTAAAAACGGTTGAGTACTTAAAAATGGGATGGTAGCAGACTGTGAATCCCAGTGATGAGTCAGCCTGCCGATACACTGAACAAAAAGAGCTCGTAATTATGCTTGTAACTGTTTCTGTTGCTTCCCACTGACTCAACAGATATAATAGGGCTCAGAGTGACTCTGAGTGACAGTTGTGGGATCTTATTATAAAGACTGAGTTGACTTAATGTAAACTAAACTGAAATAAGTCTGATGTGTACTGGTGTTCACACAGCCTTTTTCTTCAATTTAACTAGACCAATTAAACCCCAAATTAAATTAAACTGGTGCACCTTCTGTACATGACAAGACCTCTATTTGCATGATCAGGACCTAAGGGCTTGTCTGTATGGTGCATTAGTCTTCATCAGAGGGGTGTAAATTCTAGTGCTCATTAGTGTGTTGTACATTAGCTAGCTGGTGCAGACTCTGCTAGCACACAATAAAAATTCCCTATTGCGTGTTAATGTAGTACTGTTTTGGGACTACATTAGTGTGCACTAGGGACCTTTTAGTGTGGTTCCTCAGCGTCCACAGGGGCCAGTTAGTGTGCAACACACTAGTGAACACTGGAATTTACATCCCTCTGGTGCAGAATAATGCCCTGTGTAGACAAGCCATTGGTTGGTTGTGTAGAGTCCTTATGGCTTTCTCTCTGTGTGCTGGAATAAGCAGCGATGTGTTGGTCCCAGATTACTAGAGAGACAAGGTAGGTTAGGTAATATCTTCTATTGCACCAACATCTGTTGGTGAAAGAGAGACAGGCTTTCTGCCATACAGGGAGCTCTGTGTAAACTTGAAAGCTTTTCTTTTTCACAAAAGAGAAATCGGTCCAGTAAAAGAGATTACCTCACTCACCTTGCCTCTCTAAGAGGGAAAACATATTGTTCATTTTTTCTCCTTTGCATTTGCACTGGTTTTGTCATAGGGCCATGTAGTTCTGAGCTCCATCCAAGTGCCTGAGGAAGAGCAGATAATTAGATAATCCTCCATTAATTCTGCTCTGGAATTCAATGTGGTTTTCAAATATTTTATTTGTATTTTCTTCTGCATGTTTTTCTATTGTTGTCTCCATTGATAGCACCTTAAAAACAGCGACATGGATGCTTTGTTGAAAATGTGTGTCCAAAATCAGTTTGATAAAATCCAAGTGCCCATAGCACAGCAATTAATGTGTTAAACAAATACACTTCAGTTGTACCAATACTTAATAGTACAGTTAAAAATAATGTTAAGAATTAGATCTGTTACATTAATAGTTTAGGTATCGTTAACATTTTGCTGAGAACAAAAGAATTAATGAGTTGAGAGCTGATCCCATAATGAATTGTCTTTAGTAAAACACAAATCGCTTTTGAAATGTAGGAAAAAAGCCTAGTGAGGGTTGTTTTTTTTTTAAAAAAAGGACAATTGAAAAACAAACTCTGACAAACACCACATAGTTTGGGTCCCAGCTAGTTTAAGCTCTGATCAAACAAGTTGTTCTATGTGGGCAGACTCCTGCACCCATATGCAATGCTAGGCAGAAAAAATACTGCGTGGCTGCCAGTTTGCGGTGGTAATGGTTAAGAATTAGTTCTCCTTTTCCTGCTGAACAAGGAACTTGTTTTTTAAAGTAAGACGGTATTCTCAAAGTTACTTTGCCCCTTCTGTGGAGCTTCTGACTAGACTCTTCCCTAGCCCCTCACCTGCCTGGCTTCTTACTGAAGTTTGAAAGAAAAAGTGCATGAATCCTCACATTCAGATGATAGTTGGAATTTGTAAGACTGGCTCTTAGAATTATTCTGGTTTGTTTATCTGATAAGCAGCCCATTAAAACACATCTGAAATTCCACAATACCCTTTAAATGATCTGACAGAGTTACCTTTTCTGCATGGTGTGTTTCTTTAATAACTTTTAAGTTGCTGTATTTTGGGGCCACACAAGGAGCAATGTTACTTGGGGTGAGGGGATTTGATATGGACAATGTGCTGTTTGGTGTGGGAGAGGTATATACACGAATTGTACTTCATCAAGTTCCTTTGTTGTAAAATGGTAGATGCCAATATTTATGCTGAAAGTGAAGATTAGGTGTCCAGTATAAAAGAGAATATCTCACGCCTTGTTAATGGTAAAACGTGTGCGACAACTCATAATCCCACTGAAACAAACAGCAAAATTCATGAAAAATTTTAGGATATGACTGTGTACTGAAATCAGTTTGAAACTTGCTTTCAGATACCTGTAAAATCATCACTATAACCAATAACGTTTAAGTGTCGATTCATAGATTCCAAGGCCAGAAGGGACCACTGTGATCCTCTAGTCTGACCTCCTGTATTACACAGGCCATAGAACTTCCCCACAATAATTCCTAGAACATATCCTTTGGAAAAAAATTCAATCTTGATTTAAAAATCATCAGTGATGGAGAATCCCTGGTAAAACCATTGATAAAATGTTCCAATGATTAATTACTGTCACTGTTAACACTTCTATCTTTTCTGCATTATTATTGATAATTTTGCCATTTCCATCAAGTAATGGACCAATACCATTATCAAGAGTCATTTTGTTCCTAATATACTTTAAAAAAACCAACAACAAAAACCTTTTCCTTATTATCCTTCGGTCTGCCGGCCATATATATATATATATTATAGTTTCCTGTTTCAGGATACAAACAACCAGTAACTGTATATATACTCTTGTTGTTATTGTCTAAATTTTCAGTGTTCTTACAGTGAAACTGATTTCTTTGGCCAAAACTAGGGATAGCGATTGACTAATTCAGCTTTCATATGCTATTACTATTACTTAACGCTCACCATTTCTTTGCTTTCAATTAGAGTTTCTGATGGGGCATTAGTTTTTAACATCCTAGAGGCAAAGGAGTAAACTCTTTCACAGCAGGAAACAATTGAAGCAAAGTGGTAGCTTCTAGGGCTTCCAATTCCTCCATTATTTACAGAGCATGGTTAGGAATACCATAGGATCTCCCAGAAAGACTATTTGATAGGTTCCTCCCTGGTCTGACAGTAGTAGAGCCAAGGAAACAATTAGTTTCTTTCAGTTTTCCCTGGCAATTCATCTCTTTCCCCTCTCCTTCCCCCACCACGAGGTATATAATAAAATCTGCTATACACAGCCATATCCCACCCAGCATCTCATGTATGGCAGTGTTTACTAAAGTTGGGGGGCACACAAGGCAGAGAAGAGCCTGAGGGCAACAGGGTAAGCGCTCTGACCCACACCACTCCTTCACTGTGGACTTGCATCTTCAGTTTTGGTCACCTTTCCCCCTGCTCCTTCAGCAGTCAGTAATGCCGCTAGGGGCAGGAGCAATTCATGTCCATGAAGATCCAAGCTCAAGCAGCAGCCTATTGGCCCAATCATCTCTTTACTGCTATAGCAAAATTTGAGAGCATGTGACCAGGCCCCATGGAGCTACTAATCCAGGTTCCTTTCCAAATACACCACCTCTCCTTCCCCGCACCTGCTGACAAATAGAGAATGAGAATGGGAGGGGATGAGGAGAGATTGCAGCAATTTTACCAGGGATGTGCCATGAGTGGATGTTGTATGTAGTATACATTGTCCCAGGGACGTACAAACCCCACGTGACTCAGGAATGAGTTGAGCTGCCAGGGCCTCACCCCACAACACCTGAAGTAGATGTCAAGCGGGGAGCTCAAAAGAGAGAGCACAGCTTGTTGGTCCCTGGCTGGGAGGGATAGAAGACTTTCAGCTCGCATGGGAGAGTCGGCTGGCTGGGGTTTGGGAAGTGAGAAAGATTGCTTCTATCAGACGTAGGCTTGCACCGGTCCAGGTGGAGTGGCAGCATTAACTCTCTCCTTCCTTTGCAGAGCCTGGCTGTGGTGAAGAGTCTGCTGAGGATTCAGCCCGGGAGGGGTGGAAGAGTGTGTTTTTGTGTGTGTGTTTAGTTTGGACTTTGGGTACCTTGGAAAGGTTGGAACTGGCGTGACTTTGCTGTAGGACTAAGTGAGCTTGAGTTGGAAAATGGAGGAGGCTGGGTGGATCAGCTGGAGACTGGGAGGAAAACAGAGACATAGCCATTGCCACACTGTGCCATGCTGTAAGGCAGCATGGAGGAAGGATATGGCCGCAGTATATGTGTATCTAGAGAGAGGATGAGAGAATGTGTCTGTCTGTCTGGTTGCAGAGGTGTAGTCAAATTGTTGATGAAGTTGGATCTTTGGTCAATCACTGTGCATCTAGGAAACCTGCATGTAATGATTGGTTTGTGTATTACATGTCAGCGATTCTATTGCCATCCTGAGCAAAAATCAGTGTCGACAACCTTTCTGTATTCTTCCTGTAAGGGGTGGGAAGGAACAGAATGCACAGACCCCATGAAAGAATACAATGCCTCTAGCAATGGTTATCAATTATTGTGCCCAGCTGGTAAAGCAGCCTATATGTGCACAGGTCAGTTGGAAGAAATAAGCCCATTCTGTCCTCTAGATGCTGTCGCTGTATTTCTGGAGAAGGCAGCAGTATGTGCAGTGGTTAGGTAGGACAGAGTGAATTACTGTGAATTTTTCAAATATAAGCAAATAGCTGCGTAATCTCTGCACTTCCTATGTGCGTGTATCTTTCATATACACTCAGTAACAGAAACACTACAGTGTAACCTGGCCTTAAGTGATTATACAATAATGTACAAAAATACTTTTTTGCATTTGATTTTCTGTAGCCCTTTTAAAATAGCTTAATCCTCTCCAGTAAGAATTGAATTCAAATTTCTGTTTTGATTTCAGACCTGCTGAAACCTCAGTAGTAACCTCAAGCTCTTACGTTGTCATCAAATGTAAATTTAAAAAAAAAAGAAAGGAGAGCGATTAGCTATCATTCCCAGGATGTGGCTTTCATCTTAAACTTCAAAATTGCTTTATTGATTTCTGGTCTTTGTGAATCCTGATACTGTGTCTGCTTAGGTGAACACACACAGACTGTGACCTTACCAACCTCTTTCTGCTGGTGCAGAAAGTATAATGCAAAGAATAGTTATCAAAGAAGATTCCATAAACGTATTTTGTTGTTAATCATTCTCTTCCTATATTATGATGTACGTTTTTCTGGTTTAGTTTTACTATTCCTTGATTTTTTTTTCTTCATGTTGCTCATGGCTATTTACTTAGTTAATGTGTTTTCTTGTCACTACATTTCTTTAGGGCATTTGGGCAATATAATTATTTTACTTCCTTACTTTTTTTCCTCCAGTTTGATCTAGAAATTTGTATGGTGTGACGGGTTGGGGCCACAGAGACCTGCTTGGTGCTGCCACCTGGTGTGCCAAGGCTACTTCTGCCCCTGCTTCCAGGCCTTTTCCAGCTTGGGACTCCCGAATCCTGTCTTGTTTTGAGCCAGATTCCACTGATCTGCTGCAAACACAGACCCAGGTCCGAACCAAGTCCACTCACCACTGTAAGGCCCCTGGAAGCGCTCTTGCCTTTGACACCCAGCTGCTCAACTCCAAGGAGGTTCCAACCCTTAATAAATCCGTTTTACCCTGTATAAAGCTTATACAGGGTAAACTCATAAATAGTTCGCTTTCTATTTCAAAGATAGAAAGGTATGCACCACTGATCGCTCTCCCAAGGCACTAACTCGTACTCAAGGAAACTTAATAAGTAAAAAGTGATTTTAATAAGTACAGAAAATAGGATTTAAGTGAGTTCAATTAGTGACAGACAGAACAAAGCAAATTACTTAGTAAAATAAAATAAAACACGCACGTCTATGTCTATTCAAAGTTAACACAGATAAAAGCCTCACCGGATTCGGATATTTTCCTTTTTACAGGCTGTATAATTAGCCTATGTCCAGTAGCCGCACACACCCCCTAGTGTCTTTGTCCTTTGTTCAGTTCCCCTCAGGAATGTCCTTGGCGGGGTGGAGAGCCTCTCCCTTTAGCCAGCTGAAGACAAAATGGAAGGGTCTTGCAAGGGCTTTTATAGCCTTTCTTCCTCTCCCTGCGTAGGATCCAGTTGCCCTGGAGTTTTGGGATCACATGGGCAAGTCACCTGCCCATGCGCCCTAACCAGTCTAACCAGTTGCATTCCAGACCCGGCCCCAATGTGGATTGGGGTCTGCAACGTCTTTTGTCTGTCAAGTGCTCGCATTTAACAGGCATTCTTTGCTCCAAAGATGATCCCATGCACTTACAAAGGCTATGTACAAAACCAGCAAATATAAAACCAATCTTCATAACTCCAACTACAACAATGATACATGCATACAAACAGGAGGAGTAAATTCAGTAGGTCATAACTTTCACAGAGATATGTTACATGGCACATGTAGCATAAAACATATTTTAGTTACATATATACATCTATAAGCATCTCCCCATAAAGTTTTATGGGGAACACCGTCACATATGGATCATAGAAATGTAGAGTTGGAAGTCACCTCAAGTTAGGGTGACCAGACAGCAAGTGTGAAAAATCGGGACACGGGTGGGGGGTAATAGGAGCCTATATAAGAAAAAGCCCCAAATATTGGGACTGTCCCTACCTCAAGTGGCCATCAAGTCCAGCCCCCTGTGGTGAGGCAGGACCAAGTAAATGTAGACCATCCCTGATAGGTGTGTGTCCAACTTGTTCTTAAAAACCCCCAATGATGGGTATTCCACAACCTTTCTGGGGGTATGTCTACACTACGAGACTAGTTCGATTTTTCTTAAACCGAACTTGTGAAACCGATATTGCAAAGTCGATCGTGCAAATCCACATGAAGGACCTTAATTCGAATTTGTGAGTCCACAGTAACGGGGCAAGCGTCGACATTGCAAGCGGTGCACTGTGGGTAGTTATCCCACAGTTCCCGCAGTCCCCGCTGCCCACTGGAATTCTGGGTGTAGCCCCCAGTGCCTTCTGGGGCCAAAAATGTGTCAAGGGTGGTTGTAGGTAAATGTCGTCACTCGACCCACACTCCCGCCCTCCCTACGTGAAAGCGCTGGCGGGCAATTAATTCGCGCCCTTTTACGGTGATTGACAGCTTGGACGCCACAGGACAGCGAGCATGGAGCCCTCCGCGATTATCGCTGCTGTTCTGTCCGTTGTCAACACCTCGCGCCTTATCGTGCACCTTTTCCAGAGGCAGATGCAGAGAAATCGGGCGAGGAGGCAACGGAAGCTCCGGGAGGACATGAACTCTGAGAGGGGCACAGACCTCTCGCAAAGCACGGGACCCCGGCCCGTAGAAATCATGGTGTCAATGGGGCACGTTGATCCTGTGGAACGGCGATTCTGGGCAAGGGAAACATGCACCGACTGGTGGGACCGCATAGTGCTGCAGGTCTGGGATGAATCCCAGTGGCTGCGAAACTTTCGGATGCGTAAGGGCACTTTCCTGGAACTTTGTGAGTTGCTGTCCCCTGCCCTGAAGCGCCAGGACACCCGGATGCGAGCAGCCCTGACTATCCAGAAGCGAGTGGCCATAGCCCTGTGGAAGCTTGCAACTCCTGACAGCTACCGGTCAGTCGCGAACCACTTTGGAGTGGGCAAGTCTACCGTGGGGGTTGCTGTGATGCAGGTAGCCCATGCAATCGTTGACCTGCTGCTCTCAAAGGTGGTGACCCTTGGAGACGTGCAGGTGATCATAGATGGCTTTTCCGCTATGGGATTCCCAAACTGCGGCGGGGCTATTGATGGGACACACATCCCTATCCTGGGACCGGAGCACCAGGGCAGCCAGTACATTAACCGAAAGGGCTATTTTTCTATGGTGCTGCAAGCACTAGTGGACCACAAAGGACGTTTTAGCAACATCAATGTCGGATGGCCGGGCAAGGTTCATGATGCTCGTGTTTTCAAAAACTCTGGTCTGTTTAGACGGCTGCAACAGGGTGTTTATTTCCCGGACCGCAAAATAACTGTTGGGGATGTGGAGATGCCTATAGTGATCCTCGGGGACCCTGCCTATCCGCTAATGCCCTGGCTCATGAAGCCATACACGGGAGCCCTGGACACTGAAAAGGAGCTCTTCAACTACCGGCTGAGCAAGTGCAGAATGGTGGTGGAGTGTGCCTTTGGCCGTCTGAAGGGTCGTTGGAGAAGCTTACTTACTCGCTCCGATCTCAGCCAAACAAATATCCCCATTGTGATTGCAGCGTGCTGTGTGCTCCACAATCTCTGTGAGAGCAAGGGGGAAACATTTATGGCGGGATGGGAGGTTGAGGCAAATCGCCTGGCTGCTGATTACGCACAGCCGGACACCAGGGCGATTAGAAGATCACAGCGGGACGCGCTGCGCATCCGGGAAGCTTTGAAAGCTACCTTCCAGAGCGAGCGGGGTAACCAGTGACTGTTACGCTTGTTTAAACAGAAGCTGAACCTGCCCCCGTTTCTTTACCCAGTTTCTGTTGCCTTTCCTCTCCAATTACCAACCCCCTTCCCCCCCTTCATTCAACGCTTTAAAAGTATAATAAAGGAAACATTGTTTATTTAAACCGTCTCTGTTACTGGTTTCTCGGTTAAGGGTTTAACCTGGGACGCATACCGCGGTTGGGGAGCGGGTGGAGTGTTGGAAAGTATGCTTCCAAGCTCGGGGAATTACATGCTACTGCTCCCAGAGCAGTCCGAAGTGCTGGACTGCTTGTTTCAAGGGAGCCATCAACCCCTCCTATTCGCAACTGTGTGTGGTGGGGCCTTTCTGACTTTTTGGACATGGATTGTGGCCACAGATCCCCTGCTGCATGGATCTGTCATGCAGGCTATCCCTGGCCGCAAACGATCTGCTGCCACCCTCCCCCACCAGAAAGTCACAGGGCCCCCTCCCCACCTAAGAGAACAAGACAACCCCCTCCCAGAATGACAAGTGTGCCCGGTGCATGCAATGTGAGAGTGACTTTCTGTTGATCCTTTTCCCCCTGTCCGTACCCCGGTTCAGGCAACTGACATCGCTAATAACAAACCCCCTTACCCACTTCCCCAAAACCAGACCGTCCTGTGAAAGAAAGTCAGGGGAACAGCACTGTGCAAAACAATCATTTTTATTAAGGGGAGCATATTTTCTAGATGATACCTGGGCAGGGAACTGTTGTGGGGTGCGGTTGGAGGGAGGGAAAGGACCCATCTACAGTTTTGGAAATGAGAGCCTTCTGCTACTGGAGCAGTCTGCAGGGGTGGAGTGATTATTTCCACGGCCCCTGCCTCCCCTCGTTCTAGTGACTTTGGGTGAGTAGAGGATTGGACTTTGTGGCGGGGGAGGGCGGTTGGAAATTACATAGAGAGGTGCTCTTTCCTCCTGTCTCCTGTCCTGGAGAACGTCTACCAGGCGCCGGAGCGTGTCAGTTTGCTCCCTCATTAGTCCCAGCAGCGTTTGAGTCGCCTGCTGGTCTTCCTGCCGCCACCTGTTCTCGCGAGCTTCAGCCCTCTGCTCCCGTTCGCTGACTGCTCGCTCGGACCTTGAGACGTCCTCTCTCCGCTGTGCCGCCTCCTTTCGGGAACAGACCATCAATTCGGAGAACATGTCGTCCCGGGTTCTCTTTTTGCGCCGCCTGATCAGCGCAAGCCTCTGGGAGGGTGATCCACGGGTAGGGCGGGAGACACTCGCAGCTGTGGGATGGGAGAAAGGGAGTGAATTCCTCAGAAAGATACTTTTTCCTGAACAATGCCTATACTCTTTCCCTGTGAATAGGTCCAAGCACAGTACCTATCACATGTCCACTTACTACAAGGTCAAATATTATGTCTTTATCCTGAGTGTCTGGGGTCCCGGTGTACAGATCCCAGAAGCCTTGCAGAACACTGGAAATCTGCTCTCTGGAAACCATGGTAAGCTGATGAGTTTGGACTGCTGAGAGATTACTTCACAGCAGTGCTCTACTCCCATGTTTCAATCACTGTTCCTGGCGGCGGCCAGTTCCTGCTGCTGCCCAAACCGCTCATCTACAGCGGCTCGCCAATCCTTTACCCCCCCTCCGCGTGGCAGCTCCCAGGAACTGAAAGTGCCCGCGAACCGCTGTGTTTGAACGGCTCGCCTACCCTTTCCCCCCCTCCGCGTGTCCGCTCCCGGGAACTGAAAGTGCCCGCGAACCGCTCTGTTTGAACAGCTCGCCTACCCTTTCCCCCCCCTCCGCCTGTCCGCTCCCGGGAACTGAAAGTGCCCACGAACCGCTCTGTTTGAATGGCTCGCCTACCCTTTCCCCCACTCCGCGTGGCCGCTCCCGGGAACTGAAAGTGCCTGCGAACTGCTCTGTTTGAACGGCTCGCCTACCCTTTCCCCCACTCCACGTGGCCGCTCCAGGGAACTGAAAGTGCCCGCCAACTGCTCTGTCTGAACGGCTCGTGTAGCCTTTTCCCCCCCTTCGCGTGGCCGGTCCCGGGAACTCTCCCTGCCTGCGCACTGCCAAGTTCTAATGGTTAGGCTCCCAACTCCCTCCCCCGCCGCGTGGATGGAAACCGCCAGGTGTCTTTCTTTAAAGGGAAAATGAAGCATTCACTGTACTAAACAAACCATTCATTCAAACCAGGGCACCATGACTGATATCACTCTGATGAGGATTACGGAGACAGAGAAAGACCGCATGCTGCGTCAATGCCAGCAAACCCCGGGGCCGTATGCAGCCATGCTATGCAAGGCAATGATACCAGAGTACCTGCAGCTTGCATGGCGCGGGAAAGTATCCTACCATGGAGGAGACAATAAGGCCGCTCTCCCTGCGAACCTGATACAAAAGCTCTCACTGTACCTCCAGGAGAGCTTTGCGGAGATCTCCGATGGGGATTTCTCCTCTATCCCCATACATATTGACAGACGTTTCGAGTAGTTGCACTGGAAAGCGACTCAAAGCTGAAGTGCCTAAGGCCAATTAAGCAATACAAACACAGTGCTTATACACCATGCCTATTGTATTCCAAATAAATGTTTAAAACACTGACCTGCTGATCCTTCGCCTGATTACTGGTCAGGAATGCTGCCTTGGGAGTGTTCGTAGGGGAGCTCAGTCAGGGTGATGAATAGATCCTCGCTGTCGGGGAAATCAGCATTGAAAGCGCTGTCGACTGCCTCGTCCTCCTCCTCTCCTTCCTCATCTTCACCATCCGCGAAAACCTCCGACGACATGGCCGTAGATAAGACCCTGTCGTCGGAGTCCACGGACACTAGTGGGGTAGTGGTGGCAGCACCACCGAGCATAGCATGCAGTGCCTCGTAAAAACGGCAAGTGTGTGGCCGCGATCCGGAGCGTCCGTTGGACTCCTTGGTCTTCTAGTATGCCTGCCGCAGCTCCTTGATTTTCACGCGGTACTGCGTTGCATCCCGGCTGTATCCTCTCTCCGTCATTGCCTGGGATATTTTCTCATAAATTTTTGCATTCCGTCTTTTGGATCGGAGCTCGGATAGGACGGATTCATCTCCCCATACAGCGATCAGATCCAAAACTTCCTGATCACTCCATGCTGGAGCCCTCTTTCTATTCTGGGATTGCATGGTAACCTCTTGTGTAGAGCTCTGCATCGTTGCCAGTGCTGCTGAGCTCGCCACGATGTCCAAACAGGAAATGAGATTCAAACTGGCCAGACAGGAAAAGGAATTCAAATTTTCCCGGGGCTTTTCCTGAGTGGCAGGTCAGAGCATCCGAGTACGGATTGCTGTCCTGAGCGTCCACTGAGTGGTGCACTGTGGGATAGCTCCCGGAGCTATTAGCATCAAATTCCATCCACAGTACCTCGAATTCGACATGGCCATGTCGAATTTGACGCTACTCCCCTCGTCGGGGAGGAGTACAGAAATCGAATTAAAGAGCCATTTATGTCGAAATAAATTGCTTCCTAATGTGGACGGGTGCAGGGTTAAATCGAGTTAACGCTGCTAAATTCGACATAAAGTCCTAGTGTAGACCAGGTCTGGGAAGCCTGTTCCAGAACTTAATTACCCCTCAAGTTAGAAAGCTTTTTCTAATATCTAAACTAAATCAGCCTTGCTGCAGACTAATCCCATTAGTTCTTGTCCTTCCCTCAGTGGACATGGAGAACAATTAAGATACATTGCGTGAGTTTTTGAAAAGGTGCAGAATGCTCCTAACTCCAGCTGAAGTCTCATCTAAAAGTCAGATCTACAACCTTGCTTGTTCTTATGGCCATGTGACCTATGTCGCTATTTTTCTGTTTGTGGCTCTGCATCCATAGTACAAGGCTTCCTATATCTATACTGCAGCTGCGTTTTCCGAAGTCCAGCTGCGGTGCTGA
Organism: Chelydra serpentina; assembly: GCA_037349315.1. NCBI lineage: Eukaryota > Metazoa > Chordata > Testudines > Chelydridae > Chelydra > Chelydra serpentina. The sequence goes on from JBAIAC010000018.1 coordinate 923,348, forward strand.
TCAGGATCTGCTTCTATTAGTTAGGTCAGAGATATTGCTAAAAATCACAGGGTGTCATTTTTGGCTTTAAATTGTTTTTATTAATTTTAAAGGTAATTTAATATAAAGGAGACTGGTAATTTACGAAAGTGAGTTCAGTAAAACATTAAAAGGAAATCTGTAGACTATAAATGCAGAAATATAATCATAAATATTTAACAATACAAAACTAGACTAGAAAAGGGTCTAGGAAGACTGTAATGTTAGAGCATGAAATGGTCTAACTCGAGACCTGTTGTTTCCTCTCCTGTGAGATTATTCGTATAGCTTGTAGTTGGTGTAGTTTTGCGTTCATTTTCAAAGGAACCCAAGGGAATAAGGCACCAAGTCCACACTGAACTTTAGTGTGAACTGAGCACTGAACTTCTTTTGTTTCAGTTGTAAATTCCAGTTTTTAGGTGGCCAAAAGACTGCTTGGCCCCCTCAGAGACCATAGAGAAGGCATGAGCCTTTCCCCAGAGAGTTTATAATCTAGAAGTAGACATGATGCAAAAGTGATAAGAACAAATAATGTTTGGGCGGAGTATTAAAAAAATATCTATGGTATTTGATACTGTCTATCCTAATCTTTTGCTTGATTGCCAGAGTTTCAGAACTGCATGTTGAACTGTATATTGTTGTTGTAAGTGCCATTAATAAAATGAATGCATCAACTTCCAGTTGTATTTAAAATAGACTTTTATAATATGAAAATGTGAATGGCATTTTTTATCTTCAGATTGATTTTAAAATGTGCCAAAGATTTAGGTTGATGTATTAAAACCTATCTCTCCCCTCCTCCCCCCCCACTACAGGTTGGTGTCTTGGCTGTCTAGAGTCCCAAACACTTCAGGCCCTGATGGGGGACTCAGGATCAAGACGGTCGACTCTTGTGTCTCGACTGCCAATATTCAGGAGAAGTATTAGTCGAAGACATGACTCCCTTCCTTCCTCACCCTCCTCCATTAATACTGTGGGTGTCCATAGCTCCTCTCCCTCCAGCACCAACTCAAGCTCAGGTAGTACAGGCAAGCGAAGGAGCATATTTCGCACTCCTTCCATCAGCTTCCACAACAAGAAGGGGAGTGAACAGAAGTCTGAATCGGCAAGCCAGAATGTTAGTATTTCAAATGGTGCTCAGTCAACTCTCAACAATTTCCAAAAACCGAGCTTGGAAGAACATGTTAAAAGCAGAGGGAGGCATTCGGTTGGTTTTGGCAGTTCACGGAACAAGAAGATAACGAGATCCTTGACGGAGGACTTTGAAAAGGGGAAAGAGCCATCGACTAATAAGAATGTCTTTATAAATTGCATACGTTCTGGAAAAAATGAGGGTGATGACTCTGGCTTTATAGAGGTACAAAGTAGACGATCTATTAAGGAATCCTCACGGAAACTTCTCCCAAAATCTTTCTCATCACACTACAGGTTTTCAAAGCCGGTCCCCCAGAGCCAGTCGGTTTCCTGTGTACAACAGTCTGGATGCTTGTTGGAGATTAAACCGTATGTTGAAAGTGACCCCGTGACAGTAAAGTCCTCTCCATCATGTTCTGCGGAGATAACAGAATGTGCAGGAAGTTCGTTGCAATCACCGCAACTTTCTGCAGACTTCACCACAGTTCAGACCCCTTCGGAATTTTTAGCCTTGACCGAAGATTCTTTCTCAGAAGTTGATGTGGTGCCCAATAGTGGGAACATGGCACCACACACAGAGAACTTTGACAATAATACTTCTACCTCTCAGATTTTCCTCAGTCCTGTTGTTGCTTATGTGAGGAAAATAGATCATGTAGAAAGTACTTCCCTGTCTGCTGTTATATCTCCTGTGAATCATACAAGCTTTTGTAGGACTGATTCAAATATCTTACCTAAAAATACTGTTGCTAATCCAACACAAGTATTATTGCAAGCCACTGAACTTCCTGTTAAAGAAGCTGCGCACATAGGAGAAATTAACTCAGCAGATGCACAGTTAGAAACTTTTGTGTTACATCATGGAGAAAAAACAGTGGAATGCTCTCCAAAGGCAAGTGGATTATGTGGGGACCAACATGAAATAACATTATCTGAGTGCATTAAAGAAACAATTCCTGTAACAGAATCGAAGATTATTCCCTCCTCCTCTGAATCCCGATCCTTTAAAAAACAACAGGGACATGAAATAAATCACTCTAAAGGTATGTGACATGGATTTTTGCCTTGATTCTCCTGAAAAAAGGGTTCAAAATTGTAAAGTAGCTTTACACTTTTGCAGTATTGTTAACCCAAAAAATGAAAAGGAGCCAAACTTGTGCGTTTGTTTTCGAAAGATTAAATCCATGTTTTTTTATCTGTCTTCTGATTTTTAGCTTACTCAGCCCTCTCTCAACGTGTGTGACGATGATAGAGTTGCCAACTCTTGCAAATGTATGAGTAAAGTAATTTCAGCCAATGAATCTCTTGATTTTGGGAGGCGTGTGTGTGTGGGGGGGTGTCTGTCTTATGATTTTTGATCTCTTGAGGTTGGCGATACTGGAGACCGCCATAGAACACTGGGCATCAGGATTCATGATTTCTGTTCCTGGCTATGGGAGCAGGCGGTGGTCTAGTGGTTGAAAATGGCACAGCCAAATACAACAGTGCCCCTGTTTGGGTCATCTGGAGGTATGGAACCTCAGATCATTGACTGTAAAAGCATGACCTTGTGGTACTTGAGCTGAAAAAAATCACATCTTTTCGGATGAAGTATAGCAGAGTCAAAAACTCTAGGAATATGTTTACACTGCAATAAAAAACCTGTGGCACCGAGTCTCAGAGCCTGGCTCGATTGATTGAGGCTCATGGGGCTTGGCCTGCAAGGCTAAAATTTACAATGTAGATGTTCAGACTCTGAGACCTACCAGTCTCACCAGGTTTAAGAACCCGGGCTCCAGCCTGAGCCCAAATGTCTACACTGCAATTTTTAGCTCCACAGCCTGAACCCTGCTAGCGAGAATCAGCTGACCTGGCCCAAGTGCAGGTGTTTTGTTCCAGTGTGATGCCCCATAAGTATAGTCTAACTGTCAGAGGGTGACATGGGGCCGCATTGTGTTAGTAAGAGTTACAGAAGTGCCTAATTTTGCATATTCCTTTTGAAAGATTGTGAAATAAAATGGCTAAGGCTTGCTTTTGTTCTATTAAGACCTGAATTCTATTACCATCGCTGCCTAAAGTGACCTTGTGCAAGCTCTCAGTTACCTTATTGGTGAAATGGGTAAATAACAATAATTATCCTCCATGGTTGGAGTATGAGACTGGCTCATAATCAGGATTGTGAAGTACCAGAAATATTAACAGCAATTGGTGGAAAAACTGGGTTTAGAATTTATAGTCTCCAGTCCTGCAGTTAAATGCACTATCCAGGGTATGCATGGGGATATATTGTGCCCATGTTTTGCTTTCCCAAAGTAACATGAAGGCTGCATCATCACGAGACTGCTTGCAGTATGAGCCAAAGTCATGTTATTCACAGTAAATTCGATAGACTTGGCAAAACTGCATTTGTATGTATGTATTGTTAACATTTTCAAAAGAATGCATGCAATCTCCTAGGAGTGCACAAATACCTATTCGCTTGGGCACTTAACTATGTATGCAAATTGGGTTTGTGTATAGCAGGGTTAGTCAATTATTTTTTGTCAAGGTCCAAATTTCTCGGTCAAGGTCTAGCCTCCAGAGAAAATAATAAAACATAACAATAACGATAAGTAAATACAAAGATTTTGGGGCCCTTTCAAAGGCATCTGACTGTCCGGATTTGGCCCGTGGTCTGCCTTTTGGCTACCCGTGGTGTATAGGAATTTCTGCACATGTTCCAGCACTTTGGAACCTCAGGTAACATCATACAGTGCCTATCAGATGAATGGCATTGTCAGGCTAATTTAGGCAACAGACTAGCTTTTGTCAGAGGGCACATCTTCAATTTGGTAGTCTAGTTAATTTACACAGATGATTTAAAAACCTCTAGGTACTACTCCTGCCCTGTCTTTCATTGGGCTTGTCTTCACTGCAGTGTTAGCTCAGGTTCACTCCTCGCGAGTTAGCTTAGCTCGAGGAGAGAGGTCACCCTGCCCAGCAATACTTGAGTTGCACAGAGAGTTTGTCTGAGCAGCACGTTGCAACTGAGTCCCCAGTGTAGTACTAGCACCAGTGCCAACAACGCTTGAGCTTCAATCCACATAGAATCATAGAATATCAGGGTTGGAAGGGACCTTAGGAGGTCATCTAGTCCAACCCCCTGCTCAAAGCAGGACCAATCCCCAATTTTTGCCCCAGATCCCTAAATGGCCCCCTCAAGGATTGAACTCACAACCCTGGGTTTAGCAGGCCAATGCTCAAACCACTGAGCTACCTCTCCCCCCCTACTCTGACAGGTGAGTTTAAAGCACCACTTAATCCAAGCCAGAGATTTTTGTGTGTGCCAAGGACTCGCATTAGGTGCAGCACTCAAGTTGTACCATGAGCTAACTCTGTAATGAAGACATTGTCTTTTTGTTCTTGTTGTGATTTTACCGTCGCACTTTCCTATTGAAAAACAACAGTAAAAAAAAAAGTTATTTCTCTTCCTTTGTTGGTGTGAAGTGAAAAACTCATTTTAAATGAGAAATTGGCTAACTATTCAAGGAAAAAAATGAAATTAACTATGTGCACAGTGCTGGCAAATATACACATTAAATGGAACATATAGAGAAACATATTTCAAATACAGTAATCTTACATTGTTTATTACGTGATGAGGTGAAAACAGTAATGAGTGACTTTTTTGTTTTAAAGTGTTCACTGTGTCCCTCTAGAACAGGGGTGGGCAAACTACAACCAGGGGCCAGATCTGGCCCGTGAGCCATTTTAAGCCAGTCCGCGAGCCGCACCACATAGCTCGGCCCTGCTCTGGCCGGGGTGCAGGGTCGGGGCCACACCACGCGGCTCCCAGAAGCCACGGCATGGCCCCGCTCTGGCTCCTACGCGGTCCAACGCCCAGCCCCACCCCAGAGCTCGCACTCCAACCCCAATTTTGTGAGCATTCATGGCCCACCATAAAATTTCTATTCCCCTATGTGGCCCCCGGGCCAAAACGTTTGCCCACCCCTGCTCTAGAGCAGTACTTATAAAATCTAAGAAGTACAAAACATGTGGATTAAATAAAATTCAAAGGAAATGTGTTTTGCTTGGCGTTAATCATTGTACTTGTAATGCTTTGTTGTAGATGGGGTATCAGACTAGACTAGAAATTGATTGCATGATCCAGTATGGCAAGTGTATATACTTACACATTAATAAAGATATAATAAAAAAAACTTGGGCTAACATCAGCCCATTCTGCAATAAGAAAAGGAGGAAGGGTTTTACAGAACCACAAGGTTTGCTGTGCTATTTTGCTTCGCCCATCTTTAAAATCCCCCGTCTGCTTCCACATGCCTGAAAATCGAATCCTTCTCCTCTTACCCAACACAGTCATTTATCCGGGGCTGGGAGTTGGGATTCAGCCTCCCAGCTGCCGAACATATGAAGGTGGCAGCCAGGTTATCTTGCTTTGGTTTGGACAGCTGTGGAGCAGAAGTGGGAAAGTAGGATGGAGGCCCAGCCCAGTATGTCTGGGCCTTATACAGTGATATTAGATGAAGCTCCAGTGCTGAAATGAGTGCCTTCCCACCATGCAGGCCAGTGTGTAAGGCATAACATTACAAGTCATGTTTGCCTGGAACCCTTAGAAGCATGCTGGGGGCAGCTGACACCTGAGCTTGCACTGAAGAACAGTGGAAGCAAGTTGAGCAGAACAGGGCTCCAACATGCTAAGCGTTAAACAGAGAAGGGGTGGAGGGACGTCTGCACCGTAGGAAATTATAGACTGGTCCACTGGCTGGAGATACAGAACTAGACGCTTGGGTAAAGCCTAGTAGGTTGGTGGCCTAGTCTTGGCCTGACAATTTTACACACATACTGTCACTGATCAGTCCATCGGCGCTCTCTCTGTGAGGGCTGATCACAACACATCAGATGCGTTGTTCTAGCCAGTCCTCCAACTACCCACTGGCCAAGTTATGCACATACTAGTACAGACAGACCAGCACAGCTCTGTAGTAAATAGTTGAATAGCTGCCACTCAGCATAAGTGTTTGAAGCAATGTGACTTTTTTTTTTGAAGAAAATATATTTTGCGAATAGCTGCCTGTAAATGCTGATTTCTTCTCTATTATAGTTAATCTTGCTAGTAGCTTCAGTCCTTACCGAGAAGGCAGACTCATAGAGAAGCGTCTGAGATCCTCTTCAGAAGGCAATGCTGGAAGGAGCAGGATGATCTTAAAACCAAAGGACGGAAACACAGAAGATCTTCATAGCTTGCGGAAGCAGAGAGCAGGCTCATCATCTTCAAAAATGAACAGCCTGGTGAGTGCATGCTTACAGATACAGGTTTTTGCAAAGGCTTTCATTTCTGTACTGATTATATGTTTTGGCTTCTAATGACTATTGTAAGTGTGGTAGAACACAACAACTGTATAGGAATACAAAGCCTTATCCACTGCTGGGATATACAGTACAACACTCAAAACTATAAGATACTTTTCAGAACATAACCTCAGGTTGTAGTCAACACCAAGTATTTCAGAAGTCTGCAACTTTCTGTTGGTTTTTTTTTTTTTTTTTTTTTTGCAGTCGTTATGCAATGTTTGTATGGCTGGGGATTTCAGATGGGAACTTCTGGAAAACTTATGATTAATGCTTAGTATTAAAAAAAGGAAATAAGTTCAAATACTGGAATGGGGAAAATGTAGTGTAGTATTTGTAATTGTAAATTTATAGGGCCTGATTCTTCAGCAGTCTCCTGCTGGTGTGACTCTTACCTCAAGGAGTCACACTGACAGACACCTAATGTAACTCAATGGAGAATCGGGCCAAAGTCCTATGGAAAGTAAATGACATATAACAAGGGAAGACTAATTTCAAAGGGCTAAATGCTCCCCTTCCATACACAAACCAGTTGGGGGGAAAATGCTCTAAACTCAGGATAGAGAATCTGTTTTTGATAACCCCTCCTTTCCTACTTCAGGATTGGGGAGGTTGAAAACAAGTGTGCTAAGACCATTATAGAAAATTACTTTTTAAGGCCTGCTTCGAGGTGAAGGGGTGGTATAAGGAGCCTGTTGACTTTTAAAGTTGTCTGCCTTCTTGTAGGCAGTGTGAGTAAAGAACTTATGGTGAGTGTAATGTACTCTCATGCTTACTCAAGACAATAAGGGAAAGTGTAGAACATGATGCTGCATGCTGAACAAGCTGCAAGCAATGGACAAGTTCTGGTTGGTAGTGGAAATAAATAAGTCTTTTGTGGTCAGATGGGTTGCTGTTGCGAGATTGTGAAGGGTTAAATAAGGATTCAGCCTATACAAATACCTGAAACACAACTTGCTATGAAGAGTATGTGAGAAAGCAACTCCAAGAATCTCCATCCTACGCACCACTTCTGCACACGTCCCTCAATAAGCATGGGCATAAAAAAGGAAAAGCATCCTCACAATGACCACTACACTGCAGGTAGATTTAGGGCCCCGGTTGGGATGTCTACAAGGATTACCAGACTATCTGGATTGAACACAATCACCCTTTGAAGGGAGGTTTTTTTTGCAGGTCTGTGGATTGATCCAGATTGACACCAACATGTAAAACGGCTCTAGCTGCACTTTCCTTCCACATAGTTTACAAACCGTAATCTCAAAAATGCAACAAATAGAACAAACCATTGAGGGAAACTTCTGTGATTCCCCACAGCTTTCTGGCTTCTGGTTAACCCAGCCGCTTTGGTTCTCTTCCTTCTGAGCTGCACTAAATTAACCTCCAGCTGGGAGTGTCTCCTAGAGCTGACCCTGAGTCCTGTTTGATAATTAACTTCTGGAACAACAGAGGATTGTCTGTCTCAGCAGGACTACCTCCTAAGGACATTGCTGAGACAGAAGGCAATGCCGATCTTTAGGCACTCCACCTGGGGGCACCCAAAGACCGGTATAGTGTCAGTCTGTCCCATCTGGCTAGCAAACTGAATTTGCCATTTCAAAATGAGAAAACAATTGTCTGCTATGTCAGCATTGAAGGTAACCTTCTTTGCTGCTGACCTTTGCACAGCTTAAGATTTTCTGTTTTATATGTACGTGGCTGGGGTCCTCTTGAGTGCTTGACAGAGAAAGAATGGTTGGGTTATCTGACTCTCACATGAATGCTTGCCTCTACACACGCTTTGAATAGTCGATGCAACATTTATTAGCTAAACTTGACCTACAAGAACATCAAGAACTTTTCAGTGCATATGTGTGCATCTTTTTTTCTCCTCTGTAGCAGTCACCAACTGTTTTGATTCATTATTATTTAATTTATTTTATAGCATCTGAAAGAGCACTAGGCAAATAAACAACACAACAAAAAAGCCAAACATTTTCTGCACGTCTCCCTATGATCCTTTCTAGGATCTTGTCAGTTTTGTAGAAATGATCTGATATAGAAATGCAAAACCTATATCTACAGGAAAAGGCTTCTAATGCACACCAGTGAAATACTGCACCCAGAGAAATATAATAGAGTGCTGAATGGCTAGATAGCTGAAGTGATTTCTGTGTAATTAAAGAAAATAGCTACAACATGTCTGTCACTTATCCTGGGTAGTTTGCATTCAAAAACCAAGAAATAAATCAGATTATTCAAAAACAAGACATCCTTGAATTGAAAGTGTGTTTATACATCACCATAAGTGTGCCTAGTGCTTTACAGACAAACTAAAGAGCTTATTAACTATGGAGCCAGTCCTTCAAACACTTAAGGACATGCTTAACTTTCCTCTCATTGAAGTGGAAGTATGCATGTGAGTAAAATTAAGTGTGTGCATCATGATTTGCAGGATCAGGACCAAGTCACTAAACAGGTCTTCTTTTCAGTTACATAGTTGGCTAGGTTGCTGATGTCTGAACGTGAGGTATCACTTGTGTCTTTTTCTTAGCCATGTCACTTTGTGGGTGGCAACATCTTAGTGTCATCTCCCTAACAATAAGTGGAATTTTGTTGTTGCATTTTTTTTATTTGAATAGGAAATTCAAATCTTTGAATTTACTCTAGCAAGACGATCTCCAAATTCATTAGTGATCATTCTCTGTTCATTTACTGCAATCATATATCCAATGTATTCAGATCAGTTGTAGAGTGGTTTTATGCACTGGGAAGGCAGAATACCACAAAATGAAAATCTCCCTGTACATAATGCTTAGCAGCCATTATATGTGAACACAAACATTAGCTATAATATCATATATATTAAAATATAAAGAACAGTCTGAGACAGCTAAAAAGTCTGAATATAAAAAATGAGAAAAGACTTGAAGAAAAAAAAGGGATGGGAGATCCAAGAAACTTGCATGTTCACAATAATGCACAGCTGAGCATTAAAAGTCCAAGAAAGAGCTCTTGAGAATACCTGTCATAAGTGGTTAACACTCAGTTCAAAGAATGTCAGAGAATTAATCTTAATAATATTTTCCAAGTAAAGAAGAGGGGGGGGAAAGTTCCAGAAATGGATATTATTAAACAGAGTAGTGTTAAAATAATTAAAAATCCTCTCCCCTTCTATTGAGGCATCCCCAAGTATTTTACAAATATTAATGAACAGTCATAGGCCTCTCCTCACTCCTGTGAAGTAATAAAGAAAATCACAATTTCATACTGTGACACTTTGGATTTGTTTCTGGATACGTTAATAAGCAGTGAGAAAATTCCAATAAGGAGAAATAGATTTGAAAAGAAATATCAGTAATTTTAAGTCCCTGTGAGAGTGCCAATGCTTCCCTGATGGTGGCACCATTGCTTTTCCATTCTCCTCTGTGGAGTCAAATGATAGATACAGATAGCAATTTCTTGGCATCATACAGAAGTTGAGGAAGCTTTGTAGCTAGTAGGAGACCCTTTCCACACAATAGAAAGGAAGCCATTCAAGGCCCTTTTTGTTGTCAGTAAGTGACAATTTTGTGTTACTCTTCTGGGTGGCTAGGAGCCACAAGATTGGATGAGATGCTAGATTTTCAGAGAATATGAAGAAAAGGTAAAAGTACCTACATGGACGAAGGTTTACTAAGTTACCTCCTGGAAATTGTTGTTCTTTCTAGACAACTAGCCAATCAGATTTATTCTTGCACAAATATCAAGTCTTTTCTAAAGGACTCTGGCTACAAATTTGGACATCTGGGTCTCTTGAACGTTGTAGGCATGTGCACCTTCACCGCTCCTGCCTTACTCTCCCCCACGCACTTCCCCCCGGGTAGACTGCATTAAAATATGGGATAGTGAAAGAAAATAGATTTTTTTTTCCTCTGTAAAGGAAAAGACAATAAGACTATTTCAAAACAGTCCATCTTATGCAAATATTTAAATTATTCTGTGATTGAAATAATGAACTGTACTACAGCAGAAGTTTTAACTTGACCTCTCAGGCTATTATAACATTTATATTTCTAATCTGAGTTTTGAATAAGTATTATTTTTGCAACATTGAGTCATGTAGTGACTTACTTATGCCACAAGATGTCAATATCACACCATTTTAATACCCTCCCACACATATATAATACTGGATTAGAAACAGTGAATTTACTAATACATAGTTAATAGTGCATAAGATTTTAAATTGAAGGACAAGACATTTACTTTTGGAAGCTTTTAATGTTGATGAGCCAGTGCAACATGACAGAAGCTTTTCAGTGAGCACACTTGGTACTGGTGCAATTTAAAGTAAGGAGCTATGTCTTGCTACAGAACCTCTGCTCATGAGAAAAGATGAATACCACATCTAGTCTTCCATATTCAGCAACACGCTAGATTAAAACAAGGCTGACAGTAGCAAGCTGAAATAAGGGATACATGATTTAGGTTGACTTGTAGAGTGAAGAGAGCCCTGGAGTAGAATATGTGTGAATATTAATCCAAAGATTAATCCAGAACTACTAACTGTGGTATGTAACCCATAGGTGCCAACTTCTGCTGGCGCCGGTGGATGCTCGACCCGGCCCTGCCCCAACTCCGCCCCCTCCCTGCCCCTATTGGACTTCTTCCCCAAATCCCCGCCCCGGCCCCGCCTCTTCCCCATCTCCTCCTCTGAGCGAGCCACGTTCCCACTTCTCTCCCTCCCTCCCAGAGCTGTTTCGCGGCGGCAAGTGCTGGGAGCTAGGGGGAGAAGTGGGGACGTGGCGTGCTCAAGGGAAGAGGCGGGGGGGAGGGGGAGGCGGGGAGGGGAGCTTGGCCCCACCAATTTTTCCCTGTGGGTGCTCCAGCCCCGGCACACCCACGGAGTCAGCGTCTATGATGTAACCTAGCACTTAAATCAGCATCTGTACCAAATGACTGGAGGACAGCTAATGTAACGCTGTTTTTTAAAAAAAAGACTCCAGAAGTGATCCTGGCAATTATAGTCTGGTACATCTAACTTCGGTACCAGGCAAATTGATTGATGCTATACTTAAGAATGGATTTACCAGAAAAATAGATAAACATGGTATGTTGGGGACGAGTCAACACGGCTTTTGTAAAGGGTAATTATGTACCCCAGGGTCCCAGTCAGGATCAAGTACTATTGTTCTAGTCACTGTACATATATGCATGAAGAAATGGTTCTGCCCCTCAAAGTTTGTAGCCTAAAAACCCATGATTTAATTGAATTCCACATCATGTTGGGAGGGATCATACCAAAAGCTTTTTCCGTGAAACTAAAATTTGGGAAGGGTGATTTAAAAAAAAAAGAGTTATCAAGTTAGAAAAAAAATTAGCCAACAGATAATTAGTCTGATCAGAGAGTTTATTAAAATATACCCCCAAAGATATGCCCCCACCCAAAATCCCTAGCATTATTGAGGAGCAGATTACAAAATCAGCCCATCTAAGGCCAGCAGAAAGGAACATAAACTATAGCAGATGGAAATTAGGATGGTTAAGAGAGATTTTGAAAAGCAAATAGCCAAAATAAAAAATGAATTAAAAAAATTCTTATCATATTAGAAGACTGAAGTCTGTGATAAACTGACTGGATCTGCTGGAATATTTGGAATTAAAGGTAACCATTAAGGTGAATAAGAATGTTACAGAGCAGCAAAATCACTTCTTTGCGTTGGTCTTCACTACAGAAGGTAATGGTAAAGATAGCTATCCCCGATTTACTCTTTGCTGGTCATAAAGATGAGGTATCCTCAGAAATTCAGTTGTCGGGAGCAATGGTATTGAAACACTGTTTTAAATAGTCACTACGACCAGATAGCATTGGTCAGCAAAGTGAACTGTCCGAAGTAGAAGGCATGTTCTATTATGCCTATATTTAAAAAATAATAAGCACAAAGGGCAATTCTGGATATTAAACGAAAGCATGACACCGGTACACCATGAGCTACAATGATTGCCTCTTGACTTCTGGGAGGAGCTTAAGGTGTTGCTTTAGACCTATAGAGCCCTAAATTACTTTGGACCATCATACCTTACAGACTGCCTCTCTTTCTATGCAGTGCTGCCACATTTACAGTTACTGTCTTATGGCATTAAATGGCCCCTTTTTTCAAGATCCTGAACAGAGAAGCCAATAGCTGAATGGATACAGAGAAGATTCTGGTGGCCAGGGCTGCCCATCCAACTCTGGAAAATAGTTAACTTTTTCAGGTACTTCTAGAATAATAATGTAGGCCTGGCATGAAATGAGTAATTAGAATATGGGTGAGGCATCTTGGGAGACAGCATTAGAGGGGTAAATGAATCGGCATGTTGCAAACAGAATGTCTGTACTAGCTAAGATGGAGGGGAACACCAAGGGAAATGATAAAAGTGGATAAGCTGGGAAGGTAAAGATGAGATCAAGAGTAAGGGCTTGTCTTCAGTACCCGCTGGATCGGCGGGTAGCAATCGATCTATTGGGGATCGATTTATCGTGTCTCGTTTAGACGCGATTAATCGATCCCCGAACACGCTCCTCGTTGACTCTGGAAATCCACCTCGGTGAAAGGCAGAAGTGGAGTTTACGGGGGAGCGGCAGTGATCAACTCGCCGCCGTCCTCACAGCCAGGTAAGTCGATCTACGATACGCCGACTTCAGCTACGTTATTCACGTAGCTGAAGCTGTGTATCGTAGATCGACACCCCCCCCTCTAGTGTAGCCTAGGGCTCAGTGGTACATGGACAGTGTGTGGGAAGAGCATGTGTTACAAGGATTTGTTCCTACAAAGTAACCAAGCCAGTCCCAAAACGTCTGAAACAATGTATAGTAAATGCAATGTAATGTGTAAATGTGTATATAAAGGAAGAGATTTTCTGTATAACTTTGGATGTGGGGTATCCCCTGTACTCACTTCCTATGCTTAAGCCTGATTGACTCAAGCGTAGTTTGATGGTGTGCCTATATAGAGATCTCAGTGACAAGTTCGGGGTCGAGCTAAGTTCTTGTGGATCAGGTCTTGGAGGCTACTGAGTGGTTAAGGCCGGGGTGGGCAAACCTTTTGGCCCGAGGGCCACATCGGGGAATAGAAACTGTATGGTGGGCCATGAATGCTCACAAAATTGGGGTTGGGGAGCAGGAGGAGGTGCTGGCTCTGGGGTGGGGCTGGGGATGAGAGGTTTGGGGTGCAGGAGGGTGCTCTGGGCTGGGGTTTGGAGGGCAGGAGGGGGATCAGGGCTGGGGCAGTGGGTTGGGGCATGGGAAGAGGCTCAGGGGTGCAGGCTCTGAGCAGCGCTTACCTCAAGCGGCTCCCAGAAGCAGTGGCATGTTCCTTTTCCGGCTCCTACATGGAGGTGCAGCCAGGCATCTCTGTATGCTGCCCCATCTGCAGGCACCGCCTCTGAAGCTCCCATTGGAGTGCCTAGGAGCTGAGCCGCGTGGTGTGGCCCCCGACCCAATGCCCTAGCCGGAGCAGGGCCAGGCTGCGTGGTGCGGCTCACGGGCCAGCTTAAAACGGCTTGTGGGCCGGATCTGGCCCGCGGGCCATAGTTTACCCACCCCTGGATTAAGGCCTCAGAGGCTATTCCAAAAATATTAAAAACATAGTATTATCCTTGGCAGAGGAAACATGAGAGAAATACCCATATTCCCTAAGCAGCCTCTGAACTTTTTTTGTGTAGACACCCATATTTATTGAATGATTACAGTCATCTTTAACCCCGGTACGTTACCTCTACTCTATCTAAATGTTCATACACTGTCCATAAAGTTGTAGCTTGGGCTCTGAAGCTGCAAATTCAAAGCACTTTCTAAACAGCTATTTTTAGAATTACAGTGTGTGTCCTGCTAGCCTGAGTCTGTTGACCTGGGCTGAGAGGCTCGCTTCTGCAGGCTCTGTAGACTTACCTAATAAGGCTGCAGTTCACCTTTCATATGGAGTGGACTTGACAGGGTTCGTTTATGGCTAGTCTGGCACTGACATAATTTCTCCATTTGCACTGAGTTTGACATCTTGTCCTTTTCTGGATGGAAACTGTGGATGCCACTTAAAACAAGAACTGTCAGGACTGCTTTGATACAAAGGCTGAACAGTGTTATTGGATTGGAAATAACTCAGTGCTTGTAGGTAAGCAACACTTTAGACTTCATTTACTTAATTCAGCACAGGGAACACTGCCTTTCAGATACTGTTAGCATAAAAATAGTGCAAATGGTGGACTGGGATTTAAGCATTTAATGTGCCTCTGATTTTTAGGTCAAGTTAACTAGAAGCTTTTCACCTAAATACCCTGTAGGAAACAACTGTCTGTAGTGTAGTATAAATTTCTTAACATATTAATAAGTTGTCAAAAGTCAGATTGCAGCTGTTATACACTTTAAACTTATTCCTGAGATCAAGTAGCTAAGAGAAATTAATTTACGTATGATTTAATGCTTATGCCCTGACCTCCTTCAAACATCCATAAAGACACATGCATAATAATGTGTGAAAATGAAAAACTATTGTTTGTACTCTGGATGTAATTTTTCAAGTTTAACACAATTATGTTAAGAAATGTGGATGGTGAATCAACTTCAGCCACATTTCTAAATTGCATTTTCAAATGGGAAATTATATTTTGTTCTGCAATCCAAATATAAGGATAACTATGTCATGCTGTTCATTAGATTCTGGGCAGCAAGGGAACTTTTTGGATTATAAATTCAAATTCTCAGAAGAGAAATAAAATACCGGTTTTAACATTTGTATGGAACCATTGCTGGCCTGAATATGTCCCACAAACCTTCCTGGTTATTCAGCTGAGAGGACTGCAGTTTGTTTCAAAACTATTACACTTTTGGAAGTGGCCAAGGAGCTAAGGATGCCCCTCCCTGTGTGAGAAGATAGAATTCCTCTCATATGGATTTCTGTACTACCGTGGAGTAGTAAAAAGATGTATTAATGTTCCCCATTACTTAGTATGCACATCTACTTGTGTCCAGTAGAAGATTTTTTTTTTAACATAGGGTATGTCTACATTGCAATTAAACACCCGTGGCTGGCCCGTGCTAGCTGACTCAGGCTTATGAGGCTCAGGCTGCAGGGCTATAAAATTACCAGTCTGAGCCTGAACAGATACCCTTCAATTTTATAGCCCCACGAGCCCAAGTCAGCTGACGTGGACCAGCCATGGGTGTTTTATTGCAGTGTAGACATACCCATAGTTATCATTTGACAGTTATCACAGATACTGCCTACTTTAAGTACATGCAAACACTGTAGTAATCTAAGCATTTATCTACTAGGTGAGGGGGTTGTTAATCTGCACTAACTTGGGTTGGTCCGGCCTGAAAACACCTGCACACATAGTGTGCTGTGATGGATTTCGTCCTAACTCCACAGTTATCATGATCTCTGGACCCCTTTTTCTAAGAGTACTAAATTTGATGCGAATTAAGTTAGCGTGGTCTGTTGTTGGTGTGAACAGAATGATATTACCGCTCATTACTTTGGCATCCTCCAACTGGTGTCTCGCATTGCTTTGTGGGTGTCCTTGACTGATCTGTTTGTTTAAACTGTGTGCCCTCTACTGCTCTGGGGTCAAGCTGACTGGATGGCCCCTCCCCTGTTTAAAAGGTGGCATGGAGCTAGGATTGGCCCATTTTGCTTCTGGATTTCAGTATGTCGGAATTACAGCAATATTATTCCAGCAGTCTTTACAACATGCTTGGAACAGCTACATGGAGCTGTGCTGGGACCCTAGATTGCCTTGCCATCTGGGGAGAAGCGTCAATGCAGCAAGCTATTGGAGCCAGCCACCTGAATAAAGATGTGTTTGCAAACACTGCTAATCAGATGCCCATGAGGAGTCACAACTGCGGCACTGACCACCCCTGAATTAAAGAACAAACAGCTCAGGAGAACGAGCATTAAACCAGGGATGCCAGAAAACAGTCTGGCTGTGGAAACAGAATCTGGACCTTCTCTTTGAGGAGCTGACAGGATTGAGTGCAGTTCCACCACTACTGAAATTAAGGAGGCTGTGGAACCTGCAACAACCTGCAGTGCCCCCTTCTCCTCAGAAAGCCAATATCTCTTTGTGACTCAGGACTCTGAGGGGCCACCATGTAGGAAGCAAGCCCAATTCCCAAACAGAAACTCAGCCCAGGACTGAGGCGGCAGATCCTAGTGAGGGAACCTTGGCATGTAAGTACCTATCTTCACAATTTATTATTATACTGTACCGCTTCCGATCCTTGCGCCCCACAGCTGCAGTCACTTTTGGTGGATGGAGCTAGCAGATTTTCAGACTCTCCAGCCCCTGCCTTCCTCCTTCCCTTGGCCTGAACTGTCCCCCTTTGCTCAGCCTCCATCCCCCCATGCCCGTTTTCAAAATGGCAGCTGAGCTGGTTAGGAAAATGGCTTCTGTCTCATGCTAAAGCCCCAACGATCGACTGTTTACAGGCCATAGCATGGGGGGCACATACCCATTTACCTATTTTCCTTCTCCCTGCCTGCATCTCATCTGTCAAGTGAATGCCTTACCTTCCCGCCTCACTTCCTCCCCAAAATACCCACACCTTTCCTCAACTGAAACAGCAGCAGGTAGCTTGGTGTAGCCACAACTTCTACACCACCACCCCATTTCTTTCTCTCTCACAACACGTTCAAATAATGAAAAGTTTCAGTTGTGCAAAATCAACAGTTTTAGTGAGACAGTGGAGTGGTTACAGGCAAAGAAGTTTGGTTAGTGTTCTCAGTTTACATGAGGTAGACATCGGCTTTGCATGTCCATAAAGATAGTAAGACTACTGCTCCCTCCTGAGGTATGTATGGGCTGAAACAATCATTGGTACAGGAAAAGAAGTTAACCTTAGGGGTAGCGTAGCTATATAGCTCTTAATGGCGTTTCACAGGCTTACACAGAGACTGGGAGCAGTTAAGTCTTCAAACAATCAATGTACCACCACATTTAATTTTTTCTGCATTTTGAGCATATCTGTAGGATAAATAAACCAAAATTTAGGACTGAGAAATTGCTTAATTTTTGTCTGTACATTCTGCGGGATAGCTGCCTAGTCATTGCCCCGGCAGAGATCACAATTCCCTTCCACTCCTGCAGCACTTCTGGGGGACCATCTTGATGAATAACTTCACGGCATATATTGCTGGTCTGCCCTTTGCATTTTTGAATAAGGCTGTTCTCTGCCTCCTACTCACTTGCCTCATAGTAACCTCATGCAGAGTCAGGACAGCCTAAAGGAAATGCAGAGGAGATTACTATACAGCTCAATCCCAGATGCCCCCAGTAACCTTTTTAACCCTATGTAAGCACTTCCAAGCAACAGCTCAAACTGCAAAGCCAAACCAGGAACACCCACAGCTTTCAAGGCATAACCTAAATTGCAAAGATGGACCGGGAACATAATTCCCAACACCCACCAGCTTCAATGGCAGAATTGCAAAGCCAAATGGCATATATTCCAAACCCCAGTCTTGCCCCCTCCCCCTGCAGTGGTTAGACCCTCAAGGACAGAGCCTTTATCAATGGCTGGGGAGGCTGGCAAACCTGAGGGGGAAGAAATAAAAAACGCGGGATGAAATGTTGGCAGACCTTGTTGCGGATTCTGTCAAAATTTTTTGAAAACAGTGGAGTGCTGGAGGCTGTATCTGAGATCAGAGAGGGGAAAAAGACAGACAGCTGTCCAGAGACAGCACTGCAGTGACCAGAGACAGTGTTGCGGTTTCAAAAGATACTGTAGAGAGAGACTGGAACATGCCGAAGCAATTCCTGGGGGCAGTACTGATGTGTTCTGCAGCATGTGCTGCTTCCTGGCACAGACAGTCCAGTGTCCTCAGCCAAGACCCAGCAGTGTGCTGCAACCCTCTGGATGATGCAGGGTGTTAGGATTGCCACCATATGTTCCGCAGCCCCAGCTCAGGACAGCAAGAACTATTGCACCTGGGAGCCCAGCTCTTTCGAGCCATCTAACACGCCTCATAACTTTGAGCCTTACCCCCAGAAAGCAGAAGAACAAGAAAAGGCAAGGGCGAGATGTGGGGACCGGCGCCCCCCACAGAGTGTGTACATAACTCCAGAGAGGTGTACTACCCCCGGGGGAGGTTTCATATACTGGTTCGAGCTGGGTTTCCCAGAGCCTAGGGGAGAAGGAAGAAAGGGCTTTTGGTATAAAAGGTTGAGCTTGACCTGACACCCTTTGATTCAGCAAACTGACAAGACCTTGAGTTTTAGGGGACCCCAAAACTTGCGGAAGGGTTGGAAAGACTGACACCGACCAGAGCCTTATGTTGGAGTTAGGGGTGACCTCTGGTAAGCTGTTAGTAAGTGTATAGGAACTTAAATTTTTTTAATGTGTGCTCTGTAATACTTTTTTGCCTTAAGAATTATGATGCTTGCTTTAGGAAGAGCTGTGTGGTAACTTTTAACAGCTGGTAAAAACAGTCATTTTCTTAGGGGAGAGAGCAACTCACAGGTGCTGGTTGTTAGGCAGACTGGCTTACTGGGGGTGGCGAGGGCTATGCAGCCTTAAACCCCTGTCAGGAGGGAGTGGGATGAGGGTCCCTACCTAGAGACAGGTAATGGCTGGAGTCCTGAGACCTGACTGGACACTCCTGAAGTGGACCAAGGATGGGGAATACAGGTGCATTTACCCTGAAACTGAGACCATTGCCATTTGGTGAATTTTTATTAAAGCTGGTATCTTAAGTGGTGTCTTGGAGACTGCTATGCAGAATAGTCCTCTGTGATGCTAGCTGCCCTAGTGCGTGTGTGGGATGGCCGGGGGGTGTTTGCTGGCTATTTAAAGTCAACACTTCTCCATTACAGGTAGGGTGACCAGACGGCAAGTGTGAAAAATCGGGACAGGAGGCGGGGGCGTTATTAGTGCCTATATAAGAAAAAGCCCCCAAAATCGGGACTGTCTCTATAAAATCGGGACATCTGCTCACCCTAATTACAGAGCTTAGTCATGCTGCAAAAGATATCCTAATGAGATAAGGTTTTCACCTTCAGTTGCTACGAAACCATTCAAATATAAGATATGATGTACCTGGGAATGCTAAACTTCTTTTGAATAATCATGTTTTTCTAGGTAACAGTAACTTTTTTTTTAAAACCATCTCTTCTGAAATTAACACATACTTAAAGGTCAGAATATGCCAGGATTCAGGACACAGGGAAACTTTCTGAAATTAACTTGATATAAAAAGAAAAGTGCTTTGGTCAGTGGGTGTATGTTTGAGAAGTTTTCACTTTGCTTAAGTTTAAGGACATTTATATTGTATGTAATTTGGTGGGCCTCATAACTGAGCAAACAGTAGGCTTGCCATTAAAATTCAACAGAGGAGTGATTTTCAGCCAATGAGCACCTGGTACTGGAGGGAGGGAACTCAGAGTTAAATATTTCATGTCATGAATTAATTAATGTAATAACATGCAGTTTAATATGGGAGAAAACTTGGGGAATATAGTTACTGTTTGTATAAAAAGCCAGCCATAGAATCTTAAAAATTAGAGATGGAAAAAACATTTTAGTTAATCTAATCCATCCATTATCAATGGAAGATTGTTCACTACAATATATTACTGCTGCTCTGTCTGGTTTAATTTTTGATGTCTTGGGTAATGAGGAAGACTGTCATTTTCTGTATTCCTATTACTTTTACTCAGATATGTCCTTGAGTTACTCCCACATGTCCAGCTTCTTCCAAAGCAGTAAATACATGGAAATAGAAGTCTCTAAACAATGGAATTTTGATTTTGACTGTGTATTTAAGATTGTTTTTGACCTCTCAAAGTCTATCAGCTCTCAGCTAATCCACCTAAAATTACTCCTTTGTGATACTTTGCCATAGATTATTTGTGATTGTTTATGGGCACATCGGTTTTGACAGTCATAAAAATCCAGAGGCTTGCACTTGTACAAAAAGTCTTCTTGCGTTTTCTTGATGCATTATGTTTTACAAAACACTATCCCCACCAGTTGGGCCTAGTAACTCTAACCTTAAATAATCTCAATTTTAAGGATTAGGAACTTTTTGGGGCGGGGGGTGAATAATCCTAAATTTGACAGTGTGTTGCTATGGAAATCACTGTCATCTCAGAACTAGTGTTATGAGTTCACTGTGATACCAAGTAGGAAGAGAGAACAGAGAGGTAAGGATCATCAAGCCTTTGTTTAAACAAAATTATATTTAAGAACTTGCAAACATGACAAGTGGTACTCCAACTTGCTCTTGATGGGAGTGGAGGAGGTGGGATGTGCGGGGAAAGTAGGAGGACTAATGGAAAAGGAGGGGAACAGAGCAAGTAGGGGTTAGAACTGATTGGAGCAGGAGGTGCTGTAGTCACAGAACAAAGAGGGAAGGATTGTGTGGTGTTAATGGGGAGGCTGAGTGGAGCAATAGTCACAACACTGGGATTACGGTACGAGATGAAGCTGAACCCCGGGGGAATGCAGTAGTGTAGAGCAGCAGCCTGGAGACGGGGTATGTGAGGGTTAAGTATCAGGGAGGGAAGAAGTGCAGGGGAGGGTCAGATGGAGTATGCAGAGTGGGAACGGTACAGAAGAGACTGACCAATAGCAGGTGGTGTGTAGTTGAGGCAGGACTGCAGGGATGAATTGGGATATGGGAGAAGATCTGGAAGGGTCAGCTGCTGATAGGAGTGGCTACCCCCGATGTACTGCAACCCTTAAATATGAGATCAGCACCACCAAACATTATCTGATGTGCTGGAATTAAAGGGTTAAAGCCTCATCCACTACGAAATTTCCATCAAGGAACCTTCTTCAGAGGAAAAGAAAACAGCCTGTAAAATATACGTTATTAACACAACTGACAGAGGGTTCAGCAAAAAGGGAAAGTAATGTAATTTTGCAGCCGTAACTGCTGCAGTGTGCACAGCAGTGTAAGCTTCCCTCAGTCACATTTCAACAAGGTTTACCCCCGGAATGGAATAAAGAGTTGTCATTTCTGTCTCTTCTCTTTAAGACACATCTGACATGGAAAGCAACTTGATCTTGTTATCAAAGAAATATCATTTCTTCTGAGATACTTTACCTTATAGAAGCCTAAAAAAGGAAAAACAACAAGACGTTTTTTTTTTTCCCCCTCATCTTGATGCATGGAGTTTTAGGTCTATAACTTCCATTCATATTAACTCTGATCACAGTTTAATCAGGAAATCCCCCAAACACTGAGCTCATTCTAAAGTTGATTTGTTTATAGGAGTCCTTATTCAAGGTAAAACATTTTCCCATCTGATATGGGAATGAGGCACTTTCTGTGCTTTAGACTATAATATGTAGCATGCTTTATGGCTTCACAGGTTGAAAAAGGACTATCTTGTGGATGAGGCTCATGACTGGGGTTGTGTCCACAGCTTTGTTACAGACTTGCTGGTTGACCTTGTGCCAGGTATTTCATCTCTCTGTGCCTCAGTTTACTCATATGTGAAATGGAAATACTTTGCTAACTCCAAAGTGAGTCAAGGCTTAAAACATGAATGGAGTGTTGAAAGTGCTTTAGCATTTGGTGGATGATGCTATTTAAAAAGTACAAGATATATTCAAAGCACTCTACAAATATTAATTTGATTGATTATCATCAGTTTTCAGATGAAGAGATTGTGATATAGAGGTTGCAGTGAGTTGACTTGAATGCACAGGAGCAGAGGAAAGTTGATGGTAAAAACATCATGTTGGAGGCAGAGTATGTATGTGGAAGCATGAAGGGCCGAATGGAAAGAATTCAGGAGCTCCTGGATCTGAGGGTATGTCTACACTACCCGCCGGATCGGCGGGTAGTGATCGATCCCCGAGCACGCTCTCCGTTGACTCCGGAACTCCACCTCTGCGAGAGGTGGAAGCGGAATCGACGGGGGAGCGGCAGTGGTCAACTCGCCGCTGTGAGGACGGCCAGGTAAGTTGACCTAAGATACGTTGACTTCAGCTACGCTATTCGTGTAGTTGAAGTTGCGTATCTTAGGTGCACCCCTGCCCACCCCCCCCCAGTGTAGACCAGGCATTAGTGACGTGCTCAGTTCTCTAGCCGGATCTCTGTATATGATGTTTTAATGATCTGTGTCAGTATCTTTTAGGAGAGTGTCAGTGAATTCTCATTGAATTGTAATAATTAACTTTATTTTAAAGCTGATTAATCTTTGGGCAAAATTATTTGATATTGGGAGGAAAAAAGTCATTTGAAAGGTTTGTACTTTGATTATAATGTGGGAAGTCAGTGCTCCCCCACACATGAACAAGAACTACCATTAGTGATTCAGGAACATTTCCAGAATGCCCTCCATTTCAGAGATAGGTAGTCATGCTATCTCACCAATGCTAAATTCAGATTGCTGATGAAACAGAGATAATTTTCACGTTAATAAGAAAAGAACAGACACAGAGATAAAGTTCCTTCCCCCCAATTTGATTTTTTCAGACTTGTTTGTGGAGTCAGGAGAAAGACGACACACTGGCTGAGACAATCCCTACTGGAGATGTAAATACAAATAAAGCACAAATGGGCCAGATCCTCAGCTGGTGTAAATCAGTGTAGCTCCACTGACTTAATGAATGAATTATAATGTATTAACTTGATATCAGTGGAGCTGCCAAATTTATTCCAGTTGAAAATATTGCCCAAATGGAGCTTAATTATTTTGAAGCTGTACTTTCATACATCTATGCATACATTTGTACATATAGCTATATGCTTCTAATCCTTCAAACACTGATGCATGAGTGTAACTTTGCACATGAGTAGCCTCACTGAATTAGATACTAGTAAGATTTGGTTTAAATATGTAAACATAAATATTCACAATATTTAAAACAATAATAAAGAATGGACTAATTTTTTCAATGCATCTGGGATTGATTTTTAGCATACTAGAGAAAATTGTGTGCAGACCTGAAAACATTAAATTTTCTCAAGCATTGGTCTCCTAACATGCTGGTAATGTTGAGTTTTACAGTGTTTGCTTTTGCTACACAAGCATTAGCCAAACTGAGAGCACTTCTGCTTTGCTCTGTGTTAGAACTATCCTTTTTATGGATGGTGGAATGAAGGGGGAAATGTCATAGGTTTTTCCCCAAAGATTCATTTTGATGCACGTTTAATGTTGACAGTCATTTTCCAGTCTTCTTAAATTAAACAAATGATTAAAAAAAAAGTCCTTATAGTTTTCCATGCCCTGATGCAGTATCAAGGAGAAAGTAATCTACCAAGGAATGGGTAGTCATCTTAAAAAGTTTATCTGTGCAAATGAAATCATCAAACTAGACAGATTTGGGGTGGGTGGATGCTGGCTGTCAGATACTGCATATCCTGTATTAGGCATTGATAAGATGTGACTTACATCTCAGCATGTTGGTGCCTCTGGTAGACTTAGATTTCAAAGAAATGCAGTTACATTAATATGAATCTAGAATTTAAGTGAAAAGAATCATCGTCCATCCAGCCATGGTTCAGGAATCACAGCAGTTTTTGTTTAAAAAGCTGGAGCTAGGCAAACTGGGTTTGAGGCTGTGCTGAACTTGATGCTTTAACTTTACTCAGCAGTCTACTGGAAGCACCTACAGGTGGGGGAAAAAGAACTGAAATAGGGATGCTGTGCTTACTTACACAAGGAAGAAAGGAACTATTAATGCATGATGTTCGTCTCGAGTAGCATTCACCCTTCTATGAAGTCCTGAATAACAAAAGCAATTGTGACATGATTACATTTTATGAAGTGATACACTGATTTCTTGAAGCATATTTATTGCTGAACTGTAGGAGGTCTGTAAGGTCTGTTAACTAAAGAAGTTCAAAGATATTCACTTTTGTTGGATATTTATTTAAAAAAATTCCATCCAGCAGGGTGTCAGATAAAAGGTTTTGGGATCTTCTGTTGTCTATTTAATGCACATTCAGTTTCTGTATAAGACTTAATGGAGCGCTTTCTTTTTTTAAGCCAACGCATGAAGCTGCTAACTCCAAATTGTTAATCAGCCTATCTGTATTGAAAAAGCCTACATGTCCATGAGAGAAAAAAATAAACCCAAGAAGCTTTTAAAACCCACTCTTATGTATTTTAATAGGTGATGAACCAATTCATTGCTGCATACTCATTTCTCTGTATAATAAAAAGGCAAATATATTTCAATGTATTTTTTCCTAAAATAGAGCAAAAGACTACTCTAAATATTGTTCAGTGGTTTAAAGTGCTTTCTTCCAGCGTAAGGTTGTTTAGCAAACAGCAAAGGACAACTGGATTTCTATTAATCTACAAAGAAGTAGCTTGTTCCATTTTTGTATACTGTTCCTTTACACTGAGGAAATGAAAAATAGCCACCATGACATGCCATATACTGACATATACAGCTAAGTGTTTTCATACATGAAAATTCCAAAAATATAATATATGCTTGGCTCCTGATCCTGCAAACATTTATGTATTCACCCACTTTCCCCATATTGAGCCCAATAACTTGTCTTGATTAAGTACGTCTTCCAGAAAGACATCCATCTTGATTTGAAGGTATCAAGAGAATCCTCTACTTCCCTTAGTAGTTTGTTCCAGTGGTTAATCACCCTCACTGGTTTTTTTGGTTTTTTTTTTTTGGTTTTTTAAAAAAAGTGCCTTATTTCTAATTTAAATTTTGTCTGGCTTTAAATTCAAGCCATGGGTTCTTGTTATGCCTTTCTCTGCTAGATGAAAGCACTATCTGGATTTTTCTCCTCATGGTGATACTTATATATTGTACTCAAATCACCTCTCAGTCTTTTATACAAGGTAAGTAGCTTGAGCTCCTTAAGTCTTTGGGTGCAAGGCATTTTTTTGAGTCCTTGAATTATTTTTGTGGCTCTTCTCTACGACCTCTCTATGTTTTCACTATCCTTTTTTGAAAATGTGGACACCAGAACTATATGCAGTATTCTATTATGGGGCTCACCAATGCTGTACACAGAGGTATAATCCCTACTTCTGCTTACTGCCCCCCTGTTTGTATATGTAGCCATAGCAGCTATGAATATTTTAATTCTGCATAGAGTAAATTGCAGTGCAGCTGCTGGGGGCATGGAGTGCCTCTTAACATGTCTGTATAGCACCTAGCATAAAGGGGGACTAATTAGGACAGCGAGGTGCTACCTCAATACAAATGTTTATTAATAGTTAGCCCCTCTTATAGCATTCTGCTCATTGAAAAGAGAGTGTCTCTTTTTACTAGGTCCACAGTTGGCAATAAGCCATTTGTTCCATCGCACCAGCTTTTGCCCATAAGGCCAGGATATAGCTACTTATGCACAAAAGGCAGCCGAGCATGTGCAGCAGCATACATATAGTGTGTCAGGCAAAAATCCTGTTGTTATTGTAGAGGATGAGATATTGGTCTGCTCTGGTGTGTTGTGAGAGCGTTACTGCGGCTTTTCTTAGCTACTGTCTCATTGCTAAGGCTAAGATTTTGTCATGCTTATTTTTAGTAAAAGTCATGGACAGGTCATGGGCAATAAACAAATCACAGAAGCCGTGACCTGTCTGACTTTTGCTGCGGCTCCATGGTTTCCCCCACCACCGGGGTGGCTGGGAGCTGTGGGGTTCCCCCTCCGCTCACGGCGGCTGGGAGCTGCAGGGTGACTATATTTCTCAAAGAGAAAATGGGACACCCGAGCCACTCGCCCAAGGTGTCTGTCACCGGAACCCTGAGGGGACCCCCTCAGGAGTCTGTCACCTGTTGCTGGAGCTTTGCAGAGGGCCCCCATCACTTGTTGGTGCCTGTCGCTGGAACCCTGCCGGGGCCCCACTGGCTGTCAGCTCCAGAGTCCTGAAGCACAGAATGTCATCGTGGTCTCTGAAAGTCAGGGATTCCATGACTTCCATCACCTCCGTGACATAAACCTAGTGTAAGGGGACTGTTATCCCCTTACTAACATTCAGAGCTCCCAGTACCAGAAGGGGAAGGGTCGATGGGACTGACAGTCCCCAGGGGCAATGGGGAGAGGCCAATGCTCCAGGTCAGCTCTGATTGACAGGGCGGGCAGGCGAATCAGGGAGTCAGGAGGTCAGGGTGAATCCCGTCCTCCGTGTGAGCTGGAGTTGCCTGAGTCAGAGTGAGTGGGGCCGAGCTGAGGAGAGGGCAGAAGCCAGAGGCCAGAGCTGAGCTGAGCTGGGCCAGATCTGGAGGGGCCAGAAAAGCAGCCCAGAGACACAGACCTGCCCTGGGAGCAGAGGTGCAGCCCAGAGACACAGACCTGCCCTGGGAGCAGAGGTGCAGCCCAGAGACACAGACCTGCCCTGGGAGCAGAGGTGCAGCCCAGAGACACAGACCTGCCCTGGGGGGAGAAGCTGTAGCAGCCAGAGCCAGAGGGGCCAGGGCAGCAGCCCAGGGAGCTGGAGGCAGAGCAGCAGCAGCCGTGCAGAGGCAGAGGAGGTGGAGCTGAGGCAGAGCTGTGGAGCTGGGGCTGGAGCAGTCCGGAGCCGGGTGCGGTGAGCAGTTGGGGAGAGCGAGGGGAACCCTGGGCAGTGGGCCCAGCACAGGGAGAGGCCTCAGCCAAGGGGCCCTGCAGGCCAGACGTGCAGGGGGATCTAAACCCCGACAGGGCGGGGGCAACGCTGGGAAGAAGGGTCCTGCCACCCAGAGCCTGCGAGCGTGTGGCCACCGCCAGAACAAGTGTCCAAGCAGCGTCCCTGCAGCACAGCCAGGGCCTGAGAAGGAGCCTGGGACTTGCACAGGAACAGACTGAACTGCCCTGACATTTTAGAGACACTGTTGTGATGTTCCCTGCCACAGAGCGGGGTGATGTGTTTTCATTCGCCTTTCCCATTTTTCCTTATTCCTGTTACAAATTAATTGTTAATTAAATAATTTGCATTTGCTTTGAATTGTATGCAGTGATCAGTGGGTCAGGGAAGCATCCTGTACAGAGAGAGTACCCCGGAGTGGGGACACCCTAGCCCCTGACCTAGGTGACCACAGCAAGGTTGGGGGTCGAGCCCCCCAGGAATCCTGGGCCCAGCCTTGTTGGGGTTACGAGGACTCTGCCAGACAGGAGAGTGCAAGGGGAGTCCTCGAGGGCAGGGAGGCCTCTGGGGTAAAGGAGGTGGGAGCGAGGACTGAGATCCTTCCGCTAGCCCATTTCACCGGGGTAGTGCAGAGACGAGGAAAGTTCCCCACAATAGCGGGACTATTCCCCCGCTTACACTAGCTTTACTCGTATCTACCATTACCGGTGGATTGCATGTACTTCACATGGCTGCATATATGCTTGCTGGGTTTCTGGTTGACCATTATTTTTTGCCCTTATACTTCTTCCATAGAGGCATGGTTGCACCATTTATTTCTTAGGCCCTACTTATTTGTGACTGGATTTCTTTGCATTATAATAGTATAGTTATTCTCCTCACAGCATGTGTCCTGCTTCTTAAATGCCACAATTGTGTATTGTACACGCTTTCCCCCTCACCCTTTCCCAGTGAATCTGTAATAGACATACGGAAAATTTAGCTCCATATATTTTTACACATTTCAAGGTTGGAAAACCTTGAACACTTAAAGAAATGTAAAATACACCTTGTAAATAAGAAGCTTTCTTCTGTAGAGCTACTTTGTATGCAAATGAGGTTATTTCTTCCTGCAGAGAGATCCCTGCTGCAGCTAATCATCACACTTGCATTTTCTCATATTTATTTTGTTGGTAAAGTTAGCGTGCTGGTTCTCTTAATCTGACAATTTTGCACTTCTTGGACATCTACATTTTCAGGTAAAAGCTGCCAGGCTTTATTAGGGGCTAAACTCACACAAGAGATATTCATGACATTCCCACACACTTGTCAAGCTTTTTTTCTCCACAGTTGCTAACTCGAACTGTCAACCTGCAAAGTGCTCTTATAACATTTGCACATGGGGTGCTGTGAGAGGTGACATAAGCTAATGGAAGGAGTTCATGGTAACAGAAAATCTCATTTGTACGTAGTTGAGATGGTGAGCCCAGGGACTTGTGCTTTGATTGTATTGTAATTAGCAGTACTTTGTATTTTAGTGTGATTGCTGTGGAGACAACTACCTACTCGCAGAGCATGTCTGGCAGGTCGATTTCTTCTAAAAAGGGTGGACAGCAAAGAACAAGGGAGCAACTATGCAATCTATCTGGGTTGATTGCAAGCTTCTTTGCTAATCACAGGGATATCAGTCATGATTAAGAATCAAAACCCAGCCTTCGGCCGGACTTCCCCATTGTTATGGATGCAGACTCCATCTTAAAACTATTTCCATTCTAAGTTAGCAGCAGTGGAATAATTCATGATGAATATCCACAGAAGTAAATAGTAATGAGGGTTCACAAAGACCGCTTGTGATTGTTATAATAGTTATGTGCAGATCCGTATATAAAGTGATGTCAAGATAAACCTTTTATAGCTCCTAGAGATGAGGTTTTCTGCATCTGATATTGCCAAAAGTACCTGTTAGCTACGTTGTTTGGGTCCCCCCCCCCCTTTTTAGTTCAGCAAAATTCAAACTTCTGAAAATCAGAAAATACAGAGTTAAATTAAAAACAAACACCCACACAACCTTAACTGCCCCCTTTTGAGCATTGCCAGTATGCCCATAACACACATGCACTCCCTCTCTGCCTTTTCACTGTAATGCACTTGCCCTATGCTCAAAGGCTGAGCCTACTGCCCCAGCGTAATACCACACGTGTCAAATTTAACCACTTCATACCCTTTGGCACCCGCTTCATGCTCACTCACAGAATACCAGCTACCCCTGCACTTTCCCTTCTCCCTCATTAAATCCACAGACTGCTCTCATATTCCACCTCACTATTGACAATACCCATGGCAAAAAGACCCCTGTGCCCGGTTGCTGATGCGACCTACACAATTCTGCATTGAAATAATCCAGATTGGAACCTCGAGGTACATATGCACCTCTTTCCCTTGAGAACACACATGGGGGACGCAGACCCAGATCTCCTCATATCACAGTTACCACTCTTCCAAGTTGCTCCACTTATTCCTTCACAATTCAGTACAGATACACCTAACACAGGGAATGCAGCTAGAGTGAATGCACTTATTTCCTAGTGACTATTGCCAGCTCCAGGGAAGCAGAGTTGGCATTTATCTTAAGCCTTTATTTCCTGATTTTCAGAAGTTTAAGTTTTGCTGAATTTGATGTTCTTGGAGGGCATGAGCTTTCACTGGGCCACTTTTAACAACAATTTTTTGTCATTTCATTTCCTAGTTTTTTAAACAGCAAATGAAAGGTTTGTTGGTAGGACTTAGTGGTCACTGAACCAGTTGTAGTCCTCACCTTGTTTTGCAATTGATACTCTACTGTGGCTAGATAATAATCAGAAGACCTAGCTCTTATATAGTGCAATTTATCAGTAGCTCTCCAAGAACTGTATATCATTATCCTCAGTTTACAGATGGGAAACTGAAGCACAGAGAGGTGAAGTGACTTGCCCAAGGTCATTGTGCAAGCCAGTGACAGAGCTCAGAATAGGCCTAGTACAGTGGCCTTTCCACAAGGCTTTGTTATAGAGGAATGGAGATAACGGTTGTGCTTTGAAATGTTTGCAGTTTGCAGTTATTAACCGGGCTGGTGAAAGAAATCCCAGGGCTGACCTATGTCCCAAACTCTTGACAATTTTATTAATGGTTGTTATTTAACTTAAAGTGTGCGAAAGCCATTAGTTGGCAATGGAGAAGCCATTAACACATAAGAAGTTGTTCCTTGCTGTGTCTCCTGCCCTGTGCTTCTGCATGCACATATCACAGATAGCAGCTTACTGGAGGGCTGCACACTACCTGGGTTGTGTAGCCCAAGCTGCACAATGAGGTGGACCCTCACTCCTGCTCCCCACCTCTAGCTGGGACTCCTGCCCCTGGTTCATCCATGCATCTCCTGCCATGTGCCAGATCCACCCAGTCTGACCCTCCTCCAAACCAGGCTGCTCCCCCTCACATTCTGGCCAGGCCAGTACCCCAGCCCGCTCAGGGTTGATGGGTATCTTAACTATTCATTTTTTGGATTGCAGCTGTTTAAACGTACGTTACCCTCATTCCACCCACATCCCAGCGCACATGGAGTGGCAGGGAAAGGGGCTCAGACATCTCAAGAGAAGCAGAGTGCCCCAGGTCCAGGAACACACACACTAGGCAGGGAGAGGGGCTCAGACCCTTGCCGAGCGCTCGGGTTCCCCTAGATCCCAGCACACACGGAATGGGAGAATTCAGAGCTGACATGCCTCCCAACCCATCAACTTTCTCTGCTACCTCTCATATTTCCCGTTCCCTCCTATCTTCCCCCACCCCCCAGTCCCCTTCCATCCCGTACCACCTGATTGTTATGGGATTGGTTACATAGAAAGGGCCAGATCCTTGGCTTCAATGGAGCTCTGCCAGTTTACGTCATCTGAGGATAGGGCCCTTGACATTGTGCACTGCAGTTCCAGGAGCAGTAAACGAGGGGGGTTTTATCGCATTTGGATAAACACTTAATTTGCCTCTTCCTTGTCTGAACGTCCCTATCTCAATTAATTTAGACACGCTGACTCGTGTTCCCATGAGAAACTCAGTTAAGTGGCCGGGATGCTACATTTCTTTTTAGACTGCCCTATTTTTCATGCATCTTTTCCCCACGAATGCTGCTTTGTGTGTCAAGGGATAATATGCCCATAATCTTTTTAGCTAATTCATTAAAGGATGTTTTCGGTAAATTATCCAGATATCCTGATCGGAAGGGTAACGAAGGGTATCAAGAACTGCAACAATAAATTGTTTATTGTAGTTTGATTTGAGGTTGCTAAAGTTCTAGGGCAAAAGGGCTGGGTTAGGGGAACAAAAAGTAAAGTGGATGGCAGTTTTAGAAAAGAGGTACCCTGCTTCTGTCTGGAGAAACTCCAGTGGCCCATACTTCGAGGAAAAGGGAAGTTCCCCTGAGCTAAGCATATATACTCTAGTAGTAAATAAACCCATTAAAGGGCAACATTTAAAGGGCAAGCAAAGAGATAAAGATAAGCAGATTCTGATATAAAGCCCCCCAAAAGTCAAACTAGATTACTGTAAAATTAATCTTAACAAGAAACAGATATTCAAATAGCCAGCTGTCCATCAGTTATGGGGATGAACATTTTGTGCATCTAACTTTCAGCTTTATTCAGCACAGTTTTCAGGTAATGGTTGATACCTTTTTCTAGTCATGGTTCTTGCTTCATTGACTCTTCCTTTTATTTTACCAAGGAATGTCCTAGAGTCTGTTTGTCAGAATGTACAGATAGAAATGATCTGTTTGGCTAAATTTTAACCTTTTTAAAAAATTTCATATTGAGGTAGCAGTCTCCTATGTGTCAACATTCTGGATCCTGCATTATTGATGTATAGGATTCTTTCATCTGCATTATCTTCTACACATGTAAATGAAGGGCCAACTTGTGCCTTCACTTTGAAGTTGATAGGAGCTGTAGTTTTCTAACCAGTGGCGCAATTTGGCACACAAGTGTTTAGAGGAGTAAACCGTCACTCTCATATTTCCTTTTAAAAATGCAAAACTTGAGCAGAAAGCCAAGTAATATGAGGGCTGTTTTATTTATTATTTTAAATTTTATATAGCTCTGCAAATGCATGTGCTTTATAAAACCGAACACAAGTTCCCTTCCCCAAAGAACCATGGCTAAAATTTGGCAATTAGGTGCCTCAGATTTTGCGTATCCAACTAGGGACATCTTAAAGGGACCCTGATTTTCAGAAAGTTCTGAGCACCCATCCTCTAAAACTCAGATCCCCTTCAAAGTATTTCAAGTTGAACACTCAAATCATTAGTCCTTAACCCATTTGCAGGAGAGGTGGTTTTGTTTGTTTGTTTGTTTTAAGTAGGATAAATCTTGGCCATTTGCCTCCATCGCAGGATTCCGCTCAGATTATCTTCAGCGATATTTTTGTATCTTTAAGTGTTTTGAATTTGCTACATGAGCCTTCCACCTTCCCTGCCAACCTTACCCTTGAAAAAACTATGCTTTTCTGGTATACTTCAATTTGATTTCCTCTTCCTGGAGTTTCTTTTCAGATAGATCAGGCATATCTGGAACATTTAGACTGGAATTTTTAAAGGAGCATAAGCAAGCGAGGTACCAGATGCCACTGAAAATCAGTTTGGTACATTGGTAGTTGAAAATCCCAGCCTGAAGTTTCTTTCTGTGCCTAGGTAAACTCCCAACTAATATGTTGTCAGCACAAATAGAGTTCACTGCAGTTTCTCATCAATAGCTTACTTCATTCTCCTTACTAAGAGAGCCACTAAAGGTTTTAATGTGGGCAATATCTTTGAGACTGGTTTGCAGTGAGGAATCATTTGAAGCAATTCTTTTAGATTTTTGTTTGCATGTCATTGCTTTTGGTTTTTTAATTTCTGAGTTTCTTGCTTCAGTTTCAGCTAATTATTACTAGGATATTGTCAAACACTTTGTTTTCTGTCCACTCAAGTAAGGATTGCATGCAGGTGGAAAGCTCCTCGAACACCTGCTGACAAGAAGGCTCATTCTCCTATGTGATTCAGAGAAAAGTCACGTTTTGAAAAAAAAACCAAAAACCAACCTAGCTGTTTAAATGTTGGCTCTTGTCTCTTTTTCTATTTTCATCTCAATTCTCACATCTGAAATGGCCCTTTTGGGGTGAGTCACCAAGAGGCTGCTTTACTGCTCTAGTGACCAGATAAAACAAAACTCTTTGCCAAAATGGAATACATTCCTAGTGTGTTAAACTTGGAAATCATGAGATGAAAAATATTATTCACGACAAAGAAATGTTAAGGGATTGTTCAAATATAGTACTTGAAAAATCCATATTACTGTGATTGTAAGCACCCCTGTATTCACACCCTACACACTACTGCAATGCTTTTTGTACAAAATATGCCTTGTGAGGTGTCATCTGAAAACTAACTGATATGCTGGTCAATAATATCATAAAATATATGTAACAATGCTGTATCCCTGATATTATGCTTCAAAGTGTGTTACTAAAGACGTGTCTTCACGTACAGCGCTACAGTGGTGCATCTGCAACACTTTAGTGAAGATGCTACTACGCTGATGGGAGAAGCGGTAGCTATGTCAATGGGAGAAGCTCTCCCATCAACACAGTACGGTCTACACGGGGTAAAGTCAGTGTAACTATGTTGCTCAGGGGTATGAGCGGCGTAATTATACCAATATAGGTCTGTAATGTAGACCTGGCCTCCAAGGTGTTGAAACCAGGCATCTCAGGGAGAGTTGATAAACAGGTGTTTTCCAGACAAAGGAAAGAGGCTGACACCTCAAACCAGGTGTGAACAAATTCAATGGACTCTCAGTTTGTATTGGAGGTTGCAGCAGGAAGCGATAGTAGCATAGTGGTTGCATAGCAGAGGAGGAACCAGCATGGAGTCTTATCTGCCAGACCTCATGGTTCCTTTACTCAGCATGAACTAATGAACTTTATCTGGGGGTACCCTTCAGGAGAATACATTCAAAGGTTCACTGAGCTGTAAAGTGATGGGGAGCAAACCCCTAAGTTGTCCTTCACCTTAAAGAGACAAAGAAATCAACCAATTTGATCTCTGTGATAGGTCCTGGTCAGGGTGGCCAGTGAAAAGCTGACTGTGAATGAGACAAAAACCATCTTGAACAAAGACTGTCACTCGCTAGATTAAGTTTTAGACTTTTAGATGTGTGTTTTCATATTTATTTATTTGTAACCCATTCTACCTTCTATTTGGTATCACATAACCTATATCCTTTAGTTGATAAACTTGTTTTACTTTAATCTAAACCAACCCAGATGTGTATTGGAATTGAAGTGATTGTTACCTCCAGTTAAAATGAAACACTCTCCTTTTTGTCTCTTTAAAGGTGCAACGAACCTTAATATTTCTTTGAGTATTCCAGGAGAGAGCTGGGCACTTCAGGGCAGATGGCTTTGGAGGAAATCAGGGACTTGGGGGGGAGCCTTAGGGTCACCCTGCAAGTAGTAACCAAGGCTGGTGGAGACCAGGATGGGGCTGTTGGGCTGTAGGTCAGCTGTTTGCTTATTTTAAAAAAAATTCTAACCAAGTGAGCACTTTTGTGGACAACAATGTTTGATTGTGAGGTGCCTTTGGACTAGTGTTTTATTTATAAAGAAGGAAAGATTGGAAAGTTAATAGAAAACTTCATTATACACTGATTTTTCACAAATTAAATAAGATTTATAAAGCCATCTCTCTGCCAAGGTGCTCAGGTCACTGCATAGTCAAAATTGAGCTACAACAATATGCAAAAAAATGCTTTTGGAAACCTTTTGAATTGGAGAAAACTCCATGATCTCATATTTTATAGCTTTCTTTCTTCACCGTATTCATTTAAAAAAATCCAGCATCACTTAAGTCTGCTAATGTTGTTGCAATATGCACTTTGCTCACAGTGAGGCAGCTTTGTTATATGTCTGTATTGTGTACCTTTCAATGTGGCAAGGTAATTGTTTAAATAAAAAGTTGTTGTGTATTGCCAAATTCATCTCTGCACAGGATGCTCTATAGCTAAACAAAAGGAGTCTAAAGTCTCAGATGAGCAATACAGCATATAAATCTGTAGTGTTAGAAGAAGGAAGCCAGGTCTACATTAGGAGCCCTTGGCGTGTATACCTATACCAATATATTGTACCAGTAAAGCACTCCTAGTGTGACCGTGCCTTATTTCAGCATGCTCCCCCCGCACTCAGATGAGTGAAATAAGCAAAAGCTCTGTTTTGCCAGCATCTACACTAGGGGCTTTTCCCAGCAAAGCTATGTCATTCACAAATCACACCTCCGCCTGGCATAGTTGTGCTGGCAAACGTTTGTAGTGTAGATGTGGCCTAAATAAGAAATAACACCAAGTGTTGCAATGAAACTGAGAACTGCCCTGCATTAAAATATTTAGGATCATAGAAGTTAGAGGTGGGAAAAGATCTGTTAAATAGTGGTATGTGTTGTTCTACCAAAGCAAGATATAATGCTTCAATAGAGATGTGTAAACGTTTATTTGAAAAAGTAATCAGTGCCTTAGATTCCAAAATTGTAGCTAGTTAGGTGGTACAGAAATTAATCAATAGAACAAGGAGTTATCAATCGTATGAATGTTAGATAATTCCAAGAACATGTTCAGAAGAACTTGATTCACTAACCTTGCAGTGGCTTGGGTCCAAGTTCTATTTCATTAGCAATCTACTTAAAAAAGAGACCGCGCTGGAATAGCCAAGGTATTATAGGTCATGATTGGGGTGTGTGACAGGGTACAACTCACCACTGCGGCGCCTCCTGCTGGCTGTCTGGGGATTTAGCGCTGCGCCCTCTTCTGGTGGTGTCTCGCCCACTGTCACCTCTGTTCCTGGATCCACATCTCTCCCAGGACCATGGCGTCCTCTTCAGTGACACTGCTCTCCGGCTGTGCCACACTTGATGTTCCCCTCACTTCTGCGAGGACCTGCAGTCTGCTGTCTGGCCACTCCCTTCAGTGGCAAACTGCAGTCCATGGTCTAGCCACTTCCCACGTGGCTCCAGCACCCTCCTTGGCCTTGATTCAGGGCCTCAGTCTGCAACCCCCAACAGCGGGCCAGGAGCTGTCTCTTGTTCCCTCAGCCCTTTTTGGCAGCACTGCTCTGTCCAGGGTGCTAGCAGTTCTCTCAGCCCTTCAGAGACTTTCTCTGTCCCGCAGCTCCCTTTTTATATGGGCCCGCTTTGCCCTTATTGGCTGCTCCCCTCAGCCCTTCTCTGATTTGCCCTGATTGGCTGCCTCCCATGCAGTCTCCCTAGGCTCCCATGCAGCCTCTCTAGGGCTGCTTTTAATCCCTTTGCTGCCAGTGTGGAGCAGACACCCCATCACAGAGTGAATTGGCAAAAGTGCGGGAAGAAATCTTAAGAGCCATTGTCCAAACTTAAGTCAAGTCTTTTAGTCCTAAGCCAATATACTTACCTATCAATTATATTAGCACCTTACTGTCATAATTTGGGAACACAGTTGCATCCTTTTTTGCTGGTGTGTGTGTATTACTGGGGTGTATACAGGACTTTAACATTTTGACTTTTAAAGTCGAGAACTAAGAAGAAAAACTGGTTTATTTGTCTCTAGTTATGCATTACATAAAGTGAAATGAGACCATAAATCCCTAACTATACTGCATCTGGAAGAATATTATCAAAGTGTTTGAAGAAAAAAAATGACTCTTTTTAAATTTGGAATTTGGGTCAAGGCCTACAGAGGAGCTTAGGTGTTTCAACCTGAGTATCTATCATCACATCTAACTTAAACACACAGAAAATCACAGGATGAACACCGTGATCCCCAAAGCCTGAGTTAGACAATGAATGGGGAGAGAGAGGTGCCTTAGGCCTTGGCTACACTTGCAGATGTACAGTGCTGTTAGTTAAACCGGTGTTCGTACAGCTGAGTAGGGAAAGCGCTGCAGCCTGTCCACACTGGCAGCTGCCAGCGCAGTAAGGTGGCTACATTTGAGGCATTTGCAGCTGTATTGGGAGCGGTGCATTATGGGCATTCAAGTGGCTGCAACATGCTTTTCAAATGGGGGGGGTGAGGGGGACTTTGACAGGGAGCGTTTTTTGAAAAGAAGAGTGGGTTTTTGGAATCTCCACAGAGTGTCAGCTCATTATTTCCACACCTCCACATCCCCTGCCTCTCTCTCAATCACTGAAAGCAAACAGCAGGGGCTTTGTTTGTTTTTAAAGAGCAGATAAAAGAGAGGAAA
Organism: Chelydra serpentina; assembly: GCA_037349315.1. NCBI lineage: Eukaryota > Metazoa > Chordata > Testudines > Chelydridae > Chelydra > Chelydra serpentina. Next base: position 960,566 of record JBAIAC010000018.1, read on the forward strand.
CGGAGCCTTCCCCCTCCCCCCCGCCATTCTTCTCCCCGCCCCACCCCACGCCGTCTCTGTCCAAGGCAACTTTGCTACCGGCATTCCTAACGGAGCCCCTCCCCTCTTCCCCCACCCCTGCAAACTGTAGCTGTGTTTGGTTTTTTGTAAAGCACCTCAACAACGGAGCTCTGAACTCCAACCCGGAAGTGCCGTTTCAAAACAAAGGCAGCTTCCGGAGATCAGTAACTGCGGAGTTCCTCGGCTACACTGAAAGACCAACGTTCCACCCACTTCGCAACAGCTGTTATTCCTCTCGGGGAGGTGGAGTACATGCAGCGCTGTATCTGAGGAGATACAGCGCTGCACGTGCCTTGCAAGTGTAGCCAGTTAGTGAGTTACAGCGCTGCAGGCAGTTTTATTGCGCTGTAACTCGTAAGTGTAGCCAAGGCCTTAGAATGCAGTCCACAAAAGCCAGCACGCTAGGTGGGAACTGCCTAAGCTAGTGAATGGGAGATGCTGACAAGAGGAGTGGGTTCTAAGCTCTGTCCCTCTCACAGAGATAAGTGCTTAAGTCTGGGCTGCAGGAGGTGTCTGTCTTTGCAAGTAATCCAGAAAGCAGGAAAATACTGTGGGAGAAACCCCCAGTGTCTTTCCTGTGGGGTCCAATCTAGTAGGCTGGAGAGGCTGCCTAAATGCACATAAAACTGCCAGGGAGAAGTGGAAAGAGGAGGCGTTCCCTTGATTAACTTTAGCTCAGTGCTAAAGCTGGGAGACCAGCAGTTGAAGTCTGCCCTCTGTCTAATGGGAAGGGATTTGAAGAGGGATCTGCCACCTCTTAGGTGAGTGCACGAACTACTGTCCTAACTATTGATTCTCTATCTTTCTCTGGACCAATTAATAGTTAATTATTCAGTTAAAGTGAAACAACTTCAATAGGAGAGATGCATCGAGACCCACAGTGGTTTTATGCACGTACAGGGTTACGTAGCAACCAAGCAGGGGTTTTATGAATCACAGTGGTGCCTTAACATGACTTAGGCACCTAAATATGGGGGTTTCCTTTGTGGATCCATGCCTTTGTGCCCGTGTAATGTGATTGACGCCTGGGATGGAGTGTTTTGTTTTTGCTTTGCATTTTTAGGTACAACTTCCCAACTAGGTCTTTTTCTTTGTCTTGTTTTGTTTAATTAAAAATAAAACCAGAGACTTACCCTCACTGGTTATTTAAAATAGAGCTAGAGTCTTCTGCCTTATTCACAGTGAGTAGTAACTGATGTTGAGTAATCCCATTGACATTGATAGGGACTACTTGGGTATCAAGGTTCTTGTCAGAGTGAATAATGGTGGTGGAAGCATTCTTTGGGCAACAAATGCTTTTAATATAGATAACATCTTTTGTCAACCTCCCATCCCTCGCCCATGGGTTAGTGTATGCTAGAGTGAACAGATGATATGAAATGTGAAACAGGTTAGATGAGGTTCTTCTGCATACATACTGTTTCTTCCTTGATAGCCTGTGACCTGAAGTAACGTAGGCAGTATTTGTATCAGAAAAAGATAGGTTAGCTAGCTTGAACACGTTAGCAAATGATTGTTTTAAATAGAATGAGTTTGAATTTTTCAGTAAAAAGCTTTTTTGCTGGAAAATGCCAATTTGTCAAAAGCTTCCATGAAAATGTAGTAGTTTCAACAAAACTTTCTCTCACTAAGCATGGAGGTGAGGGTAGTGAGAGGGAGAGAGATTGCACCCTGGTGGTTAGGACACTCACTAGAGATGTGGGAGACACCAGTCCCTGCTCTGCCTGATGTGGTACCTTCACCACTGGGAGTCAGTCTCTTTGGCTCAGTGAACATGCACCATGGAACAGCGCCAGCAGAAGAGAGGGAGAGAAGCTCCCGCAGCCCAGTATAAACAATAGTCTGGAGGTTAGGACATTTACCTGGGGTAGAGGAGACTCAGGTTTGAGTCCTTGTTCCAAATCAGGAGAAAGGAAACTTGACTCTAGCTCCATCACATCCCAACTCAGTGCCCTAACTACTGGACTATTCTGGGGTATATCTCTGCTTTGTCATGAGAGTTTTCAAATAGCCTGTATTGTCCTGATTTGGAGCAAAATCAAATGTTGAAACCTCCAAATTCTATGCCAACTGGAATTGTTTTCCAGCCAGCCCTAGTTTTAATTTAGGGATCAAAAACTGAACAACTACTACCACTACTTCTACATAATGCTTTGAAAGCAACCTGCATATTGACATTAGAAACCCCACCCACCCACATGTACCATTAACAGCTAGAGTCCATTGTCAATCAGACACTGAATAAATATGTTATTAGAAGCTCATAACAAGAAATCACAGATGACCTTTATAGGCTCTGCTGTGCTTTGCTTTCATGTATCGATCAATATTTTTCTGTAAATAGTTCAAGATGAATGTTGAATATTTTTCTTATTGTCTTATATCATATGGGCATGTCTTTGCAAACATTAAGCAAATATTTTTTTCTGGGAATCATAATATACATTGCTAATGTTGCAACATATAAAATTTTATTTTGGGTACATGGTGTATTTTTGTTAAGTAAAGTGCCTAATTCTGCAGTCCTTAGCCAAGGAAACTCATTAGAATCAATGGGAATTTTACTTGAGTATTGAGTGTTGGAGATAGCCAAAGGTAGTACCAGTCATGCAGTTTTGAAGTTTATCCTTCATGACATTTGGGTAGCAAACAGATGTTCTAGTACCAGAACGCAAGTCGTTCATGTGATCGAGATTGCTTCCATTACAGTCCATTTAATGTGCTTTCTCAATCAGTTTTCTTATTTCAGATCCAGAAAAGGAATAGCTTAAATTCACTGGAATAGAGAACCATGTGGATCAAATAACTTTTCTCTGTGGTGGTGGTGGTGTTTTCTGTTCTTTTTCCTTTTTAAAGGAATTATTTTCCCAGTTGAACTGATGTTGAAACCTTTTATTACATGATCCTGGACTTAATGACTTGAGACACCATTGCAACAGAACATTAGATTTGTGCCCTGTTGATCAAGTTGGAAATAGAAGCCAGTGAGCAGACAGGCTATTTTTGAGCATGAGAGAGTCGGAGACGCATTCAAATTCATAAATACCTAAAACTCACTGTCTCACTTAGCATGCTTTTTAGAGAAAAGAAGGCAAAGGGAAGGAAACAGTGTTGCTTTCAAAAAATCTCTTTGATGATACATTCATTGTTTTCTTGGGCCCAATCCTGCACTTGGATCCACTTGGGCGGAGACTGGCATCCACCTGGAACCCTCCTGATGGCAGGATCAGGAATTTGATCTGAAAAAGTGTTGTTACAATATAGGTTTCTTGGCGTGTGGAAAAGGCAAGTAGTGGGAATGGGGAAGAAGGTTAAAGGATCCTTGGGATTTAAAATAGAAGTGAAAACTCAATATTCTACCAGAAGATCTTCTATCTTGTAAGGATCTTAATTTTGTGTCTCGACCAATAAACTGGGAATGCAGACTGAACCAGAAGCAGAGAACAAGCAGCTGCTTATTGAGAGTATTGGGACCATCCTCTGAGCAAACAGTACTAACCCAGTTCCCTCCGTTGTTTGTTATAGTGGTCTATTTAGGTTTGGTGATGACTTCAGGATTTGCTCCCAAATTCATACATACCATACTATACCGCACTGTGTAATAATATATACTTTTTCTGTTCAGTGTCTGAGACTGATTGTTTGAGTGTGAAATCTATGTCAGTACTGTGCAGCCAACACATCCACCTGGATAGACAAATGATGTAAAAATGAAGATTGCATGCCTTCGCAAGTCAGCTATAGATGAATACTACCTTCAGTAGTGAGATTCCTCTTTCCTTCTTTCCTCTCCATTAACCACCATAAGTGGTGAATGTGGCGGAAAAAAGAAACATCAAGAGAGTATTGTAGCTGGCAATGAGGGTGAAATTCATGAATGACTGTGCATTAAAGTTCACTCAACAATAGCTAAGGACATCCCTGGTAATGTTCTTAGCATTGTGTCAAGTCACAATTAAATGAGAACATTGTCATCTATCTCTAGAGCAAACATACAAACTGTACTGTATTGACGTTTAATGCCTTTCTGGGCAGGTAATGTGAGAATAATACCAAATTGTTAAACTATACACCTAGTTTTTGGTGTGTCATCTTTGTAATCCATGTTTCTTGGCATTTTCCTCTGTACACAGAACACTTGCTGGGAACTTTATTCCATTTATGAATGAAAAACTCTAACTCATTTTCAAACGCTGTTTATTTTTAATTCCCGTTTTGCTGCTGAAAAGAATAGCCAAAACCACTATTTATTTGTTAGGATTATAAACTCATAGGTCAATAAGGCCTTCTTATTTATTTGTGAAGAATGCAGCATGCTTTAGATCAGGGGTGGGCAAACTTCTTGGCTCGAGGGGAATAGAAATTGTACGGAGGGCCATGAATGCTCACAAAATTGGGGTTGGGGTGCGGGAAGGGGTGCGGGCCCTGGGGTGGAGTTGATGATAGGTTTGGGGTGCAGGAGGGTGCTCTGGGCTGGGATCGAGGGGTTTGGAGGGCAGGAGGTTGGGACGTGGAGAGAGGCTCAGGGGTGCAGGCTCCGAGTGGTGCTTACCTCAAGCGGCTCCCGGAAGCAGTGGCATATCCCTTCTCTGGCTCCTATGTGGCGGTGCGGCACGCTGCCCCATCTGCAGGCACTGCCCCTGCAGCTCCCATTGGAGCACGTAGGAGCTTGAGCGGTGCCATTCTGCTGCTTCCGCCCCCGACCCTGCGCCCTGGCTGTGGGCTACAGCCCTCCAACCCTGCATCCTGGCCGGAGCGAGGCCGAGGCACGCGGTGCTGCCCTGGACACAGCACCCCCACCGGAGTGCCAGAGCTGGGCCGCCCCGGACCCAGCGCCCTGGCTGGAGTGGGGCCGAGCCGCACGGTGTGGCCCTGGCCAGAGTGCCGGAGTGGGGCTGAGCTGCTGGTGCGGCTTGTGGGCCAGATCCGACCCACGGGCCGTAGTTTACCCACCCCTGCTTTAGATACTATATAAACATTTAAGTTATGCACTACATTTTTGCTCAACTCTTTGGGTATTATAATTAAAAATAAATAAAAATATTGCTATATTCTATATACAAAAGCAGGGAGTTGTTTTATAATTACCTAAATGCAGTGCATTATTATGCCCATATATGTGTTCTTTCTACTGTACAGTATGGATTTGTCTACACTGTTTTTCCTCACATGTTGTCAATGGGAGCAGTACTAAACCATAGACAGATGTTTCAAGCATAAAATGGAGGAGGAAAGAATTTGATATTGTTATGCATGTTCTACTGGTTTGGGAAACCATTACATTTGGGGTTCTAATCCCAACTCCTGCTGCTGACTATCAGTGTGACTTTAGTCAAGTCACTTAATGACCTTGTCTTACTTTCCCCATCAGAAAAAAATTGAAATTGAAATAACGCTTAACCACGTTGTGAGCTCGGGGGCATTTGTCAAAAGGAGTGTCCAAATGATCTTGACAAAAGCCACTAGGCCTTGCATCAATAGTTGATCCTAGTGGGAAGATATTTGTAAGTAAAATTTAAAAAAAATGTTAGTTCAGTGAAATACACATTCTGAATATTAATATTGTAATCGGCTAAGGCAGACTATTAATATAACCTGTACAAGGATAATTTGAATATCAGAGTTGGTTGTTTGAGAAGAAAAATATGTTGGGTTTTTTTTGTTTTTGTCAGAGGATTTTTTTTTTTTTTTGAAGTCTTACTGCATGTCTCTCCTTCATGGTCTAGTTGCTACATCTAAACAAGCAACCAACCCACCCATGAACCTGATTCGCCTACTGCTTGCATGGTTTTCACAGTGGTATACACCTTCACTGACTTCATAAGACTTATTCCCATTCTACATCTATGCTACTGAGATTAAAATGAAACATTCAAGGCATTGACTGATGAAGCACATCCAATATTAGGCTGAAAATGAAAACTACCCTCCAACTTCAGTTTGCTTGTAGAGATTGTTGAACTGTGAGTGCAAACCTAAACTTTGTATATGGAAAAGCAAATTAAATGGATACAATTACCCATGTTTACTCGTTTTGAGATGGATTATGGGGAAAATTTGTCTGAGCAGAGCCCCAAGAGGAATTTAGCAAAGTAGCAGGCTAGAATGGCAAATTACCCATTTATTCTGCCGATGCAATGAAACTTTTAACCCTAATGTAAGACATGCTAGTTAATGCACTCGTTCTTGTTTTTAAATATATTTTTATTGAACTTTGCATTACTTGTTTTCTGTATCAGTAGTATATTTGGCTTTAGCATGGCTATAAAGGTAGCATGTTTAAACTCTGATCCTGAAAATGATAAGTTTAAATACATGAGTTGTACCCTTAATAAATCAGATGCTGCACATCATTGAAATTAAATGTCAGCAAGGTATGGGCCTAAATTAGCACCAATATTTTGTGCTTGTATTAACAAGATAAGCATTAAATGAATCTTTTAATAGACATGAACATCATATCTGTAGTTCTAATGGTGTGGTTTCTAGGCAGTTTGCATTGTGTTCTATATAATACGTATCGTGATTTAATCTGACTTCTGTCACAAAATTATTGCTATGTTGTTAGTTTCCAGATAGTCCAGGAAATTTGCCTGTTCTGTGATATTTATGCATATTAATCAATTTTTGCAGTATTGCTTCTTCACTGTCACTTGTATTAAGTCTTTCATCCAATGTGTGCATTTCTGCGTAGATTTTCGTATCCATTTAATTTTATTTCTTTATCAGTCCAATAGAGATGCCAGTGTAATTAACACACCAAGAAATCTGTTGCCTACAGCCAGTGACACACACCAGGGTACAATGCGCAGCTGTGTCACCCCTGCCCTCCAACCTTAGGTGCCTCACAATGCCTTGCTGAAGTAGCTCCCACCTGGGCTGCTTGCAAACAGCCTTCCAGCATGCGAGCCACACCCTGAGTGTCTATGTGTAACTGCAGCCTCCCAGCCACACTTGGGTTACACTCTGGCTGTCACCAACCTTAATTATACAGCAGGGTGACCCCCAAAACCCCTAGTCTCAGATCTTTCCCCAGAAATCTATGTCCTATACTGGCTAGGCATCTCCTGGAAAATACAAGTCATATTAGGTTGGTTATTTCTTTAAAAGAATAATATGCACACAACCTGTCACCCCAAATAGAGTTTCCTAGACACTTCAATTTAAATACACTGAGTTAAATAAAACATGTTTATTAACTACCTGGGCTATCAGACAGTAGAAATTTCCCTAATTTACTTTATGGAGATTTTTTGGAGTGCGCTGCTGTGGATGATTATCAAATCGAAGAACGCAAGCAGACTTACATTGCAGGGGACCCGTATACCAGAAAAACGGTTATCCCTTTATTGCTGTAAAATTTTAGAAAAAATATTTTGAGAGTTTTGGCTGGTTAATACCCTGCATGGAAAATTATTATTTTTGGACTTGATGGATTGTCTATTTGTTTATATAACAGAATGGTTTTCTCATATTACTAGAGTGCCTTTTTTTTTTTTTTTTAAAAAAAGGTTGATTTAAAATCAGTAACAATGTAGATTGAAGCTGTACTACAATAGTGTGGATTCATGATGAATTTTGTTATGTTTTCAGATATGAAGCTCAAGTTGTTTGAGTTTATCTTTAGATAACATTAACTGGGAGGATTTAGAGAACATCCAAAGCAGATCAAAATGACTAATAGACAGCATGTGGTATGTAAATCTCTAACTGCAGTTTATAGATCTGCAGGATGCAATTTTTCTAGCCTTATATTATCTTTCATAAAAAAGATGAAGAGACTGTTAAAAAAACACAATAGTCTTGGCTTTCCCCATAAGAATACAGAATAATCTACTTGGTCTGTAATTCCTATATATTCACTCAGAAGTACAGAATCCTTTATAACTTGTACTTTCCCCTAATCCTATTTGCTCTTGTTTGTTCACGTATTATCTTCCCATTTGGTTGTCCAGACTGATAACCTTTGTGTGTTTTAATGGGTGTTCATGTGCAGCAACAGGCAGTGATTCAAGTTTTCATTTTCTGAATTTGGAACGCTTTAATACAATGCTTGATCAAGTTAACCAAACTCTGTATTGCTGGGGAGCAGTCTGCTCTGACCTGACTCTGCTTTCATCCTCCAGATCAGCACAGATTGCAAAGCTGTAGACGAGAAACAACCCAAGTTTGGAGTTGCAGTAATGGAAGTATATTGTACTGTAAAGTAGCTGGTATCAGAGGGGTAGCGTGTTAGTCTGGATCTGTAGAAGCAACAAAGAGTCCTGTGGCACCTTATAGACTAACAGATGTATTGGAGCATAAGCTTTCGTGGGTGAATACCCACTTCATCAGATGCATGCAGTGGAAATGTACGGTAGCTGGTTTTTCATTCACCAGTGAAGTAATAAAACATACTTTTATCGATTAAGAAACATGAATTATGAGCTCCGGGTAGCCTGTCATAGTTAAATAAAGGGCCACAAAAATATAGGTGCTTCAGACACTGTGAAATAACATTTTTAGAACACCACTGGTTTCAGTTATGATAAATTTGATCTAGCGAAAAATATCCATTGCTGCCTGAGCAGTGCAAGTCCTAGGAAGTTGTGAATGCTGGGTTCTTTCTCAGGAGAAAGGGTGGCCTGCTACAGAGATTAAAAATCACTCCCTAATCCAATGTCCTACATTTTAGGGAGTAGCTGTAGGGGAAGAGAGACATGTAAAGGTGCTCCCACACCTTATGCTTCCGTATTTTCTGTTGACCACTTTCTCACAGTGGAGAAGGTCAGTCTTTAGCATTGGGTTCTGACTGAGATTTCACTTACATTACACATGAACAGGCAGGAGTGACCAAAGAAGCCACTTAATTTTTGTGTGCCAATTCAGGTTGTCTTGAGGCTTCTTATTAGCTTCCCACTTTGCTTTGTCCATAGGAATAAGTATTATTCCTAATCACTGGCTCTTGCTTCCAGAAGTTTCCCTAGCATAGTTTTACCTTCAATTTAGTTAAGTTTCTTCAGGGCAGAAAGAAGATTGGACAATTTCATTGCCCCACAGTGGAAAGCATTGGAAAGTTAGGAATAATTGAAAAAGGGCTTAAAGTGTAAGCACTTGAGCAGATTTAACTTGATGTGTCACTAGTACTTCAGTTATAATACAGATCCATAGCTGGCAGCCAAAAAATTCTCAGTGGAAGCTAAAGAACTAGGCATCTCATTGCCTCTGCTTTTGCCTTATGTAACTTGAAAATACCCCAATATGTGCAGGAATATTTTAGGTAGCTTTATGCAAGTCACTCATTTTAATCATGCAAAACTACAAGGCATGTGGGCTGGTGAGGACACTAGGATAAAGACTTATTTTATTATAGTGCTTTTACTCCCTGCCTTAATGTCAAACTTTCCTCCTTTCTTGTGATCTGTATTTTATACAGATTTGTGTTTAACATGCCGTTTAAGTGTTCTTCAAGTTTTAGTTATTTTTGACTGAAAATGTAGGAGAGAGTTCAGAGCATTGTATTTTGGTGTAGAGGGGAATGGTGTTTGCGGTGTAGATTGTGTGAGGGCAGTAGATTGTGTGAGGGTAGTTGCTAGGGTATTGTAAGGATATAGTCACGGTTGCGCCGCTGTTACCCATCATTACCATGTACACTCCAAGAGACCATACTGTGATCCCTTTGTTCATTATGATGAGTATTTACTCATGCAAGAAGTCTCACCAGCATAAGGTGTTCTAGCTTTCAGTGTTTTAGGCCTCTTATTCAGCATAACATTGAAGCTTGTGCGTGAGTCTGTTCCTATTTGAAACATCCCTTAAACACATGCTTAACTGCTGTACTGAAGAAAGAATAGAGTGCTGAGCGGGGACATAGTTTTGGGTTGAGCTAAACCGTAGCTGCTGCTAAATCATTGTGAACATTTAGGACCTGACTTTCAGGCATGTTGAGCACACACAACGCCTGATTGATAGAAAATACTATATAGTAGTAATGGTAAAGCTGCTGTCCTGGAAGCTGGAGAACACAACATAGATATTACTGGACAAGCCCATAGAGTTTGGAGGAGAGAGTTTCTGGACTACAAATGATTTGAGCCTGCTGCCTGAGCTGTAGGGGCAACTATATCTCAGCATGTGTAGTTGATGAACGTAAAAGGAGCAAACTAGCAGCCACGAACAGGCAGGGTGAGGAAATTTCTTAACTTCCTGCGCACATCAGAGTAATGAAAGCTGTTGTTAGAGGAGCAAACACAGGAGAACCAGTGTGAGATAGAAAAACCCACAGAAAGCACCATTAAATCATTGGAAGGGGTCTCCATTAAATGAAATTATCATTCCCATTAGACAGAAGTCATTGCTTTGACGTGTCATTGTGCTTAAATCTCTTCTCTGAGATATGTCCTGAGAGGTATATGTGATGGTCTAGGAATTTATATTGCACTAGTAACCATGCGATCTGGGAGCTAGCCTGTGCATGCCTGTGTATTTCATCAGTATGGCTTTGATACAGTTGCACTGTTCGTAAGTGGGATGTGTAATCATGTACACTTGATATGTCGCACTTCTTTAGGAAAATGATTTTAAAGTCTTAGAGTTTGTAAAAACTTTATAGTTTGTTGTATTCTTCTATATATAAACACTTTGTATCCGCCTTTGTCAAAGTGTACTTACTGGCCTAAGAAGTGTTTAAAATCAGAACTAATAAATAACAGAAATGTCTAAATACACTGGAACAGTTTTTTCCCTAATAGTGATTTTAGTGTCCAGTACAGGGTGGGCAAACTATGGTCCCGGGCCACATCCAGCCCTTCGGATGTTTTAATCTGGCCTTCGAGCTCCCGCTGGGGAACGGGATCTAGGGGGTTGCCCCACTCCACGTGTGCCATGGCTCTGCATGGCTCCCAGAAGCAGAGGCAAGTCCCCACTCCGGCTCTTATGCATAGGGACAGCCAGGGGGCTCTGCACGTTGCCCCCGCCCCAAGTGCTGCCCCCATAGCTCCCATTGACCAGGAACCGTGGCCAATGGGAGCTGCAGGGGCAGCACCTGTGGACGGGGCAGTGTGCAGAGCCGCCTGGCTGCGCCTCTGCATAGGAGCCAGAGGGGAACATGCTGCTGCTTCCGGGAGCTGCTTCAGGTAAGCGCTGCCCGGAGCTTGCACCTCTGGCCCCCTCCCGTACCCCAACCCTGATCCCCGTACCACCCTCTGAACCCCTCGGTCCCAGCACAGATTACCCTCTCACACCCCCAGCTCCTCATCCCCAGCCCCACCCCAGAGCCCGCACCCCCAGTTGGAGCCCGCCCCTCCCCCCACACCCCAACCTGCTGCCCCACCCTGGAGCCCCCTCCTGCACCCTGAACTCCTCATTTCTGGCCCCACCCCAGAGCCTGCACCCCAACTCCCAATTTTGTGAGCATTCATGGCCCGCCATACGATTTCCATACCCCGATGTGGCCCTCAGGCCAAAGAGTTTGCCCACCCCTGGTCTAGTATCTCACAGTCGCTTTGGGTTAGAAACAAAAGCCCTCACTGGATAGAATGGGGGAGATTTTCTATTTTTTCAATCATATAAAATGTGCATGTCTTGTAAGATAACAGGACTGTGAACCTGTCACTGATGTAGAACCGATTAGTGTTCATCCTGCGCCTATAAGAGAAATTCCGTTAGGAAAAAAATGTTTTTCCAGCAGGCCAGATTTCATTAGAGCCTGAAAGTCTAGGAATATTAGAACTTGTGCATGCAGAGATGTATTAGCGGGCAGAGTGCAGGTGAGATAGTCAGAAGTGACTGATAAATGCAGTTTATCATATGGAAATCACAATCGCCACATGCTACATGTGTACATACATCTACAATAATGCATGCATGTTTATAAGCAGGTACTTCTTCACATTGGATATTCATTTGCAAAATCTTTTTTTTTCTTCACATATGTAAGACTAGTTAGCTGAAAAGAGTAAGATGGAAAAAAATGATTTTATGCATAGTTTACTGAGCATTCTTATTAAGGAAAAAAGGTGGCTTATTGGCTAGCTGATCAGAAACATGCTTCATATAATTTATTTCCCAAAAGTCATGTAGCAGAATCTTGCAATGTATTGTTTTAACCAGGAGCAGCCATAAAAATACTGCTGTGTGAGGTGACGCTCTGATTGTATAGAAATGTTTGAAAGTCCTGCCGCAGTGAATTTATCAAGCGGTTTGCAGTTTAGTTAGTTGAAAGGATGTATTATTATTCACCGAATGCATTAGCTCCTGGTTTGAAGAAAGATCTCAACTGCTTTAAGATGGAAGATAGCTCAGTTAAGAATTTTTGTGTGTGCACATTTACTACTTCATTTTATATTCCCTATATCTTTCTACACTTGATTAAATACTGTTGTGGCACTCATGAGAATAATTGGGATGAGCAAAGGCATTACTAATAGGAAAAAATTGCTGCCTCCAGCAAATACTTTCTCTTATTAGTCAAAGTGCCACCTTGTGAAAATGTGATTAATTTCAAATCAGAACTTTAATGATGCATCAATATAATACCGTATGTGGGTCATTTGTTCCCCCAGCCCCAAAACATCTGCTGGGCAATGAGCTGGTTCCTATCTTTGAGTTGTATCTTTATGATGACCATTAATTAAAATAGGGCTTCTTTGTTTGACTCATGCGGTGTCTTCAGTGTGGAATGTACTGTTGTTCTGAGCCTAATGTCAAAAGTCTCCAGTAATAAATATTAGTAACTTCTTTCATTCAAACCAAACTTTGATGAAGAGAAAATGCTTTGAATTAACTTTATTAATGAGAGGCAGAATGAAGAGACCTGAGTTTTATACCCCATTGTGTCACTTACTGACTGTGTGACTTGAAAAGGCCTCACCTGTAAAATGGGGCTAAGACTGAATGACTTTTGCAGATTACTTTGAAATCTTGAGATGAAAGGCTAGAGAAGTACAATTCTCACTACTCTGTGAGCAGTCCCATCGTTCAGCATAGGAGGCTGATTCTCAGCGCTGAGATTAGGCAAGGATCCAGTCAGTTTAACTATATGCAGGACAGAAGATGATTCCAGATGATTCCATATGTTCAAATCATACTTGTCATGCAATTGGAATTAGATAGAATGCTGAAGTTGATGGCTCCATTATAATGAACTCAGTCATTATGAAATGAGTATGATGTGATTATAATTAGGTTTGGCAGAATTCAGTATGTATTTTTTTATAATGTTGATGGATAATATCAATGTTTATTAAGCATTTTTCATTTTATCAGTTTGAATTTACATAGTTGCACAAAATTATCAGGGAGGGGAGCAATGGGGTGACAGTAGATGTTGAGATTGAAAAAGTTAAAGCTTTATAACTGTTAAAACACAAATTGTCAACATGTCAAAATATACATAGTAAATATCCTTAAATCAAACTCTTAAGGTTTCAAGTTTTCTTACTTTGCCTCTCTGTACTTTTGATGATTATTGACTGAAGTATTTTTCGTCTGTTTGTGCGTGTCCAATGAAATCAATATTTACTGACATGTACTGATAAAAATCTAATTGTTCCAAGTCTATTTGTAATGTGAAATTTTTTACTGTTCTGTGTAAGGTTCACTTAATTGGGTTGTGATTTGACCTTTGAAGCGAGGGGATGTAGCTAGCTGATGTGTGGCCTGTGCCATCTATAAAATACATTCTGGGTAGAACAAAGAAAAGAAAAAATAATTTTCAACATTGAATGTGCTACTCTTCAGAAAGGTATATATGGTTGCCTTGTGCTAGCATGTGCCAGTGTACAGAGGTGATTGGGTTTGGGGAAAACAGGACTTACTATCCAGTAGAGGGAAAAGGGAAGAGAGAAAATTTGAAGATTTTTTGTTTTAAAGTATTTCACTGAATAGTTTACATGGCATGTTTGGCTACTGCAAATTTAACTAAAAATGTTCACCAATAATTTTTCAAAACAGATCATTTTAACCAAAATGATTTCTTTATAATTGTGAAGTGAGAAAAGCATTACAGTCTCCTGTAGTGTATTCCATATCTAAAGTAAGACTCAAGTGATATGAACCAATCTAGTTTCATTCCAATGATTTTGCTCAGAGAGAAAGTAAAATTATAGACATCAGTGTCTAGAGGAATTAGGAGCCAGGTGGCAGAACCCTCAGTTTAGCCCTTTGGACTCATAGACTTTAAGGCCAGAAGGGACCATCGTGATCATCAAGTCTGATCTGCACTTTGCAGGCCACAGAAGCTCATCCACCCACTCCTGCAATAGACCTATAACCTCTGGCTGAGTTAGGCCTTGGCTACACTTGCAGCTGTACAGCGCTGTTAGTTAAACCCGTGTTCGTACAGCTGAGTAGGGAAAGCGCTGCAGCCTGTCCACACTGGCAGCCACCAGCGCAGTAACTAGCACTGACGTGGCTACATTTGCGGCACTTGCAGCTGTATTGGGAGCGGTGCATTATGGGCATTCAGGTAGCTGCAACGTGCTTTTCAAATGGGCGGGGGTGAGGGGGACTTTGACAGGGAGGGTTTTTGGAGACAGAGTGGGTTTTTGAAATCTCCACAGAGTGTCAGCTCATTATTTCCACACCTCCACATCCCCTGCCTCTCTCTCAATCACTGAAAGCAAACAGCAGGGGCTTTTATCTGCTCTTTAAAAACAAACAAAGAGAGGAAACGGAGCCTTCCCCCTCCCCCCCGCCGTTCTTCTCCCCCCCCCCCCCCCCCCCCCCCCACACACGCCGTCTCTGTCCAAGGCAACTTTGCTGCCGGCATTCCTAACGGAGCCCCTCCCCTCTCCTCCCCTCCTCCCCCGCCTGAAAACAGTACCTGTGTTTGGTTTTTTGTAAAGCACCTCAACAACGGAGCTCTGAACTCCAACCCGGAAGTGCCGTTTCAAAACAAAGCAGCTTCCGGAGATCAGTAACTGCGTTGTTCCTCGGCTACACTGAAAGACCAACGTTCCACCCACTTCGCAACAGTGGTTATTCCTCTCGGGGAGGTGGAGTACATGCAGCGCTGTATCTGAGGAGATACAGCGTTGCACGTGCCTTGCAAGTGTAGCCAGTTAATGAGTTACAGTGCTGCAGGCAGTTTTATTGCGCTGTAACTCGTAAGTGTAGCTAAGGCCTTACTCAAGTCCTCAAATCAAGATTTAAAGACTTGGTTACAGAGAATCCACCATTTGTTAGTTTAAACCTGCATGTGACCTGGGCCCCATGCTGCAGAGGAAGGTGAATATGCAGATCATAATCACTCATTTAGCTGATCATTAGGGTCTCAAACTTTTTATACCAATTACTTTCATCTCTAAGCTTTTTAATCAGAGAAATTATTAAGTCAGAAAGCCCTTTAAATATGGAGCCAGAAAATGTAAGAGTGCCGTTCTCTAATCTAATCTTTGCCACTTTTAGTGACACCAGAAGCAATTTCACTGAAACTGTGCATAATGCCCTCCCCAATGGGTAATGCAATCCAAGTAGACATAGCTATAATGTTAGCAATCCCCTGAGTTTTAAGGCTGTAGAGAGAAGCTTCTATAGTATGAAGACCAAAGTTTGCTCTCATCAAATCCTCAACCCCAATCTTTCATATATTTTAGGCAGAAATAACGGATATGAATATGTCAATAATTGTGTCTATGGAATGCTTCTGACTCCATTTGCTTCTCTGTGGGACAGCTGATCGACAGTTTGTGGCTTCCCTTCAGTATTTTCCCAGCTGCATGTTCCCCAATGTTATTCCTCTACTGAATGACTTGCACGCATAGTAGAACCATTATGGTTCCAATTCATTGTCTTCCAATATGTCTGTACAGTACCTAGCACCTTTTGGGCACCTTTGCAATACAAATACCTATAATAATTGTGGGCCTCACATTAGTTGCTAGGATTCCATCCACAGAATTCTCATGCTCATAAGTAATTATTATTAATAGATTTAATCTAAACCAAACTTTTTTTTAAAAAAAAGAACCTGTCTTAAATGACTTTGCTTTTTTGTTTTGTGTGTGTTTGTGTGTGTGTGTGCGCTCGCGCGCGCACATGTAGAAATATATAAATGTTAATTATATTTTAGTAACAATAACTACTCCCTTATCTTTCAGCATACAAAATCAGTGCATGTTGGTATATCAACAGATCAGAAAAGATTAAGGGCTTGTCTCCATGGGGAAATGAGCTATTCTGGAATAACTCCCATTGTGGACACTTCTGAAATCACTGACTTTATTTCAGAATAATGGCTTCATTTCTGGAATAGCTATGCCAACAATTTCCTTTGTGTAGATAAGGCTCAAACCTTTTCTCTTAGCCAAGCTGTGAGTTGAAACTTCCTTAACCTGTGAAATAGCATTTAGTGGAGAGACTATATTATTTTTCACTAGCCTAGAAAATAATTCTGTGATTTAAAAAAAATAATCATTGACTGAACAAAATAATTTTATCATTTTAATATGAACTCTGCTTTATGAGGTATCACAAAGGTATTTACTTTTTCTTGTAAGCAGTGTTCATTATTACTGGGTCAAATCTGGAGGTCTTTTCTCAGTGCCTAGTCTGTTCAGAAGATCAGAACAGTTCACTGTAGAATCAAAGTGCCTCCCAAGTATCAACAAATAAAAATCAGAATTAAAAATCTCTTCCCCTCACCCCCAGCCTATAGAACAATAAGTGTGGTTATTTTATTGGTGGTTATGTTTGCTGGTTAACATTTGGTTTGTGTGTAGAAATTACTGAGATAAAACTAGGATGGAGAAATGTATTCCACATTTAGTTCTGAAAACGGTGGCTTGCCTGAATAAGGACCGAGGCTTGGTCTGCACCTAAAATTTAAGTCGACTGAGCTCTATTGCTCAGGGGTATGAAAAATACACACCCCTCAGCTTCGCTATAGACACCTGCATGTTGACAGAAGAATTCTTCCTTTAATCTAAGCACTCTCTCTTGAGGGGATGGTTTTACTACACGACAGTGGCATAGATGCAGAACTGCAGCTGTAGCGCTTGTAGTGTAGACATAACACAAGTAACCTGCTTTTGTTAATGCTGTCAAGTACTAGCGATGTGCTCAGTTCAGTTCTTATATCCAGAAAGGCAACCACTAGCAACAATTAAACACTAAAGCATGGGGAAAAACATGGTGCAGATGCATATGGGTGCAGGTGGGTAGTGTAGATGTACCCTTAGAAATCTTGCAGAAGTGTTTCCTTGGGAGTGGCTTCCAAATAATAGGGGCTAGTCACACACTGACAGCTAGGGCATTCTTAGGCTGTATCTACACTTACAAGCTTACAGTGTCATAGCTGTACCGATAGCACTGTGCTGCTGTAAGAGTGCTTGTGTAGTTCTCCCGTCGACATAATGAAACTAGCTCAATGAGCGGCAGCTGTCTCCCACCGACATAGCGCTGGGCAAACAAGTGCTTATGCTGGCAAAACTTACGTCACTCGGGTGTGGTTTTTCACACCGCTCAGCAACACAATTTGTTGCCAGCGTAAGTGCTAGTGTAGCTGTGGCCTTAGTGTAAGGGCCAGCAAAGAAGAAAGTATGGGGCCAAGAGTAGGAAAAAGATTTTTAATTGAAAGGAACGGTGAAGCATATTGTTCGTTTGTTTTATCCTTTAGGGTGGGCTTTTGAAAAGCAAAAGTGACTTCAGAATACAAATCAATTAAAACTCAACATACTCCTAAGTCACTAGGCACTTTTGAAATTTCCACCTCAACTTCCCAGTGATTTTTCACTTGATTTGTACTCTTAACTCTCATAGGTGCTTATGAAAATCCCACCATTAGTCAACAGATATGAAGTGCAGTCTGCAGTATAAGCCCCTGAAGTTTATAGATACAGGATCCTTAATTGGCTAGATGAAAGTCACTACAAAGTTTAGTCTCCCATGTAGGACACTTAGGATACCATTTCTGTCTAACACTATGTGGCAGAACGTGAGATATAATTGAGAAATTAATTTACTTGCGTTTGGAACCCCCATCTGTGGCATTGGAATTAATTAAAAAACCTGCCCAGATAGTTATCATACCTGCCACTGATAACAGTAGTAGTGATTTGTTGTTTTAATTGTGGATAAGCATTAATAATTAAATCCTTACAGCTTTGCATTACAAAATAAATTTATGATGCAGAACCCTGAGGCTAAAATTGAAGGCAATTATACTGTACTACGATAGCAATTTTCTTTTTGTCTTTACACAGATCTGTGATGAGTGTCCTTTATTTGTTGTGATTTTAAATGAATTTTTGGTGACACTTTTCTAATACAAACAGAGTCCAATTGAAGTTCAAAATAAGTCCATCCGGAAATGTCTGAAGACTTTCTTGATATTCAGACTGTGTATTTCACCAGGAGTTTGTTTTCCTCTTAGCCACTTGGTGGCAGTAGGACTCTTTATAACACAATAAATGTTAATGTAAAATGTGTCCATATTTCTGAGAGTAGAGGATGGCTTGATTTTCTACATAATACTATAAGTAAGCCTTTCAATTAAAGCATAAATTATGAGCTCCTTATTTTCTACTAATAAGTAAGTGATCATGCTTCAGGAGTATTTAGTGGAAGAAGACATAGCAAAGGTGTTTTGTGGCACAGAACAGGGGAAGAGAAATTAGGAGATTAGAGTTTCCCAGCACTTGAGGTCCATGACAAGGAAGGCTTTTAGCTTTTATTACTGCTGATACTACTGTCACAGCCAGGAAGCAGTAAACCTGTGATGTTATGAAAGTGGCAGCATCTTGTTCCAGGGATTGGAAACATGTGAGATCACTCAGCAGTAAAGAACCCTGACAAGTAACCTCTTGACAAGTCAAATCCTTACGTTAAAGCTCTAAAGGGTCCAGCATCAAGCTTAAAATTTGTAGTGGAGACGCAAGTTGTGTGGCACAGAAGGAAGTGAGCCCCAAAGCCACTGAACAACTGGTAGGCTAAGTGTTTCTGCCTGTGATGCAGCGAAATGGTGTCTAAGTGATACAACTGACCATATATTTTTCCTGTGTTTCTGTAAGCAACTAGAAGGAAGAAAAGATGTTTCCTGATTCTTGGATACTGAATTAGTTTATGCATTGGGAGCAACAGTTGTCCCTGTTACAAAGTGAAGTCCAAAAGTGCATGAAGCCTGTATTTTCCAAAAAGCATAAAATGCAAATTCAAAAAATAATTTCTTTTGTAGAAGATAATCCCTTACAAAATGTATTTATTACTGCCATGCTTTTTAAAGTTGAGCTCATTCTCAAATCACATCCTTTATCTAATGTGTACATTAGAGTGCATTATCCAAGGACATTTTCATTAAAAATATAACATGGTAATCGTAACAAAGGAAAATATCTTTCTTAGTTGGATTTTTAATACTTTCAAACTTCTCAATGCTCAATAACAATACAAATAACACATGAAAAGTGTATTTTGTTGCTGCAGAACATGGGATATGGTTTGTTTTCCGTTCAAATGTACATCATCTCAAAGGGCTTCATAAAAGAATCAGTTAAATGCTTATAGCACAGTGACTTTGTAAGCAACTGAAGGAGTTGTTTAGTACTCAGAAACCATTTATAACTGCAGTTGTGGGAGACCAGGCAGCCTCCCTCATGAGGGGATCCTGCGAACATTTTCTTGGATTTCAGATTACATTAACTTGTTTGTATTACAGTAATGCCTTAATACACCACACAGGATCAGGTTCCCAGTTTGCTAATCCCTCTGCAGACACATGGTAGAAGACTGTCCATGCCCCGAAGAACTTAGTCTAAAGAGACAAGAAAGACACACAGTGGGAGAGGAAACAAGCAAAGAGGGGTGAAGTGATTTCCCTCAGGCCACCCAATAAGGGCTAGTCTACACTTACCGGATAGATGGGAGGCGCTGGATCGATCTTCTGGGTTCGATTTATCGCGTCTTGTCTAGACGCGATAAATCGAACCAGGAAGTGCTCCCCCGTCGACGCTGGTAATCCAGCTCGACGCGAGGAGTAAGCGCCGTCGACGGGGGAGCCTGCGCGCCGCGTGTGGACCACAGGTAAGTTCGAACTAAGATACTTCGACTTCAGCTACGTTATTAACGTAGCTGAAGTTGCGTATCTTAGTTCGACATGGGGGGTTAGTGTAGACCAGCCCTAAGTCGCTGCCAGAAAATGCATTAGAAACCCACTTCTAGTCTAGTGCCAGATCCACGATACCACACTGCATCCAGTTAGAAAACTAGAAGTGAAATTCAAGGATTTAATCTGAGCAAACTCAAAAATTCAAAACAAGGTATAGGAGTTGCCAAGTTTCACCTTTGTTTAATTAGCACAATCAAATAAAACTGCAAATTTAATCTGATTCATGGGAGCATAGGTTCATGCAAAAAGCTGACAAGTTTCACTGAAACTTTTAAATGAATATATTCTGAGTTCTGTAACTTGCAACAAGTCATGCAACATTAAAATGTTGGTTAGAGTTTCATTGCAAACATCTTACAAAGCTTTGCTTAGAACCTGTTTTAAGGGGAGAGAACATTAGTTGGACACTGCAGTGTTATCCTCTACAGTTTTCAAAAAGGCAAGGAATCTTCAATGTTTCTTGGACTGCTGCCACAGCCAATCAATTAAATGTTGCTTCTGAAGGATGGCACCTCTGGTAGTGCAACCAATCCTCCCAAACTGAGAGTTGCATTACAGTGTCAGCACTGGGGAGAAGCCCAGGGCTTGGCATGGGACTTAAACCCATAGTGTTAAGAGCCAAAGGCAGGAATGCTATCTGCTTAACCATGCAGAAATGCAAAATATAGATACTGGCCAAATTTACAGAACATGTTTTATGCTCAGTAAATTTGTGTGGAGTATTTTCGTTTGTATTTAGCATGTTTTGTGAATAGCACCAACATCTTGCATGCCATATCCCAGATTTTTAAAACAATGCATGCAAAATCGAGCATGAGACAACTACTACTACACATGCATTGACAGTAGCTGGAAACACACTGCACATGTACATTTTTATGCATGTGTAACTTTCAGTATCGGGGTCAAAATTGGTAAATAAAGTATACAGTTTACATTGTTTAGAAGTATTTCACCTCTACTGCAACTCAAAGCTGAAAATGATAACTTTTTGTGCTATACTGTATACTGAAATTGTATAGTGCAAGCTACTTCCACAAGATGTTGTTTGTATCCTGAGAAGTGAAAAAAACACCTTAAATGTTTTAATTTTTTCCTTGAATCATATGTCTGATCTGAAACCCTTATTACTCAAAGTGCTATCAGACTGGTCTTCCAATGCAGTCTAGCGAAGCTAACAGGAAGGATGGTCTTGTGGTTAAAACATGGGATTGGAGCTCAGGATATCTGGATCCCATCACAAATGAAGTGGAGTGCCTTCCAAATATTTTAAAATTGAGGTGGGAGGCGGGGACATCTCTCTCTTATGTACTACTATCTACTCAACCTGAAGGGAAAATAGCTTGATTAGTTTATAGGGGCTTGTGTGTGTGTGGGTGTAGCGAGTGTGTGTTTTGTCAGTGTGTGTGAAGAACTTACTGAGAGAATAATAGGTATTGAGCTCTGTCAGTGGTGAGTTTTGTGGCAATATTTAACTCTTGCCAGACTGAATTTCACAGTCCAGGCCCAACTCCTTTGAAAATTCTCCCTATGGCACTCCCAAGTTTCCATCTGTTTGTCAACAGTTGTAATTTTTTCAGTGTACCATAGCTATCCGAGGAGGTCATTGCCACAAGGATAGTGATCACTCAGCTAGGTCTTTGAATATCAGCCCTTTTTAAAATGCACTTTGTATTTAATGGGGAACCAGTGCAGGGATCAAAATATAGAAATGATGTGTTCTGATGATCTGTGTTCGTCAGCAGATGGGTTGCTGCATTTTATACCAAAATAAATTTATTCAGGGAGTGTGGCTTCATTCCTAGGCCAGGTCTACACTACAGATCTATATCGGTATAACTAGGTCGCTCAGGGGTGTGAAAAATCCACACCTCTGAGCGACGTAGTGATACCTACCTAACCCCCACCACCCCTTCTAGACAGCACCGTGTCAGCGGGAGAGCTTCTCCCGTCGGCACAGCTACCACCTCTTGGGAAGGGGGATTAACTACACTGAGGAGAGAAGCTCTCCCATCGGCATAGGAGTGTCTTCACTTAAGCGCTACAGTTGCGCCGATGCAGCGTTTTAAGTGCAGACCTGCCCTTAGATATAATGAGTTGCAGGGATCACAGCTGTATAATTATTCCATTTACACATAACCTGGAACAAAATGAACCCCCGAGTGTAGTCATTTGGAGATAGTTCTCTTTCTGCCTGAGGTTCTCACCCAACTGAGTGTTGTAGGGGCCTGTTGAGTGCAATGTACAAGAAAAATAATTTCTGGCTCTTCATCTGCAGGCTGGACGTACAGTAGTTATACCATTAGCGGCTGCTTAAAGAGTTGCTTTGCTGTGGCAAAGGCACTGGTTTCTCCATTGTCGTGCATTGGCTTTGCTGTGAGTACACCAGCAAAGGCATTTAAGAAGCTGCAGTACTATGTAAATATATAACTATTTTCAGTTGAGGTTTGTGAGAGTCTACATAAATAAAGATATGATAATATAATTGTCAGCATGGTCTCGTTACTTAAGGATGGAGCAAAAGCTTGGTACACCTGTATTCCAAACCCGACGGCTAGTGCCTTTCTCTGGGGCATATGTCAGTTCACCTGTGTTTCTGAGACTCCACAAATTAAAAATAAAATAAAAACATTGGGATGTTGATTTACCACATAGGAGCATGAAGAAACAATTAATATTTGCAAAATGGGTAGAAAATATAGAAGGGGGGGTGGGGGAGAATGAAGCATTTTTTATGCAAAGGGTATCCTGTTATCCGGCATAAGGCAAATGAGTTGTCAGCTGGCAAAGTGTGCATATTTTCCCTGTGAAGCTGGGAATATCAACACTGATGACTCATTACATTTATTTACAGTCTTCTGCATTCATCGTAGTGCAGTATTTACATTGAGTCCATAATCACCAGACACAAAATAGAAAGTGATCCTCACCGTTTTAATTTACATGTATAGGCTCTGGACATTGAGAATTAGGACTCTACAGGTGCTGGCCATGCACTTTCTGCAGGTGTCTTCAACTCAGCACATTGAAAGTACAATCTTAATTCACAGATTCAAAGTTAAACTTCAGAATGTGTATTTCCAGCACCTATGCCCATCTCCCTTGACTTCTTAGGAGAGAGCCTTAAAAAGAAAAAATTCTTACAAATGTATTGTGATGGGGTGTATACTCCACCCTGGCAGGGACAAGGTTAAGGGGAGCTAGAGAGCCCAATTAACCCATTCTGTGTCTCCTGGAGAGGAGAGAGGTAATTAAGCACTCAGCTGGGGTGGTTAGCATACCGGAAGGACTGCAGGGCAATTGTGGGAGGAGACACAGGAGAATGGTAGTTGGGAGTTTACTCTCGCTGAGCAAAGAGACACTGAGGGGCTTGTAGGAATGAGCTTGTATCTTGTGACTTTTCCAGAAGGGAGAAGGCGACTCCTAAAGCAGGCCTGGGAGAAGAAAGTCCAGGAAAGAAGTCCTGAGAGTCAGTGGCTCAGGAAGAGCTGGGCCTCCAGGAAGAAAGACCTTGCAGGACTGTCATAGAGCGAGGAAGGACTCTGCAGAGCCTGGGAAAGATGTGAAGAGTCTGCAGATGACTGGGTCCAGGGGTAGTGGAAGAATTTTTGTTCCTTTGTGTTTGGACATGGTTAGTGATAGTCCTCTTAGCAGAGAATGATGTCACAGTGCAGACCGCTGGAGGAGGAGGGTGAAGCAGAGGCGTTGCAACATCAGCTCTTGCCACAAGGAGGCACTGTGGGATTGTGAGACTTCTATGGTATTTTTTAAGAACATCAATAGAAATATTGATCAAAGAAAGAAAGAACCTGGTGCCCTAGCTTGGACACAGGAAGAGTTCTGCTCACCCTCGCTAAGGGCATGACTCAAAGCCAGGTGATGTCAATAGAAAAACTCCCATTTACTTCAGTGGTTTGGATCAGGACCAACGGCAGGACATCAGAGAGAATAAATATGCAAGTGACTTACACCAGTCTCGCTATCATAGCTATGCTCAAAGGCAGTGGTCCCCAACGTGGTGCCCGCAGGCGCCATGGTGCCCGCCGGGGCATTTATGTGCGCCCGCCATCAGGGCCGGTGCCAAGGAAGGAAGAGGAGAGGGGCATCCGCTGGAGATGCGCCGCCACCGAAATGCCGCCGCGCAGCGCTTCCGGCAGATAAGCTCATGCCGAAATGCCGCCGCGCAGCGCTTCCGGCAGATAAGCTCATGCCGAAATGCCGCCGTGGAGCACTTCCGGCAGATAAGCTCATGCCGAAATGCCGCCGTGGAGCACTTCCGGCGGAGAACCGTTGCCACCGAAATGCTGCCGTGAAGCGTCACTGCCTGCCACACTCTGATGAAGGGATCAATTTGCTCTTGGCCACAGAAAGGTTGGGGACCACTGCTCAAAGGTCTGGTACGAATGAGTCAGCCTTTTTAAGCTCCTCCTTATTCTGATAAATGGTTTAAAATGATAATGGCATGCTTACGTGTTTCCATAGCAATGAATATCAATGGGGTGTTTCCGTAAGAGATATGGGTTGCTTTTCTAACACTAGGGGTAAAGTCATTCACATTTGCTTGAATTCAGTTGATAAAAACATTTGGAAGCTTATCCTGATTTCCTAGATGTACAAGACCAGTATTCAACTGGAAACTTTATAGAACAGATAACTGTTTTCTTAAAATGCAAATTTCAGCATTAGGCTGCTATGCTGAAACTCTGTTGTCAGTAGATCATCTCCCAACTGATTTGCCATTGAGGATTCATCCCTGGGGATATAGTCAATTCAGATTAACTGAACGGTGAGATTAAAGCCTTTTATTATGTGTGTGAGTTGTGGGTTCTCATCACCTCTGAAATTCAGGGCCTAAATGTAGGGCATAATTTGAACATAGAAGAAATAGCAACACGCTGTTAGCTGAGTTGCAAATGCTAATATGCTTAAACTAAAAGATTGTCATTCACCCATTGCTAAATGAATATAGATACTGTGAGAAACCTATCCAGTATGTGTGTATTGTTGATTGTCTATTTATGCTGTGAGTTTTTTGGCCTAGAGACAGTATACACTGAGCACACAGCTGTTAGCAAATAATAAATAATGGAACTGATTCAATGACAACTAAAAATTGGGGAGCTCTAAACAATTATATTAAAATATTATTCCAATTAGTACCAGAGGGCTGCATTCCACCCTCCTAAATTAGGCAGTTGGGGATTATTGGCAAGTAAAAAAAAATCATTACAGTGGCAATCCTTCCTTCTTGGTAGGGAATTGCACAAAAACCTGTCAGTGTTTCCATGACCTTGAAGATTTTTTGAATTAGTAACTCATTTGGGGGGGTGGGGGGAAACGATAATCAGATTTTTTTTTTTTAATAGTGACCTTATGTTGCTTTCTGTGCTGCAGATATGTAAGCATGATTTTGAGAAATAGGGATTAGGAATACTTTCTAGTGTAGCTAAATCTAAAAATCTCATGCCAAGGACAGTACACCTCTCAGTTAGTATAAAAAGCTACCCAGCCGCTTTTATGCAGGTAGCATAATCATCTTTTTGACAGTTCAAATTGTGAACAAGATGACTAATTCAATGACTAGATACAGTATACGTTATTTTGTAGCAATCTACAGAGCCTTCAGCAAGGGATGTAATTTGCTTATTAACTGACTATATATTTTCACTTAACACCCCTATAATAGAAAAAGACAAAGAAACAGCATATTTTTGTTTAAAAATACGTTATGCCCATTAACGAGATGGAAAGAATTGGATCACTCAAAGAAATATTGCAGGTACCACTTAAACTGTAAAGCTGTACAACCAACAAAAATAGCTGAAGACAAATTGAACCAGCTGTTTCACCTTCTCAAGAAATTCAGAGTAAGAGGGTGTAGCCTAGTAAGTAGAATGGTATAAGGCTCTTGAGCTCCATGTAAATATAACACTGTGACAGCAGAGCTAGTGTGTATATGTCTAACTGAGCTGGGAATTGCCTTTCCCAGCTGCACTGTTGTTGTATCCTAAGTACATAAATATTTGACAGAAAGAAAAGGGTAAATTGATAGGGAAAACAATTTTAATTTCAAGCATTCAAATGTGTCACAAGCGATGGGCAACAGTAACAAAGGCTATAAAATGTGTTACAAAAACTCAGAAATGGGGTTGTTGCTTTCCAATCTTGGTACAAGGTTTCTAATTTAAATAACTCTTTGGGGTCAAACATTGTTGTATTGCATTCTGTATTGCTGCCGCTGACGGCATTGGAAGCCTGCATAGGATGCTTGGATTCCTCAAGTTCCCACATCACTGCCTCTTCATACAATTAGCATTAGGAGCTGAACTTTTTCTACACCAGCATTTTCGTGTCCTCCCTTATACATACTGCCTTCAGAATTAAACAAAGAAAAGAAAAAAATTTAAAAGAGAAGCTAGGGAAAATATGTTCTGGGGAAAAAAATCTGACATTTGAGGAAAGCCTTTTCTGAAAGAATGATTTAAACCCCTGTTTACCAGTGAAACGGTTATAGGCCCAAGTTACCATGGAAACAGAAAGAATTCAAATAATATTAGCAACAGCATATCTATTATGGTATTGCATTAACAATGCTGTAGTCAAGGGTCACTTGCAGTTTCATGTACAAGCCACTGTTTTCAGTAATTTATAACCAAGAAAGCAAACAATATCACAGACTAGAAACTAGCATTAAAAACAGAAGTCTCAGTATTCAGTTACTTATTGGGGGGTGGGGGGAGAGGGAGAGGCTCTTCCCTTTGCCAGTTATTAGGGGGAAGCAATTGTATTTATTTAAACACATGTAGAAGAATGTACAATATTATATCCATACTCAATCACTGTGAATTCAGTATTAACTCCACATTCACCAGCTACTAGTTGCGGTAGTGTAAAGGACATGTTTAGAAATGTGTGAACTATTTGAAAATATTTTAGTGAATTGGCCACTGAACTTTGATCTGCCATATCCACACCCCTTTGTTATATTTGCATCTCTCAGATATTCATGTGAAAAAAGTTGTGTTTGTATAGATGTTTGTGGAAAATAGATTCTGGACCACATAGTGAACATTTAATTTGTTTACTAAATGAAAGTGATTGATAATCAGTAGTAGCGGAAGTTTGTCCAAAAAAGAATGCTCTTTCTTGAAAGTGGATGGTCATGGTTTGCCACTAGAATTGGTGATAGGTTGTGACAATGAGCTGTGCTGGTGGTACCTATGTCAAGATTGCCTTAGTTGTCTCCATGGGGCCTAAATGTGTCTCATTTGCCAGACATCCTCAACCCAGAGTCACCGCTCTGTCCCTTTTTCATTGTGTGCTGTTCGGCCATAAAAGATAATTCTGTTTCACTCTCTCTTCTAATTAAGACAGTTGCAAAAAAAACCTGGGTACATTTGTTTAAATGTTGCCCAGATTACTGTCTGAAGCCCCGACTTTGCTTTTAGGGGGATTTGACCACAACCTTCCCAACTAGCTCTGTGCAGGTGCACACACACTACATCTACTAATTTCTTGGTTACCATGACAGAAAATTCAATAAATGCAGCTGATGTTCTATGTTCCGTATGGTGTTCAATGAGAATATGGCATCATCACAGGGAAGAATGTGTTCCCAAAACCATGAGACATAGCCTTGGCACTTACACGATCACCAGGATGGACAAGGATACGTGACTACATCCCTCACCGATAGGATCACATGCAGCCCTTGGCCAGAGCTCTGACACAGGGGGCATTAAATAACCCAGACAAGAATCTGATTGTACCTTTTGTGTTTGGAACCTTACATACAATTACAATGCCAATTCTTTTCAAATCTGCTCCAGCATACAATTTTACATTAGTCTAATTGAATAAATGAAGAAAAATGATGTATACGTCCTAAAAATTCCCTAATCTGGCAGGTCCAACTTCTGACTTCACACATGGTTTACATGCTCTCTCTTAGAGACTTAATCATCCTTGTTACAGTTAAACTCAGCCAATTAGGGATTAGATAGAATGCCGTTACTAGGGTGACCAATCAAACACACATGGCAAATATAGTTTATAAGCAGTGCAGAGACTGAAGTTTGCCCATGAAACATTTGTCAGTAATTTCCAGTAATGAATAAATTCTTAAAAACAAATAAGAAAAAAAGGGAAAAAATCATCAAAAACCTGTTTGATGTGAATAGGTCACCATCTCTAGGCCTGTCCTGTCCAAAAAGCAGGTGTGATATACTTGTCACTTCATGGCCATTTAATTTACAGACAACAAAATGATGCCAATGGCAGCCAATCTGAACTGACAGAATGTTTAGTAGAAAAGAGTCTTGTTTGGCCTAAATTGTTTTGCTTGGCTGACCAATCCATGGAATAATCTTTTAGATTATCTGTGGTCTGCAAACTTCCAGTATAAATGTACTTCACATAGAAGTCTGCAGTTAAGATTGTATTCTGTCTAAATGCAGGATAGAGAATACTGAAGGAGCTTGTTTTGTCTTTGGATGTGAAACTTGGCACTATACATGTGAAAAATTTTCCCCAACCCATATGATAATACCTTTACCTATGCAGATGCATGGTGCTTTACATATTACAACAGCTGTAAAAACATTAACTGATCCACAAAGCAAATTACGTGTTGCTGATGTATTCCTTCTCATGGTAGAAAATAAATTAAACCAGGTTTTATTTGATCATTTTAAACTTCACTGTGTGGGTTTTTCAAAGAATCTGAGCCTTTGACTGCATTCTTATATGGTTTGTTATCATCAAAATAAGAGCCGAGGGCTAGATTCAGAAAAGAAACAAACTTTTAGGCACAAGATAATCATTGGGATTCCCCAAACCTGAGTTTGGTGTCTAGGTTCTCTCTATAATTAATAGGAAGAGAAAGGCACCTTAGAATGGGATTCATAAAAGCCAGCATGCTAGGCAGCTTCTTGCCTTAGGTGGCTAACAGAAAATACCAAGACCAGACATGCGGGGGTGTGCTAAGCCCTGCCCCTCTCTGAGATAGGAACCTAAGTCAGGGCTGCAGGGAGGTGGCCTCCTTCCGCTTGGGATTCTCAGCTGTAAACTGTTTTTGCTTAAGGTGCCTCTGCTGTTTTTGCAAAAAGTCAGAGGAGAGGAGCCTGCACCCAAAAACTTTTAGCTCAATGGTTAGGGTATTCACCTGGGATGTGAGAGAACCCCAGTTCAAGTCCCCACTCTGTCTAAGGATTTGAATGGGGATCTGCCATCTCTCACATCAGTGCTCTAGCCACTAGGCTATGGGATAGTCTGATGTGGGGCTCCCTCAGCCCTGCCCCCCTTTTATATAAACTCATCTATATGGGCCTGATGCAGTAGCACACTTACCAAATCGGGCCCCACAGGAACGATAGGCTTTCCTCTGTCTAGCTTCCTCTGGTTCATGAATTTCTCTGGGGCTTAGGTGTCTGGACACCCGGTGTGGGGCTAAAGTGCACATGTTCAGAGGCAGAAACATTATGCACTCGAGAAAATGTTTACTGCAAAAAATTAGGCACCAAGCAAGTTTAGGCTCCCGCAGGGGCAGCTGAGCGTGGATTTTGTGAATCTCATTGGGCCCTGATTCTTAGGCTGACCATATTTCCTTGAGACAAAAACGGGACATTGGGATGGCAAAAACGGGACGGGGAGACAAGGGGCAGCCGCAACAAGCCGCCCCTCATCTCCCCGCTCAGCAGCTCGGCGGGGAGACGAGGGGCAGCTGCAACAAGCCGCCCCTCGTCTCCCCACTCAGCTGCTCGGCGGGGAGACGAGGGGCAGCCGCAACAAGCTGCCCTTTGTCTCCCCACTCAGCTGCTCGGCGGGGAGACGAGGGGCAGCCGCAACAAGCTGCCCTTTGTCTCCCCACTCAGCAGCTCGGCGGGGAGACGAGGGGCAGCCGCAACAAGCTGCCCTTTGTCTCCCCACTCAGCAGCTCGGCGGGGAGACGAGGGGCAGCCGCAACAAGCCAGCGTTCAGTTTTTTACAAAAAAATAAAAACTATATATAGTTTATTAAAAACGGGACAAAATTGACATTTATATTAAAATGACGGGACGGTCGGGAAATATGAAAAAACGGTACTGTCCCGTTTAAAACGGTACGTATGGTCAGCCTACTGATTCTGGGATTTAGTTGGCTAAAGTGGCAGTTAGGTGCCAAAGTCCTCTTGTGAAATTAGCCCAGTGTCTCCTGTGACTTTGTAGCTGAAAATAGTTAGCGGACCCAGATTTATGCATGAAAAGGGTTTACATTACCTTTGATAGTACAAAGAATGTGATTGTTGTGATTTTTAAAACAGCACAATGAAAAAGCTCAAGCACCCTGGGATCACCTTAGAATGTGGCATGTAACAGTCCCTTTCTGACTGAATTTCATTTGTCTTATTCATGGGGGGATAGCATTCAAATCTCAGTCTTGTTGGCACACAGCAGTACACACATCACTGTAATGATGTTAACATGGCTTTTAGCTTGATGCTCCATTGCTCCATGATTAATGCAGTCTTATGTGATTGTCTTGATCAGCTCTATCAAGACCTGATTCTTAACTGTGGATTGGCTGGAACCAGGAATCTTGTTGAAGTACTAATGAGAACATAAAATAGACTTAACTATTTGCCTGATTCCTTGGAGTTGCCCGCACATAAACTCCATGTCCATAAAAAGCCAAAGGTCTCTCTCAAATAAAGTTTGGAATAATATTCCTTATATTTAGGGCCTGCTCCTATGTCTATTGAATCCAGTGGTAAAATTTCCCATTCAATTCAGTGATGTGGTCTGTGATGGGTGAGGTGAATGAGGAGCACCAGGGCAGATTAAATTTAGTATTGACAAATGCAAAGCAACACACATTAGATGGAACAATTTGAATTAACTGTAACTACTCAAGAAAAAAAACTTTAGATGTTGGCTCAATGGAATCTTCCATTTAATGCACAGTAGTTGTCCAGAGAACAAACAAAAGCATAGGGGAGATAGAAAATAATGCATTACCATTAAACAGGCAAATCACAGATGAAAACAGATATGAGCAGAAGTTAAGATGGCTCTAAGGCATGTATTTAGGCAATTCCTTTCACTGGTAGTTTTGGAATTTCTTCTTCATTGGTCTTAAATTCACACTCATTTACTGTATACATTGTTTCTGCATGTTAGTCGACCATAGAAAATTTGCTTACCAACTATTACAAGAATTATTGTTTCCTTTTTAGAGTATCTTATATATCACTAAGAAATATGATTATTGGATGGCTCTATTCAGAAGAGGAAGCTGCTCATGGTATATGAAAGATATCCAAAAGTTTTACATTAGATACAGAGGTAGATATTAGATGTAGAATGTTGGCAAAGTATTCTGCATTTTTAAATATTCTTTCTGTTTACTGGGTTATTTGTTTTGTTTTTTTATTTTATTTTTGAAGTATGTGTGAGAGGACAGAAGGGGAAATACTTCATTATGTCCATGAATTATTCAGTTATGGTTCTCAGTGTTAATATTCCTTTAAATAGCTTAATATTTTCCTTTTAGTGTGTGTCAGATTTTTTTCGTAATGCAGATTGTGTGCCACATTTCTTAGGAAGCTGCAGTCTTGATGAAGTACTAGCTGCTAGCAATCCCTGCAAACAATTTCAGACCTTAACGATAAATGATTGATTCTAATCTTATTTTCTGGCACCACATAAATTACAATCACATATAAATAGATGTGTGTTCTGCTGTCTGTACATTTTTTTGACAAGAACCCATTTACTCTCTCTAGAGAGTCTTCTCCCCACCCTTGAAAATTTTATCCTCAAATAGTACCCCTACACATTTCCCCCCAGCACAAACAGAAAGCTGTGCTTCAGATCTTGCCGTTGTGTCATTTGCATTGATAATTTATTTTACAATTAATATCTACAAGCTGAATTTTATAATAATAATATAATACAATACTCTTTGTTTAGTGCCAGCATTCAGTTTGTAATTCTTTTTACTTTCAGTAACCGATTCGGTAATTTTTCTGAATGTGAGAAGCCAATTCCATAATCAAAGTGCATAAACACAGAAGCCTAGAATCTCCAATGTATATTATGGAATCTGTGTGCAGAAAATGACCAGAAACAAGACCCCAAGAAAAATAACTGGAAAGATACTCTGGGTACCTACATATATGTCAAAATATTTGTGAGCTAAGGTAAAATTTTAGAATGTGTCCAAGTCCCATTTTCAAAAGGAAATTAGGCACTTAAGCTACTAAGCCTTGTTAAAGTCCAGGGAATTTACCTACCATTGAAATCAATGGGATTTAGGCACCTAACTCACTTAGGCACTTTTGAAAATCCCAGTAGATGCCTAAAGACCTTTGAAAATCTGGTCTTATAGTCTCAGTCACATCATTACTGATGTGCTCCAGAATCCCATGGATGTCTGTGGGAGTTTTGATTTCTGAAGAATAAAGTATTTATCAAATATTTTGCTTGTAATCAAAAAGATTTCAAAAGGATATCAATATGATCAGATTCAGTAAGACCTCTGGCAGCAATGTGTGTTCTATCAGCAGCAGTCTTTTAATGGCATGCAATGGAAGAAACAAAAATAAAGAAATGCAAAAATTGATTTTAGAGCAAAGTATTAATTTACCTCTCCATAACCTTTTGTCTCAATCTGACAATATTATGTCGATAATACACAGAAGCCTTATTGATCACAGATGCAAAAGGCTTACCAAAAAAAAAATCAGAATGTAATGTTATAACCCAGGTCTTCATGTTCCAGGATGATAGTCATATTAATGTATAACCAAAGTTAACTGTTAGAAGCAGAGTGATGCTCAGCAGATCTCTATGAAAAGGTTAATAAACTTTAGCCGTTAAATGGATGTCGCTTCATTAAATTGCTTGCTATTGAAATGCTTAATATCACCCAAGCAATAGTCAAGGCTGTTATGGTATTGCTATAATTAGATAACAATCTGTGTCACCTACATAAAAGAACCTTGGATCACATTGACAGATGACAAGTCCAACAACAATGTTGTATACACATGCATGCGCACACACACACGTGCACACACAATGGTAACAGAACAAAGCCTGTGCCCACTTGTTTTGAGAACAAAATTGATCAGACCTAAATCTCCCCCTAGACACCAGCAGTAATGTGAAAGAAAGTAAGCCAGCTGAAAAGCAATCAGAATGGACTGCACTTAGCTGCATTACTGAATGCTGCTAGAAATGCCGCAGACACCAATAATGACAGAGAATCTGTGCCTGCCACCATTAGGACATCATTGTATGCTTTTAACTATGTTGTTTTAGGAGTAGGAAGTCTACGAAACTCAGATTGAAGATAAAATTGTAGCAAATTAATAGTTTCATTTGGAATTTTTATAATTTTCAGATTGGTCTACTAAACTGAAGTGAAAATCTGAGTCTCATATACCATTTGTGGATATCCAGTCCTAAATTGCTTCATTCTGCCTGAGTTTGTAAATGATGTTGACTTGATTTTGTGTGTGGTTGTATTTAGTTCACTGGTTATTTGGTAATTAAATAGGATTATTACATTAATATGTTTGACTAATCTTTGTGCACTTACACGTGGGCTGTGTTGATCATCTATAAATAAAATATTAATATTTTTAAATGAGTGCAATTATAATAAAAGCAACTTCTGAATGTCTTTGAAAAAATGTGTAAATTGGAAACTGGGCCAGTAATTGATGGGTCCAGAGTGCTTCTCTACAGAAGGAATTATTTATCATTTGTAATCCAGAAATTGTTAATGGCTCCAATCAGAGATGGCTCCTATGTGCTAGGCACTGCACAATCACTTATTAATAAGACAGGCCTTGTCCCCAAAAGCTTGTAATCTTTGTTTTAGAATTGTGTTTGGCTTTAAGCCCTATGTTACCTTAATGTCATCTGGCAAAAACGTTTGGGTAAACATACTGTATTAAGTAACTTGGCCAAAGCTTCCAAAAGACCTACTGGCTGCAGGGAGCCACTTGTCCAATACTCAGCTGTCTTCAAAAATCACTGCATGTAGCCCTTGCTAGAATGAAGCCATCTTTAGCTAAGATTTCTTGGTTTAAGAAATCTGGGCCTGATTTGACCTATTGAAGTCAAAGAACTTTGGATGTGACCTCTATCAATAGGATGAAAAAAAGACAGTTGGATAATTTCTCTTGTTGCTCAGAATTTTCAGTAATAATAACAAAAAAAAGTTCCAAATGAATAGGCAAGGCCTTCGGATACCTACAAATATTCTTGAATGTATACTCCATTCTGATTATGTACATTTAGGTGATTGTTGAGAAGTAGTCTGAACTGAGGCATGTATGGGTAGGGTGACCAGACAGCAAATGTGAAAAATCGGGACAGTAAGTGGGGGATAATAGGAGCCTATATAAGAAAAAGACCTAAAAGTCGGGACTGTCTGTATAAAATTGGGACATCTGGTCACCCTATGTATGGGGGTCATTTTATCCAAAATACAAAAACGTCATTATTTTAAATTCTTGACTATCCATTTGCCTAAATAACTATACCAGTTTATCCTGTTAAGCTAGAAAGAAAATACCTAATCTAAGGGCTGGTCTACACTACGGGGGGGGGGGGGGGTTGTCGATGTAAGGTACGCAACTTCAGCTACGTGAATAACGTAGCTGAAGTCGACGTACCTTGCTCGACTTACCTCGCCGTGTGGACCCTGCAAAGTCGAAGGCTGCCGCTCCCCCGTCGCCTCCTCTTCCTCCTCGCGTCGGGGTGGATTACCAGAGTCGACGGGAGCGCGTTCTGGGATTGATTTATCGCGTCTAGATTAGACGCGATAAATCGATCCCAAAAGATCGATTGCTACCCGCCGAATCGGGCGGGTAGTGTAGACAAGCCCTAACATCCATAAGTAAGAAACTGTAAGAGAAACTTTTTAAAGTTACCAGAAGTGACACATGTCTATGAATAATTAAATTACAGAACATGAACCCCTCCACCAAAATACCTAGACAGCAAATACCTACATCCTTCTCGGGAGACACAAGCAGAAAAGTGACTGAATAGGTCCATGCACATGTACATCTCCTTCCTTAGCTACCTACTAAGTAATATGGACACTGTGCCTTCCTCCCTGCTCTTGCTACATTACTAAGAAGCATTATTAAAGATGGCTAGAGACACTATTTTCGTAGGACATGACAAAAGAGAGAAACATATAGACAGGTTTTCTGAAATGCTCAGGGTTGGTATACCTGTGCTCCCACTGAAGAGTAAAACTCCCTTAGGAGAGGAAGGAATGCCCATGGTTAGGGCATCAGACTGGGAGACTTGAGTTGAATTCCCTTTTCTGCCACAGACTTCCTGTGTGACCTTGGACAAGTCACTTCACTTCTCTGTGCTTCAGTTCCCCATTTGCAAAATAGGGCAGCAGGCTTCTGTTCACTGCTCAGGCACAGACCTGCTGTGTGACCTTGGGCAAGTCACTTCTCCTCACAGTGTGTCTATTTCCCTTTCCAACCTTTATCAGAAATGCCTGTAGGGTGGCAGTGGGAGCATTACTGATGTGCTTACATGTTATCTGCCCTGTTGGGTATGCTCTTGTCTGATTTTACATTCCTGTGAAATGACTTGCTGGAAAAAAATATTGTCAGCAAGAGCTTTCCCTCAAAGTTCTGTGTCGATAACAGGGAAGCAAACAAGTTAATGTGACCAGAATGTAAACGAAGAAGCTCCCCATCTTGGAGTTCAGCCTAACCCTATGATGTTTACAGTCCCATAGGTGCTCATTATCTCCCTAAGCAACTCTTACCTTGAGCTCCAGTGCAAGGGGTGGGAGAAGCTGAATGGGAGCATAAGCCCTTTTTTATTGGAGCCAAGGTAGTGGCTTGCCTATGTCATGCTGTTTTTATTTGGGTGATACTCCTCCTTTACTACTACAGTGCTAGTTCATTGCTTCACCACCACAGGCTGGCTGGGGAGTGTGTGTGTTTGCAGGTCATTCGTGTTGACTAGGATGAATAGGATGGGTTTTGAGTGGAGAACTGCTTGCAACATGTTTTTGCATACTTGTTTTCTGTGGTTGTTAGATCAGCACTTGGTGATATGCACTGATCAGTGGGGGATTGATTGGCAGTAGAGAGGAGATAAGAGTTTGGAAGCTATGACAGAGGGCCTTCATGCAGATGGACCCCCTGAGACACTGCTTCTGGGCCCATGTCCCTCACAAAAGAATCTGCAAGGAGAACCTTGTGGGAGTTTGAAGTCTCATGTTTCTACAGGGTGTTGATCTGGACCCAAGGTAAGCTCCACAAGACTTTCTCTCAGTAGGTCATGTTTATAAACACAGGCAAGGCCTGAAGTTCCTACAAATTCTATAATAACTCTGTGACATTGCACTCCATATGTTTTATGGAAATATGCTAATGAGCATGAATATAATGTAAGTGGAATATGCTTCATGCAAAAGGTCTCTTGTAGGGTATCATTACAAAGCTTATGATCTACTGAGTGTGTTCATCCTATTTGTATGAATGTACCAAATGTGCCAAAGATATAAAAGGGGGTGGCACAAAACAAAAAGGCTGACACTCATGAGAAATCCCTTAGTTACCACTTGAGCTGGAACTAAGAAGAACTGTACCAGGGGAAAGGATTGGGCCCAGACTAAGAAGGAGTCTAGTCTGTGAAAGAAGCTTATTGGAACATCTCTGAGGGTGAGATTTACCTGTATTCAGTTTCTTAAATGTACTAGGCTTAGACTTGCGGGTTTTGTTTTACAGTAACTCCTCACTTCAAGTCGTCCCCGTTAACATTGTTACATTGCTGATCAATTAGGGAACATACTCATTTAAAGTTGTGCAATGCTCCACTATTATGTTGTTTGGACGCCTGCTTTCTCCACAGCTGGCAGCCTCCCTATGCATCCCCCCCTTCCCACAGTGACTCCCACCTGCCATCAGACCCCTCGGATCAGCGCCTTCCCCCTCCTCCCTCCCACCTCCTGCCCGGTGCAACCAGCTGGCTTGTGGCATTTAGGAGGGAGGGGGGAGGAGCGAGGACTTGGCGCGCAGGCTCCCCCTCCCTCCCCTGCCTCCTGAACACCGCAAACCAGCTGATTGCCGTGGGCATGATGGAGGGGGGAGGAGCGAGGATTTGGCGTGCAGGTTCCCCCCTCCCTCCCTTGCCTCTTGCCCACGGCAATCAGCTGGCTTGCAGTGTTCAGAAGGCATGGGGGGAGGGGGGAACCTGTGTGCCGAGTCTTAATTCCTCCCCCTCCCTCCCCTGCCTCCTGCCCAGGGCATTCAGCTGGCTTGCGGCGTTTAGATGTGTTTTTTCCTGTTCAGCAAGAGGAGCAGCTGGACAATCCACCCTCTTCCACTCTCTGACTTCACCACCTCAACCAAGCTTCATACAGTACTCAGCAATGATGATTGTAGCATTACATTTCTTGTTTAAAATGTATAAAATGCCTTTTGTCTGGGGAAAAAAAAATCCCTGAAACTTAGCCCCCCCCCTTTACATTAATTCTTATGTGGAATTGGATTCGCTTAACATCGTTTCACTTCAGGTTGCATTTTTCAGGAACATAACTACAACGTTAAGTGACGAGTTACTGTATTTTGCTTGGTAACTTCTTTTGTTCTGTCTCGTGTTACTTGAAACCACTTAAATCCTATTTTTTATTCTTAATAAAATCACTTTTGTTTAT
This sequence comes from Chelydra serpentina, assembly GCA_037349315.1. Classification (NCBI taxonomy): domain Eukaryota; kingdom Metazoa; phylum Chordata; order Testudines; family Chelydridae; genus Chelydra; species Chelydra serpentina. The sequence continues at coordinate 998,397 of JBAIAC010000018.1, forward strand.
TAATCGACCCAGAGTAAGTGATATATCTGGGGGAGCAAACAACATATCTGCATATGTCTCTATCAGTGTTATAGAGTGGACAATTTATGAGTTTACCCTGTATAAGCTTTATACAGAGTAAAACGGATTTATTTGGGGTTTGGATCCCATTGGGACCTGGGTATCTGGGTGCTGGAGATAGGTAACTTGCTGAGTGGTTTTCAGTTGAAGTCTGCAGTTTTGGGGGCATGGACCAGACTTCGGTCTGTGTTGCAGCAAACTAGTGTGTCTGGCTCAATAAGGCAGGGCTCTGGAATCCCAAGCTGACAGGGAAAACGGGCTCAGAGGTAGTTTCAGCACATCAGGTAACAGTCCCAAGGGGGTCTCTGTGACCGAACCCATCACAAACTCTGAGAGAGACAAGATGGGTGAGGTAATATCTTTTATTGGACCAACTTCTGTTGATGAGAGAGACCTGAAGAAGAACTCTTTGTAAGCTCGAAAGCTTGTCTCTTTCACCAGCAGAAGTTAGTCCAATAAAATATATTGCCTCACCCACGTTGTCTTTCTAATATTCTGGGACCGACACAACTCCGACAACACTGCATGTAAGAACTCTTGTTTAGTATGATTGTATAAAACCAGTGTGAATTAAATGCCCCCAATTGATCTAGGTTCTAAATGTCCCAATTTAATGTCTATATTCAGATATACTAGCTGCAGTTATGAATATTTGTTTTGTAAAAGTTCACTCTTTTAGTGCTGCATTTACTTTGATATACTCCTCAGCCATAAACTATGATGATTCTGTGCTCCGTTTTCCATTATGCATGACTTTGGCTTTATATAATTACGCCAATAAAACCATGATGCTGCAGAATGTCTCTTTGAGATGTGAGGTTAGCACATAGTATATATTCACTAGGTACCGCCATAAATGGAGCATGGGCATTTTTAAAGTCTGAAGCAGGATCTGGCTGCAATTTCACATGTTTTATTTTATACTCTGGACGTATTAATGCCATCTCAACATATCTGCTGCGGACACCAACAGATTAGCTGCTGTCTTTGGGCTAGGGAATTGTTGAGTTTACAATTTGAATGTAGTCTAGTGTACTCATTTTATGTGATTTAAGATGTTTGTCTAATGCATTCTGGACTGCTTATTCAAGTTCATACTTTTTTTTTTCCCTTTTAACATATACAATATATTAACCAGCTTATGTCATTAAATACTTTAAAATGCTCTTTAAGAACTGCATGGATTGTTCTTGTAGTCTTTCACAGCTTGTTACTGCAACATTTAAAAAAAACATTGTGTGAGAAGAGTACTGAATCACTGTATCTTGCAGATATGCTACACGATACTTCAATATCATTTTTGATAAAAATGTTCAAACTATGGTATCTAAAAGAACTTAGCACAGTTGGTCCTAATCTTTGATTGGTGCCCCTCATGCAATGCAAATAATAATAATAATAATAATAATAATTAATAGTGATAGCCAAGTTTAATATTTTAGTCATATCCGTCTATGATCCTGGAATTTCTGAAAGGTCCAGGGGGTAAAGTTTTCACAAGTGTCCATAAGGAAAAGATGTTAACATTTATTTAGGTGCTGCAAGATGCCTATATACCTCTAGTGGGATTTTTCAGTCTCCAATTTTTAATGAGCTCCAACAACTATTCAAATATGTTAACAACGTCTAGCATCAAGTGATGTGTGTTTTGTGATCAGCTACACTATTTCTTCCTTTTTTCTTTCAATTTAATAGTGTGTGCAAGGTTTTTTTTAGGCTAGTATTTTCTGGTTTGTGACCATACAGTTTTGGGGCTGGGAGTGAGTTTATGTCCACATAAGTGTCAGGTAACATAGTACAGTGAATCCATGTAACAGCTTCTTAATTATTTTTATTTTTGTGCTTGTCATTGCATAGCATAAAACTCATGTCGCAAATTATATATTTGTCAGCACGAGGAAAATAAATAGTAATTATGAGGTAGACATACCAGCGGTCATATGAGTTAAACATTTAACATTCAGGTAAAGGGGACAAGATGTTCTTCTGTTTCAGGTAATTGTAATGGTTGCATGATATTTATTTTCCTTCTGTACAATACTTGTTCTTGATTAAGTGAAGGTTTCTGTACTCCTCTGCTGTCACTTTAAACTCCTGGGATCTGTAAATGTAGGTACAGCATTAACACTTGGCTTCTGATCTCAGCTGATAAAGTAGGCTGTTAATTGTGGCTGCTGCGAAGGACCACTATAGGGAGAGGGAGGCAAAAGTCCTTGTACTACAAGTACAATGTTTCTAGAAGATAATGCCAAATAGAGTTTAAAGGACTGATTTGTGTGTAAGGATCTTGTCTTGTGCTGGGAATGAGAGGAGCAATATATGTGGAGAAAGAGTACTGTGAAATTATTAGAAGCAACATAAATAATGAAATAATTATGGCAAACCTATCGTATTTGGCCACAGCACTCTTACTGAAGGAATATCAGGACTCAGAGAAACCATCCACTCACGGGGCAAAGGGCCAGCTTCCTCCAGGACACAACAGACTTCCTCCAGAAACACCACAACATTGTCATTCTCCCTCAACATTATCATTGTCACTTCCCGATGCACCAACATCCTTCACAATGATGGCATCGCTACGGACCGCAAGTATTTACAAGATAATGGACAACCCTCAGATACCCACCCAAACACATTGCCGAACTCATCTATTTCATCCTCACCCATTGTAATTTTATGTGCAACAACAAACCATGGGAACAGCCACGGACACTAGGATGGCTCCCCAATATGCCAATCTCTTCATGGGCCACCTTAAAGAAGAATTTCTGCACAAATGCACCATGAAATCAATGATACACCTGAGATACAATGATGATATTTTCATCCTCTGGACAGATGATCTAAATTCACTCATAGATTTCCACCACAACTTCAGCAACCACCACCCTTCCATTAAACTCTCTCCGCAACATTTCCACATTAGCATCAACTCCCTGGACACCACAATCAGCTTAAGCAATGAAACCCTACAGACAACTATATATAAGAAACCCACGGATCACCACACCTACCTTCACAGATCTAGTAACCACCCCAAACACACCAATAAGGAATCTGTTATCTACAGCCAGGTACTCAGATACCACAGAAAATGCTCAGAGGAGAAAGTCTGGGATACGCACCTTAACAAACTAAAGCCACCTTCACCAAACAAGGACACTCTGCCAGAAAAGAAAATGGCATCATGAAACAGGCCACCCAAATACCCCAAGAGAGCCTGGTTCAATAGAGATATCAAACCCACTCCAAGCACATACCCCTAATTGTCACCTATCACCCCATACAGGAACCACACAAAGTATCATCAAACAGTTATAACACATATTTGATGGGGACCCATCCTGAAAGAAATCTTTCCTGAGCCTGCTCTTCTGGCCTTTAAACAACCACCAAGCTCAGCATGAGAAGCAAGCTCTGCACAGGCCAGGACACACAAATTCAAAGTGGCACCAGGCCCTGCCAGAACAACAGATGCAAAACCTGTAGGTGTATTTCCACAGCTACAATGATCAACACCACGCACAACACATCTTTCAAGATCCCTGGGTCCTGTCACATACTATCACAACTTGTGGTGTATCTCCTCCAGTGCACTAAACGCCCCAATAACAACTGTGTGAAACAAGACAATCACCAGGCTCTTGAATGAACTTACACAGAAAAAGGATAAAAGACAAAAAACCCATGTCACCTGTGGATGGACGCTTTTCTCATAGTGATCACTCTACATCTGACCTCTGCTCTAATCCTCAAAGGAAGTCTGCACAACATCTTCAAAAGATGAGCCTGGAAGTTTACATTCATAACTTTGCTAGACACTAAAAATCAGGGACTGAACTGATGTACTGGATTTATGGCTTATTACAACAGTCTAACCCACTACCTCCCTCACCCCCAGCTTTTTTTCCCCCTTTCCCCATATGACTAGAGAAGTTAAGAGGTCACTTCACCTTGAATAGTCTCTTGAAATATGTGTTAACTACTTATGCTAAACAATTTGTTTCACCTTGTATTTAGCTGTGACATACTGAGTACATTTCCCAGACCTGAAGAAGAGCTCTGTGTATGCTCAAAATCATCTCTTTCTCACTAGCAGAGGTTGGTCCAATAAAAGATATTACCTCACACACATTGTGTCTCTAATGATTTGCCATGCACGTCATCAGGTGCCTGGGCCAATCTTCTGTGTGTATGTATTTATCTGTATTTATTTTGCTCTGTCTATTATAAAGTACATTGATCTTTACTGTATGACATTTAGCCTTGTGATGAATAGCTGGTGTACTAGAATAACAATGTGACATTCCTAAGGAAAACAGGGCCTGAACAAAAGCCTATTGAAGTCAGTGTGTGTCTATCCATTGACTTCAATGGGCTTTAGATTGGGCCCATATTGCAAACACATTGGACCCAGTACTGCAGTGCTTCAGAGACTAGCACAGTTGCTGTTGAACTCAGTGGGAGTTTTGTCTGAGCATGGACTAAAAAAGAACTGCAGAATTGGGCCTATTATGTTGTCTGGTGTAGATTCACTAATATGGCACTTCTTGGAAAAATTTATATGTTGTCTTCATTTAGAAGAATATATTTATCAACTAAACAAGTAATTGAATGGTCTGGCTTTATCCTAGTCATACTGAATGTAATAGTGCCTGGACCTGAACATATACTAGATCACCCTTTTTCTCTTCTTTTTTTAAATCACTCTGCTTCCCCCATATACTTCTCATTGTAAATAATGACATGCAAGATTAAATACACAGAAACAAAATGCAAAATTATTCACTATGTTGTTAAGCAACATTTCAGGTGCTTCTGGGAGTGGCTACTTTCAACAATTTCCCTCTAACCTTAGTATCCCAGAGTTGGCTGACGTGGGGTCTGGGAACAACAGAATATCAGACAACGCAAACTGTACCCCTCCAACTGAAGTCCACCCAAGTGAATATGAATTGTCGGGCTATCCACTGGCTACACCACCAGCATGTTCACTTGGCCTCTTTCTAAATGTACATTTAAGATGTACATAGGTGCAGATGTCCCGTCAGGACTTGATCCACAGTCCTTTTATCTTCTCAGAAACTGGTTCTTTAGTTGAACTACATGGAGATGGGTGTTGGGGGCAGAAGCATGGTGCCAACAGATTGCTATTATGTCCTACTTCCCGAATTTGGTTTTCGCCTTGATGACTTCCAAAAGTGTTGTGTCTCTCAATCCCTGAGTATCCAGTTGTAGCAGAAACATACAACAAAAATAATATGAATATCTTGAAAGAAAACAGTATTTAAGGGAAATGAAGTAACCAAATCCCAGATCCTGACTTTCTCAGCTGGTCTTTGCCCACCCACAAAAATATGTATCAGTTTGAGAGTGGCTTGATTCTGCCCGAATTCCTTTTTTATCCTAAGTTTCCCAATATTTATATCTTATATGAATAGGATAATAAATATATATTGATTGTTGGTATGAAAATCAAAGCATGTATAAGTAGTCCTAATTTAATTTGGAGATAAAACTACTGTTTTTGTTTATGCTTCACGTTTAGTTTTGCAGAAACACAAATAAATATATTCCTGTGAGAAGATAATACAAGAACAAAATCTGAATTTTACAGATAGCAATAGTCACATTTTTGATGTAAATATAAATACTCAAGATCCTGTAAGAAGAATGCCAAAAGGAAGTGGCAAATAAATTTTTACTTAAGTTATTAGTTAATTTAATTTTTCTGTAGCTCAGTTCAGACATAGGGCCAATTTTTATTCTGCTAAACTGAGGCCAGATTTTAATATTTTTCCTTCAGGCATAGCTCTGTTAATTTCATGTAGATAACCTGTGGAGTAAGGTACACGAGTGCAGGTGAGATAATCTGGCCGTCTGGATTTAAATGAGAGCAGAATTTGTCCTATTGTGTTTAACCAGTCTGTGGGCCAGGTTCTGATCCCCTTACTCATGCTGAGTAACACCTTTCTCCACAAATAATCCTGCTGATGTCAATAAGGCTATTTAATTAAATTGCATGAGGAAGGACTCCGCATGTGGAGGCATATCAAAAACTGGTCATCTATGGTTGTATGAATGTGTGCCTTATCACTGGGGGGAGCTAGCATAAGACACTGTCATTCTGCAGTGTACTTAATTTCTCAGTTTCACCAGTGCAGCAACTTAAAAGTGAAGGTAGTTTGAATTTGTACGCAATATTGCAGAGACTATTAATTCAAAGAGCTTTCCTGTTGTTAATTTTTGAATCTAACCATTCATGTATCACCTAGGTTTCATAGCTCCCAATACCCTGGTTCAGTGTTGACAGCTGATCTTTCTAAATGCTTGTTTTGCTTTCATATACAGGATGTTCTGAATAACTTGGGTTCCTGTGAGTTGGATGAAGATGACCTCATGCTTGATTTGGAATTCCTAGAAGAGCAGCATCACCATCGTTCTGGTAAGTCATACAAACATTGGATATTTACAACTTGAATATTATGTATGTAATGTAACATAAAGGAAAAAAATTAAGTGCACTTAGAAGTAATAAAAATTAATTGGGGTGTGTGTGTGGGGGGGGGGGGGGGGAGGATTATGCATTTAGCAGCTTAATGGTTCAAATTGCCTTTGGGAACTGGCATGCAGGATATCATGTTCTTTACACTTCAGTTGCTGATTCTTTGCTTAACATCATCTGAGATTCTGTCATTACTTGGAGATCAAGCCTTTTTACTATGGATCACTTCATATGGCCAATTATCATACCGAGGCAATTTTTACAGATGCAAAAGAATCCCAATTGCACAGCATTGAGAACAGATTCATTTGGTTTTCCAGATGGCTAAAATGACTTGTGCCTACTGCGGAGCCACCAAAAGGCCACCACAGATATTCGTGAACCCATTTTGTGTGTGTGTTAAAATATGTCTTAGCATGGTGCTTAACCCTTTGTCACACTTACTTTCAAATAATGTTTATTAATATAATGACAAAGAATATGAACTTCTCTCACTTCTTGTTCTTATTATGTGCAATTTGATCATCTCTTTTACTTGTAGTTAAACACTGTGTAATCTGAATTAATTCCAAATGACCAGAACTGTTGATAGTAGGCAAATAACACATACAGTACAAATGCTTGTAACCACAGTCAGCTCAGATTGTTTTCAGAGCCATGTTGTAACAAGAATAAATGAGATCTTGATATGTACTGGCATCTCACAGAGCGGAATTCAGCATTCACTGAGCTTTGAAATTAAGTCATTTAGGCCCAGATTTTTAAAGGCATTTGGGAGTTGCTGCGCTCAGCATTGCCTGACTGATTTAGGAGCCTGGCTCATTTTCAAAAGATTTCCTAAATCAGTTAGGCATTACAATTCTGAGCACAGCAACATCTAAATACGCTTGGAAATCTGGGCCTAAATGACTTAATTGAAACCTGATTGAAGTCAGTGGGCAGAGTCCCATTGACTTCCAAAGACTTTGGATCAGGCCTATAGTGCATATGAGATTTACTCCTTGCAACAAGTAGAGCTGTGTTTTTGTAGCTGTTCATGACACACTATCTGACCTAGTAACAATAAAATTGGTAAAACTGTATTCACATGTATCAGAGGGGTAGCCGTGTTAGTCTGGATCTGTAGAAGTGATAGAGTCCTGTGGCACCTAATCAGGGAGGATGAGGCCCTCTTCTAGCCGTTCCTCCCTGATTGAACTAACCTCGTTATCGCTAGCCTAATTCTTGCTTGCATATTTATACCTGCCTCTGGAAATTTCCACTACATGCATCTGAAGAAGTGGGTATTCACCCACGAAAGCTTATGCTCCAATATGTCTGTTAGTCTGTAAGGTGTCACAGAACTCTTTGCCGCTTTTACAGATCCAGACTAACACGGCTATCTCTCTGACCGTTATAGGAAGACATCTCTTTGTGAATAGGTGTTTGGTTGAAGGTGGTCTATCTACTTAAATCTAAATGTTAAAATAACAAATCTTACCTTTTAACACTTTAAGAAATCAGAACAATTATGCTTTTATTCCTTCATTGGACTTATTGGATTAAAGTCCTGTACATTAAAACTCACTAAAAGTAACCAGAAGATCAGATGCATTATCTTGTGAAATTGTCAAGTTATTGTCAACTTAATTTGAAATTCTGAAAAGGGAAACTCTGATCCTAAAAAAACTGTTGCTTTTGCAGCCTTAAATAGTAAAAGGGAAAAACAGCTGCTCGTCTGACTTTGACTGCTATGAGTTTTGAAGCTGGGAGCCACAATGGTCTGCTGAGAGAATTCCAGAATTTCTGTTGGCCGATGTAGTGAGGCAGAGTGGCCTCCCTCCGGACTGGAGAGCGAGGGACCACTACACTCCCCTGGGTGGGTGGAGCCGAACCCGCCCCGCTCCCTTCGCTAGAAGGACCGGGGTGGGGCAGGAAGTATAAAGGGAGGGCCCTGCAGCTCAGTTGAGTGGGAGCCAGCAGACTAGATGGATTCCTGCTGCAGCACCCAGGAGCTGAATCTACGCTCTGCCACACCCTGCCCCTGGTGGAGACGGACCCAGATGAGGGGTTACTGGGACTACCGTTGGCTGTCTACCCACAGGAGCCCAAGGACTGGTGGATACCCTGGTACCAAATCTTGGGGAGGTAGGAAGTAGCCCAGGGGCAGCCGACGACTGCCCGGCTACAGGGCTGATCGCGTCTATGTTGGTGTGTTGCGGCTGGATCCCCACTGGCCCAGGGGCAGACCTCTCTGTCACTGCCAGGGCCCTGAGCTGGGACGCGGTGGAGTAGGGCGGGCCCGCTTCACCCTGCCCCCCAAGCCCCGGAGTGGCAGACTCTTCACCTTAGGCCAGGAGGCCTGTGCTCCCTGAACACTCCTGTCAGCGCCCTAGACTACCTGCTGGGTGCTCAACCCCTTTTGGAGCCCCCGAGACTGTGTGGGCGCTCACCCCTACCTGAACCCCGAGACTGTATGGGTTTGCTGGCTGCCTGAGCCCAAAACCCAGGCTAAAGCCTGCTCCCTGCTCTGCCCTGCCCAAGAGCTAGGGCTACAGACTGTACATTTGCTGCCTGCCTCGACCCGGAGGCATAGGCGATAGCCTGCCACTAGCTTGGCCCCACCCGAGGGCAGGTGCCTCAGACTGTCAATTGGTGTCAGCCCCCGAGTGGGCTGAGGGCTAAAGAGGATGTCGGCATGCCCCCACCCCGGGGTGGGGACAGGAGCCCAGACTATTGTGTGGTTGCTTTTGTTAGATGGACCCCACCCAGGAGACCCAAGCCCGAAGGCTATTGCCCCTACAATGAGGCAGAGTGGCTTTCATACCTACTGGAGAGCGAGGGACCACTACACCGGTCCCTGAGTTCTAGTCAAATGAATAGTTATAGGAGAAGAGATATTATAAGTAGGAACTGGTCTTTTTAAAAATTACAGATTATTACCTGCAATTTGCTAAACATAAATGAGTTGATATTTCAAAAAGGGCCCTAGTACTACTATAGTTTGTAATTTTTAGATGTCGTTTTAAGAATCATCCAAAATGCTAGAATCCTGCTATTGTAGAGATTGTGTTTAATTCATTAGCTGTGTAGTACCTCAGTGAGAATTTGATTAATGTGCCTTATTATTTTGCAAGAGGAACTTCTGATTCAATTACATCTCATCAAAAGAATAGAGTATGCACCACAGTGAGTCATGGATGATTTGAATGAGCATATTTTTTAACAAAATTAAACTGTCTTATGAGCATTTCCCTGCACTGTAATCCTCTCTCTCTCTCTAATCTAAAAGTTTCTCTTGGGATCAGTCTCCCTGTTAGAAAGTGACTCACCCCTTAAGGGCAGAAGGGCTGCAGCTAGCCAATCCTGATTACAAAATGAGTCACTCCTGGCTCAGAGATCAAGATGATAGCTCTACAAAGAGCAGCGGGAGGCTGCAATAAAGGGGAGAACCTCAAAATTGTAGAGAGACTACAGACAGTGTGAAGGGCTCCTGCAGCGATGATCCAGAGACCAAGGGTGTGGGAGATGAGGAAGCCCAGATAGTAAGAGGCTCCAGTGGGAAAACCTGGATGGAGTTTGGGCCTAAAAGCTTGTCTTCAGCTAGGAAGAGCAGGGAAGACGGGCTGTAAGAAAAAGAGCTCCAGCTGTGATTTTTTTTTTTGTGGTGATGGACTTTATTTTGGGACCCAGAGGACCGTTAAGAGCTATTTCTGTTATTAAACTGGCCCCAGGCAGGGCTGGTGTTAACCAGAGAGAAGCTTGTGTGCAGTTGTTAAGGGGCCCTGGAGAGCGGAAAGAGAAACCGTGTGCCACAGAGGCCCCTTTGGCCACAAGGGGGTGGCCAGGAGTCGGCCCAACCCTGTTACGTTCCCAATAGTGAGTACACAGTGCGTATTTTGGGTATTTTTAGCTCCGTATCACAGGAACCAAAGTGCCGCCATAGCGTATAACTGATTTCTAATATGGTGCCTAGTACTGAGGACATCAGACAAACAATGTTGTAAGAAGAAGTATTGTGTAGAAGTTAGAATATTTGTTGCAATAAGAATAGTCAGAATGGTTTATATGTCTGATTGATTGCCAAGGGAGAATTACTTTAAGGCAAAAACAAACAGCAAAACTATCAGTACTCACTGTGGCTCTAATGTTCCAATGTACATTTCTTAGTAACCGTGTTATTGCCATATCTGGATTCCAGGACCCAGATCCTGGAGAAGGTTTTGTGCTTGTAGTCCCTTACTCCCAGCTGATTCCCTTATGGTTCTACTCAGGTATTAAGGTTCACATCTGCAGCTCCCTTTGCAGGATCAGGTCCGTAGACACTTATTTGTAAATAGGCATTTTCTACTCCGGAACTTTTTGCTGGAAAGTTATTCGAACACAAGTTAATGTTTACAGCTCAGGTAACTTCAGGGCTTGATCCTGCATGAGATATGTGGTGCAAATCAACACATAGCTTCGTAAAACAGGCTACACTCACATGCGAGTAAGTGCACGAGCTTGTCTTCCATAATTCACAGTGAAGCAAGCCCCACCAGAAGAGAGGAGGATCAAGTCTATTGTGCTAAAAGGGCTATCACCCTATTCCACCCCATAAATACGCTTTATGGAAAATTGTGTAAACTTGTTTTCAGACAGTCACACAATGCAAAAAGCATATTCAGAGCAATACAAATACCCCATGGATTTTCATATAACTTCCATTAGAAAAACAAATTCCATAATAACAGCACTGGTTCTTCTTCTGTGTGGTATCCCTTGTTTTCTTGTTTATGAAGGATAGAAGATAAAAGCTCTCTTAAAAATATAAAGTACCCCAGTTATTTTTAATAGCTGATATCCGGCATGCCCAGAAAAGTGATTATTTCCAGTCTGAAGTTCTTTTAATAAAAAACTAAAGCTCTGTCATGATTTTAAATTACTTGTGTATATTGCATGTGACCAGAATCATGATCACTCCTAAACTGAGCTGCTTATAAAACATTGAAGTGCCCCAATCATTTTATAATGTTTTTAAATTGCAGAAGCCTGGGAATGTTAATCAATTTTGCAATGAAAGTCCTGCTTAAAAGACAAAAAAGGGGGGAAAGTTCTGCAATTTTAAATAAAAATGTACACAATGGACTCATTTAAAGCCACGAGAGTGTAGTTTCACAAGTATTTAAATCTGGAAGCGAGTCTCAGACTAATACAGAAGCCTGAAACCTATTGATTAGTGTAAGATGGAACCTGTCAAAAACCGATGCCAAAATGTTCAGACTTCAGTACTTGCATTTAGCTACCCAAATTCATTTCTAGGTGCTTAAGTTGAAGCTGCAGGTGCTCAGCATCTCTGAAAATCAGACTCCTTGTTTTGGTACCTAAATATGGATTCAAGCGGCTGCTTTTAAACAACCAAGTTTGACCATTTTTGATCAGAGCCTCAGCTGGTGTAAACTGGTGTAGCTGGTTTAAATCAGCGAGACAGTGCCAATTTATTAGCTGAGGATCTGGCCCTTTGACCCTATATTCTAAATACAAACTTTTAAAGAATTTAACACTTCCAGTTAACTAACCAAAATAACCTTTATGTGCAGAAATGGAGCCTATGAGATCATTTATGCTGCTTTGTTCACGTTCAGAACACTTGCCTGCTGCAGCTAAGGATCACATTCCATGGTTCAGTGCATGAACTGATTGCTGCAGGGATCACGAAGTATTTTCTCTCTTCTCCCCCCATGTAGTAGTAATAGTAGAAATAATCTTTAGCACTGACGATAGCTAGCTAGCTCGTAGAGTAAAAGGGGAATTGGGCTTCGCCATTATAAAGTGCTAAATATATTGGTAACTGGCAGAGTGTAGGAGACCAGCCTTGGTGGATCACTGATCCAACTGGTACAGTGTGATGAGGATTATGATCCTGTAGTGCATAAATCCTTAATAAGTTAGTCACAGTTAGTAGAGACGTGTGAGGTGGCATGACAAGCTCTAGAAGCCAAAATCAACATAGTTAAGGTAGTGGTCATCCTTCTTGAAAGTACAGTATAGAAACTGTTTACACAGATCAGAGAAGGTACTTTTTTAATGGACTGGGTGAGGTTATGTGGCACCTCCCTATTAACCATTCACCAATAAATATATTGTGTTTAGGCTGCAAAGGCTTAAATATCTTTTGAAGCTGCTATTAAAAGTTTATAATAATATACTAGATTTAATGTTTCTAGCACTGTTAATTCACAAGATGGTTCTCTAAACCTATAGTAAGACATGTTCCCTCTCCTGGAGAGCTTACAATCCAAGATTGTCAAGAGAAGCAAAGATGAGATAAGGAACAATTGTTCTGGTTTTATTTTTTTTAGTGGGATGTTTTGGTCTGTGCTATATGTAGATATTTTTTGACTGGAAGCGATTAGATATATCAACTTACGATGAACAAATATTTATATTAAGATATGGCACTGATTACTTTATTCTTTCGGTGTGAAAAATAAGAGTAAGTAGGTCCATTTTTTATTTTTTTAGTTTAAAGTTTAACGTTGTGGTGCTGTGGCGATCTAATACTGCAAATCATGAGAAGACAATATAAAATGTCAGTGAAGTAATTAGGGCCCATGGGTTATCCTACTACCACATGCTGATGTTAGATATACTTCGTTTTTATTTTGTGCGCATTAGTAGGATCAGAAATGTAGTGTTTTGGGTTGTAGCATTGTATCATAATGCAGACATTTGTTTCTCCTCAGTAGCCAGATCCTTAAAAAATAATGGAATATTATAAATTCTCCAAGGCAGGATAGAATATAGCTTCTACTTTTCATTTGGATAAAAGATTTAATTATTTTTGAATGGTAAATTAAAATTGGCATACCAGACTCTCTGATCTCTTTCACTTATTTTAATAAGATATTAAAATTCACAATTATCAACCCCTGTAACAGGAACAATCCAGTGTATTTGTTTGCATTGTTTTAAAAAGTGAAAGTTGTATTAGATGGGCTTATCACATTTTTGAAAGCCTGATAGGCCTTAGGCCAATATCTGTTGATACACAGCCAAATGAAAATGTTGGTGTAATGGCCCAGTGGTGTCAATTAGGAATTAATTAGGTAGTTGCTAAATTATTTTGAATTTGATGAACAAGCAGTGTGGAAATTCTGCAGTGAATTAGGATCTCCTCCTGTGCCTATTAATTAAAGGTAGTAATTTTTGTTATTAATTTTTAATGGCTAGTAGCACAGCTCAGCTGAGACGGAACCCCATTGGTTTTGAATATAGAACCAGCCCTCACACAAGGATAAATATAAAGAACAACTGCTGGGTAGTGTAGCCTATAAAGATAATGCTTGACTGACTGTGTTTATAAGGAAATGTGTTGAAATGTAAGTAGGCCCAAAAATCTATTTCCTAAAAATAAGCTTGACAGTTCTCAAAATATGAGTAAAGTGATATAAGACAATTCAGAGGCAAGTTGAAGATAAATTAGGCTATAATTTCAGGTCACATTGTAAGCATGTTTTGGCCCTAGCTGGTTTTTAAAAGTGTTTTAGACAAAATGTTAATGTTTTGGAAAATTCTATCTGTATTGCTAGTTATTGGTATGACATTTAAGCAGGTGTTAATGAAAGATGAGTTTAATGTTAAACAGGCAGTGAGAAAGTAGAAAATATTTAATTACGGTTAAAAAGGTGGATTAATTAAGGGGACTGTGACTGAGTGGATTTGGCCCAGAGGCCCACTGGTGGAGACCTCAGGGTTGTGCCACACTCAGTCCCAGAGAGGAGCAGAAGAGAAGTCCTTTAAATGGCCTAGTGTGGCTACAGGGGAAACAACCAATCAGAAGGCTGCAGGAGTGGTCAATCAGTGGCCAGGAGGGCCACATTAAAAGGAGTAGCAGAGACAGAGTCAGTCAGTTGCTGCCTGGAGCTGCAAGAGAGAGACCCAGGTTCCTCGCTGGCTGGGAAGAGCAGCAGGACCATGGACAGTGCAGATAGGGCTGAGCTCAGGGAAGGCTGCCAAAACCAGGAGAGCTAAGAAGGTGCTCCTGGCTTGCAGAGGGGACCCAGCAGGGACTGAGCCTAGAAGTCCTGGGGTAATGGCCCCGTACCAGAGCTAGGAGAAGGTAAAGATGCATCCCCTTGGAAGCAGTTTGTTCTACTCCACCTGCAGCACCACAAACTGAGAGACTTCAGGCACACACACTCGATTGGGGAGCGGTGCGACGGGGGAGGGGGAAGCGCTCATGAGAGGCAGGTGCCGACCTGGTTAAAGGGGCATTATTATAATTGATTATAAAAATCAATATGCTGATTTTAGAGAGGTGCACACACCATCAAGGTACTGTTAGAGAGAATTATACCCATTCTCTTCATTCAAGGATTGATCACCCCAAAAAACATCATTTAAACTTAGAATGTGAGTATATATGCGATGTATATTATAATGACTGCTTGCTTAACTAATTATTTAATATTAAATAAAGTTTTTAATGTTGTCACTTGTGTTATTCACAGTCCTCCACTAAATTACATTATCTGTAGCTGCCCTGCAGGCTCAAACATTAAATAATTCAGTTTGGTTTTATTCCTTATTTTTAAATTGCTAATTGGGAACACACAAATCAAAGGTTACAGTAGCAAAAGTACGGATGGGGGCTGGAGTGCTCAATAATGGGTGTAAGACAACATCGTGTGTGTTTGAGATAGGTAGACACAGACTACAAACTGCATATGGATAATAATACTAGTTTCTGAATACAATACATATCCAGAAAGTCATAAAGAGGCCTGCTCTGTTTGTAGGGCATGTTGCAGTTATAGAAGAGTGAGGGCCAGATCCTTATCTAGTGTAAATTGGCATAGCTGCATTGAAGTCAAGAGTTCTACTGTTACACCAGCTGAAGATCCCTAAGTGTGGGAGAATACAGGGTATCCTTGAGTGTTGCAAGCTTCAGGCAAATTGAGGTTAGGTCATGTTGTAAATTAGGCTGTGGAGAAGAGCCAAGACCTGAAGCAGCAATGGCTTTGACACAAAGGTTGGCTGTGTTTGCATGCACTTTCATTTTGAAAGAAAATGCACCAAACGGCAGTCTTGCAGGAGGAGAGTGAAACTGTTATAGGACAAAATGATGGTCCTCAGAATAAAACTATGGGGATTCCTAGGAAGCAGACCTACTTAGAGAGAAGTTGTATCTGAGTATCTGATGTGGGGCTTGGTGGATTATTTTTTCAGTTCAGAAAACCATTAAACCAGAGTTTGGTTTTACATACATAATGGAAAAAAAAAGTTTGTACGTGTATAACATTTGGGCATCACGACTAATCAGATCAGACAAGTGATAATCTGTTGGGGAATTTAAATATTTTAGCTCACTCATGTTTTTATTTCCAAGTGTGTCGCTTCTTGCAGTTAGTTATGTCTTTGTGCATAGCATCTGTAGGCTTACTTGGATTTTCAGTGGGAATTGGGCAACTAAACTCCCATTTGTGCCTTTGAAGATCTCTTCCCCCAGTCTCCCATATAGATTTGCATACATGAAAAATCAGAATTAAACATGAGCAGCATCAATTTAGTTTTATAGTTGAGATTCCCACAGCCACATTTAGATCTATAAGTTTCAGAACAAAATAAACCCGTGTAGCTAAATTAACAAAGAATACCATGCCACTGCTAATAATCGGATTCTCATATTACTTAGTGTCTAGAACAATGGCATCCTGGTTCAAGACTAAGGCTCCTAGTGCTACCGTAATACAAATAATAATGAGCATGAAATAAATCAAACATGACACTTTTCTGCATGTATGTCATAATACAGATAACCTAGCAAAAAATTAAAAAGAAAACAGGAACTATTGAACCATTATTCTTATTTATTCTTATTATTTTACGCCCGGGGTCTCCAAACTTTAGGAGACGAGGGCCCCACCGCCGAAGTGCCGCCGAGGCGTCAGCAGCGTTTGAGCTGCCGCCGAAGTGCCGCCGACGTGACAGCAGCAATTGGTTGGGGGGGCCGGAGAAATTGAAGCCGCGGGCCATAGTTTGGAGACCTCTGTTTTATGGAATAGTTAATATTGCATAAAATTCTTGTTCTTCAACAAGAGAGCCTCTTCTTAAAAAGATGGAGCAGTAAAATTAGTTTAAATTCAGAGTAAACCAGTTTCAGGCCTTACAATCCTATTATTTAAATTTGTATGCTTTGGAAGCATGGGTTGTTTTGTAAACTGTGATTTGTGATTAAATGAGTTTTTCCAAAAACTGGAAAAGGCTAGAAACTAAGATTTTTCAAATCTCCTGAACATCATTTTACTGGGGCTGGACATTTTCCTCTGAAGCCTAATAGAAAGAATCTGACACAGTAAGAGAATAACTTAAATCCTCCAATGAAATAAATAAAAGTTGTCATTTTCTAAACTGTTTTAACTACGCAGCTTCTTAAAGAACACCAGATACCCAGGGAAGTTATCTTGTGGGCTTTTTAATGAAGGAGTCAATGATGTTCCAGATGCCAAATTATGCTCTAAAACTGCATATTTATGTTTGGTGGAAATGATGTTACAAGACTGAAACCATCGGTTAATGGAAATTTAAAAAAACATTACAAGGCTGGTACCACATCTGCAGTATTTTAAAGATATTGTTGTGTTAGAGTGGAATTGAATGGAGGTGAGACTGGAGTCTTACAGAAAAAAGATTATATCTACAGTATATTGTAAGTAGTACAGTAACGTGTGTACCATTTGTAAGTATTTTAACAAAACACAGAATGAAACTAAAGCCATATTCTTTTTCAGTAGCCTATATAAAATGAACTGGGTACATTGTCTAGTTCCCAACTGACAGAAGTCCACATCACAAAACCACCGCCAATTTGACATTATCCTGGAATTCTTGTTGCCCGCCTCAGCAAAGAAGCTGAGTAATGAATGCGTATAGTGACTGAACTACAAGAGAGATGGAGACTCCATACCTTAGAGATGCTTCCTGTAGGTCAGGCTTAAAGCACATGTAAGGTGGTGTAGAGAAATTTTCCCTGCCATTACATGTGCTGTCCCTGTTCTGTGGGGAAAGAGGAGGACTTGAGTTTCTTGAGCTTGCTATTTGAGCAAGCAGTATATTCTAGTTTTTTTATTTTGAAGGAGGAAGGGAAATCAAAATATTAAGAGCCTGACCAAACTTTTCAAATGTGGGTGCAACTTAGATTCCCAAGTAACTGATCTGACTTTCAGAGATACTGATCGTACGGAAATCCCATATTTTTCATTGGGAGTGATTGTGTGCTCAGCACCTCTGAAAATCAGACCAATTATCTAGACACCAAACACTTTTTTTTGCTTAATAAACAGACTGCAGGGGCAGAAATGCACAGCCCAGGGGCATGAGAGAATACAGCAAAGGAGAAGCATTTGCTGTGGGCTAATTAAAAACAAAAACATATCTTAGTACAAAATTTCATGCCCATGTGGTAATATTTTGATACAGCTACTTAACTAATGCTGCTATCATCAGCTGTCACTAAAAGAACCAATGTAGAAATTAAATTAAGCAAGTGCTTTTTTGCTTCCTTCTGGGAAGGTCTAGAATATGCAGGCATTTAAATAATACAGCAAAAGAAAAACACAATGAGATAAAACATATCCTTTCCAAGTGTGTCCTGGGGCGGGGAAAAAGAAGCAATCATGAGCATCGCCATCATTACAGCACATTAAGACATACCCATATTCATTTAAAACAATTGCATACAGTTTTCAATTTTTTGGACAATAAAGTTTTAATAGTGTGCCAGGTGCTACTTTTTCGTGTCTTTCCCATCTTGAGGATTTACACGGTCTGAGATGGTCCTTTTGTCAAAATGGAAATGCTCTGAGTACTTAATCAGACACTGAAGAGTCTGCTTTTGGTTCTCAGTTGCTTCCGAGCATAACCAGAGAGGTTAAGGTGAACATAAAATTATCACCAGGAACCTACATTTATTCTTCAGAACAGTCAGTCTCAGTTCACGGCAAAACAGTTACCCTTGCTTGTTGCTGGTACAGTCCTCCCAACAGATTTGGCCAGCTCTTTGCTATGTTTGGAAAGTGTAGGTTGGAGGTGGCATGTGGTAAATTTTCTTTCTTTCTCTCTTTCTCTCTTTCTTTCCAATGTTAGGAGCTGATAAGAAGGACACTGGCCTAAGGCTTGGGAGACCTGGGTTAAATTCCCTGCTCTGTTACAAACTTCATGTGTGACCTGTGTGTGCTTCAGTTCCACATCTGAAATAGGGATAGTCGTACTTTCCTACCTCACAGGGGTCTTTCACTAAAGTTTGGGAGGCACTCAGATGTTGCAGTAATTGGGAACATATAAGTACATGCCCAGGCTCCTCAATTTTTTCATGGGCATTTTTAGTAAAAGTCACGGAGAGGTCATGGGCAATAATGAAAAAATCACAGAAGCCCATGACCTGTCCCTGACTTTTACTAAAAATATCCATGGAAAAAATGAGGAGCCTGGGCATCTGCAGCGGGGGAAGAGAGAGAAGCTCCAAGAGCCGCCTCCGCTGGCGACTCTGAGCTGCGGCAGTCCCCCCTGCCTCCCACGCTGCTGGGAGCTTTGGAGGTCCCCCCTGACTCCTGTGGAGGCGGAGAGCTCTGGGGCTCCCCCCCTGCTGCCTGAGGCAGCCGGAGTGCGGATGGGCTTTCCTGCAGCTCCCTGCCTCTGCAAGTGGCAGAGGACCATGCAGCTCCCAGCCGGCGCTGGCTGAAGTCACGGAGGTCTTTGGAAGTCGTGGAATCCGTGACTTCCATGACCTCCATGACTAAATTGCAGCCTTACACATAAGTACCTTAGGGTTATTGTCATCTTTAAGAGTTTTTTAGATTTTGTCATTACTCATGAGCTAGTGGGCCAAATTCTTCCACATCATCTTTAAAAACAAACAAAAAATGTGCACATTTTATCAGAGAAAAAATATTCATCACCTTAATACTCATATGTTAGGTACTAAGAATAAATGTCTTCTTAATCTCATAGATTGTGCCTTTACATACAGAGCCAAATCCTGCAGTTTTTACTGATGGAAAAGCTCCTGAGACTGTAACCTGCATCGGGCACCCTGCCTATACCCTCCTGAGGGCTCATGGCGTGACCCGGTCAATTTACACCCCCCCACTCTTTCCCTACTGAGTGCTCAGGGTGTAAAGCACCTATCCTTTCCCATGGGGCTCAGGGAGAAACCTGTTCAATTTTAGTACCCGCGGGCAGAACCATCCCTAGGGTACAGCGAATTGGGGTGGCCGCCCCAGCCCTGAGCTTTGCGGGGGCTCCTCAGGAGGTGGGCGGGGAGGTGAGTGGCAGGTGGGCGGTGGGGGAGGGGAGGAGACCCCCTACCAGAACCTCCCCTTCCCGCCTGCGCCTCCTGGCCGCCGGTGTGCCCCGCCAATCAGCACCTCCCCCTTCTTCTCAGCGCCTACCGCCGATCAGATGTTTCACCCGCGGTGTAAGGAGGTGCGGGGGGGAGGTGGGAGGAGCGAGAGCGCAGCGTGCTTGGGGGAGGAGGTGGAACTGGGCGGGGGAGAAGTAGGGGCAGGGGCAGGAAGGGGCGGGGCGGAAAGAAGCAGGGCGGGCGTGGGGCCTTGAGGGAAGGTGTGGAGTAGGGGTGGGGCCTAAGCGGAACCAGGGGGAGCGCCCCCCCCCGACAGATTAGAAACTTGGCACCTATGTCCCGGGCCCTGCACCCCTCCTAGGGACAACCCTGGCTCTGGGCAATACGTGTCTGCAGGACCTTTTCCCAGTGAAAAAGCCTTACACAGCTGTTCTCTAAACATCTATTTATTAGCAATACACAATACATATACCAAGCAAACGTCTTATGCTCACCACTCCCGACGTACAGACAACTTTCACCCAATGGCCAGGCAGGACCCACTCATCTGGGTTTACAGGTGATGCCTCTGCACGTCACGGTTATGCAGAGGGGTCAGAGTTTCAGCAGCTTGATGCTGAATTGCAGTCCGGAAATGGTCCCAAGAAAGCATTGTTTTTCATTTATATTATATAGGTAAAACTAGCTACCTCATTCAAATTTACTAACCCTATCACATTATCCCACATCCCCACATAATAAAAATGTTAACCAATTACACACTGTGGCCTCCTTCCCGCCCAAGCGTTTTACATTTTATCTTTCATGCCCAAATTGTAACTTAGTTGTGACCTTGTCTTGTTTGTGCAGATGGTCTGCTTAAAAACGCTGGTCAGAGCCTATCTTATCATTTGTTGAGTCTCTTTTAGTATCCTTCCTAATTTCCCAGTGCCTGGGTGTCTCCACTTTGCAACCTTGGTGATTTATAACTTTTGTTAGGGTTGTTCCTGCAGAGGGGGAGCTTTATTAGCACCAGAACGTTCTTTTTTTTTTTAATTTTAGTGGTGAACTCCCTGAGTTTCACCCAAGGCTGGTTTAATATGGGGAGGTGGTGTTGATCAGTTAGGGGCTACGAATAAATGTCTTATTAAATCTCTTAGATAACGACTTTACATATAGGGCCAAATCCTGCAGTCTTTTCTGACAAAAAGCTCCTGAGACTGTATCACACTTGAAGCTCGTGGTGGTGATAAGAGGTATCAGTTGCCTTCCGCAGTGTCACATCTGTGCCTGGATCTTGTAGAGGGCTAGGTGTTTGGAGAGGGCTTGATGTCTCCCCTTTGAACTTCTAAGGAATCTGCCAGAGAATTAATATAGCAGGAAGTGTGTTAATTTTTCTGCTCTTCCACCTCCATGCTGCAAGACTGTCTTTTGAGAAGGAATTCTAGGGGAAGTGGCAAGCAGGGGATTTGGCTGTTTGGAGTCTCTTGGTTCCCTCCTTCTGTGTTTACTGTGGGATGCTCGTCTGGCCCACAGTGAATAATACCATGATTTCTCCTTTTGTCTCGTTCCTCAGTCCCAATTTTGAGCCTTCTTTCAAACAGTCATTTATTCATGGAGGAGCCTTATAATTAATACATTTCAAGCTTTCTCTCTCTCTCTCCCACCACTCAGATCACTTCTGAAAACCCATCCTGGTGGGTGAAGCCCATCAGTGATAATATTAACTTATCTTTCCTAGCTTGCTGAACTGTAGCCTTTTTATTTCTTTCAAACTGTAAAGCATTCAGGATAGAGATTGTGTTTTTTATTCAGCCCATTTGCTTGCAGTAAAGCACTATGTATAGGTGCAGTGCTATAAAAGATGTATTATGCATATTCTACCTTTTGTTCCTTTTAATGGAACAAAATATCTACCAGGTTGATATTCAAAAAGTAATGAGCCATTGATTAGTCTGTGAAAAGTTGGTTGCCAAGATACTTCTGTTGATGAATACGTTCCTTATTAATTCTGTGGTACCTTCGTTGGGGTAAGTGTATCTCACTGACCACAAGCAGTGTCCATATTTACTATGTAAATATTTGAACTCTTTCAGGCCATGTACAAAAATGAAAAAAACAAAATACCATGTTCTGGTAGGCAATCTCTTGAAAGTGGAGGAGAAGAAGATCCATACTGTGAGGGTGAGAAGCATGGTGTGGAGTCATTTCATGGATAGAAATGAGGGGTATGATAGACAGTTGTTAAGGTGGGGAGTAACTATGGTAAGTTGACAATACAAATGTGTTTTGAAGCAGTAGCACCCCAAGGACAAATGGCAGAATTAGCCACAGCAGGGCTATGTCTTCGACATAAAGAATCCTACTTGGCCTAAGTGTTTTATGCCATAACTCCCCAAAGGATTTAATCTAAAATATATTCCTCAGAATCAGTGACAGATTTCCATGTTGCATCATGCTTGCCAGTGGTACTGTGGAGCTCATGGGCAACCCTAACCCATATCCACACAAATCATGGCAGATGCAGATACTTGCTACACAAGTGGAATATTAGAGACGCTCTAGTATGCAACTGTTGTCACCCGGGACATATAGTGACTCAGTGCCCGATTCACAAATATGAAGGACGCATCACTGCGGTACACTCTGCTACTCCTGATGCAATTATCTGGCTTAATTATCGGAGTGTAAAACTAGAGTTGTTGCTCTACATCTACATCAACCATACAAAGAAGAAGACTGCTGAATCTGTGGTCGTTAAGAAACGTTGAAGAATTGCTAGGAAAATGGATAACTCCCTGAAGCTCCTTCAAACAGTATTGACTTACTTTTAGTAATAAGGAATAAATTGCACTCTGTTCAAACTAAAGAAGCCATTGAGAACCTAGGACTGAGAGTGAAAATATTATCACTGATTACAGTTTTGTTGATTGTTGAAAGCTCAGGCAACGAGATTAATCTGTGGGACATATTCTGGGATTGACTACATTTTTCTCAACTTACTTTTTGTTATAAAAAAGAAATGTACTTTCAAAATGTATTCATTTGGTAGCTGATGCAGACAGTAAATAAAATGGAAATTCAGATCTGTTTTAATAGCATTTTTATTCTCTTTTTGCTTTTCACCAAAACTGTTAATTTCACAGAAAATACTTTGGACAGTCTCTTTTTTCCCCATGAATAGAATATAGAATATCTCTATTTCTGAGTCTTCATTTCATTGTTTTCCGCCCCAGTTATTAGGGTTTTGTTGTTTGGTTGGGTTTTTTGAGGAGAGGATGTGGTATGTAGGGCTACTCTGTAGTGCCCCCTTCAGGGTCACAGGTGTTATTGCCTGCATGCCCCATCTAAGGGTAGGTCTACACTTACCCGTCGCGTCGGCGGCGTCGGATCGATGTTCTGGGTTCGATTTATCGCGTCTTGTCTAGACGCGATAAATCGAACCAGGAAGTGCTCCCCCGTCGACGCTGGTAATCCTGCTCTGCGAACGGAGCAGGCAGAGTCGATGGGGGAGCCTGCGCGCCGCGGTGTGGACCAGGGGTAAGTACTTTTAAGTTCGAAATAAGATACTTCGACTTCAGCTACGTTATTCACGTAGCTGAAGTCGCGTATCTTATTTCGAATTTCGGGGCTAGTGTAGACCAGCCCTTAGTCTACAAGATTTGGCTGCCTGCTTGGGAGAGGGTAGTTTTGGAGTTTATATTTAAACAATCAAGTCACAAAATAGCACCACAGGGTTCAGCTGTCTGCATTCTTAAACAAAGAGAGGAAAAGCCCTTCAAATGCACACTTAGAGTGAAGCCTGAGGAGCTCCTCCTCTGTCTCAGTCTCAACCAGCTTTGCTCTTGAGCAAAAGCAGGCAAGGGTTCTTAACTGGCCTGCTGGTTCCTGATTGGCCAGTATTTCCTTCTGTCCTTCTAGTTCTCTGGAGGATTGTCTTGTTGGTCAATTTCCTTTGGGCAGGGAGTGTCAGGGTGCTGATGCCTCCAGCATGGGGAAGAAAAGGCATCATAGACCTGGGCACAGAGGGATACTCCAAAAAAAGATATTATTCAGCATTTTAAAGCAATTTAGTAGAACACTTATTCGCTATAAATGACATTACTGGGTTAGATGAGTTAGTTTCTTAATCATTTGTGATGCAGTGTATAAACCCCACACTAGCAGTGACAGGGTGAAGGACAGCCAGAGAGCCCAGTTAGCCAGTTCTGTGGCACTTAGAGGGGAGACGGGTAAAGAAGGATTAGACCTCTCTGGACAGAACTAGACTGGGTGGTTCCTATAAAGGAATGACTATAGGAGAGGGCTGAGAGAGAACTGCAGTAGGGAGGGTGGTAGCAGGGGTGAAGGGGTTCCAATCGGCTCCTAGAGGGGCTGGTTGCTACCTTGCAGAAATTCCCTAGCAACAGACTGGGAGAAACCTGCCTGAGGAGCCAGGCTTCCATGGGGAGAGAGCCAGCGAGTACAGCTGGGTGTAAGACATGTGCAAGCCAAGCAGGCAGGAGTTGGGGAGCAGCTCAGGGAAGCAGCAAGGGATCTTAGGAAGCAATCTGTAGCTCCCTAAACACAGGCTCCCTGGAGCAGAGTATGAGCCTGGCTTTCTCCCCCCCCCCCCCCCGTTCCCCCCCCCTTCCCCACACAAGTCCTTGAGCACAAAGGGGTAAGGACTATCGAGCGCCAGGTTGGAGCTGAAGACCTCACCTAATTCATTAGACATTTGGTTCTGTTCGAACTTCTTTGGTTACTCTAGAAGGGACAAGATAAGTGATCTGGCCGGAGGCCTGAGTCACAGGAAGGAACAGACCACAGAGTGGCCTGAGTAGCTGTTGACAGGGGGCGGCCGACAGGCAGACAGAAGAGGAGCTATGCCACGCCCAGCCACGAGGGTCATACCTTCCCCCTGTGCCTCTTTCTTGAGTCAGAGGATTTGTTCCTGAAGATACTGCGATAGCGAGTAAAAGCAAAGCTGATATTTTAGTTAGGTTATGTAGCATTTTTAAAAATACAGTGTTTTCTTCCTTAGGTAAAACTTTCATCTCTATCATGTGTACTTACCATCTCTCATCTCTTGCTCCTGTATTAGTGATTTTCCTGTGCATTCCTGGAATAGGGGATAACTTATAATTTTTAGCTGCTATTTTGATAGCCCGACCTTTACAATACATCTTTTTTTAAAAAAATTAGGTATGTCATAGAAGTTTAATGCAGAAACTGATCCTCTCATTCTTAGTCCTGTTCTGGACCTAAGCCTAGCTGCTGGTTTAACTTTAAAACAATTTTGATTTGATGGGGTGCATGACTCCTTCTCTACTTTCCTGCCCAAGAGACCATATATGTCATTATAGGTTGCCTCATCCTTCACTTTGTTTTTCACTTATGTCTACCAGTTAAATGATTAAAGGCTGCATTTCTTTAGACATAGAACAAAGGTAGTGAGTCTCTTTTGCTTTTACATTTAAAAGTATACCTCTTTAGGCCATTATTCTTGTCTCACTTATGACAATGGGAGTTTTCCCATTGACTTCATGAGGGTCAAGGTTGGGCCCTTACATTGTTAAATTCATAGGATGTAAGGTATGTTGTAAGATTTCGTGAAGCATTTCTTTTTAATCATGACATTTCAGCTCTTTGTTTCTTGTCAAAAATGTAACCAGTACATATAACAAAGTAAAATATTCTGGTGTACCAAATGCCAAAGGCAAATAGTGACTGGACCCTTAACTTTAGTTTTAGGGGCAATAATTTTATAATTTGTGTGATTGTTTGCAAGGGACAAAATGATAATAAAAAAATCACTCTGGAAAGTGAACCATTGTACATACATCCCCTTCTTACCTTGCTTCAATCCCTACCTTTTTGCCCTTTCCCACTGTATTTTCAGTATTTCTCTGTTGTATTGACACTTTTTGGTTTCTGCTTAACTGGACTCCTCTTACCACTATTTCTTCTCTTTCTCTGTAGTACTTTCCCAACACTTGTTGTGAGGATCCCATTCTACAAGGTATAGTGTACTCTCACTCACTTCAGTGAGAGCTGGGGGTACCCAGAACCTTCTGGAACTTCCAGAGTTGTACCAGTTTACTCCAGCTGAAGATATGG
Organism: Chelydra serpentina; assembly: GCA_037349315.1. Classification (NCBI taxonomy): domain Eukaryota; kingdom Metazoa; phylum Chordata; order Testudines; family Chelydridae; genus Chelydra; species Chelydra serpentina. Next base: position 1,024,364 of record JBAIAC010000018.1, read on the forward strand.
CTGTATATTTCTTTAGCACGTAATTTAAATTTAATTTCTCATCAGTGTTTGAATCACTTTTATTTACTCTTATATAAATCATGTGCAGATCAGTGCAGAACTTGTTCTTGGGGCTGCGTTCAAAGCTGAGTCTAGATTTTGGATGTATTTTAGGTCTTTTACCAGTTGATAGTTTAATGTGTGTTAACTGGTAAACTTAGCAGTCCTATCCACTTAAAAGTGCTCCTTTTCTGCAGGACAAGTTTCATTATGTGCTATTGAGTGCCTACTTAAAATTAAAAAAAGACAATTCCTTCCTGCAGGAAAGAATATGGACATTGCTCTGTTTCTCCAGTACTTTCTGCAGGTATTTCCAAATGGGGCCCCAAATCCCACAAACAGTTGTGTGCTTAACCTTAAGCACACAAGTAGTCCCACTGAAGCCAATGGAACTATTGCTGTGCTTAAATTAAAGCACATGACTAAGAGAGTGCAGGATTGGGATCTTATTCTACACTTCCACACAGACTTTTCACGGAGCAGAATAAGGAAGTCCAAAAGCATGTCATGCAGTCAATTTATAAAGAGAAAATAGCTGTGTTTTACAACCGTGAAGCAGCATATGTTGGAATTTCAAAGAATATGTTGCACATACGTTTTATTTTTATCTTGAAGTCCTTGTTCATATATTGTCTTCTGCTAGGTTGAAATGTATAGCTACTCATTTTGTACTTGGAAAATGAGTATTATTTTTATTGATGTGGTTAGAACTGTATCTGAATGGAGTATTGATAATGTTGATAATGGATGTGTTCAGAGGTGAAATGGGTGGCAAAGTAGATCATAATAGTGCAGTATGGTGAAGAAATGTACAATTTTGAATCCTTGACGTTCCAATTGATTTTATTTTAAAAATTAGTACTAATAAAATATAGTTTGGAGAAACAAAAGGTCTTATTAGCCAAGTGTTTATTTCCTATGATATAAGATCAAGGGTGCAATACCATTATTTAATCACATGCAGATTTTAGGAAACATTAAGGAGAAACAATTCAACTAGCTGAATAATTTATTGTTTCTATTGCAAAGATTTTTTTTTAAATTAGAACCATTGCAAAATACATTATGATAATTCAATTAAGTTAAAATGTCTTAGTTTTTTAATGGAGAGCTTCCCACAGAAGTTACAGCTTCTCCAAGAGTACGAAACCAGTTCATTTTGGGGTGCGGGGGGGGGTACTATTCTTTGCACAACCTGCAACCAAAGTTAATAACACCCCACAAATGTATGAATGAATGGGTTCTCTTTGCTTAACATAAATAGTCTCGACAGTTTAGAAATGGGCAATATGAGGAATTTATTCCTAATGAATAATTTTATTAAGACCAAGTGTTTGCATCATTTACCTAGAGAAAATCAGTAATTTGAGGAGAGCTTAAATTCAATTACTTAAAGAATCTACTCAAAGAATGTTCATTTAAAATCTCAGCAGGACTTTTAACCAACTAAACTTGCTTAAAGAGAAATGTAAGATGGGCTATTCAATAAACAGCAAAAACGTGCACATGCAGATTAGATCTCTTTGTAACTTGCTTTTTGAACCATAGATCATGGTCTCTCAGCTCAGTTTCTAAGTCCTAAATCCATTGTCTTCCAAGATGTGCTCCACACGATTGGCTGAATTCCAGGTTTTTCCCCCCATTTTTGAAGAGCTAATTTCCCTTTTCTGATATACCTTTTGTAGATGTCCATCATTTGGGAAGAGTCTCTTCAAACTGTCTTCTCCCTCCAGGGATGACATCAATTAGCCCACCCCCCTTCCTAAAAGAGAGAGCTGTTAGTATGTTAATTGATTTCTCACCCTACGTTTGGAATTACCTACAGTTTTTCTTTAAATGCAAATATAGAGTTCATAATATAACACGAGTAATCCTGTTTACACATCAAAGAGAAGATACATGCTGAAGTGAATGGTATAAGAACCTAGATAGACAGAATTTGGCCAAAAGTGGACAGTGAAGTGCAGTGTAGCAAACTTGATGTGTAAGCCAAGAAAGCATCTCATGTCATTGAGTAGGTTTCAGAGTAGCAGCCATGTTAGTCTGTGTCAGCAAAAAGAACAGGAGTACTTGTGGCACCTTAGAGACTAACAAATTTATAAATTTGTTAGTCTCTAAGGTGCCACAAAGTACTCGTATTCATTTCATTGAGTAGATTACTTTGATTTGCTAGGATCCAGTTATACTCATTAGAGAGGCATTGTTACGTGAGGAATGGGAGTCAGGAATTGATGAGGTTTAATTGCATCTCTGCCACTATCCCACTGTGTGGTCTACGGGAAGTTGCTGACATTCCAACTTCCTTGTCAGATAACAAGCGTAACAGCATCTACCTTTCAGAAGGGTGGTATTGCGTTGGTTAACAGTGCTTTGTGAAGTTATAAAGCACTGTACAATTGCCAGTGATTGTGATTTGACGAGAATTATAATGGTAACTGTAGAATTTTCTTCCTTTTCAACTCATTTTCTTGGGTGGACTTGGACTCTAGTGTAAGACATTTCCCTACACTCAATAAGTGGGATCTGTATGGACAACAGAATGAATTTGTTTAGGCAGAATCTGTCTGGAGGAAGAAATAAAATCCACCAAGTCAATGATGCCATGATCTGTAATGACAGTCAATGATGCCATGTGTGTAATGTTTCATGTTCCAGTAAAATTTTTCATGCTTAAAGCTCTTCAGCAAGTACCCGATTCAGGCTTTCTGCTGCTTAGGAGTGTTTTCAAGATTTTCTATTTTGTTCGAGCTACTTATATGCATCATTCCACACAGCATAGCCATCCAGGTTGCAGAAGTTAGCTGATAACTCTTCAGATCTTTATGGTTATATCTCTCTATAGGTATTTACAAAGTCCTTGCCATGCTGTGTAAGCAGTATATAAAGTTCAAAAACACGGTGGTTGCTACCTGCGGGGCAGGCAAGTCAGTTCTCAGACTTCTCTTGGTTTTCTTCTGCCTTCCATCCCTAATTTTAGGCACACTGACAGTCTTCCATCCTGCTGTAGGTTCAGTAGTGGATCACTACCTTTGACCATACTATTGCATTTTCTTCCATTCTGACTCCTTGGGTGATGCTGCCAAAATTGTGAACTGGTATTTGTCAAAAAAAAAAAAAAAATAGTTGCAAATTGAAGACTAGTGTCAGTCCAGACCTTCAAGGTAAAGATGAGTCTGTTATCAAACCAATGTGGTGACCTTATAATTTTCTTATACATATCTGTTATCATCCCAGTGGCATTATGTAAGGATTATCTCTTGCCATGTTTGCAGCAGTGATTGCAGGTACAACCCTTTTAATGATGAGTATTAATTTGCATTCAAATGATTGTAGTCTGGTTCATATTTGAAACAAAATACATGTATAAGCTCCCCAGACTGATTACCTGACAAATACTTGGGGGATTTCTTATTTCTACTGGTTGGATAGTTGAGGAAAATTATCAAATTAACGTTATCTGGACTTTTTAAGGTTCTACCTTAGTATGTCACATCATAGTTCTGAAAGATCTAATCATCTATCTATCTATCTATATATCTAATCATATCTATATCTATATCTATATATATATATGGAGGTACTAGCTCTGTGACAAATAGCAGAGCCATGCAGTAAATTGTATTTATTATGCAACTTTGGCCACCTCACCTGTAACTGCTTCAAACCCCTTTTTCTTGTTCAGTAGCTACATTGAAAAGTAGTCATGTGGTATCCTAAAGAAAGATTAAAGGGTACTTTGTCCCATATAAAATTACAGGAAAAGAGACATCTCATATGTTGGGAGTATTGAAAAGCACTTATTTTCCTGTCCTTGTTTCTTCAGTTCTCAACAAAACAATGCTGACTAATCATTGATGAATTACCATTTGTACAGTATGTGTTGCTTATATGAACAAAGGCAGATTTTCTACTCTGCAGTGAAACCCCAAATCGTTCTTAAAGTCTTCTCGGGGACTTTGTCAATATGAGTTTTTTTCTTAAAGTTCTTACTGGTGAATAGCTTTGTATTTCACAAATCCCGACAGACAAGCTTTCTCCCTGTCGGTCGTTGTAGATATTAGAATTTATGGGGCTGTGCTTTAAGCAGCTCTGTTTCTTTTTATCAATTGCTGAGCAATTGGAATGTAGTTTGGAAAGGAATGTGGTATCAATTACTGTATTTTAGTTCTATTAGCGCTCCCGTTAAGCCCCTGGGAATTGAGGGTACCTAGCATCTCACAGGATTAGGCACCTCAGTGTGCGAGGGCCAGTTTTCTCAAAAGAGAGATGGCAAGTTTTGGGTTTTTTTGTTTTTAAAAGCATAGCATTTCAGTAAGAGCTGTAATGTAGTTGGATGCTGTCATCTTAAACAAGCAACTAGTGAGTCAGATGAAGGAGTTTACTTCTAAGTGACTTTGGAAAGAGTAACTTTCATTCCTATTCCTTCTCACATCCCTACACAGTAGGGAGCTGCCTGGTTATGTGAGGTTTCATATTACTTTCAGATCATTCAAACATCCTAACAGGAGCATCCAGCACTCAAGTGCATCATGTAGATTTGTGAAATTTCCTTGAGTACCGTGAGGCCAGATATCAGCGATTTAAAGAGGGATGTAGCATTTGGGTGGGAGGAGAGGTGTTGGGGTTTTTATACTATGACCAGATGAATAAAAAAGCTTGTCATGCACTTGTTTCTTTCAGTGGGATGCCTCTGTGTACTTCGGGGATTGTATTTTTAATACCTCTCACCAAAGTTAGCAAGGCATGTGGAGAAACCAGAAACATCTGGGTGCACTGGACAGAAGACAAATACAAGTGTCAATATCTGAGACATAAAATGCTGTTGAGAGCAGATTTAAATAAATGAAGATTCTTTTAAACTATTGTTTTTATCTCAAAAATATCTCAGTGGTGTCTAAATTGTGAACTTGGATACCTACATTGGGGAGTTAGACACCTAATTTATTTTTTGATCTCGGTCATAATCTCTCTCTCTTGGTTCCCTATCTGTTCCGAAATGCTCATATACTGTGATTCCGAGTGCCATAAAATGACTTATAAATGAATGACTTTTAGTAACTATATTGCAAATAAGACATCTGATATCTATCATCTTATTTGAGGAATGTTTTATTATCTACTTTTACTGTAATTGTATGAGTGATGTTTGCCTTTAAACAAAACAAAAACCCCAACACATGAAAACAAACAAACAAAACTAATATACATTTGACAGTGATAAAATGAAATGCTTTACCCATAGTTTGATTTCTTGATGCATGCTGAACAAAAAACCCCAGGGATTCTGGTTTGAGGCTTCTGAATTTACAAATATCAGGAGCTCTGATCATCAGCTCTGTAAATAGGCATAGGTCCACTGAATGAGTCTGGCCCAACGTCTCCACCACTCAGAGACATCATTAATTTTTGGCAGATACACAGAATTACTTTCATATTGGGTAATGTAGCAATATACAAATGAGGGCTGTGAAATTATTTAAAAAAATAAATGTGATCACAATATTTTTTTTAAAATATCACAAGTAATCACAGTTTTAATCCCACTGTTAAGCAAAAATAGAATACCACTTTAAATTTATTATAAATATTTTTGGATGTTTTTCTGTTTTCAAGTACATTGATTTCAGTTATAACACAGACTAAAAAAGTGTAGTGCTCACTTTATATTATTATTTTTTATTACAAATATTTGTACTCTAAAAAAGATAAAAGAAATAATATTTTTCAATTCACCTCATAAAAGTACTGTAGTGTGATCTCTTTATAGTGAAAGTGCAATTTCACTAGTGTAGTGTAGATTTTTTTGGTTACATAACTGCACTCAAAAACAAAACAATGTAAAACTTCAGAGCCCACAAGTCCATTCAGTCCTACTGCTTGTTCAGTCAATCGCTGAGATAAACAAGTTTGTTTACGTTTACGGGAGATAATGCTGCCTGCTTCTTATTTACAGTGGCACCTCAAAGTGAGAATAGGCACTCACATGGCACTGTTGTAGCTAGCATTGCAAGGTATTTACATGCCACATATGATAAACATTGTATGCCCCTTCATGCTTTCACTTGTGGATCGTTTTTTACAGTGCAAATATTTGTAATAAAAAATAATAATATAAAGTGAGTACTCTACACTTTTATTCTGTGTTGTAATTGAAGTCAATATATTTAAAAATGTAGAAAAACACCTAAAATATTTATAATGTATTTAAAGTGGTATTCTATTATTGTTTAACTGCAGTTAAAACTGCGATTAATCGCTATTAATTTTTGTAATCGAGTTAATTTGTTTTGAGTTAATCACTTGAGTTAACTGTGAATAATTTATAGCCCTAATACAAACCATATTTAGCTCACAGCAGTTGTTGCCATCTTTGTTTTCCATATAACTTCTATTGTAAAACTAATGTTACTTTTTCTTAGTGTAGTAATATCTCCTTATATTTATTCAGAGCCTTTCAACCTTAAGGATTTCAATTCATTTTACAAGCACTGTATATTGTATTTTGTAATTATATTGTATTCCTCTTTACTTCCAACTTGAAAAACAAACACAAGGAAAAAAATGGAAATACCAAAATTGTGCTTCACTGACTACTCCAAAAGACTTTATATCATTTGACATGATCATCTTTGGAGGATACTAGCAGATATGTGGATTCTAAATCACCATGCTGAACTCACTAAAGTCTCTACCACCAACGACAGTATGCAACAATGAATGGTTTTCCACTGGGCAAGGTGTGAGACAAGAATGTATCTTGTCCCTAAGGCTTTTTAACTTGTATGCAGAATTTATTATGAGACAAGTCTCAGAAGATTTTGACGAAGCAGAAGGAGACGGGATTTCCATTGGTGGACAACTTTAATTGACCTTGGATATGTTGATGATATGACATTCTTTGCCGCAACCACCAACACAATGCAACAAATGTTGGAGTCTTTAAAAACTATTAGTGAGGAATATGGACTATTCCTGAAAGCTACAAAAACAAAATGCATGTATCCTGACACAGCTACAATCATACTAATTGTCCCGTCCCCTGTGCATGGTAATACTTTGGTCTAATTTCAGTTGTTGGGTTTGTTGAGTAGTTGCTGGGTAGTGTTAGTGTCCTTTGATATGCAGGTGGTCAGACTAGATGATTTGATGGTCCTTTCTGACCTTAAACTCCATAACTCTGTCTATGACTAACAAAAGCAAAATGGCATCAATATTAAGGGACAAACTGTAGATGTAATAGATATATATAGATAATTTAATCCCATATAATATTCAACCAAGGAGGCTGTTCCAAAGAAATCAGAAGATGACTAAGGATGGCTCACTTAGCTATGGCCTCCCTTAAGAAAGTGTGGAAAAACCCTGGCATCTTGAAATATATGAAGATATGACTGGTGAACAGCCTAATTTTTTTACATAACTATTTATGGATGTGAATCATGGGACATTAATGCTGCTGACAAAAAGAAAACTGAAGTTTTTGAAATGTAGTGCTGTTGAAGACGCTTGCGTGCCTCCTGGACAGAAAGAAAGATGAATGCCTGTGTTAGAAATATTGGAGAGACGCAGACCCTCATGTCGGAAATCAACAGACGCAAACTTTATACTTTGGTCATGGTTGGGGTAGAAATGGAATAACTCTGAGAAAGTTACCATAGAAGGAATGGTGGAGGATCAGCATAGCAGGGGATGACCAGCATTGCTTAATTTGTGCAATATCTTGGTAGTTCATAGCCCCCTGGCATTACTGGGCTTGCTGCATGAATGGAATGTTATGAATGGAAAAACATTGCTTGAGTCCTGGCACCTAATTGTGTAAGTTCCACCACCTCTTCCATTACAAATTAAGTACTGATGACCAGCAAGGAGATGGCTGGATGGTGTGTGGCAGGTCACTAGAAGGTCAGCTGCTGAGTGCTTAAAATTAGTAATGGATTGTGAAGGAATCTGAAAATTGTGTTATGATGTCACTGATATTCAGACGTGAGTAAGTGGATTTGCTTACTTACGGTAAATCCTGTGGGAAAGGGAACACTGTAATATTGATGAGTAATAATAACATTAACAACACTTTACCTGTGGGATAGGAAATGAAGACATTTGTTCATTTGAAACTAGAGAGAATTTGTGTAGAGAGAGACACTGTAATAAGCAAATTTGGCCACAATACGCAGATGAAAAGCATCATGGGATCTTTAACAGTCATGAGTAGAGCTGGGCAATTTTTATTTTTTGGCAAATAGTAAATTCACCAAAAATATCTGAAACTTCATATTACATGCAGTCATGTCAGTTGCCATGGAAATTGTACTATACTCTTTCTTACGATGCTCCAAACACTTTTTATTGTTCAGCAAGAGTTACCAAAATGGGATGTTTCTGTGCACAATCAACCTGGTGAGTTGATCATCTTAATGTAGCATTCACTTTGAGGAGGTCATGTCTTACTGACTATATCATGGGCTTCAAACAAGAAAACCCAAGTTGACAGTTCCTATTATAGCTTTTCAGAGCCTTAGGCTGAAGAAGTGGATGTGCAGTTTAGCTGTTTGTTTACAGTATAAAGCAATTATTCCTAAATTTCACTGATCACCATAGTAACCTGCATTCACCATATGAAATCATATGAAGTCACTTAGCCAGAAGAAATAAGTATTGTCAATTATTGATTTATGAATGGAACACAATTGTATTTAGAAAGGTGAAGCATTTTTGTAAGACAAGTATTTCTTCATGTATTGTAGTTTTATATCACTATCAATAATTTGTGCCTGTCATTTATGGGATCTATATTAGGTTCTCTGTTCTGATTTTTTTTCTCATTTCCATGACTCCTTTACACCTTAGATATTTTCTTGGTTGTGTGCACATTTTCATTTTAGAGTATTTGGAATTATATCCTTATTACAATACCTATTTGGCCACATGTTCTTGTGAGCTCACATTTACTGGTATAATGTCTCTTTGGTGGTTCTTCCAGCGATTGTCCACATGGATATCACTCTTGATGCACATGCACCTCATGAGTGCAAGTTTGGATTTTGGGGCCAGCAATGTTCACTGGGGCTGTGCCTGTGCCCTAGGTGTACTTATGCCCTCCCACCAAGATCAGGAAAAACTGAGTGGGTCCAATCTTACCTTCCTTTCTTTTTCCCGCATGTGGCAGTGAGATGGGACCTCTGCAGAGTCGTCCTGCTCCTCTATGCTGTGCTAGAGTTAGTTAGAACTTACTTACTTAGTTCATATAGATAATTGCACATTGGTAACATACATTTTCAACAAGGCTCGACACCCTCTACAAGGGTACTAGCATCAGGCAGAAGCTAAATCCTCAGGATTTAAGATTTCCCTCATGAAATGTCTGAGTGCCTATGATCCTATGTCTACTCTCCCTTGAAAAGGGCAACAGCCCAGAACAATGTTCAGTTTTTTGTTCTTTTTCTGAGACCAATCAGAGTGAAAGAAGCCAGCTTGAAGCTGTTCCTCCTAGAGAAATCAATGCAAGCCGCCTCAGACACCAAAAGAGAGGCTACAGCCTATCTCAACCATCTGGTCAGTTTCTCTCATTAGTGCCCAGGGGTCCTGAGGTTCCACCCCAGTGCTCTTGGGTCACATCTGCTGAAAGGTTCCATTGTTTTGCCTTTACCTCCATGTCAATGTCCTCTGACAGGCAGAAAGTAGCACTGCTTCAGAGATGAGCCAAGGAGGAGGTCACCATCCTCGGCACCTGGTAAATTGAGAAATGAATTATCAGACTCATCTCAAACTGAAAAGCATAAGAGCCAAAAACCTGAGAAGAGTCCCCTTCTGGTGCCTGGGTACTCACTCTGAAGACAGCACATACGGTACCCATTAAATTGGCAGATGGTGCTGCCCTCAGTACTGACCCATGGTCACTGATCCTGGCACTGAGTGCCTTGGTACCCAGAGCCTCAGCACTGAATGCCCTGGTACCTTCTTCCTTGGTATTGACTACCTCTGCAATACCCATTTCTTTGGTACAGACTGCCTTGGTGCCTGAACTATACAGTGTGCTGAGAGACCTATCTGTGACCCTTTTGTTGGTGTCACCTCTGCTCGAAGGACCGAGGGTGGTGATATCCAACCCACTAGAGTTGGACTCACCAGTAGTACGTCAGATTAAGGAGGTGTCCTCAATATTCATAACTCCTACGCACAGGCAGGGCACATCCAAGAGAACAGCCTCTCCCTTGGCGGATTTATACTCCTTCTCCATCTCTTCTCTTGGGTGTTGTAGGGATTTACCTCCCAGCTTCCCCTGCCGGACAATGGGCGTCAGGGAGGGATTCTAAAGATGAGTCCACAAAGGGTAGCAGAAAGAGACCTGGAGCTCATAGGGATCATCCTTCCTGGGATGTCTTCTTCACCTCAATACACCTACCCTTATCAGCCAGGAAGTGTTTCCATTGACCTCAAATGACTTTGACTCAAGCCCAAATAAGCCACCTTTCCTGAATAGCCCTGATTTTTCATTGTCTATTGTCTATGCGCTTGATTAACCAAACTGTTGTCTGTTTGGTTAATCAAACCAAATACTGATGAGAAATCAAGGACCTAATGCTGTAATCCAGTGTCTCTCAATCTTTCCAGACTACTGTACCCCTTTCAGGAGTCTGATTTGTCTTGCATATCCCAAGTTTTACCTCACTTAAAAAGTACTTGTTTATAAAATCAGACATTAAAATACAAGTGTCACAGCACACTATTACTGAAAAATCTGCTTACTTTTTCATTTTTACCATATAATTATGAAATAAATCAACTGGAATATAAATATTTTATTTACATTTCAGTGTATAGAGCAATATAAACAAGTCATTGTCTATATTAAATTTTTAGTTTGTATTGACTTTACTAGGGCTGTTTATGTAGCCTGTTGTAAAATATCTAGATGAGTTGATGTACCCCCTGGATGACCTCTGCATATGGCCGGGGTTATATGTACCCCTGTGTGAGAACCACTGCTGTAATCAATCTCTAACTGATCTAAATGGGAGCTCTATGAAGGAACTGTTCTAGAATCAAGCTAATGATCAAATCCTTGGGTCCAGAGGCCACTCCCTCTTGTTTCTGCATGTAGCACTTAGTCATTAAGCTAAAAGTGAGCTGGAAAGTTGTTCCAGTGATTCTTTTTTGCTGTTAGTTTTAATGGATGATAGGCTTGAACTAAAAAAAAAGTTACTAACGAAGGTTAGCTTTGAAGATAACCTCCTAAAATGAGCTAATGCAATGCTCAATCTCCAAATATGCTTAAATAAATTGTAGAACAAATTTTGCTAAGTTCATTCCAAAGAACCCCAGGGAAATAAGTATCAGAGGGGTAGCCGTGTTAGTCTGGATCTGTAGAGGTGACAAAGGGTCCTGTGGCACCTTATAGACTAACAGAGGTATTGAAGCATAAGCTTTCATGGGTGAATACCCACTTCTTCGGATGCAAAACTAGGGAAATAAGGTGTAAGTGAGTGAAGAATTTGGCACAATGTCTCTGAGTAGTGTAAACTATCTTTAATGACCATTCTAGGTGGCTAACTCTAAAGCCTAAAGCTAAGAATCTAAAGACCAACATTCACCTTTTTCATGGATGATCATTTTAGCAAAAACATTCAGTTTATCCGCTATTGTTGGATAACACAGAAATTACTGATGGAAAAGGTCTTATTAGCTCAGCTAGTCCATCTCCCTGTCAATGCAGGATTGTTTCCTTCTATGTATTCCTGTCTGTAGTGTAGCTTTAGTTACGCCAGTGATGAGGTTGCTGCCAATTGCCTTGGGAGATAGTTACACATTCCAATTTCTCGGTATTTTAAAGCCTATGTCATCCTTAATTTCATCTTACCTGTTTTTGTGATGGACAGTGGTTTATTGGGTGAGGGACAAGTAAAGGGAAAAGCAGGCACTAGGATGAGGGCATCAAGTGGAGCAAGTGTAGAGTTCCATCATTTTGTCCCCCACCCATCTCAGCCTCTGCTTCTTAATCATCCCCCTCTTTCTTCTGATTTCCTGTAAGTGACTAGCTCTTATTTATATACATGGAGGACATTGGTCTAAATTAGATAGCTTATAAATGGGATGCACCGATTTGAGGTACAGTGACATCTCATTTTTGAAAGTAACTTTTATATGAACATCAACTCTTTTGGGGACAATGATACATGAAACTACAATGTTACTAATGAATTGACAGTTTAAGCATCTTTTTTTTCATAGAGCTTTAGCTCAGTATTCAATACTTAACACGTGCAGGGCTATAAAAATGAGAGCAATTGCCACATCACATTTTTCTTATCTAACCTTTGAAATACAGCACAATTTCTTCAAATGAGATTATGGTAAGAAAAATGGCTAAGTAAATAAAAGCACCTTCTTATTCAGCAGGTCAGCACCTTTTGGGTATTCTGGGACATACCTGCTTGCTTTTCTAACAAAACTAAATATTTACAATTTTTTACTCCCGTTAGCATGGCAGAGCCAATACAGAAACAGCTCACTTCCTCTCAGTTGCATTTGGTCTTATTCTTAATCAACATATTTTTTTAAACCAGTGAATTGTGACCTGAAAAGAAAAGACTGAAAAAGCAAGCAAGCAACCAAATCAGATCTCAGGTTAAATTGTTAAAGGTGGTTATTAGAAAAAAGAAAATCCACACTTTTACTTGTAAATTGAACACATTTTATATGGAGTCTTGGAAAGACAATAAACATGGGACCTCACAAGGCTGTTTTTTAAACAGTCATTCTGAGAATTGTGCTGTCAATAAACACATACATAAGTGTCCCATACAGTGTGATGTTCTTGTATTATACTACTCAGTCTTTTCAAAGAGCTCCCCTTGATGGGGAATGGTTATAGGCTGATGTATCACTTGCAGAATTCATACATTTTGAGCATTTTAAAACCTGCAGCGAACCTCTACACTTACATATATTGCCCTGAGCACCTGTGGAAAATCAAGCCACTTATTAGGCACCTAACTTTAGACACCTCACAGTTTGAATAGTTTGACTTTAGTTCTTAATGGTCGTGTTACTCTTGCTGTATATCCTTTTAGCCATGATTGGCCTAACTTTTTTTCTTCTGACTCTTAGTATGATTAATTGAAGTAAGTTACTGTGTGTATGCCAGGTAGTTTATGAAAACTCTTAACATGGAAAATAATAAAACTGTACTTACTTGACAACTGAAGAACGGGAGAGATGTTTGAACAGGTGCTTCTGCCTATTACTCTCAGAAAGTTAATGGAATTCCCAATAATTCCAGGCTGGCAGATCATAGATGCAGAAATATGACCCATACAGAGCTCATTGCGGAGATCAGGGGCTTATTAGTTTAAATTAAACATCTGTGCTAGCATAAATGGGGTAGTAAATTCAACCACTTATCATCCACAACAGAAGGTGTCTGTTAATGTGCTTTTGGTGACTTACTTAAATGGTAAGCTGTTGGGGAAAGAGCCATCTTTTTATTCTGTGTTTCCACAGCGCATAGCCCCATGAGGTCCAGCTCTATTACTGGAGCTCCCATGTGCTACCACACACTAATATACAAATAATAATAGTAAACACAAGTTTTTACCTCTGCTTTAGTAAACATAACCTCTCTCTCTCTCTCTCTCTCTCTCTCTCTTTTGGTAATCTTGTGTGTGACAATGAATTTAGTAGCCATTGAGGGATTCTTACAGGTAGCCTTGGATGCTGAACTTGTCATCTACTGAACAGGTACATCCTGGCAAAGAATAGTACAAGCTTCCCTCCCGGTGGCCCTGCCAGTGTTCCCCATTCCTGACACAAAAAGCCCACTACCGGGGGAGAGGTCAGCTTCCTTTCCCTGGCACATTAGTCTTTGGTACCTTAGCAGGACATAGGTGCTGGTTAACACAGTGGTGGTGGTGGTTATTCTGATGTGGTCACTTGTTTATCTTTCTGTATTTCTTTACTTGGGGAGGGGACACGGGTGGGAGCTTTATTGAGAGGAACAGCAGAGCACTTGAACTTAACAAAGAACAGTAACCTTTCAGGAGCCTTCAGAGCAGCTTCCTATCTGCTTTAAGTTGGTTTGCATGTTTGTCTTTTTTGTTTTTGGGGGTGGGGGGGCGGCAAACAGGGCAAGACAGTTCTGTGATGTTCTTGTTTGTGCTCATGTGAAGCCTTTCAGTTATGGTGGGAAAGCTATATCAAAGGCCTTATCACACAGGTGACACTTTAAATAAATAGAAACGGGGTAGGTTAAATCGGTGCAGCTCCCATGGTGGACACTCCTCCGTTTAAGAATGTCTTAATGATTTAGCTTACATTGATTCCTTATTGAACTGTTTGAACTGATTGCTGTGCATTGGTGACCAATTTTGCCTCATTCCTTGTACTCCTCTATCCATCTGTCTGTCTCGATCTGTTGTCTCTTAAATTTCAAGTGTAAGTTGTTTGGGGCAGGGACGGTCTTTTTGTTCTGAGTTTTTGCAGCGCCTAGCACAATGGGGTCCTAGTCCTTGACTAGGGCTCCCAGGCGCTGAAGTAATACAAATAAATAATGAAATAAGATGGGAGGATTTCTAAGAAGAATGATGTTTTCTGCAGACTTCAGAATCGCTGACGTCTCTCTAGTATGTGCAGCTTAAATTGTTTTTATAACTGTGTGTCATTCTTTGACGGAACAGTGCTAAACAGTTTCTGAGGGACTTGCAGGAGAGCACTCTAGGAGTTGTGTGGTTAACTGCAAGTAGCTAGTTTTGCCGTAGTATATCGCAGTATTTCTTAATATGCTGCATTATAGTGCCTTGATTTGGTAGGAATGCCTTTCTGCAGAGGAGGTATACCTAATGGTGGAGGGGCTGGGGGAAATCACAGTAAACTTTCATCTATGACAGTGGCTGTCAGGAAACATGAACGAGTATTCCTCTGGTACTTAATTAAGCCATGAGTCTTTGTAACAAAAACAGCAAAACAATTAATTAACGATTAAAAATTAACCGTGTGTTCTTTGTAGTGATTTATGTGCATAATTAATACTGCAGCGTTTTAAGATGTAAGCTGTCCTTCAGAGAAACATTGTAATAGATGGTGTTACTTACAATTAAAATTAGCATAAGCATTTACTCCACAGAACCCATGGAAGTGACAGATGATATGCATGCAAGGAGATGTGATTTTCTTTTACCTAAATTGCCTCTTCACATTGAATTGGATGCAGTATTCTTCACTTCCTCCCCCAAACTGTTTGTTTGATAGTATTGTTGTGTGCTGGTAAACAACTTTCATGTTTCACTAAAGAAGTGGCTGTCTTTCAGTAGTGATTGAAATGATTCTTGTTTGATGGTCATAATTTATATCAGATTAAATTTACAAAGAACATTGGAGTGAAAGGTAGCATATACATTATTTTAGATTGACACTAGATTCAATTAGTATCTGTATAATCCTTTAAAATACATTATGAAGTTGGAAAGCTTATTTTGTTTTTCTTTCTATTATTTTAAAGCCTAGTGGAAAATACATACAATAATTTGAATGAGATATCTGTGTTAATGCTAAGATTTAGGAGTATTTTACATTATCTGAAAAAAAAAAAACTTTTTATAGTAAAGGTCTTGTAGAATTTATTCCGTTTTTTCTTATAGATTTTTTGGATTACAATATATGGTCAACTAAGCTAATTTTTATTCCAAAAATTGTAAAGAACAATGTGCTAAATTCATACTTGGTGCAACTCACTTTATACCTGGTCTAAATTCAAATGTAAGAGAGAATTAGAACCATTTGTTTTGTTTTTGTTTTTTTGGCACAATTCATGAACTCCAAACTTAATCAGGGAAACTGTTGTTGTATGGACCCTGATCCAGCAAAGTACTTAAACATGTGCTTTAAACCAAAATTGTGAGGAGTTCTATTGAATTCAAGGAGCTACTCGTGTGCTTTTGCTTGCATGTTTTGTTGGATGGGGGCCATAAATAATATATTGTAGGCAGGCAATATATCTGATTGAGTTTATTTGCTTATATGTAATTAAGTTTCAATTTTCAATCAATAATTATTTTGTGTTTATATGGCACTATTTAAAAAGTAACTGCCACCAATACATAACAGGGTAATTATGGTCTGGGCTATGCCTTGTAAATGAGCACATTTATTAGTATATTTACAAAAAATGTATTTATAACTACTACAAGCTAGCTCACATTACATTGTATTTAGGCAGTCAAATGACAGTTACTGTGTATTCCCCAAATAACTGATAAATGGCAATTGGATTTTTTAAATGGAAAGTTCTAATATAAAATACATTTTTGGGGGGGTCCAGTCCTTGTCAGGCAAAGTTTCTATTGAAACCAATGGGGAATTTTTCCTTATTAAGAAGGAATGTATATTTAGACACTATATATCCCTGTTTTTCTGATTCTTGTAATCAACTAATTTTTGTCCATACCTTTAAAATTTCTTACCAAAAAGGTTACTGGAGTAAATTTCTCATTATAAAGATCCAGAGCATTGAAATTTGAGTAACCTGCCAGAATGCTTTACATTTGTCAGAAAATTCAACTAAAAAGAAAAACCAGGGTCAGGTTCTAGAGCACTGAGCCAAATTCTCTTCTGGTTTAACTTTCTTCTGGCTACAGCGTCCTCCAGTTTCTTTCATCATTTCATCTCCAGTGTGACTCCAATACACCATTTGGACAGAATTCTGAAATTTCAGCTTTCTAGGAATGTGTAGGCCCTGATAAGAGAGCTGGTTAATTCAATGGGGATTTTTCCATTTGCCTCACTGTGGTTTAGATTGGTCCCCAAAGGAGCAATTTTCTCCAGTAATTCTTGTGATAATGAATCCAAGGTTTGGAAAGGTGTAGATGACTATACTACTTACAGTAGAACCTCAGAGTTACGAACACCTCGGGAATGGAGGTTGTTCGTACCTCTGAAATGTTCGTAACACTGAACAAAACGTTATGGTTGTTCTCTCAAAAGTTTACAACTGAACATTGACTTAATACAGCTTTGAAACTTTACTATGCGGAAGAAAAATTCTTAATTTAAATTAAACAAGCACAGAAACAATGTCATTACCTTGTCAAATATTTTATTTAAACTTCCCTCTTCTTTTAGTAGTTTACGTTTAACACAGTACTGCACTGTATTTGCTTTTTTTTGTCTTTGCTGCTGCCTGATCCATAGAATCATAGAGGATTAGGGTTGGAAGAGACCTCAGGAGATCATCTAGTCCAACCCCCTGCTCGAAGTAGGACCAACCCGAACTAAATCATTCCAGCCAGAGCTTTGTCAAGCCAGGCATGAAGAACCTCTAAGGATGGAGATTCCACCACCTCCCTAAGTAACCTATTCCTGTGCTTCACCACCCTCCTAATGACATAGTTTTCCTAATATCCAACCTAGACCTCCCCCACTGCAACTTGAGACCATTACTCCTTGTTCTGTCATCTACCACCACTGAGAACAGCCTAGCTCCATCCTCTATGGAACCCCCCTTCAGGTAGTTGAAGGCGGCTATCAAATCCCCCCTCACTTTTCTCTTCTGCAGACTAAGTAAGACCAGTTCACTGAGCCTCTCCTCATAAGTTATGTGCCCCAGCCCCCTAATCATTTTTGCTGCCCTCCGCTGGACTCTCTCCAATTTGTCCACATCCTTTCTGTTGTAGTGTGGGGCCCCAAACTGGACACAATACTCCAGATGCGGCCTCACCAGTGCTAAATAAGGGGAATAGATTGCGTACTTCCTGTTCCAAATGAGGCATGTGGTTGACTGATCAGTTCGTAACTCTGGTGTTCGTAATTCAGAGGTTCTAATATATGTCCAATTTAAGAGAAAAACAGGGATTAAAATGTAGGGTCTGATCCTGCATTGCTCACTTAGGCAAAATTGTTATTCACATCAATAGTAACTTTGCCTGACTAGGATTGGGCCTTAGAGACACATTTTGTGACTCAAGGGTGGAGACATTCAAAGGCATATAGGCAATTAAAGACTCCGCTCCCATTGAAAGTCAAAGGAAAATGGGTACCTATTTCCCTTTTTTTAACTTTGAAAATCTCCTTTCACATGCAAAATGAACATTAAATTACTGTAATACTAAGGTAGTATATATTATAACATTCCAAATTCAGTAATGCAAAGCATATATGCACTCATCTCTTGCTCCCACCTATATCAGTAAAAGCTTTGCCATTGATTGGAAGGGGAGCAGGACCAGCTATCTTCTGAAATAATATTTGCACAGTTAAATGTGCACCTTAATATACAATGTGGGTGAATCTGTTACTATGGGAACCTGAACTTTTTCATCAACTGACTTTTGAGTGCTTAAAATTGCAAACGTAGTGTTGCATTAATATAAGTTTTAGCATATAATATGTATTAAAGTTGAACATTTACTAACTCCTGTTCTAATAATAATATTAATTCACAGACGACACAGTATTCCTGCAAATTATATTCAAGGGTAATTTCCTTTATATTGTACTTCAGTGTTTCAACACTGTAATCTAATTAACAGAACTGTGAAAATATTTCTCAAGGGAATGCAACGCCATAATCAAAA
This sequence comes from Chelydra serpentina, assembly GCA_037349315.1. NCBI lineage: Eukaryota > Metazoa > Chordata > Testudines > Chelydridae > Chelydra > Chelydra serpentina. Next base: position 1,042,966 of record JBAIAC010000018.1, read on the forward strand.
CTGTGAAATACTAGTTTAACATCATGGAAATAGTTTACCTGCAAATAGAGCATGTAACATAGGGAACACTTTGATTTTCTCTGCAGAAACATTTTTAAAAGATCCTGTCTAAATTGATACACGTCCTTGACCGTGTTTGTTCAATGAGAAAATACAGAAAATGCAATTCAGAGAGACATTCACATTGTCTTAGGTATCAACTATTTATAGAGACTGGCGAGGGAGAGGCATTTTTTAGAGAAGAAAAATATTTTCTTTTGTAGGTAAAGAGAGAAATGCCAGTTATTGTTTCTCTGGGAATTCTGCTTTAACGGTGATTTGAATGTTGCCCTCCCACAAGCACAGGAATGCAGGCAAGGGAAAAATACACCAAACATCCTAGCTGGGCTGGTGGGTTTGAATATTGCCAGTTTATGCAACTGGACAGTTGGTGGAACACAAGATGGGGGACTCACTAGTTGTCTAGATGAAATTGTGCTCTTTATGTCGTTTACTCCTGGTGAGCGGGGTGGGGGGGAGGGAGGAATTCTGCACCAAAAAAATAATAATCTGTGTACAATATTTTAAAATTCTCCATATTTTATTAAAAGTATTTTGGTAATTTATTTCAAAACACTTGTAAACAATAAGATCTATAACAACACAGACAACAAAAATGATTCAGGAAATGTTTTTGACAAATATATTCCTTACTAGGCATATTAATACATATCTCTGAGTAATAATTCATTTAAACTACAATACAGAAATGTATTTTTGTATCCCTCAGAAGCAGTACAAAGGCTTCGGGAATCAGGGGTAATGGAGTTGCTGAGGAAGAGGGAAGTAATTGCTGAGAAAGGAGCCTGGGAATAAACCTGGAGGGTTGTTGGGTGTGGGTGGGAGAAGTATGGAACAGGTTTTTTTTGGGGGGAGGCATGTTAGGGTTTTGGGGAGTCTCCCCCATGCAGACTATGGCTGAACCCTAGTCTGTCCCATTCAGTCAGGCACATCTGCCCCTCTCTCAGTGTATCCCTGCAGCCCCACTCAACCTCCCCCGCCCCCAGGCACCCTTCACCCCCATGTGTACCTGCACACCCTCCCCGTCCCCATGTGTCCTTGCACCCCCACTCAGCATTCCCAGGCCCCATGCAAATCTCACCCCCCTTGTCCCTGAACCCACACTTAGCCATCCCCCATCCCCATGTGGCCCTGCATCCGCACTCGCATTCAGCTCCCACCTCAGTCTGTCCTCCCACTAGCCCTTCTGAACCCCAGGCTATGTGATCCCCCAGCCAGCCCTATGTGTCCTGCTCTTTCTGCCCCCATATCCCTGTGCCTCCACATTTGGCCCCGCAGGCAGGGCACTGTGAGGAACACAGCCTCTCATCCTTCCTGTTGGCTGCTGATTGCTATGGCTGGTGAACTGACTGCCTTCTATTCTGGTGCCATAGCAATCCTTTGTGTGTAATTCCATGGCCTCTCTGACAGAATATATTTTCTGCAGAGAAAAAAATATTTGAGGGACATGAAATCTGCACATGCACAGTGGCACAGAATTCCCCAGGACTAGAAATGTGAGTGTTCTCGGTGCTGTACACAACATGGAGTACATAGGGCTCTTACTCAGACAAGCTTTTTGACAACAGTGACGTTTTCCATGTATCCTTTCCTCTCTTCATTCAAGAAAGTTAGGCTGGATTTGTATAATGCGCTTGGCACTCGCTGTGCTCCAAAGTTGGCTTTTCAAAAACATGTTTATTCTGTTTAGCAACATCTGCGATCCAGCATACACAGTGATGTTCAATGTCATCTGCAAACAGACAAGAATGCAGATTGTCTGAAAAAATTCCCTGGGTACTCATAATATGAATAATTTTAAAAAGCTTTCATATTTAATATTTTATGTACAGCTTCTATAACTTGCAAATTATTAAGCATTTCATGCAGCTAACTTTGTTATTAAACTTGCATTGCATCTGATTGCAATTCGTCCCTCTGAATGACTGTTGCACATTAACATACTTATAAACCTACTTTTACACACCTAGAATTACTTGAGATTGGGACTTATTATGATGGGTACTGGAGAAATGTGCTGTAAAGAGGTAATCTCTTACGCTTGTTTAAGTAAGTTTAATTTAATATTTCAACATAAAGTATTCAAAAATAAGAAGATTTTAAAATATTGATTTTTGATTATTTGCCTTCCAATTTTTAAGCCTTTTGTATACACTTGAGTCATGTCCTCAAGCTTTTCTCCACAACCATGAGGTCTAGAAACTTCTTCTCTTTTTTTTTTTTCCAAGTAAAAGTTGAGATTCTCACATATTCACAGGACTCCACGGCTGGGTGCTTTAAGAAAACCACCAAATCCTAAAACCTTATAGTAGTGTGCAAGGCTTTGATACTTTGCTTAGTTGTCATTTTTGCTTAGAAAGTTCTTATGTAGCTGCTGGATCACAAAACATTTGTCTATTTAACCCTTGTTTTTCATTACACCCCCTCTCCGCTCGCAATATATGTTGTGCTTACAACCAGAAGTAATTAACTCTATGCTTTGTGTATGGAGCAGCACAATGTTTTTGTTACCTAAAGTCACAATTTCTTCTTTGCCCTCTCCACCTTGCGTCAGTGGGAAAGTAATTTAATGCAGCCTTTTACTGGATGCAGGTTATTTTCCACTCTGTGCCAGCTCCACTTTACTGCCTGGCTTCTTGGGAGCAGAACCACTCTTCACCTCTCTCTGATCATACAGGACCTAATTGCTTGCAGGCAGGACCAGTGGCCATGTAGACCTGCTTTCTTCCCCATGCGCAAACTGAAGATCAGGGTGAACTCTGTGTGGCCCTACTTGGCTGTGTGTCTGGTGTTGTATTCCCATTTTATCCTCGTGTCCACATGTAAGTGTTTCTGCTGGGGCAATTCTGTTTTGGTACAATGTGGTACAAAACTGAGATCTGGGGGGCCTTCTTTTTCAATATGAGGCTAAAATTACAGCTTCTAAATCTATATTTAGGAACCTTAATAAATGGCCTAGTTTTTAAAAGCAATCCAGCATCTGCAGTGGGAGTTATTTGGTGATACACATTTGACAACCAAGCCGCTTATTTTGATGCCCAACTTTAAGCATCCATGTTTAAAAACCTGGCCCAGGTGTCCAGTGTATTTTCTGCATATCCATTTTGCAGCCCTACCAGTCAAAGAACCATTGCTATTGAAATGCTAATTAGGAACCTTCAATAAAGGATAATGCAACTGAAACCAACCCAGTAGATTTATTTTACTCTGATGTAATCGCTATACAGAGCATTTGTTAAGTACTCACTACCAAGAGTTGTTTAATGGTTTCCTTTCCTTTCCTTTTTCCTTTGAATTTTTCCTAACTTCCATTGTTTGAATTGAACTGTCCTTTTGTTCTTGAAAATAATGTATTATTTTCTTATCATTTTTCGTCCTTTCTTATTTGGAGAACGTTGTGAGAGTATTAGTATGTGCTACAAAGGAAACACTTAAATCTCTTTGTGTTTTGTTCTTTGAGTGTGAGGCAGCATAGATTCTGCTCTCAGTGCACATTTTTTCTAATGTGCAAGATGGGAGATTTTGCATAGCACTGTCTACAAGTCCTCTACTGCCTCTCACTCTTGTGAGAGGGCATAAAGGGTAGAGCGGCCACAACCTTCCCTCAGTTCCTTCTTACTGCGTGTGGCAGCAAAACTGAACTTGATGAGTGTTCAACCTGCTCCTTTTCTCAGAGTTTCAAACTCCTGTTCTAGACTGTTTGTGCAGAAATATTTCTTCACTCTCTTTATCTTCAAAAAACTAGGAAGATGCCCCCGCACATGTATTGTACAGTGGGGTGAGGTGTCTCACATCAGGTACTATGGCAGAGTCTTAATGTTCAGGGTGTAGGCCTTGCCCAACATGCTATAGACTTATTCCCCTAGCTGTCTAGTTGTCATCTTCTCGAAACCACATTTGGTACTCAAAAAAAAGAAGTTGTATCTAGGACTTTGTTTTATATATTGACAGGAACAAACCATTCAGACTGTCTCTCTCCATCTGTTTACAGCCAGAGCCAGGCATTCTAAAGGTCAAGCCTTCTCTTCACAGCAAATACAGGAATGGATACCACAGTATATCCCGCTGTGTTCCCAGCTGGCTGGTGTACCTCTCTCAGTGAACATCAAGGCACACTCCACCAGAGTGCAAACAACAACATCCACTTGTTTCAGGAATGTTCCAATATCCGAAATCTATAAGATGGCAACTGATCTTTTTATGCCCTGGACTTTAATGGTGAGGTCAGATACCACGTTTGGGTGAAGGTTACTTCAGTCACTGTTAGCCTAATGCAGGCCTGCACAACTTGTAAAGTGGCGAGGGCCATATTACTCCAAAGAAAACCGCTGAAGGCCGAACCCCCGCAACACCCCCCACCCCAGCGCCGCTCGCCCCATGGAAACAACTCCTCCTTCCCCAGCGCTGGGGTGTGGAAGCCTGTAGAGGGGGAAAGAAACAGCGCACATAGGGTGACCAGATCTCAGTAGTAAAATAGGACCCGCCCCCTCCCCGCTCAGCCCCACCATCACAACCCTCTTCACCCCCCGAGGGGTCACTATATTACTGCACACAACAGTCAATCAATGCAGTTGTAGATATATAAAAATGCATAATGCAGAGATTTAACTTTTATATGACCTTGTATTGAACCTTGGTAATATGTTATAGCGGGCCCCTAAGGTAGTATAATTAAGGTAAAAGAAAAATATCTTTTTGCTAGAAGTAGAATAAGATCTTCCCCCCCACTTTGTATTCAATTGCCCCGTTGAATGAATGAGGTGTGAATGAGGAAGGCGTGGAAGGCAGGCACCTCCAGACAGCTGCACCCTTGGAGAGGGGATGGGAGCCAGACCAAGGACAATCAAACTTGTCAAGTGGGCTGACTGGAGAAGAGCAGACATACTGACGGCCTCGGGGGTTAGAAGCAAGCACCTTCCTTTGGGAACACCCTCTTTGCAGCATTGAGACAACCCCCAGCCCAGAGACAAGCAGCAAAAAGGACCAACGGACACAGTCCCAGATTTTGAATCTGGAAGATTTGCCCCCCTCCAGCCACCGACTCGCCGCTCGCCTCCTCACCCCCCCCCCAGTATAAAGCCTCGCTGCCACTGCCTGCCCGCTCAGCTCGTCATCCCCCCCCCCTCACCCCACCTCATCATCCCCTCACCCCCCCCCCCCCCCACGGGCTGCACAGTGAGCCCACGCGGGCCGCATGTTGTGCAGGCCTGGCCTAGTGCATCTGGTACTCTTCATTCCCACCATCCTAAGGGGATACTGCTTAATGGTCCCCTACAATGGGCTGCTCACTGTCACATACTTGAAGAACAATGAGCGTTTACGTACCCTACAGTAACTGTGCTTCTTTGAGATGAAGTAGTCAGTGTGGATTGCATGACCCACCCTCCATCCCTGCTTTTCAGAATCCTCAGCTCGAGGAGTTTGAAATTGAGAGAACTGAGCCAAGGAAGTGGATGCATCCCGCTCTTTCTACTCTCACATGGAGGCACAGAGAAAATGTGGATGCTGCTATTTTTAAAAAATCCAGTCTTGTGTGGATGAGGTGCGTGTGCCTCTACAATGGGATCCCCAGTGACTAGAACATCTTGAAGAACCATAGTTACTGTAGGATAAATAATCGTACTTTTACTATCATGTTTGTGGCCTGGCATCATTAGTACTGACAGGACAACTCTGGGAATCTGTTTGTTAAATTGTACAGTCTTTGCTGATTCTACAGTAATCAACAGCAAAAGGTTTAATATATTATGTTATATTAAAAATAACTCCTCAACAAATCTATTGGTGGTTCTAAAAATCAAAATAGGTACTTGGAATTTAGAGGATGTCACTATCAGATGATGATGGATTTTTTTCATCTGTAGATCACAAAGTTCTTTAAACAGTTATTGTTCTCATTTCTTGCACAGTTGGATTAAGGCAGATACAGAGGAGTCAGTGGGAATCGGGTTATAACCCAGATCCAGTGTTCAAGGTCTTAGAGGATCACAGCTGGCCCTTAACGTTATGAGATTTTAAATAACTAGACAGTATTCCTATAATAACTAAAGCCTGGTGAATTAATAAATAGAAGCAGAAGTTTTGAGAGTACTTAATGCTGTCTAAACACATAATGAGAAATCTTCACTGAGTGGTGCATTCTCTTCCTTTAGTACATTGTCTCTTCCTTAGCTGTCAACAGATACTGAACATACCTTGGCATATGATCAATTTAGGCTTTTTGGGAGCAACATTTTATGCATGTCATCCCACACTGGGTTAGTGTTATTTTGATACATTTTCATCTTCTTACATTTAACAGTCTGTCAAAGACAACAATTGGACCAAAATATCACTCTTATATATTCCATAATCTTGCTTTTGATAAAAAAAATGTTACTTGGGTATTTGCAGTGTTCCCTATGCTTAATATATGGAGTACCTACTGAGTGCTAAAAATACAGATTAAATACTATTTAGTTATCTAAGGCAATTGAAAAGTGTCTTTAAGGAGAAATGCTATGCATTTGTTACAGCAATTCCTTTCACTTATAGGTTCTTTATATTTTGAAGATCACATTAAGTGCTGGCTAAGTGCAGTGCATTAAACTAATAAGATTTTATGAAAAATAAAAATCTATTTTTACTAATACATTTGGTATTTCTGGGATTTAAAATATGCAGAACTTTAAAGAAATTCTTGTTATTAAACTACTGTTTCTTAGACAAATGTCAAGTATCAATCTTAGGCTCACTTTTTAAATTCCAATCAGTCAGATCATAATTGCTCACCTGAGATTGAAGTAAATCATGTTCTTATGTAAAGTGGTTTGGTGAACCAGTCCATAGTGAGTTGCTGAATAACTTCTAACATAATTTGTGGCCGTGCACTCCAAAATGCAACTAAATGAGAAACAGCCTGCATAAAACAGATCAGATTGCAATTATCCTCCCTTTTAACAGACAAGGGCAGCCCTTGGGGCCTGATCCAAAGCCTGCTAAAATCAGTGAGCATCTTTCCATTGGTTTCAGTGCATTTTGGATCAGGCTCTTGGAGATGACATTCACAGCCATTTGGATCAAGGTGAGCATTGCAAGGTGTGGTTAGCGCTCTCTATGCTATATCTGTATTTAAATGAAGTAGTTCCTTGCTGACTGTAGAACTAGCTAGAACCAGTTTGGTCATTTTAACATAGTTTGCACGACTCTCTTGTGTAGTTTATTAGAAATCATTATTCAGGAACCTGCATTTTCATTTTGTATTGGGTCACTCTAATGACACAGTACAGAAATGATGAAGAGGTGCAGACATCCTAAATGTAGAGGAAGCATATGTAAGTAAATAGTAGTTTTGGTAGACATGCAATTTACTTGGGGCAGATTTTGAAAGGTATTTAGGCACCTAAAGAAGCACAGGAGTACCTATGGGATTGTCAAAAGCACTTAAGCAGATGAAGTGCTGTGACAAAGTTCCTCCTCTACCTCGGTGGGTCCTGAGCTTATTGGTGGATTTTGCTTGCCTCAGAGATCTTCCCCTCTAGTAGAATCCACAGTCCAGGTTAACTCCTCCTGTGTCTGATCAGGAGTTGGGAGTTTTGGGGGGAACCCAGGCCCACCCTGTACTCCGGGTTCCAGCCCAAGGCCCTGTGGATTGCAGCTGTTTAGAGTGCCTCCTGGAACAACTGCATGACAGCTACAACTCCCTGGGCTACTTCCCCATGGACTCCTCCCAACACCTTCTTTATCCTCACCACAGGATCTTCCAGCAGTACGCCCTCTTACTCTCAGCTCCTAGTGCCTCTTGCTCCCAGCTCCTCACACAAAACCTCCTTCCATAGCTCCTGATATGCGCGCCTCACTGACTCACTGGGAGGCTTTTGACTAGTTTCAGCCAGCCCCTGATTGCCTGCAGGTGTCTCAATCAACCTCCCTGCCTTCTGGAACGTTCTTAATTGGCCCCAGGTGTCTTGATTAACCTGGAGCAACTGCCATAAGGTATCAGGGATTTGTTTAGCCTGGGGCTAAGATACTGGTTCCTTACCACTTTCCTATAGCCCTCTGGCCTTGCCCCATCACAGTGCCTTCTAAATCCGTTCTGTTAAGTTGCTTTTGAAAATATGACTAGGCACTTATTTTGCTCTTCAGGGACTTTAATACCTTTGGAAATCTGACCCATACTGATATTTGCAGTATTTTCATAAAATTGTTCTTGAACTGATCCCAAAATGCTTTAAAGGAACACAGTCAGAAATATAGACTGAAAAATTCACTGGTAAAAATGAAACCAAGGATTATAAATGGTTCATAATTGTTTAAACAATTATTGGGCCAAAATCTGCTCTGTTCACCCTGGCAGCTCCAAAAAATTAATATTCATGAATGTTGTTCTGCATTTTGCAGCTGTTGCAAGTTGACTATAGGAGCCTTTGTCTTTCTGATTTCTTTCTAACCAAATATGACACTTCCACTGATTTCAAAGTGAGTTCCATCCACGTATTCCAGGCCTGCATTTGGCCATATACATTTTCTCTTCAGTCTATCATTTATACTTTGAAAATATGTATCTTTTAAACACTACTATTTCCAGTTCTGCATATGTTCTACAGTTGTATAACATTGTTATACTTGTAAAAGAGGCAAAGAGTCCTGTGGCACCTTATAGACTAACAGACGTATTGGAGCATAAGCTTTCGTAGGTGAATACCCACTTCGTTGGATGCATGCAGTGGAAATATCCAGAGGCAGGTATAAATATGCAGGCAAGAGTCAGGCTAGAGATAACGAGGTTAGTTCAATGAGGGAGGATGAGGCCCTCTTCTAGCAGTTGAGGTGTGAACACCAAGGGAGGAGAAACTGCTTTTGTAGTTGGCTAGCCATTCATAGTCTTTGTTCAATCCTGAGCTGATGGTGTCAAATTTGCAAATGAACTGAAGCTCTACAGTTTCTCTTTGAAGTCTGGTCCTGAAGTTTTTTTTGCTGCAGAATGGCTATCTTTAAATCTGCTATTGTGTGTCCAGGGAGATTGAAGTGTTCTCCTACAGGTTTTTGTATATTGCCATTCCTAATATCTGATTTGTGTCCATTTATCTTTTTGCATAAGGACTGTCCAGTTTGGCCAATGTACATAGCAGAGGGGCATTCCTGGCACATGATGGCGTATATTACATTAGTAGACGTGCAGGTAAATGAACCGGTGATGGTGTGGCTGATCTGGTTAGGTACTGTGATGGTGTCCCTGGTGTAGATATGTGGGCAGAGTTGGCATCGAGGTTTGTTGCATGGATTGGTTCCTGAGTTAGAGTTACTATGGTGTAGTTGCTGGTGAGAATATGCTTCAGGTTGGTGGGTTGTCTGTGGGCAAGGACTGGCCTGCCTCCCAAGGCCTGTGAAAGTGAGGGATCGTTCTCCAGGATGGGTTGTAGATCACTGATGACGTGTTGGAGCAGTTTTAGCTGAGGACTGTAAGTGATGGCCAGAGGAGTTCTGTTGATTTCTTTCTTGGGCTTGTCTCGCAGCAGAAGGCTTTTGGGTACAAGCCTGGCTCTGTTGATCTGTTTCCTTATTTCCTTGTGCGGGTATCGTAGTTTTGAGAATGCTTGGTGAAGATCTTGTAGGTGTTGGTCTCTGTCAGAGGGGTTGGAGCAAATATGGTTGTACCTCAGCGCTTGGCTGTAGACAATGGATCGTGTGGTGTGTCCGGGATGGAAGCTGGAGGCATGAAGGTAGGCATAGCAGTTGGTGGGTTTTCGGTATAGGATGGTGTTAACCTGACCGTCACTTATTTGCACCGCGGTGTCTAGGAAGTGGACCCCCCGTGTAGACTAGTCGACTTGGTCCATTGTTATACTTGATGGGTCACATTTTTAGAGGATCTTCTTCTGCACCTACAAAATTTGTCTGTGTTCAGTTCAGTTCAGTTTGTGTACATACAATCAGTTTGAGCCAGATTGTCAACTACCTCTTTTCACAGAGCCAAGGCACAAAAAGATTAAGTGAGTTGCACAAAATCACACAGGGAGTCTGAGGAAGAGACAGGAATGGAACCCTTACATCCTGAGTCCCAACCTAGTGTCTTAACCACATCCTTCCTCTCAAGACAATACTCTGTATGCCAATAAATAATAATCGTAATAATAATAATTAATAATAATAATTGTGCTGCTTCTTCACATTTTCAAAGCTCTGTCCAGACATTACTGGCATCTCATAAAATGCCTTTTGGTTATATAACTAAGGCCATCTCTACTCGAGATAAGGAAACTTGACAGTAATTGGTGCCTTGATGCCATGATGATTAACCCAGTACAGTAGAACCTCAGAGTTATGGAGACCATGGGAATGGAGGTTGTTCATAACTCTGAAATGTCTGTAACTCTGAACAAGACGTTATGGGATGCTCCTCCAGCCCAAGTTTTTGAGAAAATAGGTCGCTTCTCTTCAGTTTTGTCACATTTGTACGTTTTCAGACATTCCTGCAAATTAATGCCTGTCAACTAAGTAATAGAGTGAGTGTGAAACACAAAGAATACGTACTGTTCCAAAAAGTTAGAAGCTGTACTAAAACTACCTGGCCACTAAGTGTCACTCTTTCCTTGTTAGAGCCAAAAACAAAAGCATAGTTGCTTATTAAGGTAGAGCTATAAAGTGATATTATCCTATCGTCTTGGAATCCTGTGTAGCCAATAATAGAAATGAAGTGGATTCATTCACTGCCTGCTTTGCAGTTGGCATAAGTGAGATAACCTAAACAGATTTAGATGAATCGTAATGACTTGGATTTAGACGTTACATTGATTTGTGGCTTGTAATGTATTGATTTCTGTACGTGATTTAAAAAATGTGCCATAAAAAATAAAAGTAGCTACTGTGATTTTTGCAATTTAGGTGGTCACTTGCTACATGGTAAGTGTTATAAAACACTGCACAAATATGTGCTTTACATGTATAATATAGGGAGTCTTACAATACTAAATTAACTGAAACATATATATTTTGGGAAAGTGTGACCTATGAAGTAAGTGAATAATATTTAATAAAAAAATTGTTTTTACATTGCCAGTATATGATGTGATTCTTCTTTTGCATTCACCAGTGTAAATAATAGTAAGTTCATTGAAATCAGTGGAGGGACACGGAAGTGGAAATGAGAACCGAATCAGGCTTAAAATGTAGAAGTAACACAGAACTTTTGTAACCCCCTCACTATGCCTTACTGTCTTTACATGTATGTAAAACATGATAGAACCAGGGTTAGTTGAACATTGTAGGGAGGGGAGGGGAAACCTATCAAGAATCTTAAATAGCTTGGTTTAGAAAAATTGTAGAAGTTTTTATTTTAAATGTCATTCTGATGTTATTTCCTTTGCTGTAGTTGGTCATGTGACTAAAAGACAGGCTTGGGAGTCAAAATCTGGATCCTAGACCAAGCTGAGTCACAGACTTGATGTCTGCCATTGGGCAAGTCGGGGCTTGTCTACACAGTGTATTAGTCTGCACTAAACCGGTGTAAATGCTAGTGCATACTAGCATGTTGCACAACAACAGGCCTGTGTGGACCCCACTGGTGTGCATTAAAAGTTAGAACAACATTAACAAACACCAGGGAACTTTTAGTTTGTGCCAGCAGGGTCCACACAGGCCTGCTAGTGTACAGCATGCTAGTGCACGCTAGAATTTACACCGCTTTGGTGCTGCGGACTAACACACAATGCAGACATGACCTCACTTGCACAGATCTTAAGGCCAGAAGGGACCATCAGATCATCTATTCTCACCTCCTCTATGTCACAAGCCATTACATTTTACCATACCGCCTCTGTACTGAACCCAATAACTTGTTTGCCTTTGGCTAAAGCATATCTTTTAGAAAGACATCCAGTCTTCATTTGGAAGTATCAAGAGATATCCATCCACCACTTCCCTTGGTAGTTTGTTCCATTGGTTAATCACACTAACTGTTAAAAATGTATGCCTCATTTCTAATTTGAATTTATCTGGCTTCAGCTTCCAGCTGTTGGTTCTTGTTATGCCTTTCTCTGCTAGATAAAAGAGCCCTTTAATAGCTGGATTTTTCTCCCTGTGAAGGTACTTACACAGTATAATCAAGTCACCTCTCAGTCTTCTTTTTGATAAGCTAAATAGACTGAGCTCTTTAAGTCAATCACTGTAATAGACATTGTAAGACATTTTTTCTCAGCCCTCAAATCAGTTGTGGCTCTTATCCTTTTTAAAAAGTGGACGCCAGAACTGGACACAATATTGTAGTATTGGTCTCATCAGTGCCGTATATAGAAATAAAATCACCTCCCTATTCCTATTCATCATCTCCCTGTTCAGACATCCAAGGATCACATTAACTCTTTTTGCCACAACATTCCACTGGCAGCTACATGTGTACATACCTATTTGTATGACTTTGCATTTGGCTGTATTAAAACATATTTTGTTTGAATTGGTGCCAGTTTATCAACCAATCCATCGTATCAGAGGGGTAGCCGTGTTAGTCTGGATCTGCAGAAGCGACAAAGGGTCCTGTGGCACCTTATAGACTAACAGAGGTATTGAAGCATAAGCTTTCGTGGGTCAATACCCACTTCTTCGGATGCCAACCAATCCAGATCACTTTGCATGACTACCTGTTCCTCATCATTAGTCAGTGCTTTTCCTACCCCTTAATCTGCATGTACCTCAGTTTGCTTAGCTATAAAATGGAGATAGAATATAACTACCTCACAACCTAAGATTTAATTTCTTGATGTTTCTAAAGTGCTTTGAGACCTTCATAGGGAGAGTGCAAATTTATAAGTATAATTATTATTACTTTTCTCAGAAATGTGTATAAATCTTGTGGCTGGCCAAGTCTCTGTTCCGTACATTAGGATGTCTTGAATTACAGTTTTGTACACTTTTTACTTTATTGGCATCTTTTTATCACAGAGAATTGGGGTCAGCTCCTGCCATTTGCCTCAAGTACTTTGGGCGTGCTGGAGAAGGGCAAACATAGTACCTATCTTTAAAGAGGATAAGGATATAAGGAATAGCCAGTATGGATCTGGCAAGGAAAAGTCATGCCAAACCAACCTGATTTCCTTCTTTGACATGGTTACTGGCCTAATGGATAGGGGGAAAGCAGTAGATATGATACATCTTGATTTTAGTAAGTCCTATGAAACAGTTCTACATGACATTCTCATAAGGAAACTAGGGAAATGTAGTCTAGATTAAATTACTATAAAATGGGTGTCATTGTTCAGGGCAACTGCATCTGTATTTCCCATCCCTGGCCCAGCATTTAGGCTCCCAGTTCGGTAGTCATAACCTCTCTTGGGTGGAAACCCACAGGTGTCTCTCTCTCTGACATAGAATCATAGAATATCAGGGTTGGAAGGGACCTCAGGAGGTCATCTAGTCCAAACCCCTGCTCAAAGCAGGACCAATCCCCAACTAAATCATCCCAGCTGGGACTTTGTCAAGCCTGACCTTAAAAACCTCTAAGGAAGGAGATTCCACCATCTCCCTAGGTAACCCATTCCAGTGCTTCACCACCCTCCTAGTGAAAACGTTTTTCCTAATATCCAACCTAAACCTCCCCCATTGCAACTTGAGACCATTACTCCTTGTTCTGTCATCTGGTACCACTGAGAACCCCATCCTCTGTGGAACCCTCTTTCAGGTAGTTGAAAGCAGCTATCAAATCCCCCCGCATTCTTCTCTTCTGCAGACTAAATAATCCCATTTCTCTCAGCCTCTCTTCATAAATTGTGTGCTCCAGCCCCCTAATCATTTTTATTGCCCTCCGCTGGACTCTTTCCAATTTTTCCACATCCTTCTTGTAGTGTGGGGTCCAAAACTGGACACGGTACTCCAGATCAGGCCTCACCAGTGCCAAATAGAGCAGAATGATCACATCCCTCGATCTGCTGGCAATGCTCCTACTTACACAGCCCAAAATGCCGTTAGCCTTCTTGGCAACAAGGGCAAGAAGTTGACTCATATCCAGCTTCTCATCCTCTGTAACCCCTAGGTCCTTTTCTGCAGAACTGCTGCCCAGCCATTCGGTCCCTAGTCTGTAGCAGTGCATGGGATTCTTCCGTCCTAAGTGCAGGACTCTGCACTTGTCCTTGTTGAACCTCATCATATTTCTTTTGGCCTAGTCCTCTAATTTGTCTAGGTCCCTCTGTATCCTGTCCCTACCCTCCAGCGTATCAACCACTCCTCCCAGTTTAATGTCATCTGCAAACTTGCTGACCTCTCTTTCATATATCAGGGTTTTTTCCAGGCTGCAGCATTCTCAGATTACACTTTGACATCCCCAGATGTGTCCTTTGCTTTCTCTTTGGAGGCTATACATATCACAATTGCCTACAGTTATAAATTATCACACAGCTCTTTCTAAGCAAGCACATTTATTCTTAAGGTGAAAGCAATACAGAGAAAACACCTTAAAAACAATAAACCCTCCTACATGAATGCTAATAAATTTACCTGAGATTACACTCCCACAACTTGAGCAGGGGTGGAATGCTTTCCCTGGAAAGATTGGTCCTTCTCTCCTTCAGCAGAAGGTCCTGCCCATTTGCTGTATCAGACAGAAGGCCCTGAATCAGTTTTAGCTCAGGCTATTATTCAAAAGTCCTTTTTTTGTGTGGTGGTCTCTGGAGAATCCAGTTTGAACTGATATGTTCTAGCCTCTCCAGGTAGGTATATTTCTCTGGAGGTGTTTCAACCTGAATGAATGTGCCTAACCACCCTCAGCTCTCACTGTTGTTAATTTCTGGAGGGCTGTGGTCACCCTCCCCCTATAAATCCTTTGCCCACAATGATACATATATTTAATGCAATAAAATCTCCTAAAGATTTTGGAGGAGATTGCTCTATCTGTCACAGCGGGTTTGCAACCAGTTGAAAGACCATGCTCAAAGAGTAATTATCCATGGTTCCCTGTTAAACTGGGAGGATTTATCTAAAGGGGTCCCACAGGGGTCAATTCTGTGTCCGGTGCCATTCAACTTTTCCATTAATGACTTGGAAGTGGAGAGTATGCTTATAAAATGTGCACATGACACCAAGTTGGGAGGTGTGGCAAGCACTGTGGAGGACAGGATTAGAATTCAAAACTATCTTGGCAGATTAGAGGATTGGCCTGAAATCAACAAGATGAACTTCACTCTGACACATTGAGATGACTGTGACCAGTCACTGGTTAAATCTAAGAGTCCAGGTGCTAGGTTGTGACTTTGAGCCAAGCAAGGAATGTTGTGTAAATTATCCCATTCCAGGAATAGTCGTCAGCAACATGGTGCCTCAGAAACTCACTTGAGTCATAATTGCTGCTTGCTTCTCTTTTGCTCCAGGAGTGTGTGTTTGTCCTGTACCACTAGTAAATTCTGACATCCCCTCTTTCTCCCCTGTGCTGCCTGAGAGTAGGCATGTGTAGCCAAGCTTCTGCACATTCCCCTCCCTCCTTCCCTATTCTGAGGTTGGAGAGGAGTAAGTGGGCAGCACCTGCTTACTTCTACATGTCTGGATGCACGATTCATGTAGTCCACACGCAGGTATTGTAAGGGGTGACCACACAGCCCCTTGGTCTCTTCTGAAGGTGTCTAGCCCCACAGCAAGATCTTCCACTAGTTCAAACACAAGTCTTAGAGGTGTAGGTGAAATTGTCCATCCTTCTAGGGCTGTGCTGGTAAGGCTTCACAAAAGAATGGCTTGGTTTAATGTATGTTCTTGTAAATGTACCGAATAATACTAAATGCTGGGATTTTGTACATTTTTAACGTTGGGTTTTTTTTAACCAGGAAAAAGTCAGCATCAGCTATCAGTACAATGCACCTGTAATTTCTCAAGAGACACATACGGGTATTGAAGATAGTACTTGATCAAATTTCTGGAATTAAGATAGGTACAAAACTTCTACACAGCAAAGAGTCAAATGTGAAAACCACTCATTTCAGAAAGGGCAAGATGTAAAATCCATTGTTGCCTTTTTATTATAACTAAGGAAGAGTTATTCCTTGTACAGCCACACAACTATTCCTTTATGTTTCATAGGTCCAGTAGTTTCAATTTCCAGTGCAGATTTCTAGTAGATGGTGTAGGACTTGTGCAAGAGTGAATAAGTGGGAAATGTGCTGCATTAGGGACTAACCAGTATTTTGCATCATCATTAAAGTCCACAGAGTCTCTTGTTCTGTATGTGATAAGCCCCCTAGTTCAGTTTACAATCATATTAGTTCCTTTCTATGAGCATGACATATGCCCCTGGTGCCTCCAGCAGACACCAATGCATAAACAAACCGATTTTCAAAGAGCCTTGTAGTGTCAGTCCCTTCTCTCTCCCACTAACCAAAAAAAAAATATTTATTTTAGAGCTTTCCCTAGTGGGTTTTTGTTTTTAAAACTTGCGAAAGAAGGGGAGATCTGGAGGTTATTTTGTTTTATTTAGTGATTTCTCTTGCAAAATTGTATTGTTAGGAGGGCTCTTTAGTATTAATTGATTACATAAAATCTTGTGATAGCATATATTCCATACAAACAACAACAAATGAATACGAGTTCTCTCTAAATCAGCATTTTAACTGAGGGCGCGTCTACTACAACGCTACATGGGAACATCTCCATTGATGCAGCTGCGCCACTGTAGCACGTCTGATGAAGACACGCAATGCCGCCGGCATAATTACTCCGCCTCAGCGAGAAGCGGAAGCTATGTCGGCAGGAGAGTGTTTCCCGCTGACATAGCACCAGTGTGGACAGTGCAAAACCTGCGTTACTCAGGGGAGGGCTGTTTCACACCCCTAAGCGAGGTAAGTTAGATCAACCTAAGTGGTAGTGTAGACCTGTCCTTAGTTGAGTATCTTTTGGTAGGTTGAGTCCAAGATACTGTGCTCCCAGAACACGCCTGCTGCTGAGTTTTGACAGATATACCTGTGGTGAGTGACAGCACAGGATATTGTTGTTAGAGCAGTCATTCCTTCAGGGGATCGTATTGTGCCTAAAGAAAAGCTTTGCAGAGGCTTTTATACTCTTCTCTATAACATGCCACTGCATCAGGCAGTCTCTCCTGCTTCCCTTCCTCTTTTTCTCCAAGGCATCACACAGCCCACGTAGAAACGAAGTAAGATCATGAAACAGAAATAAAACTACCATTCCCATTTCTACTGAAAGGGTAACATCCAGGCTCTCTGCCCTTGTGACAAGGAAAATCCTTGTTATGAATTTTTTTCATGTTCTTTAAAGGAAGGGAGCAGGACTGCATTGTTTCTTGTTACCACATCAGAATTGCTTGGGGGTGGCTACAGGCTTAGACTGACAGTTTCAATAACACATTTTACATTTCTTTGGAACAGAGCTGGGTGTTTGGGGTTCTTTTGCAATGGGGACTGACTTTTAATATGTGTTGGAGCTGACAAGTGCAGAGTCCTGCACTTAGGACGGAAGAATCCTGTCTGGCTGAGCAGCAGTTCTGCAGAAAAGGACCTAGAGATTACAGTGGATGAGAAACTGGATATGAGTCGTAGAATCATAGAATCATAGAAATGTTTTTAGCCTTCTTGGCAACAAGGGCACACGGTTGACTTATATCCAGCTTCTCGTCCACTGTAACCCCTAGGTCCTTTTCTGCAGAACTGCTGCCTAGTCACTTGGTTCCTAGTCTGTAGCAGTGCATGGGATTCTTCCATCCAAATGCAGGACTCTGCACTTGTCTTTGTTGAACAGTGTGCCCTTGTTGCCAAGAAGGCTAATGGCATATTGGGCTGCATTAGTGGGAGCATTGCCAGCAGTTTGAGGGATGTGATTATTCCCCTCTATTCGGCACTGGTGAGGCCACATCTGGCCCCACTACAGAAAGGATGTGAACAAATTGGAGAGAGTCCAGTGGAGGGCAACTAAAATTATTAAGGGGCTGAGGCATATGACTTACGAGAAGAGGCTGAGGGAACTGGGCTTATTTAGTCTGCAGAAGAGAAGTGTGAGGGGGGATTTGATAGCAACCTTCAATTACCTGAAGGGGGGTTCCAAAGAGGATGAAGCTAGGCTGTTCTCAGTGGTGGCAGATGACCGAACAAGAAGTAATGGTCTCAAGTTGCAGTGGGGAAGGTCTAGGTTGGGTATTAGGAAACACTATTTCACCAGGAGGGTGGTGAAGCACTGGAATGGGTTACCTAGGGAGATGGTGGAATCTCCTTCCTTAGAGGTTAAGGTCAGGCTTGACAAAGCCCTGGCTGGGATAATTTATCTGGGGTTGGTCCTGCTTTGAGCAGGGGGTTGGACTAGATGACCTCCTGGGGTCTCTTCCAACCCTAATCTCTTATGATTCTATGCTTCTATGAAGAGTAGCTCAGGAAGGGCAGAAAATTGTGAGTTAATTACACACTTTTTTTTTTGCCATTTGGTGAACATTGTTTGAGTAAGCATGTTAGTACCCTGGAAGGGGTGGGACTAGAATGTGGCCTGGCTTGAAAACCAAGACACCGGGATGCCAGACCACTGAAGTCCCGAGGAATAGCTGAGGCATAGTCATGGATATGGCATGTCACACCATGAGGGGAAACTCCAGGACAGTGAGTTGGCAAGATGATTAAAAATTAGTCAGTGGTTGCCAAGGGTTACCACATGCTAGTATCTGTGGTGACTATACGTTTTTTCTTTTACTTACACCACAAGATATTTTTGATAAATTATGGGAAATATTGCGGGGGGTGGCTTCTCCTTTTTTTTTTTGTTAAGTTATTTTTATTGTGGTGTTATTGTCATGGCAAATTCTAAAGGAATGTGGCCTGCTTGCAGATTGAACACCACCCACATTGATCTTTGGGCTAGGTCCTTATGGTGGTCTGTCTGGATATTCAGTTTACATCCATCAGTGGCAATCTTATGGAGCTACCTAACTTTTTGGTGCCCACGTGATCACCCGCCATGGGACATATGCTTTGGAATTTGTTGGTCTTCTAGTCTAATAGTCTGCCCATACCAAGAAAGATGCCAAAACAGAACCAATGCTGATGTAGGCAATTGCTGGGCTTAGCTTTGAATATCTTCATTTCTGACATTGTCCTGCCACTTGACATGGAGCTGCGGACGAAGATAAGAACCGAAAATGACAGTCTAGTTTTAATTCCATACTATATAGTTGGTATAACTGTGCCTCTATAGATCTGCAGCTTTGTAGCAAGCTTGATGTCACACATCCCCACAGAAGCCTCTGAAATGCCCAAAACATGACCACAGCTGTGGCTTTACAAGTGTCCACATCTTTGAGCATCATCTAGCACCGTTTATGAGGCTTCCAAAATATTTAACAGTTGCCAGCTGTTCCATGTCCCACGCGGAGTGGTAAATACTGGGCTAGTGGTAATCTGGAGCTGCTTGATGGCAATGGCCAGGGACTTGGTTTTATATATATTAATATCCAGATCAATGAGTTCTGCTTCTTGCCCGACCAGATCTGCCATCAGTTGCACTGATTTAGTGTCACTGGAGTATTTGAGCCTTCAAAGCATGACTGTGTTCCACTCAACACTGCCAACAGTTGACTCCTCAAGTTTATCCATCAACCAATCAATGCAGCCTTGCCAAACTCCTGTGGAGACAGGAAACCATGCCATGTATCTGCCATCAACTTGACCATAGCTCTCTGTTTCATTATAAAGCTCTTTTGTCAATGGCACTGTCTTTCCAGGGATGCTGAAGGTGTTATTTTTATGTCATGTTAGCAACAAAGCCAAGATCACACCCACCTGACCGCATTCCTGTTCTTAGTTACCATGATAGGATTATTTTAAAGGCAGTGATGTCTAAATGACTAAACAAACACAATATATATTATACATATTTCTCAGACTTTTCTAATATATGTATACATATTCTCAGTGGAAGGTGAATTTAGCTGATTACGGTTTATTTGTACTGTATCTTGAGCCTGACCTGAAGTCCTACATGCAATGAGGGAGGTTCTATTATTTGCTAATGGATAAATCGCACCATAGAATTATGACACGTACTGCAATTTGGCAGAATTAGACATGATAGTTGAGGCTCAGATCAGTAGTCTAACGTAGTAACCTTTCACTCATTTGTGAATATGCTTTTTAGTAATGTCCAGGTCACAAAACAAGTCACAAACAGCAGTGTCAGAAACGTTTAATGGTGACATCTTCCTGCATGGTAATTGGTTGATGAAAGCTAGCCAGGGTGTTTCTCCCCACCCGACCCCCATTATTGTCAGTTGAAAAGCATGAGTGTTGCACTCCCTCAGAACCAAACCTCTAATCATAATATTTTACGGTAATGAATATTATTTAAAGATGTCTTGATGGTTTAATGCTAAGTTTTGTGTACTGCACTCATGTGTGCCCAAATATGAAATGGAAAAAATGAATAGCTATCTGCTGTTGCATGACAAATTGCTACACTTACACTTTTTAGTGGACCAGCACAATGGTTTTTGCAGAGATCTTTCGGTCATTGTGAAAACTGGATGTGCAAATGTCTTGGCACTCACATTTCACCTGCACGAGATGGTGTTCTAGAGATTGCGCACACTATTCCAGGAGATTTTTTCCCTTAGACTAAGGGGGCCATATTCCACTGTTATATCTGTGTGCAACCCAACTAATTCCATTGAAATCAGCAGAGTGAGCCCACAATGGTGTAACAGAGTAGAATTCTGTCCATATTTTACAAGGATAATCTGTGAATTGGCCCAATAATTTAAAAGAGAAAAATAGGTTTTAAAAGCACATTAATAGCCAGGGAGGGATTCTCTCAGATGCTTTTTAGAATTTGGACTAAAATTATAAAACCCCACAAATGTATAACACTAGGGCGGGGGGGGGGGAGCGTGTGTGCAGATGTACATAGCACCAGGGCATGTGCCATAGGCATTCAAAATATCTCCAGGCATGCTTGAGCGTGCATATTTCCAGGAATGCTTGGACATGCTTGAGCGTGCACCTTCTACCTCCTTTTAAAGGATGCTGCATGGACTGCCTTCACTTCCAGGCCTAAGTTAACAAACTCATCCAGTTAATTGGCTGAGATAAACTTAACACCACACACAAATTCTTGAAATTTGAAGGACTGTCCTGTTTTTCGTGTGCGTCTCCCATATCCATTAAGATCTATTATTGTATATGTGAATCTGGATATTGTTTTGAATTGGAGGTTAGTATTTCTCTGTTCTGGTGACTTATTGCCATGTGATGCGTCATCGCAATATGCTGGGTTTTTCTGTGGAAGCAAGGCTAACAAACTAGAGATTAAATACTTAAGCAGAAATTTAATTTGATATCCAACCCTGGGTATTAAGACATGTGACAAACGTAGTATAAATACTGATTTACCTATTTAAATTGTGGCTTGTAAGCAATACTTACATACAAAATGTGGGGATTAGTTCAGAGTTTATTTTGTAATAGGTTTCATTTAAAAAAGATGCCCATTCAGAAATGAATACAAACAGCTTGCTATATTATTAAAGTGCTATCAAATTAATTTACTCTAAAACGAAGCACATATGGTGGGTGTTTGATAGATATTATTGTAAAACGATGTTTTAGAAAGATTTACAACAAACATTTGTTGTGATGTTTCTATGAGACTAAAGCTGAAAACATTTAAAAAAAAAAAAAACCCCACTAAAACCCCCAACAACCCTGTTGAAATGTCACCTAGTGGTCTTGTGGTTAGGAGGCTAGCTTGGGATTTGGTAGGTCTTGGGTTCAGTTCACTGCACTACAAAATATTTCTTTTGGGATCATTGGCAAGTCTCTAGGACACAGAGATGGTCTCCTTGTTCTGCATTTGTACAGAGCTTAGCACAACTGATGGCTGGTTCATGACAGACGCCTTGTCTACACTTATGATGGTTTGTAGAATACAGGCAATACACGTGTAGCACCATGCCACAATGAAAGCAGGCTACATTCGTACTTGTCATTTTGATGTGTAGCCACATGCAACAATGAAAGCCCCTCACAGCGAGGAGGCAGCAAGACGTGAGGATGCTAAAATGAGCAGTGTAGATGTGGGAGGCACTGGTGGGCCATGTAGAGAGCCATATATATGTTAGCATTCAGGCATGTAGGGCACTCTACTTTAGTTGCCTAAGCTGTGCCTTACTGTCTACACTATTACTTATACCCATGCTGGCTGGGTGTGCAGTGTCTGTACTCTGCACGCTGCTGTAAGTGTAGACATTCCTTGAAGTTCCTAGGGGCTATGGTAATACAAATAATAATAGCATCTCACTGTTCCTCAGTTCCCACTCTGTACAGTGGGAATAATAGTACTTCTATATCTCACAAGGGTGTTATGAGGCACCCAGACGTTACGTTAATGGAATGGGGCCATAGAATTACCATAGATTAAATTAGTGTTGCCACCCGTCCGGTTTTTACCAGGACAGTCTGGTTTTTTGGCTTTTGTGTCTGGGTGCCATTTAGGGTTGTCAGGTGCCTAGTTTTCGTGGACCTGGCAACCCTAAATAGCACCCGAGCCAAAAAATGTGGTTACTGCGAGGCAGGGGCAGGCCGCCAGGTCATTCATCTGCCCCATCCCCTGCTCAGTCAGGGCTTCCTCCTACATGCAGGCAGGCTCCTTGAGACGATCCAGTGAGCAATGGGGAGAGGAAGGCAGAGGAGCGAGAGATGGGGGCTGGGCCTTGGGGAGAAGAGATGGGGCGGGGTCTGGGGAAAGAAATGGGGCAGGGGGCGGGGCCTCGGGTGTCTGCTTACCAACAATTAGGAAGGCGGCAACCCTAGATTAAGTAAACAACTGGGTCATCATTTTACATCATCTTGAATTCAGGGGCAGGACTAGTGGATGGACACCAAAAATGTTCCACCTCAGTGTCTTCGGGCCAAATTCTGTCTTCAGGTGTTTTGCAGCAACTTGCAGTTAAGTCAGTGGGAATACAGCGTGCACGTGCGGCCACACTTTGACTCCTTACATATATGCAGAACACAGTTTTATTTTCTCCACTGAATGGGAATTTGTCAACTCATATGTAAACTGTTTGAACTACTTAAAATTGTTATAGTACTGCAGAACAAATACTATAGATGAGAAAGTCCAAGTCTGAGGAGCAGCCTCAAGTATGAATAGATATACTTAAAGTACATTGAGGTGTCATTAAAGAGTTACAGCTGGAAAACACAATTTGTACTTAATTTTCAAACATCATTTCTTCAAATACCAGTGTGAGATTCCCATTTATTTGGCCTTCTAAATGTATAACATTTCCTGATATGGTTATCATATTGAAAGAGTAGCAACATAAAAGGGCTAGAAAAACATCTAAGAATAAAATAGATCTTCAGATGGTGAAACTTGTCATAGCTCCAATGACTTGAGTGAAGTATGTATTTCCAGTAATGGGCAGCAGTATAAAATTCCAAGATCAATCTGGCCCAAGATCTTATTGAAATGTGTTCTGTACGCACTTCTGGTGTATTAATCGCCACAAAGTTGAAGAATAAATGCTTTTTTGCTTAAATGACTTTTTATATCTTATTATGCTAATATGTTCCGTGTGTGTTTTCTTCTCGTACAAAGTGTTGTTAAACGTTCTGGTTGGGGGTGAGCGGGAAGAAGTGAAGTATGTTTAAAACATTGTTAAAAGTAACTTTATGCTAAGAAGAAAAACTTGCTTTACTACCGCCTTTTCAACTTAATTTTATATTCACTTTAATTTCACTTCATGTCCATATAGTGCAGACTTTAGGAACCTAGATTCAGTTATGCCTTTCAGCAAATGGACTGCCACAAGCCACTGTGTTGTTGGATAGGCTGTTGGACATCCATGAATTCCCAGAGTGGAGAAGATTTTTACAGAACTGCTAGCATGTCATAAAAATGCCATCTTTTCTGATTAATGAGGAGTTGCAAAATCTTCTCACTTGGGCTCCAATCTAGATAACACAAAGGAGATACAAGTGCAGACTTTATGACTACTGCGAAAAAGGTGGAAAACACATGAAGCTGATAGGATGTAATTCATTTGCCAGTAATGGACCTCTAATTGTAGCTATTACAAATTTTCTGATTGTGACTATGCTGTGTTTAAGACTTGGCCCTGCGGTTTTATTGCAGAATTATTACAACTAACCCTTTGGGCACTATGGGCATATAGTTCCATTCTCCTAGGCATTCATTTGGCTGATATTCTGAAATGTAGCAGTGGTCTGAGGGATAAGAAGGGCTAGAGTAAGCATAGAACTAGTAACAGTATGGATATAGATTTATTTCCTTTTTTTACCAAGGCCTAAATCAAATCCAGTCTCCAGCAGCAGGGAATGTACAACATATTCTTTACTTACATAAGTAGGCTGGTGAAATGTGTATTCATCCCCAAGTGTGGTGACCTTTCACACAGCTTTAAGCATCAGCTCCCAGGGCTTTAAGGCTTAATGATGCAGAGTACAACAGAGAGATTTTGTTGTGTGTCCAGGGCTGAGAAGGAGACTGTTGAATTGAAATTGTACTTGGAGTTTGGCAAAGTGCTTAGGGTCGGTGGCATCTCTGCATGTATAAAAAAAAATAGATCTGGCCACTCATGAATCTAAGGAATGGGTGAAGAGGACCAGTTGTTTGTAGTCATAAAATAAGATCGAGAATTTAAAAATCAGAATTGTATAATAAAGGGGAGTACAAGCTCTGTAAAATTGACTTTTAAATCAAAGTGATCTGGCATCTAAAAAATGCTGAGCACGTTGAAAAGTCCCACCTTGATGTGGTGGTGCCCTTTCCGAACCTCACACTCCCTGAAGTGGCGCTCAAACCTTTCTCTTGTGTACCACAATGCAATGGTGTGCAAGTAACTCGGAGAATTTTAAAATAATGTTAGCAAGTTCACTAGAATAAGAACACAGAGACATTATTCTTCAAAATGCAGATCAGAACTGAATGTTTTCTGAGATTTTGAAATTTTTTTCTCTTAAGTTTCTCCCCCCCCCCCCCCCCCGCACTTTCATTCACTTTGGGAAAGACTGCAAGCTCAGGTGTCAAAATATAGCTTTAAAGGTCTTGGGTTTTTTTTTTCTCCCCCTGGCTTAATCTGAAACCAGAATTAGAGAATTTGGGAGAGAGTTTGTTCTCTTCCAGCCCCATAGTGCAAGAGATCTAGAGAAGGACCAACATTTTGAGTGTCTATACCAGGCGTGGCCAAACCATGACTCACAAGCCACATGCAGCTTTTTTACAGTTCAAGTGTGGCTTGTCGACCCCCCACCCCATTCTCCACCTACCAGACTGGGGAGGAGGGGAGCTTGGAACCTCTGCTTTGCAGTGGGATGGTGGGGTAGGGGCTTCTGCCCAGTGGGGTTGGGTGTCTTGAAGCACCTGCTGGTGCGCGGGGCTTCAGCAAGAGCAAGGCTGAAGCCTCAAACCCCACAGCTGCCTCCTGCGGTGCTGAAGCCCCGAGCCCTGGTAGATGTGCCCTGGCTCTCAAACTTCTGAAGATTGTCATATGCGACTCGGAGGGTCATTAGGTTTGGCCACCCCCGGTCTATAAAAATGAAAATCCAAAACTTTTGAGGTTCATCACCATGTTATTTAAGACTGTGTTATTTAACATTTTAGTTACAGAGTTAAGGTTTTCTTTGGTGAAAAGAACTAACAAGAGACAGATTGAATTAGCATAGCTTTTCTTCTAATTAAAGAAATGTTAATCAACAAAGCGCTTCATTGAATAAATTAACCACAGTTCTTATCAGGGTTTCCAGAATGAACAGACTACTTGGGATCACAAGCTCATCTCTTATGAAATTACTCTAATACCAACAGCTCCTGGTCGGGTGGCGAGGGTTGCTTCTTTTAAATGCCTCCCCCCCAATGCTTTTCATGCCTACTCCTCAATAATTGAATAATTCAAGTGAAAAAAAATGCAGTAGCACCCCATCTGTATTTTAGGAACAACGATCCTGTGTCATTCTGCCTGTGTATCATATATCCTATTGGTGGTAGAAACAGTAGCAATTATTCATATAATTCCTTCCAACTATGTTAATAACAAAGTGGCACAGTCCATATTGGTCTTTCAAGCACACACTAGCATGATATAAATGTAAGGACTATCATTCATATTATTCTGCTATTTATAACTTCTCTCTTGGTGCATGTACCCTCAACTCTTCTTTCCCGTGCATCTGCATGACAATAGAGTTTTTAGTTATATGATTGCCGCCTATTTCTCAATTGCCAAATAACATCAATCAAATGTTAGCAAAATGAAAATAAGAAAGAAAAACTTGTAGCACCTTAGAGACTAACAAATTTATTTCAGCATAAGCTTTCGTGGGTTAATACCCGCTTCATCGGATGCATGGAATGAAACACTTCAGACAGACATTTATACAGTCAGAGAAACATGATGGTCCAGGTGTATAGACCAATCTTAAGAGGCTAATTAGTTGAGAGGAAACATGACAGCAGGGGAAGAAAAAGCTTTTGAAGTGATAAACAAGATGGTCACACAGGTGTGAATGAGGATCGTTAACTTAAGGGAAATAGATTCAATTAACATAATGGCCGAGCCATTCCAAATCACGATTTAATCCGGAGGCAACGCAATCTAGTTTGCATATCAATTCGAGTTCAATAGTTTCTCTTTGAAGTCTGCTTTTGGAGTTAATCTGTCGCAACACTGCTATCCTCAAATCTGTCATTGAGTGATCAGGGAGGTTGAAGTGTTCACCTACTGGTTTTTGAATGTTATGATTCCTGATGTCAGATTTATGTCCATTTATTCTTTTGCGTAGAGACTGTCCGGTTTGGCCAATGTACATGGCAGAGGGGCATTGCTGGCACATGATGGCATATATCACATTGGTAGATGTGCAGGTGAATGAGCCCCTGATGGCGTGGCGGATGTGATTAGGCCCTGTGATGGTATCACTTGAATCGATATGTTGACAGAGTTGGCATCGGGCTTTGTTGCAAGGATAGGTTCCTGGGTTGGTGTTTTTGTTGTATGGTGTGTGGTTGCTGGTGAGTAATTGCTTCAGGTTGGGGGGCTGTCTGTAAGCAAGGATTAGTCTGTCGCCCAAGATCTGTGAGAGTGAGGGATCATCTTTTAGGATAGGTTGTAGATCTTTGATGATGCGCTGGAGAGGTTTTAGTTGGGGGCTGAAGGTGACGGCTAGTGGTGTTCTGTTATTTTCTTTTTTGGGCCTGTCTTGTAGTAGGTGACTCCTGGGTACTCTTTTGGCCCTGTCGATCTGTTTTTTCACTTCAGCAGGTGGGTATTGTAGTTGTAAGAATGCTTGATAGAGATCTTGTAGGTGTTTGTCTCTGTCTGAGGGATTGGAGCAAATGCGGTTGTATCTTAGAGCTTGGCTGTAAACAATGGATCGTGTGGTGTGTCCAGGATGGAAGCTGGAAGCATGTAGGTAAGTATAGCGGTCAGTAGGTTTCCGGTATAGGGTGGTGTTAATGTGACCATCACTTATTAGCACAGTGGTGTCTAGGAAATGGACCGCTTGTGTGGACTGGTCTAGGCTGAGGTTGATGGTGGGATGGAAATTGTTGAAATCATGGTGGAATTCCTCAAGGGCTTCTTTTCCATGGGTCCAAATGATGAAGATATCATCAATGTAGCGCAAGTAGAGTAGGGGTGTTAGGCGACGAGAGCTGAGGAAGCGTTGTTCTAAGTCAGCCATAAAAATGTTGGCATACTGTGGGGCCATACGGGTACCCATAGCAGTGCCACTGACTTGAAGGTAAATATTGTCCCCAAATGTGAAATAGTTGTGGGTGAGGACAAAATCACAAAGTTCGGCTACCAGGTTAGCCGTGGTAGTATCGGGGATACTGTTCCTGACAGCTTGTAGTCCATCATTGTGTGGAATGTTAGTGTAGAGGGCTTCTACATCCATAGTGGCCAGGATGGTGTTGTCTGGAAGATCACCAATGGATCGTAGTTTCCTCAGGAAGTCAGTGGTGTCGCGAAGATAGCTGGGAGTGCTGGTAGCATAGGGCCTGAGGAGAGAGTCTACATAGCCAGACAATCCTGCTGTTAGGGTGCCAATGCCTGAGATGATAGGGCGTCCAGGATTACCAGGTTTATGGATCTTGGGTAGCAGATAGAATGTCCCTGGTCGGGGTTCTAGGCACGTGTCTGTACAAATTTGTTCTTGTGCTTTTCCAGGGAGTTTCTGGAGCAGATGGTGCAGTTTCTTTTGGTACTCCTCAGTAGGGTCAGAGGATAAAGGCCTGTAGAATGTGGAGTCACAGAGCTGCCTGACAGCTTCTTGTTCATATTCCAACTTATTCATGATGACGACAGCTCCTCCTTTGTCAGCCTTTTTGATTATGATGTTAGGGTTGTCCCTGAGGCTGTTGATGGCATTGTGTTCTGCACGGCTGAGGTTATGGGGCAAGTGATTTTGCTTTTCTACAATTTCAGCTCGAGCACGGTGACGGAAGCAGTCTAAAAACAGATCGACAGGGCCAAAAGAGTACCCAGGAGTCACCTACTACAAGACAGGCCCAAAAAAGAAAATAACAGAACACCACTAGCCGTCACCTTCAGCCCCCAACTAAAACCTCTCCAGCGCATCATCAAAGATCTACAACCTATCCTAAAAGATGATCCCTCACTCTCACAGATCTTGGGCGACAGACCAATCCTTGCTTACAGACAGCCCCCCAACCTGAAGCAATTACTCACCAGCAACCACACACCATACAACAAAAACACCAACCCAGGAACCTATCCTTGCAACAAAGCCCGATGCCAACTCTGTCAACATATCGATTCAAGTGATACCATCACAGGGCCTAATCACATCCGCCACGCCATCAGGGGCTCATTCACCTGCACATCTACCAATGTGATATATGCCATCATGTGCCAGCAATGCCCCTCTGCCATGTACATTGGCCAAACCGGACAGTCTCTACGCAAAAGAATAAATGGACATAAATCTGACATCAGGAATCATAACATTCAAAAACCAGTAGGTGAACACTTCAACCTCCCTGATCACTCAATGACAGATTTGAGGATAGCAGTGTTGCGACAGATTAACTCCAAAAGCAGACTTCAAAGAGAAACTATTGAACTCGAATTGATATGCAAACTAGATTGCGTTGCCTCCGGATTAAATCGTGATTTGGAATGGCTCGGCCATTATGTTAATTGAATCTATTTCCCTTAAGTTAACGATCCTCATTCACACCTGTGTGACCATCTTGTTTATCACTTCAAAAGCTTTTTCTTCCCCTGCTGTCATGTTTCCTCTCAACTAATTAGCCTCTTAAGATTGGTCTATACACCTGGACCATCATGTTTCTCTGACTGTATAAATGTCTGTCTGAAGTGTTTCATTCCATGCATCCGATGAAGCGGGTATTAACCCACAAAAGCTTATGCTGAAATAAATTTGTTAGTCTCTAAGGTGCTACAAGTTTTTCTTTCTTATTTTCATTTTGCTGACACAGACTAACACGGCTACTACACTTAATCAAATGTTAGACACACATCTGTTTGTCTAGATACCAATGTAACCCCTTTCCCATAAGCCTCAGGAAAGTGTCTTTCTCCTGTAGCCCTTAGTGACCCTACAAGTGGGGAGGACCAGGGTGGATCTTTATCCCGTGCATCTTGAAAAAAAGGGCAGGAGCCCTGCCAGGTGCTGCTACTGAGTTGCAGCA
The DNA here is from genome assembly GCA_037349315.1 of Chelydra serpentina. Taxonomy (NCBI): domain Eukaryota; kingdom Metazoa; phylum Chordata; order Testudines; family Chelydridae; genus Chelydra; species Chelydra serpentina. Next base: position 1,072,663 of record JBAIAC010000018.1, read on the forward strand.
ATATATTTCCTTGCATTTACTTTTAATCAGACAGCTAAATGGAGCACATGCACATGTGCTACAAATCTTGCCTTAGCCTACACATGGAGATTAGTGTACATGTGTTCTGTACTTGATAGTTAAACATTGTTAAAATAAAGAATCCCCTTCATCACAGAGGAGGGGTAACACTTCCAAATTATTTTGGAATAACAGAAATCTTGCCCCATTAAAATCCCTTCATGCCCCCCATTCCTCACTTCATAAAAAGAAATGCATTAAGAGGGGAACCAAAACGGCTTTGAAACTGCATTCTCCACATTTCAGGGCAACCTTCCACAGGGTAGGTGTAATCATAGTAAATGTGAAGGGTGGTTACCATCTTTCAGGTTCCCAAAAAGAGGACACTACTGGGAGGGGTGGGGGCAGACAGTTGAGGGGTGCTGGAGGGTTTTTTTGATGGGTGTTGGGGGGATGTGTGTATACTTCGAGGGGTACCTGGGGGTATTGGAAGGGGGTGCCCATGGCCTAACTCTCAAGGTGGCGGACAGTGTCACTCTCTGTCATGGTGGCAGGCCCAGGATGCAGAGCCAGCTGTCCGTCAGTGCTTCCCTGCCTCACCCCCTTCCCAGGGCTGGGAGCCAGGGCCTCGATGGGCAGGATCAGGCAGCTGTGGCTGCTGGAAAGGGACCAGTTGGGACATGGAGGCAGCTCTTTTCTGAGCTGCAATGTCTGCTCTGCAAAAATCCCAGACATTTCCTCTTATTTGAAAAATTCACCTGGAGAGAGGGTGGAGGATCAAAAAAAGAGGAAATATCTGGGAAAACCTGGACATATGGTAACCCTAGCGTGATGTCTGCATCTTGTTCTTGTGGTATTCAGCATTTATTAGGTTTGGAGGTTTCTTTTATTGGTAGCTGTATAGAGAAGTTTGGCCAGGCAAGAATATATTGCTCCCACAGAGACCGTAAAAGAGGGGAATTTAATAAGAGGCAAAGAGATGGGGGTGAAGCGCTATGTGGAATGAAAGTGGTGAGCATCACAGAAAGTATACATAAATAAATGAACGTATCACTTTAATGGGTAGCAAAAATCTCTCATTCTCGGTGGTATTAGTTAAGCGCTGAACATCAGTCTGAGTTGCTGCGTTGAATAACCAGTGGTTAGTAGCCTGGGGTGTTTCAGCTCTTACCTATATACATGTAATAAGCTCAAACATTACGGCCCTTTCCTGAGTCTTACAGTGCCTGGGGGAAAAAAATTAGGGAAGAAGCTGTATTATCAATACTTGTATTGTGATGGCCCCTAAGAGCCACAGTCAGGGATTGTTGGGGTGCCATTGTGTTAGCCAGTGTAATCACAAACACTGTTTGCTGCATTCTGTAATAAATAGGCACATAGGATTTTCCATGCTGGATTCAAACATTGTTCCCTATACTTCAGTGGACTGTCTTCGGCAGTGGGCCCTGCGTGATGTTTCAGGGGAAAGTTATCAATCAATATAGTGTACCTAGCCTGTTGTGTGGGTACCGAGATTGAAGGATTCTTTCTGGACCTCTCTGCAATCAGTGTATGTCCCAAACTATGATACTTGATTATTCATAGCTTAGCATGCATCATGGGCAATGCTTTTAATTATCCAGCTCTTTTAAATCCAGCACCTCTTATTTGGCTCTGATCCCCTGCACAGAATCTCCTAGGTCAGCTACACATTGTTTGAAAATTTTCCTTTATGTCTTCTAAATATGTAGTACTTGCTATTGGTTTCATCAAACGACCCCCTGGTTTCTTGTATCACGGGAGAATATTTTTGTTGTTGAACAATGCTAACCTGATGCTGCCTCTTTTCTAATATTAAAAACTGTTTATAATGAATCTAGCATTTGCGAACGGTAGCCCTCTGTTTATCCTCAGACTAGTTAGATCATATTTGGCAGCATAAGCTTGCCTAGTACTGTCCCACTGATATGCTTTAGTGTTTCCTTGGAGGAGCAATCTCTGGCAGTGAGAGTGTATTTCACTCTCTATGACCAGTTAATGATGATTCAATTATCCCAGCTATGATGCTAATTAGTACCCTTTGTGGTGATTTTTGTTTTGTTGGATACCTTTCTGCTGGGAGCTGGACTGAGGCCACTAACTCCTTTCACACAGGTTATTGAACAGCTGTCAGATGTTAATGACTCCTGGCCATTTCCATTATTAAATAGGGGAATTAAAACTTCTGTATTAATAAAGTTAATGACCTGAATTAAGATAAACTTGATACATTAGTAATTCTCATTGTTCTCGAAAAGAAAATACAATATGTTCCTCTGGTAATACATTATCTTCTGGGTGCACATAAACCAAACAAGGATTGACCTGAGCCAAGCATAACTAGTAGTAAATATCTGAGCTACTTGTTAAACATCAAGGGCAAGGTCTACACTTAAAATGCTTCCGTGAAGTGGTGTAGTTAATCTACCCCTGTGAAAGGTGGTAGCTATGTCGATAGAAGTCTTCCTGTCAACATAGCACTGTCTACATTGGGGTTAGGTTGCTATCACAATGACCCTTGGGTTGTGTGGATTTTTCATCCCCCTGAGTAATGTAGTTATACCGATGTAAAATTATAGTGGTGACCTGGCCCAAGATTTTGAAAGGAAATTTCAGGTGTTACAACAAAACTGTAAGTACTTCATTACAGCACAAGTTGAAGAATGTTAGAAGACATGTACATTACATGAAATGATTGTATTTTCCTGTTTCAGTAATCTGTGGACATATATTCATAAGGAAGTTATTATAAAAAACTAATGCATGCTCCTTATTATAAAATAAGTACATAAATATTTCTCAGGGGATATGTGTACATTACAATTTAAATCCTGTGGCTGGCCCATGCCAGCTGACCTGCACTCATGGGACTTGGGCTAAGGGGCTGCTTAATTGCAGTGTAGACATTTGGGCTTGGATTGGAGCATAGGCTTTAAGACCCTGTGAGATAGCAGGGTCCCAGAGCTTGGGCTGCAGCCTGAGTCTGAACATCTACATCATAGTTAAGCATCCCCTTAGCCCGAGCCCCTTAGCCCAAGTCAGCTGGTATGGGCCATCGCAGGAATCTTAATTGCAGTCTAGACATACCCTAAATGACCATAAATAGTACCCTGGCTCCTCTCATTATTTTCTTTATTTTGCAGTCTTTATGAGTTTGTTTACAAGAGTTGTCCTTGTACTGTGAAAAAAAGGAGGCATTTTTAGAAAGTACGGTCTCATTTGTATGTGACTTACCAGATATTTTGCCAGACGTTTTTCAATTTCTAATGCATTTCTGTGGTACTAAATATTACTGTTGCTGACAGCAAAAGGAATGGTTATGTAGAGTATAAAATTAGTTGCTTATATACTTTAACTCTTATTTCGTGCTCAGTTGTAATGAATGGGTTTCAAGGACACACACATTCTGGAGGTTTGCAAAAGCACATGCGTTAATGAGACAGATAGTGCCAACCCAACCACAAAGCTTGCATGTCCTTCACATATTTTGTTACCACTTTCCTGGCATTTAGCAGGCAATTAAAAGAGCAATTATCTTTTCTATCCTACAAATTGAGCAAAACTGAATCTCAGATTTCATACTGAATATTTCTGTTTAGAGGGCCAGGGCCAGCTCTTGTGAAGCAAGTTTTTCTGTAGTGAAATTTATGAACAGATAATAAGAGGAGAGGATATGAATATTGCTTCTTGCCTTGTTGCCACCTTTTCATGACATTTTAGTTAATTACCCTGTACCATAATGATGTACTGCTGGGTATGCAGAGATTCACGATAGCAAGGTAGTGATGTAGTGGATTTGAGAAGCGATGCCAACATCACATCTCTGTGTGAAGTTGGAAGGAGAAGAAACAGTTGATCAAATGTCCCAAACTCAGAATAAATTTTGATCAGGCAAATAAATCTCTGCAGGGTTAAGGAGGCTTCACCTTAAAACATGTGTAAGGGAGTTATTCTACCACAGTAAACCACTTGCCTACTAAACAAAAGTAGCCAGATTTCAGGAGTTGGTCCACTCATATGAAGTTCTTCCGAAAAAGATTATTTGAATAAGAATACACTAACAGATCAAAATTATCATGCAGAATATCCTCTGCCTGTTCTTTAGATAGGGATCAGATAACTCTGGATGTTCACTCGGCAAGATGACAAGATGATGTTCACATATTGCAAGATGACAATATGAAACTATAGCTGTTGGAAGGGGCACCCAGTCTACTGTTATAAAATAAGAGCAGAGGATAGTTGCTTGGTCCAGTACTGTCCTATTTTTGCATGTGTATTGGAGAGGGCATTTGGCAGTACACAGGTGCGCACACACAATATTTGCCTCTTTGTTTATGCGTGCGTAGCTACAGTTTATATTCCAGATATAAAATAAAGTATATAGAGACACACAGGCTGCAACTTGTCTTTGGAGTCAGCCTTCTTTTGTTGGTCAATATATAGGACAGTGACTAGGAGGTTGTAGACATCACTTCTAAGGAAGAGATGGAAGTGGCATTTTAGAAACTAGCTCAGTTTATGGTTCCAGTGGTTTAGACAGTCTCAATAAGGGACACAAATATTTTATTTTATAAGGATAAAAATTCCCGGAAGATGTCAGGTGTAGTCAAAAATAGTTACCTGAATTCCACATAAGGATTAATGTACAGCTTCTCATTATAATAACTGTTATATTCAGATGCTGTGTAGTCAGGTACGCAATGTAGTGTTGGGGTGCACTAAATCCACTGTAATAACTGAAAATGCCCCATATCGTGGTGCATGCTGTAACACAGAACTATTCATTTGTGCTGGTGAGGCATCCCACTGAGGTTAAGTGTAGATGAAGTTTTGCTCTAGCTCTCCTTGCATAGAAGGAAAGGATAGGAAGTAAGCAAGTGGTTGCATAGGCTGGAAGGTAGGTGGTCAGGGGAAGGAGGGGACACAACATCAGTGCCCCTGTTCAGTTGTCCCTAATGCCATGACTCTTCACAAACAGATGCACTCATGAAAAGCCTCTCTTTCCTTGGTTTGAATTCTTGGTACAATTATAAGATACTTGACCCTTTTAGTGATCGCTGTCAGTCATCCTTGATCCTACAGCCTGAATACATTATTATTTTCTTTTTATAGACAACACTGAAAGTAACTCATTGCTTAAAAAATGGGCCACCTCATTCTGTGCTTTCTTGCTCATGCATGATACATTTCACAATTATGGAACTATTATATAAGAAGCTGCTGTAGTTTGTACAATACACCAAATTTTACTTCCACCTTTTTTTCCCAGCTCATAAATGTAGACCTTGGCTGTAAAGGAAATCTATATCTTCCTAAATGTGTAGCAGTGTGTGGTGACCACTTAAGTACTAAATTACCAGTGACGCTCACGTATTAGATCTGAGAATTTTTGAAACAATTATAGTTTAGTATCTTAGGAAGAGGCCATCTTTTGTTGGCAGTAATTGGCAAGATCCTCAGATCAGGTAAATTGTCATGCTTCCCCTTTTAAATATAGTCTGGGTGGCCTAATCGTGCCTTGGAATATTTCAATAATCCCTATTAAGAGACAATTGACAGACAGCATGGTCCAGTAGATAAGGCCGAAAACCTAGTCTATTCTGGGCTTTGTAATTGCCTTGCTATATCATCCTTCGCAAGTCACTTGACCTTTGTGTACCTCTGTTTTCCTCCTCACCATTTGTTTGTTTGCTTAGACTGTTAGGTCTTCAGGGCAGGGCTGGGCCTATCCTGTTTTGTTATATATTTGAACATTTCCTATCACTATCAGGTGCTACCATTATATAGAAAATGAATACAATTAAAATTAGTGGAGGTTACATGCAAATAACTAATGAAACCTTCTCAAATCTCCACCCACAAAAAGAGAGTTGTTTTCTTGTTTGGTTTGAAGTTTTGAAAAGCAGAGGTTCATATGAGTGTGCTGTTTTATCTAAGTGTTGCTTCTTCCATCACTTTTACCGTGACAAATATAAAAAATCCGGGGTCAGATTCTGCCACTCTGAAGTTGCGCCTTGCATATAAGAAATGGTACTGAAATATTTGGGGGTTTTGGCAAGAAGAAGATGCTATTTGAATGCATAAAGATGACAAAACCTGGCCTACAGTTCGTGTGAAAATGTTATGGCAATCAGAGTTTGATAAATTACTTTTCTTTGTTTCATCATATTGTGAATGTCTTGACAAATTTATATAATTTTAAATTGGCATTGAGTGTGCTTTGTAATGCTCAAAGTATTTTATCTTCACAGTTTGCCGCGAAGATTCATATCAGTCCATAGTCTCCTGTGCTGCTGTAGTACTTACACCTATAGAACCACCTGGGGAAGCAAAGAAAAAAGAAGAGCCAAAAATGCCTGATGTGGCCAAACGGTGAGTGAATTGTTAAAATATTCATTTCCACTGCAATTTAAGCAGCAAAACCAAATTGTGCCCTTAGATGCGCACAAGCAATTCCACTTCACTAAGATTTAGGCGTATATAACTGAGGGCAGAAATTGGCCTGAGACTGGGTAGTTTTCTTTTGTTTACAGTAAACACCTTCCTGTGTTTGTGGTAATGAAGTGGTTCTTCAGTGTGAGGTAGGCAATGGATATTCATATCCCAGGAAATAGATTTTTAAAGAGTTGTATTATGGTTCTTTATTTCTATATAAATAATTCTTAATACTTGCATAATCTTTCTATTCCGTAATTGATAGTATAAAGACCATTCACTCCTAAAAGCTTTGCTCTACTTCAATATTTCAGTATTTTTCAGTGACTGTTTTACTGCTTTGATGTAAGGTATGATGGCAGCTTCAGTAGTGTAGTAGTGGGCTTCCAAGTAAATCCTATTAAATTAAACAGACTGTAGTTTGATATCTTGCACCACTGCTTTGGATGAGAATCATAACCACAGCATGGGTAGCAGCATTTATCTTGCAATACCAGGCAGGTTGGTTGTTCCTTAACAATTGAGTCCTTGGAGAATGGAAAAGACACATTTTTCATGAAAAGAAGAATCTACTTTGTGCGGTGACTAAGCACTGCAGTTAAAATTGCAGGCTATACATTTTAAAATGCACAAGGTAATTTTAAAAATAATTTAGGATTCTATACTATCAACCATCATTACTCAAGGATAGATCTTTGGGCTGCATTAAAGTCCTTATCTTCAATTCAGCTGGCAGTAAGGAAATTTAATTTTGGATATTTATTATCTGAAATTCTATTTCCACAAAACCTTAGTGTGAACACTTGCAAACTTTGAAAGGTTAAGAAGTTAGGAATCAGGTCTTCAACCTATATTCAGATGCGGTAAGTCAGGCTCAAACTTAGAAATATCTGCGCTCTTTCTATTTTATTGCAAGTAGTAACAGATCTGACTCACGACACCAGATCTGAAGTCTGTCCATCCCCCTTCCTTCTACATAGGCATTCTGAATTCAGATCAAGATCAAGATTTGAACTTTGTGGCTCAGGCCTGTATCCAACTGTAATATGTATTCCACTTTTGAGATAAGTCGTTTGTTGTGGGAGTCTGTCTATAATTAAATGATTAGCTACATCATAGACATTACTTTTGCTATTATTACATTCAGTCAAGTATTGGAACATATTTTTATATAGTGTGCAGTGGTATTTTAGGAACATGGTTCTGCATAATATCCTTCTGTACCTCTCTGAATACAAAGTATTTGAAGAAGGTTTTAGGACTGTAAGGAGACTCGGAACTCACCCGGCGGCGCCTCCTGCTGGTTGTCCTGGGAATTAGCTCATCCAGCCCTGGAGCGCCCTCTGCAGGCCGGGGATCCGGCTTGCCCACTTTCCTCTAAGGCCCACGAGTCCCTCCCAGGACCCGGTGCCCCTTTAACTAGGGTGTTACCCCTTTAACTAGGGTGCTGCCCCTCCCGGCAGTCCCCCACAGATCTGGGTCTCCCCTCCCCAGGGGAACCCCCAACCCACTACCCCCACCTCGCCTCAGTCTTAGGCCACTGCCAGTCACCAGCTAGCCCCTGCGCCCTGGGGCAGACTCCAGTATAAGCCACTCATCACAGGCAAGGTTGGGTTGGACCTGCTGCCTCGGCCTACCCGTGGGTTACCCCCTGTAACCCCTGTACCTATTGGGCCTTAATCAGGCCTGGAGGCTGGGGTTTTCCTAGGCTGGAGCTCCTCAGCTCCTCTAGCCTTCCCCCCAGCCCTGCTCCACTCTAGGTCCTCGCAGCCAGGCCCTCCTTCCTCTAAGGCAGAGGAAGGCGCTCTCTCTCTGCTCCTGGCTGCCCTGGCCTTTATAAGGCCAGGCTTGTCTGTTTGGGGCATGACCCCCGGCTGAGCCTGCCTTCCCACTCAGCCCAGCTTTTAGCAATGCCCTTGCTTAGGGCTGTTTCAAGCCCCTCAGGGCATGAGCGGGGTTCTGTCCCGCTACAAGGACTCAAAGTTTTGGACTGGGATCTAGAGTATTCAGGCTGAAACACTATAGTAAATTTGTATTTTCTCTCCACTAAGAAGCAAACCTGCAGTGTTCTTTGTTCTACCTTCTCCACTTCTAATTTGATCTGCAGTTTCACCTTTGTAATCTCTTGTGGATTTGGTCTAAGGCAATTTCCGTATGTGCTCAAGGAGTGAATGATGCTTCCTGGTTGACTTTTTCTTTCACCTAATTGATATTAGCAAGTCTGGTTTTTTCTCCTTTAAAACCACACTGGCGATATTTTCAAAAGCACTCCTAGCAATCATATACCTTTCTCTGGTCTCATGCACACAGAGGTCTCAGTAACAAGCTCTGACCTCTGATATTGTACTCTACACAAACATCATTTCCATCCCCGTTCACTTAGCTATGACCCTCTTTTCATTCAACATCTCCTTTAAAATTTGCTTCTCCTATGAGGGCCACTAAGAGAGAATTTAGAATTGGGGGAAAAGCTCAAACCCACCACCCACAACAAACATGTCCCCACCAACAGTCAAAAGAAAAAATAATCTTTTAACTGGATGACCGACAGCATATAAAATCAGATATGTGATCATTACATTGATTGCTTCAGGGGAAAAAACTCACTGAAATACTTAACAAATATCACACTTTCTCCACCACTGAGAGGACACCTATACTGTCCCAGAAATCCAACAACCAGATAGCTTCCTCTGGTTTGGTCACTATCTAGTTCTCAGCTATGATAAGAGCGAATAATATTAACAGTTACTAATTGACAGATAATTATATTATGTGACCTGGCATGTAAATCTGGCCCATAGTCAAGCTGCGTGTAGCATCTTCAGGACACAGAGTCTGTGCAGACTGGAAACACAAAACAAGAATACGCCTTTAGTTCAAATTGCCTAATGTTTGATTAACCTTGTTGTTATGTCATAGGAACAAAAGTGCTTAACGTTTTAAAATAATATATGGTATTTGTTTATCTTAATTACCGTAAGCGGCAAATGAACATGCCAGAAGAGGTAGCAGGAAAGTTCAAATTCTTTGAAGAGCTCCTAAGCCGACGTACAGTGGGACTAGAGGGAAAAAAAGACCAAATTTATCTCTCTCCCCACCTCCCCATGATTTTTGTTTAAATATTTAATTAGAAAGCTGTTCATTAAGCATATCTGGGGAATTATTAGATCATATTTGATTTGCACGCAGTAGGCAAAATCCTGCCCTCACTTAAAGTGCATTTGTTAGGAACTTGGTTAGAGAGAGGCAGCAGCTGAGCACAGACTCCACAGACACAGGGCTTCTTGCTGACAATAAGGAGTCATTGCTCAGAAAGTTCTGGGGGTTATATCCTCTGCTTCACCGTGGGGGGGCGGGAAAGGAACAGTATGCTCCAATCCCTATTACATGGTATTAATCACAGTTACAGAGTGGGGCAGAGGGCTTTAAGGCTCTCTGGCCATCTAACTATGCTGTCTTGAGGCTGGGGGAGTGCCAAGAATACATATTGCTCTGCTCTGTGCCAGATGCGTTTGGCAGGGGGGTAAGTTATCATCTCCTTAGGGTAAGGGCTGTGACTTCTCCTATGTTCTGTCCTCGACGAAGCATGGAATCAGTGTTAAGTGAGTAATAAGAAGCTATTCTCTGTGAGTCGTTTCCCCTCCTTCTCCACAGTGCACTGTGCAATGCAGCAAAGGATTTTTTTGTTCTCAACAAAAGTTAATAATCGGAATGAAAGTAGGCAGTCCCCAACCCTCTCCTACCCCTCCTTCCCAGATTTGTAAACACATTTGGTCTAGAACATAACATGAATCCATTGTTTAAATTTGTAGTAATAAAGCATTTTTAAAAAATGATGTATTGACGTTCAGTGCAAGTTTTCAAGGCCTCTTTGCGTTGCTATGGTGATAGTTCAGCCAGTCTCTCTTGAACGGACACAGATGATAACACTTATTCTAAAAAACCTTTTATCTGGGTAGGAAATGCTGAAGATAGTCTTAATCCTTTAAAACCAAAATCAAGAAGATGCAGAGATAGAATCATGATATGAGGAATCCTCCCTTTCACTGCAAGTGTCTAACAAAGGGTGTGGGAGGGAAAGCTAGACTTGGAATATTTCAATTATACTTTAAAAATAACTTTCCTTTAAACATCTATGACCATACTGTCAATTGAAAGCTCATACTATCGCCAATGGACAGTCTTAGGCACCAATGGACAGTGCGGTAAAAAAGGTTCCTTGGGTGCACTGGGTCAGTATTCTGCTGCTAAATGCAAACAATAAGGAAATCCATTCACAAGTTACTAATATATGAGAAAGTGCCATGATATAGAAACAAAAACCTTGATTTGGCAAAGTACTGAAGCATGTGCTTAACTTTAAGCATATGAGTAGTCTCACAGCTTGTTTTTAAGCATGTGCTTAAGTACTTTGTTTAATTGGGGGCAAAGATGATCCTTTTTTAAAGGACGACACTTCTTTGGAAAAAATATTGGACTAATACAATTTTAAAAAAAAAGTAAATAAATGGAAGATCACATATAACCTTAAACTCTCAAACTATAGTGAGGATAAAGACGGCAAGGATTCATTCAGCTGAAAATTTACGAGTTCATAAACAAACAGATTCCTTTAGAACTTTTTAGGATGGTCACTAAGAATTAAAATGCTATTTTTTTTGACAGTTGCATATTTGGGCCTTAGTTAAAACCTGTTTATAATGAAAGAGAATTAGTGTGTTGTCTTGAATAAGAAGTGGCTGGAACTAAATGGCATATCAGTTTTACAGCTCTTTTGTGAAGACGTTGTTAAATTTGTATGTAGCAGTAACATGAGAGCTTTGAATAACCTCATAAGGGTGTTTATTGGTTACTTGAGTTGATTAATGTCTTCAGTGCATTTAGGCTCTGATGCAGCAAATGACTTTCACATGCTTAAAGTTAGATGTTTGTATGTAGTCCCACTGGAGTCAGTAGGGCTGCTTACCTACCTAAAGTTAAGAACATACTTAAATACTCCTCTCAGTTGAAGCCTTTGTGCAAGTCTGTGTGCAAACTAGGAAGTTGCTTGTGCAGATACCCAGTTTGGCAACTAAGAAGTTGGTTGTGTATATACTGTGTCCTTAGTTTCATGCCTAGCAGCAGTAAATGTACATGTAACGCCGACAGACAGGATCCAATCGGGGACCTCTGGAGCTTAGTGCATGAGCCTCTACCACATGAGCTAAAAGCCAGGTGCCTGTTAGCTACAGCTGTAGAGCAGAGTCATTTTATTTCTCTCTTTAAGTGGTCTCGGTGCCATTAGATTCGACAGAACACCACATCCAGAGGGTGTGTGGGTTACATACACACATGTGGGAGCAGTTTTTTGCATGTGAACCTCAAATTGTCAGAATGTGGCCAGTAAAGTTGAAGAAAGGAGTCCTTGTTGACTGTTAGGACCTTCCCCATGGAGCTTACTTCGAAGAAAGTGTGGCTACTGCTAGCGTATTTTTATGCACAGAATAGGCGTGACTTTAAGGAAGTTGATTATATTTTACCAGAGACCTCTTGACATCTTTGCATTTTGATTTTTTTTTTTTAAATCTCTGGAGAGAAACCCGTCTCTAATAGCAACAGTGTTATTTTAGCTGACATGAACTTTGGTCTCCATTGCAGTGAGCTAGTCAGGCCATGGAATCCTGTTGCAAGATTTGCATCTAGTTTGACAGTTCAGCCTAGAAAGCCCCTCTTTGTAACTTGAAAAGGTGAATATTTTCAGACTGGTTAGGACAACCTAATAAAAGATGATTGGACAGTTTCAGTTGCCTGTATAATTTCCATTATGTACCACAAAAGAATGTTCATCATCTCACAATTGCCTACTATTGTTGTAAAATGGCATTACCTTTAGAGATTGCTTGGGTTGCACATCCAGTTCATAAACAGTAAAGGACTCATAGAATTTATCCTAAAAATATTTTAAGGTGCTTTGTCAGGAGGTAGAATTTTGTATGCAATTTTATTTAAAGCATATGGGTTCGATTTAAAGTGAACAACTTGTAATATAATTTGCTTAATGTTTCTATGAATGGTCAGATGCGAATGCCTCCTAGACTATTAGAAGCTGAAGGTCATGGTAGGTGTGATTGGGAAGGTAATTTCTGATAGATTTGCAAATAATGCCTTTCATTTGATGTATGACCTTAATGTAATGATGATTTTGGCATTCTTAATATGCTCATTACTTGAATCGGTACTCCACTAGGGTTTTTGACTTCTTACACAGAATTTTGTATAGGAGGAAATATTTTTCTGTAATAATAAAAGTCAGTTACCTTGTACAGAGTTAGGCTCAAGAGACCTAAGTCTTCTAAGCAATTATTTCTTGGAAAACCTTGTCTGGTAGTTTTCTTGTTCTTAAACTTAACTTTTTGTGATACTGTGGTGGTGGGGATGTCATTTAAAAAGAACTGTTAAGCTTTACTGCAGTGTAATATGGAAGAATTGAATAACTATTAATATATTCTGAGTAGTAAAACCATTTCCTCTCTTTAGTTATAAGACAGCACCAAAAATAAGTTGGTTTAATTTAAAAATATGTTATTGAAGATAGATCTTTGATTATTATTATTTTTGCTAAAACAGTTTATCTATATAATCAATCATTTTTGTGGTCGGAATGCCCATTTTCTCATTATGTGCAATATAATATATGTTATGCGGTATAGAACCACTCTGGAGATGACAGAAACATTTTTCAGTATAGAAATTTTGCAGTTCCCACATCAGAATGGTTTCTTTGGTGTTGTCAGTATTTAAACCAAGGAGGCAAGTAGATACTGCCTTTCAAGGAATAATTTGGATCACACAAAAATGATTTGATCTAATGAACTCAAGTGTCTAAATAGTGTCTGATAAACAGATGGATCCATTGAGAAGACAAGGTGGGTGAGATAATATCTTTTATTGGACCAGCTTCATTTGGTAGAGAGACAAGCTTTTGAGCTTACACAGAACTCTTCTGCAGGTCTGGGAAACTTACTCAGTGTCAAAGCTAAATACAAGATGGAACAGATCGTTTAGCATAAATAGTTAAAACATATTTCAAGGGACTGTTCAAGGTGAAGTGACCTGTTAACACCCCTCCATTCATAGAGAGCAAAGAGGTGGGAGGGGAGTAGATGGGGGTTTGTTATAGCTTGTAACAATTCATAAATGCAGCATCTCTGTTCAGTCCATGATTTTCAGGGTTTAGCAAAATTAGGAATTTAAGCTCCCAGACTCATCTCTTGAAAGTAGTTATTATTGGGGAACTTAATACACTGGAGGAGGTATACAACATGTTTTGATAGGCATGTGTAGGACCTGTGGATTTTGAAAGGTGTATTGATCATCATAGCAGTAGAGATATGTCTGCAGGTTTTGCATCTTTGTTCTGGCAGGGTCGGGTGTTACTTTGAGTTGATGTGTCCTGATCTGTGGTGACCGTGCTTCTGATGATGAGTGTGGAGAAGTTGAAGGGTTGTTTGGAGGCCAGAAGAGAGGATTCAGGAAATATTTCTTTCAGGATATGGTCCCCATTGGGTATGGGTTGTGTTGTTTGATACCCCATATGGGTTCCAGTGTGGGATGGTAGGTGACAACTAGGGGCGTGGTTGGAGGGGGGTTTATTTCTGTATTGAACCAGGTTCTTTTGGAGTATTTGGGTGGCCCATTCCAGGACGTGATCTACTTTTCTGATGGTGTGTCCTTGTTTGGTGAAGGCGGTTTTGAGTGTGTTAAAGTGTATATCCCAGTCTTTCTCTTCAGAGCATATTCTGTGGTATCTGAGTGCCAGACTGTAGATAACAGATTTCTTAGTGAGTTTTATGTGGTTAGTGGATCTATGATAGTAGGTATGGTGATTCCTGGGTTTCCTGTATGTAGTTGTCTGTAGGGTTCCATTGCTGAAGCTGATGGATGCTAGTGTGGGAGTGTTCCGGAGAGAGTATAATGGATGGGTGGTGGCTGTTGAAGTTGTGGTGGAAATCTGTGAGGAAGTTTAAACTGTCTGTCCAGAGGATGAAAATATCATCATTATATCTCAGGTATATCATTGGTTTCATGGTGCATTTGTCCAGAAATTCTTCTTCAGGGGTGGCCCATAAAGTTGTTGTTATTGGACACCCATCCTGGTACCCATGCACAGGCGCCGACTTCCTCCAGGTCCCGGGGGTGCTCAAACCCACACTCCGCCCCAGGTGCCACTCCCACCCAACCCCTTCCCTCAAACCTCCACCCCAGCTCTGCCCCAGGCCCCGGCCCCGCCCCACCTCTTCTCCCAAGTCCTGGCCCTGCCACTTCGTGCCCCCACTCTACCCCCGCTGTGCCTCTTCCCGCCCAGTTTCACCTCCTTCCCCAAACGTCATGAAACAGCTGATCGTGGCGGGGGAGGAGTTGATTGGCAGGGCTGCCAGCAGATGTGAGATGCTATGGTTGAGTGTGGGGGGCTGGCTGCCGGTGGGTGCTAACCACCCACTATTTTTTTTCCATGGATGATCCAGCCCGGAGCACCCACAGAGTCGGCGCCTGTGTACCATGGCTGTTGCCATAGTTTGGACAAAGAGTTTGTTGTTGAATGTAAAACTGCTATAGGTGAGGATGAAATGGAGGAGTTGGGCAATGTGTTCGGGGTGGATATCTGAGGTTTCTCCACTGTCTTGTAAATTTGTGAGGCAGGCAGCTATACTATCACTGTGAGGGGTGTTGGTGTATAGGGAGGTGACATCCATGGGGACATGGATGGTGTTTGGAGGGAGTTTGTTAATATTGCGGCATTTGTGAAGGAAGTCAGTTGTGTCCTGCAGAAAGCTGGCCCTTTGTGCAGTGAGTGTTTTAAGGATGGTTTGCATGAGTTCCAATACGCCTTCAGTTCCCTTGAAGCGACAAAGAGTCCTGTGGCACCTTATAGACTAACAGACGTATTGGAGCATAAGCTTTCGTGGGCGAATACCCACTTCTTCAGATGCATGCAGTGGAAATGTCCAGGGGCAGGTATAAGTATGCAGGGAAGAGTCAGGCTAGAGATAACGAGGTTAGTTCAATCAGGGAGGATGAGGCCCTAACCTCATTATATCTAGCCTGACTCTTCCCTGCATATTTATACCTGCCCCTGGACATTTCCACTGCATGCATCTGAAGAAGTGGGTATTCACCCACGAAAGCTTATGCTCCAATACGTCTGTTAGTCTATAAGGTGCCATAGGACACTTTGTCGCTTCTACAGATCGAGACTAACACGGCTACCCCTCTGATACTTCAGTTCCCTTGTTTGTCTATATTAGGAAGCATGTTAGAAGACCCCTGCGTGAGTTCATGTGGGATGATTTTCTCTTGGAGTGGTTTGGGGAGGATTTTATGATGTCCTTAAATTCCTGGGTAAATTGTGATGGGGGGCCTTCTTTGAGTTCTTTATAGTAGTTGATGTCTGAGAGTTGTTGGTTGGCCTCGTTAATGTAGTCATGAGGGTTGAGGACTTTGTCTGCTAGTTTGATCCCTATCTGGTGGTTAGATTTCAGGGACTGTATAGCTGTCCTCTTAGCAGTGGAAAGATTGTGGTGGATGGGATATTTGTTAAAGATGTAATTGATAGAGTGTGGTTTCATCCACTTTGTGGTGGCCAGATTATTCTTTTTTCTTATGATTGTTGGTGGTGATGTGGTAATTTTGTTTGGCTTCCCCCTTCCTAATGGCTGTGAAATGGCATTTCACACTGACTTTGTGGGCAGATTTCCACTGTCCTCCATGGTTGTGATAAGAATTTAATTGCCCCAAACTCTAAAGCTTGGATTCAGACCACCAGGCCATGCCTCTGGGTTTGCCTACACAGCACATATTTTGCTAGCATTTTGCCAAAGCTCCCTAGTGGACACACAGCTTATACACGCAAAAGGAGTTATTTTTCTGGCACCTCCGTTAACGACAAGCTATACCAGCACAAGTAGTCTTTTGCCAGTATTACCGCAAAAGTAATTATTGCAAAAGGGCTTTTGTCCAGCATGGTTTGTGCGATTTCTCTCCATCAAACCCCTCTTCCGACCCCCAGTTGACGTTGCTATGCTGGCAAAACTTTGTAGTGTAGATCAGACATCTGACAAATGATGCAGTTCAACATTGTTCCTTTCCCCCACCGCTGCTATTCAAACAACTCTGGGGCCAAAGATGACTTATTTCATTAGTGTACTTACTTCCCTCATTGATGACAATGTTTCAGAGGTCAATTAACTTCTTAGAAGTTCCTGTGGAGGTAAGCCTCAGTCACATAGGGTCAAATTCTCTCCTGGCACAACTCTGCTGACCTCGGAGTCTATTAACTTCCATGGAGTTGCATCAACAGAGAATTTAGGCTGGAATCTGGATCACCAAATCAGCACATTTGTGATCTACAGGTAGGGTGAATTTTATTCCTTGTAGGTGTATGGGTTTTTTTTTACCTGTGCAGTTGCAAATCCATTGTCCAGGTCCCTTATCTGACCCTCTGCAACTCTCCTCGATGCATCCCTGGACAAACTGTGCATCATGACATGTAGAGACTTTCATAAACCTTGTGTCCTGCTAATTCTGAGCATGAAAACTGTGATGATTCCACTGCTTTTAAAAATATTGTGCCTTCCAGCACCATGCAAAGGGAGGCAGGATTTGCTACATTATAATTTTGTATAAACAACTCCAAAACAAATAGCATAGTTGTGTGATACACATACCGTTAGATCACGGCACTCTTAGAGCAGGTGTCTCAGGATAGTTGTACCTAGAAAAGAAAATAGGCTCTGCAGAATTTCTCTCACTCGTGCTAATCCTTCGCATTTGCTGCAGCCCCTTGCTTATGGTAAGGATCCGATGGGAACTACTAATACAGGTTGTAAGATTTTAAATACCTTTGGCAATTCAGTGGGTTTCCAGGACAAAATGTGCATTTTGATCCTCAAAATGCAGATCATTGTATAAAATGGTGTGTGCCTCACAGGTAAGAATGACTGCCTTTACAGTATTGTACATATGACTAGTCCTAAAACTAGCCCATAGAGAGACATGGAAAATGGAACATTTAAATGAGGGGCTAAATTTTACCAAGGTTAATTTGGATTCAAGTGTAGTGAAAGCAAGAACAGTGAGCTATTTCCAGTGCTTTAGACAAAGAAGTCAAGAATTGTTTTATTTTTCCAAATAAGGCTAGTGCAGAGCGTCAGTTTGCTGGATAGTTAAGTCTTATTTAATACAGAAAACTATGTAAAATAAAAGATTAGGCAGCGATCCTACAATATAATGGGCCAGGTCCTCGGCTGATGTAAATTAGCACAGATCCATTGAAGTTAAAAGAGCTATGCCGATTTACACTGTCTGAGGATATGGCCCAATACATTTCCACAAATAAAAAACTCTCTTATGGATATCCTGGCAAGTGTTGACTTGGTCTGTACTCTAAATTAGACAGAATGCCGCTATTCAGTAGTGGTACGGAGTGCAGCTGTTACTCGGCTGCACCAGTGAATAATGGACAAAATATCGGACTCAAGATCCATTATTTCCTATATAGAAATAAAGCCACTAGAATAAAAACTTGATCATGAAATCACAGTGTCACATTTGGAAAATAAACAGCTCAGCTTTGCCCAGAGCAGCAGTAAAACATTTTTCTGTTCCATTCACATCTCTTAGCTTAAATACATGTCCGGCATTATAGTGTCACTCTGTTCTTGGCCACAAGTGTAGCAAAAGCATGTCTTTCAGGAAGCAATTTTCCATGCTTGGTCTCAGTCTGGGAACATTCTTTTTTCCTAAATTAGATTAATATTGGTTTAGCCCCTTTCTCTTGTTCCTGCCCTTTCTTTATTGTCTGACCTGGTAGTGATCTTGCTCTCTGATTCCCCTCCTATGATATTGGGAGCTATATTCACTTGCTCCGATCATCTTTCTTCTCCAGATACTGCCCTTATTCAACAGAGAGAGATCTGAACAGAGGAAGCACTTCAAGATCACCAGTGAGACCAGCTCCCAACACCATAGGGAAGGGCAGAGACCTGGGATATACACATGTTTAGGCACCTAAAGATGCAGTTACGTTCCCAAGTACACCATTTAGGTGCTTTTAACAGCTTTTAAGGGTAATTAGGTGACACATAAGCATAGGAAGGCAGGTGCTCAGGGAGCACCTGGTTCAGGTATGAGAATGCAACTAGGCACCGTGGTATCTAGAGATTTGTGCCTGAAACTGCTGAGCTGGGGGACACTGAGCACCACTGTAAATCTGGCCTCGGGGCTGTAGGGGTACAGTGCTCAGCCTTAGGACCAAGTAACAGGTCCTGGGCTTGGGCAATGTCCATAGGGATTAACTTGTGATAAAATTACTGATGCACTATTTTTGACATGCACTGGTTTATTTTGCAATTAATTTCTTAGGGCTGGTCTACACTAACCCCCCATGTCGAACTAAGATACGCAACTTCAGCTACGTTAATAATGTAGCTGAAGTCAAAGTATCTTAGTTCGAACTTACCTGTGGTCCACACGCGGTGCGCAGGCTCCCCCGTCGACGGCGCTTACGCCTCGCATCGAGCTGGATTACCAGCGTTGACGGGGGAGCACTTCCTGGTTCGATTTATCGCGTCCAGACAAGACGCGATAAATCGAACCCAGAAGATCGATCCAGCGCCTCCGATCTATCCGGTAAGTGTAGACTAGCCCTTAGTTTGATTCTCAGTAAGAAGAGACAGTGAATTATTCAGTTATATACTTTTACGATTTGTCAAAGCTGCTAGATGAGACAATACAAAACTAGGCAATATTACATACACGTAAGATGTTAGGGTGGGGGGCAACTAATAGAACAGAAGACATACATGAATTGGCGAGTGAGGGAGGGGACTGGAGCGGGAGAGAAAGGTAGGAGGGGTTAGGTGGAATGGAGATATAGCATTCTTTGAGCCATCTCAATATTTTGCTTTTATCCAAATGTATCTGAAAACAGGGTCCATACTTCTGTGTGTTCATATAATTGCTCTCTACAGCAACAAGCTATTCTTTCTTTGGCTCAGACAGCTTCAAATACCACTGCTCTGTTCTGGGGATAAGCCTACTTGTCTGTTTATAAAATCATGCACTTGGTGATTACTGCAGCCTTCAAGAACCAAAGTTTTTATGGTGGAGTTAAACCCAGTTTAACTAGTAAATAGCCTAAGATATAATTTTCAGCTGATGTTTATCTGCTGAAGCTGAGTACTATTTTAACTCGTGTCCAGTTCTGTCTGAATGATAGACAGCGCCATAGCATATGCATCAGGGTTTCTTTTGCTTTGGCCTGGTCTACACTAGGAAATTAGGTAGGTATAGCTGTGTTTATCAGGGGTGTGAAAAATCCACCCCGAGCGACTCAGTTAAACCCACCTAACCCCCAGTGTAGACAGCACTAGACCAATAGGAGAATTCTCCCGTCGACCTAGCTGCCGCCTCTTAGGGAGGTGGATTACCTGCACTTATGGTAGAACCCCTTCCGTCGGCAAAGGTAGAGTCTTCTCTGAAGCTCTACAGCAGCACAGCTGTGCCACTGCAGCATTTGAAGTGTAGACAAGTCCTTTGTTACAGCGCCAATAAACATCAAAGGATAAAACCTTTTTCTTGTGCAACCTCTGTGGTGTCCAATACACTGTGACTAATTCTTTGTGTTGTACCAAGCGGATGCCGATTGTCTCTGTTACTTTTTTGATTTGGCTCTTGAGCTCCTGGCAACTGCTATATCAGGGATATCCAAGGCATACAACTCTGTTCCAGGGGGCATAACGTGATGTTACAGGCAGATTATGCCCTTCTGTGTGTATATCTAAGCCAGAAACCACAATTCCAGTCCTTTTATTGCTAATTCGAACATTGAGATTGATATCTGGTTACTAAATAAATTAAGTAACATCAGAACTATTGGAAATCTGGTTGTCATGTGGTTGATCTTTCACTGGAATTTCCATGGGCAAACTGATACAATTAGGTACCTAGGTATAAAAGCACTGGCTTATTTTGAGCTTTCTGAAGAACTAGAACTGAGCATTTTAATCCATAGAGAACATACAGACTGACAAATTTTTGGAGAAATTGCACTGAATATAGAAATAGCATTATGAGGAATATTAAATAGAAATGTGTATGTTTTGGAGAATATCTCCTTATACAGCAGATTACATTTGTAATAGATACATCTAAAGTGTATACAGTAAAAAATATAAAATGTGAATGCCACTGAACTAAAGCCAGCGCATTTTGAAAAAGACATGTAATAACAATGAACTCTACTCTAAACAGTTTGGCAATGGAATATAACACAAAAAATGCATGCACCCAAAACAGTCAACAATAACACTAAGAATGCTAAGGCTACATTAGATAATTCTTTGGCATTGGAATATTGTATTGAGAATTCATCTTGTCATGAGACTGATATAATTAGATACACTGAAGGACATTGACATCCTAAGAATTTAAAGCATTAGAAAAACTCAAATGTCTTATTTTTTTCAGTAAAAATAAAAAGAAAGACTAATAGGTGGTCTAGTTAAAGCAAATACAATTTTAAATGGCCCATATAACATTGTTATAGATTATATTAATCATAAATCTAAGGAAATGAGGAAGCTTATTGAAAGTTAAAATAGAAGCATGTTAAAATCAAACCTAAAGAAATGTTTTGTTTTCTTTGACATGAAGTACTATGAATCCTATCCATCAAAGTTGTTTAGGCTGCAGCACTGTGGCCATTGAAAAATAATGATAGTGTATCTTGGGGGAAGGAGTTGAGAGGTTTGTAAGGCAAAACCCCTGCAATAAATTTCCTGAAATGTATGCACGCTTGTACTGAAGACTAAATATAGTGGTATAACTTTGTGAGGTAGAATCTTCACACCAACTAATTGTTAGTTGACTAGCATCTAGTCATTTTATATCTATTTGTCATATTTTATCACATTTTATCATATTTTATCATATTTATCATATTATATCATATTTATCTAGTCATTGCATTTTAATATGCAAAATATTTGAGAGAAAACTACATTGAAAAAGTCAGAATGAGAACTACACAATAAAAATATTTTTGCCCATAAATTATTGAAGCTTGCAGGGGACTGACATTTGTGTCTTTGAAAATCTCTCCCTTGGCGACATGATCACTGCCCCAGTCTAAACTGGACATATAACACTTCTGAAAGTGTGAGATAGAATGGTAAGAGCAGGGAGAGACATAACTGATAGTTGTTGTGAAGCTGGGTAGGAGAAGCATGTTTACAGACGTAAGCTCCAAACCTTTTCCTGGAGATGCACATGTAGAGAATTGCTGTTCTAAAAAGGAGAGAGTGCCTCATCAGATTGGTTATTCTAATAAAGTGATGATGTTTTTTATTGTGCTATATGGCAGTTGTTAAGCCCCTATAAAATACATGGCCAACTGGAATGAGGCTAAAATGCCATTCAAACATGACATCATTCTGAGCCAAGGTTACATTTATGGCACATGGAACATGCCCTGTTAATTTACTCAGATTGCAGATTTGTTTTCCATAGAAAATAGACTTAATCTTTTCCAATCTAGCTCCATGCCCAAGGATATTATAGTACTTCTGTGGCCACCTATTTTGACCACTGCCAGATGCAAATTTACCTGCCATATCCCGAAGACCTTCTATTAAGTTCCAGCATTCACTTGGCCCCCTTGACCCTGGAAACAGCAAATCATCAAGATTGTGTTAAACCAATTTTATACCTGCTTTTTAAACTAAAGCGTGCATCAAAAAGTTCTAAAACACCATAAATAAGGGGGAAACTCATTATATTGTGAGTCATTGAGTATCCCATAGATAATTATTTCTCAATGTCAATTTCTCCTTCATAACTTAAGACCCAGGCATGTTTATAGCTTTGGCTGTTGTGTAGATTCACAATAAAGGTAGCCCACGGTGGAACCTCAGCATGAACACCCGCAACCCCTGAACTTTTGCATGTGAGCATTAAATCTAGATCCAAATTCAGATCTGAATTTTTCAGTTAGCATTCTATAATGGGCTGAACCAGAACTCCCAACTGTGCTTTAAAAACAAACCAATAAGCACTGTTCAAATTCTGAGGGCATTTGGAATCGAAAACCAAACCCAGAGAACTTGTTAGTTGGGTTTATTTCTGGTTCATTAACGTGTAGAAACTTAACAATCTCTTGGAATCCTGATTAGCAGTTCTGTTACTTTGTTATGGACAAACAGGTTTGTTTTGTAGTCAGAACACATGACATTTCTTTGAAGATATGCCAGTTTCTCAGGGTGCCCAGGAGTGAGTGTCACCATGTTACCCGCCTGCCTCAGCTAGAGAGAGACTTGCTGGTGCTAAAGTGAGTGTCTGCTCCCTGATACCCCAAGTCTGTTAGCCACCTGAACAATCTACTGAGAACTCTGTTAGACCTTATTTTGCCTTGCAGGTTAACCATAGATGGATCCCAATCCCTGAGCCCCTCTGAAAGCGTCCCCCTATAGTATGCAGTCCTTAACCACTGGACACTCACAGAAATTACCCGATAATCTGTGCCCAAATAAACAGTCACCATGATTGCTACAACTCAGGATTGGGTCCTTTATAACTTTACATTACTGAAATATATTTATAGTGAATCAACCATCACCAAAGGTTAAGTCTTAAGAGATAGTGAGTAAAGATAACAAGTGGAAACAGAAATGGTTATACATATAAAACTAAACATATAACACAATCCTAGGTTTAGACTGATGAATGATTACACTTCCTATTTAACAAAGTTGTTTTTCTCCCAAGGATTCAGTCTTTGACAGAGCTGCTAGTTTTCAGGCAAAACCAGGATCCAAGTTTTTATTGATCTCTCACGCCCTTCAAGGGGTTTCCTGAAGAAATGGATACCCAAATGGCTTGTTGCTTCTCCTTATTTTTCCCCCAAACACATTGTTTTGTCTCCATGCCAAGATGACCCCCAGTGGTTTTCTTCCTGCTGTGCTGGCTCCAAGATGACTTCACACCCTCATGTTGACCTGGCATGTAAATATAGCTCCTGTTACAAATGGCTTACAATGCTTAATTTGCATCAGAGATAGGGACAGATGAATAGATGTACTTTGTCTGTGAGAAAACTTGTTTGTCAGCTCTGCCTTGTTGCATAGTTTAAAACATATTTTTAATAGGAACACATCTCCTTTCAATATTGTATGCATGAATATCTTGCAATGCCTGTGTGTCACTGGCTTTCATTAGATACCTTATAAGACACTATTTATGGATAAATATCATGGAAGCCTTGTGTTTAGGTGTAGTGAATTTGTCAGGCCTGATGTGAGTTGCTAACACAGTAGTGAACCCTTTGCCAATGGGCCCCAATGTGCCTCTGTATCACAGAAGCAAATTTGGTGCCCAAAGAAATAGGGTGCATAATTTATTAGCTATTTGCTGAGGTTCCTAGAAGGTGACAATGCAGCAGATTGTTAATGCAAGTGTTTGACTGAAAACGGTCAAATTATTTTAAAAGTAGAGGAGAACACGATGTGACAAATGGGAATGACAAAATACATCCTGGCTGGTCAGTGGAGATAATATAAGAAGGACTAAAGGAAACAATTTCAATACAGGCCAATTTAACAGTAGCTAACAATGTAAAATTATTTCATATAAACATATGAAGCTTAATAGATACTTAATGCATTTCTGTTTATTAAATTATAATGTATGATGGCATGTGTTTAATAGGATTAAACCTAGCTTAAACTGAAAAAAAAAAAAAAGCTATATTTTTCAACTTTTATAGTTGACTCACGGGGCCAAATTCTGCTCTCCCTGGCAACTGAGTGAATCACTGAAGGTTGCCTACTGTTCTTGCTGCCCGTCCAATTCAGCAGAAGTGAGTACAGGAATTGTTTCCTCTGTTGCTGTATGTGCCGCCACCTGACTTTTATCTCACTCTGGAGCCTTATCTGCCCCATTGCAACACAGTAATGAGAAACTTGTCCATGACCACCCTTTAAACCCTTCCTTTTGTTGGGGAAGACAAGGGTGAGCCTACTAGCTGTTGAGAGTAGATGGATAGAACAGGCTGTGACGGGTTGGGTCACAGAGACCTGCTTGGTGCTGCCACCTGGTGCGCCAAGGCTACTTTTACCCCTGCTTCCAGGCCTTTTCCAGCTTGAGACTCCCGAATCCTGTCTGTTTTGAGCCAGATTCCACTGATCTGCTGCAAACACAGACTCCGGTCCGAGACAAGTCCACTAACCACGGTAAGGCTCCTGGAAGCGCTCTTTCCTTTGACACCCAGGTGCCCAGCTCCCTAAGCAGTCTAAACTCTTAATACATCCGTTTTACCCTGCATAAGGCTTATACAGGGTAAACTCATAAATAGTTCGCCTTCTATTTCAAAGATAGAAAGATATGCACAACTGTTTGCCTTCCCCAGGTACCAGCTCGTACTCCAGGAAACTTAATAAGTAAAAAGTGATTTTAATAAGTACAGAAAATAGGATTTAAGTGATTTCAAGTAGTGACAGACAGAACAAAATGAATTACTAAATAAAATAAAATAGAACACGCAGTTCTATGTCTAATCACCCTGTGTACAGATAAAAACCTCACTAGGTCCAGTAAACAGGCTATCTTCCTTCTAGCCTGGGTCCAGCAATCACTCACCCCCCTAATGTGTTTGTCCTTTGTTCAGTCTCTTTCAGGTGTCCTTGGGGGGTGGAGAGCTTCTTTCTTTTGCCAGCTGAAGACCAAATGGAGGGGTTTCCTCGGGGTTTAAATATATTTTCTCCTCTGGGTGGACACCCCTCCCTCTCCCTGTGTGGCATCCAGTTACCAAAAGGAGTTGGGGTCACATGGACAAGTCACCTGTCTATGCACAACTCAGTTCCTTCTCAGACCAGCCACATTCCTGGCAAAGTTCAGATGTGGATTGGGGTCTGCAAGTTCTATTGTCTGTTAAGTGCTTCTTGACTGGGCACTTAACCTGCACATTCCTTTCTCAAGAAATACAACCAATATTCATAACTTCAACTACAACAATGATACATGCATATAAACGGGAGGAATAAATTCAGTAGGTCATAACTTTCACAGAGATATGTTACATGGCACATGTAGCATAAAGCATAGTCCAGTTACATCATGTATACATTTATAAGCATATCCCCATACAGTTTTATGGGGTACACCGTCACACAGGCCCTTCCACTGTCCTCTGAAGTCCTCCCCAAAGATTCCAAAAGGGTGAGGGAGACTGGAGTTGGAGTCCTCGTTGACGTTCTTGAAAACAGTGAAGAGCTTTCCTTTCAGGCTGAAACAAAATACCAGGAGAAAGCATAACACAGGGGTCAGCCATTGCAATAGTTACCGCTTAAAGAAAACTTTTGTGAAATAAATAAATAAGTTGAGATTTACAGTAAGTTCATGGTGCAATAGTAGCATTTTGTACAATTTTATTGTGAAATTTTGCACATATTAGACCAATTCTCTTTCATCTGTGCTTTAATTTGGTAGGATCTGTGCTAAATTTCTTTTTCTGAGCTTGGTGATGAGCCTCTTGTTTTCTCTTTCTCCTTGAGCATTGTAGCAAAGATATGCTAGAGCATATACTGCAGCCCCTGCCTGATCCCAGCATGGCAGATAAGTAGAGATGAAGCCTAGAACGAAAACCTTCTTCTGGACCTGCTGCCATGTAGAATACCTGAATAGAGAGCTCTGCTGGGTTTGTGTCCAGAGGGAAATTCCATCCAGCCCAAGTAGGAATTGCCTAGGCTAGGTTCACCCCGGCCAGGAGAAAGCCAGCTTGTTCAGGAAAAGCAGAGAATTGACCAGCAGCGCCCTTCTCAAATGCACGAATGTTAATAGAAAGCAAACTTTGAAGGGGTACTGATGTGGCCAAGCTGAATTCCTTTATAAAAATGTGAGAGAATATTTGTGGAAAAATTTTGCCTGGCTCAAACCTGTAGCTACATGTATACATGTATAAGGAGGAAGCCCATGGCATTTAGATATCAGCTCTAAAATCTGGCAGACCTTTAAATACAAAAAAGTGTATCTACTGACATGTCAGAGGAGCTGTATATCCAGTTGAGTCACATCTGGTGAGCGTAGAGCTCCCATCAACTTCAGTAGAAATTCCAAGTCAGGGACCACTTGCTGTGTTAGGCCCCTGGTTTGTGTACAGCACATCATCAGCTTGTGTTAATAGTGTTTGAATGTTAAAGTGATGGGGAAAAAATTAATTCGCTTAGTAATTTGTAACTCTGCAGTATTTGTATTAAAGTTCCCCCCCAGTAGTTACAAATTAGATTTCAAAACATAATTGTAGCTCCAACATGAGATTAATCAAGTATGTTATTATATAATGTTACTTGTGAACAATTAAAACCTTATAAAGTTGAAAACAAATATGAAGGAAATATGCATATACATATAATGCTAAGGTTGGGAAGAGCTTAATTTGATTAGATGAATGCATTGAAGATTAAAACTATAATAAACTGAAATCACAACGTCGCTTAGATGCATTTGTTTCATACAGTAATTTAATAAGATCACTGAAGCATGCAGAAGAAAAATATAACACTTTTATCATTTATTTTCTTCTCACTTGAAATAAACAGAACATGGTTATGGGGTATTTCAAGTGGTGGGGGGTGAGATGTTGTTTGATCTATAATTCATCTTATGTTTTCAATTAAAAATAATTCAGGAGCTTCATCATTAAAATAAATTAAACAAATAAACTATAACTATAAGATACCACTGATTATCATCATATTAATTAGTGGCTACAGTTGAAGTTTCCTGTCTCTTGAAAGAGTTTAGTGGTTTGAGCCATTTTGCCTAAATCTAAAATGGGAACGTCCTCTGAAACCAGTAAGTAACACAACTGCATTTTTAAGATTGCAGTGATTTCAAGGTTCTTCCAGTTTGAGGAACGCACTGTATCCTAGACTGAGGGCTTGTCTACACCTCTGCTTAAGTCGATGTAAGTTACCTCACTCAGGGGTATGAAAAAGCTCCCCCACCCTGAGTGACGTAAGTTACAACGACTTAAAGGGGTGTCTACACTGTGCTGTGTCGGCGGGAGACGCTCTCCCACCGACATAGCTTCTGCCTCTTGTTGAGGTGGAGTGATTATGCCGACAGGAGAGCACTATCCTGTTGCTATAGCTCATCTTCACCAGATGTGCTACAGCGGCATGGCTGCCTTGTATAGACTAGCCCTTAATAAACTACATGACTGAGGGAACAAGGAACAAAACAAGCTTTCAAAGCGCTGAATGAATTTCAGTGAGAGTTGCGGGGGAAGTTTTTAAGCTCCTAAATCCCATTTTCAAAAATGACTTAGGCATTTAGGAACCTAAGTCTCAGATGCCTAAGTATTTAGGTCACTTTTGAACATGGGATTTAGGAGCCTGAGTCACATAGGGGCTTTTGAAAATGCGCTTTTGTGAATCCCAGTCTGGCTTGCCAGAATTGTCACAAAAGACTAATATATATGATTTAAAAACCTTCTCTGTTCTCTCCTCCTGTGAAATTCTCTTCTCTTCCCTTCTGAAATTCTTATCTCCTTTCCAAACCCGCACATTAGGGATTTCACATTTTATTTCCAAAACTAAATAGGGAGGAAGGGACTGGAATTGTATATGCAGATATTCTGTATGGCAACAATTCTGGGGACAAGAGTTGTGCTGACTTGCAGAGAGGAAGAGGAATTGTAGGAAGGAGGGAGATGTTTAAAAAATAAATAATTTTGATGCCAGCTCCTTTGCTTTTTTCACGGAAGGGAATGAAGAATCTAAGACAGCATCTCTTTTATAGCAAACACATTGAAAATTCTAAGCACAGAAGTAAGTTTGTGCATAAGGATTACAGTAGCCAGTCAAAATAGAGTGAGAAGAGTATTTGCATTATAGCTATAGAACATATAGTTTATATGCAAATATTAGCCCCCCAATTAATTAAAGCACAAATAATAACTTAACGGGGTGGGAGGGGAAGGGGAACAGGAACAGTGCAGTTATGCGTCAGTAGCCATACAACATTGGTGCACTCTGATTGTCTGAGACCGTAATATCAGAGTAGAAATAGAATTATCTTGCAAAGCCAAAATACTCAGCATAAGTGAATTGCAAGTAGTCATGTGATTTAAAATATTTATTAAGATATGAAGAGAGTAAAAACAGGAATGGGAAAAAAAAACCCATGGTGTAATTATTGATGAATTGTGGATGGACAAAAGCTTACACTATTGCTGATGAATAATTGATCGGCCATACTATGTGTTCAAGCTACTTTCTGTCATGAGGTTACCCACGTATCATTAGCGCTCACGCGATGTGCAGTGTGTGTGCTTGCACATGATATCTAGGGCTTTGATTGGAATCTTGCAATCTACCTTCAATAAGAAGCTGTGTGTAGGACTCAATCACAGCTTAGTCCCTGCTTCCACTTTGCTCCAGAGGGGAAAGTGAGCTGTACCAGCCCTTTACCTGGCACAGCTTGCCTCCCTCCCTCAACTGAGTGAGCTGTGTTGGTTGGCACTGCACGGGGGGAGTCAACGGCACCTCTGCTTGCCCACCACTGCATGTGGAGGCCAGGATGCCGTTTGTCTGCTCAGGGATCCACATTATTTGGATGCCCCCTCTACAAGGTAGGGGGAGGAATGGGCCCAGATTAGGGTAGGCACAGGAATGGTGCATTCATTACTAAGCGGATCTCCTGGCCAAAATTTTCTGCAATAATGGCAGCTGCATTAAACACCATAGAGCAGCTTTACTGATCTTGTAAAGAAAGATTCAGCATCTCTTTTCCATGCCATTGCCCATGAATAGTTTAGTAAACGTCCTGCACCAAGCCCATTTACTTAGGCTTTGTGTGGGCAGTAGGTTTGACTTAATGGATCCATGCAAATTATTTTGCTTTGCGTGCCCTAAGTTCTCCTTTATTTATTGCCGTACGACAATGCGTAACAAAAGCAACATCCTACTCCAAATGTATTCCCTGCTGCTACAGTCTTCATAACGTCAGTTTCAACATGTTTTGCGAATGTTTCCACTTGTTAACAATACAGCTTTAAACCAGCAGCCCCCATCAGCAGTTTGTGTACAACCTTGATAAATGTCGGTGAAAAGACAGGCCAATGCTTACATCATAGCTGCTCCTTTCTGTGTAGAACTGATAACATTTAGTCCCTTAAATCCAGAGGCACAAGGGCTGTGTGTGTGTGTGTGTGTGTGTGTGTGTGTGTGTGCGCGCGTGCATGTGCACATTTATTTGTGCTGCAGTGCTATACGCTGCGAGCTGGTTGACAAAGTTACAAAGCTCTGTGGGCCCTGGGCTGTCTTTGTTCTGAGCTGTCGACATGCTAGAGAAATTAGGGGAGCCAGCTGAAAGGAATCATAAATTGAGTTGTGATGCTAGGGGAGGGATTTTCAAAAGCATTTAGTATTGGTCTAATTCTGTTCTAGCTGAAGTAGCTAATAAAAGCAAAGGACACCAAATATATGTGGAACGTAAATAACTTTCAGACTAAAATGAATGATATCTTTTGAAATTCGAGAGGCGTGCTGGGGAGTACACGATGCCTAGTCATCATGTAACACAGCAGGGCCCCCGTCAATGCTTCAGGTTGCTGCTAACATATACAAGTTACAGTCATAATAACAGGTGCTGCAAATGGGAGTTTATTTTTTCATCTTTGCTGGACCTCAAAAATGTTCATAAGTGGGTGAAGATTGAAACAGGTTCATATTTTGAGTGGAAAATATCAGCCATGATAGACTGAATTGTCATTTTTAACACATAATAAATACTATAACTAATTACTTAATATACAGCACCCAAACGTTTGCCAGGTATCTCTCCGTTTAAATATGAAGCCTAGGTCCCTGTCCTGAAGAACATGCAGTACAACTTAGTTTCAGACATGGCACAATTGTGGGAGTAACAAAAGAGCACGGTCAGCTTAATGAGAAAGCACAGGTGCTGCAGAAATAAAATTACTCCTGTTACTCCTCTAAGTCTTGTGCTCAGCATGGTGGAGCAAATATACCTATAAATAAAATTATAGTCTACTTATTTTGTGTGGACATTGTATTAGAAGTGAGTCTAACAGAGGGATTTGGATGCAAATCGAGAAATAGCCTAGTAATAAATTAAAATGTCTGTATTTTTTTTATTAAATATAATCCAATTCTAACTCTTTACCACATTTAATAAAAAGCATTTTTCTTGCTCAAAGTTACATGTAGCATGAGTGAAATGTAGTGGCATGCAGTGATGGAGAAAGCATGACATTTTGGCCAAGGATAATGGGGCCAATCGCCACTATTCAAAAACATTTTACTGAATCCCTACATTGTCAGCACAAAGAAGACATGACCTCTGTTTTAGAAGATCTCATCCAAAAACCACAAATACATGAAATTGCTTAATATTCAATGTATGCACGTCAGAGGATTGAGAAATGACTCAGTCATATTAAGACTCTCTCGAACTACATCTGGCACCAGTGAAGGAATTGAGAATTTTGCCCTCAGCTTCACTGAAGCCAAGATTTCACTCTTTGCATTTACTATTCAAAGTTTATATCACTAAGTCATCACGTCTAGCTTTTTAAATAATACTGCCAATTATTTATTACAGCCAGTATTATCCCTCAGTTTTCTCCAGAACTACAGTATGTAACAACATACACTAAATTCTTTCCATTCCAACTTTTAAAAATGTTGCATTATACTGAAGGTCTGATTGATTTCAGTGAAGCCAGACCATAGTGACTCCCAGTATAATAATAGATTTCACTTGAAAAGACGACAATTAATTTCACAAAATATAATGGCTTCAGTTACTATGGAAACCTAGCTAGAGAGAGACTTTTTCAACATTAGAAGACACTTTGTGTATTCAAAGAAAAATTATGTTCTCAGTCGAGGAAACCATGAAAGGGTTCCAAGAAAGAGGAAAATAATATGAAATGTTTGAACCAAAAGCTATTAGAGTACTTCTTTGCAGTGATTTTGTGTGCTCAGGAGAATTTAGCTGCTCCCACTCCTTTACTGCTAGTTTAAGAGCCAGGGATCTTGAGCTCTGTAACAAAGTGCATATTACAGAGGGAGAGTTATCAACTGAAACAGCAACATGGATGAGTTATTTTTCTCCTGGGGGCCATCTAGAAGATATCATACGCAAGCTCATAAATCTCACCTAGAAATGGGATATCCATACTACTACTTAACACTTTTTGTTTCTTTGCTTTGTTTCTTTGCTTTCTCCTTTTCTTGTTACTAATTTGTTCTTACCCCAGAAGTAATTGAACATGTAGGATCAATAATGTGGAAAACGATCACTTTGTTTATTGTACTAGGTCCCGGTTTAGTAAAGCCCTTACGCATCTGCTTAAAGTTAAGTGTTTTTGTAGAATAGAATTGGATTTAACCATGCGCCTAAAGCTAAACACATGCTTAGGGGTTTTGCTGAATCAGGGCCTTAACGTTTTTGTTTTGCCCATGAACATGATATTCTTTATCATTTTGAGTTAGTATTGTGATATATTTTTAAGTTAAGAAAAATAATGTTAAATGTCGAAAGCACCTCATAAAACTGTGATAGTTGTGGGATCAAACTTGCATGTGTTTGTGCAGAACTTACTAGATAACAGGGATAGATCAGAATTTTGCTGTACTAGAGTGAGGTAGAAGAATTGCTTTGGAACCTAGGTTTTCAGGAATGCTGATGACATTGTACTGAGGTCAATGAAATCTGAAGGGGCTCAGCACTTGTGAAAAATCAGGCCTTGATGTCATACGCTGATGTGCGGCAGAAGTCATGTTTACTATCATGATATGACATTGCCTAGTTGGCCAGGTATATTATGAGGATGAGTGGGTGTTTGCTTTTCGTTAAGTGTCTGGTAGAGATCTGATTGAGATTTCTTCTAATTTTGCGCGCGCGCGCACACTCTCTCTCTGACTCTCTCTCTCTCTCTAATATATATAAACAGGTGTATATATAAGTAAACAGTATAGTTCATATACTTTACTGAACCTATCTGTAAAATGGGAATATTATTATGTATTTTCCTTAATGATATATAGCTAGACATGAATGTTTTTAATAATGAAGTATTTTGCGATAATCAGGTAACTGAATTGATAAATGCAAAGTGCTTATTTAAAGGTGTCAAAATTGTGGTTTAAAAACTTTTAAAGATGATGCTTAGTATAGTTATTAGAAGCATCAGATATCATGAAAGAGAGAGCATTGTGAAGCTCAAAAACTTGTTCCTTCCATCAACAGAAGTTGGCCCACCTGCCTTGTCTCTCTCAATATAACTGTAACACGTAATGTCTTCCACAGTCCTGTACTATTAAAAAGGAACAAAATAGTCAATTTCTGGTACAGTAACTCCTCACTTAACGTTGTAGTTATGTTCCTGAAAAATGCAACTTTAAGTGAAACGATGTTAAACAAATCCAATTTTCCCATAAGATTTAATGTAAATGTGTGGGGTTAGGGTCCAAGGAATTTTTTTTTTGGAAAGACAAATATATTTAATAAATTTCAACTGGGGAGGGATAGCTCAGTGGTTTGAGCATTGGCCTGCTAAACCCAGGGTTGTGAGTTCAATCCTTGAGGGGGCTATTTAGGGATCTGGGGCAAAAATTGCAGATTGGTCCTTCTTTGAGCAGGGGGTTGGACTAGATGACATTCTAAGGTCCCTTCCAACCCTGATATTCTATGATTCTATGAAAAGGCATTATATACTGTACTGTACTGGGGTTGGGAAGTGCCCCTGGCTTACCCCACACAGGCACAGCCCGCTGCAGGCAAGTGTGCTAGGAAGCACCTTCACAGCAGCAGCGGCTGCTTCCCCAGAGAAGAATAGCCACCGACTTTGCCAGGGGATACTCCAGGCCCGCCTCTTCCCACCCCCACTCCGGAGCATGCCATGTCCCAGCTCCCCCCCCCCCCCCCAAAAAAAAAAAAAAAAGTCCTAAGCGCTGCCTAACAGCTGTGTGGTGGTTGGGGAAGCGCTGGGAGGGAGGGGAAGGAGGAGGAGAAGAGGAACTTGTGCAATGCTCCCTTGTAAAGTCGCTGCTCTTCCGCAGAATCTTACAAGCAGTGGACAGAGCAGACAGACGAATGACGTTAGAAGGGAGCATTGCACAACTTAAAATGAGCATGTTCCCTAATTGAGCAGCGACAGAACTTTGAAACAACGTTAAGTGGGAGGACGTTAAGTGAAGAGTTACTGTATTAGTATGGTCTGTTATGGAACATGATTCATTTTTTAGTTTCCTGAGGAATTGATCTCTCTAAAATCAACACAGTCTTGACTAAAGAAAAGTTGATACAATGCAGTCTCTACCTGCACATTAAGACTCTTTTTATTTTCTTTTATTTTCAGAGACTGTCACTAAGCTCTTCTGTGCAGGTCTTTTTTTTTTACATCTCATTCTTCAAAGCTGAAGTGTCTTTAATCTATCATGCAGAAATTACTTCTTGTGCAATTCTAAACTCCATACCCTGCAATTTTGTTTGGGGGGACGCCTCCTGCTTTTTAAGGACAGTTCTTCCTGTACAGAATGCATTCAACTGTCTTCAAATTCAGTCACGGCTATTTAATAACAATAGATCTCCTCTCTTAGTTACTCATACCCCCCCCCCCCACATTACCTTAGTGTCTGAGATCTTAACAGTCTTCTTTGTATTTATCTTTGCAATACCCCTGTATGGGAGGAGAGTATTTTTATCCCCGTTTTACATATGGGGAACTGAGGCACATAGAGACTAAGCGACTTGCTAAAGGTTACACAGGAGGTCTGTGGCAGAGCAGGGAATTGAACCTGGCTCTTTCAAGTATTAGGCTTGTACCCGAACCACTGAACGAGCCTTCCATTGCGAGGGGTCTTAAGTTTTGCCGGTGGGCATTCCATCTAAATCATAGAGTGCCAGAGATGGTGGTGTTTTTTCCACATTTGGATACAGTTACCCCGTCTTTGAAAGAATAGTTTAGTGATTACTCTTTAGCATCACCCAGTTGTGTTTGCCAAGATCAGCAAAGGAATGTAATGCCCAAATCTAACCGCAGCTGAAACCAATACTGAATACACAGAAAAAATACTAGAAAAGGAATGTTGCATACGGCTGAACTCAGTGAACTTTCTGAATGCACATGCCCTCTTTTCCAGCCCACAGTCAAAGTAAGTTTTGGTTGAAAACTCGCAGCTCATGACTGCAGAAGGTTTTGTGCTGATCTCAGTCAGTAGCTCTTTGTGAATCTTAGAATTCCCCGTGCGCACCAGTGGGAAGGCCATATGATCTGAACACTGTAACTAAGGTGACTCTTACGTGGCACTTTATTACCATCCTGAACTTCTTCAGAGCAGTAGTGGAAGAGTGCATGAAATTGCCTTTGATGGGAATTCCAACAAATTGGTTTTGGCCTCTGTAGACAAATTGCTAGCAGAACTGATATAGATACAGGGCTCAGTAACATAATACAGACCCAGCATTATCTGCTTGCTACACTTTCTTGTTTGATCCCTACTTCAAATTATCTCAGTGATAGTACCACTCAGAGTTAGATGACACAGCAAGTATCTGAAATGCTCATTTTAGCTGTGCACTATTCAGTATGTCTCTGAGAATAAGGATGACAATCTTTCCTTCCGTGGTTCCCCTAATAGGAGAGTATCTTTTTGAAGCCTGACAGCAGGCAAGGTGTTTTTTAAACTTTTTGACAACAGTTTCAAGGATGACCCTCAGAATGTGTCAATAAGATGATAAAGAGCAAACGTTAATACACACACACACACACACACACACACACACATCTATATATATATATGTATACACACATGCACACATATATACAAATTTGGTTTGAGATAAGTGCAGATAACAGGTATATTTGATAACTTTCTTCCCTGACTTGTGCTGGAGCAAGCATTTAGCCTAGTTACTTCCAAGGATTTTAAAAGGAAGTTTTCTATGTTGTAGTGACTTTGGCAGCATCAATGCTCCGTAAATGTGAAATCTAACATCCCTGATTCCCACGGACATCCCCCGTCCTAATTCGTAGCCTTTGCCTCATCATTTAACCTGTCTTAGCAGGCTAAGTAAAGAAAACAAGCAGACCTTCCAGGAGATTCCTTCATGCACCCTGTCCACTTGCCAGCATTCACAACACAGTGAGCATACTTCTAACTGTTTGGGAAAGTCACCTCTGGTGGATGGAGACAGCTAACTCCTGGTTATTTATATCTTACATTCTTTTTATTTAAGGACACATTTCTGTGGCCTTCATACATCTGTTTGCTCAGTTAAAACTGACTTTCTGTGCTGCAAGTTGATTAAATCAGCCTCAGTCATGTGAATGAAGCTTTCAGACTGATCTAATTCTCCTGAGAGAGTGCATTATTTTCTAATAAATTGTATTTTGAAAATCTCTCCTCTTTGTTTTTTTTAATGAATGAAAGTGTTTGCCCACCATAATTAGGTCAATAAACACAATCCAAACAGGTTATAAAATAAATAAAATATTTTCTCACCAGAGCATGACTGAGTCTTACATATGGTAAGACAACAGTAGAGAGAAATTTGCTCTCGCCCAGACATAGAAGTCACTGGAGTACAATTGATGGGCAGGAGGCACATCTCTTGAAGGACCTACAGGGCTAGGATCCAGGAGGCTGAAGGCTCGCAGGAAAAGAGACAGCTATTTACACAAACTACCCTACACAGACAAACTACCAGAAAGTAATAAGAGAGACTATGGGAAGATGTAATCCTGAGAACAGGAAGGTTAGTTCCATTTGCTCTCTTTCGTGGTAGTGATGAGGGAAATGAAGTAATTGAGGATGTACTTTCTCGTATAGAGTAGGACAATGATGCCACTCTCATACAAGATCTCTCATGTATCTCCTCCTAGTTGATATGACTTTTTTTCCATATCCAGAAGTGTGAAAGTCTAAATCTGTAGCTGACATCTGTCTGTGTCGGTTTCACAGAGTGACAAACAGTTCTCAGCTATGTTTTTAGACTCTATATTCTAGGCATCCTACTATAAATTTGCAATGAAAATTGGAAGGAAAGGGCTGTCTCTTTCTCTTCATATTGTAAATTGATAGATTCATTGCATAACTGTTCTTCATTGTTGACTGTTTACAAAAAAACCACAACATGTTTATTGCTGTCTTTATTCCAGTCATCACTCCTTGGTTATAAGAGGGGTTAACCATACTCCAGTTGACAGCACTATTAAAATTTGTGAGCCATCTAATCTTGAATCTGTACATGTTCACATTAGGACTTCTCTTTCTAGTGGGGCGTATGTGGTTTCTGACCAGGAGTGCTGCTGAATGCAGGTGCAGTTTAGGCTTGCCTATTATATGAATACTGATGAGCAGAAAGCAAAAAAGTTGCCATCTTGCCTTCTATTCCTAAGGTTTCTCATGACTATATATCCAACTGTATAGTGTTGATACAGGGACAAAGCTATTTATATGAAAAATTAATGATAGCTTTAAAGACCTGTCACCTTAGGTGTAGGTGAGCATGTTGCATCATGTATTGATCAAAGAGTTTGTGGATTTGAAACTAGTTTGCAATAACATCACTCAGATGCCAGAAATAAACTATTGTAAAATGATATCTACATCCAAAATGTATATATGAAAAAGCATAACTAGAGTGTCTTACACTTGCTCCAGGTGCTACCTCTTCCACTCACTGACAGACCATGGAGGATAAAGGATAAAAGGAATACTTACTTGTTTCCTATGAGTTATGTAGCTAAATGCATAGGTACTAATATGCAAAACAAAAACAACATCATCTTCTAGTATTAATGCAAAACTAAGGCAACAAGTTCAAGTAATGACATCAGGAAATTCAACAAATGAAGGTTGCTTTGTCAATGTTAACTTGGCCACATTTCATATTCTAGATCAGGGGTAGGCAACCTATGGCACGGGTGCCAAAGGTGGCACGAGATCTGATTTTCAGTGGCACTCTCACTACCTGGGTCCTGGCCACCAGTCTGAGGGCTTTCCATTTTAATTTAATTTTAAGTGAAGCTTCTTAAACATTTTAAAAACCTTATTTACTTTACATACAACAATAGCTTAGTTATATATTAAAGACTTATAGAAAGAGACCTTCTAAAAACGTTACAATTTATTACTGGCACGCAAAACCTTAAATTAGAGTGAATAAATGAAGACTCGGCACACCACTTCTGAAAGGTTGCTGACCCCCGTTCTAGATTGTTTAATGTTATAAGGGCTAGATTATGCCAAGTGCTGAATGTCTCTCAAACTGATACCAAAATGTATAAGTCACAGGTGGACTGCTCTACTCACACACAGCCTAATGGAAGTCAATGGGGCCCACCAATTCACCCACATATTGTAAATTTGAAAGATTGAGGCTTTAAGCACATTCTTAACCTAAAGCTTGTGAGTAGTTCCATTGTAGTCAAGTAGTCGCTGAAGGATTTTGACTTCTGTAATAGGAAAATTATGTTTTGCTAATACCAGACGTTTAACAAACAAGTGACTGACTGTGCCCTGAAGAATATTACAAAACCAACAGATGCTTTGTTAGGATCCAACCAAATGTATGTAATTTTGTAGGTGTCCAATTGCCCAGTTTTTAAGGGGTGAAAAAGGGGGAATATGAGCGGATTTGAACATACTCTTGTATCTCCCCCCCATTCTCTTAACCAATTCTTAAGTAGTTACACACATTTTTGTTTGTATTGAGTTTTGTAGAGCATTTTCTTTACAAAATATAATTTTTGCATGTAATTTCTTGGACACTGTTTTAACAAAGTTAAAAATATACAAAAATAAGCACCAATTCTACAAAGACCTGTACCACGTGTTTAACGGTAATTAACCCTATTGAAAGTTGAGTGTGTGTATATGTTTTTACAGGTCATTACAGTGAAATCAACAGCATTATGCATAAATCAGTGTGGCCTAGTGGATCGAGTG
The DNA here is from genome assembly GCA_037349315.1 of Chelydra serpentina. Lineage (NCBI taxonomy): Eukaryota > Metazoa > Chordata > Testudines > Chelydridae > Chelydra > Chelydra serpentina. The sequence goes on from JBAIAC010000018.1 coordinate 1,111,137, forward strand.
CTGGACTGGAGCTTAGGAAACATGTGTTCTATTCCTGGCTCGCTGAATGATTGTGGGGAAATCATTGCTCCCCTCTGTGCCTTAGTTTCCCCATCTGTGAAATGAGGCTAATGATACTGACCTCCATAGTAAAGCACTTAGTGATCTATTGATGAAAAATGCTACATAAGAGTTTTCTATTATTATAATTATAAAAAGTAGAAGTAAATCCTTTACAATGGGATGTTAAAGGAACTTCAGTGAAGTTAGTAATGAAAAGTTTTTTTAAAAAGCAGAAAATTAATATAAAATAACTTAGTTCAAACAGAAATAGAACTGTTCAGTTTATTCATAAGAAGAGATGGGGGAGAAGACAATAACTCGCACAGGTTGTCTTTTTAAATAGCTGACTTAATTCCCATTTTTAATAACGGAAACTATTTCTGCTTTTAAGGCAAAGATCTGAGAAGGAAATAATCTCTTGTAGAGCTTTAACCATTCAAAATGAATTTGGTGAGCTATTCCTTTACTGTATTTCATTACAAAGACATTTCAAATTCATTTTAAATACTAATGATGATGATAAATCCATTTGGTATTCAGAGTTACTTCACTTGAAAAGACTGGTGTGTTTCATGGTAAGGGAGCATTAGCTAAGTATTAGTTATTGGATATATAAATTCTTCAATTTTTCAAATGGGAATGCAAAATCTAGACCCAAACCATTTTTGGTAGTTAAACATCCCATGGCAACTCTTGCAAGAGTAAGAATGTTACTCCCAGTGTTCCATTTAAATTTAGATAATAGTTTTTACACATTTCTGTACATGCATTTATGGCTTCACTGTCCACTCTCCCACTTGCTTGTGGTCAGAAAGAAGCTTTCCAGGCAAGTATCAATTTCTGTAGACTTCAGGCTTAGTTTCTTATGATTATGGTTGCAAAGAAGACCCCCCCCCCCAGCTCTATAGTAGTTAGCCCTGAGAGCCAAAGCTCGAGCTAAGTTTCTCAGGGCTTCCAGGCTCCCTGCTTCACAGCTCAGAGCCAAGCCCAGGGTTCTCAGTGCCTCCAGCTCCCAGTTCCTGAATCCATAGCAGAGATGCCTAGACACTCTGTGGTCCCTATCTCCGGGGCTGTTTGCATGACAGGGATGCCTCAGATCCACAGACCCTAGGGCCCCCAGCAGTCCACCAGGTGAGCTGGCAGGAAACCAGGTAGGTTTCTAATGGAAACCTGCCTGTGGTTCATCAGCAGCTCACCAAACCTGACATGTTTTCACAACACATTTCAGGTTTCATGAACCAGCATTTTCTTTTGTTGGAAAATTCCCAACCAATTCTACATGGTCCACAGAACAGCTGGAGGGAGGGGTGGATTGGTTTCTTACCAGGGTATTGGAGCCACCCATCTTCTGTATCAGACTTTGGCTAGTAAACTTATCCCTCGCAACAGTATGTATCTGATAATATTTCCAAAGCCTGGGCACCAGTGGGTAGGGATTAATAAGATGGCTATTTGAATGGGCACAGTGGTGAGAGTAAGCAAAGGAAAAATCAATTCTATAAAGTGGAAAGGAGAAGTTTGTTATATAGGTATAAAAAGAGAAAGATTTAAGTTGGAGAGAAATGGGAAAGGAATGATTTGAAAATATAAAGAATGGAGGTAGAGAACACAGTATATGAGAAAAAGAAATAACAGGGTCAAAGGAGAGATAAGGAAAAGAGAGGTCAGATAGTGAAGAGAAAGGAGGAAGAACACCACCTGGATGCATACAAGGAAAGAAGAGAGGGAAATACTGATGCGAGGAAGTGGAAGAAGGTATAACAAGAGCAAGATACATATATTTCAAACACTTTATCTGTCTGTCTGTCTGTCTAATCATTACTATGTATGTTTAGAATGTTCATTGTGTTCTTATTGTTTTTTTCTTTATTTTCACTGTACATTTATTTTCCTGGATTTTTCAGATTCACAAAAACGGTAATATTTAGGGCTGTCGATAAATCACAGTTAACTCACACGATTAACTAAAAAAAAAAAATCATGATTGATCGCAGTTTTAATCACAATAGATCAGTGTTGTTAGAATCCGAGTTGAAATCTATTAAATATATTTGGATGTTTTTTCTACATTTTCAAATATATTGACTTCAGTTACAACACAGAATACAAAGTGTACACTGCTCACTTTGTAGTATTATTTTTATTACAGATATTTGCACTGTAAAAATGATCAACAAAAGAAATAATGTTTTTCAATTTGCCTCCTACAAGTACTGTATGCAATCTCTTTATCTTGAAAGTGCAACTTTAAAATGTAGATTTTTTTGTTGTTAAATAACTGCACTCACAAATAAAACAGTGTAAAACTTTAGAACCTACAAATCCACTCAGTCCTACTTCTTGTTCAGCCAATCGCTAAGACAAACACGGATCTAAACAATGGATCCTGTGGTGTGTCCTGGATGGAAGCTGGAAGCATGTAGGTAAGTATAGCGGTCAGTAGGTTTCCAGTATAGGGTGGTGTTTATGTGACCATCGCTTATTAGCACAGTAGTGTCTAGGAAATGGACCGCTTGTGTGGACTGGTCTAGGCTGAGGTTGATGGTGGGATGGAAATTGTTGAAATCATGGTGGAATTCCTCAATGTAAGGACACTGAAAGTGTTAAGACCAGCTTAGAATGTGTTTTGCTTTTATTTCATTTGACCAAATCTGACTTGTGCTGTAGTGGGGTGGCTGCCCCACTCCTGCAAAAAAAGGGGTTAAAAGCAGCCAAGTTAACCTGATTCGGGAAGCATTCACAGCTGTGGCCAGCTCAATCAGAGCCCACTTGACCCTGATAAGAGGGCTGTGGGCCAGAAGCTGGAAGAGTCTTGCTCCAGCCCTGGAGTGGGAAGGGCTAGCTGCCTGGGAGGAAGGTATCTGAACTGGAGCAGTGCTAGGGAATAGGACAGGGGAGCTGGGGAGCTCCAGCCTGGTAAAACCCCAGGCTGCAGGCCTTGTTAAAAGCCCAAAAAGGTACTGGGGCTGCAGAGGGGCAGCCTGGGGTTAGGCAAAGGTAGAAGGTCCTAACCCCTTGCCAACTGGCCATTACACACTGCAGTCTGCGCCAGTGAGCAGGGGCTAGATGATGACTGGCTGTAGCCACTGAGGCAAGGTGGATGAGAGGGTTGGGGGTTCCCCTGGGAGGGGAGACCCAGATTGTGGGGGTACTGCTGGGGCAGAACCCCGAGGAAAAGGGCACCGGGGTCTGGGAGGGACACGGGGCCTGATGCAGGTGAGCCACTGGCCAGCAGAGGGTGCTCCAAGTCTGGAAAGAGCTAATTCCCATGACAACCATCAGGAAGCGCCGCACTGGTGAGTCCTCGAGCCCTACATGTGCTTTGACTTATAATCACTTAACATCTATCTTTTGTAGTTAATACATTTGTTTGTTTATTCTTCCTGAAGCAGTGTGTTTGGTTTGAAGCGTGTCAGAGACTCCCCTGGGGATAACAAGCCTGATACATATCAATTACTTTGTTAAATTGACGAACTCATATAAGCTTGCAGCGTCTAGCAGGCATAACTGGATACTGCAAGATGGAGGTTCCTAGAGTTGTGTCTGGGACCGGAGATATTGGCTAGTGTCATTTGGTTGCACCGTCCAAGCAGCGGCTGGCCAAGAGTGCTCACTCACGTAGCTGGGAGCAGCTTACACGCCAGAAGCTGTGCGTGAATAACCTGGGAGTGGGGGTTCTCACAGCAGAGCAGGGTAAGGCTGCCTCCCATAGTCGAGGATTGGAGTGACCTAGCAGATCACCGGTCCAGATAACACCAGGGGTCCATCACAAATAATCAGTAATTTAATCCGTAAAACTGCATGGTATACTTGATAGCTTGGCAAGGGTGTGTAGAGGATGTACTTTAACCAAATAATGTCCTTTTTTTCCCCTGAACCCCAAACAAAATAAGTTTATTCACTTGAATCTGTATTTCCATTTCTAAAAAAGAAAAGTAAGTGGCATAAAAGCTTTCACAGTAATATTGTCCTTGACTTGTTTTGTTGATGGTAGACCATCATTATATACTAATTTTCCTTTTGTATAGTTCCATTTATGACTACCTATTCATAGTCTGAGTTGACATCTGATGTGCTTTGGGATAATTTGCACAACTGAAATTCTTTAAAATGTCAGCCCCTAAAGAAACACAAATGATATAATTTCAGTTATGGAAGTGAAATGTGATCAGTAGCAAAAAAAGATGCTAGTATCTAGTTAGTATAGTTTGTTGTTTTAATGTAATCCTTAGCTTTTTAAAATGTATTCTTTTTCTTGTAACTGATCATTGCCAGTGCAAATGTGGAACCTAAAGTCATTTTTTGAAAGCTCAAAGAAAATGAAGTACTAGATGAAGAAGCATTGCAGTTATGTTAAATATTTTATCTCAGTTGATGTCAATGAACTCATGATATTTGAAGTCTGTGACAGTACTGCGTTAACATTTCAATTTTTCTTAATGTTGTGAACCATGATAGTGAGAAAATAAATACAAAAACGTATTTGCTTGGCCTGTATCATAGTGGAAGAAAAGTATTGTGTTACAATCTTCCCTTTGAGAGATTTCTAGTATTGCTAGCTTCTATTTGTCAGAACTCAAAAACGTGCTAGATGTAAGGAGAGGAGAGAGAAATCATTTGCTGACATAGCAAAATCTCACAAATTTTACGTTTGATTTCTTGGTGTATAGCACACTCATAGAAGTGTTATTTTGGAAAAGGCAGCTTTCAAAAGCTGTTTGACCTCAGTATAGCCCATCCAATGAGAACTGGTTCCATAATATGCATTGGGATAGTTTTGTGGGTGGAGTTTTGTGGATAACCAGAATTTTCTTAGCAACTCATGCAGCTGAGGTTTATTAATCACCTGTTGATTTTCTAAATTGGCTCTGAACTCATAGGATGAATTTTTCTGGCCCCATTGAAGTCCATGGGAGTTTTGCCATTGATGTCAATGAAGCCAGAATTTCACACTTAGGTACCATTGTTCCAAACACAACAGTACCATTATTAGCCATCAATGCAACAACAATAATCAGTAATTTAACTGTAAAACTGCATGATGTACTGATGGGGATTAATTGGATGGTTTGGATTAAAGCAGATGGATTAATTGATAGTTTATCATTTTGTTTTGATGTACAAATAAACAGCAAAAGTAAATGTATATTTTAACCTACTGTGTCAGAATTGTGCACATGCAATGACTGTATTATCCCAAGAGGAGCCCCAGTAACATTTTAAAATATCAAACATGTATACTGTAGATAAGCTCCTTGGGTAGGCTGATTTTTTTGTGCCTCGTAGCATCCATTTTTTAAGGTATAGTGAGTATCTTTTTTATTATTAAAACATTTTATTGCTTTTAAATGACATTCGTTTAATGGAATACATTACCCTGTGTCCTTGTGTTATTTTTATATTTATATAGTATTACAAAGTCCTGTAAAATCATATGATATTATCAGGCAATGTGCTTATAGTATAAGTGAATTTTAGTGCTCATGAATGTATCTGATAATACTAAGGTAGGTAAAGTGTGAGTGAGAACTCTCAGTCTTTGTCACAGAGTTCTACCAATGAATTCTTATCTTGATTTACAGTACCTCTGTTATCTAGTCTTGTGATGTGGATTACTCTAAAGCTATGTTCTCACTGCAAAAAATAGATGCATATTATATCAAAATTGCTAACTCAAAAATTAGCTATCTCAGTGTAAAATTCTAGTAGAGATAAAGGCACAGGTAGTTTTTTAAATCTACAATGAGGTTTTTTTTATCTACTATCTAAAATGAGGTAGTGTCTCATCTCCACTAAGTGTCTCGTCTCCACATTTCTCTAGATAGTCATCTCAGTGTAAAACACACTCTTTCTTGCAGTGAAGACATAACCTTAGACTACCAACACATTTTTAGGGTTGAACAAAGCCACATTTGCACCCGAGTCTTCAGAATTTTAGATTAGTTAGGTATCTGTTCTGCATTATGATTGTTACCAAAACATTGTATTTCACTATTAAGATCATGTAAAAATATAATTTGCTGTAATGGGGATGGGGGAGAGAAACATTTCCTAATATATCTGTGCATGTGTGTAGCATGTACTCTTCCCCCTTCTCCTCCACACCACCCCCCCAGCCCCCCGTACTCCTCCTGGGAGTCTTCCCACTGAATTCATTAGTCTTTCCTGCATCCAAGGCTGCCTGGAAGGGGTACGGTCAGGGGCAGTTTGTCCCTGACCACCCCACTTTGCAGGGGACCCCAGACTTAGTGCACTATGACCTGGGGTTGCAGTGCATCTCAGGTTGGGCCTGGCCACCCCAGTGTTTCCATTTATGGAGGGGTGAGACCTCTGTGATGCTGTGTTCTGCTTTAGGTGCTTGAAATGTTAGGAGGTATGGATTTGGATAAAACATGGAGGTTCACAAAACTTGGCACGTTGGGGAGTGTCAAGGGACTAGGTTGGTGCTGGGTGGTGGGCTGAGCCCCTTACGTTACAGGCCTAGTTTCCTGCATTAAGATTGGAGCCATATAGTTCAACCACTCTTAGGGCTGGTCTACACTAACCCCCCCTGTCGAACTAAGATACGCAACTTCAGCTACGTTAATAACGTAGCTGAAGTCGAAGTATCTCAGTTCGATCTTACCTAGGGTCCAGACGCGGCGCGCAGGCTCCCCCCGTCGACAGTGCTTACTCCTCGCGACGAGCAGGATTACAAGCGTCGATGGGGGAGCACTTCCTGGTTCGATTTATCGCGTCTAGACAAGACACGATAAATCGAACCCAGAAGATCGATCCGACGCCTCCGACGCAGCGGGTAAGTGTAGCCTAGCCCTTAGACTGGATCTCTGGGTGGAATCCCCCGTTCAGCAACTGTGTTAACGTATCAGGCCCAACTGTGTTCGGCACCTTAAGCTCTTTCACCCCTACAGCAGCTGATTCAAGTGACTCCAAAACAGCCTCTTCATTCATCCCAACATACACAGCACTCGGAGCAAAGGTATAAAGGCCTATATGCTACCCCTTACCTAAACTTTAATCTTTCCTTGCAAGATCGGTAAATTCCCTTCAGCGAAGTTAATCAGCAACACCCGATTTTGTTAGGTGGTTGGGGGAATACTTTGTGGATCTGGGGAGAATCTGGGGGTAGATGGTGATGGCCGGGGGTACTCCATGAGAGGAGGAGGAGTGTTCAAATGGAATGATGGGGGCCACTGGGTGAGGTGATTGAGGGCTGGGTGGAAGCTGGAATTTGTTAGAAGAAGGCTGGCTGTTCATAGGGATCGGCGGGTGGGGGGATAAAGTCTGGAAGAGTAATTAGGACCCTCTCAATTTACATTCCCCTTCTGCTGCTGCCACTGCAATTTGCTCCTCCCAGCTTCTCTCTCATTGCTGAGATCCAGCGGTAGGAGCAGTAAGACAATAGTTGCTTTCTCAGCCAATCTCTGGTGGCTGTGAGCCACAGTTGCAAGCCATTCCCACAGCCCCGCTGAATGTGTTCCATTTAGTATGGGCTGTGAGAGTGTGTGAGGAATGAAAGCATCTTGTGTGACACTTAGCAGGTGTGTGTTGTGTAAGATGAACATAAAATCTAAATACTGAGGTACATCAGTACATGACTGATAGGTTTCCAAAAGAAGAAAGAATATTACCAACTGATTACAACAGCGGCGTTAGAGTCAGAACTCCTGGGTTCTTATTCATGACTTTGCTACTAAACTCAGTGTATGACTTTACGTAAATTACTGAGGCTCTCTCTGGCTCAGATTACCTATGTATAAAAATTGGTCTAATGACTGTATCTCAGAGGGTGTTGTAAGCCTGAATATTTGTAAAACAATTTTGTGTGGTTTGATTGAAAAAAATGCATTAATAAAATATAACAGTTTAACTACGTTTATTTAAATAATAGATTTAGGGCTAAATTCTTAATTAAGAGTTGGCACTTTTTTGTGGGAATTATTTTGCTTTTTTATTGACAGTTGGAAGTCCTAGTTCTGTTTGACCTACTGATTTAATAGAAAGAATTATGAAGAAGCTGTAATATTTTTGTAATACTAATTATTGTAAGGTATGTGCAACAGTGGTTCACATGCAGGAAATGTAGATACTTCTGAATTAAATAGCAGACTTTTTGTTTAAAATAAAATAAAGCCTTGTGTCTGTACTTTTATGGGATATGGTGATTAAAGCTATGTCTGAAGGCAATTAATCCACTGGATCTGCAGTAATGTCAGGTTTCCATGGTTTATTAATTTCATAATATGTCAGAATTTTAATATTTCTCCTTTTAGTTTTCTCCTTCACATTGTTATGTAGTACCTAGTGATAAAGGAGAATGCTAAAAGGACTATTGCAGAAAAGAACAAGAATGTTGCACATCTCTGTGGTTTTGTAATAGGCCAGTTCCTTACATTTCACAAAAGGGAAAGACATCAAACAAAACAAGAGTTGGAAAAGGCCCATGGTTCTCCATTGTTTTTACTTTGTATTTCTTAAAATGCTTTTGTTGATTATTTATTTGTATTTCATCTTCCTTGGAATGACAACTGCAGAGGCACTTACATATGGAGTGAAAGATTGTCTTGTTCCATTGTAGTATCTGTTCAGCATCTGCCGAAATAAAATTTACAAAATTTAGTAAACAACAGATACCTCTCTGATCATGAGAACACTAGGCAAGAGAGACAGTTACCCTCTTTTTTCTGAAAATGGTCGTGCCACATTAGGGCACTTACCATTACCACAGCAACACTGGTACATTCTGCCCTTGTCAAAAGTGTGAAAAGAGTCTAGAATACACAATAAAAATCCATATTGTGGATCAAAAAGGACAAATGTTTCCTTAAGTATATATTTTGAACCAAACATATAACATGAAAAGAGCAAAACATATATTTTATATTATATATTCTATTCTAGTCTAGTCTATTCTATTATGTAGTATAACATGCAATTTATTTAAATATTTTTGGATATTTTCTACATTTTCAAATAGACTGATTTCAATTACAACACCGAATACAAAGTGTACACTGCTCACTTTATATTTATTTTTATTACAAATATTTGAACTGTAAAAAACAAAAGAAATAGTATTTTTCAAGTCATCTAATACAAATACTGTAGTGCAATCTCTTTATCGTAAAGTACAACTTACAAATGTAATTTTTTTTGTTACATAACTGCACTCAGAAACAAAACAATGTAAACCTTCAGAGCCTACAAGTCCACTCAGTCCTATTTCTTGTTCAGCCAATCGCTCAGACAAACAAGTTTGTTTACATTTGCAGGAGATAATGCTGCCTGCTTCTTGTTCACAATGTCACCTGAAGTGAGAACAGGCGTTCGCATGGCACTGTTGTAGCCGGCTTTGCAAGATATTTACATGCCAGATGTACTAAAGATTCATATGTCCCTTCATGCTTCATCCACCATTCCAGAGGACATGTGTCCATGCTGATGACAAGTTCTGCTCGATAACAATCCAAAGCAGTGTGGAGCGATGCATGTTCATTTTCATCATCTGAGTCAGATGCCACCAGCAGCAGATAGATTTTCGTTTTTGGTGGTTTGGGTTCTGTAGTTCCTGCATTGGAGTGTTGCTCTTTTAAGACTTCTGAAAGTATGCTCCACACCTCGTCCCTCTCAGACTTTGGAAGGCACTTCAGATTCTTAAACCTTGGGTCGAGTGTGGTAGCTATCTTTAGAAATCTTACATTGGTACCTTCTTTGTGTTTTGTCAAACCTGCAGCGAAAGTGTTCTTAAGATGAACATTGTGCTGAGTCGTCATTCAAGACTACTATAACATGAAATATATGGCACATGTATGAGGTGAATTGAAAAATACTATTTCTTTTGCTTATCATTTTTACAGTGCAAATATTTGTAAAAAAATAGTAAAAAGTGAGCAGTGTACACTTTATATTCTGTGTTGTAATTGAAATCAGTCTATTTGAAAATGTAGAAAAAATCTCAAAATATTTAATAAATTTCAATTGGTTTTCTGTTTAACAATACAATTAAATCTGCGAATAATCATGATTAATTTTTTTAGTTAAGCACATGAGTTAACTGCGATTAATCAACAGCCCTAGTTTCTGTTTTCAACATGAATTCACATCAACAATGGCAGATTGAACGAGAAGAAATACTATTAAAAACAGTGTTCATTTTCCATTATACCCAACACTCTCAACTACATTTAAATTTTTGTGCCTGAATTTACTTTGGGTGAAATTTGTAAGGCCGGCCCCAAAGCCTGTTTACCACTTACACTCTATTTTAGGCTGCACGGTTGCGAATTTCACACATTGAGAAGACGCTGTCTCCAGTATAACCAACAGTAACACAGGAGATCTCTTAATTGTTCATTAATAGATAGATCACATATTGAGGTTTATGAGTCTGCTACTGCAAAAGAGCTACTGATGCTGGTCCTTTAGCTCGAGCAGTAGAGACCCATGCCTTTAGATTTAGATGCCCTGAGTTCAGTCTCAACAGGAGCATTAGTATTTAGTCTTCCATGTGTAATATCTCCACATACCTCTAAAAGAAGGAATCCTGGCTTTAACACAAGCACTAATGCCGGATAATTGTAAAAAAGAAGGAAGGAAGGCAAACCTAAATTGGGGTGAGAGATCAGCTGTTTCCAGAAAAGAAACTGGAAAAAAAGAGAAGAGCAATTCTAATCCAAACACAACGTGTGGTTCATTTTCCACAACAAGAGAGAATTCAAAATCCAACATAACAGGAATGCAAATACAAGATTACACTGAGCGATGAGTGATTAAGATATTTGGTGAGTAAAAATAAAATGTAGAGTTAATCATCATCCTGGATTATTAGAGTTAATAATCACTAATAACACAAAAGGTTTAATATCTTACTTTTATATGGAATTAATACATTTATGTAAAGTTGAGAAGTGTAACTTAATGAAGGCTTGGAAAGCTATTTTAGGGAAGTAAATTAGAGCTCCAATGGAAGCAACTATGGTAAGGGGCGAGTAGACTTTTAAATGCACTACTCTTAAAGGACATCATGTTAAAAATAGGTACTGCAGGCCTGGGGGAAATATTCCTAAATTGTGGTGGTGATGTTGCGAGGACTTAGAACCTTTTCCCAAGTTTAGTAGAGCTACTCTAACATCCAAACATTTTGGAAGGGTACTTTGCCATAAATAAAACTGGGATGGAATTTCTGTTTGATCCATTCATAATGTTCCTAGGTCTCCCAGTCAAAGGGGAAAAGATAACTCTGTTTTCAAATCAGTTGACTATAATATGTTATACTATGGTGGCAAATTGGCAACAGGTGATTTGACTCTAGAGAACTGTTTTGACAGAGTTTGGGCAGTTTTCTGGGGAGAAACACTATAATACAAGGTGACTCTCTAGTCTGCATGTGACGTTCATAGATGATGGTTGCATTCTTGTAATTAAATGGATGAGAATCAAACTCCATCTATGGTCAGACATTGATAGGAGAAAAGGTAACTTCCCTCTTATGGCTGCTTTTTTGCTTCTCATATTGCTGTGTAAAATATAAGTGTTTTCTACATACTTCAAGGAATTCAATGGAAACTTAGCATTGGGTATATATCATATCTGTATGATCTGCTTTCATCTACCCAATTAGTACAGTAAATGTTTTGGATCACATGGTTTTCAGAAACATTTGCACAAATAAAACACAACAATGAACATTACCCCTTTCACTGCTGGTCTTCTACAGAAATAACCACGGTGTTGATATTCTTTGACATTCTAGATGTGATCATTGCATTGTAAGGTTGTAGCTAATACATTCTAGACTAAGTCTTTCATCCATTAGTAGTTGATTTACATGAGTCAATCCTATTAAAGATTGTTGGGGATTGCATATACAAACTCTTTCTTAAGCTTCTCCTCATACATTGAGAAAGAAAAGCTCGAGGATAGAATTAACATGCACAGCATCATAAGTGAATGTAAAAGAGTAAATGAACTTATTGATAATTTCAAAAGGTGCAACATGTCTGAAAAAAAGAAACCATTTTGAGATAAACTTGAAATCTGCTAGGTAAGTAGGAAAACCTTGAACATTACAATAATCTGTTGCTATTTTTTCATTATCTTTGTAATTATAGATTTGAGATTTTAGAAATCTGTAGTAAGACTTAGACTTACATTTGATGTTGCTTTTGATGACTACATTAAACAGTAATCAAAGTGAAGTAGTACTTGAAAATCGTAAATGAGACCATTTTATATATTTTAAACTTTGCCAGCAGTTGTTTAATTGGTTAATGAAAACAGAGGGTGTGCAACGATTCCACCTAAAGCTGTGATCTCATTAGATCTCAAAAGATAAGCAGAATCTAGTTGGGGAGTACCAGCAAAAGGAATCTCTAAGGAAAACAAGTGAGGTAATGGTGATTCAGTTGGCATTTTGACCTCTAATTCAATATTAAACCCATGCCTTGGCATGGTCTTACGGATACTGTGTCATGTGTTGGTTTTGGATAAGGCATAAAACCAAGATCCTGACTGTTTGTGGTTATTAAAGGTCATTTTGTCAGAGCCCCTATGTCCTGCCCAAATTCTGATTTTGACTACTACATGCTGACTACCTAAATTCCCCCTGTAGTTTCAATTAGTTGCCGCATTCTTCACCTTCTGTCTTGAACTGTTTAGGAGAATGGCTGTGATGTTGAATGGTTGGTGTGTTTTACCCTACAACGGATCACAGTTCAGCAGTGGGTGATTCCCTACGTCTGTATTTAGTGTTTGTCAGTAAAGTCTGTAGAGTGCTTGGATTCATCTGAATGAATGCTCCTACCAGATAAAGAATACATGATTACCAAAATTAAAAGTATTGTAGTGTGTGTATATAAATAGACACCCACTTGGTTTATTACTAAGGGCTGGTCTACACTAGCCCCATAATTCGAACTAAGATACGCAACTTCAGCTACGTGAATAACGTAGCTGAAGTCGAACTATCTTAGTTCGAATGAAAAAGCACTTACCCGGGGTCCACACGCGGGGCGCAGGCTCCCCCGTCGACTCCGCCTACTCTGTTCATCGAGCTGGATTACCAGCGTCGACGGCGGAACACTTCCTGGTTCGATTGATCGCGTCTAGACAAGACGCGATAAATCGAACCCAGAAGATCGATCCCGTGCCTCCGACAGGATGCGTGAGTATAGACGTACCCTTAGAAAAGTATAGTAATAGATTGATTTGTATAATATATACTATTACACAATCTTTGTAAAGATAGTCACACTTCTCAATTACACAAATACAAAAAAAAAGTTTGTTTTAAAGATATTGCAGCTCTAGGGTGGATTTTGTGATGTCAACCAGCAAGTTGAAAGTAGCTATTGTTTGCCAAATGTAATAAGTTGCCAGAAAATAATTAAATACTCAGGAATATGAGTGTCTGAAACTGTCCTACACATACAAGTGCAGGCTTCTCATATGCATAAAAACAGGCTCTTGTTATGTTCCCAATCAGCATAATGTGATTTTATACTCAATGATGTGCCATGTCTACAATAAATGAAAGTTATTGCTTCCACTTGCCATTATTTCCTTTGGAAACGACAACTCCCATGGTATCAGAACACCAAAGAAGCTGAAATTTATAATTGATTTTGACATTGTCTCTGTGTAATATTGTAGTCTGTTTAATTTTCCTTTGTGTAATTTGAAAGGCATGAATGTGCCTGGCATATTGATAGTTAGGTTCCTTAATGCCTTTCTAGCAGTTTTCTTCATTTTTGAAGAAGCGTCAAAATTAGACAGCAAAACAATAAATAAATGTTCTTTAGTGTTTCTAGAATGACAATATACTTTCTTCAAACAAGCTTTTCCGTGGGCCTCTGGAGTCTAACTGGAAAGAGAGTTTTCTGTGATGTTGCTATAAAGTATTGTCAGAGAGCTGGTTGAGCTTTCCCTGTTGGACATTCACCAGACTTCTGTGAGGAGATCCAAAGGCTGAACCTCACCTTATGGGGCTAGGCAGAATTTAGGCACTGTCCTAGACTTTGGGCCTCTAGGCAGGCGCTCCAAGTTTAGATCTCATGTCTGATACCTCTCCTGGAGTGGGGACTCCACTGCCCAATTGCCTAGGCCCTGAAACTGGTGCCATCTCTGCCAAACCTTCCCAGCAGCTCTTCCCCAGAATCACAGTGAAGGTGTGACCCTCCTGATTCCCAATTTACTTCTCCAGGGTACGCAGTAGTGAGAGCCAACAGATACATAGACAGACTTAGCACAGGATTTTAAAAAATCAGTACTCTTCACTTAGTAGTTCAATAAGTACACAGATCTATACACAATAATAAACACACCTATATACATTTCCCTGTCTCAGGTTCCTTGCCACCACCACTCTGGAGTTCTTTGGGTTTAGGCACAATTAAGTGCCCAGGATACTTCTCCTTCAGCTCATGAAACATGGAGTCTTTCCATCCCAGATAGCTCCTACCTTTTTTTTTTAAACAACTCTTGGTTGGTCCTGCAGACCCTCCTCCTCCCCCCCACAAGTTATTTTTCCCCCTTTGATCTTCCTATGAGTCCTTTTAAATCTCTGCTTTGTCATGTCTCTTTTTCCTGTTTAGATGTTTTCCACTCTCTCCACTTCCCCCTTCTTGAATAGAAGGTGGAGGAATTAGCTTCATCCAATCTCCTTAGACCCATTGTTTGGTCCAGAGTACAGTTGTTAAGGTTAATGACTCTCCATTGTCCCTGGTCTGGTATGTACATAGTTGCAGCCTATGTCAGCAAATGGTGGATTCCACATCCAGATAGAGACATTCCCTGACACAGTTTTGTAATAACTTCACAATATCAACCAGGATTCATAAGTTGTAGACACAGATTCCCCAAAACATCGCAGAATTACACTTCAGATTTTCTTGACATCAGTTCAAGCCATGATGGGCTTATATTCCTTGTAGGCTGCTGGCTTTCATACTAGACTAGAAATTCTCCTACTTTGACTGAGTGGCAAAAACTACCATTCATGAATCATCTTAGAGTAAGCACCTCTGTTTAATAGCTAAATTTTTACTAATAACTCTCTCCACTTGGGAAGCACATTTTTACAATGCTGTAACGCAATGGAACCCACCTCTTGTGGGCACACCAGGGCTTCGTCCCTGGAGGCAATGGCTTCACCCTCACTGGGCTGTTCTGGCCCCAGCTGGACCACTAAGCTGTTCGGATTCTCTTTTGGGGGTTTATCGCTGTCCAATTGTAGGCCCCTTCCCCAGGGGCCTATAAAGGAGACCCGGGCTCACCCCCTACTCTGGGTCCCAGCCCAGGGACCCTAAGAATAGCAGCCACACTTCGCCATGTCCCTTTAATGAAACTGCCTTCAGTTCCCTGGGCGACTTCTCCGTGGCCCCAGCCTTCACCAAAGTTTCATTCTTAGCTCAGAGTTCTTCTGTGTTCAGGCCCAGCAGTCATCCAGGAGCTCTCTCTCTCACTCCCCCAGTCCCTGCGGGTACTCAGCTGTCCGTGGTGCTCCAGTTCCCTATGGCCAGCCAGGAGCATCACCTGCACCCCCTGGCTTCAGCAAGAAACTGCCTGTCTCTGGTTCTGCAGTTTCTTTTAATATGGCCCTCCTGGGCCCTGATTGGCTAGCCCTTTGCATACTCCCCCAATTGGGTACTTCCTGCAGTCTCTCTAGGTCGCACGTAGAACTTAGCTCTACTGCTCCTTTCCTGGGACGGGTGTGGCAGGACCCTGAGGCCTCTAGCAGGGAGCCTCTGGGCCTAGTCCTCTCCATCATCCATGCATACCTCCGTGTGGTGTTCTGTATTAAATTACGTACTCCTGGGCCTTTTAAACACACAATGACTTATCTTAAATTTAGTTTCTTTCCTCTCTGGTATGCATGTTAAAAATGTGGCTGTTACATGTATTAAATGGAGATGCTTACTTTAAATGAGAAGCTAGATTCAACCTTAACTATGCAGAGGCTATTGCTACTTCATAATACTACCAAGGAAAGCCATAAATGAAAATAGCAATACGGAAGCTTTTTGTCTACCTAAGATTAATCTTTAATGGTATCAATTCCCTTTACTAATACCTTTACAATTTTTGATATAACTATTGAGTCAAAAATTCCTTTGAAATAAACATCTGCTTTGTTTAAAAAGAGTGTTTTACAAATACAGCAGAAGGATTTCCTTGTATTTTCAAATCATTTTGATGAAACTCCTCACTTGTTAATGTGACTTTGACTCTTCACCTGTGACTTGAGCAAAACTATTTGCAGGTCCTTTGAAATCAGCTACACGTAAATGTCACCACTATTTCATCCAGCTTTCCCAAAACTAGATTTGAGACATTGCTTGAGGTGCTGACAAAAGCAGTTTTGTCAAGCTGCAGCAGCTGTTGTGCAGTTACTTCTCCTTGGCTAATGCTTTGGGACCAACAGATTATTTAGATTTCATTAACATTTAATTAGCCCACCTCACCTATGTCTTAGAAATGACAGATGGATGCAGGGAACATAAGGACCATCTTTTTATATATCTATATTATTTATAAACTATGTTCCTAATTTTTTCCCCATCATAATAATTTATACTTTAAGTTAATCAGTTAATGGACACCTACGTTTAAACTTAGACATAATACTTCATTTTAATATTTGAAATCAGAATGCAGTAACAGCGCAGCAGTCAGATGTCCTTCAAAATGACAACTCCAAGAAACTCTTTCCAGCACATTATGATGGAGATTGACTGACTAAATCATCTGAGAAGTGTTAGTACCTCCAAACACCAAGAAAGTCATTTCACAAGAGGTCATTCTAAATTCTAAACTAACCTCCAACAAAGTATCCACGGATGAATCTGATCACAGTATTTGTATTTTATTTTTTACTTTCAGACGGTATTTAATTATTCCTACAGTCTATTGGTGGCATGAGTAGCATAGTTACAGTCAGCACTGGAAGGGCTTTTAAAAAAAAAGTTACATTGATTCTGTAATAGGTAATAGTCTGGCCCATTTGCCACATCTATTTCACTGGGGTTAATAGTCGGGGAAGAGATGAGTCATGGGTGATATTACATAGCGGAATCGAGTATAAAGCTAAACCATTTTCTAGTAGCTATAGGACACGAAAAAAAACAACCCTTTCTTGTCAAAAGGAGGGACATGTTATGGTCCTTAATCAAATCCCATTGAATTCAATAGGAGTCTTTTAGTTGATTTTCAGTGCGAGATGGCCCACAGTCGGTAAAAGTATGGGATCATCTGAGTTTTCTTCCCAGATCTTTCATTCTTCTCCCTATGTTTTCTATAGCAGTTTTCCTGAGAGTTGGAAAGGTGCTGTGAAACACCATAGAATAATGGTAGTATCCTATGGCATGTAATGTTTGAGTGACTCACTAATTCGAATCAAGTGTCTTTTCATTAAATGGTAGCCGTAAAAAGCAAGGACCCGATCCAATGTCCATTCAGGTCACTGTGAATCTTTGCACAGAGAGTCTTTTCTTTATACAAGTTTGGGATGAGAATACCACAGGGCATATGTCTGGAGTGATATTATCATTACATGAAGTTTTCAGCAAACAGTTACATTTATGGCGGCAAATTGACAGCCCATGATCAAGTTTCTTCATGAAAATGTTATGTGCAATGTTTTTTAAAAGGGTATCTCCAAATTGTAAGAAAATCACAAAAAAGCAACAAAGATGGTGCTGGGGTTAGAGGCTTGGGAGCTGGAACATCCAGCAAGCAAAGGGAACAGTGGCCAAAATGTATCAGCATGTATGTTACAGAACACTAATGATCCACTTATCCGGTTCTGGCCCATCTCCCCTCCCTTAGTCAAATAGCATCATTTAATAGTATGGCTTATTTTTTTGTTTGTTTCTTATTTTAAAAAATGCTCATTATAACTGCTTAGGGACCATGCATATTTTTTTTAAAAAAGAAAAAAAATTGGCTACAAATGGTAGACCTCCCACCCCAAAAATCAATAAGAAACCCATAACTCTTATCTTCCCCCTCTTAAGCGAATTCCGGTGTAAATAGTCTTTCCCTCCGTCATATATCAAAGTTATGTCCTATGGTTTTGGTAACATGATCCTCATGAAAGCCTATGGGAGATGTGAACTGAGAACGCTGCAGTGTTTTAGGTATTTACATCTGTGTGATTTAATAGTGGTCAATTCAGAGCTGCAGTTGTCGTGGTATGGCTTTCACACAGTCACTGAGGTTCTTACCGATAGTATCAGAAAGCAATCTTAACATATTCTCCATACTAACAAATTGCAGCTTTGTATGCATACCATGCTTTCTACTCATTTTAATTTGGTGATTAGTGACTTTCTGCGTGATAACTGCACCGCTGAAAATCTACTGGGTCAGTAAATCTTTGCCACAGTAATGAGGGGCAGAGAAACCTTGACCCATACCCAGGAAAGAGAGTAAACTTGTCAAAATGGTACATAAGCAGACAATTGCTTTTTGTGGGAACTCCACATCCCATAAACGCGAGAGATGCCTGGAAGGACAAAACACTGTTTGAGAAAGCAAAGGTTGGAAAGACATATGTTGCTCTCACATCCATCTACTGGGATCTGGCTGTCAGTTCATTTTACATTCTCCTTTCATGAATGGAATGGTTCACCTGGGCAGTCAGTGGGGAAGAGAGCCTCATAAACCCAGTGCTTGTGTGACATCTCTCTATAATCTGCCACCTCATGCTTTGAGAAAGAAAAGTACATTTGAAATGGAAGAAGACACTTCCTTCAATCACAGTGGTGGAAAACCTTGTTTGTAAACTAGAAGCAGATGACAGAACTAATTTAATGACTGAAAAGGAAAAGTGTGTGTTTGAAAACAAATTATCATTTCAAATGCAGATGTGACATCCAGTTCATGCAGACATAGATCACTGAAAGGATTTTCTCATACATAAAGTCCTGGAGTTTTCGCCATTTCCTTCTCCACTGCCTTCTCACTATATCCCAGATACAGGCTAGGTTATCTTGTGAAACCCATACTCTAATGGGAAGGAGAGGGAATTCAAAAGAAACTAAAGTAAATTAGCCACCTTAACACAACCAGAACCAGCACCAAAAAGTAGTAATGCACCATTGGCGTGGTGCAAATACGCAGTTTTGATCTTTTCTCATTACCAAGTATAAAAGCAAATACAACATGCCTCTCTGGTGAGGGATGAATATTTCTAGAGTTAGCAGAGGAGGACCCTCTTCTGCACTCCAAGTTGAAAATGGCTAGTTTTCAACTTCAATAAATGAGAAGAAATGAACATTAAAATATTCCAGAGAAATCTTTTATTTTTGTCGTGTTGAATTGTTTCTACTGCTAGTTTCTTTTGGAGATGTTCTTTCACCTCTGAAAATATCATTATTCTGACTGTTAGCAGTGGATCCTAGGGGATATTTGCACATAAAAATTCACTGTTTTTATAAAATTAATCTCTGTAAAATTGGATAGTAAACATAAGCAGCAAAACTCGTCGAGAAAATCTGTTGATTCTAGCAATTACATATGCCATTTCAATACTGCCAAAGGGTGATCATCACTTGAAGCTACAGTATTATCTAAATGTATAAATGTATGATTTCCCTTTAGAAAATCCTTAAATAAGAACCTACATTTTGCAGTAACCAGAATTTGAACACTCCCACTTCAACATTTCCATACTCGTATATTATTGACACTGTGACTTTTCTGGGGGGAAAATACTACCAAATTTCGCCCTCAGTTGCACTAATGCAGACTCGATGGCTTTAGTATCTATGGGGTTGGATAGATATAACTGTATCTGAGGGCAGAATTTGGACTTTTACATGCAACTCTTGCTTACCTTCATACAGTTTATACCATTTTCTATTTTTAAACCTAAAGATGTTCATTTTTGCACTCGTGTGAGGATTTTAATCTCATAAATAACTAGTACTCTGGTTGCTAGGTGGGACGGCAAGAATTCTCCATACATCTGTGACAGAAGACTATATAACTCCATATATAATTATTTGTATTAACTGAGTGGAAATGTACTGTACTGTTTCATATTATATTTTAAGCAACACATGAGAACGAATATTCATCTTTAAATGCTAATTTAAAAAACAAAACAAAAAACCACTGTCGCATTATGCCATTATTGAGATTTGTTTTCAGAAGTTTGATACCAGTGCATCACCAAATTTTGTGTGCTAAATTCTTCTGTCAAAGTTCAAGTGAATTTTTTATATCAAAACTTCTCAAGTGGAGATCATGTGTTAGAATGAATTGATGTCATTGAGCATAAACTAAGAAAAAAGAAATGCAGTGGTTTTGAAACAAGTACATAAAATTGTACAAGTCTTTTAAAAAGTAAAACATACTTTTTTCATCTATTTCTTTATCACCATATTAAATCTTCTTTCTGTCAGCGAAGAGGAAATTACAGTGATTTAGTGAGTGAATCTTTATCAGTGGTTGACAGGCGGAAAAAAATGATAAGGCCATACAAACAGTTATTTATAATAGCATTTAGCTGGAAAGTGGCAGTCACTCAGTATTTGATTTATGTAATTTTTCAAGGCAGGAGAAATACCGTCTGCAGTCCATCAGACACTTTTTATGAGCTTGTTATTGAAGTATGAAAGTGAGTCTGCTCGCTGCAGAAAGAACAAGATAAATGCTAAAGAAGATACAGTTGTGTGCCAGATAATGCAATTACAGCTTTCTATTCCTACTTCTACATCAAAGTTCAGTTTAAAGGCCCAATGATAATTAACAGTTCTGTTTTACTTAATACAATGCTAACAGTGGACCATATCCTGCCCTCAGATGCACATGCTCAGCTCCCATTACAGTAAGTGAGAAATAGGCACATGCCTACAAGATTTGTACAGTAGAGAATAAAAGAGAGAATTCTCCCTCCAGATATGGCCTATATAATTATATTTGAGACGCAATCTTAAATCAAACCTTTTTTAAGATTCTGAAAACTTCCCTGCTACCATTTTCTGGTGCTCTGCCCACCCAGGTTCGGGCCAGGCGGACAAGTGGAAATGGCAAAATGTTAGATTTTTTTCTTGTGGTATTTATGGCAGGAACTGACACTGGAGGTCCCAACATCTGTTTTACAAAGAGAGACAGTTTTTACAAAAATTGTAAACTGGATTTGTGGGCTCAGGGATTTAGATAGTTCTGATCAAGTTTGGACAAGAGTAGAATTTCTGGATGCTTAACTGAACCCTTAGAGATTCACTCAGGTAGTTGTGGTCTTGTTCCCTCTCAATATGCCCCTATCTCTGCCATTAACATCAGTTGTCAAGAAGAGGATTAGACTCATATGTCTCTCCCAGCCTTCAGGAGACCTTATGCCACTAACATTTTGCTATTGCTTCTCTGCTCAGCCAGTTGTGTACAACTGCCTCATTTGACTGACCCTCTATAAAAAAAAATATTAAAAAATGGAGCATCGGCACATTCAGCACCATTGGAGGTGACCTTCTGTTGAAGGTACTGATGCTAGGTATGTTGGACAGTGATAATATGAGATTAAAATTCTAAAAAATAAATTCCCACTGTACACTGATACACATTATATAAAACTGGAAAGGTTTCCACATTGATAAAAGGTCCTCAGATCAGATCCTCAGCTGGTGTAAATATGCATAGCTACACTGAAGTGAATGGGACTGCAACAATTTACAGTAGCCGAGGATCTGGCCTACGCATTGAAATTCCCCATTTTTTCTTGGGTGAGATTAGAATTATACGCCCTCAGGGAATTTTGCATATAGCATTTAAAAGGATTTAAAATTAAAGATATAAAATATTTATTAGGCTGCATTGTCCACTACTGCACCACTTTTACCACTGGTGTATTCTTTAGTCCTTCGTGAAATCCAGTTCTTAATTACTTTCTCAGATTCCACTAGTTCACTAGGAAGCCAGTTTATTAACCAGTCTAATAGAAATCATCATTAATAAACTTTCCTGATAGCTTGCCTGCATTTTCCTTTTCCTTGTATTCCACCTTGATGTACCACCACAACCTCTTTTTGTATTTCACACAGCTATAAGTTAATATAATGCCACCTAAAAGTCCTTACTGAGTAAGAGACAGCCTCTGCTACAAAGAATTTACTATATAAACAGAAAAGACAGAAAATATAAGTAGTAGTATTGACATTTTACAAATGGGGAACTGAATCACAGAGACTATGTGGCGTGCCCAAGGTCACACAGGATGTCTGTGGCAGAGCTAATAGTTGAATCCAGATTTTCTAGGATCCTGTCCTGTGGTTTAACCACAAGGCCTCCTCTCCTCTCCTCTTCTCTCTCAATCTTTTATCGTAAACCAGTCCCCTTGCTGCTTCTTTATTATTGTTGTTTTTCTCTGAATCCCATCCAGTTTGCTGACATCTTTCTGGTGTTGAGGTGCCAGTACCATACGCAGTTTTCTGGGTGCTTTCTCACCATTGTCACATTCTTTACGATTTAAATATCAATGCACACGGAAAGAGGGCAAAATATTCTTCCTTGTCCTGGTATTAAGGAAACAAACTGTGCAGGTTAGCTCTGCCACAGGAGTGAAGAAAAGAAAGGAATCCCATCACTAGCGTCAGGCAGTTGAGTGGTTGCTGAGTCATCTGCCTGCCTCCAAGTCCACCCTTATGTGTTGCCCCTGGGACATTTATATTGAGCCCCTTTGCAGACTCTCCACATCTTCCAACACCCAGAACACAGGAACTGCACCAGTGGAAGCCAGATGAAGCATGGAAGGCCTACCCTGTGCCAAATTCACTACTGATGAAAACGGGTGTAATCCACTGATGTTCACTTATGCAGATGGTAAATATGGCAGATTGGTTGAGAGTCTCAAAGCTGAGTGGGATAGTTAGCCGCATAATTCCTATTAATTTCAATGGGAGTTGCCTGTATAATTCCCCAAATTTGCTTTGAAAATCTCAGTGATTGTTTATCCTTAGTTTAGTCTTGGGATGCAGAAATGTAATAGATCTTCTCATTTCACTTTATATAGCGTGGCTATACAAAATTCCTGGCATATATTCTGCTCATTTTAAGATAACAGTAACAAGAAATTAAATTGACCCAAAGTTTTGTTGTGTTTTGTTTTTGAAATACCGGACTATATGACAGTAGCCTTGCAGTAAAATGTTTAGAATCTTAATCATGACTTCACTTTCTTTCAAAGTCATTTTATGCATATTTCCTTTCAGATATATCCTCTTTCCCCTTGGGAGTTTGAATGAGAAAGAAGCGGATAAAATCCTGAATAACTCCCTTAGTAGCATGCCTGCTTTCAGACTCAATTTGAAAAATTGAGGTGGCACTTAATGGTCTGCATTTGACATGGAACTAAAACTATTCATTCTTTCCCATATGCATGTTCTTCTTTTCACTTGGGACAGTGAATCACTGATAGACATCCATTTTCTTTGAACTTAAAAAAGCAGAATACATTAAGCAATAAAGAAATACACCGGCTATAATAATTGCAATATGTTAGAGTGTCATAGTTCCCCAGAGATTCATTGACCAAAGAATCGTGTGTACACATCTATTGTGCTACCAATTATGCAAAATTATTATATTGAACTGTTATGGTTGTGGTTGACTGGGTTACCATGGGGTTTATCTATATAAAGTTCCCTGTCCAATGATGCTATAGCTGAAGTACAGTACATACCAGAGGGAAAATCTAAAATGTAGTATATATGCATTTATAGCCTAGGTGTGCATATTATGGCTGTAGCCTCTTTACAAATACTGATAAACAGCGAGAGATCAGATAATATCTTCTGTTATTTTAACCTTAGGGTATATAAAACCAGGTTTGAAAACATAAAGGCAATTTACTGCCCTACTTCTCAGACTTAAATAAAAATAAAGGGGATCACTGCATTAAAACATACAGATTAAAAGTTTTACACTGGTGAAAGTATATCGCTCCCTGTAAATATCCCTGAAAATACAACAAAGCAATCTTAGATGACTAAACACTTATTAATCTTTTCTGGGGGAAAGTGACCACACCGCAAGAAAGTCTTAGCATATTATAATACTTGCTGATGTAAACACTTTGTGTGCTGGGGAGGTCTGCGGGGACTTGGGAGGTGGTCTCCCGTCCACCATACATCAGCTGGTACTTCGGCCTCAAGATAGCTGATACTCCCCCAGTCATACCTCCATGTTACTTGGGGACAATGCATGATGCACCCATGGAGTCAAAAATCATACTGCCCCACCAAGAAAACATCCCTCTGCAATGCACAAAGGAAGACTACCCTGAGCTCCTACACTGGGACATGTAGCATCCTGCATTCCCAACTTGTTGCATTCAGAGCCTTCGGTGCTTGCCAAGGGCATTGGGGGACAGAACTTTCTACTTCTGTATGTCTCATTTTTTCTTTTTAATTTCTGCTTCCTCAGTACCAGACCCAAATTAAATTCCTTAAGACTACATTATTGTGCTTACAGAAGAACAATAATTTCTTAAAACGAGGCAGTGTTGCTGCATGGAACTGGTTAGAAGATGTCATTTTTTTGACTTGTGCCTCTGCAGCTAGATCTTTGCCGTAGCAGAGAGGCACTCTTGCCTCATTATTTTAGTTTTACGTTGTCCTGCCGCTGCATTTACTCATTGTACAATGCCTTCCCTGGCAAGGACTGGTTCATCAGAAGGGACTTAGAGGTTTAACAAGAAAATCTAATTCAAGTAAGAACATAAGAATGGCCATACTGGGTCAGACCAAAGGTCCATCCAGCCCAGTATCCTGTCTACTGATAGTGGCCAATGCCAGGTGCCCTAGAGGGAGTGAACCTAACAGGTAATGATCAAGTGATCTCTCTCCTGCCATCCATCACCCCCCTCTGACAAACAGAGGCTAGGGACACCATTCCTTACCCATCCTGGCTAATAGCCATTAATGGACTTCACCTCCATGAGTTTATCCAGTTCTCTTTTAAACCCTGTTATAGTCCTAGCCTTCACAGCCTCCTCAGGCAAGGAGTTCCACAGGTTGACTGTACGCTGTGTGAAGAAGAACTTCCTTTTATTTGTTTTAAACCTGCTGCCCATTAATTTCATTTGGTGGCCCCTAGTTCTTATATTATGGGAACAAGTAAATAACTTTTCCTTATTCACTTTCTCTACACCACTCATTATTTTATATACCTCTATCATATCCCCCCCTTAGTCTCCTCTTTTCCAAGCTGAAAAGTCCTAGCCTCTTTAATCTCTCCTCATATGGGACCCATTCCAAACCCCTAATCATTTTAGTTGCCCTTCTCTGAACCTTTTCTAATGCAGTATATCTTTTTTGAGATGAGGAGACCACATCTGTATGCAGTATTCAAGATGTGGGCGTGCCATGGATTTATATAAGGGCAATAAGATATTCTCGGTCTTATTCTCTATCCTTTTTTAAATGATTCCTAACATCCTGTTTGCTTTTTTTGACTGTCGCTGCACACTGCGTGGATGTCTTCAGAGAACTGTCCACGATGACTCCAAGATCTTTTTCCTGATTAGTTGTAGCTAAATTAGCCCCCGTCATATTGTATGTATAGTTGGGGTTATTTTTTCAAATGTGCATTACTTTACATTTATGGACATTAAATTTCATTTGCCATTTTGGTGCCCAATTACTTAGTTTTGTGAGATCTTTTTGAAGTTCTTCACAGTCTGCTTTGGTCTTAACTATCTTGAGCAGTTTAGTATCATCTGCAAACTTTGCCACCTCACTGTTTACCTCTTTCTCCAGATCATTTATGCTTAAATTGAATAGGATTGGTCCTAGGACTGACCCTTAGGGAACACCACTAGTTATCCCTCTCCATTCTGAAAATTTACCATTTGTTACTACCCTTTGTTCCCCATCTTTTAACCAGTTCTCAGTCCACGAAAGGATCTTCCCTCTTATCCCATGACATCTTAATTTACGTAAGAGCCTTTGGTGAGGGACCTTGTCAAAGGCTTTCTGGAAATCTAAGTACTCTATGTTCACTGGATCCCCTTTGTCCACATGTTTGTTGACCCCTTCAAAGAACTCAAATAGATTAGTAAGACATGATTTCCCTTTCCCATGTTGATTTTTGCCCCAAAATTTATGTTCTTCTATGTGTCTGACAATATTATTTTTTACTGTTGTTTCAACTAATTTCCCCGGTACTGACGTTAGACTTACCGGTCTGTAATTGCCGGGATCACCTCAAGAGCCCTTTTTAAATATTGGCTTTACATTAGCTATCTTCCAGTCATTGGGTACAGAAGCCAACTTAAAGGACAGGTTACAAACCATAGTTAATAGTTCCGAAATTTCACATTTGAGTTCTTTGAGAACTCTTGGGTGAATGACATCTGGACTTGTTACAGCTAAGCTTATCAATTAGTTCCAAAACCTCCTCTAGTGACACTTCAAACTGTGACAATTCCTCAGATTTGTCACCTACAAAAGACGGCTCAGGTTTGGGAATCTTCCTAACATCCTCAGCCGTGAAGACTGAAGCAAAGAATTCATTTAGTTTCTCCGCAATGACTTTATCATCTTTAAGTGCTCCTTTTGTATCTCGGTTGTCCAGGGGCCCCACTGGTTGTTTAGCAGGCTTCCTGTTTCTGATGTACTTAAAAAACATTTTATTACCTTTTGAATTTTTGGCTAGCTATTCTTCAAACTCCTTTTTGGCTTTTCTTATTACAACTTTACACTTAATTTGTCAGTGTTTATGCTACTTTCTATTTTCCTCACTAGGATTTGACTTCCACTTTTTAAAAGATGCCTTTTTATCTTTTACTGCTTCTTTTACATGGTTGTTAAGCCACGGTGGCTCCTTTTTAGTTCTTTTATCGTGTTTTTAATTTGGGGTATACATTTAAGTTGGGCCTCTATTATGGTGTCTTTGAAAAGTGTCCATGCAGCTTGCAGGGATTTCACTCTATTTACCCGAAGAAGTGGGTATTCACCCACGAAAGCTTATGCTTCAATACCTCTGTTAGTCTATAAGGTGCCACAGGACCCTTTGTCGCTTCTACAGATCCAGACTAACATGGCTACCCCTCTGATACTCTATTTACTGTACCTTTTATTTTCTGTTTAACTAACCCCCTCATTTTTGCATAGTTCCCTTTTCTGAAATTAAATTCCACAGTGTTGGGCTGTTGACGTGTTCTTACCACCACAGAAAGTTAAATGTTATTGTATTATGGTCATTATTTCCAAATGGTCCTGTTATAGTTACCTCTTGGACCAGATTCTGCGCTCCACTCAGGACTAAATCGAGAGTTGCCTCTCCCCTTGTGGGTTCCTGTACCAGCTGCTCCAAGAAGCAGTCATTTAAAGTATTGAGAAATTTTGTCTCTGCATTTCGTCCTGAGGTGACCTGTACCCAGTCAATATGGGGATAACTGAAATGCCCCATTATTATATTATTATATTTTGATAGCCTCTGTAATCTCCCTTGGTATTCATCGTCACTATCACTGTCCTGGTCATGTGGTCGATAATAGATCCCTAGTGTTATATTCTTATTAGAGCATGGAATTACTATCCATAGAGATTCTATGGAACATGTGGATTCATTTAAGATTTTTACTTCATTTGATTCTACATTTTCTTTCACATATAGTGCCACTCCCTCCTCCCCCCCGCACGACCTGTTCTGTCCTTCCGATATATCTTGTACCCGGTATGATTGTGCGCAATTGACTGTCCTCACTCCACCAGGTTTCTGTGATGCCTATTATGTCAATATCCTTCTTTAACACGAGTCACTCTAGTTCACCCATCTTATTATTTAGATTTCTAGCATTTGTGTACAAGCACTTTAAAAACTTGTCACTGTTTATTTGTCTGCCCTTTTCTGATGTGTCAGATTATTTTTGATGGGAATGTTTCTCGTCTGATCTGGCCCCTACTTTATCCTCTTCCATCCTCACCTCCTGACTAAAACCTAGAGAATCTCTATCAATAGACTCTCCTCTAAGAGAAGTCTCTGTCCAATCCACGTGTTCCTCTGCAGCAATCGGCTTTCCCCCATCTCTTAGTTTAAAAACTGCTTTGCAACCTTTTTAATGTTAAGTGCCAGCAGTCTGGTTCCACTTTGGTTTAGGTGGAGCCCATCTTTCCTGTATAGGCTCCCCCAACCCAAATGTTTCCCCGGTTCCTAATAAATCTAAACCCTTCCTCTCTACACCATCGTCTCATCCACGCATTGAGACTCTGAAGTTCTACCTGCCTACCTGGCCCTGCGCATGGAACTGGAAGCATTTCTGAGAATGCCACCATAGAGGTCCTGGATTTTTGTCTCTTTCCTAGCAGCCTAAATTTGGCTTCCAGGATCTCTCTCCTATGTCTTTCCCTATGTCATTGGTACCTACATATACCATGACCACCAGCGTCTCCTCTCCCCAGCACTACTCATAAGTCTATCTAGATGCCTTGAGAGATCCGCAACCTTCGCACCAGTCAGGCTCCTTGCACCGAATGCACACATATGCCACCCGCCCACAGGGCAGGTAGTCATAGATGCTACAATGAGTGCAATAAACCGGATAGCCCCCACTCTGCTGCTGGACTTCTGCCTGCATTCTCTCCTACAGCTACCAAGGTTGACAATAGGGTTTTTGTTTAAATCAAGAAGTTTTTATTATAGTTTCGTTTAAAGGTTTTAAAGAATGGCAAGTGTACCTTGCCCCCTTCCTACTCCCCTTCAAAACTCCCTCTCAAAACTCCCTGTTAGCAGCCGCTGTTCCCAAAGCTCCCTGGTCGCTTGCTCACTGCTTTATAAAGCCGTGGCCTTCTTGAAAGTATGGAAATTTAATTCAGGTTTCACTGCTGCAAGGAAGAAATGTTAACTAGTCTACCAACTGAGCTTCCTTGTTATATTACTTTATGCTTAGTTACTCAGGTGTGATGAATAATTTTCTTTTTTGCCTCAGCCAGATTAACTCTGTAGCAACATCATCAGCATCTGCTTAGGCAATTGTGCATTTTGAACTGTTTTTAATATGTTCATTTCAACACTAGTTGTATCTGGCTTTAGCCTGCAGATACCATCACGTACATACAAGTCACTTGCCTATCCTTCCAATTTTGTTTAAATCTACTGTGTTGTTTTATTATCTTTTTGGGTGCATATATGTAGCTAATGATTCAGACAGGTGTGTATCTCTAGTAAACATTAAGTAGTATATTGTTGTTTGAATAATCAGATAAAGACCCCAAATGTCGTTTATGAAATGAAGATAATCAAGTGGAAATCCTAACCCAGTACAGCAATTTAAAGACAGGCGTTGTCTCAATTTCTCATAAATCTTGAGCAGACTGTGTTATTACACCAAGCCCATTCTGGACATTTTGGGTCTGATTCAATCTACTATGGCAATAGACACTTCACAAATAAAACAGAAGAAGAGAGAATTCAGCATAAGATGCATGGGTTTTCAGAGAAGTTTAGAAGCATCATAAAAATGCATAACTTTACCAGATTGGGGCATACTTTGGTACTTATTAAAATATTCAGTAACTACAACAAAAGTAATAACTTCTGCCCTGCTCTCAACACCCCCCACCACCATATTTCCTATACTTGGCTGGTTGGAGTGAATTCTGGAGTGAATTCTTTAAGGGGCTTTTTCCAACATCAGTCATTTTTCTTCATGGTCCTCCCCTTCTTTGTGGCTCTAGCAACTGCGACTCGATAAATAAAATAGAGTAATTTATATTGACAGGACAAAATTCTCCCCTCTCTATAGTGCAAATCTCTCTTGCATATTTTATACTTAGTCCTCATGCAGAACTCTACTTAATAATGATGGGAGTTTTGTTTGCACAGTGTATAATCCTGTGTTGGAACAAATGTCCCTCTTTGTCATCAGCTGCAGTTGTTTTAGTAGCGATGTTCTGTCCTCTGTTTCCCTAGGTGATTATATGCACTGTTAAATAAAAGATCAGTTGGACTTGAAAAGCAGAGGGCAGTGATTGTCATTTCTTGTAGCTTAGTATATTATTGTCAATTCGTCATGTCACTTGGCACCAAAACACATGGGATTGGATGATGATGATCAAACATTACTTGTCAGAGTCATATGACAAGAAAGCTCTAAATTATTATATCTTGGGTAACAAATTAGTAATGGACACAGCCTTCCTGATCCTTCAGTTGTACAACCTGATGGTGTTTTAAAGAAGTTTCTTACTAGAAGAAAAACTTGAATTAAATCATGCTTTAAACTTGCATCCAAATTCTGTTGGCTTATGTTATACAATTTATTTGCTCAATTGTATGTTTGTTTTTTATCATGAAAATCGTGCACACAGCATCTGAAATACTTCGGTTCGCTCCTATCTTAAGTCTAGGAAAATACCATGGTAACTCAGATTGTGGGTAAATGTTGATTCTTTCTTGGTGACCACAGCATTTATATATAAGAATTTTCATCTGTACTTGATTTTTAATTGCTTGATCAGTGTCTCAGTGAGATCTGTGTGTGCTTTACAAATATGATGGCTACTATATTTTACAATTGGATAAAGCTATATTAAAGTAGCTGTGACACGTGACCAGAAAGGGTTAAGCATCCTGCAGGATAATTCAACCCTTAAAAACATATGGGGAGAGAATGTGTTTTTGTGTATTTACATATATATATTGGTAGAAATCAACAATGTAATGAAACAATCCCTGTCTATGCTGTATTCTGTTAATTCAGAAATCAAAAGAACATCTTAACATTTTAATTGAGCTGTAAACATAGGATGTCCCTGTATTCATCTCTCTTTGAAATGTATAGCAAATCATCTGCAAATGGTGGAAAAACAGGCAATTGCCTTGTGTTAATCTGTATGGATAATTACCAGCTATGCTTAGGAAATGGGTCCACTTCAAAGTTCACATGAGTGCCTATTGTTCAACTAAGGACTCCAATCTGTCAAAGAAGGCCTGGAATTGTATAAAAGACCTTTGGGTTCCAATCCTTTTTTATCTCAGAGCTGTTTGAGGTTTCATGCAGGGGAAGCCTAAGCCACGAGGACTGAGATCCCAGTTCTGACTGGACCATCCTGAAATATAAATATTGGACTATAACCTATAGACTATTTCTAAAAGAACTCTTTGCATCTACAAAACTCTATCTCTGCTATGAATCTCAAGATTGACTCATGTCTGTATGTATACTGTTCTTTTAACCAATTCTCTCTCCCTTTTAAAATAAATTTTAGCTTAGTTAATAAGAATTGGCTGTAAGCATGTATTTGGGAAAGGTTAACCTGGGAGGTAATGTGTCTGATCCTTTGGGATTGGTTTCAACATTTTTTTATCTGATGAATAAGATTTTCAGAAATTCTCCTCATATTTGACTTGGCTGTCTAGGTATGATGAGGCTAGGTTAGTTTAAGGGAAGTGCATTGTTGACTTCTGAGTAACCAGTGAGGTATAAGAGAAGCTGCTTTGTGTTGGCTTGGTAAATCTAGTATCCACCAGCTTTGGGGATTGCCTGCCCCATTCTTCGCAATTCACCCTAATTGAATGACCTCAGCAGGCTCCCCTGAGTCTCCAGTCACAGTAACATTCTGTAATTATTCTCTCCGTCAGATATTTCTCCACTGAAACAGGTATAAGAGGGGGCCCTAATGCAGTTCAGTCATGGCAGGGAGAAGTTGGTGCCCGGTGGAGCCTGGGATTTCCAGGTGAGGGGACAAGGACATGGACATTGGATCCAAGATTACATAGATCCTGTTGTTACAATCCCTTCCTAGGGTCATGGCCACTATTTCTGCCCCGGGGCTGGAGTAGTAGCTGCAGAGCTGGCTTGCAGTTTACCACAGGTTAGAACATGGATTCCCTCCATTTAATCCCTCTGTAGATGACTGTGTAAATTTCAACCTTTGAGATGGATCCACTTTCAAGTGACCTGTATGATTTTAAAAAAATATATTTTTCTCAATCATGGGCAAAATAGGAGTCTCCCTTCTTAAGGTGAAACGTGGTCCATTATTACTGCATGTGACTGAATCATTTCAGTAGGTGAAGTATCACTTCCATGGAAACCAGTGGGAGTTTTGCTGGTGACTTCAAATATAACAAGGGGTCCAAAACCACCTATTGGAGACTTAGAGCTACAGAAATAGGGAAACACATTATTTTCTCTTTTGTACCAGATTTGCAAAGGTGTAGCTTCATTGATTTAAATGGTATTGATCATTATTTAAATTAGTGTCCGAGAGGACAGTTGGAACCAAAATGCTTGTTGTTACTTCTTTGAAGAACCACTTCAAATATAATATGAAACATTTACATTTTATTGGAACAGATGTATTTGCTGTGTTTCTCATCTTAATGCCATGATATTTCATTTTTAAAATAAATACAGCTCATTGCACTTTTTATCACACTTAAATGCTAGTGCAGCAGTTCTCAAACTTTAGCAATCTGAGGATCCCCATTTTGATTTACAAAATTTTGCGGACCCTCAGGCCGGAATTTTATTTTCCACGGGGGTGCTTAACTCCCGCTCGGCCCCAGGCCCTGCCCCCACCCCACTCCTTCGCTCAAGGCCCCAACCTCTGCCTCACCTCTTCCCACCCCAGCTCCACCTCTGCCCCTCCTCTTCCCCACTTCTTTCCACCCCCTCCCCTGAGCACGCCCCGTCCCCGCTCCTCTTCTCCATGCCACTAAACAGCTGTTCCGTGCAGGGGTGAAAATAACTTAAGGGACTTACCAGTACGCAAGGCCTCCAGGGTCCTGAGTAAGGTGGTGGGGGCTCAACCGGAAGGGGCGGGACTTTGGGCGAAAGGGGCAGGTCTGGGTCCCAGAGCTCCTGGCCACTGCCACTACCCCAGGGCTCTGGCAGCGATTTAAAGGGCTGGAGCCCTGGCCCCTTTAAATTGCCACTGGAGCCCCAGGGCTCCTGGCCGCCACTGGTACGGTTGACTGTGTACCAGCTCATACCAATACGCCGTATCGGACCGTATTGGCTTACTTTCACCTCTGGTTCCACAGCATGCAGGAGGCACTGGGAGGGACGGGGAGGAGTTGATCAGCAGGGCTGGCAGCCTGGACATGACTCACAGATTCCCTGGAGTACCCTCATGGGACCCCCAGGGGTCCGGGGACCCCAATTTGAGAACCATTGTGCTAGCGGAATGCCTGTTACAACAAGGGCACATGTGCACATGAAATAACAGCTGGATCAAGTCTAAATTTTATTTCCTCAACTGATTAGCGTCTGGACTGAACTCCTCAAAAAAGCCCTAATGTTACTTTTGTATCTGGTGATTACACACCCACATCCAGATAAGAAAAACATTATAGATGGTATGTTCTATGTTTGCCTAATATATTACGGGCAAATTCTGCCACTATTACTGATAAGTAATTTGTGTCAGATTTAGTTGATTTACTTGGTGTTGGTCCTGCTTTGAGCAGGGGATTGGATTAGATGACGTCCTGAGGTCTCTTTCAACCCTGATATTCTAAGTACCTTTCTCCATGAATAATCCCATTGGCTTCAATGGAGCTGGCTACAAAGTAAGGTACAAATCCACATGAGTAAGGGTAGTGGAATCTGGCCCTCTGTGATTCCACTTCTTGTAGTTTTGGGAAAGAGAGGACAAAATTAGGTTGCTTACTGTTAGATAAAGTACGCAAATACCAAGGAGCAAAATGCCACTGCATCTCATTTGTTTTCAAGTTAGTTAATGTCCTGAGAAAAAAGTCACACTCATGAAGATTGAAGACTGCAGTCATCTTTTAAATGCATCATTAAAGACGGAGTCCTCTCTATGGATGACAAAATTTCCATCAGCTTTACATGGAAAGGTGTTTTCCGTTTGATGTTAATGTCCTTCTGTTGAAGCTAATAAGAATGTAGTACATGTTTGTGGAGGATATATGTTTCAAGCAATTCTCAACATGTACATTGTACATGCCTGGTAGATATATTCTGAAATTGACTTAGTGCCTGAGGCAAAGCTCATGGAAGTCAAAGGGAGTCTTTCCGTTGATTTCAGTGGGCTTTGGAAGAGGCCCTAGATTAGATTTGCTGTTTGATTAAAAGTGTTTTAGTTGTATAGTTGGGTGTAGATCTCTTGGAAACTGTGAGAGAATAATGCAGGTAATGTGTCAACCAGTGGAGCTGAGCTGGCTTAGAGGGGGAAGTAAAGTTGGTCTATACCATTAGTAGATTATTTCCAACACCACCACCACTTCAGAAGCAAGGGAGGAGTGAAGGAGCCTACTCAGAGTATGTCTACACAGGGATAAAAAATCCTGCAGCTGGCTCGGGTCAGCTGACTTGGGCTTGTGTCACTTGGGCTGCTGGGCTAAACATTTGCTGTGTAGATGTTTGGCCTTGGGTTGGCACCTGAGCCCGAACATCTACACAGCAATTTTTCAGCCCCGAAGTCGAAGCCTCGCAAGCCTGAGTACGCTGTCCCAGGCTAGCTGCATATTTTTAATCCCCCCGTAGACATGATATCAGAGTCACAGTTCATTCTCTCCTCTGCTTTGGGATACTGCATCTGTGCGTTGCCCCTTAATCAGAGCAGATTGCAGTGACCTACTTAGACAAATGTAACCTCTTTTGCTCTTTATAGACTATCAGCTGCTTACAGTTTTGCACATGCATTGATTATTTCAAATAACTAGTCATTTCTACAAATAATTGAAGATTAAAACTGCTGTAAAATGATTTACTAGTACTTGATTGTGATGTTTGAAATGTGAGCTATGTTTTTTAATTCTGTTTTGACATGTGAGTCACATGGTATTGTTTATGTTCCCTGACTGAAAGAATATTACTCTTAGGATCATATTTCCAGTGCTCCTACTTATATAATGAATTCAAAATTCACTCTCTGTGACAATTCTTTAATATTTATTGATTCTGTCAACATTCCTGCCACTAAATTTGTTTGCCAGAATATTTGCAAGGAGTGAGCACAAAAGGGCTCCCAAAATAGCCAAAGAGAATTCTGTGTTTTAGTTTAATTTTGTGTGAATGTTTGTGTAAACATTTGAGGTATTCACTCAACTCTACCTGAAACATTTTGCTGCTGTGAATGAACCCACTCCATTGAAGTCAATGAGAATGTTTCATTTATTTCAATGAGAACATGATCAAACTCAGTGCAAGAGAGAAACATAACAGAAAAACAGGCCATTTTCTAAGCTATGTTCCAAAGTGTTTCAGTCGTAAAACCTGCCAGATTCATTTTTCATTTTTAACAACTCTTTTAGAATTAATGGTTCACTCACATTTTATTTCTCAAACTCTCTTGTTTGATTACATTGTTTTGCAGTATGATATACCAAGTTAATTTCTGCAAAAGTCTAACCATTACCTGTTTTTATAATATTTTATCACTGTTATGAAACGCAATTAATTTGTGGATGGCTTATTCACCTTCTTCACATCAAAGGTTGTAATACCGTACTGTTTATCTTTTGAATGCATTCAGTGTGTATCCAAAAATTCAGTTTTCTTAAGAAACCTGTAATAGTATTCAAACACATAATTTTAGCACTGTAAAAATGTAATGGAATTTCCCGGTGGTCTATATAAAAAATGCTTAAGTGCCAAGTTTAAAAGGGATTTAGGAGCCTAAGGGTCAGATTTCCAAATGTATGTAGGTATCTCGAGATGTGAATAGGCACATAGCAGAATTTAGAAAAGCACCTACATGAGTTAGGCACCTATCTCCCTTGACTGACTTGCTTAAGCACTTTTGCAAATTATATCAGGCACCTACATACCTTCGTAAATCTTTCCTTGACTCTCACTGAAAGTTAGTGTCACTTAGTTCTCCTTAGAGTTAAGGTGTTTAGGTGCCCACAGAAGCAAACAGGTGCCTAACTCCCATTGATTTCAATAACAGGACTTCAGATCACTCTGGTGCACGCTGACACATCTTAGAGACAAGCCCTAAATCACTGCAAATGCACCTATGCACCCAACTCTCATTGATATCAATGGGAGTAAGGCACATAGGCCCTTGAAAATCCCACCATTAGGTAGTTGTGAAAATTACCCCACGTATGGTATATACTTCCAGGTGGAATTCTCAAGAGATACTGTGTCTCCGACTGCACTCCATATCAGCTGAAGTGCTTTGGTTATTGGTTCCTGGAATAGAAATCTGTAAGGGTATGTCTACACTACGAGACTAGTTCGATTGTTGTTAAACCGAACTTGTGAAACCGATATTGCAAGGTCGATCGTGCGAATCCACATCAAGGACCTTAATTCAAATTTGTGAGTCCACAGTAAGGGGGCAAGCGTCGACATTGCAAGCGGTGCACTGTGGGTAGCTATCCCACAGTTCCCGCAGTCCCCGCTGCCCACTGGAATTCTGGGTGTAGCCCCCAGTGCCTTGTGGGGCCGAAAATGTGTCAAGGGTGGTTATACGGAAATGTCGTCACTCGACCCACACTCCCGCCGTCCCTACGTGAAAGCGCCGGCGGGCAATGAATTCGCGCCCTTTTCCGGTGATTGACAGCTCGGACACCACAGGACAGCGAGCATGGAGCCCTCTGCGATTATCGCTGCTGTTCTGTCCGTTGTCAACACCTCACGCCTTATCGTGCAACTTTTCAAGAATCAGATGCAGAGAAATCGGGCGAGGAGGCAACGGAAGCTCCAGGAGTACATGAACTCTGAGAGGGGCATAGACCTCTCGCAAAGCACGGGACCCCGGACCGTAGAAATCATGGTGGCAATGGGGCACGTTGATCCTGTGGAACGGCGATTCTGGGCAAGGGAAACAAGCACTGACTGGTGGGACCGCATAGTGCTGCAGGTCTGGGATGAATCCCAGTGGCTGCGAAACTTTCGGATGTGTAAGGGCACTTTCCTGGAACTTTGTGAGTTGCTGTCCCCTGCCCTGAAGCGCCAGGACACCCGGATGCGAGCAGCCCTGACTATCCAGAAGCGAGTGGCCATAGCCCTGTGGAAGCTTGCAACTCCTGACAGCTACCGGTCAGTCGCGAACCAATTTGGAGTGGGCAAGTCTACCGTGGGGGTTGCTGTGATGCAGGTAGCCCATGCAATCGTTGACCTGCTGCTCTCAAAGGTAGTGACCCTTGGAGACGTGCAGGTGATCATAGATGGATTTTCCGCTATGGGATTCCCAAACTGCGGCAGGGCTATTGATGGGACACACATCCCTATCCTGGGACCGGAGCACCAGGGCAGCCAGTACATTAACCGAAAGGGCTATTTTTCTATGGTGCTGCAAGCACTAGTGGACCACAACGGACGTTTTACCAACATCAATGTTGGATGGCCAGGCAAGGTTCATGATGCTCGTGTTTTCAAAAACTCTGGTCTGTTTAGACGGCTGCAACAGGGTGTTTATTTCCCGGACCGCAAAATAACTGTTGGGGATGTGGAGATGCCTACAGTGATCCTCGGGGACCCTGCCTACCCGCTAATGCCATGGCTCATGAAGCCATACACGGGAGCCCTGGACACTGAAAAGGATCTCTTCAACTACCGGCTGAGCAAGTGCAGAATGGTGGTGGAGTGTGCCTTTGACCGTCTGAAGGGTCGTTGGAGAAGCTTACTTACTCGCTCCGATCTCAGCCAAAAAAAATCCCCATTGTGATTGCAGCGTGCTGTGTGCTCCACAATCTCTGTGAGAGCAAGGGGGAGACGTTTATGGTGGGGTGGGAGGTTGAGGCAAATCGCCTGGCAGCAGGTTACGCTCAGCCGGACACCAGGGCGATTAGAAGATCACAGCGGGACGCGCTGCGCATTCGGGAAGCTTTGAAAGCTAGCTTCCAGAGCGAGTGGGGTAACCAGTGACTATTATGCTTGTTTAAACACATGCTGAACCTGCCCCCATTTCTGTACCCAGTTTCCGTTGCCTATCCTCTCCCATTAACAACCCCCTTCCCCCCCTTCATTCAACGCTTTAAAAGTACAATAAAAGGAAACATTGTTTATTTGAACCGTCTCCATTACTGGTTTCTCGGTTAAGGTTTTAACCTGGGACGCATACCGCGGTTGGGGAGCTGGTGGTGTGTTGGAAAGTACGCTTCCAAGCTTGGGGAATGACATGCTCCTGCTTCCAGAGCAGTCCGAAGTACTGGACTGCTTGTTTCAAGGGAGCCATCAACCCCTCCTATTCGCAACTGTGTGTGGTGGGGCCTCTTTGACTTTTACTCCGTGAATTGCGGCCACGGATCCCCTGCTGCATGGATCTGTCATGCACGCTATCGCCGGCAGCTAAAGATCAGCAGCCGCCACCAGAAAGTGAACCCCCCCCCCACCCCCCGTAGAGAACATGAAAACCCCAACCCAGAATGACAAGTGTGCCTAGTGCATGCAATTTTTACTGTGACTTTCTGTTGATCCTTTCCCCATGTCTGTACCCTGGGTCAGGCGCCAGTCGTCTCCAATTACAAACCCCCTTACCCACTAACCCAAAAACCAAACGGTCCTGTGAAAGAAAGTCATGGAAACAGCACTGAACAAAAAAAAACAATTTTTATTGAGGTGAGCATTGCTTTAACATGAAACCTGGGCAAGGAAGTGTTGATGGGTGCGGCTGGAGGGAGGGAAAGGAGCAATCTAAGGTTTTGGGAATGAGAGCCTTCTGTTACTGGAGCAGTCTGCAGGGGTGGAGTGAATATTTCCACGGATCCTGCCTCCCCTCGTCCTAGTGACTTTGGGTGAGTAAACGACTGGACTTGGTGGCGGGGGAGGGCGGTTAGAAATTACATATAGAGGGGCTCTTTCCTCCTGTCTCCTGTCCTGGAGAACGTCCACCAGGCGCCGGAGCGTGTCCGTTTGCTCCCTCATTAGTCCCAGCAGCGTTTGAGTCGCCTGCTGGTCTTCCTGCCGCCACCTGTCCTCGCGAGCTTCAGCCCTCTGCTCCCATTCCCTGGCTGCTCACTCGGACTTTGAGACGTCCTCTCTCCGCTGTGCCGCCTCCCTTCGGAAACAGATCATCAATTCTGAGAACATGTCATCCCGGGTTCTCTTTTTGCGCCGCCTTATCTGTAATAGCCCATGGGAGGGAGAACCACGGGTAGGGCGGGAGACACTCGCAGCTGTGGGATGAGGGAAAGGGAGTGAATTCCTCAGAAAGATACTTTTTCCAGAACAATGCCCATACTCTTTCCCTGTGAATAGGACCAAGCACAGTACCTATCACATGTTCACGTACTACAAGGTCAAATATTAGGTCTTAATGCTGAGTGTCTGGGGTCCCGGTGTACAGATCCCAGAAGCCTTGCCGAACACTGAAAATCAGCTCTCTGAAGACCATGGTAAGGTGATGAGTTTGGACTGCTGAGAGATTACTTCACAGCAGTGCTCTACTCCCATGTCTCAATCACTGTTCCTGGCTGCGGGCAGGAACTGCTGCTGCCCAAACCGCTCATCTACAGCGGCTCGCCAATCCTTTACCCCCGCAACGCGTGGCCGCTCCCGGGAACCAAAAGTGCCCGCGAACCGCTCAGTATGAACGGCTCGCCTACCCTTCCCCCCACTCCGCGTGGCCGCTCCCAGGAACCAAAAGTGCCCGCGAACTGCTCAGTATAAACGGCTCACCTACCCTCCCCCCCCTCCGCGTGGCCGCTCCCGGGATCCAAAACTGCCCGCGAACCCTTGTGTTTGAATGGCTCGCCTACCCTTCCCCCCCCATCTGCGTGGCCGCTCCCGGGAACCAAAAGTGCCCGCGAACCGCTGTTTTTGAACAACTCGCCTACCCTTCCCCCCCCTCCGCGTGGCCGCTCCCGGGAACCCAAATTGCCCGCGAACCGCTGTGTTTGAACTGATCGCCTACCTTTGAACCCCCTCCGCGTGGCCACCCCCGGGAACCAAAAGTGCCCGCGAACCGCTGTGTTTGAGTGGCTCGCCTACCCTTCCCCCACCTCCGCGTGGCCACTCCCGGGAACCAAAAGTGCCCGCGAACCGCCGTGTTTGAATGGCTCGCCTACCCTTCCCCCCCCTCTGCGTGGCCGCTCCCGGGAACCAAAATTGCCCGCAAACCGCTCTGTATGAACGGCTCGCGTACCCTTTCCCCCGCTTCGCGTGGCCGGTCCCGGGAACTCTCCCTGCCTGCGCACTGAGAAGTTCGAATGGTTTGGCTCCCAGCTCCCTCCCACCCCGCGTTAATGGAAACCGCCGGATGTCTTTCTTTAAAGGGAAAATGAAGCATTCCCTATACTAATGAAACCACTCATTCAAACCAGGGCACCATGACTTATATCACTCTGATGAGGATTACCGAGACAGAGAAAGACTGCATGATGCGTCAATGCCAGCAAACCCCGGGGCTGTATGCACCATGCTATGCAAGGCAATGATACCAGAGTACCTGCAGCTTGCATGGTGCGGGAAAGTATCCTACCATGGAGGAGACAATAAGGCCGCTCTCCCCGTGAACGTGATAAGCAAGCTCTCACTGTACCTCCAGGAGAGCTTTGCGGAGATCTCCGATGGGGATTACTCCTCTATCCCCATACATATTGACAGACCTTTCGAATAGTTGCATGGGAAAGTGACTACAAGCTGAAGCGCAT
This sequence comes from Chelydra serpentina, assembly GCA_037349315.1. Lineage (NCBI taxonomy): Eukaryota > Metazoa > Chordata > Testudines > Chelydridae > Chelydra > Chelydra serpentina. The sequence goes on from JBAIAC010000018.1 coordinate 1,151,700, forward strand.
AAAGCCAATTTAGCAATACTAACACATTGCTTACACACCATGCCTATTGTATTCCAAATAAATGTCTAAAACACTGACCTGCTGATCCTTCGCCTGATTCCTGGTCAGGGATGCTGCCTTGGGAGGGTTTGTAGGGGAGCTCAGTCAGGGTGATGAATAGATCCTGGCTGTCGGGGTAATCAGCAGTGAAAGCGCTGTCGACTGCCTCGTCCTCCTCCTCTCCTTCCTCATCTTCACCGTCCGCGAAAACCTCCGACGACGTGGCCGTAGATAAGACCCCGTCGTCGGAGTCCACGGACACTGGTGGGGTAGTTGTGGCAGCACCACCGAGCATAGCATGCAGTGCCTCGTAAAACCGGCAAGTGTGTGGCTGCGATCTGGAGCGTCCGTTGGACTCCTTGGTCTTCTGGTACGCCTGTCGCAGCTCCTTGATTTTCACGCGGCACTGCGTTGCATCCCGGCTGTATCCTCTCTCCGTCATAGCCTGGGATATTTTTTCATAAATTTTTGCATTCCGTCTTTTGGATCAGAGCTTGGATAGGACGGATTCATCTCCCCACACAGCGATCAGATCCAAAACTTCCCAATCACTCCATGCTGGAGCCCTCTTTCTATTGTGGGATTGCATGGTAACCTCTGCTGTAGAGCTCTGCATCGTTGCCAGTGCTGCTGAGCTCGCCACGATGTCCAAACAGGAAATGGGATTCAAACTGGCCAGACAGGAAAAGGAATTCAAATTTTCCCGGGGCTTTCCCTGAGTGGCAGGTCAGAGCATCCGAGTACAGATTGCTGTCCTGAGCGTCCACTGAGTGGTGCACTGTGGGATAGCTCCCGGAGCTATTAGCGTCGAATTCCGTCCACAGTACCTCGAATTCGACATGGCCATGTCGAATTTGGCGCTACTCCCCTCGTCGGGGAGGAGTACAGAAATCGAATTAAAGAGCCATTTATGTCGAAAACAATTGCTTCCTAATGTGGACGGGTGCAGGGTTAAATCGGGTTAACGCTGCTAAATTCGACATAAAGTCCTAGTGTAGACCTGGCCTAAGACTGTGGCAAGGCGTTTTGAGTAGAGCTCTATGGCTTATGGAAGTTTTGCTCCCCTTGGGTGGTTCATGAGAAGACGACTCTGGCATGTTTTGGGGCATAATGCTGGGGGCATTTGTTCCAGCAGACTTTGAATTATGGCTTTTATCCGAGACTTTTGTGTGAATTTTTTATATGATAGCAGAATGGCTTGTGGTGTGTGAATAATGCAGTTTTAGCATAGCAAAATAGAGTGATGGGATCTGACTGCCTTTTGCTGGTATTATTTTAGTTTAGTTTATCTTCATAGCTGTTGTAGCAATTTACTCTGTACAAAAATGCCTGGATAAATAAAAGATCAATCTTTTCACAAGACTAGCCTATATCATAACACGAGTGCTGAGTCATTAAGTCTTTACTACCTATTCATTTAAAAGTATATATCACTTCACTGATAAAGGGAAGATCTGGCGTCACTGATAAAGGGAAGATCTGGCGAGAGAACTAGATGTAAACACCAGAAAATTATTAATCAGATTTTCAAAGAAAAGTTTCAGTTATAGATTGGAATTAAAATGGTGGGGGGGGGAAGGGGGGCGGGGAGAATTACAGCTTCCGCAAAGGGTAATAGAGCTGCAGTGTTTTTTTTTTAACCTAATGACACCATTTAAGATTGACTGTCAGATCAGATTAGGTTCACTGAAATATTCTGAAAACTGAGTTTTCACACAGCAGGAGGAAATGAGAAGTGCGTTTATTCCAGTCAAGCTTAGAAATGATGCTCTGTCTCTCTTTTTGTTTATTTTTTTTCTCTCTCCTCCCTGTTGCTTTTGTAACAATTGCATCAATAACAGGAAAGCCATCAAGCTAAGCTTCATGCACCGTAATAAAGCTGTTTTGATGCAAATAGGGCTCAGTTGCTTTGGTCTCTCATTTGTGACAAACTGTGGTAATAAACTCTATAAATCAAAACAGAGCTGAAATGCAAGTGTGTGTATGTGCAAGATAAATGAAATAGACTTCTTTCCTGCTTAGTAGCCTTGAGGGATATTTCCCCCATAATTACAAAGACAATTACAATGTTTACAGTAAAATTAAAAGTGTAATTGTAACCATCTGAAATAAAACCTAAAACCTTTTGCATTAACAGCAGTTTAATAAATTACTTCTGTCATCTTAGACAGAAACAGAGTGCCAAACTATAGATCCAGCAAGTAAATTGGCTGTGCCACAGGGAGAAGGGAAGGATTACAACCTTGACAGAGGGTCTGGGAGTATCCTAATAGGAAAAATATTTGGAAATTACCTGGTACTTGGCACAATCCGATGCATTCCAAATGTTACTATAATTGTTCTCCAGATTTTTTTTTAAAATATTATTATTTATTTTATTATCATTCCCAGAGATAAGTCATCTTTGGCAAGGCTGGGTTAGCAGTATTCATAGAGAGAGTAAGCTTCCCCCCAGGCAGGGAAATAATCTTCTAGCTATTGGCAGAATTTTAACAAGAACTCCCAAGTGTTTCCCCTCAGGCACGTTGCTGCTTCACACTCATTTGTGTCCAACTTTGCTTTTTCACAGTCGTGTTGGGTAATGTTTCATTTCTACTCAGGAACCTGTGATGGGCTGAGGCTTATCATTCCACAGCACTAGAGAATACAAACGTTGGTCCCAGTATATACAGGTCACCTGCACTAATACTTTGCTGAATTGCTGTGCTGGCTCTCTGCTATAAAAAGGAGTAGATATGGAAAATCCAGCAATCAATAAAATAAAAATTTCAAGCCCTTGGTGGATGGTGATTTTTTTTTTTTAATTAGCTTGAACAGAAAGCCTGAGAGTCACGCAATAAATAGATGCTGTCACCTTAAATCACCAGTCTCACAGTGATAGAGTCTGTGTCAGCAGTGTTATGGACCCTAACACCACTAAATGAGTTTGCCTATTAAAGCATGGAATGAAATGTTTCTGTGACTCACTAACAGTGTTTAAAATTCTGCTTTTTTCATCTTCAAAATTCTGCACTGCAGCTGCAAGATATTCTTAGAAGATGGTATCTCACTGAAGAGCTGTGGTACCTGCTTTCTCACTACTGGTGTAGACTTTATAGGAAGTGAAGGCTTTGGAAGATTAGGGAAAGGGTGAAACCTTCTATCCTCACCTCTGTGAGTGAATAGTGGAAAATAAGCCACTGCATTTCTTATCTGACAGATATAGCATCAGTCAGCTGTATTTAATGTCTGCTGTCAATTTCAAATGTAGAAACAACTGATGGTGGCAACATAAAGCCAAAGGCAGATGTGAAACTAATCCCAGTTCCACTTCAGCCAATATTATATCAAGGCAGAGTAGTTTAGTATTTAGAGCAGTGAACTGCCTGGGTGCCTGGGTTCCCCTCCTAGCTTAGTCTCTGTTCAATATTAGGTAGATCCCAATTTCTCTTTGCCTCTGTTTATTATTCATCTGTGTAACCATACTTAGAGAGGCTGAAAGCTTAGAAAATTTGGAGATTGTTTGCAAATATAATATTATAACTTGCATATGTTATGCAAATATATCACCTTATTTGCCTAAACTCCAGTATTTGCAGAATAAGAGTACTGCATTGAATACCCATGTTACCTCATTCCCCCACTTACATTTAGTCTCCACCAGACAACTTGCAGCATCTGGATAAGCCATTTCACCCCTGCCTTTTCTAGTTATAAAATTAGTTGGGGCAAATGGGGGTCTAGGAGCAGGAAAGTAGAATTACTGCCACTAGAATGGATTCATTTTAGATTAGGGACAGTTTCTGGTTTGCAGCAAAAGAAGGAGTGTTTGCTTCTACTTCCTGTAACTGGTTACATAAATAAGTAAGGGCTAGATTTATAAGTGGAACTGAGTTGCAATGCATAATGTTTATGCTCTGCTGACTAGTGGGTTACCCAACGCTGAGCTAGGCATGAGGAGAACTAGGCGTCTAAAGAGGAAATTCACAGAAACCACCATTCTGAGCAGGGAGCTGCATAAGCCAGCCAGATGTGGCCTAAGCTCCATCATAGAAGATTAGGGTTGGGAGAGGAGGTCATCTAGTCCAACCCCCTGCTCAAAGCAGGATGCACACCAACTAAATGATCTCAGCCAGGGCTTTGTCAAACTGGGCCTTAGAAATGTCTAAGGATGGAGATTCCACCATCTCCCTAGGTAACCTATTCCAGTGCTTCACCACCCTCCTAGGGAAATAGTGTTTCCTAATATCCAACCTGGACCTCCCCCCACATAGAGCTGGTGCAAGGACGTTTCGCGCCCTAGGTGAAACGTCCTTGCACCAGCCCTGTGCCTCCCCCAGCTAACACTGCTGCTCCCCCCGTGGCAGCCAGCTCCCCCCCCCCGCAGCTCCTCGTGCCCCCCCCCCCCGGGTCACGGTAGCTCGCCCCCCCCGGCGGCAGCCTCCTCCGCCCGCGGCAACCCCCCCAGCTCAGCCGCGGAGGCAGGAGGCAGCTGCGGCCACCCACCCTCCCGACTCTTGGCTCAGCCGCACAGCTGGGAGGCAGCCGCCTGCCGCCCCCCAAATCATGGCGCCCCAGGCGACCACCTAGGGTGGCCTAATGGGCGCACCAGCCCTGCCCCCACTGCAACTTGAGACCATTGCTCCTTGTTCTGTCATCTGCCACCACTGAGAACAGCCAAGCTCCATCCTCTTTGGAACCCCCCCTTCAGGTAATTGAAGGCTGCTATCAAACCCCCCCTCACTCTTCTCTTCTGCAGACTAAACAAGCCCAATTCCCTCAGCCTCTCCTCGTAAGTCATGTGCCCCAGCCCCCTGATCATTTTCATTGCCCGCCGCTGGACTCTTTCCAATTTGTCCACATCCTTTCTGTAGTGGGGGGCCCAAAACTGGACACAGTGCTCCAGATATGGCCTCACCAGTGCCGAATAGAGGGGAATAATCACTTCCCTCGATCTGCTGGCAATGCTCCTACTAATGCAGCCCAATATGCCATTAGCCTTCTTGGCCACAAGGGCACACTGCTGACTCATATCCAGCTTCCCGTCCACTATAATCCCCAGGTCCTTTTCTGCAGAACTGCTGCTTAGGCAGTCGGTCCCCAGCCTGTAGCAGTACATGGGATTCTTCCTTCCTAAGTGCAGGACTCTACACTTGTCCTTGTTGAACCTCATCAGATTTCATTTGGCCCAATCCTCCAATTTGTCTAGGTCACTCTGGACCCTATCCCTCCCCTTCAGCATATCTTCCTCTCCCCCCAGTTTAGTGTCACACGCAAATATGCTGAGTGTGCAATCTATCCCATCATCCAGATCATTAATGAAGATTTTGAACAAAACAGGTCCCAGGACTGACCCCTGGGGCACTTCACTTGAAATCAGCTGCCAATAAGACATCGAGCCATTGATCACTACCTGTTGAGCCCGACAATCTATCCAGCTTTCTATCCACCTTATAGTCCATTCATCCAATCCATACTTCTTGTGCCAATGTCTATTTAATTATCTTATACAACATGGAACAGCTTTAACAGGAGAAATTGAGAGAGACCCACCCCAGAATATTAATAATATAATAATAATAATAATAATAGAATCTATTTAATTATCTTATCTTATACAACATGGAACAGCTTTAACAGGAGAAATTGAGAGAGACCCATCCAGAATATTCCAGAACCCAGAAATTAGGGCACTTTGCTGGGTTCAACTCCCCGTTCCAAATCAGGTAGATTAACTGTGATCTGAGCACACCTACCAAATTGGACTCCACTGTCAAGAAAGGCGGGGGAAGGCCTAAATTGTGAATCCCGCTGAGGCTTAGACATGAGTTAGGCACCATGCTGCTTGGTGGTGTCAGGACTGAGGTGGCTGTGTGCCTGCCCAATGGCAGAAATTTAGTCATCTATGGGACTTACTGTTGGAAATTTGAGTGTCTAGGGACTTAAGGCACCTACAGGTTAAGCAGCAGCTGTGCAGTGGTTTTGCAAATGGCAGTGGAGCCTAAAAGTTGGATTGGTGCTGAAGTGGCAGTTAGGCATCTAAGTCCCCGTTGTGGAACATGGATTGGTCTTGTTTAATGGAATCCGATCAAGATGTGTATGTATTTGTGGGCATATCCCTCTTATCAAAATCTTGATCACAATCCAGGCACCTCGCCTTCAGGAATTTTTACTTTGATCCTCACACACATGGCTGTCCTCACTCCCTACGTTCCATCAATTCCACACACTTGGATACTTCCCTGTCTCCTCCACCTAATGTATTACATGAGAGTCTGTGTAAAAGTATTCTAGGGTACTGGCTTAATGTCTCAGCAGTGTCCATCTATACAGCTGGTTTTATCTCTATAGTATTTGCAGCTCTATGTACTCTAGGTAGCATATCTGGCTTCTGTGACCCAGAAGATTCAAGTAGCCACTTGGGAACCCAATACAGAGGGTTCAGATTTGGGACTCTTTAGAGCAAATCAGAAGATTTAACATGTCTGGGTATGATACTTATCTGGGCCTCATGAGGATATTCAGTTTTGATCAGTTAATGATTTTGAGAGAGCTCTCAACTCCCTGTGGGACTGATTAGGGATCACATTAAATACATAGCATATTATTATAACACTTACCCACAGAAAACCACCTGACTTCTGAATTCTGCTTAGAATTATCAAAGGCTGAAGGGAGGAGCGAATCTGAGCTCTGGCTCAAGTAGTGAGCCTGTTGTGGCCGATGGCAAGTCGTCTGCCTTCTCTTTCATTACAATTATGGGTGCCTTGCCAAAGAATACCTTTCAGATGGAGAAAAGAAACAGTTTCACATCGCTAAACTATATCTTCTGAGATATAAGGGTACAGATGATCCTCCACATATGGAATACTTCACATGACACTGGTTGCTTTGGTGTATGTAAACTGTGAGGAAGTTTCACACGAAGGAAAAAAAAATGTAAAATATTACACAACATAATTTATTCACTGGGTTGCCCTTTTACTTTTTCATTAATTTTGGGAGTGAGGTGGGCTTGACCCCACAATGTGCCCCTTGCAAAACCCCCATCCATGACTTTTAGGTATCTTCAAGTGGGTCAACTACTCTTGTGCCTTCTTAGTCTGAGTGGAATCTTCTACTGCTCCTCCAGGTGTTCAGGACACACTACTTGGCCATTTTCTCCAAAAGGTATTTTAGGAAGTGGCTCTAAATGGCAGACTTCCCATCTCCCCGTCCTCACTGTGCAAGGGGTTGAGATGGAACCTGTCCATTTTCCTTCCCACCATCAATACTAAGCGAGTAGTAGACACTCAAACGCATATAAAATCCTAGATGTAGTTATGGTAGTTAGATATTGCATGTATATAGGATATCTGGGGAACAGTTTTGGGTGGGTCTAATTCTATTGACTTCATAAGTGACTTACTAACAAATAACACCCCACAAACCTTTGCTGTGGTGGTGGTCAGAGTCCAGTGGGAATACTGACTGAAGGAAGGTCAGGTTGAGAGGGTGTACATATCGCAAGAGTACACAGACGTCTTGGATCTGGCTAACATTCTCTGTGGCAATTGAAGTACGAAGCTGCCCTGAGGGGTTCAGTGTTCCATGACATCATTTCAGAAAATCCTGTGAGAGGGGACAGTTTTTTTATCCACTTGCTTACAGATTTAATTTTTTGTTTTCATTTACTTTAACCTCTATTAAGAGTTGCCAGTTTCCCACTCCTAATTTCCTTCCTTCTCCCACATACCATAAAGCTGGTGTTGGGTTTTGTTTTTATCCAATGAAAAAGGCCATTCCTAAGATTTTACAAGTCTAGTTTATATTCAGCTGTTCATAGACTTCATCTAAACTTGGATTTGACATGTGGATTGAGAACAAACTTTTAATATTTTGTTTCCTGTAGAATTACACTGATTTTTTTAAAATCCGCATTTTGCTCTTAAAACGTCAGAAGGATAATAAATAGGCTTTCAACACTTAGATATAGGGAAGGGATATTTTTGTTTGTTTTTTGAGTTTTGGGGTTGTTGTTTTTTTAAATCCTAACTCTCACAGCTTAATTATGTTGAATTTTTGTCACATGCATTAGAATTTCACTAATTCTCACTTTGCTGATTTGTTGACCTGATGTTTCGCTCAAAACCCGTGAACCTCAGTAAAGATTTAATAGCAGATTGTTATGGAATAGACTTATGCAACTAAGAATTCATTCATTGTTTTACAAAATGTATCTCAGAATATGTACTAGTTTACTATGAGGTATTAGCAATTAAAACTGAATATGTGTATAATATCTATATATAATTTATACATATGCTAAGATGTGCATCTATAGATGTATGTGAATTATCTATATATCTAACATGCACTAAGCAATTTTTTAAAAATTAAATATATTATATATAATATTCCTTGGTCCTGTTTGTTTGCGTATTACCAACAGCTATATTAATACTTAAAGGTTTAGCATAGTGCTGGAGAAGGTACAGGGACAGAAGCTTTGAGAGCTCTTGTGTTAATACTCATCCCGTGATTGCAGCCTTTGGACCATCCTTTCCAAAGGGCTGACAATGCGTTGTCCCTCTGCTTCCAGCAAGCTCGGCTGACTGCAATGGGAAGTGTGGGCGTAGCCTCCCCTTTGGTCTGCCTCCACTTTGGAGAGACTAGTGATGACAGAGGCATTAGGTTGTGAAATTTGTGTGCTTCTGTAGTGCAAGGACTCCCTTGTGTCTGGTTCCTGCACAAGGGTGCATGGGGAAAGCCAAAGGGAAGACACACTATACTCTTCACCCCCACATGTTGGCACTAGCACAAGCTTGGCACAATTTTGCCTGGAAAGGTAAAATGAGTTTCTCAGTCAATAGCACCTGGTTATTGAAGCTCCACTGTGTATATCTTTAATTCTACAAGTCTTCTAATAAGCCTAAAAGGAGCTTGAGCCCAGTGAGGATTAATACCTTGTTTCTGATCAGAGTGGAGTGAAATATTTAGTCTGCCATTAGTCACTCACAGCATATTCATACGCATGACAAGTAGCCGGTTTGATTGTTTCTGATGTAATGTATATATTCATGAATAAGAGTTCAGCACCGACAAATAGCCCCTCACACTTTGCAGTATTTCCCACCAACCCCAATCATATCTTGAAATATCGTCCCAACTCAACTGTTTTCAGTTTCCTTTGCATTTTACTGTTTATTAAGAAACTGAGCAAACTTCAGTAGCATTTAATAGGATGTAGTTAAATATTGCTACCATAGCAGTCAAGAACAAAAACTGTAGTTTGACCTGTATTTCATTTCATAAGTTTGTGGATGGGTACGCTACTCTGTATTTGAGTATTTTCTTTCGTTTTCTCAGATCAAATAAGGTGCTAATCCATCAGAGTACTTAAGGACATACTTAACTTTAAGGCAGTGAATAGTCCCCCACTGAATTCACATGCTTAAAATTAAGCTCAAATTCATGTATTCTGCTGAATTAGGGCCTACACACATTATAAAAGAACAAAAAAAGTATGTTATATACCAAAATTGTAAATGATAATAAAAGTTTACAGATGGGAGGATTAGAGCTGGTCAGGAAAATTGGTTTTGTTCTACAGAAAATTTCAGACTTTGGGGTGGGGTAGGGGGGATTAAAAGCCAGAAATATTTAGTCAAAACTGATTTTATTCAATTCAGATTTAATATTAGAAGTGCCTCATGAGAGTTGTAGTGTTGGTGCCTAATGGAACTATTCTCCTCTGTGGGTAGGGTTCCCTGTCTGGACTACTACTAAATCCTTTAATCAGGAAAAGCTCATGCTTGCTGCTCTGGAAATCCCAGTTTTAATATCTGGCGATGACCAAGATAGTTGACAGTGAATTATTTTATTTAAACCTGTCTTCATAGAAGGTTCACTGTGAAGTGAGACCTTTAAATAAAGGACATGAAATAAAAACAGGTGATTGGAAGAGAGGGCCCACCAGGGAAGAAACAAATAACTTGCATCTATTTAGAGTTCTCAGAAGGCATTTGTGGCTTTGATTGGGTTGTAGTACTCCCACTCTGAGAGAGTTTTTTTGTGTATTCAGAGCTAACAGTACTTTAACATTTAATTGTTTTAATGCTACTGTGAATTTAATAATTGGATAAAAGATTAATAATGTAAAACAACACAATTCATTTCTTGGATAATGATTCATTGCTTATGTAATATTAAAAAGTGGACCTTAAAACAAAAAAAAAGTGAAAACTTAAGCTTTCTGTGTTTATCATTTTGAAGCTTCTAAAGCTAACGCTTCCTGGAGAAACTCACTTTCCAGAAATATTAAAAGTAACATATTTAGGAGAGAGCTACAACATGTATCTACATAAGTGGTATCCATTTAAACAATGCAAAGTTATTCTGTTTCATTTGGGATATGCGCTGCTCTAGACACAAGTTTGAGTTTCATCCTGCGTCACTAAAGTTAAGGGGAGTTTTTCCATTGACATGAATGGGAGTAGAATCCAGCCCTTAATGCCCATGGAAGATTTTGTAAATCTTAAATTGCTTAGGCTTTAGGAGTATGAAAATAATTAAAGACGACTATGGTTGTTAATTCTTTCCATCATAAAATGTAAATAAATGACCATGATGCAGGCATGCTTGAAAATACCATAGTAGTATCTAGTTTTTATTTTAATTCCCAAATTTACTAAGAGAAGATTCTTTTTGTTACTTTGAGAAAAGTCCTAATTGGCTGAATGACAAATTTGATATTGTGCCAAATTAAAGTAGTTTCCTCCATTCTATCATCACCCTTTAAAAAAAAAAAAGTAATTCATTCTTACATTATGGCAGTTTACACCGTAAGTAATTTAAAAATGCAAATAAGTGAGAAATTACCATAAAACCTCTCAATTAATATATCACTTTGTAATCAGTTCTTGCCACTTCATCATCTCATCTATTAGTGCTCATTTGTTTAGCATTGCTTAATTATAAACTTTGACTATTAGGACAGAATAACTGTGTTATTCTAGTCTTCATTTATTTTTAAACTGGGAGAGGGTTGATTTATAATGAGCTATTTCTGATCCTGGTTTCTGTAATGGGACATTGCCAAGCAAATTTTGCCCCCAAATTTTAATATTTGTTAAGATAGTCTTGCAAAAAACACACATACACAAAAACAACAACCCCAAGACCAGTAGAAAGTGTTTCTGGCCCTAGGATCCAGCATGCCAGATGTTCTGCTCATATTTTTGTTTTTGTTGTATCACAGGACCCAGACATTTGTCTCAATTGTAGGGCCTACAGTCAATGTTCTCTCTAATTTTTGACAGGCCGTGCGCTCAAAAAGTGTCTTATGTGAAAATTGTTGTGCTTTCATGCAATTTTTTGTGCGCGCAGTGTTCGCGGGGTTTAGGATCTGTATGTGCGCGCACACGCACACAGCTTAGAGGGAACAGTGCCTACAGTAAACTACCAGCTGGGGTTAAAACCAATGGCAGGCAGTTGGTAGTCAGGTTTCAGCTCAGTAATTAAAGGGGAATGTACACTCATGTCTTTAGACATCATCCTCCCTTCCCATGCCATTGGGACAGAATTCCTGACAAAAAAAAAAAGAGAGAGCGAGTATTTTGTCAGCCAGATATAATTTTTCAGGTTCCCACAGAGCCCTAGAGTAGGTACCACTAGGCTAGGACTGAGTCATGTTAGTATAAATTGCCAGCAATAAACAGTTCTTTCCCACAGACAGTTCTTCAGCTAAGCAGGGACTTTGGAATCGCAATGCCATTAGCTGCCAGAGGTTTTTCTGCACGTTTTGGTAAATTTTAATTTATTGTTAACATAAATATTTAAACTGGAGGTGTCAATGCTATGACCAGGATTTTGGCTAAAATCTGTGTTTGGAGGAGAGGGCCAGAGTATGTGTTGCATTATGGTTCATAGGCATGGACATAAACTCAGTGTGACAGACTGACAGTATCCTGTACTATCCTGAAATAACTTTATTGAGTTAAGTTAAACCTTGCTGAATGAGGGTTACTGCCTTTGGGGTACATCAGATTAGAAATGCAAATGCTTGTGTACTATTTTGAGATTGTATGGAAGGAAGTATAAGGATCTTCAAAGGACCTTTTGAAACAATGTGACTTGTTAAGATTAAGGGGTGTTCTCTAGGGGCTTGTCTACACTGCGACATTGTCGGCAAAACTTTTGTCTTTCATGGGTACTTAACCACCCCCACCCCCACGAAAGACAAAGGTTTTGCCGACGCAAGTGGCAGTGTGAACACGGCTTTGTCGGCAGGAGCACTCTCCCGCCGACAAAGCTACCGCCGCTTGTGGGGCTGGAAGTATTTTGTCGGCAAAAGTGCCGACAAAATACCGACGGAGAGCATTCACACATGCTGACTTTTAGCGACAAGGCTGTGTAGTGTAGACAAGTCCTAGGAGGTGGGGATATATGCAAATGTAATTACTCCAGTTATCAACTCTTTGAAGCCGCCCCCTGGGGAGAGAGACCCATTGTATACTAATTACCAATTCTCGGAACTCCAGCTGAAAGGCCACTGCACTGTATAAAAGGGTGGACTAAACTAATCTTGAGTTTGCTTGTTCTGAGCTGAAGCTGTGATGAACTTTTAACCACCAGAACTCCCCTAGTGTCGGGGGGTGGCGGGGGGAGGGGAGGAGGAAGAAGTGCTCCTGCCAGAATCCATATTAGGATCCTCTAGTGGGGAGATGTTGGGGTTGGGGTTCCTGGTAAGCCTCTGGGCATGTGTGTAGGTTCTTTTGTAGTTTTTAATATGTGTTCTGTGTAATGGCTTTTGCCTTAAGAATAAAGTAGGCTTGTTTAGAAAACTCTGGGATAACGTATATCTATAGCAATCACTTTATCAGTCTCTGAAGAGAAAGCAAATGGGTCTGCTTAGACTGACTGTCTTTGCTGAGAAATACACAGTGAAGGCAGGGAACTGTACAGTCTGGAAATACCCCAGTCAGAAAGCAGAGAGAGAGAGAGAGAGATGGCTCCACCCATAACTGAAGAGCTGGAAGCCTAAGTAAGAGTGGGTGCCTTTTCTGGACCACTGAGGGGAAATACAGATGCAGTTGCCCTGAACTATGACGCACCGTAACAGAATGGGGTGAAGGAGAAAAAGGGAGTGTGTGTGTGTGGGGGGGGAAACACACACACAAGATGTCAAACGGTCGTTATGTTGCTTAACACATGTCTGGAAGGCTTTTAGATACAATAGTGATGGAATTAGTATAAGAACTTTAACAGAACACACATAGTCCCTGCTCCAGAGATTTTACATTTTAAATAGGAAAGACAGACAAAAGGAGGAGACAGGAAGTATTATTATTGTGACAGACATGGCAAATTCCTGCTGTGACGTTGTACTCCATATGCTTTATAAAAATATGCTTGGAATGTGAATATAATGTAACTGGAATATGCTTTATGCAAAGGGTCTCTTGTAAGGTATCATTACAAAGCTTATAATCTACTGAGTGTGTTCATCCTATTTGTATGAGTGTATCATTATTGTATCTGAATCTAGAAATATGAAGTCCTATGGTAATTATGCAAAGTGTGGGCCATTAATGGTGGTTTAGAATCTTGATGGCTCCCATTGACCAGGACAATTGGTTGCAAATGGCTCTGTTGTAAGCTGTCCTGTGTTCCTGTGAGTCAGGCCAGAAAGAATGGAGGCTTGGGGTCTCACAGGACATGTGACCATGTCACCTGGTACTGGAATCCATCTTAAATTGGTGCTTTTCCATTTAGAAGGACGAGTGGGGACCCAGAGAGACAAAAGATTCCCACATTGTGCCAAAGCCATAAAAGGGGGGTGAAACAGAACAAAGGGGTTGCCAGTCATGAGAAATCCCCAAGTTACCACCTGAGCTGGAACCTAACAAGGACTGTACCAGGGGAAAGGATTGGGCCCAGACTGGGAAGGAGTCTAGTCTGTGAAAGAAGCTTATTGGAACACCTCTGAGGGTGAGATTTACCTGTATTCAGTTTCTTAATGTATTAGGCTTAGACTTGCGTGTTTTGTTTTATTTTGCTCGGTAACGTGCTTTGTTCTGTCTGTTATTACTTGAAACCACTTAAATCCTACTTTTTATACTTAATAAAATCACTTTTGTTTATTAATTAGCCAGAGTAAGTGATTAATACCTGGGGGAGCAAACATCTGTGCATATCTTTCTATCAGTGTTATAGAGGGTGGACAATTTATGAGTTTACCCTGTATAAGCTTTATACAGAGTAAAACAAATGTATTTGGGGTTTGGATCTCATTGGGGTCTGGGTGCTGGAGACAGGAATACCTGCTGAGTGGTTTTCAGTTAAAGTCTGCAGCTTTGCGGGTGTGGACCAAATCTGGGGTCTGTGTTGCAGTGGAGTAGCGTGTCTGGCTCAATAAGGCAGAGTTCTGGAGTTCCAAGCTGGCAGGGAAAACAGGCTCAGAGGTAGTTTCAGCACATCAGGTGACAGTCCCAAGGGGGTCTCTGTGACCGAACCAGTCACACTTGCAATAGCCTTGGAAAATCTTATTGTATTAAGTTAGTCTTATTATGGGGTGGTTTGTATGTAACTTCTATAAGGCGGGAGAAGTGACCAGTGTAAGAATCAGGAGTGCAAGACTGTATTGAAATGAGCCAGACGAGTATGGACTTTGGGATAATACGTGTTAAGTGGATTTCCTGGGGAATCCTTAGATAGAGGTTAATGCAAATTCCCCAGTTCCTGTTATGCAAAAGCCCACCCTTTTGAAGCTAAGCCCTGAGAAGAATATCATTGTCTGCTGATTACCTGCTACTAAGGGCCAAGATCAAAGGCCTGAACTGTATAAAGAAACAGCCCAGTTTTTGTTCTGGTTCTAGATCTAGGATGGATGAACTTGTAACTACAATCAAGTTGTGGGTTTTGAAATAATTGGGGGTGACCTCTGGTCTGCTTTTTAGTCAGTTCTTTAATTGTTTTAATAAGTTTCCTCTGTAATGCTTTTGCCTTAAGAATAAATGTGCTTGCTAAGATGGAGTTATGTGGTAACTTATAACTATGAGCATTACATTGGTCAGAGCTTTCAGAGAGAAAGCAAAACTCAGACATTGGCCTGTTTAGGCAGTCTGGCTTGCTGGGGATATCACAGTGTAAATCAGGGAGCTGTGCAGCCTTAAAATCCTGGTCAGAAGGAAGTTATACAGAGTTCTCCACCTAGGAGAGGTGATGGCTGATAACTGGAAACCATTAAGTGGGCACCCTCATGGGACCACAGAAGGGGAAATACAGGTGCAGTTGTGCTGAAACTGTGTCAGATAACATCACCGTCTTAAGATGGGGAACCAAAGCACAGAGAGGTCAAGTGACAAAGGTAGTCTGTAGCAGAGCCAGAAATTTGACTAAGATCTTGTTGAGTCCCAGTCCAGTGCCTTAACCTCAAGACCATCCTCCTCCTCAGCCCAGCCATTTCTTGTAATAGAGGATTTCTTTCATTTTGTTAGGGCCTGATTCTTATTTCACTTTACACTAGCTGGATTTTAGTGTAACCCCAAGTGAGACTATATGAATTTGATTCTGTCCATAGTACAAAACTGTAGTATTAATATTTGGCTTTGTATTCATAGTAAGCACCCACAGGGTTGGCCAGAATTATGCTTAGAGGAACAACTTAGCAGGCCTTGCTCACATAAGTTTCCTTGGTTAGAGTTTATTCAAAATTCTTTGCATTCTCTAGATTTCTCAGAATTGGAAATGTTTAAATTTAAGCTTAAGAATGTGAAATCCATAATCAAGTCCAGAATAGAAGATATTAATAAGCAACTAGGTATGACTGTTCATTCTATTTCAAAGATGTCACCTTGGTATCCCCTTGTTAAAAAGACTCATGGGTATGGTAGATACTTAGACGATTTGTGTACTAACATGCTAAGGAAGGCCTTTACAGCTTTCCATTTTCAATGTATGCAGTCGGTTTACTTAGAAGGCCGATATACTGTCATTGAGAAGTGTAACCACCTCTGTCCATGTGGCCTCGGGGCAGGTGGAAGACCTACCCCATTATTTATTAAATTGTAATTTGTAGTTCCACTTGATATCAAACTAGCTTTCTGTGTTTTTTGTCCCAGATGCATTTTTCTATGACCTCTCAGAAAACACCGTATTTATTAGGAACTCCAAAATGTATCTGTGATCGAGCGGTTGCCCTATTTGCACAGTCAGCCACCAAGATAAGTAAAAGGCAAGTGATCACATATGGTTTAATGGTATATGTCCTTTAAAATAAATAAATAAATAAATAAATGGAGATATGCCAATCTCCTAAAACTGGAAAGACCTTGAAAGGTCATCGAGTCCAGTCTCCTGCCTTCACTAGCAGGACCAAGTACTGTCCCCTGACAGATTTTTGCCCCAGATCCCTAAATGGCTCCTTCAAGGATTGAACTCACAACCCTGGGTTTAGTAGGCCAATGCTCAAACCACTGAGCTATCCCTCTCCCTTTTTTTAATTCTTATTTAAAAGCCTTTTAACATTTTATAATGTTGGATTTAGTTTTTAAGTTTTATGTAATACTTTTTGTTTTGTTGTGCTTTGGATGAAGGCTCAGTCACTATTAACATTGATTCTAGTGTAGCTCTGTTGACTTGAATGGCGCTTCTGATTTAAATTAGCCTACCTGAGAGTAGGATCCATTCCTTTGATTCTGAGATTTGCATGCTGTGTAAAATCTCAATGAAAATTTGTATACAATATCTGGAGAGACCCTTTAATGGTCAATGAGTCAAAAAACTCCAAACAACTGATAGAAAAAGTCTTGTTTCTTCTAACTCTATGCATTTAAAGCAGCTTGAACATACAGTTTTGTTTGAGGGGAAAGAGTTAATAGGGTGCAATCTTTTTATATACTGATGTTTGTTATTGCTATGTGGAACCTGAACAAAGTTATGCTTCAACTAAAAAAGTTTTGAATGGCTGTCTTTTTGGATAAATGAACATGACTTTATTTGTGGGAGCCATGGTGGTAATTAGAAGAATAATGTGCACCCAAGAATTTAAGATACATGGATCATGTAGGATAGATATCAGTACAAGCTAGGGAACTGGAGCTGTTAAAAGCTAAGCATAGACATGAGTCTCAAACTCTTTATTTCCCATTAAAAGGAAGCCAAGTACCTAGTGCATGTAATGTGCTTTGTTTCCCAAAGTGAGAAACCAATTATCCATTTATAAGGTGCCTCTGCTCAATACCTATGGAGGTACCTTAATATCTTGAGGGGAAGCTGCCCAGCCGACTTCATATTCAGGAGGATATGTGTAAAACTCATCAGGATGGTTTAAAGAAAAATGTAGTGGCATTTAAAAAAATGGGGGGAGGCAAATAGAAAAAAAATTACTGAAGGCTTGAGTAACATGCATGTTATCAAGCACTATTAAATATTAGCAATGCAGAATTACTGTCTTGCAGTAAAACAAAATGGAGAAAGTAAAAGATCAGTGCTCATCTTCCCCCAGGAATATGTTTCTCTCTAAAGGAAAGATTTTATTTATAAATTATAAAGCCAAAGAAAAAAGTATGAAAAAAGAGTTTCACTCCACAGGATGCCAATATAAAGCACATTTCACAATGCATGGATCTCTGCCACTTTTAGTTTACAATTCAGGCTCTGATCCTCCAGATACTTATGCACGTGCTTAACTCTCTACACGTGACTAGTCCTATTGAACTCTATTGTCCTTAATCCAGGTGTAACACCAATGCATAGTTCAAATGGTAATAATTTTGGTAAAGAAAAGCCAAGGGGTGGAATTGAGACTGGACACCAAACTGTAGCATGAAATATTTCTCTAAGACCTTCCATAGAAGCATTGGAAAAATACAGAAGAGAAGTAATCTAATATTTTAAATTTAAACAGTTGATGAGTGAAATCCTGGTTCCTTTGAAGTTTAATTGCAAAATCCCCATTGACTTCAAGATGATCGGGATTTAACTTGGGGACTCTGCACCAAACTCTCTGCTGGTGTTAATTGTCACAGATTTATACCAGCAGGGAATTTGGGCCTGTATTTTTATATATATCTATGAATTAGCTCATTACATTTGCTATCAATGTGCCTACATAACAGTGAGTTTTGACAGTCCACTAGGTACACAAATGAAAAAAAAAATCCTTACTAAGATTTTCTTGACCTATGATGGCAGTTTCTCGAATGAGTGTTTCGCTGGCAGTGTCTCAAGTGAGACCTTTTATGGACTGGAGAAGGTAAGAAATAGGAAATTCTCAAAGAGAAATCTTTAAGCAGGAGGTATTTTGTATGACTGAACATTGGTATTGTCTCATTGCTGTCTCCTGTGAGCTTCTTGAAAAATGCAAACTCACTAGATGTAGAATACAGTATTTTCTTTAAGGCCTCAGCATTATATATCCTCTGAAGGACGTACTCAGGAAATTGACATATGGTAATTGAAAATATAACTCCCATCAATCTAAATATGTTTGTGGAAAGATCCCACCTTGTGACATTAGTTTAGAATTGGAAAATGGTGAGGGCACATGTGAAACAAAAATTGAGGGACTGGAATATTTTTATTAACTAAATATTTACGCAATGCCTTTAAAGTTGACTGTACAGTATTATTGAGCTTCCACTTTAATCCTGAAGCACCAGTAAACTATTAGAATAAGTGAAGGTAATAAAACAGCTGTAAAAGGGTAGAATTCTTTACTAATTCAGTAATACTAGCTCACTTCCAATGATAAGTACGTTCTGTAAAAAGGTGGCTTTTTATGTGAAAAGGTTACATGCATACCGTTATATTGAAAAATCTTTGTTATTGGTTTTTTTCAAACCCTTTATAAATAAGCCATGCCCTGTGCACTTTAACTTTTTGGAAGAGATTTATTAAATACAGTAATAAACTTTCCTTTATGCACATACACACTTGAGAATTTTGTAAAAGGCAGCCAGCAGTGAGCTGACATTTTAGTTTTCGTCTGTCGTGTTTTATCAGTTCTAATGAAAACTTTCTGAAAGATTCATTTGAAATGGCACTTTTATGTCGTAGTTTTGAGTACAAGATGGAAGATGAATAACAGAAGTAAAACACAAAGAGGAAAAGAGTACATTAAGGATCTTAGGGTGATGGACGTGTCTGCTTGCTGATGGAGCGAAATACCATGTTGTAAAATAGAGGTAGTATACGAAACCAGACATGTTGTCTTTGGGCTTGATTCAACTCCAACTGAAGTCAACTGAAAACGCCCATTGATTTGAAGGAGGGTTATCTAACATGGGGGCATCTAACATGCAATAGGGAAAATCTTTTAAAATATTACTCTATCATGACAGGGCATCAGCTCAATCTATGTAGTGTTGTCCCCTATGCCAATACAAAACTGCCCCTCCTATCGCTCTCCTTTTATACATTGATACAAATAAGTTACGTATTACATTCCAGATGTTATTAGTTACCATCTTTGTATCTTGAACTTGATCGAACAAAATATCCTCATCCATTATCTTCTCATTCTAGCCTTATTTTCCAAGGGGCCTGGATGTTCCTGTGCCATCCTCTCATGAATGTGCTTATGTGGTTAGCAGATACCTAGAGTTACTATTCTAAAAAGGCCTGCTTTGGTTCATACTTTTAGCCATGCTTAGGGCAAGAGCTACACCTTCCATGTCCCTTACCAAGTTTAAATGTCCCCTTCTTACTTTAAAACCCTTGCACAGTTCCCCCCTCCCTTGTGTCTCAGGTCTCATTTCTTATGTCACAGCTCTCATACTGACTCTGCCAATGATGCCAATGACACCCCCAGAACATTTGTGTCCTTCACCCACAGCTGACTCCAAATCTTCCTAAATGCCATCTCTAATTTTGGAATAATCCTCTAATCTCAGTGCCACCAGGCCACCAACTTCTCACTCAAATTGTTCCTGTTGATGCATTGGTACTGCTAAGCCCATAAACACCAGGCTGCATCAGGCAATTGCCTTTACCATACACATGGGCGACGGGTATAATAGACCAAGGGACACTAAACCTCCCCTAATCCACACTCTGCCCTCTCCCTGTAAACCAGCAGGGCTCAGCTCCATCCGAAGGCCAGCAGCTTGCTGGGGCCGGTGGCTGAGGGGCCAGGCCAATGGCCTGGTGCTGGGACGAGCAGGCAGCCCGGTGCTGGTGCTGGACAGTGGCCCAGGGCCGGAGTCAGCGCTGGGGCTGGCTGGGGGCCTTGGGGCTCTGGTGGATGAGAAGGGGCAGTAGGGGTGGGGTCTTGGGCGGAAGGGGTGGGGCCACGTGAGTAGCCTCCCTGAAGAGGGTGCTCACGCACCACCCATGACCATCCAACATTTTACATTAAGATGGACAAAAAACAGTCTTAGTTCACACTTTTCTCTTGGTCTCCCAATGCTTCTGTTATCAGCATTTATTTTTTAGATTGCAATCTTCTGGGGACAGGTTTTGTCCTCATTTGTGTCTTGTGGTCAGCCACGATTGTCTTTGGTGCTTAGTGCAATGTGTGCAGTAGCACAGCTTTAATTATGAAACCATTTTATGTTTGTAGGGTTAGGTGCTACTGCACAATTATGCAGCCACGCCATCATTTGAAAGCTATTAATAAGGAGCTATGAGGAGGAAAATAGGGACACATTTTACATCCACTGAAATGTATTATGCTAGGAGGACATTTAAACAGAGTGAAAAATATTTTTTAAACATAGAAATAATGTTTCCTAAAAAAGTAGTAATTGGCAAAGGTCAGGGCATAGTGAGTGAGGCATTCTGGAACTTTCTCTGGTCGTGGGCTTTTGACTCCTTCTGAAGTTTGTTATATCAATTTAAAGACTCTGCAGCTCACTACAAAACATCAACACTTATCTATAGCAACCATTAGAATTAGGCATATATTTGATGAATAATTTATCTGATATATTTTGTGATCTTTTTCAATTGAATTTCTTCACTATTTACCTAGGTATTTTTAAATCTCATGGAATCCCACCAAAAAAAAAAAAGAAGAAGAAGAAAAACAGTAAGACACAAATAATTATGTTAAGAATCAGCTACATAAATTAAAGTATGATGCCCCAGTTCTGTACCTATGTAGAGTTCATTGGAAGAATGGGGCTTAAGAGGTTAATATTGGAGAAAAAGATAGTTTGAGAGAAAAAACAAAGCCGGCTAAGGTAATGTAGAAAAAGTAAAAGTGTGATTTAATCAAAGGTGTGTGTGGGGGGGTGTAAGTCGCTTTCTTGGAGTATAAAATTACTCACATAGAAAACAGCTGAGAGAAATATTATAATAGTGAAACAGAAGCAAAAAAAACATATTAGCACTACCTTGTAAAAGGGACAGGAAGAATATTTGAGAGAATGGCATACAGGATGGATCTTATGCTGCCATTCCATATTACACATGATACTTTCCCTACTAGAAATGGTAAATCTCCCACTGTTGATGAAATAATAGTAGATATGCTTGAAATGACTAGAGAAAGTAAGGTGTTTATATAGGCAGTATGCTGCATGAAGTGTGGAAAGTTCAGTGCTGTTATGGATTATGTAAATAAAAGCACAGCTATATGAGAGAAGTCATTGTAAAAGGGTATTGGTTTTATCCGAAGAGAAGGAAGTGTGGAACTTAGTTCTAGTTTATCTACTAAGTATGGATCCTTAGGAGTGATGGAATTCAACTGGGGAGAATGTGCTTTCATCAGCCAAGGTCCAAATACATCTTTGCACCCTTAAATAGTTAAATTCTTGCTTTTGAATTTTCAAATAACTTCCCAAGGGTTTAACAGCTTCTGTCAACATCACAGGGAGCCTGGTCCTTGGGAAGCTAAAACCTCTTGCACAGATTTAAAAGGTAATAGCGGAGTAACCATTATACACTATTGATATGGGACTGTGCACCTCATAGACCAATTTCCTTTTTCAACAGACTAGTTTCACTTAAATTAAGTACCATGCTGAATAATGAACTGAATTGGCATTACAGAAGTCTGCTATATGACAAGTCATTCTTTTGTTGAACAAACATGCAATTTGGGGTGTTCCACAGATAACTTTTATTGGATTCAAGTTCAAGCACTGTAACATTGACAACCTGTGATACAGCTGGCTTCAGAGAGAACCAGATTAAGGGTAAAATACTGAAAGTTATGTGTCTAGTGGAATGGAGGAGCAAAACCATGTTGGTGTTAAACTGAATTTCATGGACTTGTAGCTCTTTTGATGTAAGCGTACAGCATCAGTTATTCATCTGCATTCTTTCTAGGGTACTGATCTAGTGGTGCCAAGCAGCCAGAAAGCCAGTGGATCTCTCTGGCTAGTAGTTCCATTGGTGTTGGGAATTGGAGTTGTAGAGCTTGCATAACCCATTCCTGTCCACTTCCCTAGCAGCCCTTGTTTAGGGACTTTCTTGGCGGGGAGCAGGCATGACTAGTACAACAGTCTTGCAGTCCCCGGCTGATATAAGGCCTCATGGAGGCTGTAGCCGGTTGGGCATAGTGTACAACAGCTCAGGGACTGCTTTAAGCTACAGAATCATAGAAATAAAGGTTTGGAAGGTCATCACGTCAAGCCCTGTGTGGTAGGCAAGACCCAGTAAACCTAGACCATCCCTGAATGATGTTTGTCTAACTTGTTTTCAAAAACCTCCGATGATGGGGATTCCACAACCTCCCTTGGAAGCCTACTCCAGAGTTTAACACCTTTATCATTAGAAAGCTTTTCCTAATATCTTACCTAAATTTCCCTGGCTGCTGATTAAGCCCATTACTACTTATCCTATCCTCAGTGGACATGGAGAACAATTATTGGGGATGACCTATCCACTGCCATGTATTAAGATCGGGGTGCCACAAACAGTTCCTTTTGCAATTCTTCCTCCTCTGAGGATTGAACTCTTGAAGCTTATGCTCTAATGCAGAGGGAGAGAAGATTTAAAGAGAATTTGATACTTTCCCCAGGGTATTTGTTAACCTATTCTTGTTTTAATGAAAGCTACGAGGGCAACCCTTCAAATGCAGGTAAGAGCATGAATGGTAAAATGTACTGAATAGGACAAAATGCAAATGTGTGTCATTGCAGATACAATTTACCTGGGGTTTGCCAGGTGACAAATTAAATTTGACCTACAGTATTTAAACAAGTCAGTTGCTCAATTTTTAGAAGTGCTGAATACCCACAACTCTCCCTGAACTCTGTGGGAACCAGGCATTCTCAGCATCCTTGGTATTCAGGACAAAGATCTTAACAAATCTTTCTTGGACAGCGGTAAATTATAGCAGCACAGTGTCTATACCCTCCTTCCTCATCATCGCAGTATCTCTAGCTATTCAAGTACCAGTAAGGTGACTCTCTCTAACTATTGCTATTTATATTTCTGCATCTTGCCCAGAAATAAGAATTTAGTTTCACAAACTGCGATACAGACTTCATAATATGAATAAATCATGGGCACACTTAATATCTGACCAAGCTTTTTGATTGAAAGGGCTTATAGGTTAACAGGTGGATTTCATTTTCCTCTTTAATATTTGCCCTGGTCTCTATTTCAGTGAAACAGAATGGAACAAAATTGAATAGGTTTAACCATTTCAGGTATTGTATTTTTTTTCTAGTGTGCACACATAGGATTGGTGAATATTTATTAAGTCTTAATACATTGTGATGCAATTTCTAAATGAAGCACAATTTCCTTTTTGATCAGAAACCTATCGGCTAATCTGTTTATGCTTCCAGTTAATTGATTTATTTTCAAATATTTGGGGTTTTTTTAAGTAAAAAAACATTATACATAATATTTCCCTTCTATTGAATTTGGCATGTATGAGCCAAGGTCACTAGCTTGAGCCATCTGATAATCTACATTTCTGATAGTAGATTAAAGATATTAAATAATACATAGATTCACATATTTTTAAGGCCAGAAGAGACCATTATATCATGTATTCTGACCTCTTGCATAACATAGACCATAGATTTTTCATCCAGTTGCTCCTGAATTCAACCCATTAATCCATTGTATATCTGTAACTACATTATATCAAATCATTTTACATACTGAGGCACATAAACAGTTTGCTTCACCCACCACTGACAACTGGCCATCTCTGAGGTAAAACACAAGAACTGCTGAACACACAGCCACACTACACAGTTGGGAAGTTAAGTAACATACTAGGATCTGGACAAAATGCAGGGGGAATTTAGGTAAGTGGAATATAATATAGGATCTGAGTTGTAATTTGGATAGGGTTAGCATGTAGGGTAAAATTTTCAAAACACTCCTAAATCTCAATTTCAGACGTGATTCAGGGTTTTAGGAGAAATTGGCTTTCAATAAGCGTGAGTCTTCTAAGTGTGTAAATGAAAATGGGACTTCGGTCACTGGTCTCACACACACAAACACTTTAGAAAATGTTATCCCTGGTTGTTGTTTTTTTAGGATGTGTCTCCTGGGAATCTTTAAAGATCATAAATGGACAGAACCAGTGTTTTATATACAATTTGCCAGAATGTATCTCCAGAGGAGCAGTGCCTCTCAATACTATGCCCTGGATAACCAAATCCCATAGAAAAGTCCATGGAAGGGAGAGGCTGGGGCAAGAAATCTCTGTTGAGATCCCCTCTGGAGTTTCTTGCTATCCTCTGGGACAAGGTTTCCGCTCCTCCACTCTCTCTAACACACAAACACATAGAGGGAAAAGTTGGTGAGATCTGCCCCCAAACAGGATGGATTCTCACAAAGGCAAGGATCATATACACAGAGGTCCTGTGCCACAACACCAACTGTAGCCCATGGGGCCCACTCTCAAAATTCCTGTCAGTGATTGTCCCAGCAAACTCCAGGGGGGACAGATATGGGAATTTTCTGCAATATCTTTGGGAGATCTTGCCATCTTAAGATAATGTATCGGGGGCCAGGGACTGTATGTCATTGCATGGGGTAGGGTGACAAATGCCCTCGATAACTCAGAACACTGGGGGCTAATTAGGCAAATTAGATTGTAACACCTCCATAGATTGTAACACCACCTGGAAAGGCTCGCATATACCGGTTCAAACTGGAGTCTCTAGAGACCAACAGACAAAGAAAGTTATTTTGTTTAAATAGCCTGAGTTTAAACTGGCTCAGGGCCTTATTTCTGATCCAGCAAGCAGACAGAATCGTCCATGCAAGTGGGGCCGAAATACTTCCTGGGAGAGGTTGGAAGGGCTGTCACCCATTGAATCCCCATGGGTGAATTCTAGTAAGCTTTTGGCATGTGTAAAGGAACCTTTCTTGTTTTAATATGTTTTCTCTGTAATGCTTTCATCTTAAGAGTAGATATGTTTGCTTAGGAAAAGCTGTGTGGTATCTTGTAACTAAGGGCAATTACGCTGTTTAGAGCCTCTGAGGAGAAAGCAAAGCAGGCCTACTTAGGCAGTCTGACTTGCTGGGGAATTCACAGTTTAGGCAGGGAACTGTGCACCCTGGAAAACCACATATTGAGAGAGAGAGAGAGAGAGATGTGATGGTTGAGGAACCAAGAGCCTAAGGGGTGGGTGTCTTTGCTGAACCATGGAGGGTGAATATAGGTGCAGTTGCCTTGAACTGTGACGGGGGAAAGGGGTCTCCATGGAAAAGAAAATGGAGCCTGGGTTGTTCCTTTGGATTTATTTTTGGGCTAAGCTCTGCAGGCCTGGGAGGGGCAATCTCTGTCACCCTAGCCCCACACAGGCCTTCCCTCAGCCTATCCAGTCTCCATTCTTTTTCACAGCACTGAACACCCTTCACTGAGTCTGGAGGGGAAATGGGAGTGCTGCGATGGGCGAAGGGTCTCTTCTGACTGTGCATGTGAGGATCGGCGCCCATATTTCAGCATTAATGAAATAGTGACTCATATGGAAGAGTCCACCGAATAAATTTTCAGCATCAATTTCTGCAACACATAGACTGTATGCTTTTGAGATCTGAGCCCATGAAAGGGTGGTTCATTGCTCAGAATATTATTTATGAAAATATATGGTTTTCTGATGTCCATTTAGTTTCATTTCTGTTCGGAAGATAGATTATACAACTTCACAAAATATAAATGTTACTATGATTAATAAATGTATTGAGTTTTGCTCCAGCAAACTTTGCTGTATGAATTATATGATCAGATCAATACAAACACTCTAAACTATTGCATAGAACTTTTAACATCTCAGGCATAAACTATGGATATAAATGAAGACAAAAACAAGAAAAGGACATGGCTCTTTCAAGGGATACCAGGGGGCAATGGGGCTCAGTTTCAGAAATTATCAAAGCATCTTAATGTGCTAAGCCTTTATGTCCAGGTGTTGAGGTTCTCAGTTGTTCTCAACATAATGTTTGTTGAAGTGTCAGATTGTGTTGCAAAAAAGGAATGTTTGGAGCCTGTGGGTGAATCTGTCTCCCTTTAATGCAGTCCCTTGTGCTGAGTGTTTGATAATGGCAGCCCTGTCTCAGTTTCCCTTTTGGTATACTTTCAGAAGTGTTGCATATAGCTCTTGGCCTCTCTGTACCATTCCAGCCCTCCAGCTGGGTCATTTATGCTTCTCCCCTTTCATGGTAAGAAGGTGGTCTCGCTGCAAGGTTCTAAGGGCCCTGTGATAGGCCTCTAACCACTAACCCCCGTGGCCTGATATCTCTCTCTCCCTTCTCCATCAGGGAGGGAACAAAAGGAAGTCGAAACAGGGCAAAAATAAAGTCTAGTAGCCGTACGTTGTGATCACAAGCCTGAATCTGGGGCTTCAGCAGTCTGTCCCCCTTCAGAATAGGGGGACTGGTTTCTCCTCTGGGTCCCAGCCCAGGGGTCCTTTGTTAGGCTATCAAGGACTGTGAATTTAAGTTTCCTGCTGCCCTCCTGGGCTGCTTCCTACCAAAGGCCTTTGCAGGCATCTCTGTATGAAAATCTTCCCTGGATCCCTCTGCCAGGAAGTTAGTCTCTCTGGGTCTCTCTGGGTAGCTTTTCCCCCTCCAGTGTTGTGGAGCTCCTCCACAATGGCTATTGGAGAGCCTGAGAGCCAGCCAACTCTGTCTGGGTTATCCCAGCTGTTGCTAACCAGCCATTCAGCTGCAGCAATGATGGTTCTCTTCATTAACCTTTTAGTGTCTCCTGCCATGTGGGGTCCATATAGCCCTCCACAGATTCCAAGGAGATCACAGGCGTGTTACTGCCAATCTGCCTTTACTAGTGCTACTGTATCTCTCCAATCTCACCTCCTTGTCTTCTTCTGTTCCCTGGCTCCATCCTCTCTCTATCTCATTATTTCCTCTCCTTTTCCATCACACTACCTCTTATGCTTGTCTCTTCCTCCACTCAGTCTTACTTTATGCAGTGCCCTTCTACCTATCTTATTTTCTTTTCATGCCCAACAATACACCCTAATTTTTTTACCAAAAGCCATATGGCTATAAATAGATATATTTATAAACCCACATGGAACAACAGTATATAAACCCTATCAGAGAAATCTCTAAGTAACACATGCTTCACTTAGCCCTGGTCTACACTAAGGGGGGATCAACCTAATATATGCAACTTCAGCTACAAGAATAGCGTAGCTGAAGTCGACGTATCTTAGGTCAACTTACCTCGCATCCTTAACTCTCACCGCGGTGGAGTACAGGAGTCGACGGCAGAGCGATCGGGGATCGATTTATTGCGTCTACACTAGATGCGATAAATCGATCCCCGATAGATTGATCACTACCTACCGATCTGGTGGGTAGTGTAGACATACCCTTAATTGGCTTGTATAAGATTGCATATTAGCTGCTGTTATAAGGATGAATATAAAAGTGGCTTATTTCATATGTTTGCGGGCTTTACTATATGAAACATATATAAAAAAGTGGCATGCTGACTAAGTATAGGAAATGTATGTCCTCTCCATGTGGGGCCACCAAGTACATAACAAAATGAAGTAATCAAATGATCATATATATTTAGTAACCCTTAATTTCTCTAGCCTCGATTTGTTATCACTCAGTGTTATGTCTGCACTGAGATTCTAATCTCCTTGGGTCAAGGTTTGTGCCATTTATTTATCTGTACAGCTCCATGCATACTTATTTGAGGGTCAGCTGTGCTTAAAAATACAATAATTTCACCTACGCTCCCACATAGGTTCAAATGGATATTGTTACGCTGCCTGTTGCCTGTCACCTCTATGAAGTATTGTCCTGCCAGTAGTCATTGATTTTTGTGAATCATTGGGAGCTTATGGAGAGTAGTGATTTGGGGAATGTCAAGACACCAATCACATGGTGTTACAGAGTGGTTTTGTTCACAACTAGTAATCATTTTCACCAGTAAAGCATTTTTATTGTATGGTCCTATATTGCTGTCAGCTGCTGAAGAATGTGACTGTTGAATATATACACAGGCTGCTGAATCTACAAGTTTATGGCTGGTTTCTACTAGCCCCTCCTGTGACAGAGGAAGCTG
Organism: Chelydra serpentina; assembly: GCA_037349315.1. Taxonomy (NCBI): domain Eukaryota; kingdom Metazoa; phylum Chordata; order Testudines; family Chelydridae; genus Chelydra; species Chelydra serpentina. The sequence goes on from JBAIAC010000018.1 coordinate 1,180,165, forward strand.
TAATTTCCCTGTTCAGAAGACATGCACACTGTATATTTTCCACAACAAAAATCTTCTGATGAAAATGCTGTATGTAGCATGAACGCAGGGCGTGGGGGGGAGGGGGAAATAATTAAAAGCAAAACAAAATTAGTTCTTCCACTTAATAAGGTAATGCATAATTTAAACTGTGGAGGTGCTTTCCTCACAGCCCATCTGCTCCCAACATCAAAGTTGTTTATAACTATAGTAGTAAAATTTCAGCAGGTTCAGTGTGTGACAGAAAGAAATCGTGACAATATTTGCCTGGTCTCCCCTGAGAGAAAGAGAGAGAGAGAGTGCAACCTAGTATTCATTCCTGTTGCACATTTTTCTGTTGTCCTCCTCCTCCCTGCCCACTTTTGATATTTCTATGTCCAACAGAATATTGCTACACTTAAAGAGAAAATACTGGAGATTTACAAGTATTTGAGACCTCCAAAGCATGTCTTCTTAAGGTGTAAATGTTGATGGTTATCATGAATGGTTAGTAGTCCAAAAGGAGGCATGAGAAAAAAGTCTAACAGAGAAATCACTGTAGTAATAATAGTAATGGTTACATTCAACCCTAGTGTAACTTCACTGTTTATGTACATTTGCATCAGGGATGGATTTAACCCAATATGCTCACATTCAGGAATCAGAAAACCCTTAGCCTTCCTTGGTTTCTTGTTCCTGTTTGCATAAAACAAGGAGCATGGAGTAGACAGGCAGTAAATGTAGAGCAAGAAGATGACTCCTATCCTTATCAGCTCCTTTTGCAACATTAAACATTGTTAATATCAGACTACGTCTGTAATGCAATGGAAAGTAATGAAAAGCATGTGAAAGAAGATAGTAATTTGTTATTTAGTAATATAAATCTTGTTTAGTAGTATTTGTTAAAATCAGGTATTATTAGTATATAGTTGAGGAAGCATTATTTCTCTTTTGACTATTAACAAGGAGCAGGAGTCTGATGTTGCTGAGAGGCTTGAAGAAAAGATAAGACAGAGAAAATCTGGTAATTAATTCTAAACAGAAGTGGAATAATCCTGAGATGGAGTGAATTAATCAATGTTAAGGGTCAGTCTGGATGCTAGGAGACAACTCTGTCTTAAGAGCAATACTTTTTGCAAGTATTTGCAAATCGGTTTTGGTAAGACAGTGTATTGGCTCTTTTCAGCGCCTTAGACGGGCATCTGTAGGGTTCAAGAAGGTCACAATGGAAGATCTAGGGCAGATGTTATAACAGCAACACTCAATGACAGCACAAGTGGCTACCACACCTTTGATAATGAGGTTTAAACATGTTTGTCACACTGTTATCTGTGACAGACATGGCGATTTCCTGCAATTGCCTTGAAATATCCTGATTGAATTAATATTAAGCAGCTTTGGAATCCATTGTATTAAAAATGCAAAATGTATATCAGTAAAAGCTGTTTTATCCAGCACCTCACCAACTGGAAAGCTCTATAAGCTGGCATTTATCCTCTTCATTGAAATTCCGGGTTATAGTCCAGTTGGCGCAGGGCCCACAGGGGGTTGGGGTGCGGGCAGGGGCTCACGGTGCCGGATCCGGGGGCCACTCACCTCAGGCGGCTCCCTGCAAAAGGGCGACCTGTCCCAGCTACTCCTAGTTGGAGGCATGGAACATGGCTCTGTGCGCTGCCTCTGCCCACAGGTGCTGCCCCCGCCAGGGCCGGCTCTAACTTTTTTGCCGCCCCAAGCAAAAAAAAGAAAAACAAACCCAAGTGCTGCCCCACCAAAACTAAAAAAACAACGCCCCCGCCAGAGCCCACGGAAACACCCCCTCCCCTGTGCCAGAGTGCCGCAGGGAGGGCAGCAAGTCCGCCCCGGGCCCGCTCTCCCGGCCGGCCGGAGCGCCACCTGCCACAGTATTTTTTTATTTTTTTTAAAAGCCACATACCTGAACGCTGCCCGCCCCCCCACGGTGCCGCCCCAAGCACATGCTTGGTAGGCTGGTGCCTGTGATTCCCAGCCTATGGGAGCTGCGGAGCTACTGCTCAGGGTGGGGGCAGCCCGCAGAGCCACCTACCGCACCTCTGCCTAGGAGCAGCTGGGAGAGGTCACTGCTTGTGGGCAGCCTCCTGAGGTGAGCACCCCCCTGGATCCAGCACCCCACACACTCTCTCGTGCCCCAATCCACTGTCCCGAGCCCCCTCCTGCACCCAAACTCCCTCCCAGAGCCCGCACCTCCTCCGTGCCCCAACTCCCTCCCGCACCCAAACTCACTCCCTCTTCGTTAACCGGCATTTTTCACTTACCGGTACCCCCCATGTCCCCAACATGCCGGATAAAACAGCTTTTACTGTATTATTGTGGAATTGTATGTAATTTCTCTGTGTGGTAAGGCATGATGAATGTAAACCCTGGGAAGCGTTATGAGCTTCAAAGGACTATTTTGTGCGACAAAAGAAGGAACTTTGGGGATCAACAAAGTTAAGTGTGTTTCCTAAGGAAAGTTAAGTGTGTTTCTAGGAAATGTTTAGGAAGAGACACATACAAATACTCACTTCCAGACCCAACTTTTTGGAGCTCGACCCTGTGGACAAACACATTGTCAGCTGATTAACCTTACCAGTGAATTTCCAGGATTTCTAATGATGGATATTTTTATAATTATAGTACTGAACTCTCGTAAACATTAATGTCTAACTTCAAGACATTAATAATGGCTTTTAACCTACTATTGGGACCACGATTGGGATCAAAGACTGAATTTTCCTATATGCTTGGAAAGCCCTTAGAACATTGTAAGTGCTATTGTGATACAAATAATAGCTAATAATAAATATCCTCAACCTTCATTCCAATTCAAAGAAGGTATTTTTAATACAATATGTTGTTGTTTGTTCATATTTTAGTACCACCTAAGATGGTGGACCAGGGCCCCATTGTGCTAGGCATCACAAGAAAAAGATAATCTTGGATTTGAAGAATTACAATCTAATTAATTGACTGTTTTGTAATCTTATTTACCTTCTATATATTTGATAATATTCTACAGGTTTTGACATTAATCTGACTAAGGTCATTTCAAAAGAGAAAAATGTCAAAACTTATTGATAGCAGAATGAAAATGTTCTAAATAGAAGAGCCAGACTCTGTCTTCCTGTGCAATTTATCTTGTGTACATTATAATCTGCTCAAGGCGGGGATTGAATTCCTTCGTGTTTTCCGTAATGTTTAATAAACACTGAGTAAAAATAGCATGTACTCTACTGTAGTTCTACTGCTGGTATTTTCTGAACTAGAGGAATGTGTGGAAGCATGTGTAGTCATCTTTGATTAAAACAAAATAAAGCCTTTAAAAAAAAACTCGTATAGAATATAATAGAGGAATTGTAGATTTTCTATAGAATTTTTGAACCATCCTAAAGCATTTAATACAAAATTTTATCCATGCTATTAAATTCTATTTCAAAGTATTTTCTATACTATTTTAAAAATATAGCAAAAATCACTCTATTAAACTTGATTTCAATAGAACTATGTTGGTTTCATCTCTGTTACATAGTATAAAGGGCTTTCGATGAATTGCAGTTAACTCACACAAATAACTACAAAAAATTATTCGTGATTAAAAAAGTTAATTATGGTTAATCGCTGTTTCAATTGTACTGTAAACAATAGAATACCAATTGAAATATATTAAATATTGTGGATGTTTTTCTACATTTTCATATATATTGTATTCTGTGTTATAATTGAAATCAAAGTGTATATTATTTTTGATTACAAATATTTGCACTGTAAAAATGATAAACAAAAGAAATAAGTATTTTTCAATTCACCTCATACAAGTACTATAGTGCAATCTCTTATCATAAAGTACAACTTACAAATGTAATGTTTTTTGTTACCTAACTGCACTCAGAAACAAAACAATTTAAAACGTCAGAGTCTACAATTCCACTTAGCGATTGGTTGAACAAGAAGTAGGGCTAAGACAAACAAGTTTGTTTACATTTACAGGAGATAATGCTGTCCTCTTCTTATTTACAATATCACCAGAAAGTGAGAATAGGCATTTGTATGGCATTTTTGTAACCAGCATTGCAAGGTATTTACATGCCAGAGATGCTAAACAGTCGTATGCCCCTTCATGCTTCGGCCATCATTCCAGAGGACATGCTTCCATGCTGAAGGCGCTCGTTAAAAAAATAATGTGTTCATTAAATTTGTGGCTGAACTCCTCGGGGAGGAATTGTATGTCCCCTGCTCTGTTTTACCCACATTCTGCCATATATTTCATGTTATAGCAGTCTCAGATCATGACCCAGCACATGCTGGTCATTTAAAGAACACTTTCATTGCAGATGACCAAAAAATGCAAAGAAGGTATCAATGTGAGATTTCTAAAGATAGCCACAGCACTCGACCCTAGGTTTAAGAATCTGAAGTACCTTCCAAAATCTGAGAGGGACGAGGTGTAGAGCATGCTTTCAGAGGTCTTAAAAGAGCAACACTCCAATGCAGAAACTACAGAACCCGAACCATCAAAATAGAAAATCAACCTTCTGCTGTTGGCATCTGACTCAGATAATGAAATTAACATGTGTCAGTCCGCACTGCTTTGGATTCTTACTGAGTAGAACCCATCATCAGCATGGACGAATGTTCCCTGAAATGGTGGTTAAAGCATGAAGGGACATATGAATCTTTAGTGCATCTGGCACATAAATATATTGCGATTCCAGCTACAACAGTGCCATGAGAATGCCTGTTTTCACTGTCAGGTGACATTGTGAACAAGAAGCAGGCAGCATTATCTCCTGCAAATGTAAACAAATTTGTTTGTCTGAGCGATTGGCTGAACAAGAAGTGGGACTGAGTGGACTTGCAGGCTCTAAAATTTTACATTGTTTTATTTTTGAATGCAGTTTTTGTGTACATAATTCTACATTTGTAAATTCAATTTTCATGATAAAGAGTTTGCACTACAGTACTTGTATTAGGTAAATTGAAAATTACTATTCTGTTGTTTTACAGTGCAAATACTTGTAATCAAAAATAAATAGAAAGTGAACACTGTACACTTTGTATTCTGTGTTGTAATTGAAATCAATCTATTTGAAAATGTAGAAAACATTCAAAATATTTAAATAAATGATATTTTATTATTGTTTAACAATGCGATTAATCACAATTAATTTTTTTAATCACTGGACAGCCCTAATAGTATACTTTAGGTCCCCCCCCCCCCACACACACACATACACAAAGTTAAGCATGGGTTTCAAAGCATCACATCTGAATAGATTTTTCCCCCTCAACATACACTTTACCAAAGAACTGTCTGAAGTTTGTATTTTCCAGATAGAAGGAGGTGATTTTTTTAGATAGTGATAAATACATTTTAGAGCTCCCATCTGTAGTTCTTTGCTTCCTCACATACATTATCAGTTATTTCATTTAGTGCCTTGTCATGTCATTTATTCTCACATAGAGTGTGGCAACAGCATTATCAGCAGATAATGGGAAGCTATTAACTTGTTTCACCTTAGATTCCCACAACCACATGTTGCTGTTTCTTATAATAACCATGGCCTCCTTCATGTGGCCCATTGTGGGATATTTCAGGAATCTCAAGTAATTACACAGGTACTGTGAAATTAATATTGATCAACATCACAATACTGTCCTAATGTGGGCGAGGTAAAAAGAATATTGCTTGTGTGATACTTTTCCCCTCTCCCTGCATATTCATCAACTGAAATCTTGAGTTTCATATTAAAAACATGTTTTAGCTACAAATGTAAGGATGAAACTGCAACTGTTGATGGATTCTTCTCCATAAGAAACACAGTGTGGGGACTGGGGAAATCTACGGGAAGTGCCAAAACACAGGTGACAAAATTAGAAGGGAAATTAATTTCATTTTCAGGAGTCTTAAGAGAATCTTACAAACAACAGAGAGTAAACAGAAATCTAAATTGCTGTTTGGTAATCTTTCAATGTCTGTTAAATAGAATGGTTAAAACCACACTTCTTTCTGTAAAAACAATGAGAAGTCCTTGTGGCACCTTAGAGACTAACAAATTTATTTGGGCATAAGCTTTCTTGGGCTAGAATCCACTTCATCAGATGCATGGAGTGGAAAATACAGGAACAGGTATAAATACATGAAAAGATGTGAGTTGCCTTACCAGGTGTGAGGTCAGTCTAACGAGACAATTCAATTGACAGCAGGATAGCAAGGGAGGAAAAAAAAATTTTGAAGTGGTAATGAGAGTGGCCCATTTCAGACAGTTGACAAGAAAAAGGTGTGAGTAACAGTAGGGGGAAATTAGTATTGGGGAAATTAGGTTTAGGTTTAGGTTTTGTAATGACCCAACCACTCCCAGTCTTTATTCAGGCCTAATGTGATGGTGTCCAATTTGCAAGTTCTGCAAATCTAGTTCTGCAGTTTCACATTGGAGTCTGATTTTGAAGCTTTTTTGTTGAAGAATTGCCACCTTTAGGTCTGTTATTGAGTGACCAGGGAGACTGAAGTGTTCTCCTACTGTTTTTTTAATGTTATGATTCCTGATGTCAGATTTGTGTCCATTTATTCTTTTGTGTAGAGACGGTCTGGTTTGGCCAATGTACGTGGCAGAGGGGCATTGCTGGCAAATGATGGCATATATCACATTAGTAGATGTGAAGATGAACGAGGTCCTGATGGTGTGGCTGATGTGGTTAGGTCCTATGATAGTGTCCCTTGAATAGATATGTGGACAGAATTGGCACCGGGGTTTGTTGCAGAGTTCCTGGGTTGGTGTTTTTGTTCTGTGGTGTGTAGTTGCTGGTGAGTATTTGCTTCAGGTTGGGGGGCTGTCTGTAAGCGAGGACTGACCTGTCCCCCAAGGTCTGTGAGAATAAGGGATCATCCTTCAGGATAGCTTGTAGATCCTTGAGGATGTGATGGAGAGGTTTTAGTTAGGGCTGATACAGACTAACACGACTACCACTCTGAAACTTCTTTCTGTGACATTTTTGCCCAGTGTGGTTACAAGTAACCCCTAAGGTTACTGTAACTGAAAGATAAAAGAGGAGGAAAATATTTTTTGGTTCCAGTTTGTTTACTTCATGTGTTTAAAAGCACTGTGTGTACAATTGATGTTGCTGTTTCCCTTGTATAGTCAGTAAATTAGATCTACCATTTATTTATCTTTTAATGAGCAACAAGGGAGAAAACAGTTACAAACCAAAACAGCACATTGTAATTATCTATGGTTTGCAAATGTTGCTAAGAGAACTCCAGGATGGAATCAATACTTGAAACCACTTTTCATTCATTTTTTTTTATAATAGTGACTAACTCCTTTGAGTTTTCTTTGTTAAATATTTGGGGCTGAATTCTACTCCTTGCAGTTTTTGGTGGATCTCTACAAGAGAACAGCACAAATTAAAATCTGTATGGATTTGCTGTGGCCAGAGTTTCCCGAGCAACATTTCTGTGTAAAATGGTCAGAGTTTTAAGTCATGGAAGGCCAATGTGTGGCTTGCCTTTTGTTTCATTGAGAGAGCTGTACCTCCTGCCATGAAATGCACCTCCATTTTTCTCTTTTATTGCTCTCTGAAGCACTTCAGTAAAATGAAGATTGTATCTGTCACAGATGAAAGGAATACATTTATGGATCAATGTAATCCATTCATTGGTTTATGAACCCAGAGCCTGCTAGAGAGTGCCACAAATCTTTATGATGTCCCTGGAGTGCTAAATTTTGCATTGGATATCTAAATTAGTTGAAAGATGTGTAAAAAACTTCATATAGTCAGAGAGCTCCTTCTTGGCTACATGCTTAACGTGGCTTGGGAGCATAAGTTATTCCTTCTGAGGTAAATTGTAATTTATATGCACTGAGTTGCCTTCAGACCTGCCTTTCTCAGAGAGCAGAATGTGAACATTTTCATTTGAAGAAAAATGTCAGTATTTTTTTTCTTAAACCATATTCCTTTTGGGAGATCTCTCAGCATCAGTGGGATTCTGAAGAGCCTCCATTTCTCCAAGAATAAGATTCTGTCAGTTCAGGAAAGAAAAAGGGGCTTTGGAGAAGTAGTCTTTGAAAAATGTGAACTAGTCATGGATGGGACATGAGTTTACATTACATTTTTAACAGTGTGCCATGGCGTAGACGTCATAAATCACACAGCTGGAAGTGAGGCCAGTATGACCGAGCGAAGGATCTGTCCCGTAGTGTTGAATGCGCAGTCACAGCTCTTATTTTTAATTTTAAAAATAAATGAAATCAAATGAATAAACCCCCAAAGCCAAACCTTAGTGCAACATTATGGGTGAAAATTAAAATTGAAAACAATCAAGAAATTCAAAGTTATGGTTCCTGCAGCTATTGCAATTCAGCTACATTGAACAACTGGTTGCTTATTGGTCTCCAGGTAGAGTTTAAGGTGTAGGCTATGGTTTGCAAAGCCATTAATGGCCTGAGACCAGCCTACCTGAGGGATTACCTCTCACCACGTGCCTTGCTACTACAACTGGGGTGCTTAAGCTGGATCCCCACCTTTATTTAATTAAAAAAAAAGAGCGAGAGAGAGCGCAGCTGGCAAGGCACTCTTTGCAAGGGCTCGGAGACTCTGGAATTCGCTCCCCATCTTGAACTGAAGTAACCCAAATTTGATGGCCATCTGAGCATGCTGAAAAAGACATTTCGAATGATCAGGTTTTTAAAGCAGACTGAGGGTTTTTGTAGGTGCGCGTCCCATAAAGGATTTTTGTAGGTGGATGAGTTCCTGTTTAATTATTTTAATGCTCCTGAGGTTTGATTGTGGAGTTAATGGTGTGTTAGGATGCTAGAGCCTTGAGTCAGGACCTTTTAAGAGTTATTGAAATCTAAATAAATACAATAAAAAACATTGCACATATATTTAATGTTTCAGTCCTTCTGTTCCTATAGTTGTCTGTTTCAAGTTCTCTCTTATTCCCAGGATTACCTATATATTGGTTTTATCAAACATTCACTCCATATTTTTTCTCATAATTTGAAGGATTATGTCCAGTTTGATTTGGTGGGACAGTATTGATATCTGAAATTTAGTTATCAGAATCCATGTACGGGGGGGAAGAACGGGGAGGAGAGGCATCTCAGTTTGTGATATATATTCTTTCACCTCTAAATTGTCCTTCAAATCCATCTTAGATCAGTATTGTGGCTCCAAAGTGGCTGTTTGGTGATCCGTATGAAATTAGTTTGTAGCTTCAGCTAAACTGCTGGATCTGGTCCAGATTTAGCTGGGGGATTTCTCTGATGATATCTATCTTAGATTGCAACAAAGTAAAACATAAATCTCAGTCTCAGCTTTTTTCCTGAAGTTGTCTGTTCTGTAGGATTTTCTCTGTAGGACCCCTTTGTCTCTGCCTCTAGTTCTTTTTTGCTTCATAGAGAGGACAAGGTGTTTTTATAGTCCGGGGTTTAGGCTAACACAATTTACCTGGCTGCCAGGGATAATCAACAGGAATCATTGTGAATCTCTGTGGGGTGTCTTAACACTTGGTATAATTATGAGTCAGCAAAAGAGTTCTGTCGGTCTGTGTTTGGTTCTAGAACCTGTCCCAGTGCTACATGTACAGGGTTTAAGCTTTAAATGGAAAGAGCTGGATCAACAACATTGGAGACTGGAGGAATATTTTTATATACATTTCAGTTACTATACAACATGAGACACAAACAGTGCCAGCTTTCTTACACAGAACTTGCCAAGATCACGAGATGCTCCCGTCCCAGCATGAAAGTACCATCTCTTGACATGAGAAAATTTGCCCCTATTCTTTTCTTGACCCTCTGTCCACGCTGCCAGAAAGAGGGTCAGTGGCTCAGATGTCATCTGTGAGGACAACATTCCACTAGGAACTTTTTTTTATTTAGCCTTATGCACATTGAGCAGTCCTATGGCTTAATGGGACTCCTCAGGGCCTTTAATTTTGGGGTGTTTAACTCTAGACTGTAGGGCCTGGTTTTTAGACGTGTGGAACACCCACAATTCCAGTGAAAGTCAATTTAAAAATAAAATAATGAAGGAATAGAAGGAGGGGGGGAAAGACCCCCTAACTTATTTCTCTCCCAAGGGGCATTATGAGGCTTAATTAATGTTTATGAAGCCATTCTGGAAGAAAGTTCATGCTCATAAATGCAAAGGATTTGATCAGAAGACAGACATTTAGAGGACTCTAATTTGAACTCCAGAATTGTGTTTTGAGACAGGTGTATTGTAGCAGAAGAAGTTGAGATTCCTTTTATAACCATGTGTGATTGCACCTAACATCTCTCTCTCTGAAACGGTAAAGAATACTTTATAAGATACTGTAATGAATCTGTCTTTGGCAGAGCACCCCCTCCAGAAACTACATGGGGAGCACAAGTGTGTGGCTCCAATTACTGCCTCCACCCCCACCCCACAGGCGCTGTGGGGCATTGTCAGTCTAGCAGGGCCAGCGCGTGACATTCTGGCTGTTTCTTCCCCTCTCAGGGTCCCAGGTAAAACAAACAAAACAGTACACAGTCAGCAAACAAAGTTAAATATAGCGTAAAGGAAAAGAGAGAAAACCTGTTGGTGCGTGCAGTAAAGAAATTGGCCTCTCTTATACATAGCACCTTGAAAGTATTGCTGCACTCCCAGAGACCACCAGGTCTCCAGTATAATTCTCAGTCTCTTTCCTTACTTAGTCTAGTGGGTCCATGTTCTCCTCCTTTCTGCAAAGGCAGTGGCTTTGTGAGCGATCAGACCTTTGGGAGCTGGGGACTCAACAGCCTATTCCCTTCCAAGCTTTCCCTCATCTGAGTGGAGTTCCTTCCTTGTAAGTCCTCCTCCCATCCCCAAATGCAGAGGGACAGGGCCACTCTAGCCCAAAGCAGCTTCTGAACCTCTTTTATGCTGGTGTGCGGTTTGTTTACCCCATCACAGATACCATCAGACGAAATCTTAGATTTAAGCAGAAAAGCAATTTGTTAGTAATTACCTCATGCGAGAATGACACACGTGCTTGTACGGTGCCCATTTTATTTTTGTATTTCTACTTAATATTTACTTGCTAAATTACCATTTGATGGTGTTTTAAACTGGAAAGCACAGAAATGTCTATGGTAGCCGAAAACTATAAAAAGTCTGATGACTTTCAGTTTTATTCTATGTAGATTTTAATACTTTGCTTATCACTGAAGGATGTGAGTACCTTCTGGTAGTGCATTTAGTGCATTTCCAATCATAATTTGTCTGAACAGCAAATAATTTATTTGAAATGTCTCCAGCACTCAGTTAAGTTTTGTAGCTGTCATTGGTCAACACAAGCGTTATTTATTTATTTATTTAGCTTCAATTAACATATTTTGCGTGGGTTGTTTTTTTTTTCTTCTTTTTATTGAGCAATGTTGCAGTTTTCCAATAGCTTCCTACTTGTATTGTGGACAAATGACTAAATCAACACAATAGAAATACTTTTTTTTTTTTTTAGGCTTACGCATATAAGCTGTACTGAGCCTAAGAAAAGGGAGAGCTCAGACTCCCTTAAACTGGTCATTATGATATCTGATTCATCAGTCGGTGCTGCAGCAGCACAGACAATTATTTCAAGGCCAAAAGTACTCACGGTGTAGCTGTGATTAGAGAACTAGGGTCAATAAAGCAAATCCCACAGATGACAATTAACAAAAATAAAGCTACATGTTGCTGCTGATAATATCACTTTCCATGTCTCTTGGAGGTTATTGTACCCCAGATCTTCTTTTATTTATATATAATCTTCTTTGGGCTCTCTTTCATATTATAGGCTGGATTGATTTAGTGAATTGAGGAGCTCCACCTTTAGGATAGATGCCTAGGTAAATATTTAAACAAATTTAGTAGGTCTGATGCTCCAGTGCCTTGTAACTGGGATAGTCAGCGCAGAGTGAGTATTGAATGGAAAGATAGTATTTTACATCCACTTTGCACAAGTGTAAATGACTGTCTAGGTAGAAGACAATCTAGAATTGGATACACTAAGTATGCTGCACCGGGAGTCACCATGATGTCGCTATCCAGAACACAGCTGGCACTGATGTTCAGAATGGAAGGGACAACGGTATTCAGCTTCAAACTTTGACCTAAGGCCTCATGCTGCCTTCTGTCTATTACCTTTTGAGATACTAGCTGTTGAATCAAGCACAGCTTCTTTGGCGGTGAAGCTACCATAGTCTTCCAGATATTGAGCCTTTTATTTTTAACAGTATAGTTGAATACTGTCAGATATCATTAACAAATATTTTAGATTCCTTCCCATTCCATGCAGTGGAAGTGCTTCTGCCTTATTAGACATAGAAATTGAAGCCCAGATCCTCATTTGATATAAATTGGTGTAGCCACATTGATTTCAATGGAACTGCACTGATTTACACTACCTCCGAATTTGGCTTTGTTGTTTTAAAAATGTTAAGGGAATTTAGTGTTATTTTCAGTATCTCAGTATGGAATTTTCCAGGCAATATTATGGCATTTAAGCAGATAATGAATGAACAAACAATGCTGTTTAAAACTTGCAATAAACAGAGGCAAGACCTTTTACACAGCCATGGCGATAGCTAGGTGATAGGACTATGTCCGCTATCTCCGTGGTAATAAATATAAAGCAATTTATTTTATCTCCTTAGATATGTCAGATCAAAGTGATTCATTCTGGAACAATACAGTGAAGCTACAGAGCTTCAAAAAACAACGTTTACAATGGAAATGAGCGTGGGCACAGCAGCTTAGATATATTACAAGGGCTTAAAACCCTTAAACTGTGTCTGTTGATGTGGCCCAAAACCTTCTCAGATTAAATTAATATATAACATTTTTGATACAGAGTTATGAGATGTATGTTTGCTATGCATAATGATAGTCTAGCTACACTTACTGATAGATCCTTAAATGGTAAGTGAAGTCAATGGCATTATCCTGTTTTAAATCAGCAGAGTATCTGGCTTATATATGGACTATAGGATGATGGAAATACATATAAGAATCCTAGTCTTATGTCTTTCCATGTATGTATTTCAGTGTGTCTTGTATATGTGCAGGGATACATCATGTGAAATTTCTTCTGGTAAGGGACATTAGGTTACTTCTATGGCATTTGTTACAATGTTGTATGAGTATGTTGTAAACCCACATGACAATGTTGTGGAACCACCTCAGCCTATCTCAAGTGTATTTATAGTAGTGTCTTCTAGTTAGCAGAGGATCTGCATAATTTGGTCAAAAGACCATGCCCTGGGCTGTCTCAACTACTGTAAAAAGATTCTCTCTCTATGTGCTACTTGTCCATATTTGGCAGTAGCTGCATTATAAATTCTTTGAGGCAGAGACCAAATATTTTTTTGCCTATCTGCAAAGTGCATAGCACTCTTTTGAAATTTGATACATAATAATAACTGAATGTGGAAAGTGGCAGGTAACTTGGTAATGTAAAGTATCAGAGAGATATGGATACAATTTCAGCAAGGAGCAACGCACACCCAACTTAAGATACTCAATTTACTATCCGAGGAAGCAAGGCCTAGAGGTTTTTTGGGGGGGACTAGAATTCAGGTTACCTGCGTTCTCTCTTCCAGACTTTGCTACTAGCTTGCAGTGTTACACTGGCATATCACTTAGCTTTCCTGATTCTCAGTTTACCCGTCTGTAAACTGGGAATAATGATATTCGCTTTTCTAAATGCTCCTAGCTCCTCAAATGGATGTTGGGGTACAAAATATATAGTATTATGTATTTTTAGTAAAGTAAGTATACTGCACAACTGTATCTATTCATTTAAAGCAGGCTAATCTGGTTCAATGATTAGAGTACAGAATGGGCTGTATTTTAAAATGGTTGCATATCTGTAATTATTTACCAAATCCTGCTTGCTTTACTCTTGAGTAATCCTGTTCCACTAGGGTGAATAGTGTGAATAAAGTTAGCAGGTATAAGCCTATGTAATGAAGGTGATAATTAATAAACAGGATCATGAAAGCACAAAAAGGTGCTGTTCTTTCTTGCTATCTAGGGTTTTATATGACCCTGTCACCACTGTAGCTGAGATTCTGAGCATTATGTAAGCAATTTATAGTATATGAGTAAAAAAGAAGAGGAAGAAACTACTGTATAAATAATGGCTTTTTAACTTGTCTTTTGATATTTAAAAATATCCCAACAATTTAGGACTAGCTTTCCTAATGCAGACTCTCTCTTATATTTTAGTGCTAACTAAAGATTGACTGCAAAGCCATTATGAGGGGGTGGGGGAATCCATTTTTTTCTTCAGTTTCCAAGTTAAAGCTATGCCTGTGGCTACACTGGTCAATTTAGCACAATGCTAAAAGGTTATTTAGAAGGCCCACTGTTGTCTTATCTCTAAATCAGTAATAAAGGAAAAGAAAATGTCAACTTACATTGTTAAAATTCACCTTTCTGACATAGAATAATGAATGGCTTATAGCCCTGTACTTTGCTTCCTTGAATTAAGTGTACAAGAGATTCCCTTGTTATGCTATATTAATATCTCGCTCAAAGAGTTACTGTCAATTTTAAAAGTAAAATAAGATACTTAGCTTTTTTCTTTTCTCCTTTCCATCTTGGCCTGGATTTTGTCATCTAGCTGCATTTTGCTCAGTAGCATATACCACAGTTATCTCTAGAAACTGCCTCTATAACGAGTTTTCGCTACACTTGCAAAATTATTTGGCAGCCAGATGAATGCAAATACCTATTTCAGTATTCTATGTGCTCTCTCAGGGAAAGGAAAACTAGCAAAGGATAACATAAAATACATGACATGTATCAGGTTGTCGTTAATGTCATTATCTTTAATAAACAGAAATCAATGACTCAGACTATCTTTTTATTTTTATATATAAATTCTGTTTCATGTTAATTCTCCTGGCAGTGCAGTTAGGTCTTGTACTTCAAATCACTTTATCAAGGAATTGTGCAGTATGTGCTCAATTCTGGAAGGCACTAAGTAAATCCTAGAGATACCGAGCACCGTCATTTCTGGAAGCAGCACTATCTAATATAATTATCATCAACAAAATTGTTGTTGTCATTATTAATACTATTAATAAAACATTTTCATTTTCTTTTCCCCTCTGATTTTTAAGGACAGTGTTTGTAGCACGAGGTGTCATTCCATTGCAACGTTTCAGAGCAAATGTATAAATATTCCTGATTTTGCCAAGAAGGCAGAATTTCACCATTTTCACCCTGGAAAACTGTACTTACTAGGGGAAAAGAAAATCTCATAGATACTGGCAAAATATCACTTATTGCATATAAACATTGTGCTTATGAGCACAGTTGCTGATGGTTCTTTCCCGTGTTGTCTTGTAACTACAGCGTTTGACTCGGATTATTGCTTAAATAATACATAATGCTACTATAATGAAGGGTCTTTTCCAATTGATTATAAATCTGACACTGAAATATATTATCATATATTATAGAAGTGGCCTTTGATTCATTCACTTTCACTGTTTTTTAATTTGAGAGAGATGCACTTGAACCAAAACCCCATTTCTACATGTCCTCAGATTTTGTAAATGTTTGGGTACAGATCGGAACATTGCAGCTTGAACTATCTCTAATATTTTTTATTGTTTAGAAAAGAAAATTCAGTGGTCAAAACTAAATGTTACTTACTGTGACGGTTTACCCCATAAAGCTTTATGGGGAGATGCTTATAAATGTATATATGTAACTAGAATATGTTTTATGCTACATGTGCCATGTAACATATCTTTGTGAAAGTTATAACCTACTGAATTTATTTCTTCTGTTGGTATGCATGTATTATTGTTGTAACTGGAGTTATGAAGATTGGTTTTATATTTGCTGGTTTTGTACATAGCCTTTGTAAGTGCATGGGATTATGTTTGGAGTAAAGAATGTGCCTGTTAAGTATGAGCACTTAACAGACAAAAGAAGTTGCAGACCCCAATTTACATCGGGGCCTGGTCAAGAATGCAACTGGTTGAACTGGTTAGGGTGCATGGACAGGTGACTTGTCCATGTGATTCCAAAACTTCATGGCAACTGGATCCTACGCAGGGAGAGGAAGAAAGGCTATAAAAGCCCTTGCAAGACCCTTCCATTTTGTCTTCAGCTGGCTAAAGAGAGAGACTCTCCACCCCCCCTCCCACCCCCCCCAGGACACACCCGAAAGAGACTGAACAAAGACATTAGGGGGGTGAGTGATTGCTGGACCCAGGCTAAGTGAAAGATAGCCTGTTTACTGGACCTAGTAAGGTTTTTATATCTGTGTAAAGTTTAATTAGACATAAAACTGCGTGTTCTATTTTATTTTATTTAGTAATTCACTTTGTTCTGTCTGTCACTACTTAAAATCACTTAAATCCTATTTTCTGTACTTATTAAAATCACTTTTTACTTATTAAGTTTCCTTGAGTGCGAGTTGGTACCTGGGGAAAGCAAACAGCTTTGCATATCTTTCTATCTTTAAAATAGAAGGCGAACTATTTATGAGTTTACCCTGTATAAGCCTTATGCAGGGTAAAACGGATGTATTAAGGGTTTAGACCGCTTAGGGAGCTGGGCACCTGGGTGTCAAAGGAAAGAGCGCTTCCAGAAGCCTTACCGTGGTTAGTGGACTTGTCTCGGACCGGAGTCTGTGTTTGCAGCAGATCAGTGGAATCTGGCTCAAAACAGACAGGATTCGGGAGTCTCTAGCTGGAAAACGCCTGAAAGCAGGGGTAAAAGTAGCCTTGGCACACCAGGTGGCAGCACCAAACAGGTCTCTGTGACCCAACCCGTCACAGTGGCGTAGTCGGCAGGATCTGTGCACAGCTAATTGCTTTAAAATACTGGTAGTAATTTTAAGTAAGTTTTAAGTGTGGTGGCTGGAAAACAAACAAAGTGGTTACTGGTTTGTTATTTTCTGTTTGCTTATTTCGGGTAAAAAAAGTAGAAACAAAAAAAATCAAATAAGTTAAAGTACAAATTAAAAAAGCTGGAAAAGTCTCTTAACTGAAGAGCTCCTGATCTAAGTGCAGTCCAGTTTCAGTAAACTGCAAAGGGGCGTGGCCCAGCACTAAACAGCAATAAGATGTCTGTAAGCGAAGCCACGGTAAAACTGAATCTTGCCAGACTCAAAATAACAAACAAACAAAAAAAAAGATAAAATGGAAGGGTCTTGCAAGGGCTTTTATAGCCTTTGTTCCTCTCCCTGTGTAGGATCCAGTTGCCATGGAGTTTTGGGATCACATGGGCAAGTCACCTGTCCATGCACCCTAACCAGTTCAACCAGTTGCATTCTTGACCAGGCCCCGATGTGGATTGGGGTCTGCAACTTCTTTTGTCTGTTAAGTGCTCGTACTTAACAGGCACATTCTTTCCTCCAAACATGATCCCATGCACTTACAAAGGCTATGTACAAAACCAGCAAATATAAAACCAGTCTTCATAACTCCAACCAGAACAATGATACATGCATACCAACAGGAGGAATAAATTCAGTAGGTTATAACTTTTACAGAGATATGTTACATGGCACATGTAGCATAAAACATATTCTAGTTACATATATACATTTATAAGCATCTCCCCATAAAGCTTTATGGGGTACACGTCACACTTACCTTATGAAGTCCCTTGTTATGCTATATTAATATCTAGCTCAAAGAGTTACTGTCAATTTTTAAAGTAAAATAAGATACTTAGCTTTTTTCTTTTCTCCTTTCCATCTTGGCCTGGATTTTGTCATCTAGCTGCGTTTTTCTCAGTAGCATATACCACAGTTATCTCTAGAAACTGCCTCTATAACGAGTTTTCACTACACTTGCAAAATTATTTGGCAGCCAGATGAGGACTATGAAGTCCTTGCCTCATTAGTCAAAGTCAAAACTTCTTAACCCAGCCACTGCATGCATCCGACGAAGTGGGTATTCACCCACGAAAGCTTATGCTCCAATACGTCTGTTAGTCTATAAGGTGCCACAGAATTCTTTGTCGCTTCTTCAGATCCAGACTAACACGGCTACCCCTCTGATACTTAACACATCCTGTTGACTAAAATACAAATACATATGTTATGAAGTGCACAGATTTCAGATCTGCAATTGGGCCATATATTCAGTGGTGTAAATCAGCATAGCTCCATTTAATTCAATGACATTACACTGGGTATGGCTTTATGGAGAGTTTAGTGTTCTGCAAGCTGGGGTGTAAATCAGCAATACTCTAGTATGCAGGGCACTACTGGCCATGTAGACCCTGCTACCACAAAGTAATAGTTCTGTATTGCTCTATTACCTAAGCTCATGGAACTTCTAGTGCGTGGTAGCATGGTCCTCACAGTGACTGATTCTGTGACATACTAGAATGCTACAGATTTACACCCCAACTTGTTGTGCATTAACTGTCCATGGAGAGAAACCCTGGCATAAAACTGGAATAATGGAGAGGAGAATCAGGCCCAGTGAGTGACAAATGGAGATGCAAATGTCTGAGTGTCTTGTCATGTCTGAATTCTATTCAAGCACATAGCAAATTAAATCATTGTGATAATTATTGTAATTCATTAATCCTGAGCTACATCCTCACCTGGTATAAATCAGTATATGTTCATTGGCTCAAATGGATCATTGGTGATTTATGCCGGAGGGGGACCATAATTTTAGTGTTGTACAAATAACGTTGGGTAACTTCTGTTACTCTTCATTGTGGTATTAACAACAGTTTGATTCTTTTCTTTAAATTATCTATGACTTTTGACTTTCTTTTCATGCTGGGAAATGCTAACAAACTGTACTGAAACTGTGATGGGATTGGCTTGAAACGTACAACACGTTCAATTAAGAATGATGCTTCCAGTATCTCTTCACAACAGCCATTCATCATAATATTCTCCTACTATACCTCAGTAGTGCCTAGACATTGGAAGTGTTAAACCTTGATGGAAATTTTCCTTTTTAACTGCACTTTTTATTGAGGAAATAGTGTAGAAATTAAGTATTAGAAATAGATGTATTATTTTCACTTGCAGTTTCCATCTTTCTGCTTTAAGTTGCAGAAAGCTGCCAGCAATATTTTTAAAATTAGAAAGATTGTTTTTAAATGATGGTTTTAGAACAATGATTTTGAATACTTCTGACAATTTAAATTCAACAATTATTTCAATCAAGGTTTTAGAAAGAGGAAAGACAGCATTCATATTCCTGCTTTTTCATTCTCATTTGTTACCTTTTTTATTATGATATATTACAATCCAAAACGTGGTTTGAACTTCTATTTCAAGCTTAATAAAAACTGTGGCCACTTTGCATTTATCCCAGTCATAATGTAGCTCTGCAAATACTAACTACACAATGCCTTCAGTTTTCGTAAAGATTCTTTGTTCTGGGAATAGTTGTTTCTTCTAATAGCTACTTGCTTAAAGCAAAAATTGTTAACAAGAAAAGAAAATTGTTGTCTTATTTTGGGGTTAAGATTACTGAGCTAGTTGATGGCACAGGGATTGTACTGCAGTCTCTTCCATTTAGAAGATTATCATATCAATCCACTGTTTGTGGTATCCATCTTCTCTAATATCATTTCTCTTACAGACATAGCCACAAGGCTTATCAACCTCTATCTGTGTCTCAGCCACCACAGAGCATCACACCGAGTTGGTTGGGTTATATTTGCCCAGGAGCACAGATACTTCATTTTTCCAGACCAGATACAAATATGAATAGGTGCATTTCTGTTTCTTTTAAAAGTGCTTAGGCGATTCGGTATTTAATCTTTGAGTGCCAGTTTAATGGCTAGTGTCGACATTGAAACCCCCATCACAGTTCAGAGCAGTCTAAGAGCTGAGTGTCCATGGAGACTGGAATATTTTCTCACCTTGGCTGTCCTTCTGCATCAGAGATTTGGCACACAAATGGAACAGGGTCATGGTGGAGAACCTTAACCAGTTGTTGCCTCCACTGTGGAGTAATGGAAGGCCATGGTTTCCATTGTCAACCCAGTGTGCAGTGCCTTTCATGATAAGTTAACTGATACATTTAAAAAGAGAGAAAATGTTTTAATAATGTGTGTGGAATAAATTTAACCAGAAAGGAGTCTGTGACAAGGGAATGCCTGATAGTATGTGCAAGTGGGTTTGTTTTGTATCTCTTGGTTCCAGAGGAATGGTAAAGAGCACCAGCTATGTTTTTTAAACAGTATTCTGTGGGTTAAATTCACAAGTGAACTATAGTGCATTTCTCACTCAATTGGACCACCTTACTTTTTATCATAGAGTGCAATATCTGATGCAACTGTTAGTATTCAGAAGAATAAATACATTCAAGCTTTGCTATGCTAATTTATTGACCAGTGACACACCAATCCCAATATTATATGTGTTTATCCAGGGTACCCACAAAATGGTGGGGTGCATCACCATTTCTGTTGCTTATTGTTTGCTTGTTATCTCAGTCACCTGCAAATGGAAAGGACAATAGAATGAGAGAAAAAGATACAGAATGGTCCCATGTTACCTGCCTTATACTCATGAAAACTCTTTATTGAGACTGGGGACACTTTTATGCCTCCCTTAGTTTTTTGGAGTAGATAGTTATATCAAAGAGCCCAGGTGGTGCTTTATTGGCCAGTGGTGCAGCTACACCTGTAATTTGGCCTGTTTTAAGGATACATGTCTTTGTGGAAGAGGATTTCACAGTCTCTGAGCAAAGCAGTACACATCCCGTGGCTTGCTTCTTATATGTATTGTGAATTCACAGCATTTTGATGTAATTACAAAATGTAGCAGCAGTGTTAGTTGCCTTGTTGAATTCACATGCCTTTCAGGCTAGATGCCATCCATTGGAGGATGTGCCGGAGAATGAATAGAGAATAATCTGCTAGTAGATGTAGAACAGATTTTATATGCCAGCTACTTGTTTGATATTGGATCCTTTTTGGTCTGAATGTTTTTTTATCACAACATTGTAGTGTATTTGACTATACATTGAATCATATGATGTTTTAGTGAGTATATCTAGAAGAGAATCAGTGCTAACAAATTAAAAACATAAAGGTTTGTGTAGATTAATTGAAATGTGAGGCTTACTGTATACCGCACCTAATGTATAACACTAATCCTGTTTTACTGGAACCAAAAGCCTGCATTATAGGTGCATGACTGAAAACTCAGGGCAGATGTCTTCCACCATGCATACAAATACTTGTGATGCTTATTCTTGTCTTTTTCTTGCAGTCCTTTATGCTCATGTGGCAGTGTGCCCACTCAGTGATGGTGTGCCAGTTTTACTAAGGCATAGAAGTGAAATAAAACTGTGTAGATGGACAGCTTGCATAACAGTGCTACCGTAAACACCTACGCATCTTCTAGGGCTGGTAATGAAGAAGAGAAGAGAATTAGAAACAAAAAATATTGAACTACAAAAAGTAAAAAAGATTGTTCAAAAGCAAATTAAATATTTTTTTCCATGATTCTCAGTTGAATGAGCTTGGGAGAAGGGTGCATGCTTAAAAGCAGATTGTCATTTTATATCCAGAGATGTTAACATGACTAGTCTTTTACTGTGCCAATAAACTGAAATGCTACCATAAATTTCTAACTGTGAAGCATTCCGCTTTATGGCAGCAAATACATATGAAGATATTTTAAAATAAAAGTGAAACATGATTCAGGCACTTGATTTAGATACTGTTGTTTTTATAAGATTTGTATAAAAATTGAATCTAAACTAGATGGGCATAAAGCTATTTAAAGAATATATGTTTGTAGCTCTATCTACATTTATTTCTGCAACTTCTGCTAAGCTAATACATGAACAGAAATCATTGTTTCATCTATATTGAGTCTCACCATTGCTTTTCAGTGCATGGATTGCAAACCTCATATGTGATAAATTTCCCCTCAAAGAGCTGGTACAATACACAGTATGCTTCTTTGAGGATGGACAGACATTTCATTTCCATTCAGCTTTCCATTCACTGTGGAAAATGCACCTGAAATCATATAAAGGACTAATTAAAGTATCTGGGAAAAAGAGAACAGTTGCACCATGTGACATTGAACAACTCATAGCTGAGCTCTGTAGTAACAAAAACACTCTTCCCTCATTTAGTTTCAATTGTTCCTCCCTGATCGTTCAGGGTGTTTTTTTAAATGGAGTTGAATTTTGTACAGTGTGTCAAATGCTACATATAAGGGAGCTTTCCCCATCTCCTATAGCTGAGCAGGAGGTGGGCTGCTAATGCACAAAGTGGACTGCCAATGCACAAACTATGAAAAAAAGCTATTATGTGTAATCAGTGTGCTGAATAAAACATAATCACCATATACATATTACACACACCTGCAGGAACACTAATCCTTTAGCTTCAAGCACATAGGCCTCTACCACTTTAGCTAAGGTAGATCTCCCTTAGCTGACACTAATAGTATATCCCTTAGCTTCCTTGTGGGCTAGCCATTAGTAGACAACGTCACATAGACGTTAAGCCAGTACATTGTACTCTTTCTACTGTTTTTATGGAAACCCACCTTCTTAGTGGCTATATGTATGACTTGATTGATGGACAGACCGATTTTTGCAATGCTATGGAAAACATTGCTCTGATAATCCGTTACAGAACATTTTTACAGCTCACCTATTCTGATCCTGGTTTTCTAGTTAAATGTGTGCTGGACGTTAATCCTAATTAGGATGGTACACCGTGTCAGTTCAGGTTACAAAATAATTAAGTAACACTGTGCAACAGGACCTGCGTTAGTAGTTGTCATTAAGAAGTTAGCATTTGCGACATGGTTACTACTGATGTTTTCCATTCTATCTGTAGGGACAAACCGATTTATATATAGTACCACTGAATACGGGAGCTAGCAAAAGTAAACTTTTCAGTGGTGACTACTGTATACCTAGATTTGTGATGCCACAAATGCCACATTCATCACTACAGAGATTGCACTTCCATATTTTCCTTTACTTAAAATAGTAGATAATATGGCACCAAAATTACACTGGAGAGGAAAGTGTGTGTGTGTATGTGTGTTTGTTTATGCAGGCAGTATAGGAGAAGACAAATCAATCAGTTGTTGAAACCAGTGGGGATTGTGAGTGCTCGGTACATTTAAACATAAAGCCATGTTCTTAGGTGGCTAAATATGGCTTTAGTTGCTTAACTTCAGGCACGTGAGTTTGAAAGGGTTGGCTGACAGTTTTCAGTAGTTTCCTGAACTACAACCTTTTTTTTGTCTTAACTAGTGTAAATTAATACTGTATTTATGAATGTTAAGTCGTTCATAACATTGAGCAATTCTGTTCATCCACTGTCGTTACACATTGCATTGGTTATGAATTTCAGTCCTGTTCAGAAAGACAGTTTATGTTGCTACTGTCTGGGCAAGGAACACCATGCACTCATGGGGACTGAGCCCCTCTTCAGATCATGCATTTTATGATGAGATGTTTTACTTTCAAGTCAAAACAGCTAATTCTGCTAAGTTATCCAGATGTTGTCCATGCCATCTGCCAGGATGAATGGAATGCCTAGTTGTTAATCATCTGGGAACCAAAACCAGGGTTGCTCAGTCGTTTTTTGTTAGTTCTTACTAAGGCAAACTCAATAGAGTTTGCCCCTGTAAGGCCCTCAAGATTTGGTCCCTGCTTTTTAATGTGATGTTTTGTAATGCACTCAATTGTTAGTTTTGTGGGGGTGGTGGGGTGTGTGCATTATTTACTGCACAAGCACTGAGTCTGCTCAGGTTTCTGAGTAACTTCTAGTGTTGATGTGCTCACATAGGCTTCCTGCAGTCTACAGTAACATTATGTCATCCCGTTAGAGTTCTTACTCCCATACTTCAGGATTGCCTATCCTTATCGTCGACTGCCTGAACTAGTCCTCTAGATGTTGTCTTTAGCTTTTTCATTGCTGTGTTCACAGAACCTAGATTTGGAAAAGAGCCATTAACTGATCTAGTTCATTTTCCTGCCAATGCATAATTATTATTCCCTTTCAGTGCTCCCACTGTCATATCTTAGTACACTGCACCATGTCCCAATCATAGTCCTTATTCAGTATGTCACAGGAAATCTGACCGTAGGTATCAGAGCTCCTATGGCTAGTGCAGATTGCAAAGCTTCCTCTCCCCACAGTGCCAGCAGATCCAACAGCTCCAGTATGGTCCAACCAGGCAAGTGTTTGCTGCATGGATCCGTCATGCTCATCTGGGGAGATGCAATGTGAGCTCTCCACGCCGTGCAAACAGGAAGTCGAATTTCAAAAATTCCTGGGCCTTTAAATGGGGTGGGGCAGATGTCTGCATACCTGGGTGCAAAGCAGCGGAGTTTGAACTGCTGACCAGAGCGGTAAGGATGGCCATTGTGGGACACTGCTTAGAGGCCATTTACAGCAACGTAACCAAGCGCAGTGTCTACACTGACGCTATATCGATATAACTTTGCTGCAAGAAGATCTACGATCCAAGATCACCTCGTTGAGGTGGTTTTATTTTGTTGGCAAAGCAGGAGAGTTTTGTTGGCAGAAGGAGCATTGTAGTGTGTACACCTTCACTGTTTATTCGACGAAAGCTGACTTTTGTTGACAAAACTGTGTAGTGTAGACAAGGCCTTACACAAGCACTTAATGGGGCTGTTCATATAATTAAAGTTATGCACATGTATAAATATCTGCACAATCTTGGCTTCAGTTTGTAAATTGTCCACATTAATAGTGCTGCTATATGAATAATAATTGTAGAAATAAACATATGTTGTCTTTAGAAGAAAGCTGTCACAGATTTTCTTTGTCACAAGCTATGCTGTTCCTTTTTTCACTTTACATTGTGAAACAGAACCTCTGTCACTGAAAATCTTAGACCTGCATTTCCCTAAGGGAGATATCTTCCAACACTGACTCCAATTTCTACCATTTTATGGATATGAAATATTTAACGTGTTTCCAGCCTTGCCATCCCTAAAATATCTTAGTAGAAGCTTTTCAGCAAAATGTGGAGGAAGCAATTGTATTTCTAGTGTTGTCCTGCAGTGTTAAATTGATCTCAGTTTAGACCCAAATAAATGCTTTCACAACTTAACATGTACCAGTTTTTGCAAATGAAAGTGTGCAATTGAAAGGATTAAGCATCTTGATTTTCCTTTTTCCGCATGTAACCGTTGTCATTTTTCTGCTGGCCTGAGAAAAACCTTTGTGAGATTAGTATGTGTGTGTTAAATGGCAGTGAAGAACAGGAAATGCAATTTTAATGGTTTTATTTTTTATTGGATTGAAAAAAAAAATATGTGAAGGTCCTTTCATAGGACCTAATACTATACATACTTGTTACTACATATAGACCTATTGAGGGCAGTGGAACTAAGCTGGGTATAGTAAGTGGTATTAACATATTGATTAGTGAGTCTTTGCAGTATTGTGCCCATAATATTTAAATAGCTGTATCTTTGAGAGTGCTTCCAAGCAGGTCTAAGAATAATGAGTTTTTGGGGGAAGTGACGAGAGAGTGTGCTGCTGAGGCTGTGTTATTTTCTCTATTATACTGGGTTGCTGGGTGATATTTTAATGGATTGCAAATGTAATTACTGTTAGGGCATATGCAGCTCGTGTATAGGTTTTCTTAGTAAATAACAAATAATTGCTTATGTAATACTTTGAAGTGCTGTAATGCTGTATTTGCATACAGTTGGGTTGTACAATGTTACCTGACTACATGCCTTGTTGCACAGTCATTTTTGCTGTTCATATTTCATCTTGATGCTAATCCATTTGCATCATGAAAACCATCAGAGGCAGAAAACTAAATGGCAAAACGCTAATGCCCTCTTCAGTCATAATAATTATTTTGTGTTAACATAGATCATTTTTTCCCACTATGCAATCGCCCAAACCAGTCTTGAATCTTCGGGGAGGAAAAGATTTCAAATATCTTAGGAAACTGCTAGATATAAAAGCTGCCTAGCCAGTGTGTGTTTGTTGTCAATCTAAGTGGTAGTCACTTTAAAATTATACAGCAGATTGTAGTACTAATTCACATGAACGTTTCTATAAAACATTTGAGACACGTTGTTCTATATTGAGACACTTGTCTCTAGTAAACAGGATGAATGGTTGGAGACAGCTGTGTGCTTATAGTTAGCAAGACAGAATATAGCTGGAACAGTAGAAATGTGAGGTGCATGCTCTGTGTGTGTTCACTTTCTGAAAAAAAACAAAACAAATTTTACAGGCACTAATATTTGTGGAAAGCAGATTTCAGAATCACATGCATGAATATTCTTGGAAGCCATATTTTAGAATCTCTCATGTGAGTATTTGTGCCAGAAATGAAAAGGGAGAAAATCTCTTCTGACTCTCCTTCTGGCCTCTCCACTATCAGTTACTCCTGCTCCCAAACGCTAAGTGGAAAAGTTAAGCTGAGTCAAAGCCAAGGCTCACTAGCCACATGCATGTACCTGTTGGTCAGTTGGCTTTCTTTCCCCTATGTCAGGCAGGGCAGGAGTAAAGAGTCTGGACAAACAGAAATTGCTGAGCTTACTGATGACACTAATGAGACAGATTTTTTGGATTGTAAAAATGTGGAGAAATTCAAGGTGACATTTATAAAATGAGAACAGGTGTTCAGAAGATGCAGCTCCTTGTCTGAGCCATTGGCTGGGAGCACAGGAGATGAATGATTATGCCAAGGTTAGAGCTATTGCTTGCGGCAGGTAATAAGGTTTCAGCCATAACCACCCCACCACTTGTTTCCATAGAAACAAGTCAGGTTTACTCTGCATGTCAGATTAGAGAATGCCCTCTGATACCCTCAGGCAATGAGAAAACCATACTAGGAAGTCACAAAGGCAGGAAAATCCTATATTTTTACAGGTAGGATACCAAACGTTTACATGGGAAATGCTATTGACAGTACCCATCGATACATTGACTTCGGTGGAATTATTACTGTGTAATGGTGTAATGTTAGGCCTGATGGTGTGTTAGGCCATGAGTGTAATGTTAGGCCGGATTCGGAGCTTACCCCAATGTAAATAAAAAGTAGATCATTAAAGTCAGCGAAGACATGCTGCTGAGAAACTGGTGAAAAGTCAGAATCAGGCCTGTTGTGTTTATAAAGCATATAATTTCAACCCTGTTTTTACAGGTTAAACAGCTAACTTTCTCTCTTGTATGTAATCTGATTTAAATCACCACTGGAAAAGTTTACTCAGCTCCTTAATGCAGATTTTCTAATCTAATGTGTATCAAAGAAATAGCATATGGCATTTTTGTCACATCCTCTTAATGATTCAGGAGCACAAACCACTGTTGGTGGGAGTCACTGTATGAGTGGGATTACCATACGTCTGGGTTTTCCCGGCTATTGCTTCTTTTTTGAGGCTTCGTCCTCTGTCTGGGGCGGGCGGAGTTTTCAAATAACAGGAAATGTCCGGTTTTTTTCCAGAGCAGACACTGGAGCTTAGAAAGAGCCCCGATTGGTCCACTTCCCAATTGGTCCCTCCCCTGCTTTCACAGCTGACTGCTCCACTCCCCTGCAGCCACAGCTGCCGTTTTCCACCCACCCAGGCCCTGGCTCCGAGCCCTGTGATGCACAGGGAGGCACTGAGTGATGACTATCACTGCGTCTTGAGTTTGCACTTGCTACCATGACAGGGAGCGACACTGCCCACACCTCCAGTGAGTACCACCACTGTAAGTACTCCCTCCAGCACCCCCAACTTCCAGCTCCCCCACTCTCCCCATCAGTGTACTCTTTTCAGGAACCTGAAATATGGTAACCCTATCTATGTATGAGCGTTGTAAAGAGAACGGATCCTAGTTGTTGGAAAGGCAAAGCAAGCCTTATTGCCTTGAAGCAGTATCTCTGGAGGGCACAGCTCTATTGACTTTTGCATGCAAAGTCTACACTTGAAATAAGGTGTCCCAGGTGCTTGATTCAGACAATGGGAATATTTTAGCAGCAGATTGACGAGATCTGGGTCAGGAAAAACCAGGACAGAGATTGAGATTAAGGATTGAGGTTTAACTCAGTTATTCAGAGTCTTCTTATAGTGTAATAGTCCAGTGTAATAAGATGTTTCAGTCTGTTGCAGACGGCAAAAATAATCAAGTGTGGGGAAATTAACCATTAGGGTGCAGTTGAGTCTCAGGCAGAGAACTCCAGTGTACAATATCTGGAGTTGTGGATTTGATTCCCTCATACACAAAGCTAAAAGTGGATTTGAAAAGATCTCTCAGTACTGGTGATTCCTTATGTGATCTTGTGGTAGATTTTTCAAATGAACTTGTCCTGAAATGTTTGCTTCCACAATAACAGAGCATAAGCCCAAGAACCATTTTCCTTTTGTGTCCAAGTCATGTACAGTTTAGACGTCACTGGGGTAGATTTTTGAATGTACAAATGAGAGGCACCTGCCTTTGAAAATCTCCTCCTCTGTGTTTCCAATGAAACATAAACACAACGGTGTCTGACTGAAAGTGTTTAAAACGGCTGTAGTGGAGTGGTGTCCAAGATGCTTCAGCTTTATCTCCTAGTAGTTATCACCGTTTTTTGACACCTTGTTCTGATTCACCTGTAAGTTACTGTTCTCTCCTGTAAAACTACCATAATTCCAGTTCAGCCATTGAGCTGGGACCCAATATCAAAGCTCTTTAGTTCACCCAAATCATCACCTGCCCTCCGATATACTTCTGTCTCTTCTGTGCCTCTCCCCTTGAAATAGCGCAGTATTTATTAGTGAGAATGAATTTAACAGGGAGAGCAGCAGAAAATATCAAATTTTAAAAAAAATTGCTGATGTCTTTTGGGAGTCGAACAGAATGAAGAAAATTACTGGATCTATTAAAACTTAGAATAAAGGGACCATGTCTTCCTTTGTGTTTGTGCAGTATCTTGCACAATATCCTAACTGAAGCCTCCCAGCACTACTGCAATAGAAAACATAAATAAGAATAAAATTATATCAGAACCTCAAAAGAATGATCAGACTGACCCAAGAAGAAATAGGATAATGATAAAGCATATTTCAGTTAGAATGTTTCTCTTTTAACTATATATGTTTCTCTCTTCTTTACTTCAAATTGGGAGAACATTAACAATGGTGTATCAGAATTGCATTTTTTGACATAACCATACAGGTAAAATCATCTGACCTTTATTCCACATTGGGATTCCCCACATTCCCCTTAAAAACATCCTCTTGAGTAAATAGTAAATGAATCCCAAGGCTGGAGTGCAGCATTTAATCACATTTAATTTTATATTTTGAGTTGTGTACTCGTTAAAGAAGAAAGACTGAATGTCAGGAGATCTTGGTTCTGTTCTTCACTCTGCTACAGGTTTCTTGTATTACTTTAAGCAGGTCATTCAGAGTCTCTGTGCCATCTGTAAAATAAGGATAATAAAACTTGATTACCAGAAGAGAGGTGTTATGAGACTTAATAGTTAACGTTTGCAAAGCATTTTCCCCCATGGGATGGAAATAGCTATATAAGTGCAAAGTATTGCTATTGTATTAATTATAATCACCAGCAGTTAGATACATTTAAAGTGGTATCAAGAGCCTTTTGAAAACTGAGTTTTTGTGCTGCATATTCAGAATTAAAATACCTGATGAAAATAATATCCTTAGCTGTGTTGATCCCTCTTTGAATGTGTAAGCGTATTTCCATAACTAACAGTTTAAGCTACATCTTAATCATCAGTGCCATAGGTTTAGTAGATCAGCACAGGATATGTTTTAAAGTGCTGGGTCGATAAACCAGCTCACAAACATAATTTACTGCATTAAAAGTTCCTAGTGACACCAGGATACAATCAATATAAAGTAATAAGGGAACAGTTACGGAACTCAGGTTACTGATAAGCGCCAGGAATCCAACCAAATAAAAACAAGCTCAGGTACAGAAACGCACCACCGCAGAACTACTCCCATGTCAGGTTGTGTTTTCTGTTTGAACACATCAGGTACATAATGTAAATAACAAATTCCATCTTGCACAAGATTAAGTTAAGCTAGAAGTGATTTCCTTAGACAGAGATAACAGAGTTGGATAAACTGGTGGGCTTTGCATTTGTCAGTGAAATTTAAGTGAGGAATGAGAAGGATTTTGTTACTGTACTGGGAAGTTAAGATGCTGCCAGAAGAGAAAATTAATTAAAACAAATAAGCCAAAGGAAGTACCATGGGCTTTCCATCTACTCACACAAAAACTTGCACTAACTTTCATACTATAATTCAGCTCCTTCTCAAAATATATTTGATAATTAATATTAATCAGGAAGACACATACATGGACACTGAATGCTTTGTTAAAAATCACATTCTTGATCGCTGTGTACTTCTGCCCAGGATGGTTGGTTGTATGAATCACAAATCATTATTAGAAAATATGTGGCCAGAATTAGAAATAAGGATAATGGTAGTGTGAACTCCAGAAACCTACCCTGGTATATGACGATAGTTTTGATTAATATACTTGGAAGTCTCTTCCATGCCACAGTATATTCAGATAAATAAATATTGACACATAAACCAGAGGAATAACAAGAATCCATTTTGACAAAGGCAAGCCCAGAGTCGGAAAGGGACACAAAAATATTGTTCTGGATTCAGGCTTTGGTAAGGAGAGTCTGCAGAAATGAGAGCAGAGGTTAAAACAGGAGAAAAAATATGGAGAACCTTGATTATGAAAAGTAGAGCTGGTCAGAAAAATGTACATATTTTCTGTAAAAACTTCAAAGGAAACAAATTTTTAAAAATGGAAAATTTTCATCCTTCAAACCCCCTCCCCCCTAAATATGATTTTCAGTTGTTTCCAGTTTTCAAAAACTGAAAATATTTTGGGTTTGGATTTTTTGTTGTGAAACCAAAAAATTTGGAAACAAATGAAAATTTTACATGAAAATGTTGACATTGAAAAAATGTTTTAAAGCAAAATATTTTGAACAATTTTAATTCAAAGACTAATTTTAATTAGAAAAGAAGATGAAGCTAGTGGAAAAGTCAACCCAAGAAAAGCTGTAGAGGAAAAGAAGAGACCAAGGTTAGAGCCGTGAGGGACATTGACAAAGAGCAGAAGAGAGTAGGAAAAGAAGTAATTGAAGGAAATTGAGTTGAAGACATAGGAAGGAAACCACAGAGTGAAAAATTGATAGAGAAGAATTAGGAGAGAGTTCAGGGGAAGGAGGAGGAGACAGCCGATAGACAAAGAAACAAGAAAATAGAGGGCAGACCTCTGAGGATAAATATACAGAAGAAGTGACTTTGGTTGGAAGAGCTTTGCCGGAATGGATTCAGGAGAGAATATGAGGAAAACAAGTCAAAGCAGTGGAAAATGACAGCTCACTCAAAAGAGTAGGATTATGAGGAGATATGGTGGTAATTAGGAGGAGAAAATGGTGGCAAATGGGGACTGTGACAGCCAGGATCCAGATGCCCCAAAGGGAGAAGAGAGCATTTGAACCCCAAAGAATAAGATCAACTGATTTTTATAGCACAATAATATTGTATCCATATGTTAAGTGAGGTCTTTTCTAAAAGTTTGTGATGTTCTAAACTTACATTATGCAATATGTATACAGGATATGGTTATAGATTTATGTATTTGTGTATATGGAGAACTGGACTCATAAACTTTGGCTCCACCTCAAAGCAAGACAGTGAGTGATCAGACAGGGAGACCCCCCCCTCCCTCCCAACACAGATGTTTTCACAAAAGGAGATTCAAGTAACAATCAGTTGTACAACGCATGAAAACACAATGATGGATTATTCTGCTAACTAGCACATACTGCATCTGGGGACAAATTTTCCATTGAGGGAAAAAAAGAGTGAAATAATTTTGGCCCCTGACTGAAGCCACTGTTGTTGTGTTTGCTTAATAAAAAATAACAACATGTTCATATCTAGTTAGTCAGCATCATGATGTTTGTGTATACACAGTATCTCCTATATTATTTAGAAAACTATTTTACTGTAGGACCTAATCCTGCAGTTAGTAGTGCAAGGGTGCAGCAGTTGATCCACAATCAGCACCACTAAATAGGGCTCTGGTAAGGCTCAGATGAACAGTTGCCAACCTTCGCGTGGTAAACAAGCACCCTGACTTTCACAATACGCTAAAACTCAAGCTAATCTCATTTCGAAACAAGGCCAAAACAAGCCAATCCTTAAGAACCCCAACACTCTATATGACTAGATCCCCCTGGTGTGCAGTCTGGGACTCTGGTGGACCTGCTGTGCACCCCTGACTCTCTCCCCACCCTTGCCTCTGCTTGCCCCTGCTTGCAGGGAGCTGATAAAAAAAAGGCTACAAGCTAAACAAGCTACAAGCAAAAAACTCGCCACGGAACTCACAAGCCAGTTAAGCCAAAAGCAAATGCTATTTCGGCCTTTTGGGGGGGGGGGGGCAGGTTTGGCATGTCTGCTCAGAAGTCCATCCACATGCTATGAATTACAGGATTGGGCCCTTATGTGGTGGTAGTATTGTATGTGCCATTGGGCTCATTATATTCCAGTGCATACAAGTCATACAAGGAGAAAATGAGTGGTCTTGTGAAGGCCTGGGTTTGACTTAGACTGCAGTTCCCCTCTTGTTCAGTCCCCAAATGTGATCACATTCCTGGCATCATCAGCTTGAGGTTTGGGGGACTTGGAGCTGGAGGGGGTAGCCGAAAATTAGAGACGAACATGGAAAACGTGCCAGAAAAGGTGAAGGGCAGAACTACTTCCTTCCAAGCCTACTGACATGTCTTGCTTTGCTGATATATCAATTAGAAAAGGAAAGCACAATATTTATTGTCTTTCCACTAAATGAAATGGATATACTGGTATCAAGGTTTCTTCCATTCACTAGATCTAGTGAGAGCTTCAGCCTGGTCATGTTACTGAATAGAGTTTTGCATGAAGCCAATTTGTGTTTACATGACACTGGAGCTCACCAGTTATTTCTTAGGGTGAATTTTAGCAATCGGATATTTCACATACACACACGTCTGTCCCAGATTGAGGTATCATTAGAGGAGGTTTTGGAACAAATTGATAAATTAAACAGCAATAAGTCACCAGGACCAGATGGTATTCACCCAAGAGTTCTGAAGGAACTCAAAGGTGAAATTGCAGAACTACTAACTGTAGTCTGTAACCTATCATTTAAATCAGCTTCTGTTCCAGATGACTGGAGGATAGCTAATGTGACGCCAATTTTTTAAAAGGGCCCCAGAGGTGACCAGCAAACTTGCTGAACCTATAATAAAGAAAAATATTGTCCGACATATAGATGAACATAATTTGTTGAGGAAGAGTCAACATGGTTTTAGTAAAGGGAAATCATGCCTCACCAATCTACTAGAATTCTTTGAGAGGGTCAACAAGCATGGGGACCACGGGGATCCAGTGGATACAGTGTACTTAGATTTTCAGAAAGCGTTTGACAAGGTCCCTAACCAAAGGCTCTTCTGCAAAGTAAGCTGCCCTGGGATAAAAGGGGAAGGTGCTCTTATGGACTGGTAACTGGTTAAAAGGTAGGAAACAGTTTTCAGAATGGAGAGAGGTAAATAGTGGTGTTCCCCAGGGGTCTGTTCTGGGACCAGTCCTATTCAAAATATTCATAAATGATCTGGAAAAAGGGGTAAATAGTGAGGTGGCAAAATTTGCAGATGATACAAAATTACTAAAGAGAGTTAAGACCTAGGCAGACTGCAAAGAGTTACAAAAGGATCTCTCAAAACTGGGTGACTGGGCAACAAAATGGCGGATGAAATTTAATGTTGATAAATGCAAAGTAATGCATATTGGAAAGCATAAGCCCAACTATACGTATAAAATGATGGGGTCGAAACTGGCTGTTACCACTCAAAAAAGATATATTGGAGTCATTGTGGATAGTTCTCTGAAAATATCCACTCAATGTGCAGCGGCAGTCCAAAAAGGGAACAAAATGCTGGGAATAATTAAGAAAGGGATGGATAATAGGACAGAAAATATCATGTTGCCTCTATATAAATCCATGATATGCCCGCAACTTGAATACTGTGTACAGATGTGGTTGCCCCATCTCAAAAAAGATATATTGGAATTGGAAAAGATTCAGAAAAGGGCAACAAAAATGATTATGGATATGGAACGGCTTCCGTATGAGGAGAGATTAATAAGACTGGGAATTTTCAGCTTGGAAAAGAGATGGCTAAGGGGAGATGTGATTGAGGTCTATAAATTCATGACTGGTGTAGAGAAAGTAGATAAGGAAGTGTTGTTTGCAACTTCTCATAACACAAGAACAAGGGGACACCAAATGAAATTAATAGGCAGCAGGTTTAAAACAAATAAAAGGAGGTATTTCTTCACACAATTTGCAGTCAACCTGTGGAACTCCTTGCCAGAGGATGTTGTGAAGGCCAAGACTGTAACAGGGTTCAAAAAAGAACTAGATAAATTCATGGAGGATAGGTCCATCAATGGCTATTAGCCAGAATGGGCAGGAATGGTGCCCCTAGCCTGTTTGCCAGAAGCTGGGAATGAGCGACAGGAGATGGAGCACTTGATGATTACCTGTTCTGTTCCTTCCCTCTGGGGCACTTGTCACTGGCCACTGTTGGAGGACAGGATACTGGGCTGGATGGACCTTTGTTCTGACCCAGTAGGGCCATTCTTATGTGCATTCATCAAGGCTCTTTTATACCAGATGCATGGTGTTTGAATTCCTCTCACTAGTTAAAAAAATGCTGCAGGATTGCTGAATTAGTATGTACAATATCTTTGTATTTTAAATGTGTTGCTGTATGGGAAAAATAGTTAGCATTGATCTATAATGCAAGTCATCTTTATCTCTTCTCTCTTGAATATATTGTTATTCAGGCTTTATTATATCTATGTTGAGTAAATGTTCTATTTCTTATTTTTTCATTGTTATGAATTTGAGTAAATTACCCTTCTTGATATGTAGTATAAATGGTTTCTTATTATTTTATTCTTGGAGCACTACGCATCATTTCACATCAAGCCAACTGCATGGATATGTTGCAAAAAAGTGGGTAAAAAAAATTCTAATTTGATGGTTCATTTCCTGAAATGATTATGCCTCTCAGAGGTAATAATGATCACGGGCGTATATATTTCTCTATTCAGAAAAAGACAGAGGGCATTTCAAGATGTGGGGTTAATGTGCAGCTCATATAGATAAACCAGTCATAATGCAAAAGTATCAAGGCTAACATTCTTACTCCAGGCAAAATGTGCTTGGATCTTGAAATCTGAATATCAAGCATGTTATTGCACAAACTGTTTTGTTAGAGACAAAGCTTGGCTGGAAGTTTACTTCATGGCTTGTAAAATTTGATTTTAGCATATGTCCATGGGCATGAGATATGCAAATCTTAAATGGCGTTTATATAAGGGCTTTTAGTTAGTTGTAGGTGCCCAAGTTTTACAGTGCATCACATGGATTTCAGTTACTCATTTCCCATTTATTTAGCAAACAGCTACATACTTTTAGGGTATAACTGCACAATATTGTAAGAAAAAATAAAACTGGTAATGTGTTTGTGCTTCATTCCTTTAAAATGTTATTTTTAAAAGAAATATTCAAACCCTGCAAAATGTTTCCAGGGTAAAGAAATACCAGTTGGTTTTGTTCAATGCACTCTCTGAGCACTTATTTTCTTAAGCTCTTTGTTTTGCTATAAAGTGCCTTGGATTCCTTTGTAGACGGACCCATGACGTCAGAGGCTAAGCCCAATCTTCCTGCTCTTTTTGTTCTTCTGTGTTCGGGATGAATCATTGTCCAAGCTGAGGTGTAAAGCCTGTGAGCTCGATCTCTTCCCACTCTCACCCTGTATCCTCCTTCATGCCATCTATCTCTTCACTGTCTCATTCTCACACTCTCCTCCCCGTCCACCGAGCTGCTCTCTCTCCTCATTCATTCCATACCAGACGTTTATTATTGCCCCCTCTCACTATGCATGCGCTCTCTCCCTCTCGCTGTCCCTCCTTCTCTTTCTTACTCTTTGTCCTACACACTTTCCTCGCATTCACTATGTATATATTGGTGATAGGGAGAAGACAGAAAAGGAGGGAGCCCTGCCTCCTTCCCCCAGGATCAAAAGCAGATGCCGCTAGGGAAAAGGGCCCTTGAGTTCTTTCTCTCCCTACTCGTGGTTGGTGGTGGTAGAACTGCCCAGAGGAATTCCCTTTACCCCCAATAGCAGATGGTGGCAGTCGAAGTTCAGGGCAACTGCACCTGTATTTACCCTCACTGGTCCAGCAAGTGCACTCACTCTAGGCTTTCAGCTCCTCAGCCATTAACTCTCTTGGGCTCTCACATGTTTCTTTCTCTCTCCCTCCCGCCCTCCCCCGGCTGGGATTTTTACAGGCTGCACAGTTCCCTGCCTACAATTGCAAGTTCTCCAGCAAGCCATACTGCCTAAACAAACCAGTGTGCATGCTTTGCTTTATTCTCATAAGCAAAGTGAAGGGTAGCAATTGCCAGCAGTTATTAATTACAACACAGGTCTTTTAAGCAAGCACGTTTATTCTTAAGGTGAAAGCATTACAGAGAAAATATATTCAAACAATAAGGAGAACCTTCACTCATGCTACTAAGCTCATCAGAGATCACCCCCAACCCCCCAACTCCAACAAGGAGTCTTGGAGGAGTCAACCCTTCAAATCCCAAATAGGGGGTTTTCTGTGGTTACAAATTGATAACAGCTCTTTTCAAAACAAGCATGCACATGAATAAGTTAGTCTCTTTTATACACCTTAGGCCTTTGGTCTTCATATTCTGGGAATAGTTAATCAGCAGACAATGATTCTCTCTTCAGGCCCTCGCTTCAACAGATTGAGTCTGGATGTGAGAATTTGCATTCACCTCTCCCCTCCGGGTAATTCCTAGGAAGGTCACTTAACTTTGTTTTTCCCAAAAGTTTCTTCTTGTCTGACATATTGTTTAAAGTAGTCCTTTGAAGCTCATAACACTTCCCAAAGTTTACATTGGCCATGTCTCCCTGCTACAGAAATTATATCCAATCCCATAACAATACATAATTTTTGCATTCAACATCATGTACCCCAAATCTACTTAAACTTAATTCAATAAGCTTTTTCAGGAAATTGCTGTATCTGTCACAGCAGCACCCAAAAAAGCCAGTGGCTGGACTCCCCTCTGCACAGCAGGTGTCTACGTTCAGTGTCTGCCAACAGGAGGCATTTCTGGGTGTGCACATGATTTAGGGGGAACCTTGGCCATGCCCACATTTGGGATAATCTATAAATACAAAGGAAAGTAGCAGCATTTCTTTAATAAAAGTAAGTTTCTGGCCCTCTTCCCAGTGGAGATATCCTGGAAAACGTGAAGTGACCACTGGTGATTTCCCTGCAGTTTTCCTTATGGCACTGGGGTTATTCTAGGAGTGGGACCGAAGAAACCCACAGACGTGAACCACTTGATATTTAGCTGAAGCACTGACCAATATGTGATTGAGGGCATGGTGGCAGCTGCTGCAATGGGGGCCATGAAAAGTTCCCTCCCATTAGGATGCCCACAGCTGAGCCAATGCAGCCTGTGATGTAAAATAGCCAGAAATGTCTTGTGGCCTCTGAATACCTCTACCTACCCTTACATGTTTGTTTATTTTTTAGGAACCTGTCTTAGGGTCTGATTTAGAGCCTATTAACGTTTCTTTTTTTTAAAGACACCCATTGACTTCATTGTGTTTTGGATATGGCCCGTAGAGCCTACAAAAGTGATCACTGTTTTAATCTGCTGATACAAAAAAAAAAAGTGGTATGTTAAATAGATTTTTAGAAATTATAAGACTTAGATTATCCCAGTGTAACTCAGGGCAAAAATTGGCTCAGTGAGTACCAAGTGAGTGTAAAATTTAAATCAGTATTGCATGTTTGCATCCACTTCACCCAGGTGTAAATGGTTACATAAGGTGCAAATCAGGGGAGATTCAGGCTATTGATTTTACCTGGTATTTAAAAAACACAACATAGTGGATACATAAGATCTGTATTATAGACGGGTCTGATAGCACCACTTACTATCAAGGTTATCTGAAACTTTTCAGAGGCATATGCCTTTGCAAGGTTTAACCATTTGGGCTGAAATTTTCCATGTCAGTGTCTGTCTCAGGCTAAATTTGTTTCGAAAATTTCAGCCAAAACAGTGCATCCATTTATGAGAACAAGAGTAAGGAAAAAAATATGTTGCTTTGCCTATGTTCAAAAATTCTGGCGACCTTTTCTTTTAAAAGCTTTTGTGTTCCCATGCTCTGCCATCAGTACACCAGATGGTTGTTGCTCACTGAATGAGCAATTATTCAATATTTTGTTTTTATCTTGTTCAATGTGTGGCCCCATGCCTTATTTACTGCACACTATTCAAACCCTTCTCTGAAGGCAGAGTTATTTATTTCCTTACAGGGTTTTCTATAGTGCTCTTCACTGTAGCGTCTGAATGTTTCCCAAATGTTAATGAATTTATTTTCACAACACCCCTATGAAATAAGTTGTTGCTATCCCCATTTTACAGATGAAGAGATTAGGAACAGAGAGATTACATTCAAAAGTGTGCACTATTTTTGGGTGCCTAATCTGAGACAAACTAGGACCTGACTTTTGCAGAGTACTTAGCTGTACATATCACTTTATATGTTGTGATTCAGCAGGGCCAGGGAGCAGTAGGAGAGTGTGAGAGGGGAAATATATAAGCCCTAGGCTAATTAAGGCGTGGTTCCCTGTAGACTAGAGAGGGTTGCTACAGGTTAATTGGAGCACCTGCAGTCAATTAAGGCCCTTTCAGGAACCTAATAAACCCCCCTGCTTCAGGCTGTCAGGGTGTGCAAGGAAAGAGAGAGGACTGGAGTTTGGGAGAATATGTTGCTGAAGAATTGAAAGACCAGGGAACCGAAGGAAGGGAGACCCTGCCTGAGCAGGGCAGAGAGACTCCCTCCCCCAGCATCAAGGACTGAGGCTAACCCTGCCCAAGGGCAAAGAGGGTAAGAAACCCACAGGGGTTGAGAGGGGCTGGGGTTCAGAGTGAGGAGCAAACCCAGACCCCTCTCCCACTTTCCTTCTCTACCACCTTCCTGAGCCACTAGTAGGGCCCTCGGCACCTGAAGAGCAGGGGCAAGGGGTGGCGTCTTAGCCCCCTGCCAAGAAAAGCGCAGGACCCAC
Organism: Chelydra serpentina; assembly: GCA_037349315.1. Taxonomy (NCBI): domain Eukaryota; kingdom Metazoa; phylum Chordata; order Testudines; family Chelydridae; genus Chelydra; species Chelydra serpentina. Next base: position 1,219,332 of record JBAIAC010000018.1, read on the forward strand.
CATACCAACATCGGCCATTTTCTCACAATGTTCACATCACAGTTCCCATTGGCTTCAGTTACAGCTGCGAGTGCTTAACACTTCTGCAAATCAGACACCGAGAGAATGATGAATACATGATTAATGACCACCTCTGAAAGGTTTGGTTTTAGTGACTTGTCAAGCATCACATAGGAACTTTGTGGCACAGTAAGGGATAGAATCCAGTTCCTCAGGGCAATATTCCACTCTTAGGCACCGACTTCTGCTCGCGCTAGTGGGTGCTCGACCCCCTTTGGCCCCGCCCCCTCTCGCCCCTGCCCTGCCCCCAATCCGACCTCTTCCCAAAACTCCTCACCCCAACTCCGCCCTCTCCTTGCCCCTACTCCGACTCCTTCCCCAAATCCCTGCCTCTTACCCGCCTCCTCCCCTGAGCGTGCCACATTCCCGCTCCTCCCCCCTCCCTTCCGGAGCTTGCTACGCTGCCAAAAAGACTCAATATGTATCAGCATCCAGTGGGAGCTGCTGAAGTCCAACCTTTTTGAGAAACGCGCTTGTGCATTTTGGTGTCTAAATGGGAGCAGCATTCTTGAAAATCTGGCCCTTTATGCATGCTGTACTCATGCTTTTAAGGATCTCTAAGCCAGAGAATGTGAAAAGAGGATCGATTTCAAAAACCTAACATCTTACCCGACAAACCGCTTCTGTAGATTGTGTCCAAATTGTTTGCAATCTGGGTGTATTGGTTAATCACTGGATGACTGAGAGTTGCCAATGTGATGTGGTTGTGAAGAAGGCTAATGCCTTCTAGGATGCATCAGGTGAGGTATTTCCAGTAGAAATAGGGAAGTGTTAGTACCATTATGCAAGGCACTGGTGACACTCATCTGGAATACTGTGAGCAGTTCTGGTCTCCTATGTTTAAGAAAGATGAATTCAGACTGGAACAGGTGCAGAGAAGGGCTACTTGGGTGATCCGAGGAAAGCTTATCTTAAGAGAGGAGACTCAGAGCTTGGCTTGTTTAGCCCAACCAAAAGAAGACCATGGGCCAATATGATTGCTTTCTACAAATACATCATAGGGATACATACCAAGGAGGGAGAGGAGTGATTTAAGTTAAGTGCCAATGTGGACACAAGAACAAATGGATATAGACTGGCCAACAGCAAGTTTAGGCTTGAAATTAGATGAAGGTTTCTAACCATCACTGGAACGGTTTTCCAAGGGGAGCAGTCGGAGCAAGACACCTAACTTGTTTCAAGGCTGAGTTTGGTAAATTTATGGAGGGGATAGTATGACAAGACAGTTTACAATGGCATGTAGCCGATCTGCGACTGCTAGCAGCAAATATCTCCAATGGCCAGTGATAGGACACTAGATGGGGAGGGCTCTGAGTTACTACAGAGAATTCTTTCCCAGGTGTCTGGCTGATGTGTCCTGCCCACATGCTCAGGGTCTAACTGATCACCATATTTGGGATCAGAAAGGAATTTTCCTCCCGCTCAGATTGGCAGAGACCCTTGAGGCATTTTGCCTTCCTCTGCAGCGTGGGGCCTGGCTCACTTGCCGGTTTTTAAACTAGACTCCTGTAACTTGAAGCCTTTAAATCAAGATTTTATGATTTCAGTAACTCATCCAGATGTTATGGATCTATTACAGGAGAGGATGGGTGGGGTTCTGTAGCCTGCAATGTGCAGGAGGTCAGAACAAATTATCATGATGGTCTCTTCTGGCCTTAAATTCTATGAGAGATGTCCACCGTACCTGGAGAACAAAGGCTTCTACTATATTACCTTTTGGTGATTTACAGGTATTTTGTTGTACATTTTACGGAGACTAAATCAATTGCATAACGCACACAGTTGTTCCTTATTACATATTGCTGATGTGTGCATGTCTGAGTCTACATCTGTATGTATGACAGAACCTAGGCTCACACTTCAGTTGCCATTTCTTCTGCCCAGTGTGTTTCTCTGGAACACAAAACCTTAAAAATTAGCTATTAGGAGCACAGTACATAGACTATCTAATGCAATCTTCTAGTATTCAATATTCATATTCCTCTGCAAAGCCATCTGACAACAAATATGAATCACTATCACTGTTCCAGACATGCTTCTCTGTCCCCTGGTAAGTTTTTTCAGGAAAAGTTGGCTGATAAATGGAAGACAGTTGATAGAAATCTGGGACACCTCATTTGCAGCAGCTTTGCAATTTCTTTCTGACCAGGGTTTTCCTAGGCTGCATAGTTCCCTGCCTACACTGTGAATTTCCCAGAAAGTCAGACTGCCTAAGCAGACTTGTTTTACTTTCTCCTCAAAGGTTATAAAGAACGTAATTGCCACACAGCTCTTATTCTTCAGGTGAAAGCATTACAAACAATACATTAAAAAAACAATTAAAGAACCTACATGCATGCTAATAAGCTTACCAGAGATGACCCTCAAAACCCAACAAGCACAGCCGTGTATAGTTCAGTCATTCATACAGGTGGAGCCTTTGATCTTCAGATTCCAGGAATGGGTAATCAGCAGAGAGAGGCCTACTCCACATAAACATAATACATAAACCATTCATTCAATACTCCGGGACCCCAAATATCCTTAAACTTAATTCAATAATGGTTCCCAAGGATCTTGCAGGAAATTGTCTTATCTGACTGCTTTGTATCATCAGAGTGGCAAAAAGTTGCCGTGAACCTGGTCCGTATGTACTCCATGCTGGACTCACGCTTCTGTTGATGCAACATTCCCTGCAGACACAGGGATGTCATTTGTGCTCAACTGATTATCACTACGTGAACCTCAACTTGGCTGGACTCTAACAAATCTTCTGAGGGTGTCACAATATCCTTTAAAAAAAACCTAAAAAAACCCCAACCCCTTTTAAAATTAAATGGTGTGTGTACGTGCCAGGCTTAGCCAAGATAGCACTAGCTTTTTCGGCTCTTTTGTCATGTCATTTTTCTCATTTTAAATACAAATTGTGTGTGTTAAATTAAAAATAAATCCTCATCCCACCCCCTGCTGTTTTCTTTTTCCCCAGAGTGTTTTCTTTTTGGATTGTGAGCCCCTCTGGCACATAATACTGAACAGGCAATTTACATGCAGGAGGATAAAGGGTCCACAATTTGAATTTCTCACTTATGTACATTATACAAAGAGCATGTTTGGCATATTTTCCACAGGGAGTGAACTAAAGTGTGCTGGCTGCTGTATATTATTATAATAAGAAATGGGCCTTTATATGCTCTTTGATACTTATTTTATTAACTAAAATGATGAAGGTTTTAATGCTGTTGCTGCTGTTTGTACTGTAATTGTGCTGGGATGGGGGAAGCAAAAGCATGGGAGTGAATAGCTTATGGGAACTGTTCTTACAGTTTCAGATTTCTCCAACTTAGGCGTATGAAATGTGTTTTGTAAAAGAGCACTGAGAAATATTTATCCTTTTTATGCTCCAAATGATCCCTCTAGGGGGCTTCAAGGATTCTGAGGATGGAGACTGTCTTCTTTATGAAAACAGTAACATAATTAAAAAATATATTGGTTTTTCACATAGTGAAAATCCTTAGATTTTAATAAGAAGGAGACTGTGTAGTGCAAGCTAGATCACATATTGTTTCTGTGTAATAGTCTCCAGTACAAATCTCTTAAGAGACCAGCTTACATATCGCTTAGACAGCAAGGAAAGATATAGCAGGTCTATTACCTTTCTTTCATTTTTTCATCATACTAAAATGTTTTCCATAATACAGTCAGGAACGAGAGTTGTTAATGCATGGCAATCAAAGGCTTTTAGTAAAATCTTCCTTGTACAATAGCTGATTTTAAAAAAAATACCCACAAACTGTAGCTAGGTGGCCCATTACTCCTGCCTTTTGGCTAGAATAATCTATTTTTCCTGTATGTTTCTGTTTAATAATTTTTTTTGGGAAAAGAATAACATGCAGAGGACTAAGAGCCATTTTATTAATGAGTTTCATAAAAGCCCCTTTTTATTAAACGCTTATATTCTTGGATCATAAGGGAGTAGCAGATTACTTCCCTTGTGAAGCAAGGGTGGGAAATAGAGAAGGGACTATGACTCTTAAGCAATTCCTTCCTTGAACGGCTCTTTGGGCAGTGCAGCGATGCGAGTGATAGGACTGATGGATGGATCTACCCAACAATCTCGAATTACCCAGTTATATGTAGAACTGCACTCTAATCCGAATAACACAGTATATCATTTTTTTCTCTGTCGTTTCTTGACTTCTGAGTGCTTGATTGTTAAGCCACAACTTTGCATTAACCCACCTGGCTTGTGTGGAGTTTTGTTTTGTTTGTTTTTATTTAAAGGGGGGTGGAATGTACAGTAATTCCCAGTGGAGCTTGGTAGTTCCATGACCTGGGTTTGTTTTTCTAAGGGCTGGTCTACACTACAGAGTTTGGTCAAAATAAAGTAGCTTTTGTTGACCTAACTGTGTCTACCCTACAGCGTTGTTCCCACCAGTATAAGTAGCTCACTACACCGACCTAATAACTCCACCTCTTCAAGAGGTGTAGAGCATAGGTCGATGTAGTTAGGGTGAGGCAGTGTCAGTGTAGACATTGTATTATTTACCTCACCTGTTGGCTGTCAACCCCACGCGGTCCAAACGGCTAGCTCTGATTGGGACACACGGCTGAAGCCTCCCCACCCCGGGGCTGACAGCCCGAGCTCGGCTGTCTTCCCCAGGGCAGGGTTGGCTCCAACTGCCAGCACTCCACAATGCCCTGCACAGTTAAGTAGGAGGAAAGACTTGTGGTGAGGATGCACACCACCGACAGGGGAAGGGGGCGGCGTGGGGCATAGTGTGACATGAACCAGGTCGACTTAATTTTGTAGACAAGGCCTAACTCTTCATGCTTTTATTGCTGATGCCTCAAATAGATGCTGCAAGCTTTGGGTCAGAGTTTAGATCAGTATAAAGCTATAGCATTTCACAGCCGCATATGGACACAAAACTCCTTGAATGCTCCTAACTGTGCAACTACTGAAAGAATGTTCTTCATATGTGGCTTGTTCCTTAGACTTCAGTGAGTTTCAGCAAAAATTACCTGGGACATTTTGAGTTATAAATGCACAGCAAAATTCCTAATCAACATATATGGGCTTTCCTTTTTTACAAATGTGGAGACAGATGAGCACAAACAAATTGAACCAGTTCTGCTTAATTTGCTCAGACTCTGCAAAACACCTTAAGTTTGGACTGAAACGTATTACGTAAAATGGCAGCTAAAGGTGATTTGTTTGGTAAAGTTATAAGCAGCTGAAAAAAGGAAAATGTATAATAGCACTGAGAGGTAGCTTGGGTGCCCTAAGGCGGTCCGGGTTCAGTTCCCATCTCTGTCACAAACTTCCTGTACAAGTCACTGTAAAGTAGGGATAATAATTAGGGTGACCGTATTTCCTAATGGGACTATGGGGCTGTCCCTCACCCATGCAGGGCTGGCCTGAGCCGCTCGCCCGAGGACATCCCCACCAGGGCTGGCTCAAGCCACTCGCCTGAGCCCCAACCCTGCACGGGCCTGGCCCAAGCCGCTTGCCCAAGCCCTTCCTGCCCCCCTGCATGGGCTGGCATCACCGCTCAACCCCACTCCTCACCCCCCTCCCCCGCCACATGTTCCTCTGCACCCCACTTATTTGACAAAAGTGGCATTTATCCTGTGTTGTCCGACAGCTACCAGTGTGGTGCTCTCCTCTGTTCAATGTTAATATCAGTCGGCTGCGTGTTCCCTCTGTGTGCTGCCCCAGCTCTGCACAGATAGCTAACACAGCAGACCCCGAGAGAACCCCCAAAGACCACAGACTCTGATAAGGTATGAAGGCACCTGGCCAGGTTTATTGTTCAAATGAAGCACAGTGATAGTTCCTGATAGACTCTACCGGGCATACTACGAATTTGTGCTCCCTGACAATGGACACAGCTTAGTCAGTGGCGGGACTTTCCACTGCCCGCTGGGCCGGACAAAGACAACTCCTCGGGGGTGAATTCTTATACACAGGTACAAACAAGTTACACATCACTCCTGACGTATTGAGGTGCAACCGTTCTACGCAGTGAGGTGCCGCCTCCCACCTTGTACATGTTGGTTCGAACAAAACAACTCTATCCATCATATTACACTTTTGCCCCTGTCTTTACAGGGCCGGCTCCAGGCACCAGCTTGCCAAGCTGGTGCTTGGGGCGGCAGGTGAGAAGGGGGCGGCAGTCCGAGTCCCGCGGCGGCAATTCGGCGGCAGGTCCGCTCTTCCCGCCGCCGAATTGCCGCCGCGGGACTAGGACTGCCACCCCAGTCTCGCTTGCCGCGGCGGCAAAGGGGCGGCAGATCCGCCGCTGTCCCCTTGCCGCTCCGGAATGGGACTGCCTGCATCGGGGGCGGGGCCCCGCCCCCGACGCAGGCAGACGTGGCGGGGCCCCGCCCCCGACGCAGGCAGACGTGGCGGGGCCCCGCCCCCGACGCAGGCAGACGTGGCGGGGCCCCGCCCCCGACGCAGGCAGACGTGGCGGGGCCCCGCCCCCGACGCCCGCCACCCCTGCTTGGGGCAGCAGAATTGTAAGAGCCGTCCCTGTGTCTTTAGGATGCCTCAGCCTGTTCCTTGTTATCTGTGTGGAATGTACAAGTGTTCTGGTACCTTTTAGGTTTGTGTGCTTTTGCAACATCAGCCCTTTCCTTGCCAGCTTCTGTGAGCAGGGCCTGTCTCTGGCTCACAGCTTAACTTTGCTTTATGTTAGCAAAGTATTGACCATTACTTTAGCTCAGGCCTTAGGCCTCATACTGGGCCTCTGATACAAGGGTTTTTGTTTCAGGGCCTCATCTTACTACATCCTGTTAGCTCTTGTCAACTGATCAAGTCCGCATGAGTAAATGTGACAAATACCCACATTTGCCAAAATAGTCAGGATGGCCAGGACAGGGCTTACAAAAGGGACTGTCCTAGCCAGAAAGGCTGTATGGTCACCCTATTAATACTTTCTTTAGCCTTCCCCTTGTCTGTCTCTGTCTGTTTAGGTTCTAAGCTGTCTGGGTTGGGAACTGCCTCTCGCTGACTGTGTGTTTGTACAGTGCTCAGCACAGTGAGGCTCCATTCTCCATTCCATGCCGTAATACTGATGGTAGATGATAAGTTGGAATTCAACCTAACCTCCAATATTTAGTGTGCTTTATATTCTTGCTACATATGCACTTTCATGCAGCATATGCTTGCATGCACAAAGCTCAAGATACATGGCTATCTGTAAAGTGGAAAAGCCTTCTTTTGTCATGACTTACGAATGGTCACGAGTGACAGAGTGAGGCAGGAATATGAGCATGTTTAGTTCACTTCTCTCACATCATTGGGTACTCGAAGTACTGCACATGGGGAGAAACGGAGCATTCACAGATTCTTTCTCTTGTTTTTTTTGGAGCTGTCATTCTGTGTGTGTTCAACCCAGTTAAGTTTCTTGTCCTGTAAATTTCATTTTTCTTTGTTCCTGATTGTGTCCTCCATAAGTGGTTTGGCTTATTTATTTATTTTTTTAGAAATGCCTCAGTGCAGGTTTTTATTTCAGCTGCCATGCTCCAGTTCATTTTGAAATGCCCATCTCAATGTTTTTGTCTTTTGTTTTCCACTGATTAATTCTAGTAGGAAGCAGCTGTGAATAGTGAATTGACAATATGGAGTGGCTCTGGGGCTTTGGCAGTTGGTAAGATTTTCAAAGTGCCCAAATAACAGGTGTCTCATGCCATCACAAGTTGTAAAGAACACCCAAAGCATAAGAATAACGTTCTATCTTCACACTGGGCGACAGCAAACAATAGGCTTGATTGTTCTGTCATTTGCTTCTGCTCTGCAGAGCAAGAGAAGGAATAATTCCCTTCTTGGAACAATAGCCATGTTTTGTGTCTGGGCTGACTTGTCACATGGATGTGTTTAGGGGTGAAATGCCTTATCCATGGTGTTTGATCACTTTCGAATGTGTGTCTCTCTACAAAACGGATGCATGAAAGAGACAACAAGTGCACTTGCTAGAAACTGCTAACAATGCAGGCTTCCCTTGAATTTTGATGTCCCAATGAAAGGGGCAGAGGAGTAGGTGAAGAAAAGAACACAAGGCAGCCTAGCCCCATGGAAATCCTTCTCCTCTATTGCTCATTCTGTGACAAGAGCGTGGTTGGAGGGGTAGTTCTGCAGGATTCTGAGGATGATACATGATGATGGCTTCATCTCTTTCTAAGGTGAGGGGTAATGATAGCTCCTAGCTTCTGCCGTGGGACACAGGTCTTTTTTTGGTGCCTGGGAGGTTTTCTGGTTACCCATCCTTCTCTTTTCTTCCCCCCTGTTAATGGGGAGGGACTCCTCTTCTAACCCTGTTATGTGGAATAGAGCAACCCAGTGGTTTCTCAGTCTGTGTGTATGTGAGGCAATTGGTGATAGGGGAAGACAGAATAAGTCTTAGCCCCATAGATGCAGTAAATTATGCTGAAACCACAGTCTGAAGCAGGAGCTGTTACCATATCAAAAAAACTTTGTGCTCTTCCTGCTCCATGAGGTTCCTTCTCCTATATCATCAAAAGACCGGTTCTGTCTTTCTGCAACTGAGCAATAAGGGGAGGGAATTAAAAATACTAAACAGGAATGAATCTTTTTACAGTTGTAACATATATATTTTAAACTCAAGATTAATTTCTTCTATTCAGAGTCTTTAGTCGTGAAAGTATAATACTTTTTAAAGAGTCCGCGCTGCTTTACTTTGCTTTGAGACATCAAAACAGCTACACTGGAAAACATAATAGAAAACTGAATCTCTTTTTGTTAGATATTAGAATTCCACATTCAACTGAGAGAGACAGGGGAGAGCAGCGATGAAAGTTTGTAAGTAGAGTTAATGATTCTGGAACACTTTAGTAGAATTTCAAATTGCCTTTGATCTCCTCCTGAATGATGATAAAAATGAACATTACTTAAAAATGGACTTTTGGAATTAGAATGAGGAAGTTCCTCTTGTTGAAACAATAAAGACCATTAGACAATGATGTCCTTAGCCAGTAGTTTCAGGTATTACACTCCCATGTGATTGGTTTTTTTTAGCTCTCTTAGAGCTATGCAGTAATATAATCTCATGCTATGCTCTCATCAGATCAGGTTGGTATTTTGACAGAAGACCTCCATGGAAATCACTGTTCATGGTAATGAGAGTAATTGAGTTGCACTCCTCCCTTTCACATTATATTGCAACAATGCTTTAGCGTGGTGAAATTCCCTAGACTTTCTTCCACAAGGCATCTTAGCTCCCAGTATCCCAGTCATAAGCCATATATATAATCAAATTATGCTATTTTATATGTTCCCTGTTTAATTGGATACTGTATTGTTCTTTACTTACTGTCCAAAAACTGTCGGGCAGTATTGTTTTGTGTGATGACAGCTAACATGTATTCTTCTTAGAGGATGTTGCATTTCAACAGTGAGTGGAATTATATATGTTATTAAAATGTGTTTATTTGGATGTAAGCAATAATATAAAGGAACACCTATCTGAGGCTCTGATTGCCTCTGCCACGAATCCCAGGAATAAAAATAAAATGTAATAGCAGATCCTCATAAAATACACATTAATAATAATTAATAATAAAATACACATTAAGTATTTGCTCCCCCTTAAAGCTAATACTTATTAAGCCCGACCCTGTATGTATCTCTTTTGATAGCCTTGTAGGTACAGTAGCATATCAAGTAGCATTGTAAACCACTTATAGGATTTTTCTATATAGAAAGCACTATATTAACTGTAAATCCAGAAAGTCTCCAATTTCAGTCAATAGTTTTTAGCTGCAGATAACTATATACAGAGATACATGTCTAAAAGTGGGTTTTTTTTTTTTTTTTTTAAGATGGGTGCACATTTGCTTCTTCATAATCTTGGTAATTTCTAGTTACTTACAAACACAATTACCCAGTTGTGTGTGCAAATTTGGTAATTGAATGCAGATTAGCATACCTAACCATTTTAAATAGTCCCAGAACATATAAAGTTAGAAATACGGTATAGATACTTAAATACAAAATGTACACTAACAACGCTGTACACCTACTATTTCTTAAGTTAAATCATATTGTTGGGACAGGAACAAAATCTAGAAGAGCAGCATTACTGCACTTTCTTTAATAATCCAGATCTGACAAAAACAAATCAACAAAGGAAGTAGAAAGGTTATATAAAGAAATGATGTCGTCGTTGAAAGGAACCGTCTTTCTTGAAAGGTTTGCATATTTCAGTGACTGTCTTGACAGTTTTATCCTTCTAACAACTATTTTTAACATTGTAGGGATTGTAGACAGTAAAATGTAAATCCATTGGATTTCTCTGGTCTGTGCACTAGAGGCCTTAGGTATGATGATTTATCCTTCTGTGTTGCTTTATCATCCCAGTAGGATCAGCGGAGCTTATGCAAATCCCACTTGGTAGAGAACTGAGAACAAAGTGATCCCATCTATGAACAGTGTTTCTGCTCTTCTGTTTAAAGGTCTGAATGAAAGTGGAATAAAACCTACTAGATTTCTTTGATTATCCTCACCTGCTTGCTTTAAAAAGAGAAGATAATTTTCCTGTGTTTTTTATTCCTCAGAGTTTTAAGCCTTACATTTTCAAGTATTATACTCTGTCTCTGTATCACCCTTTCCATGGCAGAGAACACATTACTTGTGAAACATTACATTTTTCAAAATGCTAAAATTATCTAATGGTTTTTATACCAAAGAAAGATAATAAAGGTCAGAAACCTTTCACCGGGGCTTTTTAGAGAGTTTTGGAAGTGCAAACTCAAGTGGACTAGATTTAGAGTATCAAAGGGGTAGCCGTTTTAGTCTGGATCTGTAGAAGCGACAAAGGGTCCTGTGGCACCTTATAGACTAACAGACGTATTGGAACATAAGCTTTCGTGGGTGAATACCCACTTCTTCGGATGCAAGCAGTGGAAATGTCCAGGGGCAGATATAAATATGCAGGCAAGAGTCAGGCTAGAGATAACGAGGGTGAGGCCCTCTTCTAGCAGTTGAGGTGTGACCACCAAGGGAGGAGAAACGGCTTTTGTAGTTGGCTAGCCATTCATAGTCTTTGTTTCATCCTGAGCTGATGGTGTCAAATTTGCAAATGAACTGAAGCTCTACGGTTTCTCTTTGGAGTCTGGTTCTGAAGTTTTTTTGCTGCAGGATGGCTACCTTTAAATCTGCTATTGTGTGTCCAGGGAGATTGAAGTGTTCTCCTACAGGCTTTTGGTATATTGCCATTCCTTATATCTGATTTGTGTCCATTTATCCTTTTGTGTAAGGACTGTCCAGTTTGGCCGATGTACATAGCAGAGGGGCATTGCTGGCACATTATGGTTCACCAGCAACTACAAACCACACCATAAAAACTCTAACTCAGGAACCAATCCATGCAACAAACCTTGATGCCAACTTTGCCCACATATCTACACCAGGGACACCATCACAGGACCTAACCAGATCAGCCACACCATCACTGGTTCATTCACCTGCACATCCACCAATGTAATATATGCCATATAGCCAACTACAAAAGCAGTTTCTCCTCCCTTGGTGTTCACACCTCAACTGCTAGAAGAGGGCCTCACCCTCCCTGATTGAGCTAACCTTGTTATCTCTAGCCTGACTCTTCCCTGCATATTTATATCTGCCCCTGGACATTTCCACTGCTTGCATCCGATGAAAGTGGAATAAAACTTACTAGATTTCTTTGATTATCCTCACCTGTATTCACCCACAAAAGCTTATGCTCCAATACCTCTGTTAGTCTATAAGGTGCCACAGGACCCTAGATTTAGAGTGATTCTTCTTTTCTCCCCAGATTGGATTGTAAGATTTAAAGAGCCCTATCCTATTGCATTGTGACTTTTTTATCTTAAGAACACAAGTGCTTTGTAACAAATGTAATTAAAGTCATTCCATGGCAAGAGATTTTTAGGAGTTGTGGTCTCCTAGTCCTACGATTAGGGCCCGGCCAAATTCACGGTCCATTTTGGTCAATTTCATAATCATAGGATTTAAAAAATAGTCAATTTCAGGGTTTCAGCTATTTACATCTGAAATTTCATGGAGTTATTGCCATGGGAGTCCTGATCCAAAAGAGGGTAGGGAGGGGGCAGGTTTGCAAGTCTATTATAGGATGGTTGCAGTGTTACCACCCTTACTTCTGCGCTGCTGCTGGTGGAGGAACAGCATTCAGAGCTGGGCAGCTGGAGAGCAGCAGGCAGCACAGATGCAAGGGTCACGTGGTGTGTGTGTGTGGAGTTCATCACTTTTGCTGGGGGGCAGGGCCAGCCTTATGGGTGGGCAACCGACCAAGGCCCCGTAGTCAGGGGGCACTGTGGTACACACACCCCCAGTCAGCCCAAGGCCCCTTTTACCCCCAAGTGCTGGGCCTGGATCAGGGGAGGGGCAGGGCTGGGGGCAAGGGTTGGAACTTTTATAGGAGTGGGGGGGCACTGACGCTGCAACCTGGGCATAGTTTGATGGCAGGGGGTGGCATTTCCCCCTCCCCCCCTCAAAACTGTGGGACTAGCAGCTAGAGACCGGAGTCCCTCCCTGGCTGATTTCACTGGGGAGATCAGGTTTCAGAGACTGTGGCCTGTTTTTCACCGCCGTTAATTTGGTGAGGCTCTACCTATGATACTTCCTTCAACTCCTTAAGTGTGTGCATAGAAGAGACTTCTCAGATTTACTCCATGTTCCCCTGTCAGGGTTCCCTCCCCACTCTGAACTCTAGGGTACTGTCATGGGGACCCACATGAAAGACCCCCTACACTTATTTCTACCAGCTTAGGTTAAAAACTCCCCAAGGTACAAATTATTTTTTGTACCTTGAAAAAGGTAACCACTGCCACCACCAAGTGATTTAAACAAGAACCAGGGAAAAGGACCACTTGGAATTCCCCTTCCCCCCAAAAAACATCTCCTCAAGCCCTTACACCCCTTTTCCTGGGAAGGCTTGAGAATAATCTCTTAACCAATTGATTACAAAGTGATCAAAGACCCACCCCCTGGGTCTTAGAACAATGAAAAAATCAGTCAGGTTCTTAAAAGAAGGATTTTATTAAAAAAAGAAAGGTAACAATCATCTCTGTAAAATCAGGATGGTAAATAACTTTACAGGGTACTCAAATTCAAAACTCAGAGGGTCCCCCCTTTGGGCAAAACCTTAAAGTACAGAAAAACAGGAATAAACCTCCCTCCTAACACAGGGAAAATTCAAGCTACAGAAAACAGGAATAAACCTTCCTTTTTGTACAGGCAAAACAAAAGAAAGTCAGGCATTTTGATTAGGCTAACTTACTTCATTGTAATATTGGAGATTTGGTTGAGGATGGGTTGGAGGAGATGGATTTCTGCCCAGTCCCTCTTAGTCTCCAGAGAACAGAAAACACAAAAAAGGAGCACGAACAAAACCTTCCCCTCCCGCCCCCCCCCAGATTTGAAAGTATCTTCTTTCCTTATTGGTCCTCTTGGTTAGGTGCCAGTCAGGTTATCTGAGCTTCTTAACCCCTTACAGGTAAGGAGAAATCTTAACCTTTTAGCTGTATGTTTGCATCACCAGAGAGCAAAATATTGCAAGTTGACTGGTTAACAAACTTCTCATGGAAATATTTTCATGGCAAATATTCTCCCATTTCTTCTACCTCTGATTTGCACCATCAGTGATACTTGGAGCAGATAAGGGCCCGATTCTGCACTCTGTTACACCCCGCTTGACACTATTGTGACTTGTTTTGAAGTCTCTTGTGTCAGAATGGTGAGTCAACATGCAGGCTCGCAAGTGAACAGAAAACATGAGACTGAGAAGTATTATATAAAGTATTGTAACTGTTATCAAACATCACAAATCCTCTTTTGTGAATCTCGCAAAATATGCTAACGTTCAAATTAACGTGTCTCCATGCTGTCCAAAAAATAAATAAATTCCAAAACATCGGACAAAAAGCAGTGGAAACCAGGAATTTATTTTTGTTGTGAAACATTAAAAATGAAATAGGAGCAGGTCCCCAAAGAGAGGCATCCAGCATTGTTTTGTATTGCTCTGGGGACCATTTATAAATGTCATTTAAGTACTTGTAATTGACAGGTCAGTTACACAGTTTTTGGATTGGGACTGTTAATTTCCCCTCTGTCTTCAGGTAACCAGTTTTGACAGATTCATTTTCTTCCCTGTCATTCTATAGAAAACATATTTCAAACCCCAGATCTTTACACAACTTATTCACATAGCAAGAATACTACTGAATAAAGACTTTGAAGCAAATAATCTTTTAAAGTAAATTTAGCTTCACCATAAGAGATACCATCTAACTGATTTTATGAGATGTCCTCCTAGAGTGCTGGCCATTATGGCATAAAGCTCAAATCTAAGTCCTTTATTTAGATCAGGCCACAATTGTTCTGTAAAACGTTTATAGCCTGAAATCTCTCCAAAACAGAGATGGGCCTCAACTGCTAACATTCTCAGTTGTGAGGTATCTGGACCTAAACTTTGTACATAGTTCAGCCCATTACAGACAAGAACCGTGTCCTGGAGTGGAGCACCAGAAACTCTAGAGCTCGGGCCCATCCCTACACCACAATAATTAAGACACCCAATAGAAGCTTTATAAAGAATGTTCACTGTCAGAAACAAATAGTGTTATGCATTCAGCATATAATGTGTCTTTCAATTCCCTACATCCTATCATAACATTTGATCACCACCCCTGTGAAATTTTGATTGGAAAAAAAAAACTCGTAATCAGGCAGTAACAATCTCAGAGTAACATTTGTCAGTGTTCTAGGACAAAAAACTTTGCCTTTTAATGAAAACTGGCTGGGTTCCCTATGGCTTTGTAACATCAACATTATAAAAAGGATGAATTAATTTGATATCTGCCATTTTTTTTATCATCTCACTGCAAACCAGGTGGAAAACAATATTATAATATTCCTCAGTCCTGCCACAGGAACTGAACTTTCTCCCTTTGTGACAAATGCCTTTCACCATATGCACCACTGAATCAGGGTGGCTCTCTCTGGAGAGGTCACTGCAGAATGGAAGACTGTTATCATCCTTCCACTCTTTGTAACCAGCAGTCTTTTGCATTCTGGGCTTTGTTTCAAAGACAATTGAACAAAGATAGCGATCAGTGTTTATGCTGCTTGGTGTGAATGGAAACCTTCCCCTTTGCTACCAGGCAGCTACTGTTATCTGGTTTTAAATGTCAGGCACTCTTCAGTGTGCAAAAAAGAGCAAATGAGATAACATTCAGGGAGGCTTAAGTTGGAGCCAAAAATATGGTGTTAGGAGATAGGTGTTCACACCTTCTATGCAGGGACTGAAAAGAAATGCAAAAAGTGACCTAGGGAATACATTTCTCAACATAGCACTTGCTGTTATATATTGTGGTTGAGTAGGGAAACTATCCTGAAGTTCAGATAGCCAACGCTAAACACATACTTATGCTCTCATACTCATTTTGTATTCCTACACCTCTATTTAATTATGGTGGCTGGCTATTTAAATGTTCTATTTAAATACAAAGGAACACAGTCTCTGTCTGACGAATTTACAGTCTAAACAAAGAAGGCAAACAACAATATGGAATCAAAATGTTAAAGTTATGCTAGGTACATATCTTCTTTATTTTTCCTCCATTCTCTTCCTCCATCCAAACATCTCTCCCCTTTTTTCTTCCCCTCTTTCAAGGTGTCTCACCTAACCTGCTTTGCTATTATTGTCCCAATATGCCCTCCCTCCATGCTTCCTGCCCACCCCAAAGCACAGATGAGTTTTAGCATGATTATGAGGTTTGCGGGACAACAGCCAGTCAGATGATTTCCCTGATAATGGAAGTGTCTTAAGGTCGGGGGGGCGGGGGTCCTTGAGTGCACATATGGGTGAACATTACTATCCCAAAGCATTCAAAAATCACAAAGAAGGCCTCAGGAAATCATGAAATTGCTTAAAAATCCATTAGGGTTGTTCTTTGTCTTCTAGTTTCTGAGCCTTTAGGGTACACTTGGGTCACATTTTGACATTTTCCTCTGCAACTGTGAGGGCTAGGAATAATGAAAGATGAGATTCTCATCCAATCATTTGACTCCAGGAGTGTGGGCTTTAGTAAAAACACCAAATATTGTGAGATGTGTGATTAAAATCATAGAATCACAGGTCATCTTGTCCAGTCCTCTGCACCCATGACGGGACTAAGGATTATCTAGACCATCCCTGACAGGTGTTTGTCTAACCTGCTCTTAAAAATGTCCAGTGATGGAGATTCCACAACATCCCTAGGCAATTTATTCCAGTGCTTAAGTACCCTGACAGTTAAGTACCCTGAAGTTTTTCCTAATGTCCAACCTAAACTGCCCTTGCTGCAATTTAAGCCCATTGCTTCTTGTCCTATCCTCAGAGCTTAAGGAGAATAATTTTCCTCCTTGTAACACCTTATAGTAGCTCCATTTAGGTTGTATTTCCCTTGTTTGTTTATGAGAAGGTCATGTGAGACAGTATCTAAAGCCTCCATATACCACATTCCCCCACCCACAAGGTTTGTTACCCTGTCAAAGAAAGCTATTAGGTTGGTTTGACAGCATTTGTTCTTGACAAATCTATGGTGAGTGTCACATATCACTTTATTGTCTTCTAGGTGTTTGCAAATTGATTGTTTAATTATTTGCTCCATTATTTCCAGGTACTGAAGTTAAGATGACTGGTCTGTAATTCCCCGGGTTGTCCTTATTTCCCTTTGTATAGATTGGCTCTATATTTGCCTTCTTCCAGTCTTCTGCAATCTCTCCCATCTTCCAGGACTTTTGAAGATAATTGCTAATGACTCATATATTTCTTCAGTCAGTTCCTTGAGTATTCTAGGATGTATTTTGTGGGGCCCTGGCGATTTGAAGACATCTAACTTGTCTAAGTAATTTTTAATTTGTTCTTTCCGTATTTTAGCCTCTGATCCTACCTCGTTTTTACTGGCGTTCACTATGTTAGAATTCCAACCTTTTTGGTGAAAACTGAAACAAAAAAATAACTCAGCACTTCTCCCATTTCCAGCTATTGTTTTCCCTCCCTCATTGAGTAATGGCCTACCCTATCCTTAGTCTTCCTCTTGTTTCTGATTTATTTGTAGAATGTTTTCTTGTTATCCTTTATGTCTCTCACTAGTTTGGCCTTTCTAATTTTGTCTTTACATACTTTTGTTATTTGTTTATACTCCTCCTTTGTAATGTGACCTAGTTTTCACTTTTTGTAAGACTCTTTTGATTTGAGATCATTGAAGATCTCTTGATTAAGCCAACGTGGTCTGTTGCCATACTTTATATCTTTCCTTCACAGTGAGATAGTTTGCCCTAATGGCCTTAATAATGTCTCTTTGAAAAACTGCCAACTGTCTTGAACTGTTTTTTCCCTTTGACTTGCTTCCCATGGGATCTTACCTATCAAGTCCCTGAGTTTGCTAAAGTCTGCCTTCTTGAAATCCATTGTCTTTATTGTGCTGTTTTCCCTCCTACCATTCCTTATCATCAGGAACTCTATCATTTCATGATCACTTTCAAATTCTCAACCAGTTCCTCCCTATTTCTCAAAATCAAATCTAGAACAGCCTCTCTCCTAGTAGCTTTCTCCACCGTCTTAAAAACAAAATGTCTCTAATACATTCCAAGAATTTGTTGGATAATCTTTGCCCTGCTGTATTATTTTCCCAACACATGTCTGGGTATAGTGGTGGATTAGCCACTGGGCTGATGAGGCCCGTGCCCAGGGGCCCCAGCCAATTGGAGGGCCCTAGAGAAATGAAAGAGGAAAAAGGAGAGCCGGGCGGCAGGGGAAACCCCAGCGCCCAGACCCAGCTGCAGCCCCAGCCATAGGTGTAGTTTGGAGGATTCAGGGTGTGGCATTTTTCCCTCCCAAACCGAGGCGAGGCAAGAGGGGTCACACACCCCCAGTTTCTGCGAATGCTGTCCCTCCTCCCCCCAGCATGTTTCATCTCATGGGCAGCAGGATGGAGCAGCATTTCCCCTGTGCTCCGGGTCCTGCCTCAGCAGCTGAATTCCGCCTTCTGGATCCTAGTGCCCGCCAGTTTCCTCTACAGCTGTGACGGGGGGACGGGGGAGGGGGGGAGCAGAACAAAGGCGGTGGGGTGAGGAGAAGAGAAGGGGAGAGGAAGGGGGAGGAGATGGGGAAGAAAAGGGGATATGGGAATGGGCAGGGTCCAGCATGTGGCGTTCCCTAGTCAGCAGCAGCCCCAGCAGGGAGGCAACTGCAGCAGCACCAGAACAGTTCTGTCTCCTGCAGCCCAGGTACCACTGTAGGCGGGGGAAGAGAGCCAGTGAACCCAGGGGATTGGGTCAGCATGCATGTGTGTGGGTGGACATGCTTTGTCCTCTTTCCCCCCCCCCCCCTCCATAGAAGTCAAACTACTACAAGCTCTAGCTCTGGACTGTGGCCTCAGGGCCGGCAGAGCTCTTACTCCCTGCTGCTGCCCGGGGACAGAGCGTCTCAGGTCTTGCTGCCACAGGGGTGGGGAGGCAGAAAGAGCAATGTTGCGGGGTGGGGGCAGCATGGGGCTGACTGTGTGTGGAATGGGGTGGGGAGGAGGGGCAGAATGGGGATGTGACTGCAGGGGGAAGAGATGGAGTGGGAATGAGCGGGGGGGAAGCCGGAGTCCAGAATGTGGCCCACTTGTTGTGTGGCCCAGGGCCTCATGACACCTTAATCCGCCTCTGTCTGTGTAGTTGAAGCCCCCCATCACCACCAAGTCCCCTTCTTTGGATGATTTTGTTAGTTTGGATGATGTTAGTTGTTTAAAAAAAGCTCCATCCGTCTTCTTCCTGTAGTAGACCCCTACCATAACATCATCCTTGTTTTTTATCCTTACCCAGAGTCTTTCAGTAAATCTGTCTCCTATTTCCATCTCAATCTCAGGCCAAGTGTATACATTTTTATAAGGCAACACCTCCTCCCTTTCTTCCTCCCGTCCTTCCTGAGCAAGCTGCACCCTTCTATTCCAGTCATGCATAGTATCCCACCAATCATGAAAGATGGTGACACTGATAATTCCACCTGTTCCTATAGTCATTCGGTAGCCAGCAAAGTTGTGATCTTAACTGGGACAGCCAACATAACGTTTCAACAGTGATCAAGTATTGCATTTATTTATTATTGCTGTATGTGTGTATGTGTATGTGTATATGTATGTATATATATATATATATATATATTATTACAAACCACTTGCAGAAGACGATATTATATGTATAAAAAGTATTTTAATTCAAGCATGTTTAATATAGCTTGGAAAAACACATATGGTAACATTTGCTGTTAAGTTCCAAGAAAATGATTCCAAAATATTACCCCTCTTTATTGTTCAGAATGCATTAGATATGGTCATACTGAATATAAAACATATAGCAAAGAATATCTAGGGGCAGATATTTTTGATTTATTGTTATTTTCTAGACATGTAGCTTACAGTACAATACCTATTTTAATTTTTGTCTCAACCTTAAACACATATGGCATTGCAAACATTAACAATTACAGTAGTTCCACGTATTCTGCTAATGCAGGGCGAAAGTCCAGAGAGCAAAGCCTGTCTCAGACAGAATGCACATAATTGAAATGAACAAGTCCAGCCTTAATTTACATAATCTTCCAAGAACCAAAGTTAACAGCCCATGGATGTTGCATCCTGAGTAATTGGAATGGGATGAGGTAGTGCAAGGAGAATAAAACAATCATTTCGGCATGGTTTATGTGATCTCTATATTAATTACAATAAGTAGCAATGCATGGAAGCAAAAAAATTGTATTCACCAAACAGTTCAGCAAGTAACTTCAAATTTAGCATACCATTGTTCTCTGTGCTGCGCTTTAACTGTACCTTTACATCTCCATATTGGATGCTCATCACTTTTTGCAGGTGCTTAACTATTGCCTTAGGAGCCTAACTTTAGGCCCCTATTTTTAGTCTTTTTAACTACATGGACCAAACACTTCCTTTCAGACTGCCGCTGGCCTCCATTCTCCACATTTGTGATTTTCCCTTCATAGCAGATTATGGTATAGATGAGTAGAAAAAAAAAATGTGTGGTTTTTTTTAAAGGGGCTTTCATGAGAGAACAACATGGTAATCTTGTTGAAATATCCTTTTCTTGAAGGCAGCTAAGTTTCTCCATATGATTTAAAAAAAAAACATTTATGCTATGGAACTGAGTGATTTATTATGTTGTGTAAGAATAAAGCAATTAGGTTATTTTAGACACTTAATTAGCTTATTGCTTTTTCTTTTCCTTTGGTCTCTTAATGTCTAATTTCAAAAATTGAACATGTGCTTCTGAAGTGCATTAATTTCATTAATTAAAATGCATGTGCACAAATTTCAACACCTGCCTAGTAAAAGAAACCTCTCATAGACTTTAAGGTCAGAAGGGACCATTATGATCATCTAGTCTGACCTCCTGCACGAATGAATGTGAGACCTCTAATTCATCTGAATGACCCCTTCACAAGGAAACAGTGCCACAGTGTTCCTCATAACTCATTTGCTTACATCCCCAATAATCTCTTTGGGTATATTTCTGCTAATAGTACTTAGCCTGTTGTAAGCAGTGGTATGGAATTGCATCATCCTCAAGAGAGCGCTGGAGGCTTAGTGCCTCAGGAGGCAAAATGTCGTTTGGAGCTTCCTTGTAAATGGGAAGTTCACAAACTACAGCCCTGGAAGGATGGCAGTATTATCCCCTTCCCGCAGTTCCACATGGATGGCCAGCTTTGGTGGCTGGCATGTAGGTCGATTGGAGCCATCTGCTCCCTGTCCCTCCCTGTTGCTTTGGGGTACTGCACTCCCCAAGGACGAAGTCCTGGGATCAGCCCTGCTGTCCCTCTAGTACAGTGATTCTCAGCTAGCGGCGCCCATCAGCTCACAGCTGTGGCACATGGTGACATCCTCCTGGCCATACAGGTAGTATTGGATTGGCCCATGGTGGTAAATAGGTTGAGAACCACTGCTTTAGTGCAATTCTGGTTGCCTCTTGGGAGACTCCTTATTCTTTTTTTCCTTTCCCTTATGGTGCACTGTAAGAGTTCGTCACAACCAAGGTCATTATCTCTATATTCTTTAACTGTGGCAAAGATATGATTTATTTAATCTCCAACTTTGCCAGAATCTGTTTATTATGAGAGTAAATGAAAGTTATGTGTCTGTGCAAACCTATAGTCCTAAAGAGATCCGCCCCCAACACACACATGAAAACCCTGCTTCTTTTATACAGAGAGAGAGAATTACACACGCACACACCCCTATGTGTCAAATACACAATGTTCACAATTCCAGTGCCAGACACTAGAATCAAAAATTGAGTCAGCAGCACACTCTATTTTAATAACTGGGAAGTTTAATTAACATCGTGACTGGGGTTTTCTCATTGCTTTGTCACTTTATTTCTTTATTGGGCTTTCCACATCATTGTGGGAGTTTGGATATTTGTCAATGGGATTAAGATTTTCCCAACATGTTTCATTTCATAGTGTTTCCCTAAAAAACAAGAGATGAATCCAACCTATACGTTAGTTTCTTGTTAACAATTCTGGTAGAGTGCAAGCTTTCAAAAATGAATATATAGTAACATGCATTTACTAGAGTTTCTTATAAATTATGCCTCAAAATCCATTATATGCTCTCCTTAAATGGACATAAAAGGGGATTTAACATAAAAGCTCTTTTAACAATAACATTACATTCTAACTATTTTATGTGGTAATGAAATAAGATGTTTTTTATAGTCACAGTTTCTTCCTGACAGATTAATCAAATTCCCTACATAATATAGACATGAGGTATCCTCTGCACTTGGACACAACTCTTTTGTATCTTGTTATTCTCAAATTGCATGAAAGAGAGCTAGGAAAGATACTGGAGAAACATTTTATTTTGAAGAACACAAGTTTACTTATATTAAAAATGGCTATAATTCAATTGACTTAGTTTTCTATTGATATAATAATATAACAAATTTTCCTCCAAAGCAAGTTCTGAAAAGACAAAATGGAGGAGCTAGTTATTAATTAGTAGATATTTGGTAACACCATCTGTTTAATTGCTACATTGTTTAAAAAAAAAAGTTAAAGGCACAGATTTCTTGGAACTTGCATTGCACAGTGGAGTTTGGAGTGATCAAATACATCTTGGTTTACCATTTTCTGATTCTTTTTCATACAAATTAGATAGTTAATGAGTCCCATAAAACTATTCCAAATGGTTAATTCTTTTTAGTTATTACACTGTTTTATCTTGTCTTATTAGGTAGCTTTCAACGTTTGCAAATAGAATTATGTGGTGGCAAGCTCCTTATATATGGGAAGATGACATCAGAATCTCAGTTGTTTTATCTCCCTGTGTTGGATGGGAAAAATCTGACCCAAATTTTTGGACTAGTGTAGAAGAACATGAAGAAAGAAAAATTACGACTATACATGCCCGTATTTTAGTACTGCCTCCATGATATCTCTTTTAATCTCCTGTACTTTAATGATAGCTGAAAAACAGAGGGTTTTTTTTTTAATTTGCTTCCATATTTCTTCATTGCCAAGTTTTAGCCCAGAGGAAGTTTTTTATGTCTGAGTTATAAACCTTTGAAAGAAAAGGGGTTATAATGGAAAGGCTGACAGACCCTTAACTTATAGCAGCACTAGCCATTATAGTGTGCATGTGCATGTGTGCATAGATTGGTAATGACAGATATTGGACATGATTTTTCCAAGGGGTGACCTTGAAAAATCTCAGCATGAAAATGGCAATAAATGATGCACAGTACTAAAAGCTGTAAAATGTCAAACAATATGTGCCATGCCATACAATGCATTTTAATGTGATAGTACGTCATCCGTACAACTTTCAAAGTATTAGCAGTTACAGCAATGCAAACGTTGCATTCAGAAGCTGTTAGGGCATATGGAGATATATGCCTATTGGTTGTAGTAAGGAAAGGAAAGATAACATAGTCTTGTGGTTGAATCACTAGACTGAGAGTCTGGAGATCTGGGTTCCTAACTCTGCCGTAGATGGCCCTGTGTCACCTTGGGTAGGTCAGTGAGGGTATAATTTTCAAAAGCGCCTAATTGACGTAGGCACTTTTGTCACTTTTGAAAATGGGACTTATGCTTCTAAGTGCTTTAAAAAAAAATCCTTAGTCTCTCTAGGACAGATTTGTATGTGCCTAACTGATAATCCCCCTAGGTACCTATCTCCATGTTTAGGCACCTAAATACCTTTTAAAAAACTGACTGTGCATTAGTTCCCCATCTGTTAAATGGGGGAAATAATCCTTTCTTTTTCTCACCATTTGTCTGTCGTCTGTATTTAGATTCTAAAATCTTTGTGACAGGGGCTCTCTTTTACTATGTGTACATAGAACCTACCAGAACTGAGGCCCAGTTCTAGTAGCATCTAGATGCTATTGTAAGGTAAATAATAATATAGGCATATAGGTGTTTGAGCTGCATTTTTTAAAGTGGCGGTGAATATGTGAGGCAGATTGTTCCAGGAATAAATTTATAATTATTTTTTCTAGTCTTGTATGTCCTCGTTGACCTTATTGAACTAGTATTTGGGGTTTTTCTAAAACAGGATCCCATGCTGCTGTAATACTTACAGTTGATGAGAAGAAAAAAAAATCTGGATAGGAGGGAAAGCTACGGATGTAAACCCGTAAAGGCTTGAATGAAAAAAAACAACAAACATTTCATGATCATTCTGCTGCTATCTATGTATTTAGCTAATAACAGTTTTCTGAAATAATAAATGTGCATTCTGGTATAGGTAACTGGACAGTATCAAAATATGAATAAAAGATTGTTTTTACCAAAATGCTGCTTAACAATGAATATAAAAAACATGAAATTTAAGGCTTTATTTAAGCTCTTGCTTTAGCAAATAAGCCCTCAAACAGCAGACAGTATATTTAGTGCTTCCAACAGAGGCCAGGGTCTTTCACTCTGCTTGTAGGGCCTTCCTGAGGTGGATAGTGTTAGATGCTCTCTGTGTTGCTAAGCTGATATCAAGAAGTGCAGACACTAAGGGAACAATTGTATTAGTTTAAACTAATTCCACTATGCCAGTGCCCTGAGCACTGTTGATGAAAACTAAAAAGATTAAATTTAGCATAATCTGGGAATCTTTGTGTAAGGGAAGTTTGGTACCATAAACTCTTCAAAATATTTCATTTGAAGACGAGTAAGAAGTAAAAATAATTTGAACTAGCTCAAGTTGTAAATTGTATTCTCCCCTACTCCCATTCCCTTTTAAACCCTTTACAAATGCTTTGGAATGGGAAGAAATGTGCTTATTTTGTTAGCGAAAACGGCATCAAAAAGAGCTGGAATTATTTAAGATTCATACCAATGTGGACACAAGAACAAATGGTGGATATAAACTGGCCATCAGGAAGACTTTAAATTAGACGAAGGTTTCTAACGATCAGAGGAGTGAAGTTCTGGAACAGCCTTCCAAGGGAAGCAGTGGGGGCAAAAGACATATCTAGCTTCAAGACTAAGCTTGATAAGTTTATCGAGGAGGAGATAGTATGATGGGCAATTAATTGATCTTTGACTATCAGCGGTAATTATGCCCAATGGCCTGTGATGGGATGTTAGATGGGGTGGGATCTGAGTTACTGCACATAATTCCTGGGTGTCTGGCTGGTGAGTCTTGCCCACATGCACAGGGTTTAGCTGATCGCCATATTTGGGGTCGGGAAGGAATTTTCCTCCAGGTCAGATTGGCAGAGGTCCTGGGTTTTTTCGCCTTCCTCTGCATCATGGGGCATGGGTCACTTGCTGGAGGATTCTCTGCACCTTGAAGTCTTTAAACCATGATTTGAGGACTTCACTAGCTCAGACATATGTTAGGGGTTTATTCCAGGAGTGGGTGGGTGAGATTCTTTGGCCTGCGTTGTGCAGCAGGTCAGACTAGATGATCATAATGGTCCCTTCTGACCTTAAAGTCTATGACTCTGTGAGCTGCACTACTGTGTACCTCTTTTGGTTGTTTAACATACCATTTCATTTGATTTGTGACTTGGAAGTCACTGAGGTGCAAACACACACAGACTGAGGTATGGCAGCAGAAGATTTTCTTCGAAGTCTGCTTGTGGAGTACTTCATTTCACTAAATGAAGGTACTGCAGTCTCTGTGCTTTCCAAGCATCCAGCAGA
Source organism: Chelydra serpentina (assembly GCA_037349315.1). NCBI lineage: Eukaryota > Metazoa > Chordata > Testudines > Chelydridae > Chelydra > Chelydra serpentina. The sequence continues at coordinate 1,244,585 of JBAIAC010000018.1, forward strand.
AGTGAGGGAGTGAATGCAGGCAATTTGATTACAGTTTAACCCAGATAAAACGGAAATCATGGCAGCAGGTCTAAAGAGGCATCTAGAGCAGGGGTCTCAAACTCAAATTACCACGAGGGCCGCATAAGGACTAGTGCGTTGGCCCGAGGGCCGCATCACTGACCACGCCCCCTCACTGCCCCCCCCAGCCCCACCCCCAGTACACCCCTTCCATTAGATCCCACTCCTTCTCCTCCCCTTCTCTGTCTCCTCCACTGTGCGCATGGCTTCCCGCTCCTTCCCAGAAACCGGGAAGCGGCAAGACAGCTGTTCTGGCGGCGGGAACTGCCTGGGGGTAAAAAAAAAAAAAATAAATAAATAAATAAATAAATAAATAATATATATATATATATATATATATATATATATATATATATATATCAGGGGTCTCAAGCATGCGGCCCACAGAGCTCTTCCCTGCGGCCCGCCGGGCTCTCCCCACCCATATATATATATATATATATATATATATATATATATATATGGGTGGGGAGAGCCCGGCGGGCCGCAGGGAAGAGCTCTGTGGGCCGCATGCTTGAGACCCCTGATCTAGAGGAATGGGCTGGGTTGTAAGCATGCCTACTGTCAGAGGTTTTTGTCTGGTCCTTGTCAAATAGTTTCAAATTGAAGTGTCATGTTGGATCCAGTTGCACATCTTCCATATGCAGATAGCAGCTGTGGCACCTAGTACCTTTTTCAATTTAAAGTTAGCCTGGAGGATGGGACCAGTCCTTCTGATGCAGCTCTTGTCACCGTGATTCACACCACTAGAACCTTGTGGTTAGATTACTGTAATTTAACCTCTATTGAGCTACCCTTGGAAACTACTCAGAAGCTTAGTCTAATGTAAAATGTGGAGGCTTGCTTCATGACTGAGGTGATCCATGGGGAGTACATAACAGTAAGGGTGAAATCCTGGTCCCACTGAAGTCAATGGGTGTTTGGCCTTTGACTTCAGCATGGCCAGGTTTTCACCCAGAATTTCTGTGATCTGCGGTGGCTGCTTATAGCACTTCTGGGTGCTGTGAAGGATGCTGTCATGATCTGTGAACAGGGCCGGCTCTAGGTTTTTTGCCGCCCCAAGCAAACAACATTTTGGCTGCCCCCCACTCCAGCCCTGGGCTCCCTGCCCCTGCCACCCCAGCCCTGGGCTCTCCCCACCACCCCACCCACTCGCACCACCTGCTGCCCCAGCCCTGAACTCCCCCCTACGGGTGCTGACTCCGCCCGCCTCGCCTCCAGCCGGTCCGGCGCTGGCAGGGTCGGGGAAAGGTAGGCACGTCCATGCCGATTGAGTCAGTGATCACATCCCCACAGAAGTGCCTCAGTGGTAACTGGGGAATGCTGCTCCTTTTACAGCTGCCCCCTCCAACCTCCCCCTCCCCACGCACAGAGCCGGCACCCTTCATCGCAGTTACCATGAGGCTTGGTGGCAATGAGGCAGTGATGGGGGCACCCTCCCCACTCTTGCCCTAGACTGGGCTCTGCCGGACTCTCAGAGCCTCTGCTGGCAGGAAAGGTTAAAACGTGGCTCTAATTTAACAGGCTAAAATTTGTGGGTAGCGTCCAGAATAAGGGTCAGGGTGCAGGGCATGAAAGACCCCATGGCAGTATTTGCAATAGGGGTGGGGCTATCTCCAGAGTTCTGGTCAAATTCCAACCCGGGCAATTGCCGTCGGCCTCCCTAAATTCCCCTCCAGTCACGCAGGACACCGCATTGACGCTCCTGCTCCTAAAGCAGGTAGCATTGCTATGTGCTGCTCAGAGCTCTGCCCTTCACCTCCAAAGATCCCTAGAGGTCCCACCCTTACCTCCCAGGGGTGATGTTTGCAAGGTCCTTGGAGATCCTTGGCTGGCCGGTGCTATAAGAACTACCTGGCACAACATGTGAGATCGCCAAAGAACCATGCCAGCTACCATAGCCACTGGATTTCCTCAGGCAGTGCAGATTATTATGCACTGAACATTCCTACTGTCATCAGGGACATCAGAGAGCCCCTTTCCCCACCCAAAATGGCCCTGCTAACCCCTGCCAGCCTCCTCGCTTCTCCCACTCCAAACCCTGCCGCCAGCGCTGCCCTTGTGGCCTCAGCAGCAGGCTAGGGTCCCCCAGCCCGCTCATGCCCTGGGGATCACCCCCTCCCCAGCCCCGCTCGCGCTGATGTCCCAAACCCAGGCTCTCAGCAGCGGTCCGTGGAGGCGGAGCTCAGAGGCGCCCGGGTTACCTAAAGCCACATGCGGGCAGCACGGGACACAGCTGCAAAGCGCCCTGGGGCTGGGCTCAGTGCCCGGGGAGGGGGTGGCACAGCCCGGGCCCCTAACACAGCCTGGTGCTCTGGGGACTGCAGCCATGCCCATCGCCCCCAGCCCGGCCCGCAGCACTGCCCACCCCCACCTCGCTGTCGTGGGAGCACAGGTTAGTGCAGCAGGCAGCTTACCATCCTCGGCACAGCCCCCGCCATGCTGCGGGCAGCCCCCCGCTGCTGCCCAGCTGGGAAGAGGAACCGCTCTGCCTCACGCAGCCCTGGCCAGGCCCCCTGCTGCCACCATGCTAAGGCCACGAGGCGGGGTGGAAGCTACGGCCGGAGCTGCCGAAGCAGCAACAACAACAAAAAGCTGTGGCCGGAGCGGCAGCAGGGGGGCGGGGAGGAAAGCCCTTCAAATGTGCTGCCTCTTCAGATGTGCTGCCCCAAGCACCTGCTTCCTTTGCTGGTGCCTGGAGCTGCCCTGTCTGTGAAATCATGTTTATGAAATCACTTTTCTTTCCATATCCCAAAAGTGGGAGTTGAAATCTGTTTTATTCTCACGGTCACTTTTGGGGATGACACTTTCCAGGGGTGGCAGCAGGGCATTCTTGGGGAAGGGCTTAGAGCTCCTAGAAACTGGTCTACCTGGGAATCCATTAGAGTTTAGGGGCCAGATTTTTAAAGGTATTTGGGCATGTAAAGTTCCAGATTGGGGCCTAGTTGGATTTTCCAAAGCCCCTTGATGTCTAAATCCCATTGAAATCTGTCAGGTTGTCAACAACAACAACAAAAAAAGGAGGTAATACACAAATGGAATCTAGATTTAAACAGAACCATCGTAGATTGTTTCCTCTGTGCTCCTTGTTTGCAAAGCAATTAGATAAATAATTAACCTTGGTGTCAGTTCCTCACTCTTGCTCTTTAAAATCAATTAAGAGGTGGCAGTGCCTGTTCCCCCAAATCAATGATTTTGATATGTCGCACTCTTGTTGAATTCCCAGAGTTTGCAATAGCTCTAGAGGTGGTTGGTGTGACGGATATGGCAATTAACTGAAAAATCCTTGGGAGACATTACTGAATTAAGTTTAAGTATCTTTGGAGTCCATTGTATTAAATGTGAAGGTTATATATTATTGTGGGCCTGGGTGATCAAAGGACCATATTAAATAATATGGCAGAAGAGAATAACATTTTGGGACAAAACCTGTGACGTGTATTTCCTGGGAAATATCTAGAGTAAGATGTATGCAAATCCCCCCTTGCCTCCACTTATGCAAAAACCCAAGCCTTTGAAGCTCCCCCTGAAGAGAAGATGACTGCATGATGATTACCTGTTCCCAGGGGTCCAAGATCTAAGGCCCGGACCCAATAATGGAGACTCATGGGTGTGCCTGTTCTGAGGTGAAAGCTGTTATAAACTTATAACCACAGAAAAACTCCTTCTTGTTTGAAGGACTGACCATCTGCCTGAGCCCTTGTTGGAGTTGGGGGGTGTCACATAGGCGCTGACTTCGTGGGTGCTCCGGGGCTGGAGCACCCATGGAGAAAAATTGGTGGGTGCTCCGCACCCACCGGCAACTCCCCACCCACCCCGGACCCGCGGCAAACTTACCGGCACCGGGAGATGTCGCGGGGCCCCGCCCCCGACGCTGGGCAACGTCGCGTCGGCGTCGGGGCCCCGCGACGTCACCCAGTGTCGGGGGCGGGGCCCCGCGACGTCACCCAGCGTCGGGGGCGGGGCTCGGGGGCGGGGCCCCGCCCCCGACGCCAAGTGACGGCACCCACTGGTGGAACCGGAAGTCCGCGCCTGTGGGGGATGATCTCTGGTAAGCTTATTAGCATGGATGTAGGTTCTTTTATTGTTTTTAATACATTTTTGCTGTAATGCTTTCACAATAAAAGCTGTGTGGCACCTTATACCTGTGGGCAATAACACTCTTGATAGCCTTTGAAGAGAAAGCAAAGCAGGCTTGCTTAGGCAGTCTGACTTTCTGGGGAACTCACAGTGTAGGCAGGGAAGTGCACAGCCTGGAAAAAAACTGCTCAGAAAGAAGAGAGATGTGTGTTTTGGTTTTGATCCGACCCAAATTTATTTTACTTCCCAGCACACCTCCACGTCATACATAAGTGCCACAATGATGCTTTTAGTAAGCAGTATTTTTTTTGGAATAATGGTACTCCATTGGTGGTGATAATTTCTGTGCCCACAAGTGAAGTAGAACACTTTTGCTGATGCAGTGGCACTGGGGGAGATAAAAAACTGTCTAAACTAATGCGGAACTACTATGAAAGACTACCTTTGCTGCTGTTATTTCTCATTGTAGGTGCGTTCAGTCTGCAACATGACCGCCTCCTCGGGAATAATAGCAGGTTTTGAAATTCTGGTTCCTCTCTTAGTTTCCTGACTGCTGACATTTTAGTGCAAAGCCATTTGCCAACCTGCAGTCATTGGCCAGGAAATGGGGGGTGAGGGGAAGAGATTGTTTGACTGAAGAAAGATGAAATATAACAATGTGTTTGTCAGTTTCATTAAACTCATTCAGATATAGAGTCCCATAGTATGAGTGTGTTTTAAAATAAACATTTAAGAGAAAAGGTGACTTCTCATGTAATTAATGCTTCAGTGAAAATTTGTCTCTTTTTACTTCTGTGATTTATACCTGAGACTTCTTTAATAAAGGCCATGAATCAGCAGCTATGTAATCTTCTTGGCTCTCACACACCTTTACCATATCCATTCCAGATTATCATTTGAATCATATAAAATATTCCAATTAATGTTTTAATATTGAAAAACAAAATCATTTGATTCCCAAGTGGTATTCGTAAGAAGCCAGGCATAGAAAATTTCATTTCCATTGTCCATCATGAGCATTTGTCTAAGCATTGGGTATATCAGTGATTTCTTTGGCGCATTTCTCAAGTGCACATTGTCCCAAGTGCACTTTACATATTTCATAACTTCTTAATGAGCCATCCATAAGAGATTATCCTGGTAATAGCATTTTCCATTTGTTTAGGGTGGCAATGGGAATTGTTTAGCCAGAAAAAAAACACATTATTTTTTTTTTTAATTTTTTTTTTTTGGCTTGTTTGTTCTTGTGGACCCAAAGTTAACATTGAAGCAAAAT